>OW386289.2:133784014-136184014 GCA_936432065.2 Rutpela maculata
GGCATTTTAATAAAAAGTGTGTAAGTTGTGATTTGCATAATACCTAAATAATATTCTCTAATCATGATCAAAGCAAATAAATAAAAAATAATTAATTGTAAAAATAAATCAAGAATAGGCTTGTAAATAATTAATGAATGTTTCTATACTCTACTGATGAGAACTAACGAGTTCGAAAAAACTTGTACAACTTTTCTAGAGTTGAAATAGAATGTATGGTTCAATAATTGTTGTGAATGACTGAATTTCAATAAATAATTTAACTATTTTCAATATATTTTTTTGCCTTAAAATGCCAGGAATCCTATCATGTAATTCAATACTTCGTCAGTATTAGCTAGAAGAGTAGTTGTTTTGATTGGTTTTCCAATAATGAATGTTTTAAAGTGTTTTCCTAAGTAGTATATTAGCGTGACCCGATTAAGGCACTAATATACAGAAAGTAGATAATTTCATATTAAATAAAAAAGTGTGAATGATTAAATTTGAATAAATTATTTAAGTATTTTCAATATATTTTTTTCTTTAAAATGCTAAGAATCCTATCATGTAATTCAATACTTCGTCAGTATTAGCTAGAAGAGTAGTTGTTTTGATTGATTCTCCAATAATGAGTGTTTTAAAGTATTTACCTGACTAGTATATTAGCGTGCCCAGATTAGGGCAACAATATACAGAAAGTAGGTATTTTCATAATAAATAAAAAGTGTGTAAGTTGTGATTTGCATAATACCTAAATAATATTCTCTAATCATGATCAAAGCAAATAAATAAAAAATAATTAATTGTAAAAATGACACAACACCATTAGAAACTATACGGTGAAGTATATTCAATTTACACGTGCCTGTTAAGTCTGTTAAAAACACGACCGGGCATAAACTAATTTTAGATCAGTAATATCCATCTCCATTTTCAAAAAGACATATAGTTTTTTTTAAATTCAATATTTTATTTGCTTTTCCTATTATTGGATTCAACAATTATGTTGATTCAAGGTATATTTATATTCCTTTTAAAAATATTAACATCTAATATAATGTTTGTTTTGTTGTTTAATAACATGTTCTCAAAATAAATAAATGTACGTTCAGATCAAACAATACTTCTAAATAAACATGTTCATTCGGATAAAGGGATATGATGGAAGCAGTCTTTATCTTCTCATTTGTATGTTTTATAATATTATATTTGCTCGTAAAAAATAAATACGGTATTTCTCCCTGCAAAGCATATAACGTATTATTAAAATACACTGCTCTATTTACTTCCACATCCAGTGGAAGTATAGTAACGACAAAAAATTTTTTTACAATTTTTATTGTTCAGATATGCTTAGAATGTCATGAAACGTCGAGATTGTAAGTTTGAGCGAAAAAACAATTTCTGTCTGTCTGTCTGTCGGTCTGTCTGTAACTTATTTTGTGCGCACGTTTACTTTGGAACCGTTTGAGATATTGACTTGAAATTTGGTACACATAATATGTACTTTATCGAGATCTAGAACTAGATTATATTTTCATCTTGTTCCGTCGAAGGGTTGGGGGGTAAATTGGGGTAAATTTGTGGTAAATAGGTAAATCAAGCTAGTAAGAGCATAAAATTGGTATTTGGTATATACAAGAGAACCTAAGGTAATTGGCATTGACCACCCCCACCCCCATTACCCTTTTCCACTCCATTATTAAAGGGGATGAAAGAAATTGTGATTTAGTGTGTGACAAGAACCAGAAACCTCAAAATATTTTTTGCTTCATCCCACTATCACTACCCCCACCCCTCTACCGATGTGGGGTATCATTTTATGGGTTTTTGGGGTAGAGGATTTCAAATATTATATTATTAAAGTTCCATAAACAATTATTTCCACATTCAAATTTTTTCGTTGTGAGTGACTTGGATAGAAAATCTGGATGTGGAAGTAGTGATTCCTTGGGCAGCGGTTTTTCCTTATATGCGTTGGTCGATTTAAGAGCTTTTTTCATAAAATAGACAATGCGCGTGGAAATATAGGGTGCGGGAGCTGGCGACAGTTTTGGTTGACTCATTTTATTAACTTATAAATTTGTTTTTTGAAGTGTACCTGTCCTGTTTAATTGGTATATGGCAAGTCTGCCATGCGAGTAGCAGGATAATGCTCGACAGGAGTGTTTCTACTATGTAAAAAAAATAGTGTCACTGTATAATGGCGAGCAGGATTTTCTCGAACATTTCATGATGTCCATAATTCATAAAGAAAATTTAATTGTTAATAGTTTCAGTCAAGGATACTATTTTTTTTTACATAGTTTTAAACCTCCTAACGAGCCTTGTCCCGCGCGTACCCTGGACAACCATTTACACTATTTATGGCACAGAAATAGAAAAATAATGTTAAAAAGAATGTTGGTAAAGGTTAACGGGTATAGACCAAAAGGTGTTAGGAAAAGAATTTTTATATGGTCGACGTTTCGTCAAAATTTATTGACATCCTCAGAACTATTTAGGTGAGTTTTCCTTTGTTACATTAGATTTTAAAAACAAAACCGAATATATTGATATTAATAAATACAACTATATAAACTAGTTTATACTAGTATAAATTAGGTTAGTCATACGTTGAGGAATTGTTGTAAAATGGAAAAATGATTGATTTTTTTTCATTTTTGATTTGAGTTTTGATGAATGGGGATTGTACAATGAAGAAATTTTTTTTTCAACTCTTCAGGGGTGAAAACTACCCCCATATCGCCTAAAAATAGTGCGTCTCTCCTAAAAATGCCAAAAACTACCCGGGCGTTTTTTCGCTGTAATGTGAATACTACTGTAAAATAATGTTATGAATGTGCTAATTGTAATGATATTTTGTCAGTTCAGTATGTTCATCTAACATAAGGACAAATTTTATGCTGAGGGGCAGTGGGGCTGAAGGGCAATTGACGTAAAATGGAAAAATGATGGATTTTTTTTTCACTTTTTGATTTGAGTTTAGATGAATGGGGATTGTACAATGAAGAAATTTGTTTTCCAACCCTTCAGGGGTGAAAACTACCTCTATATCGCCTATAAATTGAACTGACGCTTAGAAAGTAAGTTGAGGTGTATACTTTTTAATCTGCTTGTAATTTTTGATAAACTTCCGTAGAAAAAAATACTAAAAAATTTTTCTCCCTTTTAGGGGTGAAAACTACCCCCAAGCTTGCAGAGAATTGAAATAGAGGGTAGAAATTTTCTTGATAAATGAACACTTCATATTGTTTGCAATATTTTTAATAAAAAAAAAAAAAATATGGTGCAAAATTAAAATAACTAAATTTTTTTATCAAAATATAAACATTATGTAAGTTTTCTCCAGTCTTGGTCACTTATGGGAGGAAATGAGCCCCTCTTCATTATTGTTAGAGTCAATTAGCTCATCTTTATATACTTCGGTTGATGCACTGATTCCCGATTCATACCAATCATAGCTAAGATTCAATTCATCAAATTTTTTAGTATTTTTTTCGACGGAAGTTTATTAGAAATTGCAAGCAAACTAAAAAGTATACATCTTTACTTACTTTCTAAGCGTTAGTTCAATTTACCCTGAAGGGTTGGAAAAAAATTTTCTTCGTTGTACAATCTCCAATATAAACTCAAATCAAAAAGTGTAAAAAAATCCATCATTCTTCCATTTTACGTCAATTTAGAGGTAGTTTTACCCCCTCTCTGGTTAACCCTCAGCATAAAATTGGTCCTTATTTTAGATGAACGTACTGAACTGACAATATATCAATACAATTAGCACATTCATAACATTATTTTACAGTATTATTCACATTACCGCGAAAAAAACCCTAAAAGGAGTGGTTTTTGGTATTTTTAGGGATGACGCACTATTTTTAGAGCCACGGGACCCCAGATTTTCGTAATCAGTGACCCAAAAAACATAAAATAGAAGTGGTTCCGATGAGGGGGGCATTCCGAGCGTCAAACCCCGCGTTTTACATGGACTACACGGCCAAACCTAATTTGTTTTATGAAGCACAACTGAATAAAGTGACAAAGATTTTAAAATGTCAGAATGTTAGTTCTAGTACCGAAAAAGTGGGCGAAAAAGTAAACAGGTTTCTATTTTAAAATTTCAGTATCGAACATGTTTAATACCACTGATGCCTTCAATTTACATTTTTAATAAAAAAAAATGAGGTCCAAAATTTTTAATTCTGCGATGTACTGTCACGATTGCATTGCATTCAATTTAAAACTCCTATCCACTGATCTATCACAACACATCATGGAAATCTATCTCGTAGTGTTAAGAAGATAGCATTGTCTCAGATGCTGGTTGTTCTGTGGTATCCAGATCTTCGACCTCTCCCATAGCGATCTTCGTCTGACCACCTTGGCCAACACCTTATACCATTTGTTTCGCGACGGTTCTCACGATTGCCAATATTCCTTGAAAGCCCAGCTTCCCCCATACCGATTATTTGACCTCTCTTATGGCCGCTTTATTGACGAAAATTTACTCTTCCATGAGTTATGGGCTTTCTAAATGTGTTTAAAACTAAAATAACATTTAATCAATTTAATATCATTATTTATTTTGATATATATCATTAAATAGTGTTACATTTTCCATAAACTTGATTACATAAAGCAAGAAAAAAACCTTTCACCACAGCTTACCTATTCAGTAACGCTTTCTGTCTGATTAGCCAAGTTAACGCTGTAGCTGAGATCTAATGGAGGCTAAGTATAATTATCTCCCAGCTTGTGGCCCTGCGGAAATCTGTCGTATATAATAAATAATAATAATAATAATAAATGGTCTTTATTTCCCAAACATGTTACACGAGATTTGTATAAAATAACATAAATAAAAAATACACATATATCGGGAAATCGCCGAAGATCAGATGTCTGTGCAAGACACACAGACTCTGTTTTTCATCTTGAGCGGGAAAACAATATTAAAACATTAAATTCAAAAGAGCAAATATAACAAACCAATTAAAATATATATAAACATTTCCATACATGCCTTAATAGGGTACTTTCTCATTATTATAAATTTAATTAATATGAGTACATTTGAAATGACTTATATTTTGTTTTACGATCTATTAAGGCATTAGAAATGAACTTTATATACAATGTGAAATGTCCTATTACCTAAGTCAAAGAATGATTCTGCATATTAAGGAGATATTTTTTGTATTTATGTTTAAATGCAGGAAGAGGATATAACTTTAGAGAATAGGAATGGTATTATATATTCTGGTTATCTGGTAAGTAAACGACCGTTTAAATATTTCTGTTCGATGAGATGGTGGAGTAAGGGTACCTTTAAATCTGATATTTATATTGTGTACATCAGATCTGAATTTAATTTTTTTACTTAGATAACTAGGCCATTTGTTTGTGATGACTTTATGAAACAAACAAGCTGAATGCAGTAGGCGCCGCCTAGCCATGTTAAGCCATCCAATATCATCAAGCTTGTGAGAAATATGTTGTCTCCGTGTAATGCCAAAGATAAGCCGCAAGCAGGAGTTTTGAACGACCTGAATTCTTCGTATATTTTCTGCATCCAAACAGGGACTGTACACAACATCACCAAAATTAAACTGTGACAGAACAAGAGCCTCACAAAGAATTATTTTAACCTTTTTACTAAGGTAGTACCTATTAACATAAATCATTTTTAGATTAGCATATGCCACGGCGATTTTGTTATTTATATGTATTCGAAATTTTAGATTAGAATCGAGGGTTAATCCCAGATTTTTTGAATTTTCAACAGGCGAAATTTGTTGACCTTCTACAGTTAGCTTCAGTTGATTGGATACAGTCGATTTGACACTTTGAGGTCCAAAGACTAAAGCTGTTGTTTTGCTGGCATTTATATTTAAGGAGTGGCTTCGTGATTTTGCCACAAGAGCTTCAATATCTTGGTTAATGGCATCAGTCGCTTCGGCTATGTCATCAGGGGAGAATGAGAGGTATAACTGCGTATCATCGGCGTAAAAATGTATATTGCAGTGTTTAACGACATTTTGAAAGTCTGACGTGTATAGAGTAAATAAAAGTGGACCTAGTATTGATCCTTGTGGAACACCACAGGACACTCTGAGAGGAGCAGACACTGTGTTGTCGATTTTAACCCTCTGTGATCTGCTGTTTAGGTAGCTACGAAAAAATTCTACCGCCTTCTCAGATAAACCTATATATTTCAGCACAGAAAACAAAATTTCGTAATTTATCGTATCGAATGCTTTAGAATAGTCAAGTAGTACCAAAACTGTAACATTATTTTGGTCTGTTCCTCTCAAAATGTCATCAGTGATGTTCAACAAGGTTGTTTCACAACCATGTAGAGATCCAAACCCGGACTGCACTTCAGGGAGTATCCGATACTTTGTTATATACTCACGAAGTTGCGAGTCTACCTCTCTCTCCAATATTTTTGATAACGCCGGCAAAATGCTAATCGGCCTTAAATCTTTAAATTCAAGTGGGTTATTTTTTTTTGGGATTGGTTGTATCAAGGCCTGTTTCCAGCTATCGGGAAATATACTTTCGCGTAAACAATAATTAATTATATGGGCTACAAATGGCAATATATAAGGACAACACATTAATAATAATTTAATTGTAAGCCCATCATAACCTTCAGCATTAGATTTTATACTGTATAATATTTTTTGTACATTAAATTCACTTATTGGTTTAAATTCAAATGAACCTGCAGTAGGATTAAGATTGTTATTATAATAATCAACAATGTTATGGTCAATTGGTAGATTTGGGATGCAATTTACGTAATAATTATTGAGCCCATCAACGTCTTTTTAATTATTCGGTAAAAGATTAACCTGCTTGCCAATACTTAACGATTTTAAATCCTTCCATATTTTATTGACCCCATTATTTCTAAGTTTATGTTCGAAATATGCTTTTTTTTCATTCCTACATGCCAAGGTGGTATAGTTCTTTAATAATTTATAATAATTGTGTGAAGCTTCATTTTTTATACGACGCCATTTTTTTCGAGCTTTATCCCTAAGAGACATGAGTAGGCGTATATTGTCAGTAATCCACGGGGAGTGTTTTTTTGTTATTCTAATTGTTTTCAAAGGGGCATGAAAATTAATAACAGAGAGTATACTATCATTTAAAAAATGAAGTTTATCATTAACGTCGTCTAAGTCATAGATTATTTCAAAGGGAATTAGAGTGATATCGGCATAAAAACGGTCAAGGTTAAAATTTTTAAAGTCTCTTATGGTTTTAAAAATTGGTGTATTTATGGGGCAAGTGAAATTTAGCTCAGCTAAGATTAATTCATGATCAGACATATGATCTAACGCAACTACGTCTACGTTTTTAATAATATTATTATTATTGGTAGTTAATATGAGGTCAATTAAAGACGTAGATGAAGGTGTATTTCTAGTTGGAGCATCTACGATTTGATATAAACTAAGTGCTGCAAGCATAGAGTTGACTTTTTTGAAAGCTGGAGAATCAATTTTTAACATATCAATATTGAAGTCGCCTAGGCAAAATATTTCATCATATTCAGGTAACAAGCTTGAAATTGTATTTTCCAATTTATTTATAAAATCATTATATGAATTATGCGGTGGTTTATAGACTACTCCTATTGCAAATTGCTTTTTGTTAATTTTTATTTTGATCCACAATTGCTCAATATCGTCTTCGGTTTGAATTACATTAAATGACACAGAATTTTTAATGTAGATACTTACTCCCCCACCTCGTCGTAACCTGCGATCCTTCCTTACTAAAGTATACCCTTCTACTGCAGTAACGTCACTCAGAGTGGTGGGAGAAAGCCACGTCTCAGTCAAGCAAAGTAGCGTGTAGTTCATTAGTGACATATGCTCCTTCAAGTCATTCAGCTTAGGTAAAAGAGATCTAATATTTAGATGTGCTAAAACAACAGATTCGCTCATCATATATATCTAACAAAACTAAAAATAAATAGGAAATAAATATATTATTTAATCAATGATGCTTAAACTGGTAACTAATAAGCAGATTACAAAATAAACACAGGTATAATATATATTTAAGCAGTACAGTATAAAGAACATATATAAAATAAAACAGGAATACAAATATATTTTATGATACTTTTTCAGAATCAACTAAGTACCTATTTATTAATTTTTTGTAAAATTTTGTTTCTGGTTACTCGTTCAACGGTACAAGATTGCGTTTTGTTTTTCTGAAGGCGGCGAACTTTACTATCCACTGGTATTGTATTAGTGCAACTGGTACCTGGGTTGCTGGTGGTATCTGTCGATTCGGTATTTTCAGTAATTTCTTCCAGGTCAGATTCACTTTTATTTTGCAGGTCAGATAGGGTAAATTCTTCCCCATTCACTACTAGCTTATTTATCTTAATTTTAACATCTAAATTATTCGCTTTAGCCAGTTTAGCATGTTCGAGTAATTGCTTTTTTTCCTGACGGTCTTCGTAAGTTAAATCATCCGAAAATGAAATGCCTGTGCCTTTTAATTTAGATACTTTACTGAAGATTTCGGATTTTTTTATATAAGAAATCAGCTCTAGGACTATTGGCTTACCATTAACGTTATTGATTTGATAACAATTGTTTGTCATTGATGTTTAGTGCAACGTTCAGTTTTTTGTTTATTACTTGAATTACGGCCTTCGTGACAGTCGTCGCATCTCCAGGGTCCAGCCCAAATATGAATATATTGTTTTTCTTTAACTTACGTTCAACGTTCAACAGCTTAATCCCACTGCGTTTTTTCACATTAGTTATTTACTTACTGTATGCTTAATTTCAGCTCAAGTTCGTTTTGATAAATTCTACTTTCAAAGACTATTCGGTTTTTAAATATTTTAATTGAATTACAAACGTATTCTGGCGTTAAAGGAATTCATAATACAATAAATATTTTCATGTTAGCACCAGCAGCTTTATTTTTCAAATTGATTAATAATAATATGTCCTAATACACACATTTATATGGATTAATTCCCTGGTATTTTGATATGATTAAAATTCTCATTTGTGAATCTTTCCTGTATATATGATTTTGTTACCTAATCTCTACTTTTGTTTAACCTTGAGCTTTTCTTTCTTGATTACACTAGTTTATTTATGGCGCCCAAAACTTGAACCCATTGCCCTTTTGCTCTACGTACCTTTACTGTGTTAGTCAGGGTAAAACCAATGACGCTAACCAGGTTACTCGTAGTTGTGGCTCACCAAAATTAAACTTGGGCACTTAAAACCTTTTTTTTAACGCCACTCAAAGTGGCGCCCAACCTGGTCAAACGAGACGGCGACAAGGACGAACTTCACATCAACGATGAGTTGCAGTCCGGGTTCAGGAAGGGTTGGAGTAAAGTGATTGTAGATAGCAAACAACGTCGGTGTACAATATAATCCTAGGAAGAGCACCATCTCTTAGATATTGAGGAGGCTTTTGTACCGTTTGGATTCCGGGCCTATTCTACAAATTATACCGCTGTCTTTTTCTCATGAAATAATCCCGCACAAAATACATTGATTTTTACTTTCGGTTAAATTTTTTTGAAACTTTGGATTTTGGTAATTGATTTGCTGATTTAATGTTCAATTAGCGACAACCTTCTAAAACTTTGTTTTGTCCACGTACGTACATATATGTTTTTTTAAGGAGTGCAAAAGATTTTATTATATTCAGCTCACATATGAAAAATACACGTTGTTAGCCCTTAAAAGGGCCGTAGCTCCAAAACAAATGGTTTTTGAGGGTTGTCGCCATTTGAATATTTGATCAGCATCAAATCAACTGCCAAAATCCAAAACTTAAAAAAAAAATAACTGAAAGCAAAAATCTATATATTTCTGTGGGGTCCTTTGTAGGTACACCTGCTCCTAGAAAACAGATCGCTGCAAATGCGGGTGAATAATAAGCTATCAAGACTGTAGAACATACAAGCGGAAGTTCCGGAAAGGTCGTATCTATCGCCTAAATTGTACAATGTTTGTTCCTGATTTTCCGAAATTACCAAATACGAAGCTCACAGTAAACAAGCTGTTAAAGAGTCACATGGCTTGTGCCACGTCTATTACGACCTGTGGAAGATTCGGGTAATCGAGTAAATCCCGAGAAATTACAGGCGATGATCTCCATGCACCACACTGAAGTCAGAGTATCAGTGCCAACTTCGGTTAGGGGTAAACCAAATTCCTACAAAGCGTTGCGTGAAAAATTGGGGTGTTAGATTAAATCAAATATTGACATTAACACTTATATTTAAGCAAACATACGGACAGTCCATTTTATGTCCAGAAGTCTGTGTTCGCTCCTGGTCAGGAAGAGTACACCAAGTAGACTAAATAAAAAAATTAATTGACGCCGTTATCGTAAGGTTCTCTATTATCATATACCTGGCACCGGTTTGGTGCAGTACTGCGGTGACGGTGTTAAAGAAACTGATGGTTTTAGAGTAGAAATTCTTCTTCTTGGCAAGGTCCCGTATGTTTTCAGCATCTATGCCACTAGCAGTGCCTCACTTTCCAAGACTAAATGTAGGCTGCGGTAGGTATTCTTGATATTACTCCTTCCCTAGACGAGAGCAATGTTATCGACTTTAATTCATTTTTTAAAGGTTATCATAATAAGCAGGCCCCTTGGCAAATTTTTTTTAACTAAACCTCCAGTGGATGCATGAAGGTACTTCCCTTCATGATCTTTTGAGGATCCGTAGCCAAAAATGGATAAAATAATTAAAATTTTAGTCATCTTAAAAAAATATAATTAACCTAGAAGAAATTATATTAAATAAAATCTTATTAACCATAGTGTTGCCATACGTACTTACCTATATTGTTTACAGTACGTAACCCTCGCGCCTCGGTGCGCGAGTCAAACTCGCACTTGACGGATTTCTTAAGGGTTTCTGAATAGTCGGAAATCTCAGCTCCAATTTAAGGCTTAGTTTTTGAAGCCCAAGTACCTATCAGACATACCGCTGAAAAGTATCGTACTCAATGTAAAATTGCCTGCTGAATCCGAATCCGGAGGACGCATAAAAATTGGGGATTGCCTTCAACCCTTAATCCACGAATTTCGGAAATTGTGAAAAATTCAATTTTTAAAATATAACTTGCGTTTTCTCCTACAAAAAATAAGCTAAAAATCTATTCTTTTTTTCAAATTGTAGCTCACAGTGCATTTAACGCGTGTTTTGACTACACTGTTAGTCAAAACACATCCAATACTTATAGAAATTTAAGAAAAAAACATGTCGTGAACCTTTACGCAGCCGACGCATTGAAAAATGTAGCCTGCGAGGTTTTTTTTTATTTTGAGAAATTGACAAAAACTAGATCGTACAATATTATAAGAAAAGACCAAAGTTATTTTTAGTGATTGATTCATACTGATATTTTGAGTAAAACGGAAGATATGATTTTTTAAATTTGACCGTCCTGCGATTGAGCGCGTTACGAGTCGAAACCGACGTGTATGGGCACTCTTTTGCATTATATTTAGTTATTTGATACTTTATTAATAGGTACAATATTCCTGTGTCGGATTTTACCGGCTGATATTTTTTTCTAAAATTTTTATAAATACTAGATGTGTTTTGACTACACTGTAACATTAAGTGCATTGTAAGCTACAATTAAAAAAAAAATAGATTTTTAGTTTATGTTTTGTGGGAGAAAACGCAAGTTATATTTTAAAAATTAAATTTTTCACAATTTCCAAAATAAGGGCAAATTCGCGGATTAAGGGTTGAAGACAATCCCCAATTTTTATGCGCCCTCCGGACTCGGATTCAGCAGAAAATTTTACATCGCGTACGACACTTTTCAGCCGTATGTCTGGCAGGTATTTAGGACTGAAAGATAATCGTCTCCAGAATCTGGACTAGAGGATCGAAAAAATGTATAGATTTAAATTAGGTGTAAGTAGACTATACCTCTTAGTTTAAATGTAATTATTGGTATTGTTTTCGACTGCACTATTTTAGTGTAAACACATTTTTTTAAGACATGATGAAATAAAAACTGCGTTTATACATTTTAAAAAATATATAAATGTATATTTGTTTAAAGAACAGAAACCGTATAATCGTATTTCAAACTGATTAATATTTGCAGACGCGAAGAAAGCATTTTATATGAACTATTATGTCGCCTTCGTACGTCCGCGTGCTTTCAATCAATTTCTTAGAAACTGTACCATTTTCTTTTAAACTCTAATATTCATATACAAAAAATCCCGTCTGTTGTATTTCATGACAAAGACTTCAACAGAACGCTATTGAGGTACGAAATGAAAGAGATTTTTAAAAGCACGGAATAACTCTTAATAGTAATAAATTCTTTTCATCTTGTCTGCAAACATCGTTATCAACGTCACGAATTCAATGTGATTATATAAACAAAATATAATTTGCATTTATTTGTACTAGAATCCTGGAATACAGAAAATAATTGTTTTTAAAACAATCAATCTCAATCAACTTTTGACATTTTTGTTTAAACGTATCTAAATGAAGTTCGCATAATAAGATCGTAAAGTTTGTATATCCTCAAAGTTATATGGTTTTATATGTCAGTTCTTGTTATAAAGTTAACTTAATTTCCTTAGATTTTACTTTATAATGGAATTTTCTTGGAATTACAAGGTGGGAAGAAATATGGATGTTTTTTCATACCTTCTCTTTACGGATTAAGCGACTATTCGTAAATTTTATTCAAAAAGTATTTAATTTTAAATAATGCATGTCCATTGCTTTGCCACTATCCAACGATAATGTATTTGGAAAAGTCTTGCTTCATTTTTGTTACAAATGATTCATTTCGCGTACCAGAAAAAAAACACCGCTGCTTACATGCAAATTCCTATTCAAGTCTCTTAAAACGAAAGAAAATTTGATAATATATTTGCACTCTCCTACGTGTAAATAATTGATCATAAAACTTTAATAATCATTTACCCTAAAACCCCATGTGTCACATCAGTAGTGAGGTAGGTAATAGGGAACATGAGCTGGGTTTAGGCTGTCGCGAGACTGGTTAGTTTTACCATACTGATGACTCGTCGTTGCGATAGTAATCCTGCTCAGTGCGAGAGGAACTGCAAGTTCGGACATTTGGTTCATGCACTCGCGCGAGCGGGCGGTGGTGCGAAGCTACGCCTACTACGCCTCTAAGGCCGTATCCTTTTTAGTCGAAGGTGGCAACAATATCTCTTGGAGTTCCGAGAATCGAAAGGCTCAAAACAATGTGACTTTACTAGGCGGTCGCGGATGTAAAATAAATGTACGCACGTTCTTGTACGCACATTAAATCGCCTTACTTCCTTTAATAATGAGGTGGAGGTAGCAATGGGGTGAAAATATAGGTGGCTGATGCCAATACAATTACGAAACTCTACATACACTACATACACTAATCCAAACTTTATGGACTTGCCTTACCTATTGACCACCCAACCCTTTAGTCTAGGAGATAGCTACATATATAGGGCCTGGGATATAACATGTTGGCATTGCTGTTGTGTTTAGCAAATATTTTTCTGAGTACTTTATCTTAGTCAGACCTCCCCCCTGTCAGAAAATATTCAGTTGTGGAACAGAGTATAACATTTTGGGGTTTGGTGTTAGTTGAAGAGGGTATCTTGGCGATCAACATTCGATATATCATTAGCCCGGAAGAAAAGTGATACAAGTCAAAAAACGCTCTTTTTTGTTTTTTTGTAAAAAATGACTGCCAAAGACGTATACTTTTCACTAGATAACTGTCATAACTTAACTTATACTAATAGCCGAAAGGTGGCACTAGTGTCACTTCTCCTCCCTAGTGATTTATCAAGTCGCCATTGAAAAGGAACGTCATATGTTTAGTTGTGTCTTGACATTTGAAGTGTGGACTTATGGTGTTAACAAGAAAATCGAAAAGTGACTGTTTTTATGTGTTATTTATTGGAGAAAAGTGACATTTCTAAAGTTGGGACACTTTTCTTATTAAGGTGAGTACAGTTAATTTTATCACGCATGGTATTATGTAGAATTGAGTCATTTTTCATCATTTTGTCCGATTTTTTTTTCTCAGATGTTACTATTCTCGTTTATTTAATATTAATTTTAATTGTCAAATCATGAAACGTTGCACTTTTTATTATTCAAAATTAGTGTTTAATTCTGGTTTTTATTTTAGTTACACTGTTCAATAACAGCCGTGGCGCGTTAATCCTAAAACTGGCAAAGATATCTAGTCAGCAGAAAAATGAACCAAATTTATTAGATAAAGATAAACATGAATGGAAAATTTCTAGTTATCAGAAGAATAACTTGAGCAGTAGCGTATCAGAGGGAGGTTAGTACTAGTGCACTTTTAGTTTATAAATCGGTATATACAAGTTGCTTTATTCTTAGTATACTGATTTAAATTGAGATCTTTTGACTATTTCAGATAAAGGTTCTACATTTACATCGACTGATACAAGGCCATATATTTCCACCAGCCACATAAATGAGTGTGAACCTAGCACTAGCGGCATAAACCTGGGTAATACCTCATATCATAAATCAATATTATCATAATATTCTTATAGTCTAATATTGTTTAGTACAACATTGCTTACTATTCACAGGAAACCAGAATAACACCAGTCTGGATGATCTTCTAGTAAAAAACCGATTTTTCAAGCTCTTCTAGTAATGAAGAAATTGAGGCTGCGACACTAGAGGATATAACTGAAAGAAATGATTTTGCTGAAAACATCATGAATAAAACAGGTGACAACAACAAAAAAAGAAAAGTTAAAAATCCATGTGAAACTAAGAAAAAACGTAAAACACGTTTACGTAACCCAGACCAATGGCTAAAGAATCGGGCTAAACTTGCGAGAAATTCAGCTGAAACATACACGTCCTCATCTACCAGCAAAAGAGTATTTGAGGCAAAGAAACTACTTCCGCCATGCAACGAAAAATGTAAAATGAAATGTTCTGGCAAGTTTACCGAAGATGATCGAAAGCAAATATTTGATGATTATTGGGGATTGAAAAGTTTACAAAGACATCGTGATTTTTTGCAAGCCAATATGTCGCTGATAAACCCAAAATATCGGTACGTGAGAGAAAATAGCAATCGGCGTTTAAATAATGCATTTTATTTTGAGGTTCGTGGACAAAAAATTGGAGTTTGTAAGCACTTCTTAAAATCGACACTTTGTATTAATGACAGGCTAATAAGAACTGTATTGCAAAAGCAGACATTTTTCACAGGACAACTGATTTCTGAAGACCTTAGAGGAAGACACGGAAAGCATGCCAAAATAGACGAGGAAATTAAAAATGGCATTCGAAATCATATAAACTCTATACCCCGAATACCTAGTCACTATTGTCGTGCCGTGACATCAAAGGAGTACATAGATGGAAGTAAATCTATCGCCGATCTTCACAGGGATTATGTAGCGAACTGCAAAGAAAATAAACTTCCTTCTGCCAACTACAGGATGTATTCCCGATTTTTTAATGAAGAGTTTAACTTGTCTTTTTTCCTTCCTAAAAAGGATCAATGTGAACTATGTATATCTTATTCAAATGCTACGGAAGATGAAAAGGCCGAATTAGAAACTAATTATAACTCTCACTTGGGCGAGACCAAATTGTCTCGAGATGACAACTAAAAAGACAAAACAGCAGAAAATAATACCGTAGTAGCTGTGTATGACTTTCAAGCTGCTCCCCCTTGTCCTATAGGGCAGGCTTCTTCCTTTTACTACGTATCTAAGTTAGGTGTTTATAATCTGACTGTATTCAATTTGAAAACAAATGATGTTCAATGTTTCGTTTGGCATAAAGTGAAGCCCAGAGAGGATCAAACGAAATCGGATCCTGTGTATTAAGATACCTCAACCTTCTGAAAGGTGAAGAGCACAACACTACCGATGACTCGAATGAAGTTGATGTCATTTTTTATTCCGACAATTGCGGTGGCCGGCAGAAAAATCGATATCTGGTTGCAATTTACATGTACCCAATCTCTAAATTCAAGTGGATAAAAAGTATAACACATAAGTTTCTTATAGTTGGACACAGTCAGAATGAAGGTGGCAACGCCCATTCTGTAATTGAGCAACAGGTGAGTCGGGCCAAAAAGGCCTGACCCATTTTTGTTCCTGAGCATTTTATTTCTCTCATAAGATGTGCTAAGAAAACTGGTCACCCTTATAAAGTAAATGAAATGTGCTACGATGACTTTTACGATTTGAAAACCTTAGCGCCTGATATTGGATTTTCAAAAAAAATGAAGAATATTGACGGGGAGGATTTTAAGATAAGTCAAGTAAAAATTTTAAGAGCAGAAAAAGAACATTTCGGAACATTTTTTTACAAAACGTCCTACAAAGACACAGAATTCAAGCGTGTTGTGATTATACAGCCTACAATCCAGAATGTCCTTAAGGAGGGCCAGTGGAGTTCCAGAACTTGTTTTACAAAAATAATGTAAGAGCAGACAACCAATTGCTGCAAATAAAAAAAAATGGTTTACTCTATTTAAAGAAAAATGTATTCCAAAGTTTTATTTGCCATTTTTTCAAAATTTATAACTCTTTCATGTAATATAACCTAATATAATCCAATATTTTGTAGTGTGTATTAACAGAAACTGTAGGTATTAAAATAAAAATGTCATTTTGTTTTTTATTTTTTCAATAATTTAACTCAAAAAACACAATTAGTTTCACATGAAAAGTGATACAAGTCAAAATAAGGAGTGACCCCCTAATTTTTAGGGGCGATTTCTCAAAAATAGTAACCGATACATAAGGTCCCTGAATTGATTCAATTAATGAATGGTACGTACTTATCAGCAGTAGAAATGTGTAGGTATCGCACTTCATAATTTCGATCAGTGCGAGTTTAAAACAAAATAAAAATTTAAATGGCTCCTACTGAAAAATTTAGTTTTTTGAGTTATGTCACTTTTCTTCCGGGCTAACGAATATATCGATACTCGATATATGTCATTTTTTCTCTGTGCAATTGTCAGCACTGGCGACATCAATTGTGGCCAAAATAAGAACGTAGTATAACACTTTCTGGCGGAAAATTTTCGTTGTCAATGCTCACTGTTGGAAAACCATATGACAATATTTTTTGCTTGCCCATTTTCCAGATTTTTTGACAAAAATTGGACTTTTGGCCTAGAACTGGCTAAAACTGGTGATTTCCAAAAAAAAAATGTTGGCATCTTCTCAAACTTGTAGTTTTTGTACCAAAGAATAGTATCTGCCAACATTTTTTTCTCAATGTACCCCCCCCCCCCAAACCACCCAGAAACCCCCAAACATTCAAATACTTTGTTATGTTAAAAAGAATAATTTCTCGCTGTGTCATTTTTGTATCCTTTTTGTCACAATAATCGGTATTTGAATGTTTGGGGGTTTTGGGAGTGTTTTTTTTTGGGGAGGCGGTTACATTGAGAAAAAATGTTGGCACTCACAGAGACTATTCTTTGGTACAAAATCTACAAGTTTGAGAGGGTGCCAACATTTTTTTTAAGTACCAATTTTAGCCTGTCTTAGGCCAAAAGTCCAATTTTTTGCCAAAAAATCTGGAAAATGAGCAAGCAGAAAATGTTGGCATATGGTTTTCTAGCAATGAGCATTGACAACGAAAATTTTCCGCCCGAAAGTGTTATACTACGTTCCAATTTTGGCCATAATTGATGTCGCCAGTGCTGCTAATTGCACGGAGAAAAAATGTTGGCATATATCCAATGTTGATCGCCAAGATACCCTCTTCAACTAACTTCAAGCCCCAAAGTGTTATACTCTGTTCCACAATTGAATATTTTCTGGGGCGACTAGCGCCAAAACGGTCAGGGGGGAAAGTCTTATTCACATAATATAAAATACTCAGAAAAATATTGCTAAAACATAACGGCAATGCCAACATGGCCAGGCCCCATATATGTAGTTATCTCCCAGACTACTTCAATTGAATAAGATCCAAATATACCATACCAAATATCCACTACGTGGATATGGAAATGAAGTTAAAATACGCCTAAAACAGTCCACTGCTGTGAATTTTCAAATGTCTTTTTATTCTTTAGGCGTGCGAACTTCACATAAAAGCCATAATATGAAACATAACATATCCAGAAACATATTTGAGACTTTATTATACGATCGACATAATTTTGAAAAACGGGAACAGAGTCTCGTCTAGTGAATATAAACAGTTATCTTACGCTTCAGATTCAGCTAAATTATTCCAAAGAGACTCCCTATATAACCCTTTACTGTATAAGATTTTCACAAAGGATATTGCTAAACATAAATACGTAGAGAAAAAAACTGTAATCACATAATATATTAGACGAAACTGCACTTTGATATTCACAAAGTGCTATTACTAGACGTCTTTAAGGTCATTGGAGTATTATGCAGTAAAAGAGCATGTCTAGTGTAACCAATAGGACCCTTGGCCTGTATAGATCTCTCAGTAAGTGCAATGTAAACGACGATTTACCGGTGCTACATTTAAGTCCCAATGGATTCATTTACACTGTCGCCTCTGGTTTTCTCTGTATTTTATAAATAAATGTTAAATGACATTACTAAATCTGCACTATACGTTCTCAAAATCAGCAGGTTAAAGCAAGCTGACAATTAATAATGTTTATTTACAATATGTAATTTTACAATAGTAACGTAAATTTTTTAACACTAACTTAAATCTTTGTAAATAAACAACATAACTCACGAAGGCAGAACCTTGTCCGTGAATAACAATAGCATATTTCACTCTAGCAGAGCCAAATATACATAAATACATAAAATTTAAAAGAAACAGATTTTTACAAATACATTTTATAACGGAAATTATTACTATATTTGGTTTACACCTGAGAGTTATTAAAACCCCAACCTATGTAAATGAATCTGTAAATTTAAAGTACAGTAACTAGAGATTTTAACTTCATTAATAATTTCATATGAAACGGATTTCGTTCATTTTTGGCAACTTAATAGTAAATGTATCAAGGAAGAGTTTCTTTCTATATTATGCGACGGCTTGCTAATTTATAGGGGGTGGAACTAACGTTGGATCTGAAAGATAATCAAGTTTTAACAAGAAAAGCTATGCAACTTTAAATATAAATTGTCTTTAAGTCATAACGACTAGAAAATTGGGGATTTAGCTTGAAAAAAAAAAGGTATTTCAAATAGGTTTTCGTCAAATAACTCGAAAGGTATTACATTGAGCGAAAACATGCTAGAGACAAATAAGAAAGCTACTAAATTGAGGACGAATTTTGTTTTTCTCTAACTTTTGTACCTAGTTAATGGTTTTGGAGATTTTGAAGTATAAATGTGGCGTCCGTATTAAGACTCGTTCAAATTTTTTTAATAAAAACGTCGCCATTTTGTTAATGTAAATAGTCAGTAATTAAAAAAAAATATATATATATTCCCATATACAGTTTTTCGTTAATATATAGTATGATCTAGAAGCTCAGTTTTTTTTCTCTGCTTCCAGTGCACGCTTTAGAAAAAAATGCATTTTAAACTGAAAAGGGATTTTAGAAAAAACGTAACATTTCTGTTTCTCTGGAAATATCTCCATGAATATTAGTGTTAGAGAAAATATGGTGGACATCAAAAATGAAGCTTATAAACTGAGAATAAATTTGTTTTTTTTTTTTAATATTTGTGTAGGGTTGATAGTTTCGGAGATATTTAATTTTATAGATGGACCGTTTTTAGAATGAAATATTTAGTGTAAAATGTTGAATATCTTAGAAACTGTGACACTTCCATCAACAATTCTAAGGAACAAAATTAAAGATAATTAATCAATATTTAAAATGATTTTTAATTTGTTTCTACATCACAAAAATAAGGAAATTGTGGCTGATGCAATGTGTGTTTTCAAATTTTTTCTAACAAAATGTGGCCATTTTGTTATTGTAATTGCTTAATGATTAATTTTTGTTCAAAAATGCTGTTTTACGTTAACGTCTTAGGCCAAAAGTCCAATGATAGCATCACCTACATGCTCATTTTTTTTGTCCGTTTAAAATACTTGTTTTGGAAAAAAATTCCATCCGCAATTTTGAATTTTTGAATTTTGACTTCAGATTCATAATCAGTGATCCAATTAATCAATCAATAACAATTTATTAACAGTTTTTATACATTTACGCGCCTCCCCGGAACCTGGCCCGAAGCCAGCCAGACAACCACGGCGCGCAGCGTTGTGATGATTGTAGAGCTGGGCAGGGCAGCTCAGGTCCGGTTTGGCTTTTTTTTCCTTAGGGGTTGCGGTCCCAAAGCCCCGCTGTACTGAAGCTTAAGCTTATTGTACTCCATAGTTTCGTTATCCCATTAATCCCGTTCCTCTCCAAAAGGAGAGTATACGGTCAATGGGAGCTCTGGCTATTTCTTCCGGAGTTATGGTTAGTCCACCGAAGTGTGAGAATCTCCCAGCCACTAAGACTGGGCATTCACATAGTATGTGGTGAGGAGTTACTTCATCCTCACCACACATCCTGCATTCTGGATTATCTTTCACACCCATGTTAGTTAGGTGTCTATTCAGTGTGCAGTGTCCTGTTAGGATTCCCACTACACATCTCAGCTGTTTTCTGCTCAGCTTTAGCAATTCGTTAGTCCTTGTCATGGATGGCCCACCGGTGATGAACATATGTGACTGCCTCATCCCCGGCGCGTCGGTCCAGTACAAGATATGTTTCTGACTCAATAGTTCCTTTACCATTCCTCTTGCGGTATTGTATGTTATCCCGCAGGATGGCTCAGGTCCCATCAAGCCTGTTTTTCCGCCTTCTTTGGCCAGCTTATCTGCTTTTTCGTTGCCTTCATTGCCCTGGTGTCCTCGCGTCCACTCCAGTTGTATACTGTTGTGTTCCGCCAGTTTCGCTAGGGATTCAAGGCAGTTTTGGAACATATCTCTACTGCATTCAGAGCTTTGATAGCTGCTTGACTGTCAGTGATGATGCGGATTCTTTTGTCAGTATATGACCTCCGTATCATTTCTTGTGCACAGATTTCTATGGCTGTGACTTCTGCTTGGAACACCGTTGCGGTACTGCCCAGGTTCAGACTGATGTCTGTCCCTGGTTGGTCTCCCGTAACACCTGCTCCAGTACTACTTGACGTTTTCGATCCGTCAGTATACCATATGGTATTATTTGGATGTCTTCGCAGTTGTCTTCTTCCTTCCTTTTCCCTATCGGGTATGTATACCCTGAAGGTCTTTGTGAAGTTGTGGCTAATGCTGATTCTGTCTGACTGCATATCTAGTAGTCGATTTTTCCCTATTTGTTGGAATATTTCGGTGTGATATCCTATTCTTGGAATGGTCCCATGTCCGTTTATTTTCAGCCCGTACGCCGCCAACAGTGCCTCACTCTCTACCACTAACTGTAGTGGGGGCAGGCAAAGTAGCGCTTCCATGGCTGCAGTAGACGTTGTTGACATTGCTCCCGTTATGCCTAGACATGCCAGTCTTTGTACGTTCCGTAGTTTTCTCATTGCCTCCCCTTTTCCAGCTTTATGCCACCAGATCAGGGAGGCATAGGTTATTATTGGTACTACAACCCTTTGGTACAGCCAGTGCACCATTCTTGGTTGTAGTCCCCAGTTTTTGCCTACCATTATTCTGCTGGCCCATAAGGCCCGCGTAGCTTTGGTAGTCAGTCTGTCTAGATGTGCATTGAAGTTTAATTTGGTATCTAAAATCAGTCCCAAATATTTCACTTCATTGCTCACCTGCAATTCATTTCCCCGGAGATATAATCTTCCCAGATTGAGTTTCCTCTTTCATGTGAAGGCGACCACAGTGGTCTTCCTTGAATTCACGGAAAGACCTTCCTGGGTACACCATCTGTCTACCATAACGAGAGCTCGCTGCATCCTTTCTGATGCAGCGCCCTCGTGTTTTCCTGTTATCAGGATGGCGATATCATCTGCGTAGCCTTGCGCATATATTCCCCGCTGTTCCTGTCGAGATAGGAGCTCGTCCGCGACCAAGCATCATAGGAGAGGAGATAAGACCCCCCTGCGGGCACCCTCTGGTCACGGACACCTCCTCTGTCGTCGATCCTAGCGTGGACTGAATTTTCCTAGTTCTGAGTGCTGAGTCGATCCATCTTGTTATTGACTTTTCGACTCCGCGCCTCTTCACTGCATCACATAGTGAGTCGAATGAGGTATTGTCAAAAGCACCCTCTATGTCTAAGAAGGTTCCTATGGCAGTTTCTTTGCTGTCTAGGGCTTAACGACAGATAAGTTATAGGTTAGTGCTCCTGTCTTACTCAGACTTAAAAACTAAGTTAGAAATTAAGGTCCACAAGGACCTAAAATTAATTAAAAGTAAAACTGTCACTCACCAGACGAAGCTCTTATTTAATTTTCGTTACTGGCACGGGAAAACAGAACTCAACGAGAAAACCCGTGCGAAGTAATCAGTTTCAAAAATAAATTAGTAATACTTTTTCAAATATTGAATATTTAAATTTAGGGTTAGTTTCCACCCCTTCAGGGCATCTGGATCATATAGAAACTGAAGACGATACCTTTTATTACAATAATAACCCATAAAGAAAAATTATCATATGAAATTATTCCGAAGTTTTACATATTTTTTACCTTTAGATATTTTTGAAATTTTGTTTTCTGTTAAAATATTTCATATTTTCAGGTTTTTTTAATAATGCGAACATTAGAACATGTATTTTCACAACTTCGGTCTGTTGAAAAGAAATGGATTAATTCACATATATAAATCTATATTCTACAGTATTTAAATGAGTATGGGCGTACTTTTGGTATATAACATGTATGCAGAGGTTCAGAAAGTTTATTTAACTTATTTTGTTGTATGTGGTGTGCTAGTTAATTTAAATTTTTATTTTGCTTGTTTATACTTGAATTAGGTATCTACATTAGAGAGAAAAAAACATTGACATTATAAAATTAAGTACGAAATGCATGGCTTTGATTAACAGCAATTCGCGGTCAAATTTTTATTAAAAACTTACTCGAATTTCTTTATTATATCCACTATTTTCGCAGTTTAATACTAAATTATCGTACATATAGGTATATTTAGATGTAAATAAATTACTGTATTTACTATATTATATTTGTTGTTGGTATATTATTATTATAATTATTATGCATGCAGTATGTTTACATTTACTTCAATTAACTATTTTCCGTTAAAAAACTAAGGACGTAGCATTATCCCGCATAACAATATACTCGCATCAGATAAGAAACAAACAAATTAACCAGAACGGAATGAAATTAGACCGTTAGATAAGGCCTTTGATAACATTTATATTTAATTGTATGCGGGAACATGTATCTGTTACACAAACAAATTCAATTAATAGTTCGATGCCAATTAAGTGCCACTTTCTTTAATAAAGTTTAAATATTCTCGGAAACTAATAATAAAAATAAACGGTACGTAAACAATGCTAGAGCAAGATCGCCGAGTTAATGAAGCTTTTATATCGATAAACTTTCTGACTAAAAGTTTCCTTTTGTTCTTTTTTTTAATGCCTATAAATTTTCTTGTATGCCGTATAGTCGTTTATTAATATTTTTCTCGGAAGAGAGATATATTGAAAGAATTACTTTCTGCTAACCAATCGATATTTAATTTTCCCCTTAAATATAATTTGATTTATTAGTTTTATATTTTTAACGGTAGAGAGTTAAAATTGCTGAAAGTAATACAATGAAAAAAATAATAACAGCGTGAAGGGTATGAAAGCAATTAGGCCGAAATAAAAACATTTAAATATCCCTTTTTTATCTGGCAAATTCCAAGGCAGGATAATGTTTTTTTAGAATTAACGTGCAAAAAATTGAGTTGGGTAACTCGGTTTAGCATATAGGCTTAATCATCAAGAAAAATACGGATGTTATGTCGCAAAACAGACGATGTATTGAAATTAAAAGTGCGACGACCTACAAATTTTAATTCGTGTAAACTTTATTGAAGAATGCGCCTTAATTAAAAAGAAAGGTAATTGGTGCACGTTCTAAGAGAAAATAATACAATTATCGAAATTAGAATAGCACCGGTGGATTCCAGTATAAAGATGTATACAACTGAAAAAATATAAGGCACATAAAGAGCAATACTCAGATGTATACAATGTATACATTGAAAATCGACCCGCTGTATTGTATCAGTACAGTCCTCAAAGGACATATATTACCACAACTTCGAATTACATCCAATTTCCCATGCACGTAGCATTTTGTACACAAAATAAAATGAAGTAAAGCTTGCATGGATAGGGTAATCGCTTCAATGGGGTAGAATTAAGGTCACACCCAATGAAATCGGTTTTTCCGTAATATCTTCGTAAATAGGAAAAAAAATTGAACAGCTTTCAAAAAAGGTCGCTAAAATTATGAAATAAAGTTACACCGTTGCGTCGCCAAGTTTAATTACCTAATATCAACGTTGAAGTCGGTTAAATATACGTTTGAATTGAACTTAAGTTTTTGGACAATGCCGAACAAATTTTATTAACAAAATTTTCCGGTAATAAAATGCCTAATATGATTTTTTGATTTTTTTCGCATATTTTGCATTTGTAGGAGGAGAATGTTTTTCTTGTCATAATTAGATCCTAATTTATTCTATACTTGACTAAAATTTGATTCAAATCGCACAATAAATAGAAATTTTAGAGAGGCGTTCCGCTTTTAAATGGGTCACTATAATGTATAAAAAATGTAATTTAATATCAAAGAAAAAATCGGCAAATGATGCTATTAAAACGCTTACCATACTTATATATATATATAATACAGATCAATCAGAATCTTCGTTATGCATATTCCTGTACCTCGCTGAGGTGGTTGATACCGTTTCACATCCACAACTAATAAATATACTAGAAAACACGGAATTTATCCGTGTCAGGTTACTACTGTTGAAAAGCTACGAGGGAGATAAGGAACAGTATATAATAATTAGTGAATAGTAAACACAATATATTAGAATATGGGGTACCGCAGGGGGCTATATTAGGGCCCATATTATTTAATATTTATTTAAATGATATATGTATCTTATATTCATCAAACACCGTTATATCTTTCGCTGATGCCGTATCAATTTTCTATTCATCTCAATCTTTCGATTTGTTTAAGAAAATAGAAGAATCAGACCTAAGAAATTTTAAAGATAAATTTGACCGTAAGAGGCTCACCACCAATTATTAGGAAACGTATTGTTTTCCTTTTATCTCATAAAACAGAAGTAGACCTTTATATCAAAAATCAAATAAAGGACCAAGAAAGAAAATTGAAATTAAATCTATTGAAAAAATACAATATTTAGGTCTCATAGCACATGGAAATTTAAAATGAAATCTTCATGTCCAATCATTAGAGAATATATTATGAGGATTTTAAGAAGAATTTAAACACATATTTATTTTAAATCTTGACCACATATAGTCCTTTATAAAGCACTAGTTGAGTCAATCATAAGATATGGTATAATTGGCTGAGATGGAGTAGGAGGTGTGACATTATAAAACTTAGGAAAATATTGAAAAAAGCATAATCAAAATTATTTTTAGAACAATTACATTATACCTTACCGAAATATGTTGAGAACAAATTATTTGATCTTTGACAAGCATTTTGTTATGCCCGCTAATTTATCAATTTAATATAGATCGGTGAACACTTTTTCAGCCACGTCTGAGAAAGTGTGTTGTCGTCAAGTCTATAAAATTTATTTTAACCCAAATTTACAAAAATACTTTTTTTTATATAACAGATTTTAACAAAATAAATGTACTTAATTTCACAAGGAAATCATTTTTTGCGCTTGCAATTTACTAACAAATTTGTATATGTGACGTTAATACTATGTATGTGGATAAAGTAAAAAAAAATGGTTCTTGTACACAAATTAAATGATAATTTTATTTTTTCAGCCCCTTTAATAATGGGGTGGGGGTGGTAATGGGGGCCAATTCCAAAAAAATTTTTGACACCTTAGCTTCTCTTATCTAAACTAAATACCAATTTTATGGAATCTTACTTGCTTGATTTACCTATTTACCTCCATTTACCCCATTTTACCCCCCAACCCTTCAACGTAATAAGATCAAAATATAATCTAATTCCAGATCTCGTTAAAATACATACGTGTACCAAATTTCAAGTCAACATCTTAAACGGTTCCAGAGTAATCGTGCGCACAAAAAAAAGTTGGAGACAGACAGACATTTTTTTGGTCTAATTAAAATCTCGACATTTAATGACATTCTAAGCCTATTTGAACAATAAAAATTAAAAAAAATTTTGTCGATTCTTACTATACTCCCACTACTGGATGTTGAAGTAAAATACCGAATATAAAGAAAATAATATATAAAGAAAAGAAAATTCTGAAAGAAAGAAAACTTTGCTACCTAAATATAGATACCTTAACGTTTAAATAGGATTTTTCAAATTTGTCTATGAGCTTTAAATATTGTGTAGCAAAATGGCAATTTTAAAAAAGAAGAAAATGCAGCAAAGTTTAAAAATAAAAAGTCAATATATTTTGTAATAAGAGCATTTTGCATGATATTGTAATGAAATGTGAAGATCGTAATGCTAAATGAATTTTTAATTTTAGCCATTTTTAAGTGAGATTTCTAGTCAAGAAAATATTATGGCACAAAAATAAATTCATCGTATCATAAAATCATATTACAAATACTTCTTGAGGAGTGGAAGTGATTAATCCCAGGTGGTGATATATTATGTTTCCAGTTATTTGATTATATCATTAATTAGTGTGCTGATGTAATTAGAAGTAGAAGCAAGATCAATATAAAAACTATGTAATTTTTTGTTCACATAGTTTTAAATTGGATATATAGGTGTATGAAATGTATCAGCTATATACCCAAATAACACTTTCTAATAAATATGAGAGCAGAAATGACAATGACAAGATAGGTCATTATACCTAGCACTTCGTTTGCCACAATGTTATTTTCAGTAATACATTGTATAACAGAGATAGTAGCTAGATTAATGGAGAAGAGGATAGAACAGAGAATAAAAATCTTTTTAAAAAAATAACTTGATTATGCATGGGCGATCGATTTTCTTCAGATATTCAGTTTGGCAGTGTGTATAATGGAGAAAATAGTAATATATTTAATTAGAATTTGCATATAAAAGTTAATATAATTTAATTTATTAATACGACAATATTGATTTATAATTGTTATCCCGGTTTCTTTTTTTGTCAACTTGACAAAATATGCGTTTGTTATACAGCGGCATGTTCATGGGATCAGGGAAGTATAATACCAAGGATTAAAGGAGACTAGAAGTTCACGTTGATTCCATTTTAACTTTATTCTATGTTCATCCAATAAAAAAGTTATTTAATCTAAAAACCGACCGCGCGAACCTCCCTAATAAGTTCCGTACAAGGTTCATTATAAAACAAAAAATCTCCCGTTTTATGGCTGAACAAATATCGCTTTTCAAGAGACTTTGCTTTTAAAATTAACCAAAAAAATGTAAATCCGGTATAACTACTCTATTTAGAAACGACAATTTTCAACGTTTGAGGTTTTCCAATTTGTTGTGAATTATTCACTTTTAATTAACAATAAATAAAATTGCGGCCATTCAGAAAGAACATACTTAGGATTAAGTTGCATTATTTCAAATTAAAAGTCACTTTAGTATTAATATAGGGTGCTTATTGGTATATATATATTACTACTTTTTTTCGTAAACTTGGAATTTCATGATTATATTTTACTATTACCTCTAATAACCATTATTAATAAATTATTTTGAAGAGTAAGCAGAAATATTCTTGTGATACTCAACAAAGCAAATTTAATCAATCAAAAACTTTTGAAACGAATTTAATTACATTTCTGTTAATTTTTTTTCCAGGTAAGTCGATCTTTCTCTTCTCCGCCTGCTTAGTTGGTATGTATAATAAATTTTCATTTGAATATTAAATAAATGGAGATATGGTATTTATTAACTTTGTAAACTCTCAAAGTTTAAATTTAATTATCTAGCCTGGCCACATATTCGGCTGTAGGGTAATCCATTATCTCGCCGAAGTTAATTTCCACAAAGAATATTGCAGAAACAATCAATATTAAAGCGTAGGGAACAGTTTTAAGTGTTATTAAATCAGTAAGCAATTATTTAAACCTTTCTGAACTCGGTATATATCGCAAAGAGAAAAAAAACTGAATCGTCAGCATGTTTTTTTGCAATAATAGAATTTAACCTTGTTGACTTGGCAAATAATATATTATGTTAATGAAGTATTGTAATTTTTCGGAATAGGTGTTTCAAGATTCAGGGCAAGTTTCCCGCTGAAATATCCTTGACAAACCCTCGCTATCCTCATCACGAGGGAAAACAAGCGGATATATCTAAATAGATAAAAAAGTTTTCTTTTTGAAATAGCTTTGGTCAACGTTCAGATTCTTTGTATTTTAAACTAACTAGAAAGTTATCATTGCTTAATTAGTGACTATTTTTATATACCATTAATTAAATCGTTAGCCAAAGCGTACACTATTATAAAATGACACGTTATGGTGTAGTGCTCGCGGTACGTAAAGTCGCTTAAAAATTATTTATGTGGGTGTTTTAAAAGTAAAAGCAAGAGTAATTTTGCTTCCATGTTTAATTCATATTACATTTCCGTTCAAACGAAATTAATTACTTAATATCTATATCATTTACAAATATTTCAGTAAATAGTAAACAAGTTGGTACATAAGTTTCCAAACTTTCTTCATCTCTAATTCACCTAGGGTGTAAAAACCGTCCTTGAAATGGCTCTTGAAATAGTCTTTTTTCACATTGCAGTAAGCTGTTCACTCGAAGAGTGAACTTCAATTGCATATATTTTAGAGAAAGGTGTGATACAAAGAGGTGCATATTTCAAAAATTGTTCACCATTTTACATTTTAACTTCTATTTTAACGAGTTAACTAACCTTTTAGTTACGATTTGCGGTCATTACACCTCCATGATAACCAATCTATTTTTTACTATTATTTATAGTAACATTACTTTTAATGTTAGATTAAAGAGTTATAAACATAGAAAAAAATTTAGTAATGTGTTATAAACATAGAAAAAAATTTAGTAATGTGTTATAATTATTAACAACTTCAATTAAGTTATAAATAAAACACAGCCACACTGGGTATTATTACATTATTCCTATATCAAAACATCGTGTTTGCGGTATCACGCCCTTTATTTTGTGTTGTAAAGTTTTGTATATAAATCCACTGAAATTCGCATTTATTTGTTTGCGGATTTTATTTGTGCCTTCCAATATACGAGACAGTGCAGCACAGATGCATCGTGTGCTATGAAAAACTAACAATCGAAATTGGACTTTCAAATGCAACATCTAAAACCAAACAACCTACTAATACATGCATGAAATGCAGTTCATACCCAATGAGAACACAATCGTTAAAAAAACGTTTTTTATAACGATAACCATGCGTTGAATAACCATTTTAGTGCACCGTCGATATTACGTACAAATGTCCCGCTAAACAACGTTGTTCTTAACGTAATATTTAACGGTTTTTTTTCATCGTAATACCACTATAATTTAACGTTGATATTAGCGTTAGTAAAACGATATATTTTCTAGTTGAATAATCATTATAGTGCACCGTCAATTTTACGTACAAATGTCTCGCTAAACAACGTTGTTTTTAACGTAACTTTTAACGTTATTTTTTTATCGTAGTAACACTATAATTTAACGTCGATATTAGCCTTATTATTGATGGTTTATAAAAGGAATACAAGTTAAATAATCACGTTTTTTTAACGTGTCTTTTAACGTCTTTTTATTATTGTAATATAATTACAATTTAACGTCGATATCAACGTTATTAAAGGTTTAAATAACGTTAAATATTTACTAATTATGTAAGTTAATTAAACGAAATTAAACTGGCTCTAGGAGGTCCTCCCATTTTCAAATATATGATTGGTTACAGAACGAGTCGTCATGTAGATGAATGGTCAATTGATAGGTTAAGCACATTAGTTTTATCATAAAACTTGGGTAGGTGCCTAACCTATTGAATAAATAGCACAAAACTTTTATGCTACCTCGGCCGAGCCACAAAATAATGATCTTTAATCTGATCCTTATAAAATCCGTCCAAATAAGCCGTTGTTCCCTGAAAGAATTTGAACATTGCAATTTATGTTTTTTAATTTCTATAAATTCATAAGACCATAAGCTAAAGCATGACAAATTATTGCCAGTGGTTTGTATGTGTCGCCATCTACAAATAACTTCTGCAACAACTACGTGGTAACTAGGCAAATTCTATGCATTAAGATAGATGAATAGAAAAACGTTAAAAAAACGTCAACATCTACCATTTATTTTACCTGTAGATTTAGAACGTCAGTGTATTTTAATAAGTGGAAAGCATCAGTTATTTTAACGTTGTATATAATATAACTTCAATATCTAATAGTTATTAATGATACTAGTTTGGTATGAACATTATATAATTTTTAGCATTTAGTATAACGAAACATTTAATATAACTTAACCAGGAGGCGGAGCCGAGTGACTTTATCACACTAGTATCATTAATTGTATCATTCAAAATTTAATACATTTAACTTTAAACTTTAAAATAAAATTTAGGTTTAAGACATGGTATATTTGTCATTAATTTCTTACGTCAAAAACACGTAAAAATTTAAATAATTAATATGTTAACGTAAAAATTGCATTTGATTTTCACACAAATTTATTTTTGGTATAATTTTGCAGTCATTAAAAATGCTTGGAATAAGCGTTATTTAATAATTTACTAAATATGTAAATATAACGTTATATTTTATAGCATGATTCATTAATATCTTACGTTTAAAACTCGTCTAAACAAAACGTTTTTACAAATGTTATTTGTAACGTTATAGTTAGTGAAATTTTACGTAATTAGAATGTTCATAACAAACGTCGGTAAATATTTAACTTAGAACGTTAATTTAACGTCCAATGTTAACACATGGTATATTTATCATTAATTTCTTACATCAAAAATACGTAAAAAATTAAATTGTTAAACAGCGATATGTTAACGTGAAAATCACATTTGACTTTCACGAGAAATATATTTTTAGTGGATTTTGTCGTTTCCAGAACGTTAAAAATAAATGTTATTTAATAATTCACTGAATTCGTTATAATAATGTTTTAATGCATGATTCATTTTAAATTTATAATATTACATTTCAGTAAATATTTACGCAATTAAAACCTTCAAAACTAACGTTGGTAAACATTTAACTTTAAACATTAAAATAATGTTTAGCTTATTGATCTGGTATATTTTTCATTAATTCCTTACGTTAAAAACACGTAAAATTAAATAATTAAATAATTAATATGTTAATGTGAAAATTGCATTTGATTTTCACAATTTATCTTCAGTGTAATTTTGCAGTCGATAGAAACGCTTAGAATAGACGTTATTTAATAATTCACTAAATATGTTAAAATAACGTTATATTTTATCGCATGATTAATTTTTCATCAATATCTTTAAAGCTTATCTAAACAAAATGTTTCAATATATATATTATTTGTAATGTTATAGTCACCAATACATTTTTACCCAATTAGAACGTTCATAACAAAAGTTGAAAAACGTTTAACTTTCAACGTTAAAGTAACATCCATTTTTAACAAATGGTATATTTATCATTAATTTCTTACATTAAAAATACGTAAAAAATTAAATTGTTAAACAGTAATATGTTAATGTGAAATTCACGTTTGAATTTCACGGCAAATTTATTTTTAGTGCATTCTTGTCGTTTTCAGAACGTTAAAAATTTACGGTATTTGATAATTCACTGAATAAGTTAAAATAATGTTATGTCTTAAGGAATGATTAATTTTTATAACATTATATTCAGTAAAATTATACGCAATTAAAATGTTTAAAACAAACGTTGATAAATATTTAACTTTGAACGTTACAGTAACGTTAATTTTTAGCATTTAGTATTATCACTCATTTCAACCATTAAAAACACGTAAAAAATTAAATTGTTAAACATTAATATGTAAACGTGAAAATTACGCTTGAATTTCACAGATAATTTATTTTCAGCGAATTATTGTCGTTTTTAGGACTGTAAAAATACACGTTGTTTGATAATTAACTGAATACGTTAAAAGAAGTTATGTCTTGAGGCCTGATTAATTTCTCGTTAATATCTTACGTTTAAAACTCGTCTAAATAAAACGTTTTTCCATATGTTATTTAAAACCATATATTCAGTAAAATTTTACGTACCTAATTAAAATGTTTAAAAACGAACTTTGATAAACCTTTAATTTTGAACGTTACAGTAACGTTTATTTTTAACACATGGGATATTCGTCATTCATTTCTAACATTGAAAACACGTAAAAAATTAAATTGTTAAACAGTAATATGTTAACGTGAAAATCACGCTAGAATTTCACAGACAATTTATTTTTGGTGAATTGTTGTCGTTTTTAGGACATTAAAAATATACGTTATTTAATAATTCACTGAATACGTTAAAATAACGTTATGTCTTAAGGCATGATTCATTTTTTGTTAATATCTTACGTTTAAAACGCGTATAAAGAAAACATTTTTTTATATGTTGTTTATAACCATATATTCAGTAAAATTTTTCGCAATTAAAACCTTTAAAACAATCGTTGATAAACATTTAACTTTGAACGTTACAGTAACGTTTATTTTTAACACATTGTGTATTTGTTATTCATGTCTAACATTAAAAACACGTAAAAAATTAAATTGTTACATGGTAATATGTTAACGTGAAAATCATGCTGTAATTTCACAGACAATTTATTTTTAGAGGATTTTTGTCGTTTATAGGACGTTAAAGATAAATGTTAACCCAACATAGTAGTTTAACGTTTCTTAATAGTAATTTTAACACTTTAGGTTATTTTGTGCCGTTACATTAACGTTTAAAAAATGTTCAGTTGAAAAGGCGTTTAAAAAACGCCTTTTCAACTGAACATTTTGTTGTATTTTTAACCATAAACGTTATTTCAATCAAGGCAACGTTATTTTAACGTTTTTTTAACTATGGTGTTCTCACTGGGTACATTTTGCTTCCGAAAGATATTCCAATCTGGCGTTATTGCAATTTTTTATAAAATATATTTTGGTGCCAATATGATATTAATATATAAATATGCAATTACTTTTTCTGTAATTTGATCTTTTAATTCAGCGAAATAAAATATAAATATTTTACTATATTTATTAAAACACTGGCCAGTAAGATTGCTCTTATTGTTACTTTATCGCTGATTTAGTTCATGTATAGAAGCACAGAAATAACTTGAATTAGTATAACGACTATTATACGTCTCAGTAGTTACATTAAATATTACATAGTTACATTTTCTGAACTACTCTAAACTTTTTGTTATCTTTTATTTCATTTTCTCCTCTCCAGACTCAAAAGATTTCTTATATAGCTATGATTTGTCATTTCCAAGTATCTTCATCTAATTTACTAGATACATCAAGATGCAGGTTTTGTGGTTAACTACTCATTCTTGTCTAAATTTCTAGTTATTAATTCTGTACCTCCTTGGTCAGTAGTGGAATGGCTGTGCATATATTAGAATTAATTCGGCAACCAAATGATATTAATTCATATAGGTGGAAGTCTCTGAGCCTTGACGCGGTTGTTCTGGCGCCTGTCAATTTGGCTTGCTCTCTGACGTCATAACTCACAGAGACCAATAAATTTTGTAAAGTCAGTTATCAAAAGTCAGTGTACAAGCAAAATCAAATGTTATGCTTGAGTTGTTAGAAAGAGAAACTCTTCGGTCATTCAATGCACAATTGTGCGCTTATCTTTCGTTTTAGTATCGATGATCGCAAGCTAAATTGAATCTAGGGGTGATGGACCACTTTTAATTACTTATCGTTCATCTCAGCGGCCAATTTACAAGAACCAAAGGAAGTACCATATTAGCAACGGCTGTATGACCAAAAGTCAAGCAATTAATCACAGAATGGACAATATTCAACTAAACTGTAACGGTAAAACAATACCTATGTAAGAAGGTAGCATCAGACAGTCTGTATCTCAGTCCTTCTTGATCTGTCTCTCAAATTATACAGACCCACAGACATGTATATAATACGGTTTTGCTTTGTTAAAATCAGGTGACACTACTACCAAATGTTGAAAGCTCAATGAATAGCGTAGTTGAATTGACATGATCCAATTTAGACTGATACCCCCCCAGTAACATAAATGGAACTCTTATTACGCTTAAATATTTATAAATTGTATGTTATATATATATTATATAAATCAATTCACTGGAATAAGTATGCTGACAAAATGCTTTTACATCAAAAATATAAAGCTACTTTATGACAGCATCTTATACAGATACAAACCAGATAGTTGTATAAGAGATGTATAAATCATTTATACAACTGTTATACAGCTCAGCCATATCTCTATGGTGGCTATTTTACATGAGTTTTAAACGATTTTAAAGCAAGATTTTACAGCAGTATAGTTATTAGTGCCAAATATCGCCTATGTCAGCCCTAATATAAGTTAATTATAAAAGCTTTTTCCACGCAGAAATAGTATTTTATAAAGCATTTATACAACTGAAATTTTCTTTTAGAGCTACGTAGCTGTAATCATCCGCCTTTATATAACTCTATTACATTTGAACTTACTTCGTTTCATAATCTCTAAAAAGGTCACTAAGATAGATTGAAGGAAGCTCCATGTGTATTTCATGTGCCTTGTTGTTAAGCATTGTACAAAAATATAGATAAGTATTTCGAAAAAAATTGCGCAAACTGGAAATTTCAGAAAGAATTAAGAAACAACATACACACCGGTCGCAACTGAGAATGTTATACAGAAAATGTAAGGATGACAGGTCGGCTAAACTATTGAGATATAAGCAACAACCTGACCTTTTTGATTTTCTGATGATTTAAAAAAAATTTTAAAAACATTTCTTTTAAAATAATGTTTTAGGCGCGTGTATTTATTCGAAGTAGAATATCATGCATTGGCAGAAAAGTTTTCTTCACATAATAAATTTAGCTTTCTATCTAGTAACTACTAATTTGTAAGTAAGAATCTCCGATGAGTTTCCAATAATTCGCCATAACAACTTGCGTCATTGTCCCTACAAAATTATTACATTGAAGCTTCTGCTGATACTATAATATGGATGCTTTAATATTGCAAACCATAACCCACATTTAAAACGATTTTTTACTGTGTAGAAACTTACTTGCAACCCTTATACAGCAACTTCTTAGCAGCCATATAACATGATTTATAAAGCTGGTAAAACGAAACACAAAGGTTGTCATAATGCTACTTAAATTGTATATATGTTGTACCCTTTACAGAGCTTACCGAGGTTGTATAAACTGTGCTTATTTTGGGCATATAGAATTATAGATACTACTTTAATACTGGAATATTATTGTTAACTCGTAATTATAGCATTTATGTTAGCCATTTTAAAGAGCAATTTGTGCTACTTGGGCAGTTAAAAGCAAAAGTTTGTCTTTATCGCAGAATATATGTTTTTCTTATAGATCACAAAGTTTACATTAAAGACCAGTCATTTAAAACATCGTAGGTCGCAAAAAATTGCACTGTTCTGATTTTTTGGGATATTCTTAGGATAGATACCAGTAGTGTAAAACCAAGTTTGCAGCTTCGAAAGACTTGTGCTAGCTGCCTGTAGCTGGAAAAACTTTTCTTGAAAAACTTGAAATTTTCGGACTTTTTTCATTTTCGGGCTGATAACTTCGAAAAGGTGTATCCTACGGAAAAAGTCACAGTGTACACTATTAAAGTAGACAAAATCTGCTACAATTTGAATGCAACCACGGCTCTGTAGATCCAATAGGTCCCGAGATACACCACTTCAAAAATTGGCCATTTTTTTGAAAAATTAAGGAAATCAGATTTTTCAAGAAATGGAACTCCCAATATAAATTGTTATTAATATTGCACACTTACCTATATATAATGTTATAAACATTATATTTATAAATTTGATTTATTTATTGTATCACAGCTACATATTTATATGAGTCGTAGTTGTCAAATAACCTAGGCCTCATCTTTTGGGTAGGTACCTACCACCTACGGCTGAAAACCAATTTTTAAAATAGAGTAATTTTTTTTTTAAACCTAAATGTTATATTGGTATTGAGTATAAAATAAACGGTATTTGTGCATTATACTTTCAAAACATAATGGGTTTATACTCATAACCATTAACGTTAAATAAAACACATGTCCTTTATACAAAGCTAATAACAGCCCCACAAAAAAAATAAAAGTTCTGTATCAGAGACGTGAATGCATAGATTTTGTGTATTTTTTTATGCTGAATCTGAATTCGCAGCCAAAAATATGGGTTACCCAGGTAGTTTTTTAGTAAAACGCAAAAACATCCCCTAAAATAGAGTGATACGGTAACGCTTTATAATGAAATGCAGCAATATGTAAATACTTTGAGAAAACATTTTAAAATAAGATTTTGAGCATTAGAAGGAAATATATGCAAATTAAATCCATACCCACCCCTACGAGGGGTTTAATTCCACCTTTAAGATCAAATAAAGAATGTTATAATGCAATACAATGTGAAAAGCCATAGCCTCGTAGTTTATAATTCCAAATATACAAATGTAGGTTGACAGACAATATGCCTAAAAAATATAATATAATCTTATTTTTAAGGGGCTTGAAACCACCTCTGCAGGCCTAGGTATTTCTTACCCCTTTGAGTCACATATTTTTCTATTCAATGGTTTGGTCTAAATTTTGTTACCGTGGGTTTTTGCGGTCGCTGATTGTGAATCTGAAGTCCGAATCCGAAAATTCCTGAATAAAAGATGGCGTATCCAATATGGCGGATGTAAAAATCGGAAAAGCATTCAAAATTTGAAGATTATGGCTGAAACTTGTTACTCGGGTGTTTTTGGAGTCGCTGATCACGATTCTGTGGTCTTAATTCGCAAATTCTTAAATCCAAAATGGCGGACCCATTGTGGCGGATTAAAAAGTACCATAGAAATTGGTATTTACCACCCAAAGAAATACATTATGAATGTTTAAAAAAATTGAGGCATTTGAGTAAAAATAGGCAAATGTTTAAAAATGAGAAACAAGGAGTATAAATTCGATTTGCAGTGTGCAGTCTCGCTTAAATGTGAAAGTGAGGACGAATAAAATAGGAACGATTTGGAGCCAAATATATAAAACTGATCATCGTGGGAAATTATAATTTAGAGCTTGAAAGTACCCCTTTCATAACGAATTACATGAGCTTAGTTGAATGGCGAATAGTACATTATTATTATTAATCTTATGACCATGTCGGGGTAACTGTCAGTTTGACATCTGTCAAAGTGACGTTTACTCCCTTTGACATCTGTCAAAATGACGTTTATCCCGTTTGACATCTGTCAAAATGACTTTTATCCCTTTGACACCTGTCAGTTTGACATCTTTCAGGTTTGACATATGTCAGTGTGACATCTGCCAGTTTGATATCTGTAAGTTTGACAGACAATTTTTTTTTATAATTTTTACCAAATAGGCGTCTACAGAGAATCGCGATCAGCGACTCCAAAAACCCCCGAGTAACAAATTTCAGCCATAATCTTCGAATTTTGAATGCTTTGCCGATTTTTTACATCCGCCATATTGGATCCGCCATCTTTTATTCAGGAATTTTCGGATTCAGACTTCAGATTCGTAATCAGCGACCACAAAAACCCGCGAAAACAAAATATAGACCAAACCATTGAATAGAAAAATATGTGACTCGAGAAATACCTAGGCCTGCAGAGGTGGTTTCAAGCCCCTTAAAAATAAGATTATATTTTATTTTTTAGGTATATTGTCTGTCAACCTACATTTGTATATTTGGAATTACAAACTACGAGTCTATGGCTTTTCACATTATTTTGCACTATAACATTCTTTATTTGCATGATATAAACCATTTTCCACTAAGTTATGTCTTTCTTATCCTTTACAAAGGTCCTGCAATTCGTCATGCTCCATTTGAGGAAAAATCCTATTTCCTTAATTTTTCGTTCTTTCCAGATAACAAGGGAATTATTAGCCCTACAGGGTTTCGCTTCTGATTATATTAAAGCAAAATAACCGCTCTACAGCTTCACCTCCCATGACTTTCCTCGTAAGACGAGTGTTTTAGCCGATATCCTGCTCGGAAGACGGCTAAAACTACAAAGTCGAACTTTTTGGAAAAAATGGCCAATTTTTAAGTGGTGTATCTCGAGACCTATTGGATCTACGGAGCTGCGGTTGTAGCTGCTCAAATTGTAGCAAATTTTGTCTACTTTAAAAGTGTACTGGACGACTTTTTCCGTGGGATGCACCTTTCAGAAGGCATAAGCCAAAAACTGAAAAAAGTCAGAAAATTTCAAGGTTTTTCGAGCACCACGCAGTTATCACAAGTCTCTCGAAACTGAAAACTTGGTTTTACATTATTGGTATCTATCCTAACAACTTCCCAAAAAATCATAACAGTGCAATTTTTTTCGACCTAACGCGATTTTTGTGTCTACGGTGACTGACCTATTATCTTTTAGAGCAACTAGGTCTTACATATTTATGTAAATAAAGTAACCATGGCACAGTGAACTCTGTGGTCCACAAGATGTTTATCTGTATTCATGGTTTAACAAAACATTACCGTTTTAAATTAGATCTGTCACCTGTTTAAGTAAATAACTTTAAATACTGTAACACTTTCTTTTGTGTTCATTCACTTGTAAACGTTTGTAAATGATGCGCTGGGCGCTAAAACAGCAGTAAAGTTTAGCTATAATAAACTACATAGTGATGAAAAACATAGTAAGTAGGGTTTTGTTAGATCATAACTATCGATTATTACTAAGTAACTGCTTCAACTAATCAGTGTTGTACCCAATATTCAATATAATGGGATTTTATTGAATAAATTAAATCTAATTAAATTATCCAACTAATGAGGTTAAAATATGAATTTGATCTTTTCAGTGGCCGACTAAACAAAGGTTACTAAACGGTAAAATTATGCTAAATTAAGCTTAGTTTAAAAATGTAAGCTAACATCGGGAAACGCTCTTCAAAAATAAATACAGTTTAATTAGGCATATTCCGTTATGTTTGCCTGTGATCTTTGCGCAACTTTGAATTTACGAGTTTCGTTTTAATTTATTCTTGCATAAAATTATGTAGGAAAAATAATTAATTGTTAATTCATTCATTTTTGGTATGTTTGTATGATGAATTTACAGTAACCACAACATTTCAATCGCCCCTTTTCGTTAAGCGTCATCAAAGCGTCGTTTACCTTTATTTACCTTCCAGTGACAATTTATTACTTGATTATTATTTTTCTGTATACTTAGTTGCGTTCACTTTTTTCCCTAAGACGTAATAAAATTTTGTGTAGTCTTAACAGATATTTTCGTGAAACTTTTTTAAATACACGTTTTTTTGCCGTAACATTAATATACAAAAAAGTATGAGATTTTTTGAGGTAGATGAAATAGATAAGAATTGATGGAGCCGGGGGTGGTGGGCCAATTAGGGGGGGGGGCGTAGGAAAAGGAAAATTATTCAAATTATTCAACCTCCCCGAACGTTTTTCCCTGTCGTGCGATTTTGAAAAGCCAAAATGGAATTTGTTCGATGTTATCTCTAGTATTTGACTGATTAATTTTTTTAAATTTCTTTGAAATAAACAAATTTGTAGGAGGGGAAAAACTGTTTGCATTTATTTTTTCAAATGAGTTTTTTTACGTAGGAAAGGGTTCAGAGGAGAAACTTTTTTACAGGTAAGTGAGGATCTTTTTATCTTTATTTAAAAAAAATATATCGCAATTCAAGCAATAGGAAGGGAGGGAGGGGGCATAATGCGTTTGCGAAAATAAGGGGTTGAGGAAAAGGGATAGGGTCTTCGGACATTGATATTCGGCAATATAAATCTTTTTTCCATCAAATATTAAACTGCCGTTTATAAATAAGTTGCCCTATTAGGTACTATAGTGTACACATTGCACAAACCTTAGATTCGGACCAGTACTTTAACAACTAAGTTGGCGTTATAACATAAAAAATGCTTAAAATAAACATAATTGTATAATATATGTATATATATTTCATAACAATATAATATTAAGGCGTAGACATGATTTTCGAATTAATTATATTAGCAGTATTATCGCTTTCGGAAATGGGGTATGGTGGTGTAATAGGTAGAATTATAGCTTGAAATCCAAGGATCGCAAGTTTGAAACACAGGCAGGTTATTATAGATGTACTTGCTCCTTTTTACTTTTTTTATACTGGCAGCTGTTTTATTAAATATGTCGTCAATAAAAGATTTAAAATGTTCAACAATTAACATTTCCAAAAAACTGGGAAGAGTATTCTAAAGAATGTGCAACAATTATATAAAAGTTAAGCAAATTGACGAAGAGCATGATTTTTGCTCTAGTTTTTTAAGTTTTTAATTTACCAACCGTGAAGGGGTGACACTTTTAGAGATTGAAGAGGAAATAGATGCAAAACTTATTTAATTATAAAGATATAAAGAACGTAGAAGTCTAATAGCAATTAATTGCAGTACCGGGCCAACAATCACTGATTTGCAATTTTCTCAAAAACTGCCAGTGCTAGAAAAAAGTTTCAAATAAAAAAGTTACGCCAATCTTTTGTCTTCATATGCCCTCGATATACTTGGTATCTATTTCGAAAGGTAAAAAGTTTCCCGCATGTTACATTTGAGAATGCAAATTTTCCACATAGCCTTAGAAGAAAAAGTAATGATTTTTTCACTTATTAAAATTTGACCTACATATTAACACATTTCATTAACAAATATATAATGATAACACGATAAAAACTTGAGCGTAATCCACTGTGCCGTTTTTGAGTTAGAGCGAGTTAAACGTAGAAATAATTGTTTTATATATTCAATAGACACCTAAAACTATAGAAATGGGCCGCGAAAACTCGTGACGGCGTTAAATAATTATTTATAATAAGTTTAATATTTGATAAAGGTTGACTGATAAAATATTACGAAGGAAGGAATATTTATATTGCAGAATATCAAGGTCCGAAATCCCTATCCCTTTTCCTTAACTCTTTATTCCCGAAAACGCATTATGCCCCCTCCCTCCCTTCCTATTGCTTGGATTGTGATATATATATTTTTTTAATAAAGATAAAAGGTCCTCACTTACCTGCAAAAAAGTTTCTCCTCTGAACCTTTTCTTACGTAAAAAAAACGCATTTAAAAAAAATGCAAAATGTTCCACAATTTTTTTTATTTGAAAAAAGTGTAAAAAAATAATACTAGAGATAACAGTGAACAAATTCCATTTTGGTATTTCAAAATCGCACGACAAAGCGTGTTTTCGCAAATTTTTTTTCGTGTGATTAAGCTGAACTAACTTGATAACATGATAGAAGAGAACGCGTGTCACCGAATTGTCAAAAAAAAAAAAATTAAAAAAAAGTTGGTTTCATTTCAAAACCGGATCTGCTCCGCTAAATCTGCTGGGACAATGGTTTATATGAGTTGCCTGGTATTAAAACGAGATGTGGAGAATACGCTATATGTCACTGTTACAGATGTTAGTGAGATGAACTGATGATTTACCCTCAATACGTAATGAACAAGTATACAATTTTTTTTAATAATTTTAATAACATCTATACATAAAAACAGTTGACCCGTGTTTTTTATTTTAGAAAAAAAAAACGTTAAGTTTAAACTGTGCTTAAACGGTTAGATATTGCTGCCAACGAGTGCTACGTTGCCATCTTTCGAAATGTAATGTAAGATATTCTGTATTGCTATACGGAATCCTCTGTAATATTACAATTCTGTATTAACAAGTTATCAATCAGCCTTAAAAATATTGGGTATTTGAAACAGTGTTGAAAATTAATATTAAAATTTATTTCAGACAGTGTAGTAGTGCACATTCTTTTTTAGAAATGTGGCAACGTAGCTGGTTACTCTCAAATGTAATGTGCCCCTGTTTTAGAGGTCATTACGCTATTACGTCACGAGATATCCGGCAAACTGCTTTATTTTAAATCCACTCTGATTTTAAGCATATTTATTTTTCAATAAAACCAATAATAGTCGGTAAAATTACCTTGAAATTATATTCATGACATGGAGAGTCATACTATAATGTTATATTATTAATTTTGTCGTTTTCGTTATAGTCTACTAGCCCATTGACACGGTAGACTAAACAATTTTATTTCAATTTTGTTACTTAATTTAAGTGAGAGTGAATGGAAAATATCATCAAATTGTTTACACATTTTGAAACTTAATAAGTACTTAATATATTTTATATACCTGTAAATTGCAAGGCGAAGTTAGGACAATGACATAAACATGTTAAAATTTGTTGTTTTTTATTGGTACCAAAAAGAGTGACGCCATAGGGCCCCAAATAGGCCAAAAATTCCTGGTTCCGTTTTAGGTGAAAAATACATCATTGAAATATTATATTAAAAAAAAACATTAACATTGCGACTGCTTTCATACATGATCAACGACCTAAAGCAAAGAAACTCTAAGCTAACAATTCTAAGAAAAACACTTCTGAAATAATGATTATTACCAACACATTTAGCTATAATGTGGGATAATCAATTAGTACTTGCAGCTGCGATAGTTTTTAAAAATATGCTAATTATTCATAACTAGCCAGATAGCGGTTAACACTCAATGAATTTAATTCATATTAGTGAATACACATTTCGGTGTAATATGTTTAAACTAACGTCTTGTTAAAGTGGAAAACGATTGTATAATACGTAATCTGAGGAAGAAATCATTGTTTTATTCATTCGTTTCTAAACCAGCTCACTATTTCCTTGGGAATAATTTTGCATATTCTTAGCTTTATATATTTAAAGACTTACTAAATCCGAAATTTTAAACTGGGATAACGTTAAAATGCGATGTATATTCTTTTATGAGGAAATAACTTACAAATGATTTTTTTCTTGGGCAAACCTTTTATTTGAATATTGTAGAAATACTGAATTTGTACATCGTAACTCGATGGAGAAAACTAAAGTTTTTTCAAAGTCGTGTTCAGTTCCAGTTCATCATACGCAAAAAGTAGTTCCAAGAGAAAAAGAAATAAAAAAAAATTGAGTGTGAAACAAAAAATATATATATTAGTGCAATAGTTTCTATATACCACTGTTTTAAGAAGAAGATCCTTATAAAGTAGAAAACTAACAATAAATTTTACTACTTAGTACCTTATCAAAACTTTTACAGACTTCTATATAATATAATCATAAAGTATTTAAATAAACTGAATATCATAATATGGTGCCAGAGAACATAATGTCAACAGAACCAACTTCATGCCACCTGTTAAATTAAATTTATAAAGAACTCGATGGAGGTGAAGATATGTTATCATTTTTAATGTTACATTTATCTTGGGCCTTTGACAGTGTTAATATGGAATTTATATACAGTAATGGTTATATTCTGTAGGAATAAGGGGGAGGCATGTTCATATGGACACAATAAGAAAATGTTAATAAAACATAAGTGTTAAGTCTTCTTTAAAAAAAATTGTAAATCTAGGAGTTCCACAGGGTTCATTGTTGGGGCTTCTTCTTCATAATAGATGTAAACAATCTTCCACAACACTTATTCACTGGTTAAGTTACTATGTTTGCGGGTGATACTTCATTATTTTCTCAGCGTCGACACCACAGGAACTCACTTCAAAGGTAAATCGCTCATGCGCTGAATTAAATACATGGACAAAAATCTCTACTTCTGAATTTTGAAGCAGAAAAGAAAAGGCTAGTAAATTTTACTTCCACATCCAGTGGAAGTATAGTAACGACAAAAAAATTTTTAAAAATTTTTATTATTCAAATAGACTTAGAATGTCATGAAACGTCGAGATTTTAAGTTTGAGCGGAAAAAAATTTCTGTCTGTCTGTCGGCCTGTCTGTCTGTAACTTTTTTTTGTGCGCACGTTTACTCTGGAACCGTTTGAGATATTGACTTGGAATTTGGTACACATTTATGTACTTTAATGAGATCTAGAACTAGATTATATTTTCATCTTGTTCTGTCGAAGGGTTGGGGGGTTAATGGGGGTAAATAGATAAATCAAGCAGGTAAGAGTCCATAAAATTGGTATTTAGTATATACAAGAGAAGCTAAGGTCTCAAAAAAAATTTTGGCATTACTACCCCCACGTCATTATTAAAGAGGATGAAAAAAAATGTGATTTAGTGTGTGTACAAGAACCAGAAACCTCAAAATATTTTTTTACTTCTTCCACCCCCTATCACCACCCCCACCCCACTACCGATGTGGGGTATCGTTTTATGAGTTTTTGGGGTAGAGGATTTCGAATATTATATTATTAAAGTTCCATAAACAATTATTTCCACATATGAAATTTTTTCGTTGTGAGTGACTTGGATAGAAAATCTGGATGTGGAAGTAGTGATTCCTTGGGCAGCGGTTTTTAAGACTGTATTAAGATGGGACAATAATTTTGACTTTGTTGGTGGCAAATTGTCTTTTTATGCGATTTAAAATAAAGTTTAAAATTTTAGTTATATATAGCAAACAATATTGTATCCTGGGTGGTGGCATAAGTACGGTACTGGTGCCACAAAAAATGTTAGGTTACTTTTTAACCTACTGCTGCAAAGGATATTTTAAAAGTAATACTGTATTAATGTAGAAATGTGTGTTTAATGTTCTTAGAAATAAAAATAATAAAAAGTTGAAAAACACCACAGTTACAGAACGAGATATGGTAGGAAATTTTATTGATATTAGCTCGTAAGACAAATGCTTGTAAAAGATTCCCTGCGTATAACTTCATAAAAGTATGTGACACCTAAATTAAAACATATAGGAAAATTCTCCTGCGTGAATGTATTTCGTAAATGTATAATATTTTATGTTTCAAGCTTTGTTTTTATATTTTGATGTAAATTATTATGATTTACCATATGAACAAATTAATGTCTATGTATTAAATAAAAAAAAAATGCTCTTTAACGCCAATATTTCGTCTAAGAGAAAATATATTTGTATAGGAATACTCAAACGTGGTCGACCAAAGAACAAAATTATTCGTAAAACTGTAAAATCAATAATGTTCTAGTCATAATACTTTCTAAAATACACCCTCTTAAAAAAGAAAAAATTTTGCCCGAATATCGTATTCAGATTTCTTGTCCCCAATGATCATAATTGAAAGTGGCCAAAAGAAGCCTAAAAATGTACCAAGGTTTTTGCAAATATAAGAAAATTACGATCTCTGGAATTGTGTAATTTGTTAATGACTGTAACATTATTTTTCACAGTTTCATGCAGAATTTTATCTTTCATATTAAACATGTCCAAAAACGGTCAAAATATTCTAATCTGATAAATTATTTTCACGATCTATTCTAGTTAGAGAATTCAATCGTTTTCTTCTCTTCTTAGCTCTATTTTTAATATAAAAGGCATTGGAACAGAACAATGATTTCTTAACTTATTAAAAAAAAAACTGAGTTCCCGGTAAAGGTTGAATTCGCAAAGGATTCAAGATCTTTTTAAAAAGATTTAAACAAAAAAAAATTAATCTTGATTTATCTCCCTGTATCTGTACCTTGGCGATCTAATAACTGGACTAATGGTATAGTTTCGTCTTTGATATGTCTAGAAAAATAATGTGCTATGTATATCCACCCATTTAAATTTATATGTATCCAGCATTTACTTATTTAAAGTAAATAATAATGTCTTCATCGATGTTCATAACACTTTCTAGGTTTCTATATAGAATTAAAATATCTTTATTTTTTTTATTACAAAATATTCTTTAGAAACTGTTGGCAGCTGTTCATAGATATTTGTTAGTATTCTTTTGGATTGTAATTTCGAATGCCTCTGTGACAAATCACACAAAAGTTCCACAAATCGGGTTGAGGACCAACTTCATAAAATCTGTTAGGGTCTAAGGTTATACCGAAAAGGGAGATCTGGCAGATCTTAAATTTCAGAATCAACCAGCTACCTTAATATATGGTCACCCTTAAGTGAATTGGAACTAACCTTAACATAAATATATACAAAACTAGTAAATCACCCTTGTCTCAGGCCCCGGAGGCATCCATGTTAAATCCAGAATTAACAGATTGAAAGTTTAGACAATTTATTGAAACTAATATGTTTCTTTATTTTGTTAAATTGTTTTTATTGGCTTAATACATAATTGCAATACAATTATTCTAATATGTACAATTCTAAGGTCTATTTTTTTAAAATGATTTATTATTACATATTCCGTTATAAATTGCGTTAAATTATAACTTATTTAATTTAAATTATTTATTTATCTCATATATACAACTTTTTTATAAAGTTTCTGCAATTTCTTCGTAATTATAATACTTACTTTTTATATCATATTTTTGTCGAAGCTATGCACATGGTTTCATTAAGAGTTTGGAATACGGACGATCTATTATTTAACAATTTTGTTTCTGTGTATAACATAATGAACCCAGTACTTTTCTTTTTTGGTTCATATTATTTTAAATTTAAAATTTCGTAAAGGCGCAGCAAAAGTTTGCTTAACTAAATACTTTTTACTAGTTTGAAATATAATAGTTTTAAAAGAGTTTGGTATGATAAATATGTTCAGAAAACGTACCAAATGTATTCCCATATATTCTAACGCTGCTTGTATTTTGTAAATTAATTTGATATTTCTACTATCTTAAAATGACTATAGACTATCAATAGTTTATTTTGTTATTGTTAATAATTTCAATTAGTCGGCATTTATGCAATGAATTAAGCGGCATTGTTACTTTTTTACAATAACAAAATTAAACATTTATTAAATAAATGTATTCAAACTACCAATATTCTGTGAACACAGAGCTTTTAGCTTCTTGAAACACAGTAGGTTTATTTAACTCCTATTTTTTTAAATGTAACATTTAGTACGTCACAATATTCACTTACGTAATTATGTGCGTACACGTTAGGATTTTTAAAATGTTTGTTGTTCTTTGAAAACTACATATTAATTTTAATTTAGACACTTATTTCTCTATCTTCTTCACGTCTTGATATATGTTTTGTGATTAGTGCATTATTCTAGTTGGCCTACCTTCGCTGTATGGTAAGTTATGGTAAGTCTGATAGTATAAGTCGATCTGTTGCAGTTGCTTGTTAGCCCTCCGTCCTCACTAACGCTTTCCCATCAGTTCCTTGGTCACATCAACCCAACCTGTTAGAGGGCCTCCGCTTCGCATCCTGTCATCAAATTTTCTCTGAGCTGTCAATCGTTCTGTATTGTATTCTCTTCTGTTGATGTTGTTAAAAAAATGACTAGGATTCTGCACAATACGATACTGGAGAGTCGGTTGGAGAATCCAGCTGCTGCTGCTATAGGCTGTCCGCTGTATTTGCAACAACCTCATCAGTCTCGGATCTCAAAACTTTCAGTATCCCTGACGGTCCATTTCTCAGAGTCTTTAGTTATGGCGTTAGCAAGTATTGATGGACGTTTTGTGATATTTTTGTCATGCCAAATTTTGCTCAAATCTCATATACGCAGTTGCTTACTAGCTCACACGCATCCATTATTAACATATCTAGGTGGTACTCGTTTGCTCGATCTATATACATAATGTTTATTTCGTTCTAATTTGCACTTAAATCCATACTCAGACCTTACCTCTCAGAGGTTGTCCAGCAATTGTATGAGCTTATCGAAACTTGCTATGCAAATCTTAAATTGGAAATTTTAGTTATGCCTACACTATAACCTTGCCAGTCCTCCAGCACACGTTGCAGCACAATGTTCACTACAGATATTAAAGAGGATTGATTGGTAATAGAATGTAGCTTTGTCTGGCGCCTTCCAGCTAACACTAAGTATTTTAAAATAGCCATTGCATGAGAGTAAAAGCTGTACAATTAATGTATAAGATCATTCTCCAATATCTATACAACCACTATATACCCAGAATAGGTAGAAAAGTTAAGTAACTAAGAAGCTTTAACAGATATGCAAAAATATAAGTTGGTTTACACTCCTTTATCTAACAATAAACCGCTTTTATATATGCAAATTTTCATTGTTGATATGTTCCTATATAACTGTTCTTAGTTGAATAATTTAAAGAGCTTTTTCGTTTCATGACAGTTGTATTATATGAACTTATAAAACATGTGACTAAATATATGTACGAATTTTTTTTATCTTAATGAGATTGCTAAAGGTAGAACTAATTAACTATTAACAATTTACTGTCGATATAAGCTATGATATCTCATGAAGTTACAATGCGCCATTGAAATTCTTCAAATTAAGTAACTAAGATTTTTGAAAAAATTGTTCTTCAAATTAATTAATTATTCTTAATTATTTACTCTTATATAAATAAAAGTGCTATTCATTTCCAATTTCCATACATTAATTATTTGAAACATAATAACGCAATTAAAAGTGCATCTGAAATAGTATAACGGTTACAAATAGGATATTAGTTATTTTATGTGAATTTTCCTCGAGATGGATGCCACGTCTAAAGCAAGAACCTGACGTCTTTGTGAAATATGGTGGCTGAGACAATACAACCTTAATGGAAGTATTATAGAGAAATAGTCATTATAGAGAAATTATATTACTAGTAAGATACAATGGCTTTATAAGAAATTACTAATAACTTTCAGGTCCAATTAAACAGCTTTTATAAAACCATTTCATTTATAACAGTTGTTAGCTCTTTTAGTTGCGTGAGAAACTATTACCGTTGTGTCTTAAATAATGATTCGGTTTTATAGACGGGAATTTTACATAATCCAACTTATGTAGCATAAATACTGTAACAGATTATTTTAGGGAAGTGTGTAACTAGTTATGTAGCCAATATATAGCGACAAAGTCCTTAGTATTGTCAAACTGCTGCGGGTTATTCTATAGAAGAAATTAAATCATGGAGTTACTGTTTAGCTACACGTTCTTTTTTATTGAATGAGGGCTGCAGCAGGACTTGCTATAAAAGAATTCGGTTTGTTATGCAGTTCTTAAACAAACACGTTTAGTTAAAAATATTGTCACTTTTGTTGATATTTTTGTCTCCATTATCAACCCTAAACCAAACTAAGTGTAAATTATTAATTAAAGTATTTTTAGATTTACTTAAGTTTGAAGGAATCTTATATTTAAACACCCTGTATAAAGAATGATTTAATATTATAGTTTCATAACTTCGAACTGACCATACGATTTAAAATTATGCCGAAGGCGACGCGCGTAAATCAAGTTTATAGTTCTATGCTTAATAAATTTTTACTACTGTTACAAAAACTGTTTTCTTTTGCCTCACTACAACTTTTGCTGATATAAATAAGATGTCACACAATGTGTTTCCCGTGAAAGTAATGTGAAAGTTTGTACAATATATAACTCAAAGTAATATCGAAAACTTTTTGAGGTAGAGATCCTGCTCCTTAAAATATATTTGATGTAAACATTTTTATATCAAGTAATAAAATAACTAAAGTTAATTGGTTTACTGATCTTTTAATATGGATGAGAGAGTCATTACATTTTTGTAAAGATCTTTACAAAATCAATCCAACACGATAAGTACATTTTCCAAAGTAATAATCGAAACAGCAATGTGGAATGCCATTAATAATAAGAAATCGCGAACCAATATCATAAATTCAGATTCATCTATGACTTATTCTGAGGAACTGAACAATCACTTTGGAACGGTTGCTGAAATATGTTACCCTCTTCAAACAACAACCTTAAAGATTACTTTTCTAACACTAGCACAAATGGACATAACACTGAATTTAGTTTCTCTGAGGTCTCTTACATACCTGGTATGCTTAACAATTTTTAAAAAACTGCCAATAAAGACGCTCAAAACATAAACGTTAAAATCCTCAATTCTATTAAACACATCATATACATTCATATGACCAAACTTATAAATTAATGTATTAGAAATAGTATATTTCCTAAAATTCTCAAAATATCAAAAGCTATTCCAATTCACAAACAAGCAGACGACATTGATGATCCTGCCAACTATGAACTAATCTCCATACCTTTTTTTGCAGAAATTTTTGACACTATTAAAATTACAAATAACATCTTATTTTGAAAATGTTAATTTGGTTAGTAAATCATTAATTTGGGTTCAGAGCCAAAATGTCCACTACGCTAGCTATGTCTATGCTAACAGATATGATAAATAGGAGGGAATGGCTTTGGGGACGTAGCCCGTATACCATGCAATACTTCGTGTATTGCGAAAATCATTGTGTCAAGTAAAGCATTTCACTGAGTGTTATGAGATATTGGTAGAAATGTTAGTTTTTTGATAATTTTTCTATCAGAAGACAGAAGTTACTATCATCGTATCTTCAAGAGAGGTTCCAGTTTGTGAACTATAATAATATGAATTCCAAGCATATAAATGTTAAATTTGGTGTCCCCCAGGTCTCCGTATTAGGCCCAATTCTGTTTCATACCTTTGTTAATGACTTGCCTTATAACACTGTCTCATCAAGATCTGTCCCTTTTGCGGGTAACATCACATTAATATGTAATAATAAAGATATCAACAGATCGTTTTCAAGTGCGCACGTTACTCAATCTTCAAGGTTGGTTCTTGACAAATAATTTAATGCTTAATGCGAACAAAACTAAATCGATGATTTTTAGTTTAAAACAACACAGATCAAATAAAATGATAACCACCGTTTTTGTCAAATTTCCAGGCGTCCATTTAAATAGTAAAAAAACACGTACACGTTATTTGTGGCAGTGTCCAAAAATATTTATTTGCTACGAAATCTTGCGAATTGTTTATCCCAAATTCTTGGCTTTGGCTTCACTCTGTACTAATCTACGCAATATTGATCTGTGGTCACTCTCCACATGCTGCAACTCCTTTTGCGGTACAGAGAAGAGCAGTAAAGGGGATCGCAGGTTTGAGTTACTGGGAGGAGAGCAGGAAATCCTTTAAAAAACTGAAGGTCCCAACATTGTATAGTATTTGCATTTTGTAATGCTTCCTACACGTTAAAGAACTTGAATCAAAATATGTGTCTCGTGCTCGGCTACATTCTCCTCCTACCCGAAGTAATGGCAACTTACATTTTGACTTTTTATGTTTATCTCAATGGCTCAGCATATTATGCAATAAAGCTTTTTAACGTTTTGCCATCTAATATGAGGGAACTGGATTATTAACGTCTTAAAATCGTCTAATGCAATGCTTTTTGTTCATTAAATTATTTTCTTTAATGCTGATTTTCTACTTTATCTAAGTAACGTATATACCGGGTGTCAACGAGATTACTTTCCGGCTGCCATTTCTTTATTTTTTAAAATATCGAGATGAAACTAGGTCGAAAGTTGATAAAGTCACTTTTTGGAAGTTACTCAAATTTTCAAATGAAAGTATATCACTTTCATACTACAAATGTAATTTTTCATTACCAATCTAACGATGTATTTCAACACATCCTGGTGGGTCAATTTTTGGTTGGTCACGGGACATTAGATTGAAAATTAAAATTGGTTGAAAAATTTCAAAATAGCGAAAAGAGTAATGAAATTAACATAATCAAATGTAGAATGGCCTCTAGATTTCAAAAATACAAAAATATACAGGGTGTCGTAATAAATTGACAGATGGAAAAAAATTGTTTTAGTGACATGTGACACATGCCTAGTTTCATCTAGATCCCTTAAAAACGAAAAAAATGGCGATCAAAATCATATTTGTTTATTGCTCTTTAGATTATATTTGTTATATTTGATGTTGAAGTTCGAATATCTCGAAAACCAGTGACTTTTCGAAAATTGTTCGTATTATAAAAGTTGCTTAGAATGTAATTCTCCATCACAGGTACGAGGTTCTTGGAATCGAATAATTTCTTTGAACCGTAATGTCATCTATACTTACCTCAATTTGTAAAGTTACCGTCTTTACTCAAAACTGAAATGATTTATATATTCTAGTGAGTACCTTTTACGGAATTCAAATATTTATTTTAGTTATCAAGAAAATAGTTACGGCAAATTTAAGTGGAACACCCTGTATTTGTACATTTATAACTTTCGCATTTAATATACAGATTATATATATACATTTTTTTTATCTTGTATTATCGACTTTTGTAAATACATTCTTGCATTATACATCAATACATACTTACTTACTTAATTTTTATTGGATATTTTCATCCGCATGGTAACTGTGTTAGCACAAGATCCTTATCACGAAACATTTTGTTTTTCTTCGTTCCAATCACATTGTGAAAACTGCCTACAATAATAAGACTAAGATTAATAGTATTATAGAGTAGGAAACGTAAACAGTTCCAGAATGTATTTTTTATCCATTAAATGACTGGAATTTTGGCTTAATGGAAAGAAATGATACGCAGAGAATGAGAGTTCAAGTAAAAGGTCGTTTGTGATAGATTAAATTTTACCAGAGTTATTAACTGAAACATAAATTTTATCTTCTACTTAAACAACGTTTATCGAAATACAATTTTATACTTATTGCAGTTTATATAGAATAATTGAAGACAAAATATAAACGATTTGGTTCAGGGGCATACCTTCTCCCGTGGGGTTTTGAATGATGAAATTGTATGACTACTTGGAATACCTTTCTTATACACTTTACCATCATACATTATTAGACGTCTTGCTTAAATTTGTAGCAGGCGGTCAATGCGATATCGTAAATCAAAGATGACCGGCACCAGGGTTTTGCATACAACCTTGTCTTGTTCATAAAAAAATCTGTACAAAAAAAAAGATTATTAAGGATTTCTCGATATTTTCTATAGTTAATCAGTTATAACCAGCTAAACTGTATAATGAATACGTTTTAAAAACATGTCAGACACATGTTGGAAAATGACATTTATGCATCAAATATATTATTCATCTGTAATATCATCAATATCTAATTCTTAGTCATAATTTTCGCATGGATCTTCATCGCTGCCACGCACGCATAACTCAGTGCATAAAGTGTTTTGAGCTCTGCAGTTCCCATCCAAAATCAATTGGTGGTGGTAGATTAGGGAGTTGCTGATTAGCACGACGTCATTCCATGACTTGGTGAAGATTGAAAGGTGTCAAGGATGCTCTTGTAGGAGGCAGTGCTCTTTGCGTCTCGTGTTTGGAAAACGTCCACTAACGAAGCTCGTCAACATCTGAGATTTTCGTCCCTGGTACATACACCTTATTTTTCATGACTAAATTTTTCAATGCATCCAAGTTTCCCGGGAGCATCAAGTCCTTTCCTGCTATCTTATACACGTTCAAAAAAAAAAAAATAGTTTTCCTGTTTTTCCGAGGGAATCTGTGGTATCATCCTGACAGAGCATGTAGGTCTAACATTCCTTTCACCTTTTCCGGTTCTATTGCTGAACACATCCTATTTAAATCAATCATTTTTCGGTAACTTCGCACACCAGTAACAAACATACTTTGACATGTTAAAGGCAGCCACAACGCCAATAGAAGTACGTCGGTGTTAGATGAATATGTATATAAATGGATGTAGCTCCTTGTCGAGAGGCATACTGGCAGTGTAAATATTATTTTTATATCTACCTTTTCGTGACTACTTTGAAGCTCACTTACGTCACATAAGATTTGGTACGGTTATTAGTTCTCTTTCAAGTTTGCTTGCATGTAACATAGCTCTTTCTGAAAGATACCTGTTAGCTTGTCCTTTGCTTTACTATAAGAGGAAAGCCTTCATCTGTATATTTGTAATGCTTGCAGTCAGTTATCTTACACTCAATAGGTGTTAATTCACTTGTTCTTTTATTTCGCATGGCAGGTTTAAGGGAATTTTCAAGTACGTGTCAAATACCAAATGAGTTTCATCCTATTTTAAGAGGGTTTGCTTAATTCTGTTGTTAAACACAGTCAGAATGTAATGTCACAGGTTCCCTCGCAAAAAAGAGAAAACAATTTTTTTGGAAAGTGTATAAGACACGTCAAGAAACAACGCACTTGATGTTGTCGGAAAACGTGGATATGTTAAAGGTTTAGAATATAGAACTAGCATTGGAAAACCAGGGATGAAATTTTCAGATATTGGCGAGATTTGTTTGAGGACGTTTTCCAAACAAGAGATGCAAAGTGAAAATATGCCTTCTACAAGATCATCCTTGTCACCTTTCTGTCTTAGATCACATTACTAAGTTATGGAATGTCGTCGTGCTGATCAGCAGCACCCTACCTACCACCACCACCATCTGAATTTGGATGAGAAATGAGAGACAATAGCTAATTCCCTATTATGTGTACTCCAATGTGCAACTGATACGATTCTAAAGCTTGTTCCTGTGTAAAAGGAAGAAGTGGTGTCTCCTTAAATACAGAGCTTAAAACATTTTATGCATTGAGTTATGCGTGTGGCAGCGATGAAGATTTATGCGAAAATTATTAGATATTGGCGATATCACAGATGATGGATAATCACAGGCCCACAAAAAAAAAGTTGTCTGCGCCGGGGTATTGACCATACCTATCCCTTGTATTTTGACCCGCTGAACACGAATCTGACCTTAATTTTTCCCCGGCACGTCAGGTTTTTTTTTAAGCAAAAAAGTTTGTTGGATCGTAATATTTATATATTTATTTGCGTTAAAAGAAAAACCTGATGTGCTGGGGAAATGCTAAGTTCAGATTTGTGTTCAGCGGCTCAAAATACAAGGGATAGATGTGGTCGCGCAGACCACTTTTTTTTGTGGGGCTGTGCCATATTGACTGTGGCACAGTTGCCACTTAAAAAAAGTGGTCTGCGCGGGGGTACTGACCACACCTATCCCTTGTATTTTGAGCCTCTGAACACGAATCTGACCTTAGTTTTTCCTTAACATGTCCGGTTTTTTTTAACGGCAAAAAAGTCTCTTGAATAGTAATATTTATTTGCTGTTAAAAAAAATCTGACGTGCTGGGGAAAGATTCGTGTTCAGCGGTTCAAAATACAAGGGTCGGTAGCCCGACCCAGACCACTTTTTTTTGTGTCCCTGTGTAATTACTTTGAAGACCTTTGAGTGCCCTAAATAATATTGTAATTAAATACTGAAATAAAAAATGTATTTGATTAATAAAAAAATTTTTCAACACTAGTGCCTGACATGTTTCTGAAACCATTAAAAAGTGCTCAATATAAAATTTAGTTGGTTATAACTTATTAACGGTAAAACAATCGAGAAATCTTTAATACCTTTTTTTTCTATAGAATTTTATTATAAACAAAGGAGGTTATATGCAAAACCCTGGTATGATGTACGGCATAGGAGTTATGATCAATTAGTCTCGGCAATGTCCGAACCGGCTGCCATTTTTGATTTATGATATCACACAGAATCCCAAATACCTTAACAGGTAATCTCAAAGAAGTTATAACAAAAAGGCACGAATAGTCTTATAATTACAGAATTTTCTGATAGAAGGAGCGGGGGGTTATTGGATATATGAAAGTATCCATCTTTTGCAGATACTTTTCAAATATCATGACACAAGCTTATTTAATACAAAAGTATTAAGATGGTGGAGATATTTGTAGCCATTAAAATGAAGAGGGGAAATGAGAAATGAACATTTTTAAATCATGTGTTTGGAACAGATATGAATTGAAAAATGTTCCAATCATTGTCAGAGGTGTCCGTGTTCTTTTGGTGTGTGAAACTGTGGTTAACATAAAATTTAAACGTTTGTATACATAATTCATTTTATTGTGTACAATATAAAGGGTACATATTAATTCATACATTACTTTTTCGTGTGTTACGTCGTTCTGGAGTGGGAGATCTATCGTGGACTGATGTAATGGCTGGTGCTGAATAATTTGTTTTTTATAATTTTGTTTTCATGAAATATAAAATTGTTAATTTCACGGCTTTATAATAAATCTCGTTAAAAATTCAATATTCCATTTCAGTATTTTCCAACGGTAAGTGAACTTATAATTAGAAAATGTATCTGGTAATTTGTAAAAAGTTGATGAAAGAAAAACATGGAAAATATTTTAAAAATAAGCTACTGCCATATCTCCTAGAAGGTCACTTAGTGCAGAATTATGTTCACCTCGGCAATCAAGAACGACTTCGACTTCGTACGGATATTGCTCGAAGAGTATTGATCAGAAAAAAAAATTTATGTAGGACTGTTTTTATCTGACTAGGTACGCAATGTTAAGGAGCGTTCTAAGAAAATGAAATTTCGCATTATTGGCTATACACCAATAAAAAGCTCCCATTTTTTTTTCAATTTCTCCATATTATTCTACAATGTACCTAACATAAAGACCTGGAATTATTTTTTTGTATATTCCCCATCATACGCCATATTCGATATCGTGGTTAATCCAGTTTTTCTCAGATTATTTCACTCATTAACATGGTAGCAAATGAACTTTTTAGATCATTTATTCCTTTAACGCACGATATTCAGTTTTGTCATTATAAAATACGTTGTTCCCATAGATATGGTGATATATAAATCGATAAACTAACTAATAACTAGTACACAGAACAAGTTTAACAGTGTTAAATTGTTTAAACGTATAGTTACAAAATAATTATTACAGCGGGAATTAAAATTGAATAGAAATACCTACTATGCCTTTAAATCAATTAGTACATGTGTAAACACAAATTACATAATACTATATACACTCCATATAGACACAAATTAAATACGCTCTTGGAATATATAAACTAAAAATGTACTAATGGTAATCCGTTACAGTCCCAACTCTTTACCAATACAGGAATCAAAACGATGTACTGTACATTACAATGTACCTTAAAATTTCTAGCATTTATTTAACCTTTCAGAACATACTCTGTGTTTAACTAAACAGCTTTAACTTCATTTCAAACGGGTCAAACCTGGTTACTACTTCGGGAAATCAAAACGCCGATATCACAGTTAGTGACACTTTTTTATCCTTTCAAAGAGTACTCTCTGCTTAGGCAAACAGCTTGCTTAATTTCATTCTCATACTTCTTAAATTAAAAGTTAGGATTTAATAGGTAAATAAATGTAATCTAATTATGATAATTATCGCATTGTTTTCATTAGAGTACATTCTGGAGATAAGCGAATACGAATCGAGCTGTGCCCCTACTCGATTTTCATTAACTCCTTCTGGCATTCGGCTCGGGTTACTATGGACATATGTGTTCACAGGTGGGGCGATGGTCAAATGTTGTAGTGCTCTCTTAGTACAGAAACTAGAGGTTTTAACTTCGGAATAATGTCATATTAAACGGATTTCGTTCATTTTTGGCAGTATAACAGTAAATGCTTCACAGAAAAGTTTATATATTGTGCGGGGGCTTGCTAATTTATAGGGGTGCATGCCACCCCCTCTCAGGGGGTGGCACTTAAAGAAATATATATATTTATTGGAACTGAAATAGAATCAAATTTTATGAAGAAAAGGTTCTATGCAATTTTTCACATAAATTGATAGTTTTTAAGTTATAACGACTTCAAAATTGCGATTTTAGCTTAAAAAAAAAAAGGTATTTCCAAACTGTTTTCGTCAAGTATCTCGAAAAGTATTACTTTATCGAAAAAATGTTATAGACCAATTACAGAAAGTACAAACTGGGAATTAATTATATTTTTTGTTTATTGATATAGGATTAATAATTTCGGAGATATTTAAGTTTATATTTGGTATCCAAGTGTTTCGAAATTACCTTTAAAGTTTAAAATGCATTTTTTTCTAAAGCAAGTGCTTTAAATGAGCAAAAAAATTTGAGCATCTAGGTAATGCTACATCTTAACGAAAAACTGTATTTGAGATAATTTTTTTAAATTACTGGCTAATTAGAGTAACAAAATGGCGACCTTTTTATCTAAAAAAATATAAATACGCATATTTTTCCGTCATAACTTCTTTATTTCTTATGCTACAGAAACGAGTAAAAAATAATTTGAAAGCGCAATTAATTGTCTTTAATTTCATTTCTTAGCATGTGTGACGTAGGTACCACAATTTTTGAGATATTTAACATTTAAACTGCATTTTTCGCCTTATAAACGTTCGGACGCCATTTGTAAACTTTCATATCTCCGAAACTATTAAATCTATGTAAATAAATATACAAGCGAAATTCATGATCAGTTTATGAGCTTTATTTTTGGTCTCTACCCATTTTTCAAAAAAAACTAATATTTACTGAGATATTTGGGAAAGGAAAAAAAAATTACGTTTTATCGAAAATACCTTTATAGTTTAAACTGTATTTTTTCTAAAGCAAGTGCTGTATACAGACCAAAAAATTTGAGCATCTACGTCATGCTATATATTAATGAGAAACAGTGTTTGAAATTCCTTTTGTTTAATTACTGGCTAATTACAGTAACAAAATGGCGACGTTGTTATTAAAAAGTGTGTAGACGCACATTGCTTCGGTTATAACTTCTTTGTTTTTTATGCTACAGAAACTAATAAAAAGAACAGTTGAAAGCTTAATTAATAACCTATTATTCTACCTATTAGCATCTTTGATGTAGGTGTCACAGTTTCTGAGATATTTAACTCTCACTCTAAATAATTATCTTATGAACACTTGAATGCCAAATGTAAACTTAAATATCTCCGAAATTATTAATCCTATATCAATAAACGAAAAATATAATTAATTCCCAGTTTGTACTTTCCGTAATTGGTCTGGAACATTTTTTCGATAAAGTAATACTTTTCGAGACATTTGACGAAAGTAGTTTGGAAATACTTTTTTTTAAACTAAAATCGCAATTTTGAAATCGCTATAACTTAAAAACTATCAATTTATGTGAAAAATTGCATAGAATCTTTTCTTCCTAAAATTTGATTCTACTTCAGCTCCAATAAATATATATCGTTTTAAGTGCCACCCCCTATAAATCAGCAAGCCCCCGCATAATATAGAAACTTTTCTGTGTATCATTTACTGTTACACTGCCAAAAATGAACGAAATCCGTTGAATATGACATTATTCCGAAGTTTTGCATATTTTTTACCTAGGTACTGTACTATCTCTCTGCCTTTACGCGTCATGCGATTGGCTCAACAGTGCGCAAGTAGCTCCTTGTAGTGAAAACTTAATATTACATTCTATTTTGTTATTTCATCATAGAAACCGTTACTTACTGCAGCAGATTTAAGTTATCATGAATTCCACCTAGGCACTTTGAAATTTATTTTAAACGTTATTTTTCTTTATTAGAAAAAACTTCAAATATTAAAAATGCGTTTAATGTATTTAGTTTATTCGTGAATTTTTGTCTGCAAATACCACTCGCGTTCTTAAAATTTTTGTTGCCAAAAGTAGTACAATTTGTGTAAATAAGACAGTTTATTATCGCAGATTAACGCGCTCGGGATTTAATCAGATAATAGGTTGTTAATTTGCAGTCTTTATATTAGGCTACACTTCCGAAAAAATTTAACATAAATATACATGATTAGTTTCGAGTGGCCCGTGGTTTATATGTTATATAATATTACACGCTATCTTATTGCGACTTAGCCATAATAAACCTTCACAGGTATATCGTATTTCAAAATAACAGCTTCTTTTATTAATTGCTTATCTTCAAGATATCATATTACACCTTTGTTTCTCATAACTTGTGCAGACTGCAGAACTGCAATTCCTTTGTTATATATTTTGCTTACTCAGGTTCTGTATGTTATAAATATGACTAAACACGCTTTGTTGAATCAGTTATTAAACTCACTTAGAATGAAACACTTCTAATTATTATTATATTCCTTCTCCAAGAGCCAACGTTGGCTCCATTTAAGTAAATAAATCTTTTTAAAAAGTCACTCATGTAAACCGTGATCTAACATTGGCGCAGTCGGTAGGATCCGTAAACATCATCAGAACAAGAAGCCTAACTGGTAGTGAAGCGTAAGAGAACAAGGAGAACATCTGCAGAAGGTGCCTAACTAGTGCGTGTACATCTACTTGAACAAGGAGACCTTCCTCACTGGTGGTGGCGGATCCCAATCCCTTGACGGACGAAGAACCTACCCATGGAAACGAAACTAACGTAAGTCATTTTAAGAATCATCTCGTACCATTTTACTATTTTATTATTTTTCGCAACTTATTTTATTAAAAGTGTATTATACTGCTAATACACTCGGCGCACAAAGCCAGTTCTCTTGTCAAAGTGAATCCATTCCTTTACAAACACAACGAAACAAGTTCATTTAATTTTTTTATTTTCGTATTATACTGCTAATACGAAACATTGTGTATTATACAGCTAATATACAATCCATTTACGCACGCAACGTAACAAGCTAATTTAATTTAAGTTCGTATCATACTGCTGATACGCAACCAATTTTTATTTCAAATAATCTCTAAATACAAAAGCAACAATGCCAGATAGAGATACAGCTCAACCAGTAGCACCCCAACCAATAGTACCGGCACCAGCCGAACAACAACAACAACTACAACAACAACAACAACAACCAGAGCAAATTGAGCCTTACAAGCTCTCTGAAATTTTTTCACTAATACCAGAATTTGATGGCAATGCCATAAATTTACAAACATTCTTAAATTCCTGTCATTGCGCCCAAAGCATGGCAATTGGAGATCAAAAAATTCTTTTGACCGTCCACATAAAAAATAAATTAAAAGGCAAAGCTGCCGAATTAATAAATTCGCGTAACCCTGGCACATGGCCAGAAATAAAAGCACTTTTAGAAACTCATTTTGGAGATTCTCGAGATTTAACGGCCCTAATTCAGGACCTGCAGCGCATTCACCAATTGCCAGGTGAATCCGCTCTAACATTTGTTTCGCGTTTACAAACGCACAATGCGAAAATGCACGCTGCAGTGCAAAAGCAAACTCTCACGACAACGCAAAGAGCTGCACAATCAGATCTCATCGAAACGATGACACTTAATAATTTACTAACGGGCTTAGAACCAAACTTAGGCCGCATCATTCGTGCTAGCAATCCTCCTAGTATACTAAAAGCCGTTAGCAGAATCCGTAGAGAGCTACAACTTTCCTACTTCGAATCACAGAAATTCCCAAAAAATAACCAAGTAAAAAGTACAATGCCTCCTCAACAAAAACGACCACAAGGTCCCAATTTCCAACAAAAATTTTGTTCATTTTGTAAAAGAAATGGACATGTAATAAGCGAATGCCGCACAAGGCAACAATCGCAAATAAGGCCAACAACGTCACAAAATTTTCAAAGACCAAATTATCAAGGAAACCCAAATTTTCACAATTTTTCTCAAACCAATCAATTTAATCAGAGGACATTTCCTCAAAATAATCAATCTAGTCAACCACAACAAAACAGGCCCTCAGCTATAAGGCCGAACCCGAATTTCAACCAACAAAGACCCTCTGCTATTCAACCAAACCCAAATTTCAACCGTTTTAATCAACAAAAAACGCACCATTTAAATTACGAACCTTATGAAAACCAATGCGATTTTAATCAATACAGTGACTATTCTTCTGATTACCAAACTGCAGAAGATACTTACGAAAATTATAACTTTGAAACTAACCAAAATTTCCAAGAGAATTATACAGCTAATTCTCAATACGAACAGTACGAGGATTATACTGCTAATCCTCAGGATTTTCGATTAGATCCGGAGTACCCCACGGATACTCCGACACAACAAACAGACCAATTGGAATCAATTACGGAACTAGAAACTCAAGTACAAACTATGAACCTCAACGACAGTTTCGACCCAATGCTGAATTTCCCAGAACAGACGTTCATGTAAATACGCTTTCCCATACCCTATTAACTGTAAATTCAAAAAATCTCTATTATATGAAGGATGCAACTGGTAAATTTAAAATTCTAATTGACACAGGCGCAGGTATATCAATTTTTAAACCTAAAACAGCTGAAAATTACAGACGTAGATCTCCTGAAAATGTAATCATACAGGGTATCACTGATCAAAAAATTTATATCAACGAATCTGTTCTCATCCCCTTTTCAAATGAGTCACAAAGTTTATATCTATAATCTAGATATAGATTTCGATGGATTATTAGGCGCAGACTTCCTAGAACATTACGAATGCAAAGTAGACTTTAAAAATAAACAACTAGTCACAAATTTCAAAACCGTACCACTATTTAAAGTTACGGAAGAAACTACAGTAAATTTACCTTTACAACCAACTATTAATTCTGATACAAAAAATTCAAATTTAAGCAACATCAAAAATGTTATTTCTATTGAACCTCGCATGGAAAAAATTTGTAAACTAAAATGTAACCTGCGAAATACCGAGGCTATACTGTTAGCACAGGAAAACGAAAGGGTACGCTTACCGAATGCTCTCGTAAAAATCGATAGCAATGGAGAATTTTTAACCTCAATCATAAACGCGAATGCAATACCAAAAACGGTAAATTTCTCGAACCTCGAACTAGAACCAGTACAAAAATTCAAATCAATTTTTAATTTAAATACTCAAAATTCCGACAAACATCCACAGACAGACAGATCCTTCGAAATTAGGAACGAATTGCGCTTGGATCATCTAAACGAAGAAGAGGCTGAAATAGTAACGCAGCTTTGTTTAGACTTTCAAGATATATTCTATTTGGAAGGAGACAATTTAACCTTTACTAATGAAATTAAGCATTCCATTGATACGAACGATTCAAAACCGGTTTTCACAAAGTCATATCGCTACCCTCATATCCATAAAGAGGAAGTCAAAACACAAGTCTCTAATATGCTTGATCAAGGCATCATTAGACCTTCGATTTCTCCCTGGTCCTCTCCAGTTTGGGTTGTACCTAAAAAACTCGACGCCTCCGGTAAACAAAAATGGCGAGTTGTAGTGGACTACAGAAAACTCAACGAACTGACTATTGACGATAAATACCCGCTACCCAATATTTCCGACCTCCTCGATCAATTAGGTAAATGTCAATATTTTACAACTCTAGACTTAGCCTCCGGATTTCACCAAATCGAGATTGATGCGAAAGACATTCAAAAAACTGCTTTCACAGTTGAAAATGGTCATTTTGAATTCGTAAGAATGCCTTTTGGACTTAAGAATGCTCCATCAACATTTCAAAGAGTGATGGATAACATTTTATTAGGTATCCAAAATGAACGATGTCTCGTCTACATGGACGATATTATTGTTTACTCCCCTACTATTCACGAGCATATTTCTCGATTAACAGAAGTTTTCAAAAGATTACAGAAAGCCAATCTCAAAATTCAACCTGACAAATGCGAGTTTCTCCGCAAAGAAGTCGCTTATTTAGGACATCTCATTACAAAAGACGGCGTAAAACCGAATCCTTCGAAAGTTGACGCTATTCTAAATTTCCCTCAACCAAAAAATCAAAAAGAAATTAAATCATTTCTAGGCTTAGCCGGATATTATAGGCGCTTTATCCCTAATTTCTCCAAGATAACCAAGCCCTTAACAAAACTACTACAAAAAGACGTACCATTTCTCTTCAACAATGATTGTATAAATTCTTTTCAAAATTTGAAACAAACATTAACGACAACTCCGATGTTAATCTACCCTAACTTTGATGAACCTTTCGTTCTAACCACTGATGCGAGCGCATTAGCCGTCGGCTCGGTGCTGAGCCAGGGGCCTATTGGCAAAGATTTACCCATTGCCTACGCTTCTAGAACCTTGTGCAGTGCAGAAACTAAATATTCAACGATTGAACGCGAGCTTTTATCGATAGTATGGAGTGTAAAGCACTTTAGACCATATCTGTATGGTAGAAAGTTCAAGCTTGTCACCGACCATAGACCACTCACCTGGCTATTCTCTATAAAAGATCCAGGAAGTAGACTTGCCCGTTGGCGACTCAAATTAGAAGAGTACGACTATGAAATAATTTATAAACCCGGTAAAATCAATAAGAACGCGGACGCACTTTCCAGAATCAAAATTAATCATTTTTCCGAATGTTCCAAATTCTATTCAAAAGTTCTAGCCGCGAATGACGAAGAGTCAGACGACGACGAAAACCCAGACGATAACAACGAAATCACTAACAAACAAATTTCCCGAGAATTTGAAACTTTCACCAACCTATATAAAACAACATCTTTAATTGACTATTCGAAAGTCAAAGCCTCGAACAAACAACTTTTGTATCGAGAACATAAAGATATTATAACCTTCTTCCAACAAAATAACTTACAAGACCTACATCACAAAATTATTGAGGACATATTCGAAGAAAACCCCGAATTTCATAACGATAAAATCAATATTGTATCGAGCAAAACAGTCAGACATAGGAGATATTTTATCATTCCCCTACCGTTTGATATCGAATCCGTAATTGAACATTTATTTTTGGTATTATTTAAAAACCGAGATGTTCTAGATCTCTCTAAGACATACTTTGTCGAAAATAACTTAGACCTCCCCATTCTTGAAATCCTATCATTCATTTTTGCGGAAAAAGACTTAAAAGTAGTAATTTGTCAAGATATCGTCAGAACTGCCGACGAAGATGAAATTCCAATTATATTGGAGCAAAATCATTTTGGTAAAAATAGTCTACACCGTGGAATAAATGAAACAATTCGAAGAATTAGAGAAAAATACACTTGGCAAGGTCTAACTAAAGACGTTGAAAATTTTATAAAAAATTGCGAAACTTGCCAAAAGACTAAAGTATGCCGGAAAAACCTTAACAACCCACTAGTAGTCACAGAAACCCCAAGAACACCATTCGAAAGAATTAATATCGATTTATTTGAATTCCCAACTCGAAATTACGCTTTAACTATTCGCGACGAGTTAACTAAATTTACACAAGCCTATGCAGTCCCGGACAAATCCGCAAAATCCGTCGTAAATACCTTGTTGTTATACTTTCAACATTACGGCACCCCGCTAAGAATCCATTGCGATTACGGTGGCGAATTTGACAACCGTTTGCTCAAAGATCTCTGCACCCTCTACGACATAAAATTAACTTATTCAAGCGTAGGACACCCCCAATCGAACGGATCCATAGAAAGATTTCATGCTACTCTAGCTGAAATGATAAGAATTCATAAAACTGAAAATCCGAACGAACATCCTTTCACAATTTTACCATATGCAGTAATATGCTACAACAATTCAGTAAATAAAACACACGGTTTCACCCCATACGAACTTGTATTTGGGCATACGTCCAGCAGACCACCTGAAACTTTATATAACCAAAAAGAGTTAATAACCAAATACGTTAGGGATTTAAACAACAGAATATCCCACTACTATAAAATAGCCCGTAGTCGAACGCAAGCTCAAAAGGAGAAAGCGTTCGCTTCGATAGAAATGTTCCCCAAAAACGACCCGAATACCAAATAGGTGACTTGGTTTACGTAAAAGAATCACAGATCAAAAACAAATTGCAAAACAAATTTAACGGTCCTTTTAAAATAAAAGAAATTTTCCAAAATTCTGCTACCCTATTAAATCTCGAAACAAAACAAGAAACTAAAGTCAATTTTGATAGAATGAAACCATATACTGAAAATTAAATTTATTTTCAGGTTTCTCCTGCTGTTCGGATCAGCACTCTGTCAATATAAAATCACCCCGATCAATAACACTGTTGGTGTATACTACCACCAAGACACGGACATCGTGGTGACAAATGACAAATGGACTCTACTAGTGCATAAAAACATTTCATCCCTCAAACTAGCTTTTGACAAAAATCAAAATATCTTAGACAGAATCCTGTACACTCTCCATAATGGTGATCATAAGTCAATTATTTTTACGAGTGAAATTAAAACAGACTTTAACCTTTTAACACAAATATCCAACTCTATAAAAATGAAATTTGACGAAATCTTTTCAGATACAAAAAGATATAAACGAGGAATACTTAACGGTATCGGTACAATATTCAAATCCATAACTGGTAACCTAGATGCTGAAGATGGCCAGTACTATACTAATTGTATAAATAAACTAAATAATGACGAACATCAATTGGAAAACTTAATCAAAAATCAAATTTCAGTTACAACTTCTGTTATTAAAAACTTCAACTCGACTATACAAAAATTACAAATTGACGAGGAAACCTTTAACAAAGATCTCGAAGAAATAGAACACACAATTCAAACAATGACTCAAGCTATCGAGGCTGCTCAAATAAAACTAAAATTTTTATACATTTCCGAACAATTAATGGCAAGCTATTTGTATATCGAAGATAATTTAAACGACATTCTAAATTCAATAACATTTGCCAGACTAGGAATCATTCACACGTCAATCATAACCCCTAATCATTTGGTAACAGCATTACAAGAAATTTCACAGAGCTTACGAAGGAACAATTTGCCTCTCCCCATTAAATAATCGGCAGTTGCTAAGTATTTGGATATTATTGAATTACAAGCGTTTCAAATGGATTCTAACTTAGTATTTGTTTTAACAATACCACTTGTTGAACCCCAAAATTATAACACCTATCGCCTATATCCTATCCCGATACTTGATAACAGAACTGGTCTACATCACATTTTATCTATTTCACAAAAATATATCGCGAGAGATGATGATTCTTTGATGTACATACCTATACAAAATTTGAAAGAATGCAAACCACTTTATTTTGGAACCAAACTATGTTCGAACCTGTTTGCCTATCCTATCGACCAAAATGCCATATGTGAAGCCAGAATACTAAAACCATTGCCAAAACTTCCAGAGAACTGTCAAACTTCCTTCATTATTAGTCAGGGATACAACGTCCAAGAACTTGAAGACAACACATGGCTAGTAATTAATTCCGAACCACTTCACATTACCATCAACTGTCCAAAGAGAGAATCCACAACAGAGTTAATCAACAAAAATTCCATCATCAAACTACAACCAGGATGTTACGCCTATGCAGGCATTACTAGAATACAAGCCAGTGCCAAAGACTTTTCCGAAATTAAGGACAATTCACATCCTATCCAAATTCCTTTTGAATGCTGTAATCACATGCCCGACAAAATCGAAATTCCAAAATTAAAACCTCTCAAATTAAACAATCTCGACGTAGAAGACCTAGATATTGCTAAAAACAAATTGGACCAATATTCCAAAGACTTGGATGACCTCATAAATGAACCTTTTGTGACCAAACACATATCTTGGTTCACATATTTCATAATCACTCTCATCATCCTATTAGTTCTACTTTACATAACTTGTAAATGCAGAAGAAGATGTGGAGCATTGCTAATCCAACCCTCAACGGATAACCCTCCTTCACCTCCTTCAGAGCGAAGCAGAGTATTTACCAAATTTCCTAGACTGATCCCTCCAAGAAAGCGACCCGGTATTAGACCTCAAGAAGAAGAGGACATCGAGTTAACATAGACTTTCATGTGGAGTTTTACCCTTGTCTATTAATTTAGACTATTGTATTTTATCCTTATTACGTTATGTAATGTTTTATTATCGCTTACCAATTTTAACTTTTACATTATTTTATTATTTTGCTTTGTATTCATTCAACATTGTTTCAATTTATTTTTGCATTATATTCATTTAACGTTTTAACAATTTTCAAAAGTTGCTGCATAACATCAACTTTTTTATTAAGGGGGAAGTTGTTATATAATATTACACGCTATCTTATTGCGACTTAGCCATAATAAACCTTCACAGGTATATCGTATTTCACGATAACAGCTTCTCTTATTAATTGCTTATCTTCAAGATATCATATTACACCTTTGTTTCTCATAACTTGTGCAGACTGCAGAACTGCAATTCCTTTGTTATATATTTTGCTTACTCAGGTTCTGTATGTTATAAATATGACTAAACACGCTTTGTTGAATCAGTTATTAAACTCACTTAGAATGAAACACTTCTAATTATTATTATATTCCTTCTCCAAGAGCCAACATTGGCTCCATTTAAGTAAATAAATCTTTTTAAAAAGTCACTCATGTAAACCGTGATCTAACATATATGTATAATGAATTTTAAAACCACTACTTCCTCCAGATCTCCTATCTAAGTCTCTTACAATGAGAAAAAAAAAGAGATACCCCAAGAACCCATAAAACGATATGCCACATCGTTAGTGGGAGATGAGGATGGTGGTGTTGGGTGATAGTGGGAGTGGCCGATGCAAAAACAAATAAGGCCTTTGGTTTTTCTTCACACACTAAGTCACAATTAAATAAAATAATAACCATAATCAAATAACAAATAAATTATTTCCTTATACATTTTATTTTCCAGCAGATCAATGGTAAAGATAAACGTAGCTCGTCGGCCGTCGGGAGATAAAATTAGTTAGTTTTGAACTGCTGGAGCGCCCCCTCACGCGTTGGGGCCTCTAGGAAATTGCCTAGTTTGTCTATTGGATAATCCGGTCCTGGTTCATGCTATATTGTAATTAAACGTTTATATATTTTTTCAATTTTAAATTTTAAAACTCTCGGCGCCTTACGGCGCCGTTAGTTACGTGGCGCCATCGTGCGCCGCACGACTTGCCCTTATGGGCGGCCCGGCCCTGCGCAAACCATTCCAGAATAATCGTGCGCATAAAAAAGTTATCAAGAGACCGGCAGGTAATTTAAACTTAAAAATCTCAACGTTTCATGATATTCTAAGCCTATTTGAACAAAAAAATTTCAGTTTTTTTTCTTTCGTTACTAATACTTCCACGATGCGGAAAAGTAGGTAATAAAACAACAAACGTATTTCGATAAGTAATAGCAACATAATAGCAACATAGGATTCACACAAAAGGAAGTGTACCTTTTTTTTTTTCACCCCTATTTAATTTCCTTTTCTGATAGAGAGAGGAGTTGGTGATTCGAAACCGGTAACAAAATAAAATACATACATGACAATTGCTTTTCATGGTTTTATTTATATACGCTGAAATTATATATCATTGCTTGTTAAATATGTCCAATTACTCTAAATCCGAATTTCCCAATTTGTTAAAATTTTCAGTTTTAGTTTATAACAACTATAAATCGAATTCCTCTCAGCCCCATTTTGCTACCGATGCTAAAATTACGCACAAATACTGTCAACTATACAAAATCTATAGAGAATAATGGAATCCTAAACAAAAGATTATCTAGGTGGTGACAAATAAGCGCCACTGCATACACACAAGAGTTATTATTTTTTTAGATGAAACGTAAAACAAATATATCTGCCCGTTCACATCCTGTGAGCGTGACAAATTTCATTAAATAAATGAAAAGAATTTGAGCAGCGATTTTTTGGTTATTTCAAAATTTAGTAAGAATAAAACTTCCCCGTGAACGTAGAGTTAGGCATTTAGACAGTGTATGTAACATTTTTTTTATAGTTTGTTACACTACTGATATAGAGTAGCTGTAAAACTGTATGCACTAAATTTTGACTAGAACACAGTAATACCTAGTGCCTGTTCGAAACAAGTGCAAAATTTATGTGGACATGAAGCTATACAAAATACGCATTAATTTCAGAACATTCGCGATAAAAATATTTACAACCCAATAAAAACAAAATTTCTAGTAACAGTGGGCAATATGGCAAATTTATCAGCTGGTCTTCCTAGGATGACATGCAGGTTCAAATAAAATTTGTAAATTCATGCTATTTTATAACCGGTTATCGAATTGCAGTGAATTGTTTAGATAGGCGGAAGTTATGAATAAACAAAAATATGTAGTAAATGGTTTACGGTTAAATATTAACAAAAGTCGGGAAATTTCACATAAATACCTAACTTTCTCTATTTTTCTCTGTTTTTATAAATATAACATTATTATAATTAAACTACGTTTAATACATGTAAGTACTTCAAAATATTTTACTTTCCGATAGCATGCAAATTTTATTTTAACATCATAGAAGTATAGTAATCGTAAGAAAACTGAAATTTTGTTTGCGCAAATAGGCTTAGAATTTCACGAAACGTCGAAAGTCAAAATATTAAGTTTGGAAAAAAAAATTCTATCTTCTTTTATACGCGTGATTACTTTGGAACGGTATATGATATGGTCTTAAGATTTGGTGCACCTATGCATTATAGCGAGATCTGGGTACTAGATTATATTTTAATCTTATTCCATTGAATTGTAAGCAAGCAAGTAAGAGTCCATAAAATTGAGATTTAGTTCATCGAAAAGCTAAGGTCTCATTTTTTTTTGACGTCAGTCACCCACACTCTCACCGCCATTACACCCCATTATTAGTAGAGGTAGTGAGGGGGAATGAAAAATAAAATTATGATTTAGGATGTGTACAATAACCAAAGCTCTCAAAATTTGTTTTGAGATCAGACATCCCCACTACCACCCCAATTACCACTACATTAATAAAGTTGGTAAAATATAAAAAACCGCTGCCCACGGAATCACTACTTCCACATCCAATTCTCTGTCCAAGTCACTCACAACGAAAAAACTTTGTATGTGGAAAGAATTGTTTATGGAACTTTAATAATATAATATTTGAAATCCTCTACCCCAAAAACCCTCATAAAACGATACCCCACTTCGGTAGTGGGGTGGGGGTTGTGATAGGGGGGTGGTAGTGGGGGTGGATGAAGTAAAAAAATTTTTGGAGGTTTCTGGTTCTTGTAGATACACTACATCACCGAATTTTGAAAAAAATTTTCGCAAACTGCTTTTTCAAAATTTTTTACGGATCGTTAGAGGAGTGCTTCTCTAGATGTTAGTTCCCATATTTCGTATGGGTCCCATGCGCCAGAGACGAGAAAAAAAGTATTGAAATTTCACCATCCGCCACTGACTAAATACCAATTTTATGGACTCTTACCTGCTTAATTTACCCATTTACCCCAAATTTACCTCAATTTACCCCCAACCCTTTGACGCAACAAGATGAAAATATAATCTAGTTCTAGATCTCGTTAAAGTACGTATGTGTACCAAATTTCAAGTCAATATCTCAAACGGTTCCAAAGTAAACGTGCGCACAAGAAAAAAGTTACAGACAGACAGACAGAAATTTTTTTTCGGTCAAACTTAAAATCTCGACGTTTCATGACATAAAAATTTTTAAAAATTTTTTTGTCGTTACTATACTTCCACTGGATGTGGAAGTAATTGTGATTTATTGCGTCTACTAGAACCAACGGCTTCAACATTTTTTTTGCAACAGCAACCCCCCCCCACTACCACCCCATCCCATTATTAAAGTGTGTAAAAAATCAATTTGTGATTTAGTTTGTGTACAAGAACCAAAGGTTTCATTTTTTTTTTTTTTTTTGACATCCGCCATCCTACTATTCCTTAGGCAGCGGTTTTTCTTGTAAAATATTTAAGTGTACTTATATCTAAGGCCACGATTGTATAGCTGGTTACGCGACAGATGCGACGACTTACCACTGTCTTTTGCCCTCCTGAGGTTGAATTCTTACATCCATCGATGACAAGTTCACTGCCGGTGGTGGTTTTACCGGACAAAATATACTACAGTAACTAAAGGTAAAAAATAGCCAAAATTTAGAAATAATTCCATAATTAATGATATTTTTTTATGAGCAATTATCGTAGTAAAATATATCATCTTCAATTCCTGCATGGCCTCGACATTTTCTCTTACACCCGAGGAGTGAAAAACCACTCCTAATTTTAAATAGTTAATATTCCCAAAAGATTTTTGAAACGTAGTTTTTGGAATTGCTGATTATGAATCTGAAGTCAAAATTAAAAAAATTTAAATGGCGGCTCCAACATGGCTGGTGTTTTAAACGGACAAAAAGAATTAAGCATTTAGATAATGTATATATCAACGAAAAACAGTATTTAAAATTTTCTTAATTACTGAGTAATTACAATAACTAAATGGCCACATTTTTGTTTAAAGAATTGTGAGAACGCCCACTGTTTCGGTTATTATTTCTTTGTTTTTTATTATAGAGAAACAAAGAATCACTTTGAAGCTCGATTACCCATCTTTAATATTGTTGCTTATCATTTTTGACGCAAGTGTCATAGTTTCTAAAATGTTCGACATTTAATCTAAATAGCTCACCCTTTCAACGCTCGGACGCCATCTTTAAACTTCTATATGTCCAAAACTGTTAATCCTACATAAGTATAAAAAAGAACAAATTTATCGTTAGTTTATATGCTGTATTTTTGGTCTTCACCATTTTTCTAGGTTCATAAGGAGCTGGAGAACCTGAAATTTGAAGTTGGTCGGGAATTTGAAAAATTCAATGAAAACTCAAGAAATTTGAAAATAATTTTTCACCCGAAGCTCGTAAAAAAAAAATTGAGTTTTGTACTTCTAGTTTCGTGCCGATTATTTAGTGATCATTAATTTATTAGACCTAGAAGAAACCTTCCAATTGACCTGAAAAACCTGTAAAAGTCAGGAATTTCAATTTAAAAAATTGCTGTTTTCTCGCAAAAGCTAATATCCATTGAGATATTTGCAAAGAAATGGTAATTTTTCGTCTTTTCGATAGTTCTTTATAGCAATTTTTTTCTAAAGTAAGTGATGTAAATGGATGAAAAAATTTGAGCATCTAGGTTATACTAGATGTTATAAAAAATAGTATTGAGAATTATATTTTATAATTATTGACTACTTGCAGTAACAAAAGAGCAACGTTTTTATTAAACGAATATGAATACGCACATTTTTTCTGTCGTAATTTCTTTGTATTTTATGCTACAGAAATAATCAAGCATTTGGAAGCTTAATAAATAATAAACTGAAGTGAATATGGTCAGAATATAAGCCATATTTTGACTGCTATATTTTTGGAATGAGATGGTTAATCTTGATTCGGTTTTTTGTAACCGTTAGCAAAATTCATCGACTATCGATTATCGAAAACATATTTCTAAATTACGATTGTTTCTTTTATCTACAGGGTGATTAGCCCTTACATTGTTGTTAAAAGTCATCGTTCTCCCAAATTCCTAAAAAAATTTGTAGATTTTTTTTAACATATTAATTATAATCTATGATCCGAAATGGTTTTGGAATTTTTTAATGATCTCGCTTATTGCATGAGATACAATTTTTTTAAATAAACTATAATTTGCATTTGAAAGGTACTTGAATCACCTTAAAAATCTAAGGCAGTGTGATGTGATATATCGGTATGAATAATACAATACTTGTCACTCTTTTTAAACCATTACTGCAAATATTTTCTAAAGTGTTTTTTTTCGGCGACACCACTGGAACTCGTGGAAGTTGTCTTTATTTAATTTTTACATGCTCTAAAACATTTTTAGCTCTCTTCGGCTTAGTGAGAAAAGATATAAAAAACAAATTTTGCAATATTATGTAATGATTTAACGAATTAACAACAAACGAAAAGGACAAAAGAAAAGGAGAAAAGATTTGCGGTACGTCAATGGTTTAAAAAAAGAGTGACCAGTATTGTATTATTCATGCTCATGCCGATAAATCACATCACACTGCCTTAAATTTTTAAGGTGATACCTTTGAAATGCGAATTATACGATTTTATGTAAAAAAAAATTGTATTTCATTTAATAAGAGAGATAATTAAAAAAATCTAAAACCATTTCGGAAGTATTGTTCATAGATTGTTATAATTAACATGTTAAAAATTTTCTACAATTTTTTTTAAGAATTTGGGAGAACGGAAACTTTTAGCAACAATGTAAGGGTCTGGCTAATCACCCTGTAGATAAAAGAAACAATCGTAATTTAGAAATCTGTTTAAGATGGTCGATAGTCGATGAATTTTGCTAACGGTCACAAAAAACCACATCAGGATTAACCATCTCGTTCTAAAAATATAGCAGTCAAAATATTGCCCATATTTTGACAATATCCACTTTAATTGTGCAGCAGTTTATTTTATTTTAGTCATTAGCTGGTATGATGTATCATAGTCTCTGAGACACTTAACATTGAAACAAATACTTCCTCTTATGAACGTTCGGATGCCATCCTTAATCTTCCATATCTACGAAATTATTAATGGTATATAAATTAGAAAAAAATAAAAATTATCCTTAGTATATAGGCTTTTTTATTGTTTGCATTATTTCTACAATTGTGATACTTTCGAGTAATTCGACGAATTCGTTTTGAAATACCTGTTTTCCCAAACTGAAATCGCTTTAAAGTCGTTATAATCTAAAAACTATCAATTGATATGAAAAACTGTATCGACCTTTTTTTTTTTCAAAATTTGACTCTAATGATTATTTTTTTTTGTGTGTGTCACCGCCTCAAAAAGGATGGCATGGCATGAACCCCCTAACAATTAGCAAGCCCCTGCATAATACAAAACTTTTATTTGATACATTTACTATTAAATTGTAAAAAAAAAACGAACTTTAATTCACGTGACAGTATCCCTAAATTAGAACCTCTAGTTACTGTATTAACTTATTTATGTTTTAAATTTAGTTTTTGGTAAGCAGCAATCTTACTTCTTCTATAATAGACATTAAACTGGCCGATATCTCTGAGTATACCGATTTAATCCTTATGCTTAAAGTATCGAATCAATAGATCAAATTTTGGAAGTTGAAAGTTTGAGTGAACTTGCAATGAATAAAATTTATTGGGGGTAATAATGCTATGTAACTAGCAAAGTATTATAGTAATAATTTATTTATCACGGGCAAATTACTCCTCTAAAATATATAAAAAATACAGGCGAATATCCAAGATATGTCGCGGTTTATAAAAGCTGCTTGTGTCTACGTGAAATATTAGGATTAAATACGCCCGTTACCGGCGCCTCCTCCAAAACGTAGAATCACCTTCCGGTTGTTCGCAATCTATAAGATATGTCCCTACGGTTTATACTAGGGTCAAATCCACATATCACTGATTTATCAGATGATGTCCAAGTGTTGAAATATCTTACAGAACTAAATAAACGCAGACGTGTCATAGTTCGGAGCTTGACGAGTCCTCGCGAGTTCTCTCAGCGTTTACCAGCTTCCAGTGCTGTACCAAAACTCCGTTGCGCCACATCTTTCAATACGCAACCGACTGAAAACGTGTTTAAGCCTGGTTACGTCGACGCTCCGGGTTAGTTTATAACACTTGCGAGTGTTTGTAGTTGTTGTCTGTTGATGTTGTTGTTGTGTTCTCCATGGAAATTTACTAGTTATTGATTTAAATATAGTAAGTAAATATTCTGGTGCTTCAGATCACTCGAGTAAATGGAGATTCAGGATTAACGTGTTAAGCGTTGAAAATATATTATTTTCAACAAACAGTGTTTGCGGTTCTGTGCGCCACTAACAAAAATAGGAGTGTTAAAAGTGTTAAATTCAACTGTAAGCGAATGTGGTATCCAAAGCAGCAAACAGGCAATATAGGCCTACCACTAAGACAAGAATAATTTCAGGAAGTTGAGAATTACTTAATTTCATTTTAATAAATGACTATGAAGTCATAGTACAATGGCTTTGTACGTTATTGTGCTGGGTTAAAAATTACCTAAAACTTCCTCAGAAAATGTTTTAATATGTCATAAACAAATTAAGTTATTACAAGTCCAAATTAACGTTAGTTTTTATTTAGAAAAATGCCCTTCGAGTCCAAAGGCTTATTCGAGCTTTTTGCAAGGTAAAGATTTACCTAATACTGATTATAAAAAGGACCTCTTAGTTTATGAACTAAATAAGTAATTTGGCAGGTTATAAATTACTTAATTCTGACTTACTAAAACTCAAATGATGTCGTAGGCACACTTTAGGACATGTTGGGCACAATTATTACCTTTAAGAAACTATAGTCTAAATTATCATCACAATTGACCTATATGAAATACTGACAACACTAATTACAGTTTTGCCATTAATTTACCATATTAAAATGCGGTTTAAATCATATGGATATTCTACTAATTATTATACAGTAGTGAAGATAATTGCCGAGTGTAAAAGAATTCGTAAGACTGAGTCAAGAGAATGTGAAAAGCAAGTGACAATTTGTCTAAAGATAATTTCCTCTAAGAAAATGCCAACCCTGTGTGATGATTTGCCATAATTATAATATGGTAAATGTTTACGACATCAACTTATTGTATTTTGCCATTTTTTTTGTGTGACGTGTTCTACGCAAATTTTGTTTTTTATCTTTGTGAGGGGGGGGGGAGTGAAGGAGCTTTTTACCGAGATTTTTGTAAATTTTGTTTTTATGTGTGTTGAAGGGAAGGATAAAAACAAAATTTACAAAAAGTCTCGGTCAAAAATCACTTTCACATCCCCCCACAAAGATAAAAAAAAAACAAATTTGCACACATTTTCGTAAGTTACAAATGCTTCCTACAACAACGTAGAACACGTCACATAAAAAAAATGGCAAAATACGATAAGTGGATGTCGTAAACATTTACCTATAATATTTTGGAGTGATGAGTTTGATTTAAACAATATTCCAGAAGGTGTGTTTCATGAAAATAGAACGACAGCCATTCTCTGATACCCAGAAATGCAAATATTAACTAATATATATCACAGATGTCTTAAAAATTACCAAACTGGGACGTTTGACCTAATGGTCAAAAAATGTAGTTAATTGCCCTATTATGTTGATATTTACTTTAACGACTGTTTTTCTTAATTAGGGAATATAGATCTCTATGTCGAAAACATTTGGTAACTTTGTCTTAGATCTAGGAAAATTTAATTTATCGGTTCGTAATCGAAGATGATTATTAGACTTTCAGGTCTCAACTGTAATTACTTGGATATTTAATATTGGAACTTATTCCACCATGATCACAGAATCATCATAATATAAATTACTTTTATGAACGCAACTGGACATATTTTAATATAAGATTATTAATTACACTTTTTTGTTTATTTATATTTTCTCATAAGGGTACGATTTTTTTAGGTGCTATATGCTATATTTACAAGAAAGTTTGCAAGTAAATTTTTTCTTTGCATGATGAAAGAATAGCACACCAAAATCATTTTATTCAGGTATACTTATAATATAGTAACTATGGCTGTAGGCATCATGTGTTCAAAGTTGTCATCTAATATATATTTTATCCCGATAATTATTCAGCCATTCACCAGCATGTAATTCCTACTCTATCTTGTTGTTGTATCTGCATATAAACAGGTCTTTATTTTGGTCAATAATAGAAAACATTTACCTTAAGATAACCACAAATTAACTTACTAATAACATTTCACTGCCTTAACCTTAACCTTTCAAACAAAATGCCTTTGCTTGTCTTTTTTCGACTTCGAATTTACGTTCATTTCTTTCCCCACATTGGTAAACCTGTGAACAATTTGAGGTAAATTTGCCCACCATTAAATTGGTAAACTAAATATTCTAACCTAATAGTGGGTCGAATTGAAGTAATTCTGACTATAAATGTTTATTGGGATAACTCGATGGAAACATTTCGTTTGCAAACAGTTCTAACTAGCTCTAAAATTAAATTAGTACACATGAAAATAATCGCAAAAAGTGAACCCATTTTTTAAAAAGATAAATTTACGCGCAGGGTAAGCCGTTGGTAAAGAATATTTCTCGTTCCACTGCAATCGTTCCCTTCACAAGGAAGGAAATAAACGAGACGCCTTTTAGTAAACTTCGGCAGTAAAAAGTTTGAAATTTTGGTAAAAAATTGTCACTTTATCCACCCTTATGATAAATTAAGACTGGCCTATTCACTATAAAAATGTTAAATTGGCTTTTTAGTAGAGAGCCGTTTCTGATTCATGATGCTGTTGACTTAAAGTTTTCAATGTATTATTTTCTTGCCTTTGAGATTTTTAATAGAGATTTGTACACAATTCAAAATGTTCTAAATAATAATGAATTGCTGTGTAGTGGTTTATGCAAGCATATCATGACAATTGTGCGTTTTATGAGACAAGTAAGAAAATTTAAACCAACTGTGGTCAATACCATATATGGCGGGAAATCAGATTGATCCCAGAGATCAGTGAGATATCATTGTTGCAGCACTATATTGTTGTGTATGTTCTTCTTATTCAGAACATTATTCTAGTTGGACTTCTTTTGCTGTACGACACGTCTGACAGTATCACGGCCATCTGTCGTGGTTGCCTGTTAGGAACATGGCCTTACCAAAGCTCTCTCCCATTAGCTCTTTGGTGACGTCAGCCCCATGTACTGAAGGGTATTCTATTCGCCTCTTGCCATATGATTTTCTGTAACCTATCAATTGCTCTGTTACATCCGGACTGCGGTTGATGTGGGCAAGAAACTAAAGGGATTCAAGGGAATGCGGTGCTGGAAGTCGCTCTGGAGGACGTATTGCTTGGAAAATTGAGCTGTCGCATGTGTAATAGGATGTCCAGGATATTTGTAATGGACGTCTCCAGATTGACATGTTGAGTGTATCATTGTACCGTATAGTGTGTCGAAAGTGAAAAAACGTGGACGTAGAAGTTGACATAAAAATAGACTTTGGAGAAACCATTTTTTTATTAACGTTTTGAATTTACCTGTGATGTTTGTTGTTCGAGCAAGTTTTTTATATCTTAGCGATATCTCACTAACAATCTGAATTTTTACGAAGTACCGAAAAGAGTTCTGTCTTCGAGAGCATATTAATCTGTCCAGAAGGACTCCTGAAGTCCCATTTTTTTCATATTGTCCTAAAGTTTCATCTTTATTTTGGAAGTATTTTCCAGTTCACATAATATTTGTTCTGACTACATATAATTATTCTGAATTATCTTAAACTTTAATTTGACTTTTAAAATCATGCTTTAATAAATAAATATGCCCAGAGAAAGAATTATATGAGATTTTTACATATTATTCCTACTATGAGATTACAGAAAAGTACCATCTTAAAGATAATAATAGAGTTAGACAAATTCAGTCAAGACCGACTCACCTGAGAAATCGTTTCATATCATCCGATAAATATTATTTACGGACAGGAACTTCTGAACTTTTCTGTAAATTAAAAAAAGAAAATATCTTGAAACAATTGAAATTTCTGTGGATCAGAATCAACTGCTTAAAGGTACAAATGAAGCGGAGGTAAATATTAGTAGATATTCACCTTTAGTTTGCATCAGTTAACAATATGACACCATAGGATATTCCTACTTGTATATCCAACGCTCATTGTATTTTATTGATTGCGATAATGGAGAGGTTTTTTGAATGCAGTTTCGTCAGTGCGTATCAGCTTATTGTTATGGCTTTGATACTAAAACAGCCAACAAAAACATAATCATATTTTCATAAACAAATATTTGCCAGTACTTGTCTAGAGTGATATAAATTAAAGAGTATGTATTATTTTCTAGGTAAAATTTTGTAAAAAATAATAAGAAATAATATAAGTGGTACAAAAGCCTAATAATGTATACAAAATATTTAACACAATTAGCGTTAAAAACCAATGTACCACTATATTCGACTTTCAACACATTATCTGGCTACCCGACCGTCCATGTCTCAGAAGCGTAAATAGAGATAGAGACACATGGGCGTTAACAAATCTGATTTTTGAGCGATACGTAATATTTCTCTCATACCAAATTTCGCTCAACTGGTAAGTTGTTTCATATTTGTGATTGCCAGTATTGTCGATAGGGGCTCTAAGGTATGCCATCTTATTTATTACGTCACAGTCAGTTATGTTTGACGTACCTGGGCTGTACTAATTTGCTCAGTCTACAATCATAACTTTAATTTTCTTGAAAATTTACACTTAAATAATAATCAGAGCTTAATTATTTGAATCTTGTCCAACAGGGCATGAGTTCATCTTTGCTTGATGCAACTAGATTTCATTTGCAAAGTTAAAATTCTTAGCTACTCCACCCTGCCAATTCTTCCACACACGTCGCATCACTATAGGTGTTAAATATAATTGGTGACAGAACACAACCCTGTCTGACGCCTTTGCCAGCTTTATATTTAACGGAGTGAGAGAGTATTGTCGACTGAATACAGCCCACAGTTTGTCCAATTCCACGTTGTCAAAAGCTTTACGGTCGTCCACAAATCAAAGGAGATATGCGCGTAATATTTTCTTGACTTCTGGAAATCTCTAACGTGTCACCAAATGAATGGGCGTCCCTAAATTATTTGTAAGTAACACCGTGAATGCATCTCTAATATATTTGCTTCTTAAGTTAACAACAATTATTACGCCTGGTGGAGTGACGGCCGCCATATTGAATTTAACCTATCATCGACCCTGAGGTTAAATGTAACTTCGTCAGCAGGGCCACATTTATATATAAATATGGTAGTAATTTTTTCAGCTTTTTTTACCATTTCTATTAAATAAATTAGAGATAACTAACAGTTTTAAATTAATCATTTTGTGTTTAAACGATTGCAATAGTTTTCTCATAAACATTTCATAGTATATTATTCAGCAAGCTTATAATAATGGCTATTACTCGCGAGGGTGATGTTTACGTCACGAACCGATGGCGAATATCCTAAATCATGCGAACGTGCAACACCCATTATACGCGAGTGGAACACTATACTTTATCCACGTCTATTTTACTGTTTTAATCGTTTAAAAATAAAGTTAATACACAGTAAAACTTTGTTTGACGTTTTAAACGTCAAACGAACTGGAAAAAATGGACTCGCCCGAGTTGATTATGAAAATTTGTAGTTCCTGATTGATCAGAGGTGCGTTAGAATGAAAATTGCTAGTTTCTGATTGATTATGTGTTCGTTAGAATGAGATTATGTTCATTATACGTTAGTTTGGAATTGCGACTACCATTATTCGTCAATTATTAAACGTATAAATGCAAGGATTATGCGATAGTCGTAGATAAAATACTTTCTTAAAATCATATAAATTTGATCTAATTTACCTCGTTAAATCGATGTAAGTATGCCATTTATTTATGAAATGGTGACGTTTTTCCTGCAAAAAATGTTTTCCTGCTGAAATAAAAAAAACATGTTTGGCTACGGAACAAATGAAATTAATTTTAATGGTCTTGAAGGAAGGAGAGAGGTTGGATGAGGTTTGATGTCACAGTGAATTTTTAGTCACCTTGAAATGATACCAACTTATGTGGGGTGAATCGTCTGACGTATAGTATTCAACATTTTGATATTAGTGAAAATTCAATGTTTTTGAAAAATATCCGAGATAAGACACATCTATGCCAGTCTATTTCATAGTGCTTGGATCAAAGTTGCATATATTTACAACCATGATGTAAGCAAATCAGTATGTCTCAAATACGTCGTTGCGGTGCGTGATGTAATTTTAGTTGTTAAATGGTTTTGAAAGAAACACGATTTTATATTCAAGACATGAAAGTACAAAGTAGTAAGAGTTTCTTTCGATATTAAAAAATTATGCAAAGTTATCAGAGTGCGGTTGTTTTAACTATATGAGGAAAACTTAAGGGACGAATACAAAATATTTTAGTTTTCCAAACGTCGAACATTTCAGTTGGCCTAATCAGATCAAATCAAATTAATTGTCCTTTTATATCCATCAAGAGATATAAGGCGGTTAACAAAAAATATGATCAAAAACAGAATATTTGTTGTTAAAAGTTGTAAGTGAAACTTCGTCGTCCTTATTCAAATAGCTTTTTTAATAATATACACTAATTTGAAGATATTTAGGATGCATTTAAGCCAATGACACATTTTGTTAATATCATTCACAGGTAACAAATGCTGGTAAAAATTTTGCACATAACGATGCTTTGAGTCCAAAAAACATTATGTATACTTGCCGTGTTCTGGGCATTTATCAGTTTTCTGTAATGGCTTACTTTGGAGTTATATCAACTTCGCAAGCATATTAGCACCTGTAAAAGGATTAACTAACAAAAACACCATTCTATTTTTGCAGTGGTATTGCCAGTGGTCATTTAATAATGTTGGAAACAATATCGGTTTATGTGTTCCGGTTTTGCTCACTTTGTGGTTGTGTTACAAAAAAAGCATTAGTTACATAGCAAATTATTAAATTTTCTATAAATTCAATAATCAATACACACATCAATCAATGTTATCAATGATGTAAATAGTTATTTAAAACCTAATACGAGAAAAAATCTTGAGCTAAAACACATTAACATGTGACTCAAGAGTTTTTTGTTTAAACTTTTGTTTAAGCTTTTGACGGGGTAAAGGATTTAGTTACATCTTAAATTCTTAAATTTCGTGCAAAATTAATAACCGATAAATACACCATTCAATTGTACAATATTATTGCAGATATAATACAGCCGTGAAAACATAAAACATAGGGTTTAGTCTGAATAAGTGTGGGAGTTTTGAAACGTTGGGTATTTGTAGATTTCGATGCCCTGAATGTAATAAGAAAAAACGCAAAATGTGATCTAAGCCGCCGACGCCGCCATATTGAAAAAATGGCGCACAAAAACAGTTTCTTTGAAATACCTCGCTTCGTGTGCCTTATACGGCAAAAAATGTTCTTATGAAAATAAGAGAGCAGTAAATTTTCTACAAAATATGTCCTATATATTTTTTCGTTAAACTGAATAGTTTCGGTGCAGCAGCCGATCGAAGTCACGCCTTCTTGACAAAATTATGATACTTGAGGCGTTTTAAGTGCTTGATGTCGAAGGTCCAGGTTCGCTGTAGTCTTCAACAATACTTTCTTCGGAAATTGCTTCCGTTGCTGTTCTGTAATTTGCAAATTACAGAACATTTTAACCCTTCCTTTCTACAACCACTAGCACACTGCCCTTTCTTGCAATTACAGGAAAGAAATTTAAGTAGCTTTTCAGAAGCAGGATCTTTCATCATTGTTACTGGTGTAAGCCCAGCTTTGCTCTGTTTCCAGCCCCATTCTTCAACATTTTTACAAATTGGAGCAAAGGGAATATTGAAAGTATTGTTGAAGACTACAACGAATCTGGACCTTCGACGTCAAGCACCTAAAACGCCTCAAGAAGCAGGCTAGTCGTGGATTAGGCCTATAGGGGACAACTAGGTAAAAAAAAAACGCGCCTCAAGGTGGTGTGGAAACGAGTATTGAACATTGAGTTATGCGTAACAGACAATTAAATCAACTATATTTGAGGATTTTCAGGTATGAAAACAAATTTTGTCTCAACACAAAAATACTCCTTCATAAAAGTAGCACTAAATCGAGATATTGCAAAATATAATTTTCTCAAGAATGCTTGACTTCGATCGGCTGCTGCACCGAAACTATTCAGTTTAGCGAAAAGTATATAGGACATGTTTGTTTTCATAAGAACATTGTTTGCCGTATGAGGCACCCGAAGCGAGACATTTCAGAGAAATTGTTTTTATGCGCCATTTTTTCAATATGGCGGCACCGGCGGCTCAGATCACATTTTGCATCTTTTCGTATTTCATTCATTGAAATCTACAAATTCCCAAAGTTTCAAAACTCCCGCACTTATTCGGATAAGAATCTACCTATCGACTGTACTAATAGTCATTTAATGATACTAGAAGAGTATTTGAGTTATATTAACGTGTAACTTAACAATTATTTATATAAAGTTTGTTGATAATTTAGAAAGTAATAGCTTCATTTATATACCAAATTCTTAAATATCGTTTAAGATTGTAACAAAAGGTTGAGTTGAACTTGACGATGACGATGTGATCCTGCTTGATTTTATTTATGCTTTAGAAGTAAACCGATCTCACCGAAACTACTCCAGTGATATTGTCTGTCACGAAGGGTAAATGTAGAACATCATAGTGTTAGTGAAGAGCTAATGAGTGCACCACTTAATTTTTTTTTAATATTATTAAAATCATCTATTTAATATTAGATAAAACGTTGACATGTCCTCCAGAAAAATATGGAGAAGACAATTTTATGAAACTGACGGCTGTGCTTTGGCACATCATTTATTCTTACATCATGAGCAATAAAATTATGCAGGGAAGGCCATTATTTCACGCTATATTTTAATTTTAAATTGCCATTGTTAAACAATGACAATAAGAGAGGACGTTAATGTAATCTGTTCGTGAAGTTTTAAAACTAGGAATTCAACGTCGCCTTTTGCTATTTATAATTTTGGTATGCTAATAAACATGATTAAACGCAAAAAAAGTTTAGATATTTATAATTTTTAAGGGAAATCTAGTGGGTATATCCATTTCATTTTATAAAGAATTGGTTGCTGAATTTAAAAATGAAGCACTCTATATACTCTATATCCGCTATTTACAGGCTAATTATCCGTAAAAGTAAAGTAGACCGTGAAAGCTCAACAAAAGGATAATGACAATTGCTTCTGTTTAAGCACCAAATGCGGCAGTTTTATGTTTTCAGAACTAATACTAGCTATGCTAATGACGAATATGAATTTATTAATAGCTTTTTAATGAAAACCCAGAAATGTTTCGAGTAAAACTGAAATCTTAAGCAATGTCGAAGAACTATAATCACAAATGCATTAAATAGTTATATTTCTGTTCTCTTTTTAAACTGAAGCCTAACAAAATTAGTCGCAGTAGACCCTCAAGCAAATAATTTCACATAGTTTGTCGTCAGTCATTGGAATTTAATAAGAGATGCTCTGCGCGGTTTAAATTCACAATGGCTCTATCTACAAAATATAATGGTGCATTGAAAATTATCTTCACAGAACTATAACATATTGTACTAGAATGAAATAATAAACATTAGAAACAAATGACAAATTGTGGATGGAGTATCTTTTTAACAGATGCTCTTAAGGCAAATAATTATAGTTACTTGAGAATCTTTGGAAAATGTAATACCTGTCGTTAGTTTTAACGGACGGGCGATTTTAAGTAATTACGCTAATTACGTAAATTATTTCTAATCTCCATAAAGTTTAATATTTTTTTGGCAAATTAAATCTGAGTGATAAATTGAATTTCCTAAAAACAGAAGGGATTGTGTTTTTGTCAGGAATACCTAATCTGATTCGGCATTAATTAACTATGACGTGCCCCAAGGCTCAGTGCTTGGGCCGCTATTACTCATTATTTATATTAAAGACATATTTTATTATGTTCCTCCTGATAAATGTTTTATTTGCAGACGATGCATTTCTGGAATATTCTGATTTAACACAGTCTCGATCTACACTTAAACAATTTAGAACAAAACAGAAACTTGATTTACAGCTGATAATTTAAATCTAAGTAAAGACAATACTCAGCGTTTAACCTTTTCTACTGAAAGATCTTCTGGCATTCTGTTTACTGGGGATTACTCTTGATGGTAATTTGAACTAGTCATATCATATCGAGCAGTTATGCTCAACAATTTATCGTGCACATTTTTTTTATTCATCAATTTAAAAATGTCATTATTATTGAAACTGTAATTAGTTCTTACCATTTTCACTCGCATTCGATGGCATAATTTTACGGGGAAACGCTTCCAATGCAATAAAAAAATTTAGATTACAGAAACAAGCAATAATATCTAGTGCAAGATCCATTGATCACTGACAGTAAATTAAAAAAAAAAAAAAATTAAAATCATGCCAATGCCATCCCTGTATATCTATCATTAGATAATGGAAATACATTCTTCAAAAACTATTTTCAGTTTAAATTCTGATTATCGTTACTATAGAACTAGGTCTGGAGATGACATTAGGTCATTATTATACAGATTTGGAAAATCTTCAAAACACACTCTGAATGTCTATTTTTAGAATCACTTACCAGCAAAAATTAAACAAATTAATGATATTATTTTTAATAGTCATATAAAATCTACATATTTTTTTTCGCGGCATCGACTGGTCGTTAGCCGCAATTCTTCAACTATATTAGACGGTATGGTAGAAGATTCCTTTACAATAAATTATATATGTTTGCCTCTTTGCATAATTCGATCAGTTTTCTACTTATAACAGAGTTTCCTGATAGAAATTATTTCTTGTCAGATGAAAAGAAAAGGATGGTGAAAAGATCAGAATAATTCCTATATTCTTCAAGAATATGTTTTACAATCAAGGGCGTTCGAAAACCGTAAATCAAAATGTTATATTTTGGATATAGAAGTTCTATAAAGCATCAATAATATTGCATTCGTTTTTCAATAAAATATGCCTAATATGACTGCTTGAAAAATCGACCCCTTTTTCTTAAAGAAAATGCACGCCAAACTTTGTTTTAGTCAAAAAATATATAGTAAAGGTCTTTGGTAACAATTCAGATTTGGTTGAAATTGGTTGACTAATAACTGAGCTACGAAGTGTTACGATGAAAAGTGGGACACGCTGTATAGACCGTTATAGTTAGTATTTCACCAGTAATAGCTCAATTTTTTCCTTTTTTTTTTTCTTCTCTGCCCAGTTTATTACCAAATTTGTGTTTGTTATTTACGATTTAACCATTGACTTGCTACAAACATATTCACATAATATAGTCAATAGATTATATTCTACTCTATTCCAACAGGATTCCAGAAAGATAAGTCACTAAAAATACCGACAAGTCTTGTCAAAAGTAATAGCCTGCCATGTTTCCAGATTTAGCATCAATTGACGCTTTTTAAGAACTGTGTACTAGGTGTCCCATTTAGGAGTACCCAGCTAGCGGTTCTTGAATTGTTCAATAACCGTTTCATTCTTCAATCAGGAAGTCAAATTATTACTCCAAAATTGCTTTTCAGTAGCAGCTAAGTCACATTTCTTAAAAAAAATGCAATACAGGATATTATCGATATATTGGCCATAGAACATATTAATTTTAAATTGCTTAAATCTGATATGACGTTTTAGATATTTTAGACTCTCAAATATTATTTGGAAAACTTATTTTGAAACACCGTCGTGATTGTATCGTTTATTAACACACTTAACTCCTATAGAAATATTAATTATTCTTATTTTAAGAAAGCGCCTAAAGGCCAGTTTTTCAGGCACAATAAAGTATTATTATACCATTATAGATTACAACAGACCTTTTTTAATTGAAATTTTAGCAGTCTGTTTATCTCACTTAAAAACCAGTTGATATGTAATACAAATAATAATGTGTAATGTGTAATATATTTTTATATAATAATATTATATCAACACTATTTTACAGTTTCTTCTTGGCCTCTCACGTCTGCTTTATTGACGTAGCAGGCGATGTGTGACAGATTAATATTGAATTTAAACCTAGATTAATGAAGGCGCATGCATTTTATCCCATCAATCAAATAAATAATCTCCCATCTGACTGTTATAGCAGTTAAGAATTCCAAAAATAAATTGAATTTAAGAAAAACTTTTCATTCCGCATCGAGTGATATAATTTCCCTGTACCTCCAGATAAATGCACATTGCCCGAAAATTTAATATCCTGTTGGTAGGAAACATATAAAGGACTTTCTCCGAGAAAAAAAACGACAAAGAGGGAAAATGAGTGACATGCAAGGTTGCCACCGTCGATGGCTTAAACCTTTTTTATTACTTCTTGAAGCATTGTACTCTTTGAGCGATGTTTATTCGAATAAAAAATACGCTCGCGGAGTTAGTAGACAATGACCGATTTTATTAATATTTTTTTCTTTGCTTTTGTGTTTTAGTTTCAATATATTTGGGGAATATTATCGGGTTCTTTTATTAACTCGATAGGCACATATTTAAGATTCTCTTGGGCTGAGAAATAAGACATAAATCCTTATTAATTTTTTACATTGCTTCATAAAGTAACGCTTTGACGATAAAGTTAATTATCATTATCACAAAACAAACAGTATTCTCATTTGTCTTTGTATAACTGTCAGTTCAAAACACTACTATGGACATTTATTAAGTATAATGGGAATCCTATATTACATATTTTGTTAAAATGAGTTTAGTCCTAACTGGTGCCGACCATCATCTCTTCTATGGAACTAGTACCGAAGATATTAAAGAACGGTATAAGAGACATAGGAAAACCCTAGAATCCTTACCGAGCTATACAGAAGTCGGTTACCTTAGACGCCACAAACATAGTCCGGTCTTTCCTATAGCAGTAGGGTCGAAGTCTAAAAGAAAATAATAATAATAATAAGCGCGAAAAATCTAGGGAGCCGAACTAACGACGAGGACGCCAAGAAGAAAATTAGAACCAGCATTGAAAAGAGGAAAATAGAAGTACTCTGCGCAAAACCGATACATGGAAAACTCTTCCGCAACCTCAGCCGATTAGCAGTAGACAAAAAAGCATGTATGCTGTGGTTGATTGTCTCGAGCCTGGAGGAAAAAACGGAAAGTTTATTTTTTAAAAGCAGCGCAGGACCAAGCATTAACCACCAGATATCATCAGAAGAGTCCGTTGCTGGAATATTACTGACTTATGCGATTTCAAATATACAGATGCACTTTAAACCATCTCCCACCTCCGTTTTCACCTCTTCAAAAAGTGAAAATCGAAATTTCGTCTTACATATATCTAATAGATTTCAACAAAAAATATTTCTGCTAAATTTCACGCATCTAGATCTAACCGTTTCCGAGAAAGCCTAAAATTTCAACTCCCTTATTCACTCTCTTGGGGGTCGAATTTCGAAAAATACCTTCTTAGTGGTTGTTTACCTCATTCGAGGAATCTCTATGCAAAATTTGAAGTTTCTAGCCCCAGCAGTTTGAGCTGTGCGTTGATAGATCAGTGAGTCAGTCAGTCAGGGTATTCTTTTATATAGATATAGACTGGCGAATAGATGTCCCCATCTGTAATAGTACAGACCATAGTTTCCACGTTATAAAAAGGTAGTTCTAAGAAGCAAAGCATAGTCATGTAATATTTCCGTACCTCCTCGCATCCCTTAAAAAAGCCTGCTTGCTCAGGAGTCATTTTCCATCAGATTCCTGTCTCCCAAATGTTTTGGCGTATCTTGTCAAGGACTCTCATATCTACAGTATGGTTGTTAAGTTTTTTGTTAAACTTTTCAAATATTTGGCAGTAGCTATAAGTCAGAAAATATTAATTATATAAAAGTAATATTGTCTCATTTTTGTCATTTTTCTTTGTAAACGTTAACGTTCAGATAAAGAAATACGCCAAGGGGACTAATATAGTTTAGAATAGTTACATGGGTTATTCGTCGTGTTTGTCGTCCACTTCTTATATACGGAAACAATAACAGAGGTAGTGCATCATACTAGACAATTTCAGTCGTTCGCTATTTATGTGTACCGTAGTAAAATTGAATGAGCGTATATTGACCCAAAATAGCATTCAAGCATTTCAATTGAAAGCCTGTAACATGTGTAGAAATAATCGACCTTTTGAACAAGATGTTCCGTATTTTTATGTACACATTTCTGGAACGCAAACTATTTTATTTGTTTCACAGTTATTGGATCATGGAATTTTTGAGGAGTAAACACCAAAATAAATTAATAAATCCAATATATTCTTTTTTTACCAACGAGAATAAATAACACAGCCCCACAAAAAGAAAAAAAAGTTCAAAGCAGCGAACCAGACCCATGTATTCCTATGTATTTTCGGTCGCTGAATCCGAATCCGGGATCTAAAAAAATCGTACACCCCCTAAATCAGCCAAAAAATACCCCTGAAATGGGATAAAAAGAACATTAAGCTACGAGAATAGTTGTTACATCTTAATCAATCGAATTATACAAATTAAGGTTAAACAGCAGCATACATACAATAGATATGAAACACACCCCCAGGGAGGAGCGAAAACTAGCCCCCATATATAAAAAAATCGATTCAAAACAGCAATGACTGCTGAAAAAGCTCAAGATGTCTAGGTTTTGTTAAAGTGATAAGAAACTGCATCAGGCCCGACATAATCTTCATAAACTGCCCCTATAGAGTTGAGAACAACCACCTCCAAGTTTAAAGGACACGAGAAAAACAAGAAAAAACGTAAAATGCAACAGAATTTCTATTTTCATGGATGCTATGATTGGCTGAAATTGCTTAGTACTCTAAAATAGAACTGGAAACTTACGTACCATCAACATTTTACAGTGTCAACCCTCAGAGGGTGTGAAAACTACCCCCTATGTAAGGTTTGACTGTAAAAAGTTATAGTGACTTCTATAAAAATTTGAAACACCTGCGTTGTGTGGTAGAGAGAAGAAACTAGACTATGTTCGACGCTGTGCTTGAAAACCACTCCCACGGGGTTGAGAGACGCCACCCCTTAATATAAAAAAAAACTATGGAAATGAAACGAATAAACAACAGTATAGCTTTCTCGTTACATCTTGAATTATGGTAGTTTACATCCTTGCTTAATAACATTTATAGGACATGAGTTTCAAACTCTAAGTGTGCAACACGATTTTTGCCAATCATAGCATCCATAAAAATGTAAATCCGGTTAGTTTCTCTCTGTTTTTCCAGCATCCTACAGATAGAGGGGTAGTATCTCGCAACCCCGTGGGGGTGGTTTTCAAGCACATCGTCGAATATAGTCTAGTTTCTTCTCTCTTCCACATAACGCAGGCGTTTCGAATTTTTATAGAAGTCACTGAAATTTTTTATAGTTAAATCTTACATAGGGGGTAGTTTTCACACCCTCTGAGGGTTGACAGTGTAGGATGTAGATGATACGTAAGTTTCTGGTTCTACTTTAGAGTACTGCGCAATTTCAGACAATCATAGCATCTATGAAAATAGAAATCCTGTTGGATTTTACGCTTTTTCTTGTTTTTCTCGTGTCCTTTGAACTTAAAGGTGGTTTTCCTCAACCCTATAGGGACAGTTTATGATGATTACGTCGGACCTGATGTAGTTTCTTAACACTTTAACAAAACCTAGACATTTCGAGCTTTTTCAGCAGTCATTGCTGTTTTGGATCGATTTTTTTAAATATGGGGGCTAGTTTTCGCCCCTCCCTGAGGGTGTGTTTCATATCTATTGTACGTACGCTGCTGTTTAACCTTAATTTGTATAATTTGATTGGTTAAGAAGTAACAAATATTCTCGTAGCTTAATCTTCTTTTTATCCCATTTCAGGGGTGTTTTTTGGCTTTAACTAATGATTTTGCGACCGAAAATGCATAGGGATACACGGGTCTGGTTCGCTGCTTTGAACTTTTTTTTTTGTTGGGCTGTGTTCAATGAATAATGTTTTATATTCCATTGCCTTTATATATAAAGGCAATGGACGAGAGCAAGAATCAATATTTCTATATTATTGACAACTTTCATTGACTTAAAGATGAAAGTTTAAGCCACCCAACATGTTAGAGCACCTAAATGTTCTTAGATTTTTCCGTATTTCAGATGTATCATGTTTGTATCTCCTACAATTTAAATAAACTATGGCAGGCGCTTCAGAATAACTCATCATTTTCTTCCGCTAGCTGTTAACCTAAATTTTAAAAAGCCGCCCTACGTATAAAAAACTTTGTCAGCAAAGAAATACTATTATTTTCTTTCAGCCACGATTCGATATAGCGCGAAGAAATGGTAGTTCTATACAATCATATTTCACTTCCTAATCATAAAACAGACCTCAAGAAATATTTATGAGAACGATACTTTTATATAAATTTCGCATAATAGAAATCACTTATCACGCTTTGATAGTTTTAACACGAATGAAAATCAGTTATATTATTTTATTAGCCATTGATAGGATTCATTGATTAATCAGAATCTAATACAGGGTCACAAATAATTGCCGCAACAGTCAATTTTCTACTGAGGTATATGTTTTACAAGGAATTTATATAGTTCAGTCAACGAATTATTATAGACCACATGGAGGGCGGCTGAATTTTTGACTTCAGGGATGAGTAGTTAGGGGGTAAGCGTACTAAAAGTCCCCTACCCTAGGAGGTGAGCCTCGCGGAGGGGGGCTTCCGGAAGGCCCTAAATTTCGACTTTTTTGGTTTGTCGCTTATAACTCGATAACTATTGGTCCTTGAAATAAAGTTATTCTTACCTTTTTGAAAGCTGAAAAAATTTCCTATATTTTTTATTTCAACCGTTCTCGAGTTATCCGCTTCTGAAAATCGCCGATTTCCGGAAAACGCTGTTTCGGATCTCATTTTTCGTCATACTCTGCTCTTAACTCTTCAAATCTTCTCTGTAAAATAAAATACAACCAAATCAAGTGAAGAGGATTAAATTGGCTTAAAAATTATATATAACTAATGGCTGAAATGATGGATTTCAAGATTTTGGCTACACTTAAAACAGTGGGAAAAAGCAGGTAGCACCACAATATTATGGTTTGAACTGCTGTTATTTACATATAACAGCTACTTTTATTTACATATAATAGGCTAATAGCTAATTAGCTAATGCTTTTTTAATAAAAGAAAAAAAATGATCAATTTTCGGACGGGGGAATAGTTTATGGGGGGGAAAATGAATCCTCCAAAGAAACTACTATGTCATCAAATTCTTCATCCTCCTCATCCTCCATTGTGGCAGTTGCCCTGACAGTTGAGGCATGCTGACGAATAATTTAATGATGCCTTTCTGCATCGATTTGTGTTGTTCACTTGACGAATCCAAGACACAATATTCCTCGAGTGAAGTACATATGTCATTAGTTGCAGACATTCTAACAACCCACTTACTTATAGTACTATCCGTGATTCCCCTTCCTCGGGTCATGCCTCCACGGCTGTGGAACTTGCCCATGAGGGTGGTCTCAATCGGACCACAATCCTGACCAGAACCTATTACTTCGCCTCATTGTGAAGTACAAACTTTTGGTACTCTTCAGTTGACATTTGGGAAGACGATTTTTCCATGTCCTGCACATAAAAGTGGCATGACTTTGCATAGGGGAAATGCCCGGCTGCATTAAAGTAGGGTAGCATTCGCTTACAACAGTTCAGGTGAGCTTGGAAATCGCCCGCCCTCCCTGCATGAATGTACCACCATACTGAAGTCTTGGATTCAGAGTTTAGCAGTTGGTCCGTGGTAGGTGATGTCTCCCATTACTGTTCCAAATTTCATGGCAACTGATTGGAGATGTGGCTCATTATCCAGCGAATTTACCGAGGGAGAATCGTCTAGAAAATCTGATGTGAGTGTGTCGATGGTCGCCTGTTCTTCTGGTGTGAGATGAATTTCGTCTAAAATAAAGTTTGCTAAGGTGTTTTGGACGAGCAAATTACAATTTATTTTACAAAAAGATTTGAGGAGATAAGAGCAGAGTAGGACGAAAAATGTGATCCGAAAGAGCGTTTTCCGGAAATCGGCGATTTTCAGAAGCGGATAACTCGAGAACGGTTAAAGATAGAAACTTTTTGTTGAAATAAAAAATATAGGAAATTTTGTCAGCTTCAAAAAAGTAAGAATAATTTTTCTCAAGGACAAATAGTTATCGAGTTATAAGCGAAAAAACAAAAAAAGGCGAAATTTAGGGCCTTCCGGAAGCCCCCCTCCGCGAGGCTCACCTCCTAGGGTCGGCGACTTTTAGTATGTTTACCTTCTAACTACCCTAAACCCATCCCCAAAGTCAAAAATTTTGCCACCCTCCATGTAGTGTATATTGATAAATTCGTTGATAGGACTAATATGAAAGTTTTTTGGTAAATTATTCTCCATTTAGTGGCACACTTGAATTTATATACCTCATTGAGTAATTGGATAAAGCTTGCTTTCTCGATTATGGCAATATGTTGGTTGGTTGTTGGTTTATTTTAAAAATTAAGCAACAAATTATTAAATTATGAGTAAGTGTCTGACTGACTAAAAAAGCAGCTTATTAATTTATAAAGTACATGAATATGAATATGAAATTAAAATATAGAATATAAAATTTGCAGAAGAATTTAAAATATGTAAATATAAAATAAATATAAAAATAATTTTAAAATGTGTTTTAATATTGTTTTTCTCATTTTTTTATCTTCATCTGTATGACTGTACGATAATGATGTATGTATGTGTATTCGACACGTTCTTTTACAAGGATCCGCTTGTTCTGGAAATTTTCTGTTGCTGTATTTTAAAATGCCAAATGTTAAAGAAGTATACGCGCGCATATGAACAGAGAAGAACACTTCATGGGCTCCAATCAATCAATGGTATATAGGAAGTGTCAGACTCTTACTGACTAAAGAGGCTCGTCTGCATACTACTCCGAGGGCACTGCAGCCTTATGTTCCTCCGGTTTCGCTGCGCGGTACTCCCTTGATGGTATGTCACCCATCCAGATCCTCTCCTCGCGCGACGTTGCTGTACTTCAGTGATCTAGTCTATCTTGTATACCTTCCTAACTTCTCAGCTGACGTATAAGTTACAAAAATACAAAAATAATTTAAAAGAAAGGCAAGCGCCCCGAGTATATTACTACCTTTAAAATATATAATTAATACAATTTTTTCAACCGGAATTATCCCAAAACATTTTAAATTATCTGTAATCACGCCTGTTTACATATCTGGTGACTCACCAAATGTTTGTAATTATAGACCTATAACATTAATTTAAAAAATAGCTAAGATTTTCGAGAATGTATTGAAGAGTAGAATAGTAGCATATCTTGAACAATTTAATATATTGTCAGAAAATCAATTTGGTTTTAGAAATAACAAAAATACTGAAACAGCTATTTATGAAGTCATAAACTATGTGAATAATAACCTAAACGAGAGTAACAAATGTGTAGCCGTGTTTTTATACTTTGCCAAGGCCTTTGACATAGTGTCGCACAATATAATAATATATAAGCTAGAAAAAATTGGGATAAGAGATGTTGCTAACCATAATAGTAAATTGTTTACAAAATAAGCAGTAGTATGAAAATTAATAGTAAGTTGAGTGACCCACTAATAATAAAAACTGGAGTTCCAGGAACCGTGCTTGGACCAATTTTTTTTATAATTTATATACATAGTTTACTTTAAAATAGAACTGAATTTAAAATAATATCATATGCTGATGATACAGTACTGCTTTATTACGAAAATAATTGGAACAATACAATACGAAAAGCATCAATTGGCCTGAATACGGTGAAAATGTGGCTAGATAAAAATCTTTTAACTCTCAACTATGACAAAACTAAATTCATTGGCTTTTTTCCATTTCAAGTATTAATGATAACCATATAAAACAGCTCACTTTACACAAACATGACTGTATACAAAAAGAAAACCAAAATTGTAAATGCGAAATCAAAATTAAGTCAGTTAACGAAATAAAACACTTAAGAGTTATAGACTATTTGAGATGGGAGAGCCACATAGAATTCATTTCCAAAAAATTAACATCTCTTATACCCATATTTTATAAGCTTAGAAATATATTGCATAGAAAACAGCTAAAGTTTGTATATAGAGCCTTGGCAGAGCCCGTAATAAGGTACGCTATTACAATCTGGGGAAGAATTAAGTAACAGTGCTTTCGAAATTACATAATTAAAGTAATGCTAAAAAAAACTAAATTATATTCAACGCAACTGCTATATGATAAAACCAAATTACTGATAACTAGATTGTTGTACATTATTCAATCAATAATTTTTGTTCATACTAAATTTTCAGGCGCGACAGTTACAGCATGACAAATACACTCGAGCAATGACGAATAAAAATATAGAAAGATCATTTTCTACAAAGTCATTTGGTCAAAAATTCACATCATATTTACGAACAAAACTATACAACGCAATACCTAACAATATAAGAATACAAAGTTTCAAATATGAGGTAAAAATATACGTCATAGAAAACAAAGCTAGATTCTTAGATTTCTTTTAGCAATAAAAAAAATAATAAGCGATGTACAACTTAATTCAGATCATCTAGTGAATAATAGAAATTAAATAATGTGGATAAATGTATGTATGTATGTATATAGCCATTTTTGTATGTAAAAAACTTTATACTTAAGATTAGGTAGATATATAGTGTAGTGTAGTGTATATATATGTAGACTAAAGCATTATTATTAATTGCTTCAATTAACAAATTACTGTTATATTATGTATATATTTGAAAAAATGAAATAAGTGAAAATGACAATTTTACTCAAAAATTAACAATTTTATGTATTAAATAACAAGCCCAAAAAGGCTGTGAGTTTACTTTGATTCTATTCTTAAATAATTTTTCACGAATGAAGTTATTTTTGGTTTCGATTTTAGAAAAAAAAATTTAAACTGATAATGTTTGTGCGTTCTAGAACAGCAAACACGTTTTTTATATAAAACAGAAAAAATATTTGAAGTTACATCTCCCAGCACGTTCTAAGATAATATTTACACATTGCTGATGGAGAAATATATAAATAAGTTCATTTAAGATGTCGCAAGCAAGTTAGAAAAATCATTCATCAACCCTTATCCGGGTAATTTATTTCTGAATATGATGTTAATGAACATGATGTATATTCATGGCTGTGCCTCTGAATTTTGCTATAAACCGCCTGCGAAATGTGACGTCATCTCCAAGGTAAATATATCGCCTAATGGTATTAAATTATGCGCTATTGCACTTCAGCTGTGTAATAACAGATGCACGTCCTAACAACGTTGTAAGTATAGTACTGGATTTGTTGATTTTACTTGTAATTAACTATAGTCATCAATCTTAGGAGAATATTACTTCTACTATAAACAATGTCTTAAACAAGCATCGGCTGTTATCAGACTGGCAGAAATATTAATAAAAATGTCAGTCCCCAATAGTCGAATAAAACTGTGTTTTCTTTTTCAAGGGTTGTTTGGGGGAGCAATTTGTTGTGGAAATGCAATCTGTATATTATTAGAAACTTACAGACAAATTTTGACCAGTCTGGGAGGTGAGCGTTTTTTTGGAAATGTTTTAATTTTGAAGGCGTGTTTTTGTCTCTATTTATTTTTATATCTCGGGTTCTTTTCATCGGATCAGGCCCAACACAAATTAAAATGTTTGTAGATAAATTGTGAATAGAGCGATATAGATCCAAATCGGATCTATAATTTTGTTTTGCAAAAAAATAAGAACCATCAAAATTTCCAATTTTATATAAACCGCAGTTATTAAAAATTAATAAACCTTTTTTAATAAAACTTGCTGAAATTGTCTATTGCATAGATATAAACTATAATGCAAAATTACAAATAAAAATATTTATTATTTTCTCCAAAAAACGAGATTTTTGAAAAATCTTTGGAACTTCACAAAAAAATTATTTCTATTTGGACACACTAAGTCTGTTTTATTTCTTAAATTAGCTCTTTGAACGTGCTTTACAATAATGACAAAAATAAAAATAAATATTTTTTTATATTATTTTAGAATTGCATATCGTGAATTTTTGTAGTGTATTTTTTATATTAAAATATGTATCCAGCTTTTGTCAATTGAAAAAAATGAACTCTTCTACGTTAATTAGAAGCTAAGATATAAGCTGAAAAAGTTAAAAAAAATCGTATATGTTCAGAATTTGAACTGCAAATTTTCGCACGGGGACCTCACTTTAACCACTGGGATATGGCTTTTAAAAAAATGTGGATTATTGTCGTTATAGTCGCGGATTGATAAACTAGCGCGCCTATAGTTGCATAATTTTGGATATATTAACGATTATAATATATTTTGTTTATTCATCAAGGTTCTCACCACTACAAATTTCATATCAATCAAAATATGTTTAGAAAAAATAATGAATCGCAAAAGAATCGATATCTCAGCTTCTAATTGATGTAGAACAGTATTTGTTTGTTTGTCTTTGAAGCACTTTTAAGAAACGATAGAAGTTTTTGGCTGGATTCATATTTTCCAATAATAAATGCCAATACCAAAACAATACAATTTACAAAAATGCACGAAATGTCTCTTTAAAATAATATAAAAGATTGATTTTTATCGTCATTGTAAAATACGTTCAAAAAGCTTCAATTTAAAGGAGAAAAAAATAGTGTAACCATATGACAGTTTTTATGGGACTTCAAAAGTATCTCAAATATCTCACTTTTTGGAGAAAATAATAAATATTCTTATTTATAATTTTTCACAATGGTTTACATCAACGAAATATTCTATAGTTTCAACAAGTTTCATTAAAATTTTATTATTTCTTTAGTAATTTTGGCTTATGTAAAATTACAGTTTTTTGTATAAAAAGGAATGGAAGATCGAATTTTATTAAGTTTTATTCGCAATTTATTTACAGACATTCTAATTTTTTGTTTGGCTTGATCTGATGGACAGTACCCGAGATATTAAAATAAAATTAAACAAAAACGCGTTTCTCAAAATTAAACCTTAATTACGCTCACCTCCCAGATTTGCAAAACTTCCTAACAACTTACAGATTGCTGTCACACAAAAAAATGCCCCCTTCTTCCTCACAAAGGATAGTTGAAATCGTATTTTTGATATTTTATTTTATTCGACTATAACCCTTTTTTTTTAAATAAATTCAAATAAAGAAGAAGCATTTTTGTCTCACCTCACAGAGAAAAAACTATCGTCATGTTACATTTTAAGTTGTTTTACAACTGCGGTGTGCATGCGGTGTGCCAAATTCTGAACGTACATTGATTTTGAAATATGATGCCAAGAAATGCTGTGATGCATATTTTTTTCTTTCTAGATAACAAGTATGATTTATATGCAGCGATGATTTACAACCAGATTTAAACTTCATGTTTGCTTTAATATGATATATACAGTAGTATACGTGACGGCTTCTTTTTTCATATTCCCTGCAAAAGTATTTCCACTTTATTGAGCAATTATCTGACTGTACAGGGTACTTCGTAAATAATGGTACAACACTTAACTGTGGACAGTAGGAGTCAAAATGTTAAGATCTACCCAAGTAGCTAATTAGCCAATCACGCTCAATCATCAGAATGTTGATAGCTAAAAGCATACAGAGTGTTGAATTTAAAATTAAATTTAACTAAGTTAGTTAAACTTAATCATGATGATAACATGATAAAAGATAAAAGATAACGCGTGTAACCAAATTGTCAAAAAAAAAATAATAAAAAAAAGTTTCATTTCAAAACCAGATCCGCTCCGCTAATTTTATTAAGTCGTGATTGGCTAAATCTTAATATTTTGACTCCCATTATCCAGTACGTGTTGTATTATTATTTATAAATCACTCTGTATATGTACTAGTATTTCGCCTCTGCGTATATTTTACAATGTTTTTATCTACATACACCACGTGTTTATTTCACCGACATTAACGTGTTTGTACTGTATTAAATATAGATCTAATCAAAATAAACTTCAAATTAGGTATTTTTCGTATTTACAATATTTCACAAAAATGTGGCTGGTCGGAATTATCTACAGCAATCACAGTGACAATAACATAAACTTAAATAAATATAAATGTAAAAACGTTTTCGTAAAACTGCTGGTGGCAATGGAATGCCTCTAAAATGTCACAAATAGGAATATCATCTCCACTGCGGAAAATTTTCCTTATGCGCCTTATTATGTGTATCTGTTTATCGCATAAGCTTCTTGTTTGTTATATGATTTTTTGTGAGAACATAATTTCCACAGGTTAAGAAGCTTCTGAAGAAAAGACCTACAAAATATTCGGAAATCGCATCGCAAAAATAAAAATACCAAATTGTTCCCAATAAAATTTTGAATAAAACTAGACTTACGACAAAACTTTTTGATAATTTGTTAGTTTATGAAAAAATAAAAACCACCAAAAATTGCTCTTTGCATAATTTAATAAACGTTGCTTTTTCGATGCGATTACTAGGATCGGAGATAGTAAGGAAAATAGCAGAAAATTTCAATGTTTCAACACAAATTGTTTAAACTTATATGAAGCAATGGACATATTTCTATCAAATATTCTCATTATATTTCTTGTCGCACCTAAAACGAATTAAAACCATTAAATTGCTACAGCAAAGCAATTCCATTCGAAATTTATTTTGACTCCACTATTAGTATTATTTATTTATTTGAAGGAATATCGCTTACGAGTCGCTTATTAATAGGAAAGGAAGTCACATTTTGGGAGTGATAATACATTGTGTAAGTTCTTTAGAGTTAAATTTACTTTTTTTATTTTAGTCTTAGCGTTCTTTTAGTTAAAAGTGAACTGTTTGAAATGATTTTACTATATGCAAACATCCTAGGAGAAATAAATTGCGCTTACATTCACAAATGGAAATTTTAATGCATCTGTTAATGATTTTAGAATATCAAAGTATATTTTAAAATATACAAATTCATATAAAAACATCAAAGAATAATTACATTAAATAATTAACTACACAAAGCTTTGGAGTTCACAATAAATATTTAATATAGTTGAAAAAGTAAAAAGGTCATTTTATTATTACAATATGAAACAGTTTAATAATTGAATAAAGAAACCTATTAAAATAGGCAAATTTAATTAACGCACGCATATTATAATAATGATTGAAACTCCATATTGAAATACGTAATTTCTATTTAATTCATTTTTATTTTGTTAACAATATGGGTTTATTACAAGCTAACATTAAATGCAGGACTAGAATGTAATTTATTGTATAACGAAAATATCAGTCCGTTATATTTTCACTAATTTACATCGAATAAACAATATATTCATAGATCTATATATACTTTCCTTACCTATTTGTTTATTGGAAAACCAAATATGCATATTTTTTCATTGTTTAGTTGAATTTCTCCTTTTGAATTCATATACATTTGTATATATCCACGTATTTTAGAGTATTGATGAACATGTATTCGCTTGAGCTCGTTTATTTTTAGGAAAACGTTTCAGTGTAGTACATTATTTTACTATTTTGAAATACGTCATCATATAATAATTTGCTTAGAATAAGTTAAACTTGAATCGGAGAAAATAATATTAATCTGAATTTTTAGAAAAATCTTATTGATTTGCATGTTAGACCATATAAAATTTAGTGAACACTTCAAAAGTCGTCATATTTAGTAGTATGAAAAATACATTTTTTTAAATTATTTAGAAATGTTTATAAACATTGAGAAATATGTTTTTGATAGATAATTAGACATCAGTGTGTTATTTGTATATTAGCTTTGTAGAACCTTCCAGAATTGACCTAGGTCGAAGCCAAAATAAAAATTCGACTTAGGTAAAAATTCATTTAAGGATATTTTCAAGAGCCTGAGAGACTTCAGAGCCATAAACTAACACAAAGGAAACAATATAAGTTCATTAAGACATGAGGCACAACTAAGTAAGAAATTTGAAGAAACACCAAATTTTTACGAACTTAATTTTTTTTTACTTTTTTATTCCTCCGCCGAAGAGGAGTGTACCTCCATTATAAAGACTGACCATAAAATTTTAACGATGCAATGTATCAAAAGGGCGAAACCGACGAATTTGGCAAAGGCGTCGTAGCGCCTATAGGCAAAAAAATCAGTGAAAATGCACAAGGCCGGTTTCTCGTATAAAACGAGTTTGGATTCACCCAACGACTTATAATTTGGAAGAGTGCGTTAGATGGTCAATACAAAACAATGGTAGGAAATCCAAATGCAAGGCTTTCGAAATAAAAACAAATAAAACCACCTTGTGCACAGAGGACTCAAAAATCCATTTTTCCTATATTGAACTTGCATGGGGACCAGTACGTCGTAAGACTGACTGAACGTTATTAAACTCATGTATTAGTCGAACTCCGTCCCGTGAATATATGGGACCTTTAAGCTACTCATAAGCGAACCAAAATTTTTGGAGTAAAATATTTTTATATTATTTTCAGTCAGCCATAATTAACAAAAATACAAAATTTTTAAATTCTTTTTAAAAGGCTTGCATTAAGTTCTGAGGAAGTTAAATGAATCTTTTCTACCAAATCGATTGTTAGCGTACGCTCTCATTTGTATGGTTAAAAAGTAATTTGCCTTAGTTGGGGAGGCGTGATTCTCTCACATATTATCATTTTGCAGAAAATCACTGTATTGTTTTATACTTATTAAATAAATGGTATTCTTTGAACTAATTGCATTTTGTGGATGTAAAGACTTGTTGCTAGTCTTAATCCCTGGAATTTTCGTTTGGAAGACCTAAACAACTGAATTAATCGGAATCTCATGATTCCCTAAGTTTGATACTCAGTGTTCTGGTCGCCTTACGGGAGCTTGATAGGAATTTTTTTATGCGATTTCTCCAGAAATTTTTAAGTGTATTATTATTAGAAGGTAAACAGATGTAAATCACGTCAAGTTCTAATCCCGTCGGAGAGAAATCTTTGGTAGGGATTTTTTTCTTTGTGAAAATTACAAAAATCCAGTTCAAAATACAAACAGAGCGTTAAATTATTTGTTCTTGTCTAGCACTAGACCAAATGGTTCTCTTACATGTAAAAACCATGAATATTGCTAAGCCAGAAGTTACCATCATTGATTTTCCAAAGTCAACCTTCTTAAGTATTCATTACAAAAAATAATAATATCGTCGGAATGTTTTATATATATTTTTCAGTAATTATTTAATTATTACATTAAATATTATTATTTTGTTGTTATTAAAACTATAATAGTTTACATACAACGGGAAAACTTCATATTTCTGTTTAATTAAAAGTCATTAGAACTCGTTCTACACATTTTTCTATTTTTTGGAGTAGTCAGCAACATACACGTCTGGTATTTCTTCATTCTGGGGATAAAAATAAACAAATTAAAAACCAATATATGAACAAATTATTTAATAGACCTTTTTTTTACATGCTAGCAATTATTGCCATTAAAAACGCAGTGATCTGGACATCTGGCGGTTGGTATCTATGCTGTTAATTTCGAAAATAATTTTTTGAAATAATCAGCGACAACCTAGCCCCTAACTTTGATTTCCCAATTTATACCCACAAAAACTATTACCTATTATTCTCAAAGACTAACAAATCATATTAGTCCAATCTATGAATGCCCAAAAGGGGATTGCAGAGAACATTTAGGAGGGGAGAATTTTCTCTTCAGGGATGTATTGGTAGTTAGGAGTAAAAATACTAAAAGTCCCCGCCCCTAGCCCCCTCTGCTTCAGGGGGGAGGGGGGTGGAAAGGTTCCTTTCCACCCCCTCCCCCCCTGAAGCGGCGGGGCTAGGGGCGGGGGCTTTTAATATGTTTACCTCCTAGCTACCTCCAACACATTCCTGAAGAGAAAAATTCTCCCCACCTAACCTTTCATTGACGAATTGACGAATAATACAAAAAGGTGCTCTTACTCATGGTCTTTACTTGACTCGGACAAAGCTAATTAAAATGTATATTTGTCTCTCGACTTAACAAAGGCGAGATGAAAAGTACTTTGGAACGTTGTCGCAAACAGAATGTTTGAAGTTGTGCGTGATATTTTTATGCGTGACTTCATTAATCCCATTGATGTACCGCAATTTGAACTGAATCAGATTAAAATCAATTTAAACATGTAAACTCTAAATCTGTCCATTTTTACCTCACTTGCTCAACGAAGGGAAGTGTTGTAATCGTGAGAAAATCACCCCGAGAATCCTTCGGATTTTCACGTTTTAAATTTTCGGCTGCTCCACGGAAACACACAATATGTGTAAATTTAAAAAATGTTCAGGAAGAGGAATTTACTTTAGCTTACTGCCTCTAGGAAACGATATCTTATCGATATCTTACTAAAACAAGTACTTTTTTGTCACAATTCCAAAAATGAAATATTATTCAATGTGTACTAAATTTTAGGCAGTTTATGTGTTTAAAAATGGGTTTCCATTAAATATACAGTGTGTGCTATTTGAGACCCGTTTTTTGGAACGCGTTGACCGATTAAATTTTTTTTTTTTTTTGATATAGTGCTCGATGAACTTTATTTGACTGTTTTGAAAAATTTGTAATTTTCATATTTTCAAGGCCTACTAAGCTCCTCGTCGAAATTTCGAGATCGACTATTATGCAATTTTTTGTCGGCAAATTGGATAGCGTATTCGATTCGCAGTTGTCTCAAATACCTCTTTACAAAATTTTAAATCGATACCTCATATAGGGTGTTTGTTATTCAATAGCCAAATTTAAAATTTCTCACTTTTCAACTGGCCCTGTATAAAAGTCGGTTAGGTTTACTAAAAAGATAAAGTAGTCATTCGACTTAAGGTACATCCGTCTAAATATCTAAATGAGGAAGTGTTTCGGTCTTAAATAGCACACACTGTATATATCTTTTAACAAAATAAGTAATAAGTATATCAATTAAAAGATTACCTTAATAAATTACCACTAAAAGCGCTCATACAGAAATAACAATTAAATTTTATTTCCACTGTCCTCGCTAATTGTTTTTGGATTTGAAAAATTTTTGGAAAATATAATATTAACGAGACAATAATTAATTTATTGAAAAGCGCAGTACATGTGCACTAAACAGTACATGTGCAGTACGCAGTACATGAGACTCTGTTTTATGTTGGAAAATATTTTCATTTTCTTTACAATCCTATTCAAAATCACAGTATAGAATCATAACATACTGTTCTTTCCTATTATTAGCTGTATACTGCGTTTTGCATTGCGAAATTCACAATTTTAATGCAAATACTGTGTTACAGCATTTTATATCTTTATATTATTTGCAAATAGAACAACCGCTGTTGGATAAAAAGACGTAGCACATCACAGTATCTGCACATAAGTGAAAATCTTAATTTTGAAAAAAAATTTGGTTACTGTGGTGTTCCTTGGAACAGCCATTCTGTAGATAGTCTTTCAATTCGATCTGTCTCTTTGTCGATCTGGTATCTTCAAAAATATTTGTAGCAGAAAAATAATATTAGGACAATAATATTTAGCGTGTTTCACTTTTAGTGAAAAATATAGAGAATGGTTATTGCTTAACCTAAAATATAATTAAAGAAACCATGGTGAAAAATATTATTTGGCATTAATATTCAACTATTACTGAGGAAATAGCTGATGCTTTTGTTTAAATTAGTCCATTGCTGAGTTAATATACACTTATCTTTATGTTATTAAAAAAGAACATCGCGAGCTGCTGTGACTTTTCAGTAGATCATCTTCGTTCATTTTTCGACCTTATTTTGACTATGGTTGAGTTAGTAGAACCATGGTTCAGATCTGATTGCATGACCTTGCATGCTGGTCTTCTCACAGTGGTTTTATTTCTCCCTGGTTTCAGAATAGTCTGAGTGTTTTCTCGAAATCACAGTTACTTGTGATTATCAGGTGGGGGATATTGTACATTGAGAAGGCAAAAATACTTGGTATAGAAGAGTCTTGTTGCTGGTAAGCCCGAGTACCTCCTATGCTCGGATAACTGTGTTAGATTTGGGAGTCACCGAATTATTGCAGAATTACGTATGGCTATCTTTATAAATACTCATGAAATAAAAATAATAGCGACTTAAAACCATACCTTTTTCTCTCAACCTCATATAATAGTGTATAATTTCTTACAGAATTCCTAGTGTTGCGACAATGTTACATACAAACAGGGAATACTAAGTTTATGTATTTATTACTACTAAACTGACTTGGCTTGAAACAGCTTTATACAAATTAGTATTTTAATTGCTAATATTCTCAGAGTGTATGTTCCCGAGATAGGTTCGTAATACATTTGATAGTTAAGTTTGGCATACTTACTTACCATTATAAATTACCATGTAATAATTAAACAATCGAATGGGAATTTTACTGACAAATTATTTGTAATAGGAACTACTTGACAAAATTTTACAGTATTATATGTGTGACATTCTCCAGATTTATACTTTCTTTTCAGTATTTTGTGGAATATATTACTAAAAGATCGATTATAGCAAATTAGTATTTAATTTTTATTATAAGAAGTTTGATATGTTAAATCTCTCTTCATTTAAACTATTTCCTCACTGATATTTCTATAATAGAACCCAGAATCATCACTAAAACCAAAAGATATTTTATCCAATAAATATTATGCATATAACATTAGTCAACTGGTCATTTGGCCAAATTATTATTATTATATTGTTCGCAAACATGAAAACAAAGAGTGCATGCATTTGATCGGTACATTTCTCAAGCAGTAAATGTCGCTTGTATAGAAATATTTTCATATCATTGTGTTAAGCCGGCGCGGCGCTGGCGCCACACATGCGTTGACGAATGTTCGTTAATTTTCAAGATTGTTAGTAAGCAAATATTCGCGTGCAATTATTTTCCAAATACTATGTCCACGCATTATTTTTCGACATATAATGCTCTCGGTAATTATTCGTCTGCTTTGATGTTGGGTAGTTTACGACTCTGGGCCGAACGATATTCGTGTTCGTGATCCGTAGCAAATATTCGTTCACGAATAGCTAATATTGTATCCATATTTGGGTGATTTATTGCAAACATCAAATATTCGTGGACGATTACCGCCGGCTTGAGTATTGTGATCAGGTGTACTGCAAACTGCAAGTTAGAATCTTGGCTCGATTATTTTTTACCATATATGCCAATCAGTTTACTTCTTGTTTAAAACATTTCTAAATTCATTTACATGCCGACGATACCCAGCTCTATTATGTATTTAATAGTTTTTTTTTAAATATGTCTTATAATCAATACCAATACCAGCAAAATCAATACTTTACTTTTGGTACTAGAAATTCTCGGCAACTTATTAAAAATCGGGTCCAAGTAAATGTAGATCAAGAAAGCCTTGAAATAGTTTTGACTATTCTTAGGTGTTATTATTGACATCGATATCCAATTTGAGAAACAGATAAATAAACTTACGCAAAAAGCATACGATTCTATTCAATCGCTTTATGAGAATAGACATGATTTATCTAAAAAGTAAAAGTTATATTATGTGAAAACCTGGTGTTGTCTTTGTTAGATTTTATACAGAAATAAAATACAAAAAAATTATGCTTGAAGTTAATTTATGATATAGGCAGACGGGAGAGAGAATACTCCACAACTTAAAAAATACGGATTGGTTGAACGTGGAGAATCGCAGATTTCTTCATTCAGTATGTCTATATCATAAAATTTTAATGAAGAAATCTCCTGAATATTTATGGAACAAAATAAAACTTTGTACTGATGTACACAATTTTAATTTAAGTTTCAAAGGCCTTTTTACCCTACTTGTTCATTGCACAGAGCACGTTAATCGTTCTTTTAGGGGCTAGATTTGCAATCCGCGCCTAACTCCCTACCTGAAAACTTGAAAGGAATGAATTTAAATTATTAAAAAAAAAAAAGAATTATAATCGACATAATACGATTAGCCTCTTAGCGTAAAGTTTTTGTATTAACCATAAATATAATTATTTTTGCTTTACTCTTCCTGAATGTAGTGTGCGCATTGAGTTAAGTGAAAGAACAGCTTATTAGTTTCAGATCCACGTAGTGGAGTGAAAATATAGTAACAGTAATAAAAAAACATGAAAATTTGTTTTGTTCAGATAGACTTAGAATGTCATGAAATGTCGAGATTTTAACTTTGAGCAAAAAATCTATCTCGCGGTCTGTATATCGGTCTGTCTGTCTGTCGTTCTGTCTTTAGTTTTTTTTTTTGTACGCACGATTACTCTGAAACCGTTTCTGACGTTGTCTTGAAATTTTCTACACCTATGTATTAGATCTGAAATTTGGTTATATTTTGATTTTATTCCGTTGAAGGAAGGGGGACAAATAGAGGTAAATAGATAAAACAAGAAATAAGAGTCCATAAAATTGGGATTTACTGTACGTACGAGAAGCTAAGGCCTACAAATTTTTTTTAAAGGAGTAAAAAAAGTAAACTGTTTTGGTGTGTGTACAAGAACGAAACGCCTCCATTCTCTTTTTTTGCATCAACCACCCTACCACCACTTCCACTGCTGATGTGGCATATCGTTTTATGGGTTTTTGGGGTAGACGATTTCAAATATTATTATATTAAAGTTGTGATCAATTATTTCCACATAGTGGAGTGCAAATATATTACCAACACTGTTTTTGTTGTAAGAGTCTTGTTTAGGAAATCTGGATGCGGAAGCAGTAATTGCTTAGACAGCGGTTTTTTTAGTTATACACTCATGAGCAAAAGTATTACATATTTTCAATATTTGGTGGTACGTAAAAGGTTCTGTTTATTTATAAATATTTTTAGCCACAACGTAAAAACAAATTCCTTTGAATAACGAAAATTGACAAAAATTGTTGTCATGAACCAATTTAAGGTAAACAGTCGGTTCCCTATTTAAGAAGAAAAATTCTTGTTATTTCATTTTTTTTTTCTTCGTTGTTTCAGAGATAATGTTACATTATTTCACTCATTCATACACAGAGTATCGACTTAAACGTTTATTAGGTACTGATCTATCAAATGGAACGTAGGCCTAATTACAGCGAGCCGGTGGCTGCTCAAGTCTTTGTTTTGTATGAAGTGGGTGTCAAACAGATGGAAATATTGGAACGCTTTCATATGCATCAATCCACTTCCCCGTATTCTCACACGACATAGGGAAACAGTTTTCTAAATAAAAAAATAATAAACAAGAGAAAGGTACATAAAAAATTATTTTAAAAATTCAAAATATGCAATACTTTTGCTCATGAGTGTATTTGTTAATGTATTGTTGGACTTATTAAAAACAATTTCATAACTATGGAAAATAAACACACTATTTTTATTATTTCTTTATGATTCCTAAAAAGGTTTACGAAATTCACTAAACTAGAGTAACAAATACTTTCTTCTACATAAAAAAGACATGAAGTAATACATTTCTAGTCAAATTTTAAGCTGATATATGTAAGCGGTTGTCATAGGTGGTGAAAGAGAAAGATGAAGTGTAACATTTTCAGCTTGTCACATAACAAAGAATTATTCAAAATATTACATTTGTTACTTTGTCGGAAGGAAAGCCTTTCTCAGTAAATTGTGAGGGTCTTACCACTTTTCATTAAGTGATATTAAGTTTATGAACAACGTGCCTTTATTTCGTTTGACTCTTTATTTACAGAAACAAGCTACAATATGAATGTAAACAACTGATCTGTGAGTAAAAAGTAAATACTGAAACGCATTTTATGGGGAACTGGGAAATGTAAAAGTTGTGTGTTTTTTCATGAGTACGTATTTACATTCAAATTGGTTACGCTAAACATAAATTTATGTAAATATCCATATGAGAATGATTTTCGTGGGTTACTTGGAAATTAAAATCATTATTTTCAATTCTGTGATGTGGTGAGTGCTATTTTCATGTTTCACATTTAATGTTACATAATGCTTTTCTATTCTTGCCAGTGAATAATTATAATAAATTGATACGTGATATAATAAGCTTATATATAAGCTTAGTTTCTTTGATAATAATATTAATGCAATTTATCCTCGCCCAAAATGTATAACTATGACGTTGGAGATATAGTAGGTAGTACTTCAAAATTGTCGTTCCTCAGATTTTGACAATTGTTGACACTTTACTTACATACCAAGGCCAAGGCCATCACTGTTTATCTCGATTTAAAGTTAAAAAAATAGAAAAGAGAAAATAAGGAATACTGAATAATCTGAATAATCTTAGTATATTTTCGAAATGCGTGAAAATAGCGTAAGGTCATATGGATTTTTTTGTTGAATGTTAAAAGTTAAAAAAAAATATATTGCATTAAACGTATCATGCCTGAAGTATTTTTGTGTGCTGAATCCGAATTTTCAATTTAAAAAATTGTAAGTAAGTCCCGGTTTTTATTGTCTGAAAAAAACGTATTTTGACGATAAAAACAGGGATTTACTCGAAATCTACGCGGTAAAAAATTTTTTTAATTGAAAATTCGGATTCAGCACACAATAATACTTAAGGTTTGATAGATTTAGTCCTTGGAACAGATTTTTTTTGTAGACCTGTTTACGGGTCTATTCAAAAAATGTCTATTCCAAGGGCTAAACCTATGATGCCTTAAGTATTTTTGGGTGCTGAATCAAAATCTTCAGTTTAAAAAACTTTCTACCTTGTAGATTTCGAGTAAATCTCGGTTTTTTATCGTCAAAATACGTTTTTTAACAATTTTTGACATTTATGATATGAGGTTTAGTTCTTGGAGCAGATTTTTTTTTTGTGTAATAGAAATACTAATACACAACTAATACTAATTGTGTAATAGAAATACTAATTTTTCGATTTGTTATAAATTTTTAAATATATTATAATAATTTTACGTGCGATTGCGCTACCATGATATGCGGAAAATAAAATGGTGTACTAGTCTTCAATATGGGAAAGCCCCTGCAAAATTTTAGAGGGTTCTGAGGTAATTTAGTATATTAAATTATTAGTAAATTTGCGAAAATACACTACTGATGTTGAGTAGGTCCTGACCTACTCCTGAGTAGGTCGACAAACTTACTTGTGAAAGAATGTATTCGAGTTGTTTATATTTCCTTAATTGGCATAAAAAGTGAAGCCGGCCAGCGAGATCAAAGAGAGCCGCGTTTTTTGCTTTCGGTCGTACAATCGGGACACCGCCGTGTTATTGACCGGTTCAACTAAATATCTCGTATCTGCTATGTCTTTTTGATTTATTTCGGTTTATTTCGCTATTTTTGTAGTGTGATTTGATTAAAACCAAAAAGTCACTTCTATCCTATCCAGCTTTGCTGTCAATAGTGTCAATCCCAAGTCTGATAAAGTGATATGGTTGTACCGCGTTACGTTAGATTAGTTAAAGTCATTGGCGGTGCATTTCTGCAAGAAAATAAGGTAATTTTTTTGGTCGTTTTTTTTTATTTTTCATTTTTTTAACTCCTTTCAGTGGGGACAACCTACTGTTAAATTTTCCGTAGATCACGTTATATAATTTTAATGGATGTAATATTTGGACTGAAGTTGACACAATTACCGAGAATGAAATCTTACATATTTTTAGTGAACTGTATACAGGGTGGTCATTCTAAAAAGTAGCTCTCACTATTCCTAGGCCCACTAATCATTACACTTTTCTTAGTTTGCCCACCGCCTTCTGTTTTTCGGCTTTAGGTTATCAAATCATGAAGACGTAGGTTACTATTGATATCACGGCCCTCTTGTTTAGCCAGCTCATGTCCACTATGGTTCATGCCAATAAAATAGTCATTACTTTTGTAATTTGGTTACTTACTAACATAATATTTTGTCGAGATCCTCTATACATTTCCTTAAATATATAAGGAATAAAGAACCAGACTGCAACCAACAGCTATTCTCCAGACTAATGCCCCGCCGAGCACTGAACTACGAATTACAAGCCTGGTCACCTTGAGTGCAATAACTAAGTATTGTTACAACACGCCAAAGTTTCGATTGCAACAAACATCTGCCGAAGGAGCTCTCATACCAGCCACTCCACACCACTTGCAGACTGCAGTTTCGAGCTGTTGGCTCTCGTCAGTGCAAGGTAGGTCCGGAATGACTGAAACGAGACCCTTTATCGCTCCTGGTACATTACGAGACTTATAAAATCACGACATGCAACAAAAGCTGTAGTCTCCGTCCAGCAGTCGATGTCCATTGTAGCGGTCGATGTCGCAGTAGCTCTGACATGGGCAAGTTAGTAGGCATGCTTTTAGAGAGCAGAATATGTACTAGAGTAATATTTTGTCGAACTCCTTTATACATTTCCTTAAATATATAATAGATAAAAAACAGACTGCAACAAACAGCTATTCTCCGGTCTAATGCTCCGCCGAGCGATGGATTACGAATTGCAAGTCTGGCCGCAATAAGTGCAATAACTATTGCTACAAAACGTTAAAGTTTCGATTGCAACAAAGACCGGCCGAAAGACTTATTGTTAGGCGCATAGCCTCGCCAAAGCTTTCTCCTATCACTGGTTAGGAGGGAGTCCTCTTCGTCTTTTGCCATCTGGTTTTCCGTCCTATATTTTCCTCTCTCTAGTTCATTTGACCAAGCGATAAGAGACTGGAGAATCACTTTGGGAGACGTATTTCTTGGAGAATCGAGGTGTTGGTATGACGGGCTGTCCAGGGAATTAGAAACGAGTGTCTCCAGACCCCCCATATCTAAAACATCAATACGTCGACTGTCTGCCTTCCTAACCATCCATGTCTCAGAGGCGTAAAAAAATGGAGATATCTATGGCGTTAGCAAGTCTGTTCTTGATGCGTTTCGTGATAGTTTTAGATTAAATAAATGAACAATTATGTTCGAGACGATCTGCGACCAAGAACTAATACAAACACATTTAAGGTTTTGTATTAACAAATGAATAAAATTAGAATAACTTTTTAAGACAAATATAGAAAACTTAAATTATATAGAAGGAATTTGTATATCCTCTAATTTCATTAGTTTACATTTGCTACTTCGAAACGGTGCTGACTTAAACCGCATGCGACGCTTCTGGAGAGTGTATCTATTATTGAATTTCAAAGTTAAAGAAGGAATAAAGCCACTGGCTTATTTTTCGTCGGCGCCTGTGCTTATATTAAAAAATAAGTTGTAACTTTGAAGTTGCAAAAACTTTATTAATTTGTTCGTTCGCTGTCTTTCCATTTATTATAATTTCAACGAGATTTCTCGTAAAAAAGTACTTACGTTAATATTAAATTTTGTTGATGTAGTTTCGAAATGACTTTGAGCCGTCACCGATGTATTTTAAATTTCCTTCGCAATAACCAAACTTTCCAGATCATTGATTTTTACAAATGTTAACTATAGAAATGAAGATTAAAACAAAACTCTATATGTGAATAGATACCTATTCACAAAATCGAGTTCAAACGAATCCTATTTTCGTTTATCACTCTGAGGCCATTTCATATTGCGTCAATCAAAGCTTTTTCGTATTTCTTTATACTTTTTACTCGAAATAAAGAGGACATAATTACCAGTTCGCAATTATATCTCGTGAAATTGTAATTTAGGTACTCTGGCAGCGGTATATTAGATTTTTTTAATTAATAAAAAACCTGAGATAAAGCACATTAATCTTATAAATAGAAATCTTGAGAAGCAGGGGAGAAATAAATAATAATATTAAATACATTTTTTTTGTATACAATTCCTGTAATAAGAGACTGCTTCTGACTATTTATATACTTCCTATAAGATTAAATCAGATTTATCTCTAATAATAATATTTATTGTTTGTTTTCATTTCTCTATATTGCGTAGAGTACTTTCAAGAGATTAATTTACTTATAACATATATAAATTGATCACTGTTACGCTCACTCGATAGACCGTTGTGGAGATGTTTTCTTCTCTCTTAAATGTTTTCTTGACCACCACTCAAATCGCCGAGGCAACTCCTTGAAAATCTAGGGTTTTGTGTTAGGTAAAGGTAAACAAGCCTTACAGTTTATTCTGCATTTTTTTAGGGATAATTTTATAATCAAAATTGTTCCGCAGTAAACGGGTTTTGAACCCGCTTCGCTTCCAGTTTGCAAGTTAAATGTACTAACCATTGAACTAATATCCCGTCAGAATATTCCTACATAATTAGGTATTTTGTTAAATGAGCGAATATTATTATCCATATTTACCAGTTTGTCATTGTAAGCAGCTAGCATGTCACATCGCCCTACTGGCACAAATCGAACAAAGTGAATTTGAAACACAAGTAAATATTTGAACCTGTTAAACTTTTCGACTTCTAACATTTCTTAAAAATAGTCAAGGCCAAAAAAATACAGATCAAAATCTGGTCTGTGGAGTCTTCGATCCACTACATAAATAGAGAATGACAGCTGAATATCCGGATTTTAGGATCATCTATCTTGACACATGTTTTCTTGGTAAGCAGGCTTTGTTAGATGAATACAGATCGCCAACTCACCAGTTTCTTAAAATCTACCGTGACAAAAATGTCACGAAGCTCATAGATCATTCTTGCTAACGCCTTGAATTCCTCAATTTTTCTTTATGTCTCTAAATCAATGAGTGTTAGGTAGGCAGAAGTTGTGGGTCTGGAAAAATCCACCGCACCAGCAACTCGATTCTCCAAAAAATACGTCTCCCAAAACCACTCTCTATAATCGTATTCTTCCGTGTTTTATTGTTTTTTTGACTTTTTAGCCGGAAAGATGTTAATATAGACTAATAATTCAGGGAAAACCAGATCGTAGAAAGTAATTAAGAAACCCATTGGAACCCGCTGCAGATGTCGTGATGCTGCTAGACATGTCATACATAAAAAAGACTGGAATAACGCATGGGCCACTATCATATTCTGCCAAGGCGTGGATAAAAATAAGCAAACCAGTATTAAAAACCTCTGCCCAAGGAATCACTACTTCCACATCCAGATTTTCTATCCAAGTCTCTCACAACGAAAAAATTTTGTATGTGAAAATAATTGTTTATGGAACTTTAATAATATAATATTTGAAATCCTCCAAATACCCATAAAACGATACCATACATCGGTAGTGGAGTGGGGATGGTGATAGGGGGTAGTGAGGGTTGGATGAAGTAAAAAAATATTTTGAGGTTTTTGGTTCTTGTACACAGTACACACACTAAATCATAATCTTTTCTCATCCCCTTAAATAATGAGGCGGGGGTGGTAATGGGGTGGCTAATGCCAAAAAATTTTTTGAGACCTTAGCTTCTCTTGTATATACTAAATACCAATTTTATGGACTCTTACCTGCTTCATTTACCATTTACCCCAATTTACCTCCAACTCTTCGACGGAACAAGATGAAAATATAATCTAGTTCTAGATCTCGTAAAAATACATACGTGTATCAAATTTCAGGTCAATATATTAAACGGTTCCAGAGTAAACGCGCCTACAAGAAAAAGTTACAGACAGCCCGACAGACATACAGACAGAAATTTTTTTTCACTCAAACTTAAAATCTCGACGTTTCATGACATTTATTTGAAAATTAAAGATTTAATTTTTTTTTTGTTGTTACTATGCTTCCACTGTACGTGGAAGTAATATAATATTTGAAATCCTCTACCCCAAAAACCCATAGAGTACAAGCCAAGCACATTAACCACATTCATCATACGGAAACTATTATTTTCAATGCACTGAAAGTGCATTGAAAATAATACTGAAAGGTAACTTACGAATTGATACATCAAGTAATCAAATTTTAAACGTAGACGATGTTGGGTATTGCTTACCTTTCCTATGCAGGCATTGTAATATTAAATCACTTACCAGATATATCGAAATTACACTCTACTTAAATTTGTTACTTTTTTCGTTATGATTTCATATGGCTTTACAGACTCTCAAGCAATATCGAAACTGTTTAACTTTGTAAAGTCTAAAATTGAATATGGGAATTTAATTTAGTGCCTGGAATATATCAAATATAAAGACGCGACGTGAGTAAAATTGTACCTATAGAGATCATTTTTAATATTTCTCAGACATGGATAAAAGTATATATTTATCTTCTAATAGGAATCCTCCCATAGTGGATCACCTAGTGGATCATAGGAGACTTAAATCTTTAATATTTCTGGAAACAATAAAAATATTCTGAAATTTTATCATATCTTGCTGTTTGAATTCCTAGAATAGATACTAGATTTGATATGTTTTATATCATCTAAATGTTGGTTGTGGCATTTTTCAGGTTGTACAAACACCTACGGAACAATTCGACACTCATTTTTCCTCATTCAACAATATTATTCCTGATTCTTTAATTTTCTTTTCCGGCTGTCTGTCTGTTTTGCTAAATTTTTTTTCCGAGTCCCAGTTTATTCAATGTCCGTTTTCCCAAGCGTTTCCGCAAAGTTTCGATTTTTTTAATTTAATTCTTCCTAATGTAACTCTTGTGCTCACCCAATCTAACACTGAATCGTCTGGATAAGTCACCCTCGTGATTTTTATTACACTCACACGGAATAATATAAATGCAGTTTTTTGAATTTTGCTCATGGTTTAGCGGTGTTGTTTTTGCTAAAATTGATTAAAATTATTGCCCGTTTAAAATACCGCCCTAAGGACGCGTTTGCACGCATCCAGTAATTTAGTCGAGTCGTTTAGTAATTTAGTACTCGACCAGTACTCGACCAATGCGGACAGCGTGTTTTGATCGAGTGACTTAGTGGAAAGTGCTGTCTGCATTGGTCGAGTACTAAATTACTAAACGACTCGACTTATTTACTGGATACGTGCAAACGCGCCCTAATATCAAATCTATCACCTAGACTGTGTAGCTTTTCAGATAATCCGTGTATATAAAGAATTAACGCTGTGTATGTACCGTTGTTCAGGTTTCTGGTTTTTGTTGTACCCACGTTGTACCTCGTGACATCTACATTACAGCAGCAAACTCTTGGATTTTTATAGTGCTGCTTGGAACTGAACCCACTTCAGAAGACCAGCACGTCATGGCATCTGCTTTAAGTCGTGCTTCGGCCCATCTCCGTTAGTGACAAGCGTTCTTTTATTATTGTACTTCGTTACAATGCTATCAAATTCTATTTAAATATTCAAATTAATATGTCACATGAAAGCACTTGTCTGGGAAAAATCACACAAAGGTGCATATGTAATCAGTTCAGATCACCCCCACTACTTCACCTTTAAGCCACGCTTCCTTTCCCTGGCGGTAAATTAAAAACCTAAGTCTTGCTGAATCAGGAAGAGAACTTGCCTTTCTATCAGTCTGTATTTTACGGATTCATCTTATGTACTGGCCTCTATTTTTATACATTCGTCGACTAGAACTTTTATCTAATAATCTTACACTATACCTTGCATTAAAAAAATGGTTTGAGTTTTCTGATGCTGTTGTCTATTTGGTAAAGACAAAGAGTAATAAAAGCTCATTACATATGCAAATTCTTTCAAAGCATGATCAGGGTGCTATAAGTCTCTCACTCTGAACTGTGTATTTGATCTGTTTCATATATCTGCCTAAAAAGTATTCAAACATCATAACCACCGTGTAACGGGGGTGAGGTTTATTCCATATAAAGTGAATTTATTCAGATTTTTCGGTATAATTTCTAAGAGATAAAATAGTACGCCCATGGCCGGTTTTTGCCTAATTGATTTATTACTCTCTGTCTTTGCCAAACAGAGTATAGTGGAATTCAAACCAACTACGCGATGATCAGCATCACTTTAGAGCCATGTATTAGCTCATTTAGCCATGTACACCAAATGTAAAATTATTTTTCATTTTCGCATAATATTTGACTAAATAAAATACCGTGTGTCCACGGATGGGGTTCGGACGAGGAAAAACATTTTAATTCTTGATTTTACGAAAAAAGTAATTCTTGATAAAAAAAAAGTCTGCTTCACCAGAAATCCTCTTTTCGATCAACAGATCCTCTACAGGGTTAGCCAAAAAAAAGCTTGATTTACTTATGGATAATTTCCAAATATTTTAAAAATATTTTCCGAAAGATTTTTAAATGACGTTTTTACATGAAAAATAATAATTTCTTTTTTTATTGTGCTTATAGCAGCAAACTCCGTAAAATTAGTTTTCAAATTAGTAGTCGTTGATAATAAAGAAAATCTGACATTTCTTTAGATACTCAGTTTTTATAACTGTCGTTTAATTGGTGATGATCAGATTTGTGTACCAAGCAAAATCACACCATAAAAGTTAACGGTGACTCAAAACGTTTGAGTTTTGTTTGTGGATAGGAGAAAATATTATTAGTGATAGACGTTTTGTTGACAACATAATTTTTCCAACTAACAGGCCAGTTGGTATGCAAAACTCTAGATATTGGAACAACGATAATCCAAATTTTCGTATACAGTGTAGAAGGCAATATTCGAAAAAAGTCAACGTTTGGTGTGCACTCCTATACTCTGGAAACAAATTTTTTTGAGCAAAATTTAAATCAACGATCTAGATACATCAACCTTTTCACACGTTCAATACATTTTCTCTTATTTATTTGAACAATTGGTAAATTGTAAATAGCAAGTCGATTAAATTGATTTTCTTCAGGATAAATATCCACCTCATTTCACTTTCATTGTTACGGAAGTTACGGACCGATAACTTGGCCACCTAAAAGCCCTGATCTCACGATTATGGACTTTTATTTGTGAGGGTACGTTAAACAAGAAGTATATGCATGCAGGATTCATAATAGTGTCGATCTCTTAAAAGATAAAATAAGAGGAGCTATTGTAGATATACCACAAAACCAAATTCGAAACAGTTACCGGGAGTTGAGAGGTCGAGCAGAGTATGTTGGTGGTGATACTTTTGAATAGCTTAAATACACCACATATAGCCAAGCCAAGACTATCCGGAAGGGGCATACACATTTGTAAAAAGGCAGACATACATGCATACTTAGGGTGGCCCATCTTTTTCGAAATCGAAATTTTTTATTTCTCACCCCTGCAAATGGTTCCATTTGAAGAAAAAACAGTCCCCTCAAAATATTATTGAGGCAAATTGAAGGCAAGGGGTGCCGCAGAATGCATTATTATGCAATAATAAAAGTAAATGGAATTATTTACATTCTTTGGTTGATGCATTGTTTTTTTTTTAATCAGCAACATTTATCTTTAGAATGACTAATCAAGTCATACAAATATCAAAGACATTATCTGTTGTGACTATGACATGTGTCATACTACTGTAAATTCGTAGTCTAAGAAAACTAGACTAGAAGTTTTTGAAATAAAACTCTCGTCTTATCTTTGTCTATTTTATTATGAAACGTTTTTTTCATACATAGTACCAAATATTATCCTAAATCTACAAGACATATAGTAATAAAAACAATATTTTTTGCACTAGGCCAAAGCATGCGACAGGGTTTCTTTTTTTACATTTGGAAACTGTGATTTATAATCATTTACAACTTGGAGTAAAAACTGTTTTTGGTCTTCATTTTTTGTTAAAATGTCATTATAGTCAGTAATAAGTTTGATTCCTCTCTCAGCGGCATCATTTACGACTTTAATTTTGTTTACAATATTGAAACATCGGGTATAACTTTCATTTTCCCTCCATGTTGTTGGATCATTTTCCAAAAATTCATAGACAAACCTAATTTTTGAAAAAACTGTTTAGTGTTCTCGCATATGAAGTCCTGAATTTCCTTGTTTTCAACGTCAGTAATGTTACTAATCATAAGTCGTTTAATACCCTCTTGATTTGGTGCTTTCCTATTCAAAGCTTTAACCATTTCTCTTTTAGTGGTAACTGAAATATCGTCATCAAAGAAAGATAAGCCAACATTTACTGAATTAAGGTACCACAAATGGTTCACTATTTTCCTACTTGCGGCTTGAGATATTTCTTTGTCAATATTTTGATAATTAATGAGTTCTTTACAAAAGTCTAAGTTATGAAGCGGTGCTTTACTAGCAAATGACGCTGTAAACCAGGCCTTTACATAAACCTTTACAATAAAGAGACATATATCTTCAATACCTATTTTTTCTTTTTTAGTTAGTTGGAACTGATCTTGGAAAAAAAATATTTTTAGACAGTAAATGGCTTTGGCCATCCAACGTGCATGATGAAATGCCCCTGGTTGATAGAATGTCGTGTGAGTGGGGTCTTCTTCAACAAAAAGTTTAGAAAGCATTAAAAATTCTTTATAATCATCACGAGGCTGTTGCAAAGTTAAAGCTGCATTTAGAAACTTTACAATTTCGGCTTTAACTGGTTGTAAAATGTGTTTAATTTTTGATACCTGAAATCCAGTTTTTAGTTTATTTTGATCTATTTTAGGCCAAAATTCCCTAAAACGTTTAAATAGTGGCACATTTGGACCAGATGAGGAAGGCATTTTTGTGTCAAACACATTTCTCAAAACCACTTCAAAAATATGATGTCTACAAGGAAAATATAGAATATCTCTTTCTAATTTTTGTTGCAATAGTGAGGCTGTCCCATTTATATAACCCATATTTGATGCTGTTGTATCACAACACAAAGCTATTACCTTTTCGTCCAAATTCCATTCACAAAGCACATCATAAACTGCTTCAGTCTGTTCTCTTCCAGTTGAATTGGGCAAAGCTGGTACTCCAAGTAGTTGTTCAATATCTCCACTAGTAACTAAGATAGCAAGTCTATCGATATTTCCCATTCCAGTGAGAGAAGGTAAAAGTTTTCCATCCCAATGGATGACTGGGGCCGGCAATTCAGAATTACCGAAGGCAGTTTTTAATACTTCAGCTCTTTCTTCGCGGATGCGTTGTCTAGAGCGCTGAAGTGTGGTTCTGCTGATGGACAAAGATGTGGTGTCATATCCTAGTGCTTCTGCTACTGCCGTCAAAATATGGACTCCATACCTGTCGCTTATTTTGCAAGCATCAAATGCAGCGGCTATTTTTGGTGTGATGATGTTACATGTTCCATACAATCTCCTCTTTTTTGGCTGTGACGGGCCAGGCTGGTCTTGTAACAACTCTTCTTGGGCTTCGATTATTTCATCTTCATTTTCGTTGGAGTAGGCTGAATTACTACTTGATGATGGACAGGTGACTGTTTCCTCTAATCTAGCTTCTTCTTGTTGACTTCGTTGCATTCGTTCGGATAATTTCTGTAATTTCTCCTCAGCTGATTTTTCTTGAGAAGCAAGTTGGTAATCAATACCATGCATAAATCCAGGACGTCCCTTTTTTCTTTGGTTAATTAAAAACTGCTTATCTTCATCTATTTTCATCAACTCCAATGCATTTGCATGATAAATGTCAAAGAGATCGTCCAATTTTTCAACGAAATTTTTTTCTTTACCTCCCGCACTGGCCCTTTTAGAAAGTAAGTTCCTCCACTCTGCATAAAGTTTATCTAGTTGTTTAACACAATGAAAATCCTGACGTGTCGGAATGCGAGCTTTATCCCAAAAAACTGACACCTCTTTTATTGTTAATTTAGCACTTTCATGTACACTTAGCTTCACTTCACGAATGTTATAAAAGAGCACTTGTAATACTTGTCTATTAGACGGCAAATGATTTGTGACGAATAGTGTCCAACTAAGTAAATGAAAGTATCATTTCGTAAGGATCTAACATCAGCCATCGTTAAATGTTTTTTCAAAAAGGAACGTATGCTAGAACTTATAATGTCACCACTGTAAAACACAATTGCAAACTGACATAAAAACCTACCGTAGGTGCATTATATTTCCAAACTTCCAAAACAAATAATTTCTAGGAAATAATTACCCCAATAAAACATTATGAGAAAAGAGGTAGATATTTGTATTTTAAGTAAAATTTAAGTGTATTACCGTAATAAAATCTTATCTACAAATTTCTACCTGAATGCGGCACGGGTTACCGTAATAAAATTTTACCTACAAATTTCTACCTGAATGCGGCACGGGTTACCGTTCATCGAATTATCTGAAACTTTGACATAAATTATTCTTAGTATAATAGTATATTTTTGTGGGGTGAGACTTAAAATATTCGCAAAAAAAATTCACCCCCTATAGAGATGGGCCACCCTAATGCATACCCTCCGACATGTCTGTGCCGGGGCTGGGTATCGCACGCAATAGACAATACGACCAGAATATTTGCCACACAATACACCTTAGCCGACTGAGCTACCGTACCGGTTGTCGATGAGTTGGTATTTCTATTTAACAAAATGTATTATTTTTAATAAAAATTATTCTACTTATTTAATAATGAAAAATCTCGATTTTTTGTATGGATATATCAGATCAGAATTATTTTTTTGGAGAATAATATATATAGAACGTCATTTTAAAATCATTAAGAAAATATTTTCAAAATATTTGGAAATTTTCCATAGCCAAATCAAAATTTTTGGCTGTAGAGCTGACAAGGATCCAAAAACCGAAAAAAGGTTTCTGGTAAAGAAGACTTTTTCATCAAGAATTACTTTTTTAAAAATCATCGTAAAATCAACAATTAAAAAGTTTTTCCTTGTCCGGACTCCACAACTGAACACACTGCAAATTGTATTTAGTTGTGAGGTAAGCAAGGATACATTTTTTAAATCTTCCGTACAATAAACGATCTGTACGTAGAAAGAGCATGATAATTGTGTATACTTTGTGCAGAAATAAATAGCATCAATCTGTTGAGACAGATATCAACCGGAAATAATTCATAACACCGGAGTTTTACTATTTCCGGAGTGAAGGAAAAATATCGCCGCCGCCATAATGTGATGAGTTCTGTTATATGTTACAAATCTTAATAATGTGGAGCCACGTCTCACCTCTGAAACTTTGTAAGTAATATAAAAGTTTGTTGGAACTAGAACAGATTTTAATATAATATTCAGAATATTTTTGCAGAACACGATGTAGTGGAAAAAGTCGGAAGAATTTGAATAGGCGCTAGAGAAAAGTCCATATAAAAATATATTTGTTCTATTATGGACAATCTCCTTCAGAATTTCATGTAGGATTTTAAAAATTGTCACCAGATAGACACTCGTATACGCGTATATTAATTTTTTAAATGTAATATGTAATATTATTTTAATGCTTCTGAGATATATTCTTTTGAAGACCCTGCAAGGTTTCTAATAAAAAGCTTTAAATTACATACATTGCAGTAGTGATATTTTTGTGAATTATATTTATTGGGCATTTTTACTGTTTAATCTTATTTCGGACGTAGTGCATTTTGGGCTGTTTTGGCAATCTGTGATATACATTTTTCAAATAGAATATGTGATAAATGATATTGTTCTCACTAGAAGTTTTGCAATAATAGTAGCAACTTGAGCTCTCTATTTGTATGAAACTTAAAACTTACAACCATTCTTTTAAAGTTTGTCATCGTAAAAAAATGGAAATTTTAAACTGGTTACAGTTGCCTTACAATAAAATCTACATAAAAACTTTTAGAAATTTCTCAAGAGAGAAATTCGTTAAAAACTATAAAAGTGAAATGACATGACACAATTTGGTTACACATCAAACTAAACCCTTTTCTTTGACTTTTAAGGATAGAATTTTGCAGAGTGAATGAAAAATATGCGTTCATTTTCGTTTTATTGTAGACATTTAAAAAAAAATAAATTGTATAATCTTTAAAAGAGTTTCAGATATTTGTGTATAGTTCAATGCCATGCTCTAATAATGAAATTAGGAACTATTTTCATTGACAAACTGCAATAAAAAATATATAGTTTTATTCATTAGAACAATAGCAAGTAGGTAAAACAGTTTTAAAGATTATACTGTGTTTGGTTTTATAAATATTTATATTATATCTAAAATAAACGCATATCTCCCTCTCACTTTGCAAAATTCTATGCTTAATATTAAAAGCATGAAAGCGTTCAAGAAATACTTCTAATTTGGCCACCTAAAAGCCCTGATCTCACGATTATGGACTTTTATTTGTGAGGGTACGTTAAACAAGAAGTGCATGCATGCAGGATTCATAATAGTGTCAATCATTAAAAGATAAAATAAGAGGAGCTATTGTAGATACCATAAAACCAAATTCGAAACAGTTACCGGGAGTTGAGAGGTCGAGTAGAGTAAGTTGGTGGTGATACTTTTGTATGTATACTTTTGTCTGTCTAATTAAAATTTGGAAAGGTATGAGGTGCAATTTGCTATTAACTATAAATATGGTTTATTAAAATATTTATTATAATTATTTTTTAAAAATAAGTTAATTTTCTAGATATAATAGATATATTTTTTAATTTAATAATCCCCCGATGATGTAAAATTGGTTGGAGAAATTTACGTCAATTTATTTTTGTAAAATCTTATGAAAGATCGCAATCGTCTTCACGACACTTTTTAATTTAAGTGTTTAATAACTTTTATATTTGCTGTACGATTAAAAAATGTATTGGGTTAATATTCATAATATTCATTGTGATTTCAGAAAAAACTAGTGGAAGCATTATACTCTTCGCCGATTTACTGAGCTTTTTATATAATTGTTACACATTCTATAGGATACTCTTCGCATTTTTCTTGTAAATGATGTTAGTTTTTGGACATTCTAAATTTTGTGATACCAACTTTGTTGTGAAAAAAAAATATATGAAAAAAAAATCGCCATGTGAGGGATCGAACACGAGACCTTTGGATTGAAAGGCAAATCAAGTCAAATCAAATCAAAGATATTTATTAATGTTTAAAGACATGAATGCGCCTCAGCTGGGTCCAGTCTAGAGCCGATCACCCCACCGCGGTGTGCAACGTCGCGGTAGGTAGGTGATCGGGTGGAGGGGTTTAGCTTCGGCTGTAACAACAGATGAAATTGGGGCGTTAGGGCTCCTGTTTAACATATATAAAAAACTTAAACCTAACAATTTCGTTGAACAATAATCCGGGAAGATATTAAAATACTTAGAAATAGCTAGAACTACGAAGAAACAATTGTATTTTTAACACACGCGCACTGTCGCACGCGCGTCCTAAATTTATGAAGAGAATCTTGTTGTCCATACGGGAAAAACTTAGTGAAAAAACCCGTTCGAGAGTCACGGATTTAGACATTGGGCTATCTCATCTTACCACAAAACTTGAATGAATATCGTTCAAGAATTATATTTCAACGGATTAGAATCATTATTATGAAATATATATATATTGGTAAAATATAAAAACAAAAAAAAAATTATAGGGAATAACATTTCGCAAGATTTCTATTTAAATACAAATGACAGAAATTATGGAAAAAAATGTTTTTTATTTAAATGATATAACTTTTTTATTTACTGATTGATTTTTTTCAAAAACAATAGGGTTCTTCCTCTATCTAACGCTAACTTACTTTCCAAATTTCAATACAATCGGACTTTTCTTTCTTAAGTTATCGTGCTTACAAGAAACGTGACGGACAGACGGACAGTCGGACAGACGGACGGATGGACGGACAGACGGACATTTTGAAAGTTGTTCAGAATTCGTTCACTAACATAATGATATGAAATTTTTTTCTCTACGAGCGATATTTACTGATTTAGAACTGTGCCGATCAAATACAATATACTCTTGGTTTTTGCGAAGAGTATAATAATATGTGTACTTCGGTGTGAAAGCACATTCCCGGACTTCGATGCTTGTTGGCCTCGGCTAGCGCCTCGGCCAACAATTTGCATCATCGTCCGGGAATGTATTGCTTTCACACCTAAATACACAATATACTATTTCAAATTTCAGACCAGACTTTTCCGTCTTAATATATTGTGGTTACGAGAAACAAGTCACGTCTTTAAGGCCAATTTGAAGTGTAATTTTTTATAATTGGAATAAAATATTACATTCATTTTCCTCTGTGTGCAATAATGGAAAGTAGAACCGAAACTTATTAAATTTTTGAAGTGACAAAGTATAAAGTACAGAATTGGGTAGTGCTTGAATGAAACCTAATATTCGTACACTTGCCTCTAACCCGACTTTATAAAAAAGGCATTTGAGTGTTCACTTGCCATTAATTCAAAGGGGAAATCTGTGAAATATTTATTGGATTGGTCTGGTTGAAAAGTTAATTAAGTAAAATTGCGGAATCATTTAAATGCGTCTCCTAACAGCTTTCAATAAAATGCCTTTGTGGTCCCATAGAGAATAGGATTCGCATTATAGACTGGAATAATACGATCCTTTAAGACGAACTTGAATGTAGACCATAGACCGCGCGAGAAATTGGTTTCGTTATCATTGGAAAATGCTACGTGATACAAATTTTCCGGTTTGCAACCTCGCATATACTGTAATTTGCATTCGGATTCAACCAAGTCACTTAGTTCTTTTATAAGTAAGGCTTCTGCATTTTTATAAGAAATTTATTAGTTTTACTTTTTTGTTAAATAAATAATTCGTTTTCCTGAAAGAATTTCTCCTTAGGACAAGTTTATTTCGAGTTTTTCTTGAGCGCATGTTTCCGTCTAAGAACTTTCTAGATCTCATTGGGTATTTTATTTAATAGTTCTTGACTCGTTGTCTTTTTCTGGTAATTATTCTTGTTCTTCTTCAGATCGTTCGTTCTTTTACAACTGCTCATAAAGTTGAGTGATTAGGTCCTATGTATAGAATTAAGCAGTATTAGATTGTAATCTGTGTTTTATCAGTCACATTATTTCAGTTACATTCTGCAGTTGTTTTGTAATAACAGTATATCGACCACTTTAATCTCGTCAACGAGTATAAATGCTCCTTTTGTACTGTACGTTTTATAATTACGATTTACATGTTTCTTTTGCTTTATAATATATAGATTTGCTATCTAGTTTCATTCACTCTACATTTATAATTACTAGTGATTAATGTTAAAATTCTTTTCTCTATTTTTGATTTACTTGACAAATTATATTATTATGGTATGAGAGAAACAACCCATTCTCTTACTATATCTTATTTAAGAAACAATCTCAGTAAGTCAATTACAACAAACAAATTCCAATTTTAAGTGCCTCAAGAATCTCCTCTCGAGCCACTCTTCTTCATCATAGATATGAATGATTCGAGCGATTTTGTCTCCAAATCTATTTTATACGCTGATGATACCACTTTAATATGTGTGAAAAAAATATATCGATTACGTAATAATATATCAACAAAACAAAAAAAAAGGCTGTGTATGGTAGGATGTATCATAATAAAATATCAGTTGAGTATATATTAAAATTAAAATCAATTATTAATATCATTCTATAATTAAATACAATTCATTACTTTACAAAATAAAAATTTCGTGATTTAATAAATTAAAATGTTATTTCTTGTTGTTCTTTTTTTTTTCTTTCTTTTCCATAGTAACCCAAATGCTTTATTTGAGGTAAGTGAGCTGCTACACCCTCCCCTCCCGTTAATAAAAAGAACAATCAATCAATCAACGTATCAATGGCAAAACGTACCTTTTTAATATGGGTTGGTGGAATATTACATCTATCAACTAACAAAAAAGCAGGTTTGATGTCAATACTAACAGTTACGACTTTATTTCTTTTATCAAAAGTAATTAATTTATTTGTTAAAACTTTAAATGGACCCTCGTACAAAGGAGAAAAGGTAGGTTTAAAACGTTCTTGCGAACAAATATGGAATCACAACTAAAAATGTCAAGGCTGACAAACGATTTGTGATGTAAATATATATAAATGTAAATGGAGAAATAAAAGTCAAATTATTAAAATAAATTCGTAATTTGTCAATAAAGTAAGCAATATCAGGAGAATCATATGATTAATGAAAAATTCACCTAGTAATCGTAGAGTTTGACCAAATATTAGTTCGGCAGAAGAGCATTGCAAATCTTCTTTGGGAATCGTTCTAAAAGCTAATAATATAACAGGTCCATCCAATGTGACGTGTTATCTCTAGTAGTTAAGGCAGTTTTAAGAGTTCTATGAAAGCGTTCAATCATACCATTGCTTTGAGGGTGGTAAGTGGTTATAAGAATTCTATGAAAACCCAAAAATTTTGCAAATTCGTTAAATAATTTCCCTTGGTCAGTTGTGACATACAAAGGCACCGAAATGACAAGCAAAGTTTTGAAATGATGTACGTGCCACAGTTTTTGCAGCAATATCTGGCAGAGGATTTACTTCTGGCCATCTGGTAAATCGTTCGATCACTGTTAGAATGTAAGAGCAACCTCGGATAGGGGTAATGGTCCTACTAAATCTACGTTTGATTTTAACAGTCTGACAGTTAACGCATGTTTTAGCCCATAAATTGCAGTGCAATTCATTTTGAGCCAGAAGTAATTATTAGTTACTAAAGTCCTAATAGATTTAATTCCAGGATGAGAAAGACCATGAAATATATCAAATATCGTTCTTCTGTAAATAATTGGAACATAAGGTCGTAGTTTTGGTCGAGAAACATCGCACTAAATAAATTCATCCTAATTTGGAATTTCAATTCTTTTCAAATGGATGATAGTTTTTGAAGGAGATTTTTCTGGTTGAATTTGTAAAATACATTACTCTAAAGAAGATGTGCCATATAAACGTAATAAAGTGTCCGCTATGACATTATCTTTTCCTTCAATATGCCGAATTTCGCATGAAAATTGAGCAATATATTCTAAATGACGTATTTGTCGTGGAGATCTTTTGGCTTTTGTGAATAAAGCATTGATCAAAGGTTTATGGTCAGTAAAACAAATAAATTTACGACCTTCAAGTAAATATTTAAAATCCTTAAGATTCCGATACAAATCGGATGGCTTGAGGTGTCCCATTTGTGAACCAGAAAGTAAATCGTCGAGACGCTTCTCTTCACTAGAAGTTAGAGATTAATATATTTTTTAAATTAGAACACAAATCATTCTCAGGTGGATTAGCAATTACATCATAAACATTATTTATTATTTCCAACGGTAAGCAAGCAATAACTTGGTCATATTTCCTTCTGTCACTGACAATCCTTGCTACAGCAAATTGAGATTTAATTTGTGCAAACCAAATTTCTGGTTTTGAAATCTAAAATGGAGGTAGTTTGACAGACGTGACATACTGATGATGAGGAATAACTATTGGATCTAGTGTTGGATCAATATCATTTATCGGCTGTGCCATAATTAATAAATTGATTGCCTATGATCAACAAGGGAAATGGAAATCAACTTACCGTATAAAAAAAGATTTAAACCAGTGATTCTGAATTTGAACTATCCTCTTGTAAATTGTTCGAAATTCCTCCAACTGGTCTTTCAGATATCTTCTTAATTTGTGAAAATATAAACTATTATCTTTTCTCTCTTCTTAGTTCTTAGAATTATTCCAAATGTTTAATGACTTCTAAATTTGTTCACTCATTCATATTTCGGAAATGTATCGTCTATTCTTATCTTCTATTTGTAGTTCAGCAATATACACGGGGTCACCAGTTATGGTAGGATGTACCATAATAAAATATCAATTGATTTAAGAAAATATATTAAAATTAAAATCAATTATTAAAATCATTCTATAATTAAATGCAATTAATTCTTTTACAAAATAAAAATTTCTTGATGCAATAAGTTAAAATGTTATTACTTGTTCTTCTTTTTGTATATCTTCCCCAAATCCTTCATTTGAGGTAAATGAGCAACTCCACTGCGTTTTTGTAGTGTAGTCAAAACAGAAAAAAAAATATTTAAAACTAAAAAAAATGAGAAGTATCTTTATTTTGTTGGCAGAAAACTATGTCTTGCCTCTTATAGATAGAATGTGTCTTGGACAAAGCATGTAAAGTGCAAAACTTTTGGTTTTTGTTATTTGTAATAAAATAGGTATAAAATTTCTATTAAATTCAGTTAATATATATGTATGATGTATATGACAAAATACAAAATTGTATTCACGTATTGCAACACTTTGGCTCTCTACAGTATCTATAATAATGTAATTTTCTAAGTATCTTCTATTATTGGGGTGTTTTCAAACGTAAAATAAACAAAAACGAAACAGACGCCGCCACTACCATTTTCAACCTCGATGTCAATACACATGCATAGATACCGTGCTGTTCCCCTTTCGTCACACAGTATGACGTCACACCCATTCCTGCGCCTATTGTCTCATTTGAAATTAATAGCTAGCAATTACAACTTTAATTATTTGTTACAAATTAAGTATTGCGATTTAAGGGCTGATATTTGACCTAGCCATATAAATAAACACTAATAAGACAACACAAATATATGCAAGATTCCTATTGTGAAAATTCCATTTTCTCCTAATTTTGTTTTCATAGCACAATGTGTACTATGTAGTAAATAGCTATTTCAGTTACACACGACGGCAACAATGTCCCTTTAAGATAGGATTTTGCTGAGTGAGAGGGAAATGTGCGTTTATTTTCGGGTTATTATAAATATTTAAAAAATCGTAAATGGTATAATCTTTAAAATAGCTTCAGGTACTTCCCATTGCTCTAAGGAATACAACCATGTACAGTTTTTATCATAAATTTTGTATGTGGTTAAATGCCATGCTCTAATAATGAAATTAGGAACTATTTTCATTGGAAAACTACATTATTCAAGTACAACAGAAATTTACAATAAAAAAGTAGTTGTATTCGTTAGAACAATAACAAGTATCTAAAACAGTTTTAGGGATTATACTATATTTGATGTTTTTTAATTTATAATGAATCGAAAATAAACGCATTTTCCCTTTGACTGCAAAATCCTATCCTTAAATAGTTGCTTATTAAGGCTAGGATTTTGCAGAGTGAGAGGGAAATATGCGTTTATTTTTGGTTTATTATAAATATTTGAAAAATCATAAATGATATAATCTTTAAAATAATTTCACATACTTCCCATTGCTCTAAGGAATACAACCATATATAGTTTTAGAGAATATTATTTAGGTATTATGCAAATCACAACTTACAAACTTTTTATTTATTATGAAAATACCTACTTTCTGTATATCGTTGCCCTAATCTGGGCACGCTAATATACTAGTCAGGTAAATACTTTAAAACACTCATTATTGGAGAATCAATTAAAACAACTACTCTTCTGGCTAATACTGACGAAGTATTGAATTACATGATAGGATTCTTAGCATTTTAAAGAAAAAAAATATATATTGAAAATACTTAAATCATTTATTCAAAATTAATCATTCACACTTTTTTATTTAATATGAAATTATCTACTTTCTGTATATTGGTGCCTGAATCGGATCACGCTAATATACTACTTAGGAAAACACTTCAAAACACTCATTATTGGAAAACCAATCAAAACAACTACTCTTCTAGCTAATACTGACGAAGTATTGAATTACATGATAGGATTCCTAGCATTTTAAGGCAAAAAAATATATTGAAAATACTTAAATTATTTATTGAAATTCAGTCATTCACAACAATTATTGAACCATACATTCTATTTCAACTCTAGAAAAGTTGTACAAGTTTTTTCGAACTCGTTAGTTCTCATCAGTAGAGTATAGAAACATTCATTCATTATTTACAAGCCTATTCTTGATTTATTTTTACAATTAATTATTTTTTATTTATTTGCTTTTATCATGATTAGAGAATATTATTTAGGTATTATGCAAATCACAACTTACACACTTTTTATTTATTATGAAAATACCTACTTTCTGTATATTGTTGCCCTAATCTGGGCACACTAATATACTAGTCAGGTAAATACTTTAAAACACTCATTATTGGAGAATCAATCAAAACAACTACTCTTCTAGCTAATAATAATAATAATAATAATAATAATAATAATTTATTTTCCTTTTTGACAATACAGAATATCGTATAGGAATAGTCACATAAATCTTATGTATACATATGATATAAAATATACATTAAGATCGAAAGAATTCTGCTACTGAATAGTAACACTTATCTAATAAAAACATTTTTAATTTCCCTCTAAATGCATACATTGTCTCGCTAAACTTTATTTCATTCGGTAAGCGGTTGAATATTTTAGGTCCCATTGACCTGGGAGATTCACAAGTAATTTTAAGTCTGGCATAAGGCACATGGAAGTCATTTTTCTGTCTAGTATCGACATTGTGGTATTCACTGTTTAAAGCATGTTTAAACATGTTTAAAACATACTTAAAACATACTGACGAAGTATTGAATTACATGATAGATTCTACGATATTTAAATATAATTTATAATAAAGAATATATATAGCTGTATTCGTTAGAACAATAGCAAGTATCTAAAGCAGTTTTAAGATTATATTATGTGTAGTTTTTTAAATATTTACAATAAATCGAAAACAAACGCATATTTCCCTCTCACTCCGCGAAATCCTAGCCTTAACCTTTATTTGCTGACGTGTCATGTAATATTACTCCATGCCAATATCCTTGCCTTTTAATTTTCGTGTTGAAATTTATAGATTTATGGGAATTATGTGTTGCTTAATATACAAATAATCGTATTTTTTTTGTTTATTAATGCATTTTCTCTTGGAAATACACTGAATTTAGAAACTCAAGCCAACAAGGAAAAGTCGATACATGTAATAATATGAAATTCTCAGTATCAATGGTAAACTTTGAGAGGCGTGTGTTGCAATAATTTTGGCGCTATCAGTGAAAAAGAATGTAAAACGAAAACACTGAATAAAAGAATGTATATCTAAACGCAAACACTCTTGCCAACGTTTAAATGAAATTAAAATAACGGAACGGAGGATTACCGTAATTGTTTTCGAATGGATGATAAAATTGATAAATTCTAATAACTTTTCACGACCCTGCACTACGTTTATCCCGATTAGCATAATCCTTTCGCGAGACATCGTATAATTCTCACATTTGCTTGTAGAAATTTATAAAATCTTTATTTTTAATAACTGGAGCCAGAACGTCCGAACTAACTGCTGATGCAATAATGTTAATTTGGTAGAGGCATAAACGCTGTCAAACTCTCACTGATGTAGAGAACTATGAAATGGATATTTCCTGAAAAAAAAAAAAAGAATGGAAAAAGCGAAATTAAATAAAAAATGAGGATGGCTATTTTCGAAAATGATTCATTTTAAGTTGTTATATATTTACAATTTGAAAAATGTAATTTTAAAGAGGCGGAAATTCGAAAATCGTAAGTCAGAATGTTGTGAAATTTTGGGCATAGGTGTTTTAAAGCATGCTGATCCATAAGTTTTTCAGTAAAAAAATGCTTAATTTGACTTCTGGAAAAACGGACCCTTTTTTATTAAATTTCAAATAAATGAATGAAATAACATTTGTTTTACTCAAAAAAGACATAGTAAGAACTTTTGATACCGATCCAAATTTGGTGAAAATCGGATGACTTATAACTGACATGGAGGGAGAGGGCCTAAGTGTCATAAGCTGTATATTGTTTTATTTATTATCTTTTAATAAAGATCAAATTAGCTGATAGAAAAGTAGAAAATACTTTTTTGCATACCTACCGATAGTTAACAGAACAAATGTCACTCGTTAAAAATATTTGTTTCCTATTTTATTTTCTCTGCTCCGATTTTTTAGGAAGCAGTTTAACTGTGCCTACAATTTTTCAAAATAATAATTTACAATGAACTTATTTTAAATTATCTTAGTAAACTCTGTAAAAACAATTTCAAGTCATCTTTTGGGAATAACCACGTAAACCCACTGCCAGTCATTTAGTGGTTGAGTTTTAGAACAATTACATACCATAAAATAGCTGCATATTGAAATATGCAGTAATTTCAACTTACATTTCCACCCGAAATGCAATTTAAATTTAAGGTCTACATTCCTAATTTAATGCCACATAACAAATACAGATGAAATTCTGTGAAATTGTGTTTATAATTGTTCAGAATGTTTATCATTCACAGGTTTAAAACAGTATATTATATCTCGTAATACTTGCTTTGTCCTTTATTATAATAAGAAAGGATGTAACATACGGTTCAAATGCTTCAAACCTTCACTTTAACCGCGAACGTCTCAAAAATGGAGTATTATAATATGCGCCTTGTGTCTATTCTACAGGGCGCCATAAAAATAATGTAAAATTTACTGAAGATAAAACCCTGGTGAGGACTGGTGCAAAGAAAAATTGATTAACAGAAGACGGCTAGGGCTACAAATGGATATTCACAAGAACATAGTGTGGAGGATTCTGCGGGGAGATCGGTTGCAACCATACCACCATACTCACATACAAGAACTTCTGCGAGATTTTCCTGTAAGTTTTAATTTCTGCTAAATGCTCCGATAGGAAAAAGATGAAAATTATTTTTTGGCAGAAACTTCTGTGGGTTGATGAGTCGACGTTTACCAGATATGGGATATACAATACTAGAAACAATCATACATGGGCATTAGAAAATTCTTTTATGACACGACCTTCATAAGTGTGTGGGAATTGTAGGGAACTACTTAATCGGTCCTAATTTTTTTCCCGCCGGGTAGAGTAAATGCAATCATGTATATCGAATTTTTAAATGATATTCTGCCGACTTTTGTACAAGATGTGCGTTGGATATACTCAGAGACATGTGGTCTATATACGGTGGGGCAATGATTCACCATACGTATTTGATTCAAACTCATTTGAATCAGGTTTTCCAAGGACATGGATTGGGCGAGGGCTATTCCAAGGTCCCCCGATCTTCCAGTAATGAAATTCTTTTCTCTGCGGGCGCATAAAAGACATTGTTTATTCTATGATCCCTGATGATATTGAACATATACGAAAATTAATAATAGACTCTGCTAGTAATATTATAAACGAACCAGATGTTCCTTCCAGGGCACGATTTAATTTACAGCGACATTTTGTATTGTGCACTGAACAAGAAGGGCAACATTTCTGTGAAGCTAGTGAGCAAATAATAATTTCTACTTTTTTAGCATTTTAGAGTTTGTGATACTTGTTTAAAAAAATCCTCTTATGGAAGTAACACCTAAAAAATAAATAATAGTCAAATTTGGTGTAGTCTTATTGTTTTTAAAGTATTTTATACAGCTACTGGGATTTTAAAAAATAAATGTGAAATTAATTTCCAACTACATGACGATGGTTCTTAGTAATTTACTCTAAAACGGTGCATTTTGAAACAAATAGTCAAGATACCAAAAATTTTCTAAAATGAATGGGCCATTCGATTCTGTAATTATATTTGGTCACAAAAAAGTTTGGCCCTTGAAAATGAAGAGATCAATCTTTGCAATAATAAGAATTTGAGCCATCAGTGATGTGACTGATTAAAAGACAAGCCTACCTGTCAAGTTTGAAGAAAATAAGGCAAGTGGTTCAAAAGTTATAGGTAAAAAGCCATGTTACTCTGAAATATGAGACGCTTGGTACGAGGACGAGCTTTTGGCCTGCTGTAAGCATAGTGTTACTCGCTAGTCACTTTTAAATCGAGCCCACGGCAGCCGCGTGTCCGATGTCTACCTAAAAATACATGGAATACCATAAGACCTAGGAAGTTGAAATTTTACAGGCAGATATTTTACTTATTAATACCATAGAATTCAAAGTCAAATGCATTTGTTAGCATTTTTTCATTTTCCAGTAAGTCCGCTGTGAGTTTAAATGTTGGTAAAAACATCTCCAAAATAATTGATGCAGCACATATTTTGATCTTTTGTCCCGTTGATTGTTCAACAAATTATAAGCTATTGCTACTTAATTATTTTTTATTTAATATCAAATTGTTCCTTTAATTGAACACAGTAAATAGTTTTAGTAAATAATATAACACCTTAATTAATTTAATTATGAAACAGTGCATTTATCTGACGTTATTCAAGAAAATAGACGAGCCGCCAAGAACGAAAAGTATGTATCATATTATATATTATATTATATTATTAGTAATTTTAACAATTTTTATTCGAGATAAATTGCTGTATTTTAATGTTTCTTTTAAGAAAATACATTTTGCATTTTTAAAATTGGGTTTACGCGGTTCGACTTAATTCAGTAGCATGGAACATATAATGTGTTATCTCGTGTAATTATTGCAAATTACAAATTAATGGCTCTATTGATTTGCTCAAAAATCTCATTTATTTCTTGACGCTCCAAGAAAATCTGAATTCGATTTCATTAAACAACACTCTAACGCACATAATTTTTACTCCATTCTCTGCACTGTTTCGTCCGCGAGAGCGTTCCATATGCTTAGTTGCAGTATTCTCGAAAACTGCTAATCTTGGAAAAAAAGTTTCAAATAAAAAAGGTACATCCATCCTTTATCTTTATTTGTTCTAGATATACTTGGTATCTATTTCGAATGATAAAAGAATTTCTCGCTTGTTATATTAGCACCTGTAAATTTTCGCAATTTATAGATATAGCCTTAGAAGAAAAATAATATTTTCTACACTTTTCGAAATTTGACCTTCAAATTAATACATTTTGTTAACAAATATGGAGTTATAACACAGTAAAAATTTGAGAGTAATTCATTTTTGAGTTAGAGCGCGTTAAACGAAAAAAACATTTTTTTTTCTCTGCATATGGCCTTACAAGCTCAGTGTTTTGGCCACGAAAAAATAATTGTATCTATTATTTTACAATTTTCCAAAGATGTGCAGAGGAAACTTTCCATATTTGATAAAAGTCTGTAAAAGTCATGTAAATAATATAATTGTATGCACTTATTTGGTATCACAATGAAGCCTGCATCATCACGAATCAGATTTCACCATAAAATACCCTATCAATATACCCAATGGAAAGTTAGGAGGAAAACTTCCTGGAAACTTTCCGTTTTGAAAAGTTTCCAGGAAGTTTCCTTCTAGATATCAAATTTAAACGACATCGTCAATTGATTCCAACGCTAGGCTAGGCGATGTGTTATTCATGCACACATACACACATACACAGAAATTCTTTCCAAAGCCTCTTTTCCAGTAAATGGAAGTGATAAGAACCAAAATCTGTGATAGAATTCTCGGACAATTCTTTCACTTTTTCACACTCGAAAGTGAAAGCGTACTATCGTTTTATTTTGCATTACATATTTGTTCAAAAAAACGAATCATTCAATATTTTTTCCAACTGAATTAATTCACTGATGGGAATTTGTACCACGGCGAATTACGTCTAATAATTGATCAGATACGAAAGAAACTGCAAACTATTTTAACGCCATTTTACAATGTAATAAAGTGTGCAATTAATTGCAGCGAGAAATTGCCAACAAGATACTTTTGCTGAGGGCTTTTACACGATGCGATTTATTGCATATTTTTATCACATTGCCAAGTTGATTACTTCATTTGCTAATTGTAAATCAAACGATTAAACATAAACGAAAAATCAGACAGAAAAGAGGTGAACACAAATAACTAAAGGCGTGGTTAATATAGGTGCAGCCAGTTTATTAATGAAAACTAAAACGAAAGATGATGTTGCGCCCGGATACAGTTAGGAAAATAAACCCCACTGTTTCGATTGTAAATATAGTTTTAAAAAATGACTCAACACTTTTACTAAATGACTTACTAAAACTAAAAATCTATCTTGGTATAGTTAAGCTAAGCTCAATTATTACCGTTGGTAGTGTAGATCTTACGTCGGAAGGTCACAACGAAACTTATGTCTTAAGGGCGCTAGTCGTACCTCCGGCTACGTTGACGGTGTCTTTCTACTCTCAGGGGGTTCTTATAAATATTAGCTTTACTTAAGACCGGAATACTGCGATAGACGAAAAAGGTATAAATTCTGTAGTTTTATTCATAAAAAAGCGTATGAGTATTAGAGTGAAAGACGAACTCATACTTGTGTAAAACCGGCTAATCACATCACAGATTGCAAAATTAATATCGTTAAATACGAAAAATTGAATTAATTACAGCACCTGTTGATTATTTGACATAATCCGTTTGAATTTTGTCTCCTAAAATTACGTTTACAGATGTTTTTTACAATTATACCCCAAATGTTTTCTTTCGGATTGATATCGGCGCTGAAAGAGCATTAAGTTTTCTAAAATGTTTATAATTCAAAGAATTAGACCTTCAACTCGCCAGCAAACACCAGTCCCATGTACACTTATCCAGCCCCATATATTTACAGAGGATTGTCCAAATCTAAAAGCAAGGGAGCCGTTTTTCAAACCTTGTATTATCTGCACGATAAACATCAATTTGGCCATTATAAGTCGAATGAAATGTCTCATCAGTATTGAGGGTCGCGGTATATATAGTTTATTGCAAAAATAACTTTCGATTACCGCCGTTCTATAATGAGGAAGGGGCAGCTGTATGGTTTCTTAATTCATATTCTTTGACCCTTCTGCTGGCGGTAGATTGAGAGCCAGGAAATCCAGTACCAATCACAGCATCCATCACCGTTGCAAATGGATTATCTCTTAAATATCCCAAAAAAACAGTATCCCCTTCAGGGTTGGAAAGTTTGGGACGACCTGAACCAACTTTTCTTTTTAATGACTTTTTGCTCCCATCGTTGTTTCATTTTCAAGACAGTTTTCTTGTTTCTATTATATAACTGTGCTACAGCACAAATTGTCTATCCATCTTCACTATTTGAGCCTTTTCAATTTTAGATTAATGACGAGGCGTTTTTATTAGAAGCTATTATTTAACTTGCAATGTTTGTAACTATGTCTTTCTGGTTCAAAAGTTGTGACGGAATTTTATCGCACTTTCTATTATCCTATCAATATGGCACCAAAAAGCGTGTTTTATAGTTTTAATACTATAAAATTTTAGTTTTTTTTATCGCAAAGACGTTGTATTTTAAGATATTCTAAGAAATGGCGAAGGTGCGTGCGCCTTCACCATTTCTTAGAATATGGACGCGTGCAGCGAAAGATGAGTACTATTTATATTAAGTATGAATATAAAATAAAATAATTAAGATGAACTAAGAATTTAAAAGTAAAATTAAATGTGAAATAACTTTTTAAAAACAAGCTTTCATTATTATCTAGGTGTACTAAAATGAAAAAAATAAAATTAATTGTTTTAAAAGCTTGTCGCGTGAATAACAAAAAAAAATACGAGAAGCTTTTAAGAAAATTATTTTTCTTTTTTTTTCGTTTCGTTTTAGTACATCTAAATAATAATAAAAGCTTGTTTTTGAAAAGTATTTTTTACATTTAACTTCTTTACTTACTGTCAAAAAAGAATAATAACGGCAATGTGTATTACATTTTTGACAACCTATGAAATCTGGTAACCTCTAATAAACAATCATTTACACCAACCGGTTTTACATAAATATGATAAAATTTGTCGCTCATTCTAATACTTCTACGCTTTCTTAATGAATACAACTATATTTACTGTTGATTGCCACCTTCTCTTTCAAGAATCTTCGCCTTCGATGATTTAATGCATTTTATTTGACATTTGTCTTAAATTCGAATCATTTGCCTTAATTTCTGATCACTTTTATTATATCGTTTCGTTAATTTCCGTGCTGCAATCAATGTCCTAAAACAGACTTGAGGAACATTGTGAAGTTTCTATAAATTCAGTTGTCCATCCAACTCGCAGAATCGCTCTAGACGTTAACCTTAAAATTAATTAATCAAGAAATAAGGCAATGTTTCAAATAATACAATGTATATTGGTATAAGAGTTCAATGGGAATATGTATGTAAAAAATCGTAAGATTATATAATTATGTATAAAATAATTCAGATCTGCATATCAAACATGGCAAAAGGGACACATTTAGAGGATGTTTAGTCACAACTACATGAGAATTAGGGTATTAAGCGAGTGGCACTAAAATAATAAAATAATTCCTTAGAAAATATGTTTTATCAGTTTTGGAAGCTCTCCTTTTGGAGATGTCCATGTACAGATGCTTTTCTATACTTCAGCAATTTTATTAAAAGTTATTACTTGGCCATTGGACATGATTAGAATTTTATGCAATCGTCATTCGACTCTGTCCATTCCAAAGCTTCGGTTGCCGAAGAAAATAAATAATGTTAAAATCCACCTTTGGAATAATAAGCTTCCCAAAAATTGTGCTGTTGGACGACAAAAAAATAATCCAATTTCCAGTACACTTCTCAAAATTTGTACTATAGAGCGAATGTTGTTCAGCGTAGTTTCCAATTTTTTTTTCGTCGGACGAGACTCAGAACTTGTCGATTTTTAGAGTAGCTTAGGAAATTACCATTTTCATTCTTTTAGTCAAGTTCTGCATCAGTCGCACTGAAAAGTTATGAAAAATTTCCAGATAATAAAATTTTCTCCAAAGTAATTTTTTCTTGCAATAAGAATTGTCACAAATTAATGAAAAAACGACAATTTCTAAATTAAACGGACAGTAAACAAACGCACAATATATTACACGGTATAAAACATCGTTTAATGACATTAATATTGCCTATGCATTAGTAATCATAGAAAATGTCATTCAGATATCCTTATGAGACCAGAAACTCAACTCTCCGGCTAGTTTCTGGGTTCGCATGTCTTCCTAATTTTGGGTCGTCCTATGTGGCATTTCAGCCTCAACTAAATTACTTAGACGAATATTTTACTTCAAAAAGGGATACCCTATCGTTCTCATATACAGTTGAAATTAGCGTATGCTCAAGTTTGGGTTAATTTGCCTGTTATGAAGGAAAATTTAGTACAAAGGATGGTTGACCTGTTTTTCAAATTCTATTTGGTTAATTTGCAAACATCTGTTTATAAATATATGATGCAAATTTGGTCATATCATTGACTGATAATAAAATTAAGTCAAAAAAATAATAATTGTTACGCTGAGCCAAAAGTGTTCATAAATATAATTAAAAAGTACATTAATACGATGAATTTATTCATTAAAATTGAGCGAATGAATGATTTTATTGAATCAACGTACATTTGATTAATTGATTGATTTACTAGCGTGCGGTAGACATTGCTGCCACATGGCGCATGGTAAAGGAATGTGGGATGGGAAGTGTAGGTATTTGTGAAATGCGTTACCGCATTGTGTCGTAAGGGAGCGTTTAAGCTCCCTTTTTTGTGTATTTAGTTCTGGACTTCTGCCTCTTCTTGTGAAATATGTGGCCGCGTTGTGTCGTAACATGGAGTGTTTATGCTCCTCTTTTTGTGTTTCCGCTTCGAATCTTCTTTTTTTTGAGTTTTCTGATTCCTCGGTTTTCGATTGTGGTAGAGTATATATCGTTGTGATTTCTTTGTGGTGTTCATTTTTTAATCCTCTCAGTTGTTGTTCTCCGCTGCATGGTCTCTCTGTCTTTAGTTTGTTGATGTTCGGTGCTGTTTTCGTCGTCTTGTTTTTGCGAGGAGTTGGACGATGTCCCTTTCTGCTCTTCTCAAAAAATTCTTCTGTTGGTTTTTGTTGTTGCCGCGTTTTTTGACTCCATATGTCATCGTTGGCTGTTTCACGGCTATATATATACATTTGGTAAGGTCTCATGATAATTTATTTTTCTTAGTGAATCATTTCTATATGAAATTTCGAATTCTTTCGTCTTCTGGATACCTCAACTCATAAGCGTTCTGGTTTTATATTTCATTTGTAATATATGGGCCATCATAAGGATAAAACAATTTTGCACATATATTCTGCTCTTTGTTTGGTATTCTCATTCTCTAAATCACAAACTTGTCTCCTAGTTTAAATGAAATCTTCTTTTTTATACGTTTATTTTCACGTGCTAAATATTTCTCTGAATTTCTCTTTAACCGTATTCGTAGTAGATCATGGATATCTTGTAGGTTCTTTATATTTTGATTTTCCCGTGGTCTCTCTGGGTGTTTGACAAACATTATCATAACAGAAGATATCTCAGTCACCGTGCTTGGAATATTATTCATAAAATTTTCTGCTGTTTCAGTAGCTAATGACCATTCAGTATGATTTTATTGTACCATTATTCTTAGAAATTTGATCACCTCTTGTATGTATCTCTCAGATGGGTTCGACTTTGGATGCCTAATCATCGTAAAACTTATTTTAATGTCTTTATGATCTAAATAATTCGAGAATTTGTCATTATTAAAATATGTCGTGTTATCAGCTAAAATTCTTTCTGGTTTTCCCACGGTTTTACAAAAGTGCCAAATTTTGTTTATAGCTGTAACAGTATTGCATCTTTTTGTAGGACAAATTTTTATGAATTTAGAACAATTATCTACAATCACTAAAATATTTTTAAAACCACATCTTGTTGTAATTAGATTACAAATAAAATCAATCGAGATGAGTTCTAAAGGTTTCGTTGTGAGAATGCTTTTTACCTGATTTCTGTTCACGTGATTTTTGTTTTTTCCCAAAAAACATTGGTGACATCCGGACAAAATTTCTTTTATTAAACTCAAATCTTTTTCTGTATAAAATGTTTCTCTATAAATTAACCATGTTTTCCGAATTACGATGTGTCCAAATCGAAAGTGTAAGTCAATAATTATTATTGAAGCCAAAATTTTGTCTACTACATATTTCTCCTCATTCAAGATTGTCTTTATTAAAAATTGATCTTTTAAAATATACCCTTTGTGTGGTGATTCATTTACTGCTTATCTTAGTGTATGTAGTCTTTGTTGGCTGAGTAGTACCTGTCTTGTGGGGTATAGACCTTCGTCATGTGACAGTGTATTAAGTGATGCTACCTGCGTATTCGATTGTTCTGTGCCTACTTGTCGATTACGTGTTAACGAGTCTACAGTTATGTTGTTTACACTTTGACGATGTTTAATTGTAAAAGAAAACTCTTGAATGAGGAGTGACCATCGGTAAATATGATTATTCGCGAATCGATTCTTCATAAGGAAGCATAACGCAGCATGGTCAGTTTATAGAGTAAAATGAGCAGCCGTAAGACAAAAGGAAAGCTTATGATTGCCCTTGTGACCTTGTGGCCGTTTTGATTCTCCCTTTTATCATTTTTCTCAGTTCCAATTGGTTCGTCAGGTCTGTTCCTAGGTACTTCAGTCTGTTTGTTGTTCTTAGGAAGTATTATTCATCAATTTTGTGTTCCTCTCCGCTGGTCCAACTCTCTTTTGTTGTCGAGTCTCGCTCCATTATTGGGATTATCTTGAAGTTTGTTTTCAGTCCAGATGTGTCCTGCGGCAATCTTTTAGCCGTCCGGTCGGGCTCATAAGTGACCTGTTCCCTTTTAACGTTTTTCTTGTCGTAATTTTTATTTTTGATTACCCGTTGCTATCCAGTCTAATTCTTCTCCTGTCAGTTGCTTTTCAATTTTTTCGTAGTATTTCTTCTGGGAGTCTTCGTGCTGTAGTAGAGAGATATTTCAGGTACTCTGTGGTGTATTCTTGTGTCCCTTACGTCTTTTCTTTCCTTTTATTTCCAATTTTCCGCATAGGACTTTGAGGTCTGTATTGACTTCTGCTATCCTTTTTGCTTTAACGTTTTTGATCGTTTCTCTTATCTCTCTGCCTACTAGGATATGATCTATTTGTAATATTGAGCTTCCATTCCTCCAAGTGCCAAGACAGGTTTGTCTTTGCTCCACGTGTTTGTTATTGTTAAGTCAGACATGTGTGCTTGATTTTTCAGCTCGTTTCCATTTTCGTAAATCATATGTGGAGTAGAGTTTTTCCAATAATGCTTTTATCTTCCTCCATCTGGTCGTCTTTTCCTATATATGCGTTGAAGTCTCCTAAAATTATAAGGGCATTTTTCTTTTTCGTTTGAGAGAAAATTGTATCACGTAAGTTCCCATTATCCGTTTTTGCGATGTAAAAAATTCAGTTTTGGCACGGTATACCAGTAAACTACTAGTACGCCACTGACCAGTTCGGGCTCAGTTTAAATTTAACATTTACAAACAGCCAGTAAATAAGGTAAAGTAAAAATTTAAAATTTATTAGGAAATTATTCACCTGTAAGAAAATGTGTTTATTTAATACAGGTTAACAATATAGGCACTTATCTGATCTCTTGGTTCTTGCTCGAGTTTCTGCAGGTATACGATGTTGAATCCACTTGAGTGTTGAGGGCTGGATTGCACTATTTTAGGGATGCACGTGTTCACTTACTGATAGCTGAACAATTCTATTAAATAACTTTCAGATATTAATTCTGTTTCAACTTTGTTCTTTTGCTATGGCACATCAATTTACGTGGGATTTTTTTAGCCACAATTCACTTAAGCTTTATCAAATTTAACGGAGTTTTATCCGGTATTTTCACCTTTTCCATGGGAGCGTTTCGCCGCAGTATCTATTCCTTCTAAAACCGACTTGAGACTCCCTTTATTGAATCAACGTGCATTTGTTGATACAACGGAAAACACCAAAGATTCTGTGTCAACTCGATGTTTTTGTTGTCAGTTATTATACTCTTCGCAAAAGCGAAGTGTATATTGCATTTGATCGGCACATTTCTAAAACAGTAAATATCGCTCGTAGAGAAAAAATTTTCATATCATTATGTTAGCGAACGAATTCTGAACAACTTTCAAAATGTCCGTCTGACCGTCCGTCACATTTCTTGTAAGCACGATAACTTAAGAAAGAAAAGTCCGATTGTATTGAAATTTAGGAAGTAAGTTAGCGTTAGCTAGAGGAAGAACCTTATTGTTTTTGAAAAAAATCAATCAGTAAATAAAAAAATTATTAATCATTTAAAATTTAAAAAAAAAATTCTTAATTTTTGTCACTTGTACTTAAATAGAAATCTTGCGATATGTTATTCTCTATTATTTTTTTTGTTTATACATTTTACTAATATATACTAACTTGGTATCACAAAATTTAAAATGTCCAAAAACTAACATTATTCATAATAAAACTGCGAAGAGTATCCTATAGAATGTGTAACAATTATATAAAAAGCTCAGTAAATCGGCGAAAAGTATAATGCTTCCACTAGTTAAATGTATATGTCGTCTATGCGAATGGCTATGGGTATTCTAGACTAAACAGTTATTGAATCTTTACGTGATCGATACCGAAATTTCTGCATTTATAGCACATATAAAGTGTCATTATATTGTAGGTTAGATAACGCACCAGTATACCATGTTCTAGTTCAAAAAGATTCATTAGTTCTCTATTCAAATTGAGATCAGAGTAAACTATATTAGTTTTATTTCCAGGAGAAAATACTGGTTCACCTTTGATAAAACATTTTGCACAACAATAATCACCTTGACTTTCGATACCTTTTACAAAAGTCACCGTTGGAGCATCACGTATATTATGGCTTTTTATTTTACAGGATGAATTACTCCATTCCACAAAAATCCATTTTCCATTAAATTTTTCATTTCCGCAATAAATTCTAATAAATAACACAGGTCCACAAAAAAAGGTCTTATTTTGAAATATTATTAACTGTCTTCAGATCAAATCCTACAATGCTTTAAACGCCGATTTACCTGATTTAAATATATTGTATTTTATCTGTCAGCCGACAACTCTCTACTGCCAATTATATTCATGTGACTTCGTGAAATGGTCGAGAAACCATAATTTATTTTAAATCCATATTTAATTACACAATGATGATTGATACATACATAAAATATTATGACGTGGACGCCATTAAAATGCTTGTCATTGATATCGACTTTTCAGCAGCATTGTGCCATATATAATCCCCCCAAATTTATGTTAATGCACGGAAACTCGGTAGTATATTAACGTGTTGTATATATCCACATTTTAATCACGTTGAAATGCAATAGAGAAAACACTTACGCCATATGGTACATGCAAAACATGTACAACAATATTTATAAACCTCAATACATTGTTCGTACGTACATGCAATCCAAATCTATTTATGTGTTCAACGGGTGTTTTCGGAGCAGCACAAAAAACTGGCAATAATCTAATGCAGTTTTCTGTTCTGGACGTGTACTTTAAAATCTGTCGGAGATAAATGGGGAATGAGCGGCAAATAATATACAAGAGAGAAGTTTTAAGCTACAGAGAGTTATTTCTTCGTAAACAAAAGCGTCTTTATTTCACATCAAAAAGAAAAGTTTGCGTATATGAATGGGGATTAACAGCAAGCGTTTCGCTATTTTACCGGTTCTTGGTTGCGCTGAAGAAATATAGTCGTCATTTTTCGAATTAGAGCAGCATGAAAAATCCACTCGCATGAAAATAATTGGACTTGTATACATACTGCAGTTGCGGTATTTATTCTTGCTCTTGCTCTTGCTCCTATATATTCTGGCCAGAGGAAATTGGGGAAATTAATTTTGTGCTGTAAAAATATTTTATTTCAGAAAGAATTGCGGGAAATCCCAAATTGTTCTACAATTTATAATAAACTAACATACACATGAGCTGACGAATGAAAGTCGCGTATAATGTAATTGGTTAAAATAACAGAAATCTGAACAACATATAATGTAATTTATTCAAGAGCTTTGTTCTCACATTTCGAAACATATTCAAATATTTTATTCTCAATAGTAGATGTATATTCATCATTTATCTAAAAAAATTGTTAAAAATTATCAATATTATCATCAGTTTTGCTGATGACACGGCTGTTTTCTGTATAAGTGAAACAACTTAAAAATATACAAAATGACTTTGAGAATATAAAAGAACGGTTTGATAATAAACTTCTTTTGTTGAATTTTTGATAAAAACAGCCTTAACCTTTAACCTTCTTTTCTACCACACTTCAAATTTTTGGAAATACAAGTCGATCAACAAGATAGGTATATATTATCTTCTCAGACATGTCACAAATACCTAGGATTAATGACTGACTATCACCTAAGATTGGATAAACAAACCTAACTTAACTTAACCGACTCAGTTACGCAATGCGACCACTGATTCGAATGACTGACTGTTGTATGGATGTGTAGTGACGTTTTTCACGTGTTTTTGTGACGATAGCAATGGGTTAGACCGCGGTTGTGTGAAAGACAACACGGCTAGTCGCTCTGCTCTCCTGAGTTCGAGACTTAGCTGCGCCCGATGGCCACGTCGCAGATAATGGGCGTTGTGATGTTGCCTATGTGTACGTATAAATGAGTCGTTAAAAAAAGAAATTAAAAAAAAAACTACGTTACCGAAAAACAAAGAATACATATCCATCTTTTCAAATTTATAAAACATGTATTAGATATTAAACATTTAAAAATAATTAATGCAGCTCTTAACAACTACACATTAAATATGGCATAATGAGGATGAGAAGTTGTTATCTAATTGTGAAAATGTGTACAACAAATAACATACCTATCCTACTGATGGTCTATATAGAGAAACGTCAATTATAGATCCACGTCAGCTATTTTTCTTCAGTCTGTCCGTTTGCAACGTTATGCAATGCTCTGAAAGTAAAAATAATCTACAACATGATTATAACACTGGAACACATAGAAGTAACCTAGTACCTGCTAAATAAATATGCAAAACAATTGTGCAACGATCTTATGTATTCTTGGCACCTAATGAGTTTAATTTTATATCTGAAATATTAAAGAAATTATTAAATAAATCAGAAACTCCCAAAATTGAAATAAACAAATTATTAGGCTTAACAAATACCTAAAAGGAAGTGCCAATATCCATTGATTGTGAAAATGATCTCGGATGATTAGGAGTCGAGCTCACTAGCTTGTTACCTTTATTTTATCGCTGTAGACCTGTACCGGCCTCGTAAAAAGGGGGTCTCCTTTTTCGTCAACCCCGCTCACAAATATAAAGGGTGTAGACGATGTCAGCAGACCTCCCCTTGTCCTGGCTGTTGTGCCCTGTTCTGGTGATCTTGTGTCTTAATCTTTTTTCTTCACCGGCATGTCTGGTCCCGGGAGCGTCATTTTTCTCGAAAGGGAACGACTGGGATTTTTGTATGGCTGGTTTGACTTACCGATTCCCAAGGTGACAATTGGCATCCTGTTTTCCGGTTCGTCGGTTGGAAGGAGGAGCTGTGTAGCTCAGGAAATGTGCGGCCTAGGCGCTTTTTTAACGTAGGGCTAAGATAGAGGATACCAAGGGGGTTGTTTGCTTGATATCCTCGAAGTCAGGTGTAGGGATGTTTTGTCCTGTCTCTTCATCGATGTTGAGAATTTTGGATTAGTACTATACTCACCCGTTATCCAGGATGTGGAGCTTCGCCCTCTTGTGCCTCAGAGCGTCGGCTGGGTGGTAATCAATCGCCTATCTGATCAGCGGATTTCCGTGCTCTGGATAAGTTCAGTTACTGGGGTGTACTCCAAGTCACTGAAAATGTCGGCGTTTTGGACAAACCACGTGCATCCACGGCGCACCTGAGTGCGACTTTCTTCACGGCTTGTATCTTCTTGAGGTAGGTGGCTACTGAGGCGTAAGTCAGTTGAGGTCGGATGGGTGTCTTGATAAGCGTTAGCTTGTTCCTCAGGTCGAGCTGTCTGTCCATCATTGGGTGCCCTCGTCCTCTTCACCTTCTCGACTATTTCCTCCTTGTTCTGTCTCCATGTCCGGCTTCGCTCCATGATCACGCCAAGGTATTTGGCGGGATCGTGCCATTGGATGTCCTCGCTGTTCATGCATGGTTACATGTCCTGTGGCTGTCTCCTCTCTCACTCGCCTTGCTCTTCTCCGTGTTGACTGCGACTTTCCACTTGTTGCATTATTCTTCCAGAAGGGATGTGGCTTATTGAAGGTAACGGGTGGTCAGTCTAGCTTTCCTAGATCTAGCGACTATTGCCGTGTCATCGGCGTAGAGTGCCAGGGAGGCCCTCTCGGTCCATAGTAAATCAGAGGTGAACAGGCACATCTTACCAGATTTGTATAATTATATACCCGATCAACTGTCCATATATTTTGTACATGTAATTGTTAATGAAAAAAAAAATGCTTCATAATTATACATAGTATTTATTAAAAATTGAGAAATCAAGTATTACCAAAATTGTGAAACAGCATGATTACCTATGTTCTGCATTCTTATTATTCTTCCTTTGTCACAAATAGAACATTTATAGCTTGGCGATATTTATAATTTTCCGTAATTTGCTGCATAAAAAAATTATAAAAAGCTTTTAACCATGTTAATGCACGGAAGTCGGTAATTAGTATAATAAAAAGTAAAGTTAACTTTAATTTTTCTAGCTTATTTTAATACATCACTGTATTTTTTTTTATATACATTTCATTAAGTTAGGGCTAGCTTTACGAAGGAAGTTTAATTATGATCTCAGATTTCAATAAATGCAGTAAAATATTTAGTCTGTTCTGTATTTCATTTCCATCCACAGTCAAAGTTAAATACTCAAAGTATTTTAAGAATTTTTAAGCGTGCATATTTAAAAGTTCTTTACATTTTTATGCTTTAATTACTCTAATTCTCTTACAGGGCAAGATCTTGTATTTTAAGGTAACTCCTGACGAACTCCTTTGCAGACTTTTTAGAATAAAATTAAAATTTATAATGATCCTGAGAGGAATTGTTAAGTTTACGTAAATAAAAGCGCAGACGGTTTTATGGATGTATTGACGCCCCTATTGCATAATGCTGGCCTTTAGCTGCGGTTATCTCAATTTACCACACATATTTAGCTGAACAACAGATCCTAAGTGTATTTCGTGATATAATTGGTGCAGTATATTGTGTTGGTTTGGGCGCATTTATAATGAATAATGGTTTTGTCTCAGATACGGGAGTAAAACAATAAGTAGGTGTATGATTTTGTGACGCGGAGTGTCAGAAACTAGCACTTATTTGAAAATCAGTATTCTGCTGGAGTAATTACATTTTAATTAGTTCTGTTTGAACAATGAAAATGATTTCAATGAAGGTAAAGTATTCAGTCCAAATTATATTTGCGTAACATGTTTTAAAATTTCGTCAAACCAGCAGACGAATAAGCCAAACATCAATTTAGTCTTAATGCCATTTTATCAAATGTCCTATAATTAAAAAAAAAAAGGAAAATAACACTTTAAAAAGGATCGCTAAAACTATGACATAAAATGTTTGTTTTATGTCAGTAACTAAACTAATAAGAAATTACCTAGCTCTTTTAATTTATACTGACGTTCTACTTCTGAGTATGTTACCTATTTCAATTTGGTGAAATGAAAAAAAAGTTAAAAGACTTACTAAAACAACTTTTATGCTCAAGCTAGAAATTGAACGAGTAGAAGTTGTAGTCAAAAAAGTTCTTTCAAAGCTGAGAGACGCACTGTATTAGTATAAAGTTTTGATACTTTGTACATCTGTGTATTTTTGTTGGTTTGAGTTTAGTCAAAGACCTTATTAACGTTTGCTCTAAAATTATAATTAACACAATTTATATAAAATATGATAGTCCACACGTCTCTGGTGATCACTCTATGTAATAAATGTGGCGCAATTTCTATAGGGAGTATTCTATTGTGCCATTTTACATAGCTTAATTTGAAACGAAAATTTTGAGACTCAAAGAAGTTATTGCGTTTACAAGAAACGGCCTACACACACACACACACACGCATTTTTAATTCGATATTTGAACTCAGTTTGTTATGAAACAATGGATTTTTATACAAAAATTATTTTTCTACGATGATTATTAAATTTTTTTTGTCCGATTATGATATATACCTATTTGAATAAATCAAATAGGTATAATACCAAGATTTTTCCTTCTTTTTGGAAAACTTCTGTGAGCCGTACGAATTGCATTAAATAAATAATCTAATTAGGAATTTATGAAAAATTGACACAAATTTGATTCAAACCATTTAAAATCCTAATATTTTTTTAAGTATAATTTTATTGCTTGGTAGATAAGTATCTATATATTATTTAGATATTATGCAACCAAAACTCTCATAATAGTGATAAGAAATTAACTAATTACTTCCACATCGTGGACGTCTAGTAATCGTAAAAAAATTTTTTTTCTTTCAAATATGCTTAAAATGTCATGAAATGTCGAGATCGTAAGATTTAAAAAAATCTGTCTGTCAATCGGTCTGTCGTAACGTTTTTTGGGTGCACGATTACTCTGGAACGTCAATCAATCAGTCAATCAATTGAGACATAGTGTATGTACAAGAAGCCAAAGACTCAAAATTTTTTTGACATCATCATCCATCCCCACTATCATGAAAGTATTTCGCATAGAATATGCGCTGCTCTTGTAGCAACAGTTCAAGTGAATATTGCACAAAACAAATAATAACTATCTGAATGGCGAAGTATTTTTTTATATTCATTAAAATTCCTAGATATCGTATAAAAGATTTCATTAACATCTGTACTTTTTTCATAAGATCATTACTTTTTTTGTTTCGATACCAGTACGTTAATTTTTTATCCACTGGCAACGCTGTTTATGAGTTATTCGGTTATAGGTATTCAGTTTAACACTTTCGCTACGCATGACTCTCATGAGAGAGATAATCCCCCTTTTTACCCATGTTAATAATAAAATACAGAACACTTAAAAAATATGAACGAAATTAGCACGTCTGTTGTGCTTGCCGTATGAAACTATGTGGGTGCAGGCTAGCGGTCGAGCCACAGACGGTCGATCGCTGGCTGGAGTGCGGGTGGCTTGACGTTACACTGCGTTTTCGCACGCTCTATTTTCATTATTTATTTTGAGACAGAAGAAGTTGAAAAAAAATCTAATATTTTGTACATTTACCAACTACAAGGTGTACTTTCGAAATATGAATTTAAAAAAAAATGACAAATGAGCCCATTCAAAAAGTAAAATCCAGTAAGGGACACCCTGTACATACTAACAGTATTTTTTATCATATTCCTTTTTCTAAGTAGTATTCGGTCAATTGATAGAAATAACCTAAACGCATCTACAGGAAACAAAAATAAATCAATGTTCCCTCTTTCTCCACAGTTCTTAGTCATCTTTCATACAATCCAGCCCTCGTATCTCAACCCAAGAGTAATGATTCTAGGTGAGATATAATTCGCTCGTGATCACGGACATCATAATTCAAAACGTTGGACCACATCTCGTCAGTTGTGTGGCGTGACTATAGCCCGGGCTTCTCCTCGACCGGCCCATAAATCAAAATTGGGCCGAGTTCGACAATCGTACGTGACAAGACCGCCTGGGTTGCGATATTCATCAGAACATTCCGACGAATGGTTCAATTTTGCACTACCGGAACTCAACGCCCACCTCCAAGCGACTTCCGATAAACGCAAGAGGCAAAAAAAGGAAACGACCTCGCTTACCACAAGATCGAGGAAAAGAGTTGACAGCATTTTCAACGTAAAATATGCCGCGATAGATCGTTTGTTGATGCCCCGATGGCATTTCCCTCGTGGTTAGAGGAAAGATTGTTAGGAGACCTACTCACCCGTGTAATTTCTATTGGCAATTGGTGTTAACTTTAAACTGGCGAGGGGAGAATAAGCTAAGAGGGCTTGTGTGGACCATTTATCTAAGTACGTATTAAACCAGTCAAATCAGAAAAACAAAACGGTAATAAAGCTGAAGTTAAATAGCGTAATAAAAACCCTCGAGTCTCAAAGGTGAGTTTTTATAGCCATATTAAAGAAGCTGCGACCAAATTGTCATGCGTGATTTATTATCCGATGAAATTTTACTAAAAAAGTTTCGTAACGAAGCAAAAAAATTTATATTAGTTTTCTAGACTTCTTGGCAAAATATCGGAGATAAGTGATTTGCTATTATCTTGATATAGACTACTTTAAGAAGTTCGGAATATTGCAAATAAACTCTGACATTTATTCTCACATTTTATGTCTTTGTAGATGTTTTGTGAATTATTTTAGTTGTCGCATATGCTGTATGGCACGTTTGGCAGCATCGTGCCACCTCTGGCGCGGTTGTCTGTTAGAATTATAACCTCACCAATATCATCTCATCATCTACTTGATAACAGTTGAACTCAATATGCAAGATAAATGCAAACTATAATAAGAAATTTAATATTTAAGGAGAAATCACAACAAATTGATTTTTCTTTCAGAGGCGTCAGATAAAATCATATATTTATTCTAATTTATTCAGAAACATAGATATGAAGAATCTGCAGCTATATCATAAGGTCATTGCTTTTGAAACTCTAATTAATTCTTACCATTCTCTTTTTCATAATCATATAAATAACATTTCAAATGCAGTAAAAATGTTGATCATTGATTAACAATACTATCTAGTGCAGGACTCATTGATTACCAGCAAATTTTTAAACATTTTAAAATCATGCTATTGCCATTCCTGTATATCTACCGTCGGTTAATTGAAATACATTCTTCAAAAACTACTTTCAATTTAAACTTCGATTTTTATAACTATAATTCTGGGTCTGGAGATGATATTAGCCATCTAGAGAAAAACGCAAGAGATCGTTTTCATGTGGAATTGACCAGGCTAATCAGAAAAAATATCCACATGGAGAAATGTCAGTGGCGTACCACTTTTTTGGTAAAAAATATCAGAGGACATATCTGCAGGGGGACGTCACTGGTGGAGCGATAGAATAGCTTCTCTAACTAAAATATGTGGTATTATATACTATTAACACATAGGTACCTAAATTGAAAATAATATCTAAAGTACTTTCTAAGATATTAAAAAATAATGATTTTAAAAAATAGGGGGCGAGTGACTGTGATTTTATTTCGATACTCCAGTGAAGCAACGTTCAGCGCGGTTAGTACTTGTATGGGTGAAATCCATCTTGGGAAACACAGCGATCTCATCCCACCTTCTGGCGGCTTGTATATCAGCGTATACGCGGAAGCTATGTAATTTCAAGACGAGCATTACGTAGTGGATATACCATCCTTCGGAGGGAATGTAAAGCGGACGGTCCCTTGTGTATTAAATGTTAAGCAAGTTAGGCTACTCTTCTTACGAGAAGAGGTTCGGGAAAATTTCCAGGTTGTCGGTAACTTGTCTCCTGGCGTCGGTGATAGGCCCTGGTAGCGGAAATAGGCCGACGTTAAATAAAGAGATTAAAAAAAAGAAGTCGGATGGAAGTAGATACAACTTTGAGAAACGGCACGTCGATTTAGTTTTGAAGGAGAAAGTTCGAAGTCACTGTTGATTCTTACTTTTAAAATTTGGCATCCCCATATAATTGTAAAGAGCATATAAAGCCCTATAATTCCACCGAAAAAATTGAAATCGGTTCATTCCTTTCTAAGACAGAGCCGATCAATTATACCATTTCGAAATAAAATATATAATTGTCTCGAAAACATTAATCAGATACTTCCGCACCTCGAGGAAGTTCCTGAATTAATGAAAAATAATAATAATAATAATAATACCTCTAGTATCCAGTATATTACTGGAAGATAACCTGTACGCCTGTGTCGTACGGTAGAAAATTTAAGAAAGAAAGAAGAGAAAACCCCTGCCTAAGGAATCACTACTTCCACGTCCATATTTCCTATTCAGTCTTTTACAAAGAAAACATGTTGTTACTTAATTTTTATTGCACTATGTGGAAATAATTGTTCATAGAACTTTACTAATATAATGTTTGAGATCAACTATCCAAAAAACCCATAAAATATTCCACATTGGGGTATTAGGGTGGCTGACGACAACAAAATATTGAGGACTTTGGTTCTTGTACTTTGCTATATCACAATTTAATTTGGCTTCTCGCTTGTCCCAATTTTATAGACTTGTATTTGCTCGTTTTACCTATTTACCTCCAGTTACCTTCCAACTCTTCAACGGAAGAAGATAAAATTATAATCTATATCCAGATCCCGTTACAAGTTAACTCAATATCATAAGCCACTCCAGAGTAATCGTGTGCACAAAAAGTTGCAGCGGACCGGCAAACAGAATTTTTGTGGTCAAACTTAAAATCTTGACTACGTGGATGTTGAAGTAATTAAAAATGATTACTGGAGATTTACTTCAATATTTTACTGTTGCCTTAATATATAGAATATATTCTTATTAGACATATTCTTAATCACACTGTATACTCTCTATGACTATTTGTGTCATCATACATGTATATGATTATATAGGTGTTTAAAAAAATATCAGTCATTTCCTTGAATGTTGTGTTTGGTTATTGATAATGACTATATTTATGATAATTTTTCTATTGTCCATTTATATTTTAAGCGTTTATTTGTTAATCTAAAATTTGTGTCAGTTTATTATTTTCCCATATGTATGCCATCTAACTAAAATCTCAGAATTGTCATGAACTCTTGTCAAGGTTATATGAGTATATGAATATTTAACGAGCTATATGTGAGGCTCTAATACATATAGGTATTCTGTAAACTAAAACAAAAGTTAATGATATAAAGATCCATACATAATGAAAAATGAACATTTCCTTTATGTCCTATTTTGCTCCTTCCTGAGTATGAGAAATTAATTTACGAAGAAGTTCTTTACTTTTTTCTTTAACCCAAATTCCATTGAAGATCATGCCAAACGAAGTTTTAACTAACATCCCGCTTGACCTACAATACGAATTGTCGGAAGTGCACGTATTATCGTAGTGGAAAATATTTCACACAATGTATTAAAACGATTTGCACCACTTGATAAGAAAACATTTCATTACGCCATTGTAGATTTTATTACATAAAACCAGTTAATTTTTTACCCTTTGTGAAATGAGTGTAACCGTTTGCTGGCCTTTTTCAACAAAGCAAACTTCTATTTCAAAAGGTGAAGCGTGCCTCAATTTACATTTTTATGGGATATGTGTTGGTACTTCATTATTGCCAGAGAGGTTGATGTACAATCCTTTTGGAAATAATTATACAAATAGCTACTTGTTTTCAGCGAAGAATTTTGTATTTTCATTTATTTCGAATTGTTCCCAACAAATTAAATTATACTACTGTATCTATATGTATCTCATTAAACTTTTATTTATCAGCACTAGAAAATCAAGTTTAGTTATCCTAATTCGTGCAATACTTACATTCTAATAATTAATATATTATTGTAGGTCAATTTTTGGTAATGAACTAAAGCGAAAATGCAAATTGTACAGACTCGAGCTCCTTAGTGATCATGAAATAGATTATTGCAAATTAGTCTTAATTCTGAAATATTAAGGTTAATTATTATTTATTTGAAAAACTACAAAAATGGTAATCACTTACCTTCTAGTGTACACTGTCCGACATTTCATGGGGCCACTCTCATATCTCGCTCATCTGATATCCCAATATTTTGAAACTTTGGTGGTGAATATACACCTATAAATTGAGTCGTTGACTTTAGTCAGATTATAGGATGGAAAAAGGGGATCGATTTCCAAAAAAAAAAGGTATTAGCGATTTTTTTAGAAGAAAACCAGTCAAATATTCTTAACCAGCACATTTAGAAACCCCTTTGTACAAGAATACATCATAGTGAGTTAAAAGGTGTTTGAGATAAGGGTCGTCAAAGAAAACAATGTTTTCAACTAAAAATAATGTTTATCTGTAAAACGGATTCTCAAATGAAAATAATGTATTCTTCATTTTTTGTTCAGAATAGTATATTGTACTAGTTTCAGTTGATTTTACAACAAAATAATTATTTATTTAATAAGGCAGAAATTCTAATTCGTGCATACCTACCATTTTTGTAACAAATAATCTTCAATAAAGACCCAAGTAAGCCATGAAAACAAAAGTTATTGGAAGTATCAATTTAACTTATAAATTCTTTGCCTTTCTGTGTAACCACCATCATTCCGAATACATTACTCAAAGCTTTTTCTTATATGGCGTATAACTTTGCCAATTTCAGCCGGAGTGATTTCAACCATGCCTGTCTAATTCTGATCACTAACTCTTCTTAGCTACGTGGTCTGCCCTTATAAGCTATATTTTTTAAGTGACCCCACAAATAGAATACAAGTGGTGTCAGGTCCGGAGACCTATGGGGAAACTTCTACACTTGACATTTTAAACCTATCCATCTACCTGGAAAATTGTCTTCTAGCCAACTCCTTGCAATGATATGAGCCGAGGCACCATCAAGTTGATAATACAAGTCTCTTCCGATATATTGCGGCAGATTATTGAGAAAGGGTTGAATTTCATTTTGAATGCGCTTCCCCATTCAATCTCGGAATAAAAAAAATGCCCAATAAAACCCCATAAACCACACCAAACGTTAACTTTTGACACATATTGCCTTTTAGTACTGATGATAAACCATTGATGGTAGATGTTACCTTATCAGTAAATATCACGTTTTTCAGAAAATTTATATTGCTTAAAAATTCACCCTGGGCCCAAAAACAGAAATCCAGTTTTCTGTTTGTATCACCATCTTCTAGGGTAAGTAAAAATTTTGGCTTGAATGCTCTTTTTCTATGTTTTTCGAGCAACCCATACCATGTCCTTACTAATATTTGGATTTAATGCTACTTGCCTTATGCTATATCTTGGATTTTCTCTAAAATATTTAGTCGGGGAGCCCTCCCTAGTTGTACGTGCACCCCCCCGCCCAATCCTTGGGGACAATATTTCTCATAACGATTAATGCCTAAGGAACAATTTAAGACATGTCCTAAAAAAGAAATTGGCTGTACTTTCAAAATGGCGGCCATATGTTAAAAAAATCTGTTGCCAATGTTGTTTTTGTCATTTAAAACAAAAACTAAAAAAGATGGACAAAAACTTTGTTTACAAAACACAACGTGCATAAAATTTTCTACAATTTTGTCCCTATACAATATTTTGATAGGCACTTAGGGTGGGCTCCCGTAGTAATTGTAAAATGCGTTCTTCACTTCCAATTTATCAATGTTGTAAATTATAATTCTTTGGTCTTAACTTACATACGAATAAGTTCCACTTTTTCTCACATTGTTAAAATGTGCGATTCGGTGAACGTAATTCGGCAATTTCCTCTACATCCCTGAACATACTGAAAGCATTTTTTGATGGGCTTTTCGAGACTACTTTATAGAATTGGTACTACTAGGCTATTGAAAACTAAACAAGGAAAAAGTTTTTCTTCTCGTGCGAAAATAAAAAAAAAAATGTTGATTTAATTAGTCCGGTATCATTCTATCAAGTTTTCTTTAAAAGCCTATCAAAAAATGTTTTTAATCGGTGCAGGGATGTAGGAGAAATCGTCGAATTAGGAAATCATTTTCTGAAGCACGGCACCGCCACCTTTAAACGCCGAACCATATTTATTACGCAAAATTTTACACTTCACTTATTATTTAATACTAATCCAGCATTCACATGAATTTTTAACTGACTAACTCACTTACGTTCAACAATAAATTATTACTTGCAATCAGTTTTGTTTTCATGGCTTACTTAGGTCTTCATTGAAGATTATTTCTTAGAAAAACGGTAGGTATGTATGAATTAGAATTTTTGCCTTATTAATTAAATAACTATTTTGATGTAAAATCAGTTCATGCTAGTAGGTACAATACGTTATTCTGAATAAAAAATGAAGAATAAATTTTTTTCATTTGAGAGCCCGTTTTACAGATAAACATTATTTTTAATTGAAAAAATTGTTTTTTTGAGGGCCCCTATCTCAAACACCTTTGAACCCACTACGATGTAATCTTGTACAAAGGAGTTTCTGCCGATTAAAAATATTTTACTAGTTTTCGCTTTTTTTTTTAAAAAAGAACCCTTTTTTCCGTCCTAGACTCAGACAACTCCGACTAAAATCAAATGTGGTTACATCCAAAAACTCACTTTATAGGTATATATTCACCATCAAAATTTCAAAATATTCGAATATCCGATAAGCGAGATATGAGGATGGCTTCATGAAAAGTGAGGCACCCTGTACCTATGTATATCGGGTGCCACAGGATATTATCTCGCCCTTATATTTCCTTTATTTTATAATTTATTTCAACTACCGCTATACCATATGGTATCACTTCCGGTTTACCCGGGAACGACTTTCGATTTTTAAATGTAGCACTCTGTATATGTTTACATGTTTGAAATCAGTATAAGTATACCATTGTATTTTCCTAGTACATTAATCCTCAACTCTTATGATGAACTTTTGTTTTCGGACACGTGGCTCTAAGCATTTTCTCTCTAATTTCTTGAAATAATGACGAGTTGGATGTCTTCCTTCAGGACATCTCTAAGTAAACATTTCACATGCATGCATAGAATTTTTCATACATTCGCAATACTTAAATCAATTTCATGTCAGTTGTTTCGTTATTTACGCTAATCATCTTCATGCTCATCAATAATTGATAAAAATCTTTCGCTAAAAAACTGTTTATAAATATGTCATCTCATTCTTTTTTTTATAACGTATCAACTCTTAGCGCAAAGGCAACTATGTTGAGGTTCGATAAAAATAGTATTCGAAATAACTAGTTGGGATTTTTGTAAATGCTATACTGCCCTCTAAGCAGTATATTGACTTTTGGCACAAAAATGTTCCGATGCGATTTATATATTTTTTTAGTATAAATTGTGCTCTAAAGAGCTTCCGGGATATTAAGTCACTTATAACGTTCCTTGTAACATGCAAAACATAAATGAGATTTGAAATAAAATACTGAATAATGTACCTCGATGAATTTGATTTACTGAAAGCTATTAAAAAATCGTCAGTGTGAAATGCAGCGAGAAGTTTCCCGGAACTTGAGTCAGGTGCGCCGTGTCAATAAAATGTCAATTTTCGATATGAACTTGTAGTGCTGAAATAACGGTGTGCTACAAATAAACTACTGGGAAAAATTACACTCCCGTAATGCATAATTAAATGTCAGTGACTCTCGCAAAACGCCACTTTACTGTCAGTTACACTGAATATCCAGTTGCATTCTCGTTCGAAGTCTGCTACGTTTTTCATTATTGAGCGTTTATTATGAACAGAGATTATTTACATTATATTGTAGAACTGTTTAAATGCATCATCGACAATATTATTTAAAAGGTTTTAAGTTTAAATGTCAGGATTTTGAATTTTCGGTGTCTATTTAGATATGTCTGAAAAATGTATTTAAAAAATACAAAATCCAAAGTTAAGAATGTGAAAATAATTAGCTTTGAAATAATTTAGTGTGAAAAAGTAACAAGACATCCCAATTCATTGCTACTGTTTCACTATAATATATCATTTCACTATTTTAAATCGAAACCTAGAGTAAACATGATTCTTTTCACCGGTTTGTTGAACTTTTTATATAATTTCTATAGAATTCTCTTCGCAGCTTTCTTGTAAATAGTAAGAGTTTTTGGATATTCTGAATTTTGTGATAGCAACTAAATTGGTGGAAGACTCGTTAGTATAAAAAATATATATAAAACAAAGTAAAAAAAAAAACTAGATCCAACCTGTCTGTGCCTCGAATCCCCAAAGTTTTGATTGCAAGGATTGCTTGATTGGATTGCAAGGCAAAACTTTAGTCACTAGACCACCATTTGCTATTACAGAAACTGTCAATACCTGTGATATATATTACTCGAAAATCATAATTCAACGATTAGATATTATTTTATTATGAAATGTATATTAGTAAAATGTATAAACAAATAATGATGGGAAATAGCATTTCGCAAGATTTCTATTTAACTGTTTAATTACAACATGAAAGTTAAAAAATACAGTTTTTTAAATTTTAAATGATTAATAACTTTTTTATTTACTGATCAATTTTGTTCAAAAACAATAGGATTCTTTCTTTAGGTAACACTAACTTACTGTCCAAATTTCAGTATATTCGTATTTTTTTTCTTAAGTTACCATGCTCTCAAGAAACTTGACGGACAGACGGGCAGACAGACGAACATTTTAAAAGTTGTTCAGAATTCGTTCACTAACACAATAACATGAAATTTTTTTATCTATAATCGATATTTACGGTTTTAGAAATGTGCCTATCAAATGCAATATAGGTACTCTCTACAGTTATTATACTCTCTTTTGCGAAGAGTATAATAACTGTAAAATTAACAACATATTATCAACATATCCGTCGGCCATCTTGGATTTTATAGCGGCCATTTTGAAATATAAGTATATTATCAATATCTCGGCTTCTAAATCACTTAAGACCACAAACTTGTCTAAGTATACATATTTGGGGTCGGGGAATAAAACTACACAATTTTTAAATGTATCACACTATATATTTATTCACTAATATATGTAGATGCAGACAGTGCTGTTAAAGGCAATGGTCTGGCAGATTGTGAAATTCGCCTGTGAATATATAGCATCTTGATCGGTCACATCAGCACCATTCAAAATCATACATACAAGAACAGTTGGCACTGACTGTTCTTGACAACCAGAAGGAAAATTACCATCGAAGTGAAAACCTGTGTAACTTGCAATTTCTTTGCGCACTAACTTGGCAGTCTTAGCTAACAAAAGGACATCATGTTCGTAATCACATGACATGGCCTGCTGTAGCATTTCCCGCATGCCTTCTTCAAACACCAAAAATGTATACTTTCCATCACTTTGTTTTTGCGCTGGTGGAAAGTAAACTAGCAGTTTCTCCTTCAATCTGGTTCTGTTAATCTCCTTCTCAGCGCCAAGGATTTTTAATCGGTTCTCATACAGTTCATGCAACTTTGAAAATTTAAGCTCCAAGCTTCTAAACTCTTTGATATTGTTCTATAAAGACCAGTATGGTGTTGTCTTGTCTTCGATTCCATGTGCATTGAGTGGACATTCTAGATTTTCTGAAATTGTTTTCTAACAGATCATGCACTTGTTCCAATCCATCTTGTATTTCAATTCAATCTGAAACAAAATAAAAAGCATATCGGAAAATGTGGACACAGACAAAACAGTTCATCGGTGAATAGTTTGTAATTGGTACATATATTTGTGAATAAATATATAGTGTGATACATTTAAAAATTGTGTAGTTGTATTTCCTGACCCCAAATATGTATACTTAGACACCAAGTTTGTGATCCTAAGTGATTTAGAAGCCGAGATATTGACAATATACCTATATTTAAAAATGGCCGCTATAAAATCCAAGATGGCCGACGGGGAAGTTGATTCCTATCAAAAATTGAAAGCTACGTACCTAACTATCATCTGGAAAAATGTTGGTGGTTTTGTCCAGTGTGTCCACATTAAGGGTGCTGGTGTCGTGTTTAAGAAAATGATTTTGTAGTTCGAGGATTTCTCTTACATCCCTGAACCGATTTAAAAAATTTTTTGATAGGCCTTTAGATACAACATTATAGAATGGTACCAGACTATTGAAAAGTCAAAAAAATTTTTTTTTTGATTTTCGCACAAGTAAAAAATTTTTTTCTCTCTTTATTTTTAAATAGCCTAGTACCATTCTATAAAGTTGTCTCTAAAAGAATAGCAAAAATTTTTTTCAGTCGGTTTAGGGATGCAGGAGAAATCCTCGAATTACGTTCACAAAACCGTCCACCTTAACGCGAAATTCGACGTTAAGCTGCCCCAATACTACATGCAAAACGCGATATGTGACATTAATACCAATATCGAGATGTGTGTTGTATTGCATTATCTATCTACTAGAAATGTTTTCCATGTACAAAATGCGTCAAATAATTCCAGAATTTCATTGTATAGTACTACATATTCTATAATATATATTTGCGTGCAAACCCTCCAATAACTCAAATGTAGTGATTGCGTTTATTGTATTAACATTTACCGTTTTGAGCATGTATAATTTAAGAGCAGACCCAGTGTTGATTCCTGAAGAATGTTTTTATGAATTATCACTATTTTCTCGTTTGAAGCAATCTTTCAATCTTTCTGTGTCGAGTAACTTAAGTACTAAACACGGCTATTTGTCGTTTTTATGTCGAATTTCTTTCAGGCTTCTAAAAGCCAAGTATTATTTTAGTTTTTGGTTGTTGTACAATTACATAAATATTCAGTGTGAGCTCGAAAAGTTTTTATTGAATCTGAAATAATGTGTATTATAAAGTATTTTTATAGGTGTCTTTATCTATAATTTATTCATAAATAATACTACTGGCTACCTGTCCGCCATTACTACCGACCCTAAACCCAGCGAGTGGTTTAAACAGGTCGGTCTTGAAAAAATTAAATTTTACAGAAACGGTCGTTTATTTACAATTTCAGTGACAGTTGATACCACAGGCCCTAAATTCGGGGTTAAATGGTTATTAAATCTAATAGAACGACACGCGTTGAAATTAAATTTCTGAGTCGTTTAAAATGGCTCTAGTCACAAACTCCCAACGTTCTATCGTACCACGAAAATGATGGTGGTGTACTTTTTCTTCCAAAATGACTCTTTGTTCTTACTTTTCCATCATACGCTTATGAGGGCTTAACAGATCGGGGTTATTACGGGGAGTCTTGATAAGTCGAGTATCGTTTGACCAGGAGAAGTCAAAACAACCTCGTGGGGTTGGAACCACCTTCTCGCTGAATGACAAAATATTCCTAATAGGGCTGAAGAACGGTTTTCTCCAGTTTTCGAGGGCGAATAACATGATAATTGCAATACTTCCCCCACTCTTCTGAATGAAGAAAAAATACCCCTTGTTGCAATATTGCAACCATTGTGTTTCTCGCCTCGATAAGGGGGGAAACCATTCTTCAGCCCTTTCGCAGTATTTTCTATTTTCCGAATGTTTTGTCATTTTTGTCATTCAGGGATGGTTACAACTCCCGGAGTTGTTTTGGAGGCTCCTGGTCAAAATATGTTCGATTTATCAATATTTTCTGTAATAACCCCGATCTGTTATATCCTCACAAGCACAATCAGAACAAGTTTTTTTAATTTTGGAAGAAGAGTGAGGGAAAATATTGAGATTATCGTGTTACTCGGCCTCGGAAACTGGAGGAAACCGTCATTCAGCCTTTTCGCAGTATTTTCGGAATGTGTTGTCATTCAAGAAGGGGGTGGTTCCAACCCCCAGGGGTTGCTTTGGCGTCTTCTGGTCAAAAGATACTCGACTTATCAATATTCCCTGTAATAACCCCTATATGGCTAGCCCTCACAAGTGTATTAGGGAAAAATCAGAACAAGAGGTAGTGTAGTTTTTTTGGGGGGAAAAGTACACCATCATTTCCGTGGTACAATAGAACGTTGGGAGTATGTGACTAGAGCCATTTTAAACGATTCAGAAGTTTCATTACAAAGCCTGTCGCTCTATTAGATTTAATAGCTATTTAACCCTGAATTTAGGGATGAAATGTCAATTTAAAAAAAAATGAGCAGAGAAACACATATTTTTGACGTGATATTTGAAATCACCTTTTGAAAATAATTTTTTTGTGTGTGCCTGAATAATCAGTTACAGTAGAATGTTTTTGCTTTTTTATGGTTTGCGCTAGTAGCGGACAAGTAGGCACTACATTATATCTACGAAAGGTTAGAATTTGTATGTTAGTATGCACAGATTGGAGCAACAATATACATAAAATATAGATTTTTGTTTGATTTCATATTAAATTCGAAAAGCGTGAAAGTTTTTCATTTACTTAATAACTAGCACATCATTAATTAGACCATTAGTATTCTAGGCTTTTAATTATTTCATTGTTAACAATTACAAAAGTTTCTAAATAATGTATTTTCAAGACTAAAAAAATATTTATTCTCCTCTTTTTAAATTCATATAAAAACTCAATAATAAAAGGTAGTATTCAACATTAAACCCCGTTTAATTTAAAATCTCTCTTATTAAGCCTAAGCATTCACTGAAGTCATTATTACCTAAAAAAGTTACATTTGCACAATTTACACGCACAAACAATGTTTGAGTTGCCAAAAATTGTTTCTCGAATTTAATAGTCATTAGGTGCGACATCAGAATGACGTTCACTTTCGGTGGGTAAGTTTTGAGGCAAATTCACTCTGAGATATGATACGTTAGCAATATGCTACTCTGCCATTCTATTATGTTCCCCATTCATCCATATGAGTTTGGGATATTACTTTGCTAATGTTGCTACAGCTTCAATGGCCCTTCTGATATAGGGTAAAGTAGATACAGTCCTTTCTATTATCAAGTTATATAAAGTTTAAGTATTCGGGGGACGTTTTATCTAGAAATAATGTATTAGGCTGAGAGTTACTTGCCCCATGTAATTTATATATGCAAATATTGTATTGTACTATGTACTGATTTAAAATAAAATATTTTCCATTTGGTTAACTAAATGAGTTCAGCATGATCTACCTTGGCAGATGTCTCCAGAGAATGCAGAACTTATTAACGGGCGTGCAGCACTAGACAAGAAGTCAAGGGAATATTACGTGCCGATACGTGCCTTTGTTCCGTAAATTAAGGCTTTTGATAATGTGAAATAAGATAAACTGTAGATTATATTATTTGAAATAGGAGCAGCTAGTCTAAATTATTCCATCGATATGAAGAAAACGCTGCTTTGGTGAAATTCCCAAAATCCCACACAAAGGCGTCAAACATTACTATGTTCTTTCACCAAATCTCTTTAATATCTATAGTGAACACGCGGAGCGTTGCACACAGAGATTGAACTGGCTTCAGTTCGTCTCATTTGTTAGAATATGTCTACACACAATTAGATAAAAGTTAGTACATCATGGCTGTACTATTCGACATATCGAGGAATTTGATACCACAGTCACACAATATAGCAATGGGTGTACCCCAAGGCTCTGTTCTTGGTCCCTACTGTTTTTGTTATACGTGAACGGTCTTCTTAACCATATCATCAAAGGTCATCTAACGATGTTTGCTGACGTCCTTACGGTAACTTTGTCAGCAGAAGTGCCTGAGAAACTGCAAAATTTAGTTAACCTTACACTGGAAGAAGTTAGCTCATAGTCCCAAAGAGATTTATTGATAATTAATAATAAAACAAACTGTTTATTAATTTCTATTTACAGAGACCCTTAATATACGCATAATATACAATTTATTGAAGACGTTAACCTATCGAGCAGTACTAAATTGCTCGGCACTCATCTAGATAGTACATTGTCATGGGATTTACATATTATACTACATGTGTCTATAGCCAGTTGAATAAAGCCCCTTTCGCTATCTTGCAACTGAAAAGTACACTAGTACACTCTTAAAAACTTTAATATGTACTAGCTTATTCACATATAATGCTGGGGAAGTGCTAAAAATAGGGACAGACTATTTATCTGTCAAAAGGTTAATAATATGAGTTATAATGAGAATTGCAGTGTAACATACAAAAACAAAAAAATTCTCACGGCACCATACATTTTTATGTTTAAGTAATGTCTTTGTTACATTTCCATGTAACCAATAGTTCAGGAGATACTACGGAAAATAGAAGAAAATTGCGTCCGATGGTGAATTTTAATTGCCTTGTGGCATTGGTTAGCGTTATCCGATCGAGTTAAAATTTTGTACACTTCATTTTTTAAATAATTAGAACCACTTTAGGGGGTGAGGCCGAAAAAATTGTAAGAAAAAAAATCGATGAAAATTACGTCTTATAGTGAATTTTAATTGCCTTGAGGCACGGGTCAGCGTTATCCGATCAAGTTAAAATTTTCTATACTTCATTTTTTAAATAATTGGAAAAGCTTTAGGGGGTGAGGCCGAAAAAATTGTAAGAAAAAAATATCGTTATGTATAGCTAAGAACCACCCTAATAGGCACGATATATTGTCCTAAATTCAGTATGACTTTCTAGTACCGTATTCTTTAACAAAACCTGCTTGCCCAGGAAGTATTTGCCAGTACAGATAATGCTGAATAAGAAAAAATACATTAATAAAACATCTAATGTCGAATCTGACAGAGTGACAAAAAACGAACAGAATTTTATAGAAAAATAATATTTTCTTTATTCTTGCAACGGTAATTTTCTTTTATCTTACAATTCTATTACATATAAAAACAAAGGGTTATAAAACATTGTTGAGCACTACGTTTTATTAGTTTATCGGCTCTCTCATCAAACTGTGTGGCTACATTGTGCCTGTCCAAATACATCAATGACAGTGCAGTTCGATTAACTTAATACAGGGTGAGGCATTGCCTCTCCTGTTATTAATTTCTGGATGAGCAAACTTCGGTAATTAATAATGGTCAATGGACTATCGAATGCTGTAGTGGCTTAAGTGAACGATTAGGGAAAATTGATTACCTCCGTTGCATCAAATGTCATCACATACTTCAGTGATTTTATTTATTATTCTTGCTGTCGATATTTCACAACATTTAAACTACCTTCAGTCGAAAACTAATGACAATCAAATTTCAGTCAATAAATTTTTACATCAAACCATAAAACGGAAGCTTCGTGAGATTTCAAGCATACACTGCATCATTTATGTAATTGGATTTTCAGCAAACGGTGAGTATTTCGGAATGTAAACCAATGTACCTTAGTCAAGTGAAATCGGTTCATGTCCAAACGGCTTACGAAATGCTCTGAAACAGAAATAAAAAGAGTAACCATGTAAATGGTCGCTGGTAGGACAAATATCTAAGAATAGAAAGCAGACATCTAAATTGTAAATCCTCATTTCGAGTCGATATAAATAAAACCTTCGCAATAATTTTATGAAGGAATAATAATAAATAATTAGGTATGCAAAATAACGAAATTCAAAATTTCTCGAGGACCACTTTTTCTGTAAAGTAAAACGGACAAAGATACATTTAAAGTCCCAAAAGCAATCTATTAATATGCGAACAACCATTTAATGTCCTAATAAATCTTGAATAATAACATAGCTACACAAAAAAAAAGTGGTCTGGCCTGCTGACCATACCATTATATCCCATGTATTTGGACTCTCTGAAACCGAGACCGAAGTCAGAATTGTCAGATTGGTTCGTTTTTCATCCCTAACCTCAACAAACACCCTCAAAACAAAAATAAAGTGGTCTGGCCTCCCCATAAGCAAAATTTAAACGTTATACAACTATTCTGTTTTATTGCAATTTTATAAATGTAATAAAATAGCAATAAAACCAAATTGTTGTAGAAATGACAATTATAAAACAAATTTGTTTATTGGGCTGCAGTCCAGATCAGTCTATTCTTGTGTATTTGGGTTCGCTGAAAGCGAATCCGAAGTCAGAATTGTCAGAGTGGCTCGTTTTTCATCCCTAACCCCAAAAAACACCCCCCCTCCAAAAAAGTGGTCTTGCTTGCGGACCATACTAATGTATCCTTATGTATTTGGACCCTCCGAAATCGAATCCGAAGTCAGATTCGTTCTTTTTTCACCCCTAATCCCAAAAAACACCCCCAAGGCAAAAAGAAAGTCAGACCATTGATCTGGTCTGTAAGTCAGACCATTTGTATCGACAGGATCATCCATTCTTCTGGTCCTTAAGCTGTTGATCACGAACTTCACTGGAGTTATACCGCCAGTCACAGCTGGCAAAACTTTATCTCATTACATTTCTGGGTAGTAGCGAATATTCTCAACCCGTATTCAATACTCTCGAAATCATGTTATCGGCACATTATATTTCGTCATAATGCTGCTAATAAAGTAAATCATCGTTAAAGCCTCTCGAATTTCTAACTTTAGGTGTCCATCCATCATGAGATATACGAACTTTTCCGTGTAAAGCTTCTCCAACTTCAAGAATTATTTGATCATCGGGCATATCTTACTGGAGTTTGCTAGAATCTCACTTTTGATGTAAGCTTATACGTATGTACACGAAATAATGAAATACGGAATTTCACTGCCACTTTATTAAAAATGAACAAGGCATCTAGATCAATCCGCTCTGGCGACTACTATAGATATGTGTCTAACTTGTCGTCCCCTTTTTCTCTGCACTTGCGGTACACATTCGAGAATTGGTATTGATACTGATTTGTTCTGCAATACCGAAATCAGTCTGTTCCAACTGATAAGGAAGTATTGGGATTAGGTAATATTATTATTGTTAGTTGACTGTTCCTAATTCCTGAGACCAATACTGCGAAAATTACCTATTAGCAGGATGCGGCACTTGTTAGTAGGTAAATCCTTTACTAAATTTTGATTTATTTTTTGGCATCGTCAATAATGTCTTTTGCTTCAATTACCGCTTACTAGATAGGTGATATCAATAAGGGATCAGAAAAGTAACTTGTTGCCTAACTGTTCGTCCTCACTGTAGAAGACAATAATCTCCTGTACATACGGTCACTACCAAGTTTTGTTGGCTTGAGCTTCTCTCTTAACGTTTGCTTTCCGCTGCCGCTTGTAGTATCATTGATCCGTAGGTTGGTAGTTTCATTGCACGAATATAAATTTATTAACCCCGGTTTACCGCGAATTAAGGAATTATTTGTTAACACTGCTTGTCCTTGTTTCTTCACTGCCTTCCACACTTGTTGAATTACTATCTGGTAAATAGCTTTGAATCGTAATAATACACCGAGATCTTCTGTTTTAAAACGCGGGTTTTATTTATTTATTGCACCAACTCTCTGGACATATAACTTTCTTCACTGTAGCTACCCCGGAAGTGGGGTTTCAACACTCTAAAGAAGTACTGGCGCCCGAGTATAAACCGCTATTATACAAAGCTATCATACGTGGCAGTCTCGTTCAAAGGAAGTGTGACACGTTATGAGAGCAGTCTGATTGTAATAATGGATTTGTATTGTACGTGCATATTGTGCATATTATATATGAATTGCTTATAAAAATTTCTAAAAATTTACCGTGCTCTTCGTTTACGGATAAGGGTAGTACGTATTCTACAGACGATGGCGCCATCTAATAGAACAGGCTTAAACTAAAATGATTGCTAGTTTTTTGAAAATTGGCTGATTTTATTAAACTGAAAAATTATTTATTTTTCTTGTAAATAAATGAATAATTGTTTTCGATATACTCTTATCATTCGGCTTTATACTAGAGTGAAATACTGTTACGTGCTTTTAACTATTTTCCACTATTACCATAGACTTGTTTTACCCACAAAAAATAATGAAAAAAGTACAGTTTTCTCAATAGTCGTAGAAAGATTTAATAAACTTGGCAATATTATATTACTCTAATATAATTTATCAGAAGCATTTCTGTTACCAACACACCCCACTCGATGGTGGGAATAATTTATTTTTTGTATTTTCAAGAAGATATCTTAAATCTATAGGTGAAATGTATCGATATATTTTATTTAGTAGTAGTATAACGCATCTTTATCAATATTGCAATGCAGGCAGTGCCAGGTCTAAACAACAAAATCCGTGAGTTCATCTCCATGATGAATAATCTATCTATCGGTGGCAACGATCGGTTCGACAACTGCGAACCGCCCGCTTTGATTGGATCCCATGTATTACAGAAGTGACGTGCTTCAATCCATCTTGATAACGCTCTAGCGTACCAGCCAAGAACCGTACATCTTCCATAGCCCACGTCTGCCGTTTTCCCGTTGTGTTATCGTTAATTTAACTTTAGCTCAAATCTTGCACGATGCAGACAGGCAGGCCACGAACATCCGGACCCCGAAGCATGTGACAACTTTATATATTGGTTATCGATGTTTTCAGCAAATAGCTTATTTTGGGATCTTTTTACTTTGAATTAATTACGCCTAATACTTGCAATCTTCTCGAAAAGGTGCAAAATTTGTCAGACCATCGCGACGGCATCTCGTTATCACATCTTTAGCGCACAAAAAGGGGAGATAATTGAATGCTGTACTCCGTAATTAGGTAGAATTTACCTAGGAGGGATCCCCTGTTATTCAATCACCCTTCCGAAAGAGTGTCGCGAGGTAGGTAAATTGAAAAATCAATGCCGGCGCTTCCTAATTTATCGAATAAAACGTTATTAAGGAGGCAGGAATAAGAACGCTTCAAATTCCTTGTTTATATAAGGGTGTTTATGTAAGATTAAATTAAAACAGAAACATTTCACATGCGGAAAGTACTTACCTTTAAAAATTATAAGCTAATTATTCCATATCGTAATGATGTGCTTAATTTGAACGTGATTGGTGATTTGGTCTATCACGCAACTAGTAAAAAAAAAAATTAAACCTTAAAAAGCACCACCCTACATAATTGAGGTATGTTAAGAATAGTTAAGAGTTTCCATTGTTTCATATTTCAAATCTGAAATTGAAAACTTCTACTTTCCTAGAGCATATAATAGTAATAAAAAAAAAATACAAAATTTTATATAATGTGGCGGGGTATCAGCTAAAAACTGATGTATATCTCAACCACAGTGTCCTGATAGACCCCAGGACGAGAAGCGTGTGTCCCTGTTTTTTCTCCTTTGTTGATCTTCAATATTTATTTTTTCATTGTCGACATAGGTTAATTGGAATAAATGTTTTTTTTTAGGGTAGCGGTTGGCTATATGGCTAGTGGCCAGATGCCAAAAAAAAAAAAAATCTCAACCACAGATTTCAGTAACTGCAGAACATATATAATTACTACACATACATAGATACACGGCAAATAAAAAACTGGAAAATAAAAAATAAATGAATAAATGCCAACAATAATATATACAGTATGTCCACAGTTAAAGTGGATAACTTTTTTATTTCTCATTTTACGCGGAAAATTTATTCTTCATAAAAAGTTTTGCTTTTGTTAAAAATACAATTTTCATGAAGTCGTGAATTGTCATGAACATGTCATGTACAGGATGTTTAGAAAATTAAAAAATCTGAAAATTATGTAAGAGTAAACTACGTTCTATTTTAACGATATGAAAACTGTCACTAAGAAAAGTTTAGCATTAAAATTTATGTCAGAATTCCAATTCGTGGATAAATCTGCCTAATTCGACTTTTTTAAATTTGTTTTAGTTATCCTAATACATTTTTTCAATGCTGTTAAAAATAAAAGTAGTTTAATATAATTACGAGTATAATTAGCTGTCTTATTTAATAATTTTTGTAAGAAGAAAATAATTTTTATTTTTCCGTAAGTTTTACCGCATGATACCGCTTGGTGCTAAGGAAAATTTAAAAAAAAATCAAATCAGGTAGATTTATCCACAAATTGGAATTTACGTGAATTTTAATTCTAAACAAATTTTCTTATTGACAGTTTTTCATATTGTTAAAACTGAACGTAGTTTACTCTTACTTAATTTTCAATTTTTTAAATTTTCTGTACATGACATGTTAACTTACTCCATGGCGATTATATTTTTAATAAAAGCAAAACTTTTTATGAAGAATAAATTTTCCGCGTAAAACAAGAATTAAAAAAGTTTACCCTCTTATCCTCTCTAACTGTCGACATACTGTAGACTATGATGTGAAAAACAAAAATTACATTGCAAATAAGTGGATGATTAAAAAAACAATGATATGTAAATTGGATGGTAATGAAAGTAATTAGCCATTGAGGAACACATACTTAATTTTATTTTTGAATATCTGATATGAAAGACTTAAATTCTTACTAAAGTAAGTTTAAGGGTGGGGCGCTGTGCTTTGGAAAATGATTTGGCAATTCAACAATTCCTCCTACATCCCTGAACCGATTCAAAAATTTGTTTGATAGGCTTTTAAAGACAACATTATAGAATGGCACCAGGCTATTTAAGAGTCAAATTACCATTTTTTTGACTTTCGCACAAGTAAGAAATTTTCTTCTTTCTTTACTTTTCAATAGTATAAATTTGTCTCTAAAAGCTTATCAATTTTTTTTTAATGCGGTTCAGTGATGTAAGAAAAATTGTCGAATTACGTTCACGGTACCGCCTACCTTAACATTAATTATACTGAAGACAATAATATGATTATTGTATTATAGATATTTCATTTTTACAAAGTTTGGTAATTAGACGAGTTGGTCAACATGTGCAGTGACTTTTTACTACTTTTAGCGATACCAACCTAGTTTTCGCCATGGCACTTTTCACCAAACTTTCTAACGTGAAATAGCTCAATTGAAAATTTTAGTACATGAGTCAGTGCTCCTAAGCAGAAAAGGAAACACAGTTTAAGCATTGTCAATCCATAAGTCAAAGAGTAACATAGATATTGCAAACTACAGGGATACTGTAATAATGTGTGCTGGTGCTAAATTATTTGAACAGGTTATATACAGAGTTTTTTTTATCTATTTATTTAACGTCGGCCTATATTTCCGCTACCAGGGCCTATCACCGACGCCAGGAGACGAGCTACCCCCAGCCTGGAAATTTTGCCGAACCTCTTTCCTTAAGAAGAGTAGGGACCATTTACTTGCCTAACATTTAATAGACAAGGGACCGCCTGCTTTACATCCCCTCCGAAGGATGGTATATCCACTACGTAATCCTCGTCTGAAATTACGTAGCTTCCGCGTATACACTGATATACAAGCCGCTAGAAGGTGGGACGAGAACGCTGTATTTCCCAAGATGGGTCACCCATCCAAGTACTAACCGCGCTCGACGTTGCTTCAACGGAATATCGACTGATATTCATATTGAAGTCGCCTCTACGCTCGCCCCATATACAGAGTTTCTCACATGAAACTCCCGGAACTATTTTCTTGATAAATAAAAGAGATATTTGAATTATGTGAAAGGTATTATTAAGTTAACAGGCGATATCTCCATTATTTGAAAAGATAATATATATAAAAATACCTGCAAAAAGCATGAAACACTGTCTAAAGGCGCCGTTACACGGCGCATGGTTCGCCGAACCTGGCCTGACGAACCACGAACCACGCGCCGTCTGACATGGGTGGTACGCTATTAGCTCGCGGTTCGCGGTGCGTGCTACCGCGATCCATCGGATGTCGGTAAACTTTCACGTACCAAAGGATACAACCAAATGCATCACAAATCTGAATGAACTACGTACTGTATTGACACTCTCAATTCAACGCACCGTTACACGTCGCGTGGTTCGCCGAACCACGAACCTGGTGCGTGATTCGGCGAACCACGCGCCGTATAACGGCGCCTCAATAACACATCTGGAACCGTGTTGCCTCTTGCAATCCTAAGAAATCATCACTAACTTTTTTTTTTTCAAATGGCGTCTTATATAGCAAGAGCCTGAAATCCCTACGTTATTCTGAGCAAAGTGATATGCCATAATATAGTATTAGTCCAATCAATGAATGCCCAAAATGGTATTGTAGAGAACATTTAGGAGGGGAGAATTTTCCTCTTCAGGGATGTGTTGGGGGTAGTTAGGAGGTAAAAATACTAAAAGTCCCCGCCCCCTAACCCAGCCGCTTTTTCGATTATTTGCTTATAACTAGGAAACCATGCGTCGCACGGGAAAAGGTAGTCTATACAAAATTAAACATAATTAAATTTTCCACAAGAATGTTTATATTCATTTTCTTCCTATATGTTATAGTTACCGAGATACTCTCCAGCGTAAATCGATGATTAATAAAAAAATAATCAATTATGTAATATTGCTATCAAAGCGGTTTACCGTGGTCTGCTAATAAATCACAGTCACAAAACAATCTTTATTTTACAACACTCGACGTATTTACTAACGTAATATTTTGTCGAAATTTATACATTTCCTTAAATATACAGTGTTACTCACTTAAAATGAAGATACCCTTATAATATATAACAAAATTAAAAAGGTCTTCATTTTAAGTGAGTCACACTGTATATTTAAGAAAATGTATAGATTTCGGCAAAATATTACGTTAGTAAATACGTCGAGTGTTGTAAAATAAAGATTGTTTTGTGACCGTGATTTATTAGCGAAGAATCGAAAAAAGGAACCTTTCCACCCCCCTCCCCCCCTGAAGCGGCGGGGCTAGGGGCGGAGACTTTTAGTATGTTTACCTCCTAACTACCCCCAGCACATTCCTGAAGAGATAAATTCTCCCCTCCTCAATGTTCTCTACAACTCTTTCATTGACTGGACTATATATATCTAAAGATTTTAGCAAAGCATTTGATGAAGTTGGCCATGACTACTATAATTATAAAGGTTAGCATAGCCTGTAAAGATGATGATACTCTTAAATAGTTATTTTACAACATAGATGATTTGTAGTGAAGCACAGTTATTGAAACATTTCTTGGAAATATTGTGTAAATTCTGGAGTGCTTGCTTTCCGTTGTTCAATTCATAAAATGTTTAATTTTTTCTTGTGCGCCCTTATGAACCTAGGAAATCAGAACAAAGTGACCATGGCATGGGTGCCAGGGGAAATGAAAAGGCTGATGAACTGGCTCGGGAAGGCGCATCTAATACCCTGGTAGGTCCCGAACCCTTTTGTGGCGTGGCTAAGCCATGCAAACGATCATGCATTAATAAATGGGTACAGAACAAATCTTTAGAATTGTGGAAGAGTTTATCGTGACAGATACAGGCTAAAGAGTTCATTAAAGAACGATCGGCCAAATTCACGGAAGATGTACTATGCTAAAATAGAAAGGCCATTAGGATAATAGTGGGTCTTCTCACTGGACTTTGTAAGCTCAATAGGCATATGAGTCTAATGGGCCTGGCAGATGATGCATCATGCAGATTCTGTCAAGAGGAAGAGGAAACCTCAGTACATGTGCTGTGCCATTGTGAAGGTCTAGCCAGACTGAGATTCCAACTAGTTGATGAGGAAAAACCAAGGGTAGATAGCTATACTAAGAAGCCCCTATCAAGGCTACGGAGTCTGGTACAAAGGATAAAGCTGGATAAGGAGCTCTAAATAAATTAGATGAGGAGCGCAACAATAGATCCAAGGTCAAGCAGCCAGCTCTTCCCTTCAATCTAATCTAATCTACTTTTTGTAACAAATTTACGAAAAAGTTAAAAGAGTTGCAAATTGTGTGATGCTCTGAAAATATACATAAATGAAGCCGTTATTTTACATTACAATAAAACAGTTTTTATAATAGTAATTCATCGAAAGAGAGAGCCTATTGTGTTCGACTACAAGATGAATCATGCATGTTAGAAAAGTAGTAATAGTGTTAGAGACTTGGGCGACGGGCGTTATCTATGACTATCATCTCTCAGTTTCTGAGCACATTGAAAACATCTCGGCAATGCCAATTCGCATATTGGGATTTATAGTGAAACAATCGTCTTTCGATAACGTTAGAATCATTACAACAATGTACTATGTGTTTGTAAGAATCAAACTTAGATTTGTATCAATAATTTGGCACAGAACAATAAATCTGCTTAAACACACTTGAGAAAATACAGAGTAAACTTGTAGATAAATATCTTTGTTATAAATAATACTATGTTAAATCGAAATATCATTATGTTAGATGTGCATACTTAGGAATTGAATTGAATATATTATTTTGATATGTCTTTCTATAAAGATGTAATTAATATAATTAATGTCCTACAAGTCTGTTATTTTACAATAACCACCCTATTTTGAGATACATTAAATGAAAAATAACGCCCTAGGGCATTATGAATATCTATAACGCCCTAGGGCATTATAAAATTATAATACAACCCAAAACAAACAAATTATGATAGTGTTATTGACAAACAAAATGCGTTGCTATGCAACTGCGGCGTTTACAAACAATTTTGATTTTTACTCTCTTTTAAATCAAATCGTTCTGAACATAATAGATGTCAAATTAATAAATCGTAAATGTCAAAAAAAAAATTCGAATTAAATAACAGACTTGCAGGACATTAAACGTTGAAGGCACCACGGGTGTTATAGGATAATGACGTCCTCGGTCGACGTACACTCCCTCGGGCCAGAGGCCCTCGGGATTGTACATTGTCGACCTCAGTGCGTTATTATCCTTATAACACCCTTGGTACCTTAATAACTATAATAGCACAACGTTTCAGCATTAGTCCCATTCAATATATCTACACTACGAACTCGTTATACAGTGTGTCTCATTTTTTTTTACGGTAACACCTTCATAGCTCAGTTATTAGCCATCCGATTTCAACCAATTAATAAATACGAGATAATTTATCTAAACATCAAAGCGTATAAGTTTAAATAATAGAATGAAGCTCCAGCAAGGTCAGTTTTGTATAAAATTAAACTTTATAAAATTCCAAGACTAATAGTTTCAGTTTTTCTGTATTAAAACTTTCAGCCGTAAATTTCTGACTTCTGAGTGCGATTTCACATAAATCATGGAATGTTGTCACAAGATTTATGTTGTGATACATTGGTCTTTATATAAGGAATTCTCCACGAATCTCGATTATTGACACGTCTGGTTTACTGCTTGCTACATATCATAGGAGTTGCTAACTATAAAGTTTTAGAAACTAAGGGTAGGCCTTGTTGAATTTTTGTTTCGAGTTTATCTTATTTTGCATTGCCGTTGTTCTGGATTTTAGGGTGTTTTAGAATATTTTCTGTGTCACTAATGATTCTGACATTAGACATCCTGAACGCAAATATGAATTCCCTTTTTGTCATAGAAAGTTACTAAAAACTACCAATTGCTTTATTTAAAAAAGTTAAATTTTTTATGTACCTATTCATCATTTAAAACGTTTTTTTATTTCCTTATTTTCAAGAGGCTCTCGGCATCTCAACTCCACGGGATGTCGTTTAGCATGTTTATTCCTTACTCCAAAGAGATTAATTTTCGATTAGGAAGCGTCTACATTTTTCATTTAAAAAAAAACTACCTTGTCTAAATTTTTCATCTAGGTTATGAATTCTAGTTAATTTTGACCTCCTGAACACGAAAATAATGTTTAGAACTCCATTTGAATGACATACTTCATATTAAAATGCTGAAAATATAAAATAATCAAATATTTCGCACTTGAAAAAGTTCAAAAGTTGGGTATGATTTCTGACTGTTTGTTGCTCCCTGATCATTATATATAGGAGTTCTTATTTCCTGTTAAATCAAGTGAATAGGTTTTGTTTTATATATACACTATTTAAATAACTAATATTAATAATCAAAATACGGAAATAAAAGTGAAATGTAAATAAAGCAAGATGATTTTAATGTTCACATTATAGAATCTTGTGGAACTTAAACTTACTTGAGTTATCTACTGCACCTATTCAGTCACAGCTTTTCATAAACTTCCCAATTATATTAAAAATACTTGCTCAGTATGAAAAGGTGCAAATATCATTACGTAATCTTCTCCCCGTAATATTCCGGAAGATTCCATTGTAGCAGTTGAAAATATATATTTTTTTAAATTACACAGTATATTTGATCAAAATATAGCAACCATATTGCTCTCTGGTAGAGAATAAAAACCGTATTCGTATTAGCCAGATATGATTTAACCAGAGATCATACTCCAAACGTATGTTTAATTTTTTTTTTTCAAAAATGAACGCCATCTTGGTTTCTAAGGTAAAATGTTGACGCGTCCTAATCAAAAATGAATCTCTTTGTTGTAAGAACCAACCATGCCAAATGGAACCCCGTGAAGTTGAAGTTCAGTAAAAAAAACCGTCGCACCGCACCCACTATAAGGAACCAACCGAAAACCAACCAATTTTGCATAAAATCATTGGCGAAATCTCAAAAGTAGTATAAATGTTGCTTCAATTCACCAAGAGGGATGTAAATCCAGGTTCTTATTGTAGTGGAGTTAAAATAATTTTAAGTTATTTTAAAAAATAGAATAATTCTGTTGACGTTTTGCAAGAAAAATCAATTTCCAATATGTAAATTTCGAAATGCTTTTAAATACTTTCCGTATCAAATACAACAGCTAACAAGGAGTATCTTAAAAATAAATTGAGAAATAACTAATACAAAATGGTAAATTAAACACAAACAGTAAGAGAAGTTCTCTTTGTTTATTTGCTTTGAAGACGACGAGAACGGGATATCGCTGTTCGTTATTCGTAAAAAGATAGAGGCGGTTCAGATGACAGAACAGAATAAAGGAGGTCATAGAACAGTGGTAACACGGCCTGCTCATAAATCAGAAGTCGGGGGTGCAGCCCCTCTTACGTCAGATTTAAGAAAGCAAATTTCAGTCGATTTGCGGGAGATGAGCATTCTCTGAAAAGTTTGGTGCTTACTACATTCTATCTGTATGTCACTACAAGCGGACTAACTGCATTGAACTGTGATAATTTAAAAAATTAAAAATACGCGTATCAATGGTTAATATCACAGCAGAATAACTGATTTAAGCTGGAATAATTTTATACATCAACATCATACAAGAACAAGAAATAATTTCCACATAAATAGAACTAGGTATAAGAAGTCAATGAAATCATTATTTTTTAGGGGCTTGAATGAATTTAATAAATTGCCTAAGAATTTAAAAATTGTAACAGCTTGAACAGTTTTAAACAAAAAATTATTTCGTACATAAATACAGAAATGTAAATTAATGTTCAAATATTATTAAACAAATTTTAATTTTCAGTGTTCATTTAACTATAATAATACTGTTATTTATATTTATATTTAAACTTATAATTATGATTTGTGTGTAATTGTTAAACCTTTTTTTGTAAGTATGTGTATATTTATTATGTAATGTTTGTATATTAGGGTTTCTTCCTACTTGAATAAATTTCCAATTATTTGAAATTTTACGTTAGATAATAATTTTGTAAATCAGTTCATAAACCTAGATTATCCATCTTGTGACATTTTGAGGTATATCGGTATTTCTTATTCTTCTTTGTAATATATAGGATCTGCAATAAATTTCTAGTCACGGGTGCTCTTATTGCCAAGTGATTCAATTTTACGCTTACAATGTGGCGTAGCTTCCAGGCGTACTGTATTTGTAAACTGCAGAATCGTCTCGATAACTTCAATATAAAAATTGAGGAACTTTACTGGCCACATATAAATTGTTCTTACTCTTTTGGAATATTTATTTTGCATATACCAAAATGTTTTTATTATTGTTTTTGTTGCTGTCAAATGATGTGTCGCAGCTTTTATACAGTGTGTTCTATTTCAAAGTGATTCACCTCCATATCTCTGTAAATAATTGACGAATCATTTTGAAATTTAGTCAGGTAATAATGCTCTTATGACGACTATAATGAAACCGTAAAATTTAAAATTTACCATAGGCCTACGTACATGGGAGTAAAGAATGGGGTTGATTTTCCGTGAAGTCATATTAGCGATTTTTTGGCCATCTTAAGAAGCGTGCATTAGAATCCACTCAAGCCAAATTTTGTTATAATACCTGTAATAATTTTAAAGTTTCAAGCACGTGAATGTGATTTGTTGATTTGTTTCACTGATACTAGGTAAACTGGTGTTCAGATCAGCTACATTTAAATTAAAACAATAATTTTATATTTTATATTAATATAGAGTGAGGCCTGTGTCTTGTTTGATAGTTGTGGTGACTATGTATAGTTGTATTCAGATCTACTAAGTACTCAACAAATGTCGGCATCTTTGATCTTTACCGTACTGTCAAAGACGCCGATATTTTTTACACGCTTAGCAAGCGTGTAGTCAACATTACCAGTTCATTTTTTTTGTTTTTATATTGTTTTGATTATAATGTAGGCAGTCTGTCTGAGGTCAAAATATTTAAAATATCATACATTTCATTAGTATACCCAAGTAACACATAAAGTCGTGGGAACGTATCGGCGACTATAAATGCCACGATAAAGTGGACCGCTAGAGGATGCCATGTCTCTGCTACGTGGCAGCGATGTAGCCGCTACTAAAATGAGGAAAAATTTTTAGTCGCCGGGTAGTGTTTCGGGTAGCCCCGGCCTCTATAGATGTGACTATGTTTAGTTATTATCGGGGTAGTAGCGGGTACTCCGCGACTCGGTGGCCTAGTAACCGCTACGTGGCTGCCTAGTAACTGCCACTATCACTTTTTAAAATGGTGTTTATCTTTTAGCGATTTCTTTGTTTTTTTTATTTTATAATAATGGCGCAGTGAAATAATGTTGTATCAAAAAGATGTGTACTTTAGGCGCGTGTTTAAAGTACTTCTTTGGCCATTTTTTCAAACGCAAGTTACTTTTTTGATGTAAGTTGACATGTTAAATGATAAAATAACTGTTTTTGTAATTTTTTGACAAAATAATTTAAAAGGGCAAGATAAAAAAATTTAAATATTTATTAGGGAAACATTTGGAATATTTTCAAAATCATTTTTCGTAAAAGTTTATGATAAGATATTAAGATAACCATTGTCTATTTTTCATTGAACCCATTTTTTTTTCTAAAAATTTTAACAACTAATGGCCGATTTTAACAAAGATACTATAAAGTTAGGCCCTCCACCATAAAGTATAGGGGACTATCCCATTTTACCTCGAAAAGATCTGTGACTTCGGTGACCCAATAGCAACTATCCTGATGTGACTCTATAGTATCAGATTCTATTTTGGAACTGTAAAGTACCAACAGGAACTATTTCGCTACCCATGTTGCCACTAAAATGCCACGATACTTTAAAGTTCCAAGTGATGGTCACTGGAACTATTCTGGAACCTTGATTGCCTCTCTATGTACCCAGTTACTTTATGTAGGCATCCTAGTGGCACTGGTGGGTGGCAGTAACTGATTCACTGGTACTATATAGTTTTTGCTATTATAGAGTAACAATAGATAGATAGATAGATAGATAGCGTTTATTTAACCAAATTATATACATGTTTGTACATTTGTAGCAAGTCAACTAGACAAAAACAATAATAACAAAAAAAGAAAAAAAAGGGTAAATATCACAAATTTTGTAATCAGTACGGTGTAAAACGAAAGCTATCTTACAGTACATTGATTATCATATAGTAATAAGTAAGAAAAAAGTAATAAGTAGTAAATAATAATAATAATAAAAGTCTGTAAGACTAAGTCTCCTCCACATCAATATAAAATGCTTGACTCTAGATACTTATAAATTAATATTTATTAAAATGATGACTTTAAATAATCATCAACTGAATAAATTCAGTATAATTCTTTTAACAGCGTTTTTAAAGGGGTTTAAATTTAGTAATTTAACTTCAGGTGATAGTTTATTATACAGATTAAGGTTTAGTGAATTGTTTTCTGATTTTTTTAGCCTAAAACGAGGGTTCCTGAGTAAATCAGATCTTGTTCTGTAACTGTGGATATCAGAAGGAGTATCAAAACTACTAATGTTTTTATGTATTTCGATAAGGGAAATATATATATATATATATATATATATATATATATATATATATATATATATATATATATAAAGATGGTAAAGGCATTATGCCAAATTTTAAGAATAGTGGCTGACAGTGTTCGCTATTGTTATTAATTCCAGCAATTGTTCTAACCGCTCTTTTTTGGAGCCAAAATATTTTTATGGCATTACTTGAATTTCCCCATAAGATTACTGCATATGAAATGCGAGAATGAAATAGTGCAAAATATGTTGAAGGTAGTGTGTTAACACCCAATACTAACCTCAACTGGCGTAATAAAAAAATTATACTCGAAAGTGATTTGCCTAGAACATCAACATGACCACACCAATTCAGTTTATCATCTATTGTAACGCCTAACAGCTTAACGTTTTCTCCATGTGTGATGCTGTGATTAGACGATACAACAACTTTCTGTGATTTATTACTGTTTAATTTTAGTTTATTTGTAGTAAACCATTTGTCAGCAATTTCCTCAATTTGCTGTAAGTTATTACTAAGAGAAGTACAATCCTTATTTGAAGCAATCAATGTTGTATCGTCTGCGAAGAGAACACAATTATAAGGCTGTAGAAATTGACAAATATCGTTGATAAATAATATGAATAGAATAGGCCCCAGTACAGATCCTTGAGGCACGCCGTGTTTAACATCACTTAAATCTGAGTTAACATTATTAACACTGACAAATAGCTTCCTATTCGTTAAATAGGACGTGAAAAGAGATAGGGGCAAACCTCTTATACCATAACGTATTAATTTCTCAAGTAGCAGATCGTGAGGAACACAGTCAAAAGCTTTAGAGAGATCACACAAGGCGATTCCTGTGTGCTTTCCCTCCTCAAAGCCACGAACTATGTCATCCACCACTCTCCGTACTGCTTGCGTTGTCGATAACTTGGGACAGAAACCACATTGATTTGCTGAGATTACAGAATTACAGAATTATGCTCATTTTAAAAGAATTTCAATTAGCTTCCCAAAAATGGGAATAATCGAGATTGGACGGTAGTTGTCTAAAAACTTCATGTCACCCTTTTTATAAAGTGGAAGCACTTTTGTTATTTTAAATGCATCTGGGAAAACTCCTTCGCTGAAGCATCTATTTATTAAAGCTGTAAGGGGGCCTAAAATAAAATGATACTGCCTAGTTCCAGTAACTACCCAAATGTTACTTTGACTCTTGGTGTTTACAGTTCCAATAAATGGTATCGGTATGGTAATAGTTACTTTAAAAGAACCATATAAAGTAACCTTACCCAATAAAGTAGCAATATTAGTATCAAGGTGTACCCCAGGAACTAAGGCTTCGTAGCAAAACCGAAACCGAAAGGATTTGGTACCATGTGTGTTACTTGGCTAAGGTTATTATACTCTTCGCAATAATGAAGAGTACATTGAATTTGATGGGCACATTTCTAAAACAGGAAATATCGCTCGTAAAGAAAAAATGTTCATATCATTGTGTTAGTGAACGAATTCTGAACAACTTTCAAAATGTCCGTCCGTCCGTCACGTTTCTTGTTAGCACGATAACTTAAGAAAGAAAAGTCCGATTGTATTGAAATTTGGAAAGTGAGTTAATGTAACCTAGAGGAAGAACCCTATTGTTTTTGATCAGTAGATAAGAAAGTTATTAATCATTTAATTAAAAAAATAATTCTTAATTTTTGTCTCTTGTACTTAGATAGAAATCTTGCGAAATGTTATCTCTATAATATATATTTTTTGTTTATTCTTTTTACTAATATATATTTTATTATAATAAATCTAATGCGTTGAAATATGATTCTGGAAAGATATATGTATATATTACAGATATTCAACTTTAATAGTGATGTGTGATGGCCTAGTGACTAGACTTTTAAACTCGAAATAAAATATTATTGTTGTTGTTGTTGGCTTGCAATCCGAAGGTCTTGTGTTCTCATCCCTGACAGGGTGTTTTTTTTTTCATTTTTTTTTTCATATATTTTTTTTTCCACAACAATGTTAGAATCACAAAATTTAGAATGTCCAAAAACTAACATTATTTACAAGAAAACTGTGAAGAGTATCCTTTAGAATGTGTAACAATTATGTAAAAAGCTCAGTAAATTGGCAAAGAGTACCTTCGTTTTTAGCTTGTTGATATATGGATTACCTCATAGAATATAAAAATCTTGAAACGAATATTTGGCATTGTAAACTTTACTATTCACGCGACTTCCAGCATCATTTCTTTGTATATCATCGAAAACAGAGAACTTATATTGGGTAATACTGAATTGTAACATTTTCTAACAGGTTAAAATGCGTTATCCCTATCTGTTTACTACCTGCTGGCAGTGTTTTAAGCCACTTGTAAATAATGTAGGACTATCCGAATTTCCTTCAGCGATAGCACTACGGACATTATAAATTCCACTCTGAACAACCATATAAATATTAAAGTGTCCAGTAGATTTTCAAAAAATGTACGTACTCTGTAATATAGGTTTGGATATTGAATTTATGGGACTTTTAACCGAGGGCCAATACATTAAAAGTAAATATCGATAACAGACACGTGGTCGTAGGCACTACGTTATCGGTGTTTACCAAATGCGGAGTCGTCTGAAGCCGAAGGTTTCCAGTGATAGTGGTATTGCCAGGCGTTGTCGGCATTTAATATCGGACTTGGCGTGCTACATGCATTATTCAGCAGTAACGTTGGCAAAGCAGACGCCACCGTTTCATTGCTACCTCTCTCTTTCTATTCCTGAGCATTAATATGTGACCCATTTGTTGAAAACCATGGGTGTCTTCGCTGATGTCCCTCCTAGATTTCTTGATATCTTTAATCGGAAACGCATTCATCACAAGCCATGTTTCATCGTGTTCATTTTAGAAAAAAATTTAGTTAGGTGAATTTGAGATCTCTAGACAGTACAGTAACCAATATGAATTAAATTTTCTGTTTTTATATCTAATTTATTAATTTAATAACACCTGCATCGAAGAAATATTTCTCTATTATGCGGGGGGCGTATTAATTTATAGGGGTGGATCCTTTTAACAGGATGGGACCAAAAAAAATCTGAAAGAATCAAATTTTAAGAAAAAAACCGTATGCAATTTCTCATATAAATTGAGAGTTAAGTAGTTATAACGACTTGAAATTATATCTTGAGAAAATAGGTATCCCAAAATGGTTTTTGTTGAATAACGCGCAAAGTATCGCATTTAACGAAAAAATGTTAGGGACCAATAAGAAAGCTTCTAAACTGAGGATGAATTTTGTTCTTTTTCTAATTTCTGTATAGTTTATAGTTCCAGAGATTGGGAAGTATGAAGATGACGGATGACAGTTGAACGTTTATAGGAAGAAGTATTTGGTTTAAATGTTAAATATTGTGGCACTTACAGAAAAAATGCTTACGATCAAAATAAAAGATTATTGACTTAGCTTTCAAACTTATTTTTACCTGTGTCTGTAAATATCGTAATTTTGTCACTCTAATTACCCAGAAATTAAAAAAAATGTATATCAAAAATTTTGTTTTTTTGTTAATATACCATCAGGTACTCAATTTTTTTCTCACTTAAAATTCTTGCTTTAGAAAAATATTTTCATATCTGACCATACCTATGACGTCCGTCTCCTCATTTTATGATACTTTGTTGTACAACGAATTTCGGTGCACTTTTCAAAATTTTGCATCAATGAATGTCAAAAAGTCCAATTTCGGTTTTCAGATTTCATTGGAAATTTTTTTATTGAATTAAATTTTGTCGATTTTTCTACAACAACATTACGTTTTTTATATCGTATCGCAAACATAATCCTTGACCATAGCTCGATAGTAAATTCGATTTAAAATCGATAATAATAATTAATAATCAAACATTTTAATTACAAAATCTGGGTTAGGTATTAGTCTGCTTTTCAACACCAATTAACTACCAATGTATTTAGTAAAAGTAATACTTTATCCGGTAATTAACATGGTTTAACTGAGGGTAAAGGGTTATGCGACAACTTTACACATCAGAAATAATCATGGCTATGATACGGGGGCAGGAATGACAATATGACTCGCCGATCGCTCGCATACAAGATACTTGAATGCGCTGCACAAGGACAACTAATATAAAGATGAAACGGAATATGAAGAAAATAATAACCAGATATGTGCAGAGGAAACTTTCCATATTTATAAAAGTCTGTAAAAGTCATGTAAATAATATAATTGTATGCACTTATTTGGTATCAAAATGAAGCTTGCATCATTACGAATCAGATTTGACCATAAAATAGGCTATCAATATACCTAGTGGAAAGTTGGAAGAAAAACTTCCTGGAAACTTTCGGAGTTTTCAAAACGGAAAGTTTCCAGGAAGTTTTTCTTCTAACTTCTAAAGTCGTGCATTGTCGTGCTATTAATTGTACCTACTGATTCGTTGATGATGACTGCAGGGTCGAGCGCAGACCATCAAGTTATTTATTTAAGAAAAATATTACAAAAATATCCAGTGTAATAAATGGCGGTCTAACTTATTTATCGCGTAGGTAAGAGCGCCAAGAGCCTTTTTAAAAGCAGGACAGGGCTCAGGGCTTGACGCGTAACGTTTGTCATTTGTTTAAATAATACATTTTTCATTAAAATTTAAAGGAATTGCCACCTTACTAAAATTCTAAGGGAGGTATTGAACCTTAGCTTAACTCCTAGGTGGTGATATGTCCAAGGTTGTTAAAGACGAAACGTTGGCTAGCATACAGCCGGAGCTGGTCGTGCGGTTATTTAGAACCACTCACTACACTTATAGTTGAGCAGTTCAGGGCGCCAGTAACCTGAATAAATGCCTTACGTTTCCTAGTAGACGCTTAACGTCTGGTTACAAAACTCTAAGCCCAAACAAAACAAGCTAAAAACGTACTCTTCGCCAATTTACTGAGCTTTTTATATATAATTGTTACACATTATATAGGATACTCTTCGCAGTTTTCTTGTAAATAATGTTAGTTTTTGGACATCCTAAATTTTGTGATACCATCTTTGTTGTGAAAAAAATTATATGAAAAAAAAAAATTAAAAAAAATATCCAACCTGCGCGGGATTCGAACACGGGACCTTTGGATTACAACGCGAAACTTTAGCCGCTGCACCACCACATATTGCTACGAAAGTTGATTGTCTGTGATATATGTATTTTTCGACAATCATACATATTTCAACTCGTACTTCTATGAAATATATTAGTAAAATTCATAAACAAAAAAAAATGTATTATGGAAATAATATTTCGCAAGATTTCCATTTTAGTACAAGCGATAAAAATTAAGAGAATATTTTTTTTTAAATTAAATAATTATTAACATTTTTAGTTTCTGATCGATTTTCTTCAAAAACAATAGGGTTCTTCCTCTAGCTAACATTAACTTACTTTCTAAATTTCAATACAATCGGACTTTTCTTTCTTAAGTTATCGTGCTTACAAGAAACGTGACGGGACGGACAGACGGACGAACAGACGGACGGACAGACGGACATTTTGAAAGTTGTTCAGAGTTCGTTCACTAACAAAATGATACGAAATTTTTTTCTTTACGAGCGATATTTACGTTTTTAGAAATGTGCCGATCAAATACAATATACTCTTCGTTTTTGCGAAGAGTATAATAATACTGGACCAATATGCAAATATCAAGGGCAAGACTGCCTGATTATAGTTACTCTACAAGAAATGAAACTCAAACGTATTTAAAAGCTAGTTTAATTTGTATCACCCTGTATATCACAAAGGAGAAAAATATGTATACTTAAATATTGTTAAAACAAAGTATGGCCGCAAGATTAAAACTACGAAATATGATAGGAAGGCTTAGAACCCTCAAGGGAATCAATTTAATTAATTTAACTTATTTTCATTAAATACAAAAAAAAGTAGTAATAAGGTTAAGCCTAAATGGGAATGTCCGCTCGTGATCACGTGTGGCGCACCCGATTTATACAGTATAAATAATAGTTAGAAACTTGAACTTGTTACCTAATAAAATTATACCTAAAATACCTAAGATCTGGCCAACTAATTAATGAACCAGGGAAGAAGAAAATAGTGCTAAATCAAATGGTAGAGTAATAAATGTAAATACAATCACAGTAACACAGCTTATCTGTTTTTGATGTTGTCCTCGCATAGGATTGCTAAAAAATGGCTATTCCAGTGGTCGATCGTTTGGGACACCCGGTATACTGCGGTTACCTCAATAACTTTTCAGTTGACTAAACTACCATGCAAGAATTCCACTAGAACCACTGGCTGCAATCTGCTATCAGCTAATATCCAAATTTAATTTGAAATATCCAAATTTAATTATCAAAAATTTCGGTACAGCAACTAAGACTTCTGTACGGAAAATTTGCAAAGTCTCGCACAGCAAACTAAAAGCCCTACAACAAGGATTTTCGAAATTACCATTAACCAATAGTTTTAAAAGAAAATTTTAATAACACGTAGATGGAAGGTGGCTTGTAGTGACCTAAGCTATAGACAAGTGCTTGGTTATAACAAATTACCACGTGTTAATTATGTATACAGATGCACTCAGATCCGGCATACAGCCGAAATTATGCGCCGTCCCACAACTTCACAAGCATACGGCCACAATTTAATAATATTTTTCTAGTTATATCCCATATATTTAGGAACACCTCAAAGTGTTAAACTTATAGAAAAATTTAGATGATCACCTGTTAACTTCAAGAACTACGTGATCACTGACTCGCACGTCTCCCGTTTTTACTTCTTTTTTATAATCGGCCGATAAAAACTCGGTGATATAAAATTCGAAAAACTATAGTGATAATAGCTAGAATATAAATGATTAAGCATAGGCATTATAATTTATTCTTTCTTTTTTTTTTAAAGATACTTTTTATTTTAAGATAGGCTGGACATAAAACTGAATTATTTTACCTCAATTATTAAATAAACCGATATGTATTTCTGGTGGTATATTCTTAGGCAGGATAAAATCCATAAAATTAAACGTATCTTAATCGTCGAACTACATTTACAAGGGATAATTTAAAATTACATACTCCAGGGGAATTGGTAACGTTACAGAATTAAAAACAATTCAAATAACAAAATGGTTATGGTCAGAGTGTAGTATTTTTTGGCAGTTATGCAGCTCTACAGCATTTATGAAGCAGCCGCTACTGCTCACCCATAAAAACAACCCATATTATCAAGGTATTTCATTATATAAAACAACTAGCTGACCCAGTAAACGTTTTGCCATACAAATTATAAATTTTTGTCCAAAAAATAAAAAGAGAATTTCTGGATAGGGCCACCCTTATCACCTAGGAGTATAAAAAATAGCCTACGACCTATTCTCAGACCTACCAAATATACACCAAAAATTTCATAAAAATCGGTCAAGCCGTTTCGGAGGAGTTCGATAACAAACACTGTGACACGAGATTTTTATATATTAGATGTCAAACAATGTCATTCCATAAAACACATTAAAAAGCATACTAGATACAGTTAAAACTATTGAACAATTGCCTATTTTGACACATCCACAGACTGATTTTATCCATAGCGTTTTATTAATAGTTTTATGTCTTATGACTAGACTGGTCTGGCTGCTGGCTTCCGAATCTTCTTCCTCGTTAACTTTGTTGAATGCTTGACGGTTCAACCATCTTGTCCTTGTTTTCTTCTGAAGCGAAGTGAGCTCTACTGAACGCTCCTATGTTTATACATGTTATCAGGAAATGGGTTCCGGATCATTACGCAATTCATAAGCCCTTGAGCAATGATCCGGAACCCGTCTCGTGATAAACTGTAGCAGAGCTCAGTTCAGCAGAGCTCACTTCGCTTCAGAAGAAGACCACGACAAGATGGTTGAAACGCCAAGCACTCAACAAAGTCAACGTGGAAGAGGAGCCGGAAATCAGCAGTCAGATCACCAGCTCCGCGAAAGCCCAAGACTATAGATTGATTAAATATTAGTAAATTTTGTCTTGTTATTATGCAAGTTATTTCTGGTAATTGTATTTATTAGTTTTTATATTGTGACACATCCAATATCATGGGAACTTGAACTAAATGGAAAAATAAACTTCTGTTCTATATTCTATTCTATTCTATTCTATTCTATTTTATTCTATAAAATTTCTTGAGCAGAAATAAAGAATTTGGCAGTGACTATCCACTATCCACGAACTGCCAATTACTACCAACTTCTAGCCCTAAAAATCCATTCTTTAACCTTTAAATTTTCTTTTAACATTATGTTGTAACAAGTTCTTATTGTTAATGGACCCGTTTAGTGTGACGTCAGATTCTAGGCAACCAACAATACAAGTGTGTGTTGCTAAAGATTTTGAGCCTTATGTACGATACATTTAAGGGTTAAAAATATGGCTGTTGATCAGGGCCTCTAATTTTATTTGGTTAAAACACATATTAATTTAATTGAGTAAATTATATGTAGAACGAATCTAACGTATTTTAAGAATATGGCCTATGAATTGAATTGTCTTAGATATGCCATATAATTGAGTAATAACACAAAATTGTTAACAACAATTTTTGTCATCCTTAATAGCAAGGTGCATAAGAGCGAAAATATTAACTGTAAATTTCGTTATCCCACTGGTATTGTTGGTTGCATAATATTTGACGTCACTACTAAACGGGTCCATATACAACAGTGTATCCCATTGTGTTTGCGATGAGGTGTAAAATACCAAAAAAAATTAGTACGGCTTTCATTTTCTGCAGTCTCGGTCTGCTTGACGTAAATGGATCCGGGGGCACACTGTAAACCAGCGAAACTTATACTCCCCAATTTAATTCAACATTCATAAATTATGTCTAATTAGAAGGCAGCACTAACTACCGGTGATTGGTTAACTATATAATTTATTGTTGGGATATGGATCTTTGGGATGTAATCATGTTGGAGTTTAGTTTTTAATAAACATTATATATGTTATTTCTCCATAATTGTAAGTAATTACTGTCCTGAATTGAATTTTGATTCAATAATTGTAATTTACTTCTCATAATATTACATTTTTTAATAGCTCACGTATATGCATATGCAATCATTTGCAGAATTCAGCCAGCATATATCGCGTCATGTTTTCCATGTAAGTAATTATACGGATTTTATTGTATGTTGTTTTTAAATTGAAACAAATCTTTTTAGAAATGATTTTATGATCGGACACAACTGGTTAAATGTGTATTATATACCAGTTTTACATGTAGATGTTTTTATTATATTTTTAAATTGCCAATTTAAAAGGGATTAAGTTGAAAAATAAAATATATTCCACCTCATAAATCTCAATTTTAAAGACAAATGTAATAACTATAATATTTCTGAAATAAGAGTAATTCTTTAAGTGGAAAAGGAAGCTATGGAAACTCCGGAATTTTTTCAATTAATTTTTTTTACCATGCAAAAATTCTGTTGTATTCTAATTTTGTCTCAATAGTCACACATCATTAGCTCCATAGAAAGTCGGCAGAAAACTAGAATTAATATTGTCTAAATGTTGTTTGTGGCATTTTCTTAATATTTTCTTTCCTTTCCTTTCGGGATTTCAACCGCTTTATTGTCTTCTAAATATAAAATCCAAGGAATCTATAATATCATAGAATGACAGCATTAAAATTGTGTTTCTATTATATACAGGGTGTCCCATAAGTAATTGTACACAGAGCAATGGCAGATTCCTTACGTCAAAATATTACGATTTAACTAAACTTACCTTAGTCCAAAAGTTGATAATAACAAAGATACAAGGTGTCAAAGTTAAATTTTTTGTTTCTTTTCTTTTAAATAATTTCTTTAAAAATTTAAATATTTTAACAAAATTTGGTGACTTGGGGTTTTTTGAGGCGAGGGATTCAAATATGTTCATAGTTTTGCTGTTGTTTGTAGAGGGCGGCACCTACGGTAGTTTGCGTGTCGTTTATACGTCATATTTTTTTTGGCGATTTTTTAAAATTTTTTAAAAATAAAAATTCCTGTTTTCCTGTCATTTTTACGCAAAAAAGGCATACTTTCTAAATGTCGCTACGAGTAACCGTTTTCGAGATATTTGGTTTTAAAGAATTCAATGCAACCAATTTAAATCATGATTTAGCGATGTACGATTTTTCAAAGTAGGTTTTGATTAAAACAAAAACAATATGTTAAATCACTTTTGCCAGTGGCGTACAACATAATTGATAAACCCCTTCACCCCTCCTAAATTACATATTACGTCACTGTGCGAATATCAATTTCAACTACTTAATTCATATTTTCCAATGTCTTATACGTAACATATGCACTCTTGTTAAGAACCCATAAAGTCAATAATTGTCGAGATATTAACCATTAAGGAGGTAAAAACACAGTACTTGATTAATTAGAATAATCAGTCATTACAGCAAGAAAATAAATTTTATTACATAATAATATTGCATAATTACTTTAATAAATTTTCAAAATGCGCTCCACCAACATCGATACATTTCCTTATTCTTTTTGTTAAAGATTGTCTAACTTTAAAAAATATGGCAGGTTGATTTCTAATAAACTGTGCGGCATTTTGTATTTGTTGCCATAATTCCTGTCGATTATTAATTGTTTGGGAATAAACCAATGTCTTCATATGTCCCAAAAGTAAAAATCCATAGGATTGAAATCAGGGCTACGAGCTGGCCATCGAAATTCACTTCCCCTTCCAATCCACCTATGAGGAAACTGCAAATTTAAATAATTGCGGACTTCAAGGGAATAGTGAGGTGGAGCTCCATCCTGCATAAACCATAAATTCTGTCTTATGTTTCTGGGCCATGTATTCATTTCATCATAAAGTTCAGTTTGCAAGAAGTTCAGATATGAAGCACCATTTAAGTTTGGTGGTAATTCATATGGCCCCAATAATTGATCTCCCCTAATTCCACACCAAACATTAATTTTGAATTCTTGTTGAAAATGTGATTCCCTAGGTGTATGTTGATTTTCCACATCCCAGTAATGGAAGTTCCTGCAGTTAAATACTCCTCTTCGGGTGAAAGTTGCTTCATCCGTAAATAAAATATTTTCGATAAAATTACGATTTATTGTTTGTTTATTTTGAAGAAATTGTGAAAATTCTACACGTGCGGGAAGATCCCTAGGTAACAAATTCTGTACCGGAATAAAATGAAATGGGCTCAAATCTTCTTTGTGAAGTATTCTAAATATGGAAGATTTACTTACTCCAGTAATTGCAGACAATCGCCGTGTGGAAAGTTCAGGATCTTCAGCAATTCGAACTAAAATTTCATCCTCCTGATCGGCGGTAATTCTTTTTGGACGCCCTATGTGGCTCTTGGGACGAAACTCGCCACTTTCTCCTAATCTGTCATAGATATTTTTAAATGTTTGATGGTTTGGTAGGGTCCTGTTGGGATATAATCGTAGATATGTACGGCGGGCACGTCTACCACAACAATTTTCTTGTGCGTAGACGCATACCATATCTCGCATTTCACTGTTTGAAAAGTTGTTGTGACGAGGCATGATTAATCCAGACAAATTTAAAAATTCAGTGATTATCTAAATCCAATCAACACAATACAATAATACCTAACACAAGTCACCTAGATTTATGTACAACAATTGTTAAATTGCATTTATTAGCACAACAAAATTTTTAGGTATGACATTTAAAGAGTAATTGACACAAGCCACCTAGATTTGGGTACAACAATCGTACATCCCTAAATCATTTAAATTGGTTGCATTGAATACTTTAAAACCAAATATCTTGGAAACGGTTACTCGTAGCGACATTTAGAAGGTATGCCTTTTTTACGTAAAAATGACAGGAAAATGGGAATTTTTATTTTAAAATTTTTTTAAAAAATCGCCAAAAAAAGTAAGACGTATAAACGACACGCAAACTACCGTAGGTGGCGCCCTCTACAAACAACAGCAAAACTATGAACAGATTTGAATCCCTCGTCTCAAAAAACCCCCAATCACCAAATTTTGTTAAGATATTTAACTTTTTAAAGAAATTATTAAAAGAAAAAACAAAAAAAAATTTAACTTTGACACCCTGTATCTCTGTTATTATTAACTTTTGGACCAAGGTAAGTTTAGTTAAATCGTAATATTTTGACGTAAGGAATCTGTCATTGCTCTGTGTACAATTACTTATGGGACACCCTGTATAATATGTTATACTTATTATTTACTTACACAAAACTATTTTACTTTCATCCCTTTTATATTACTTTATCCTGCGACTCGTCCAAATGAAGTTATCAAGGAAAATATAAGAAAATGCAGTTTTTGGGTATATTTGTATAATTTGGATAATCTTTGACCGGCTATATTTAGATTTATAGTCACTGTACAGACATATAATTTTAAAACTAAAAAAAACTTACTATACTTTCAACCTGATTCCTATTTCTTTATTGCTCTTTAAGAACTGAAAGGTAAGATGTTTGGAAATAATAAAAAAAAAAGTTACAGACAGACCGACAGACAGAAATTTTTTTTCGCTCAAACTTAAAATCTCGACGTTTCGTGACATTCTAAGCCTATTTGAACAATAAAATTTTTTTAAAAAATTTTTGTCGTTACTCTACTTCCACTGGATGTGGAAGTAATTACCTAGTGGTGTACTAAATATTTTTTCATTTATAAATATAAAAAAATATTAATTTTGGAAAAGTTTATAAATATTTTTGTTTTTCTTACTGAAATTCTCTGCCATTTGTATTTTCTTCTAAAAATAATATGTGTGAAATCTACCAAATAATACAATTATCCAGTATTTTATTAAAAAATAACCTTCACATTTGTAACTTTTACGTCAAAGGAACAGTTAGTGGGCGTTTTTTGACAAATGATATAAATAAGAATAAAAATATGAAAGTAAAGTATTTTGCGGTAGGTTCTTGAACCTACCGCAGATTCAATTCAATTAATTTTAAGTTAAAGTATTTTACTGACGTTTCAGAAACCTCATCTGGTTCCTTTCTCAAAGCCTTATTATAAAGTATTTTATGTGCTCTGTGTATTAAACAAACAGCTTTAAGAGTATGTGTGTTATATTCAATTTACGTAGATACTACAGAACTGTTGATGTGGTTGATCGTTTTATTTTAAACAACATTAAATTTGTTAAGTTCTTTTAACATTGGTAACCAGATTGTACAAACATCTATGAAACAATTCGACACACATTTCGCAATATTATTGCCCTTTAATTTTCCTTTTCTTGCTGTCCTGATGCAATCCTTGAGTTGACCGAATATTACACTGAATAGCTAGATGACTCATGCACATAATGTTTGTTACACTCACAGGATATACTCTAAATGCAGTTTTTTGAATTTTGCTCATGGTATAACGGTTTTATTTTTTGCACAAGGATTATATTAGGAAGAATAAAATTCAAAAATCGAGGATTTGGGAGAACAGACATATAATAAACTGGGACTCAGCAATAATTTCAACAACAGAGGCAAATAGCAAGAAAAGGAAAATTAGAGCATCAGCTAATGTTGAGATCGCGTTTCCAATTGTCCCGTAGATGTTTTCACGACCTGATGGCAATTATTAAAAAAAGAGCTTAACTTTAACGTTGTTTAAAATGAAACTATCAACCATATCAACAGGTAAAACGTATCCTAAAAATGCTGTGGCTATTACTAAAAATCAGTAAGTATCTATAAATATTGAATATAATAACAATAATATTCTTAAAGGTGTGTATTTAATATACACAGACACTATATAGAAGATTCTGCAATAAAGCTTTGAGGAAGGAAATAGATTTGGTTTTCAAAACGTCAGCAAAATACAACTTTTTTATATTTTTATACTTATTCGTGTTATTTGTCAAAAGACGTCCTCTAACTGTTGCCTTGACGTAAAAGTCACAATCGTAAAGGTTGGTCTTTTATTAAAATATTTGATGATTTTATTATTTTGCAGATTTCACGACATTATTTTTACAACAAAATTCATGTGGCAGAGAATTCTAGTAACACTGAACCAAAATACATCCTTATGGGCGCCCAATGGAGTCCCAGAAACACAGAATTTTTTTTGTTGTCATAAAAAAACTTCTTAAAAAACCTTATAAAAAATTGGTGGGAGTTGGAGCTAAAAGGACACCTGATTCATGTTCAACACGTCGAAACATGGGAGTTGACGAATGGAGTCCCCTTTTTTGTGTGTGCCTGTGTAATCTTTTGTTAATAATCGGCATTTATTAATGTTACGAACGATATTTTTTAAATGAAAATAAACAGAAAAATTTAGAGCAATCCACAACTAATATTTAGACAATATGTATAAATACATTTTAATATTTTGTTAAAACTATAACCTTTCTCAACGTATGCAACCGCGCTGTCTTTGCGTAACAATGGAAGCACATTTGTCAATGGAGAGCTGTTGAAATTTATGTATTGTTTATGTTGGACACAACCCTGAAACATAAACACTTTGTATATCTAGAGCCTCACTCGTCGAAGATATACTGCGTAATCACGAAGGTTGTAGGTAAGGTCAACATAAACATCGAGATTGTTATTATACCTGCCCAGAGTACTTTAATATTAGAATAAACGACCGTACAACCCAAGCGCACTGAATCTCCAGAATTTAATCTCGAGTGTATGGAGGCTTTCGCCAAGAAAATCCGTACTCTAGACACAACAACCAAAACAACAGCGTAAACTGCAATTTTAGATCACTACGTAGGAGTGTCGACTATTACATTTTTAACTTAATGGCACCCTTGATATGAATTGTAAAGCTGATATTGGTGGCAAACTGAGTGCGTGCGTGAAATCAAGGGACTGCGAAACTTGATGGGTACTTTGTTCGTATTTGAAATACACTCGACTCTATGTAGAATGACGACCGCGTGGATGGTGCGGATTCCCCATTTTCCCTGAGGTATATCCATGGCTGCTCCAGACTACAATCTCCATCTACTCGCCTCTCTATTGAGACTTCTTGTTGGTGAGTTAAATACAAATTTTGTATCATGACTGTGATAATTTTTAATATTTTGTCTTGTTTTTACTGTTTTTACGTTTAGTGTAAATTGTGTTTTTATTTTCACCTGTCTAAAAGATAAACCTAGCACAGTGGGGTCAAAATCAGATAAAATGGGCTTGTCCCACGTTTTTTTTTATTGAATATTTGAGAAGTTCTCTTTATTTTTTCTTTTTTGTGAAATTTGCTTCTTTTCTACAGAAAAAATTATAATGTTATATGAATTTAAAATTGGCGGCATTATTTCTCCTATAATGACGCATTCGGCGGACGGACCAATCAGTATATTCTAGCACCCTTAGTAGAGGCTACATATGAGCAGATTGTACGTATAAGTATTTGTCTCTTTCTAGCGTTACCGAATTGGCAGACATGACAGGACATTCACAGGATAACACTTTTTCAGCATTTTCATCTATTCATACTTCTTTTATTATATCGAATAAACACATAATAAATATCAAGTTCAATTACGTGGGAAAGGCCCATTGGCAAAAGATCTGAAATTTGACAAATTAGCTGCAAATAAGCTCAGCTTTATAAAAAATTATTTTAAAATTGAAATTTGGAAAAGGGGTAGGATAATCTGTGTTTCTTGTTGGGATCCTCCGCCACGTGTATTTTCTTCTAAAACAATGTCCGTGAAATCTACAAAATAATACAATTATAGGTACGTTGTAAGGAAAAATTATATCGTCAAAAATTACGAAATATTGCATTTTTTTTTTTAATTAAATCATGGGAAGTAATGGAAAATATATATTATTTTAAATGTAGCATATAAAAGGGTCGTTTTATAAGGGTAGAGAAAATTATTCAAAATTCTAAAAAGATATTTTTATACTATTTTTTTAAGGAGAAATTATTAAAATAATCTACATTTATAAAACATATTCTATAGGTGAAAAAATAATCTCCAAAAGAAATATAACGTTTTTGATTTTCACTTTTTGCCAACTTTACAAAGGATATAATATTCATATTGTAGACTTATATACAGGCTCCGTAAATAAAGTCAGAGAATATCTGCTAGAATAGAAATATTACGTTGGTTAAATGTAAATAATCGGACAAAATTACATCTCCTATCCTTTGCTCTTTCCATAATTAATGGTGTGCCATCATATATTGAACAAAAATTTACAAGAAGGCATGAAAAACACACAGAAAATATACGGTGATATGAAATGTTTAGTATACATGGATTTAGAACACTCTTATTTAAAAAAGTCGTTTTCTTATAATGCAATGAAAATGTATAATTATTTAACTAATTCTCTAAAATCCTGTAATTCTGTAACATTTATGCATAAGCTAAAAGCATTATTACTGAGTGATCAATGTTGATACTATTTGAGTATAGGAGATAAATAATAATGGGGTATTTTTTTTTTTGGCTTTCCATTGTTCCCCTTTTTTGTGTATCAGTGGAATTCAACAGTAAATAATAATTTCGGCGCTTTATAGAGTTAAGTGTAAGAGATTTTCTTTTGGAAATAAACTTCGCTTTATACAGGGTGCGCCACTTAAAACTCCCCAGGCTTGTAACTTTCTTATCTTTTAAGCGACGACCATGTTGGGCACATCAAATTGTAGATATTTTTAAGGCATTTAAACATGTGTACAGAGTGATTTAATTTTTTTTTTAAATTGTTAAAAAGGAAAACATTTTCTTGAATATTTTTTACCTCACCCTGTACATGAACTGCGTTAATGTTTTCTTATAAAGATTTAAATTAGCTTCAATTTATGTTATTTCGTCATATTCGAAATTCTTTTTGTTTTTAGAGAAAGAAATTAAAAACACTCTTTCCGATTCCAAACAGTTTTTTTTTTAAATAATTTTGAAAAGAATGTAAATAATAATTTTATGCTTTATTTCTAAAAGACATATCACAAACAATATTTAACGTAATAAAACAGTAACAAGAAACAAAAGAAATAAATGTTTTTAAAAACAAACTTATATTAAATTGTAACAAATAGGAAACTGCAAAATTTTGATTTAATTTTTTGTTTGTTTTTTAATGACTTAAATTGAAGCTAATTAAAGAATATAAGAAAACATTAACACAGTTCATGTGCAATATTCAAAGAAATTAAGTTTCCTTTCTTAACAATTTTTTCAAAACCATTTTTTTAAATCACTGTAAGCATGTTTAAAGGTTTTAAAAATATCTACAATTTGATGTGCCAAACGTGGTCATCGCTTCAAAAATATAAAAGTTACAGGTGTGGGGACTTTTGAGTGGCGCACCCTGTATAGGTTTTTTTTTTAATAAATGCGTTTATTATTATTATTACTAGTATAGACTTAGCAACGGTACAGTCTCTCAGCCGTAGCTAGAAACTGTTCACCATTACATCGCGCGCATTTGAGATTCGGCTCTGTTGGAGTCCGTTCCAGGTTATTGGGTCCTTTCCCAATAGTGGAAAGACTTCTATTTGGAGGTTTTTGTATTTACTTGAGCATTATATTGGTCTCATTCGGGGTGACACATCCATCAGTAAACAGGAATTTCCTTTTTTGTTATGTACGACGATGTCTAGGCGATTTTCGCGAATTTCTCTGTCTGGCATAATCGGCACGTCTCGTATAAGTGTGACATCGTTGGTATTGAAAACCTATTGAGGGGTATATTCAAAATATTTTTGCGGCACCGATATATTGAAGTACTTGCACATGACCCAATGCAGATATTTGGTCACTCTGTGAGTGAACTCTGATGATGTTAACGTAGTACACTCCGCCACGACGTGACTGATATATTCTTATGCTACTCCGCATATTGTGCATTTGTTGTCAACAGACTGCTTCAAGATCATTCTCTGGTGATATCTAGTATTAGCGATTGATCCTGCGCTACTATTATCAAGCGTTCTGTCTCCGCCTGCAGGTCCGAACCATTCATCCACTTCTTAGGCGCCACTTTGTCTACTGCTGGTTGATCGAGGTCGCGGAAGAACTGTCAATGCATCGACTTTGAGCAGAGAACTTATATTTTCCTTTTTTCTATGCTGGTTTTAATTTCCTTCTTGTATGGCGTCCTCGTATTATTATTAATATTATTATTATTAAATAAAAGTGTAATAGGAGATACATATTATATTTAGCCATTTGCATATATTCCAATGCAATGTAAGAAAATGATTTACCTGCTTTGATAAAAAGCTGGAATACGGAAGTGGAAAATTCTTGTCCATGAATAATAATTCATGTCATAAGTATTCCAGAAGTTTATTTGTAGAATTTCCAAGTAGATAGCTCAACGAAATCGTATTCATTCTGGTAGATAAACCTTTCTTATGAAAATAACAAACTTCAGACTCCATGGACAACTTGCAATCTAAAAGACAGTTACTTCTCATTAGTGTTCCAGATCTGGGTAGTAGGTTCCTGATATGTGAAAAGTTGCGTCATTATTTAAAATTAGAAAGAATTAGGTCACGAAGTAAACTAAGATGCAAAGGTAATTTTAGTTAAACTACTACTTACTTTTGTGTACCAGGAGGAATTTAGAATATTTTTTACATTGTTCCAAATAACTTGGAAACTGAGTGGCGGAAAGTTAATGACCAACATTTTATATACTGACGTATAAGGCGTATAAGAAAAAAAAATTAAAAATATTTTTAACATACCTAATTTATTTATTTATTTATACAGATTGATATTCTTTTGTTTTTTTTACTAATATAATGGTATATATATATATATATATATGATAAAACCAATGAAAAAGGATAAGATAGAGAAGTTTTGAATTTTGAATTTCGATACTTTTACGCCAGTCTTCAAGTCACACAAACTTCAGAAATTCAGAAATAATTGAAACAAAATGTCTCTTGACTTAAATTGATTCATTAGGTTGTCACTGAGAAAGCTTTAACTGAACAGGGCACGGAACCACTCCCCCCCCCCGATTCTGTGGGGGGAATGCCACGAGAATATGATTTTTCTCGAATTCCGGCGGTCGCATTGAATCTACGACAAAAAAATGGTTGTGTACAAAATCAAAGCTTATAAAATTCTCTACGAAATGCCTCGTATACACTCTTATCGCCAAATGCATATTTCTACCAGTAATTGGCGTCCAAAGTTGAGTTAAGTGACGCTGCCTTCAAATTATAATAATATAAAATGGGGCTGGAAATTGTAAATATAAAAATTAGTGTTTATTTAAAAAGGCAAGTTGATTGTTTATTAATAAGTAGACCAGATTTTAATTAAGACTGTGTTTTATTTAATCAAGCCTTCGTCTCCTTCCGTTATATGATGTTCTGTAGATGATTCATTTGAAGTTGTCGGTTGTGTATGTATATTTCTGGTGTTATTTCCAACTTCTGGTCCCTCGGTATTTTCAGGTCCATTACTGTTATCATTATTATCATCTCCATCATCATCATCTCATCATCATCATTAGTAAAATGTCGAAGTTCACAGACTTTCGTGCATTTGTAGGAAATTTGGAGCAAAAGCTCTTGTGGAGCAGGACAATTTCATGTTGTTAAAGGTGTCAAATCCTGAGGACTGATTTTCAACCTCATTCCAATGGATTTTTTTAGTTGCCACACCATTCTTGAACCTGGTGATAGATTTATATTGATATGTTGCTACTTCAATTGGCGGCAGTAATGCGACATCGCAAGGTTTCCTTTTTGGACATTTAAAAAAAATCAGACCTGCTATTATTAAGTGAATAGTATAGCACTCCAAACACAGCTTTCATGAAATATATCAGAGATTAACTCTTCTTCAGAGATTAACTCTTGTGAAGCATTTGAATTGTGAAATTTTAACAGTTTCTTGTATTATTACATGTTCTTCAAGCACTTTAATACATGTTTGTTTCCTTTTTTTTTTAAAAAAGGCTGAGGTTGTATCGCAGCCGCTGAAGGCGTGAAGGAACAATATACCTATGTTCTGCAATTGTTTAATGTTCGAAACAATTAGATGAATATGGACGAAGGGGACTCCCCCTCTACTTCTGTTATTTTAAAGACAAATTTTACTATTACTATCACAAGCAGGTATATGAATATCTACCAACATGGTCATATTATAATGGAAATTAACAAACTCACAGTATGCCTGCTGCTACAGGGTAAATACCAAGAAAATTTGGCTGCGCAACTTAACTCCACTTTGGACTCTAATTACTGGTAGAAATATGCATCTGGTGATAAAATTGCATACAAGCTATTTTATAGAAAATTTTATAAGCTTTACTTTTATATATAACTATTTTTGTAGTAAATTCAAGAGAAAATTTTTAATTGTAGCATATATTTTAATTTTAGGGAAAGCCCAAAACAAATAAAGTGTAGCTATTTAATTTAATTACTTTGTACTAATCTAAATAAATAAAATACGACATAAAATTAAATTAACTTTATCCATTGATTTTATTTAAATACAAAAATTTAATTAGAGCATGAGTGAAAAATCTACAGGACGTAGGTAAACAAATACACTTCCTCCAAGTTAATATATACAAAAAATACATATACCAATTTTCATGGCAAAAGATAATGTACAATAAAAATATAGCAATGGTTATAATAAACTGACCAGTACGAATTTATGGAAGATATAGACCGTGGGATAGTGACAGATTTTTTTAAACGTTTGGTTCCTATCTGGCCTTTTGGGATCCTTTTGTGCCTGATTTGTAATAACCATTTTCGTGTTTATCAAACGGTTATCCAGGGCCCCTCAGCGGAAAACAAAAAAGAAAATTTCATGAAAATGAGCAATTTCAAACGTTTTGTTCCTATCTGGCGTCAAGTTAGACTTACGTTTTAAAGAAAAACATCCGACGGAAGCTTATCGCCAGACAAATTCCGTGGGCCGGAAGGCCCGAAATTTCAATCCGAAGTTGTAAGAAAAAATGGTCAAAATCAAACGATTTGGTTCTTATCTGGGAATTGTATATATAGGTAAATAGATTATAATTATCGCGATATAACAAACGCCAGACAAATTCCGAGGGCCCAACAGTGAAAAAATTATTGTTCAAGTTGTCAACTATTCCGCGAAAATCAAACGATTTACATTCGTCTGGCATTTGTTTTTTTGTTAATATTAGGCAATAAGTAGTTTCAATTTAATATTCCCAGACGAATTGGCTGGGTCCCCTGGATAGCCAGACAAAAAGAAAAGCGCGAAAAAATGCCATTTTTCAAACGATTTATTCCTGTCTGGCATTTGGATTTTAAAAAGATATGTTAACAAGTAAGCCATATCTCTACTCCCAGATAAAAAGCTTGGGCCCAGACGTAGATATGTTGAGCGAAAGTATCGAAAAATCAAAAAACAGTCGTGTAAAAATCGATGCATTTTCAAACGATTTACACTCGTCTGGGATTTGTTTTTTTAAAAAAATATGTTAATAAACGATCCATATTTCAAGTGCCAGACAAAAATCTGGGGCGCAGCTGTAGATATATCGCAAATTTTGAGGTTCTACAGTTGGCAACTTTTTAATCCTGGCTCCTACGCCAAAAGACTAGCTAATTTAAATAGAATAAAATTTGCTAAAACTCTTTTTTTAATTTTTTTAATTCCGACAAAAAGGAAGGAATTAGAGGGGGGCGGGATTTGGGACTTTTTTTTTCGGTAAAATTTCTCCATTTTGTCACCGTAATTAATCGGTAATTAATTGAAATCGATCTCATATATGATGTTCACTTAATATCATGTACTACTTTGACCTCCGTTAATCTCGGTCCTTCGAAGCAAAGGTTTCTGAGAAAAAATATTTTTTTTAGATTTACATACATTATAGGAAATCGTGTAATTTCCTACATTTCCTCGAATATCTCGATAATTATTGTTTTTTTCGAAAAATTTGTAGATAGCTTATGTAAAGAGAATTGATTGAGCTTTCCGACACTTTTTTTATTTTTTCTCTAACATAAAGAGCAAAAGACCAAATATGCAGACGTCTCAAAGCCAACCGCCACCCAGTCTATTAATTAGGGTGAAGACATACCGCTAGGCTAAAGTACACTATCTGTGGGTCCCCACGCGAGACTAGTTTCTCGATCTGACGTCACAGTGCTTTTCGTGAGGAGTAGCGAGGATTTCAACTTTAATTATTTATTGCAAAGTAAGTACTGCGATTTAAGAGCTGATATTCGATGTGGCGTGTTTTTATACATAAACACACACTTTAATGAAATACAAAAAAAAAAATGGGCAAGTTCCCCATTAGCAAACGATAAATAAAAATCACCCCGGGACGAGCGGGGAGTATAAAAAGCAGCGTCGCTCGAAAACAATGCATACCATATATGTTTCTACCACATCACATCTTACGTGTCTTATGTCGCGTGCATTAAAATGAGAGAAGAAATCACTTTCGTGTGGTTGACTATCTACGCCAAGGGAGAATGAAACAGGTACGGACTTACGAGGACTCTCAGTTTCTATGGTGTAGTGCAGAGTTGTAAATTATATATTAATATGTAATAATTTATATTTGTCCTTTTGCTAGTATGTAACTTATTTATTGTAAATATTATTCGATCGAGGGATTATGAATGTGAAAGTGACAGTTATATTGATTCCAGTGATAAAGAAAATCAAATTCCAAATGAGTTTCTAGTGAGAAAAAAACGGCATTTCAAGGGCGGATCTGGACCTTGAGCTTGGGGGGGGGGTAACGTAGCCGCGTGTTGAAAATAACAAAAATGTTTTTCCTCGGGAAAAAATCTCAAAAAAAAATTATAAACACAACTAAATATATTCAAAAATATAAAATAAAATAATAAAAATTATGAAATTTTAAAATGAAAGTTGATTGTTTACGGAATCTTGTTACCCTGTTACCCCCCATAAATCCGCGCTTGAGGCATTTAAGTAGTGACGCGAAACAAATTTGTTTAAATGTGTATAATACTGTTTTACAATGACAAGCTAATGAAATACTAGACGAGTGTGAATCGTTTGAAAATGCATCGATTTTTACACGACTGTTTTTTGATTTTTCGATCCTTTCACTCAACATATCTACGACTGGGCCCACGCTTTTTGTCTGGGACTTGAAATATGGTTTAGTTATTACCATATCTTTTTAAAATCCAAATGCCAGACAGGAATAAATCGTTTGAAAAATGGCTTTTTTCGTGCACTTCTTTTAAGATTTAAAATATGTTTGGCCCACTAAAAATGTCTGTGAATGATACAATACATTTTCGTTTTGGTTAATTTTTACAGAAAAAATCATTTCACATGAGAACCAATCGTTTGATTTTCGCGGAATAGTTGACAACTTGAACAATAATTTTTTCACTGTTGGGCCCTCGGAATTTGTCTGGCGTTTGTTATATCGCGATAATTATAATCTATTTACCTATATATACAATTCCCAGATAAGAACCAAATCGTTTGATTTTGACCATTTTTTCTTACAACTTCGGATTGAAATTTCGGGCCTTCCGGCCCACGGAATTTGTCTGGCGATAAGCTTCCGTCGGATGTTTTTCTTTAAAACGTAAGTCTAACTTGACGCCAGATAGGAACAAAACGTTTGAAATTGCTCATTTTCATGAAATTTTCTTTTTTGTTTTCCGCTGAGGGGCCCTGGATAACCGTTTGATAAACACGAAAATGGTTAGTACAAATCAGGCACAAAAGGCTCCCAAAAGGCCAGATAGGAACCAAACGTGTAAAAAAATCTGTCACTATCCCACGGTCTAATAATTTAAATAGATCAAAATGAATTAACACACTTTAACTGTCTGTAAATTATTGCCAAGTAAGTATTAACAATATTTTATTACTAAATACAAAAAATAACCTCGGTAATTAAATTGCCAGAATTATAGTTAATAATTAGGACATAACAATTCACGTGCCCTAGAAACAAGGAAATTGTGTTTCGAACACTAAACGTTGGCAGATACGCGCACAAAACAAATCAAACGAAATATTTTTGGACATTCAATTCCGAACCGCGACGAAAAGTATTTACAGTAACGCAGAGGCGTAGCTATGGCAAGGCAAATCGGGGCAGTGCCCCGGGGCCCTGGAGACCAAGGGCCCCAGCCGGCGCCTGGGTGAGGCCGGGTATTAGGATTAGGTATTAATATAATAAGGGGCTCCCAACAATTTTTGGCTCCGGGGCCCCATGACGTCTAGTTTTGCCACTGCAGCAACATAGGCCTTTACACAAACGTTAATCGTTGGCCATACGTAGAAGAAAGCCTCAAATAATTTAGCATGGATATATCGTCGGCCATATCGACACAGCATACTGGAGGAAAAAGTAAAAAAGTTTTCTACTTACAATTTGTAGACGGAAAATAAGCAGCACTTTTCACAAAAAGACGTAACGTAAAGGTAGACTTTCGCAACAGACGACAGCGACCGGAGACCGCGACATGCGACCACAGTAGAGAAAAGACCAGTAGTTTCACTCGCAGCGGTCCCTTTGATACTTGTTGTACTCAATTTTATTTTTTTTTAATCCACTGCGCATCTACTGTTTGTATCCCACGCGCATTTCGTCGACAGTGGCGACTGTTCAGAAACGTAAACGTAAACAAAAATAAACATCCGCCCCACCCTATATCATCACTGCCGTCCACTGTCGTCGTGCCGTCCACTGCGCATCGAATAGTTTAAGCCCACGCGCATCGCATGCGCACTGAAAATCTTATACAACTGTTCCGGCTGAGTCGGACCACTGGTTTTTTCTCTACTGTGATGCGACAGAGACGGCGACAACGACACCACCGGTTCAATGTAATTCAATGCAACCTTGTTCGAAGCGTGCGACAATGGGCTGTCGCACGCTACGAACGGAGCTAATTCAATTACATTGAACCGGTGGTGTCGCTGTCGCCTGTCTCTGTCGCATGTCGCTGTCGCCTGTCTCTGTCGCATGTCGCGGTCTCCGGTACTGTCGTCTATTGCGAAAGTCTACCTTAACTAGTAATCCAGATTCTATAACTAGTTATCAAACATTGTGGAAACTAGAAAGGGTACTTTTTTAACATCAACGTGACAAATTTTCTACAGCAAAAATAACAAGCTGTTCACTAGTTAACTTCCCCATCTAACATCTTTTTATATGAGGAGGACGACTGGCTACCATAATGGCTTTCTTGTTGCGTTTTAGGCGCAGCAAGCATAAAACGGTGCTTGGTGCGCATAAGGACGGAAGTGTCGTGTTGATCTCAATCATTCTACAAAGGTGGGAGAGGGAACTTACATCACGCAAACATTAAAACTATTTTACGCAGGCCATATCCTGGTATGACAGGGCTAACTTAAGGTAATTTCAGGGCGGAGAATTATAAAATGTAAGTATTTTAGTTAAATTAACCAGACCATGGATAGTAATTAAAAATGAACCCTTACATCATATTGGTACTTGCCAAATGATCTCCTGTTGCTCTACCAAACACTCTGTATATAAGCTTTTGAATGTACATAAATAAATTACGAATTACAAACCAAATATATTTAGACAAAAGAAGTATTTTATCTAAAAGTGTTTTTTTGTAATTGTCAATCTTTAAGGGCATAATGATTAACAATAATTATAATTTCAACAGCTAACTTTCTTCAAGAAACACATTTGTTACGTCTAAATGACGACTAATTAAATTTTAAATTGGTTATTAAAAATATATTGACGGATGGAATTATTAAAGTTTTAATAAGCAAATAAAAATTATGAAGTTAACTTTCCTAATATACTTTTTAAATGAAATACTTTTAGCGCAATTATGTTATGATCTCTCGGTAAAGATCCTTCTTCCTGTATTATGCCCGACTTAATTTTAAAAACATAATTTTACAGAAATAAAACAAATCTGGAACTCAAAGGAAAGTTCTTCATAAATCTCCATCTTAACTTCTATACAATTGAGGGTAATTTAAATTTCGCTGTTACAACGTTATTGGATTAATTATTCTTTTAAAATATCGTTTTATTTTTTGTTTTTGCCTTTGGTCCGATATTCGCATGTTGGTTGATATAAATGGCAAAAACAGGGTAATGCTTCTTTTCAGCATTAAAATTGTATCTCATTTCTCATTATAAAGTTTTTGCTTTGATTAACTAGCAAATTAATATGAACTAGCACACTTAAAACGTTCTTTAAAATTACACTAGAGAGTATGCCGAGTAACATTTTGCAGGTACTTAACAATCTTGAAGAAAATATTGCCCACTGTGGACGTCTGAATACAATATTTCTTGAGTCCGTGCAATTCTCTCAAGAACTTATTCCTAAAAGATGGAAGCGGTAGTTAAAGGTTCCATTACAATTTTTTATTATAACATCATCAATTCGCATTTTATGATATAAATCATGAACAACTTAAAATTAAATGACATTCACTATGACCTGCAATCTCCGATCAAAGAACTTATTCCTAGATACATAACAGCTATCTCTTCAGTATATACCTTGTTTGCTCCTAACATAGTCACATTACATGTCCATTAAAAAGGATAGATAAACATAACATCTCATTAGCAACAGTGGCGGGTATGTGTAGAAGGGTAAAATATTTTCATTAAAATGAATTATTGCAATTCCTGCATTACCGCTCTTTATACAACGTGTAGCCATGCAATATTACAGTATTACAATAAGATAATGCTTGATATATTTCAAATTTTATAAGCCTAAACTTTTAAATATATCTATTGTTACAGATCTGTAAAATGTCTTATCATTCAGAAAAATTATATTTCTCTATTCTTTCTGAAAGCTTACACATAAAAAGAGGGTAGATATTATACATATTTACATGGCTAAATTGTTAATATTTTTTGTTTGAATGTTGGTTATTATAATTTATTATGTTCCTGCACTATTGAATGGCATATTTAATAAACACATCACAAATTAGACAAGCCTGCGTTGAAGTTTATCCAAGAAAATGAGATGTATTTATTAAAATAACGAGAATATGGTAGCTATTTTATGTGATAATTGTTGACTAAATATTTATAACCGCGGATTTAAAAAATATAATAGGTGGAGATGTTTTATTCAAGGGAAATATGTATTGAAAGAATAATAAAATTTAATTGCTATTCACCTTATTACAACTGCAAACTGGACCATCATGTTACGACTATGAAGTTTATACATACTTATAGTACAGTAACTAGAGGTTTTATTAATTATATTAGTTATATTGAACGGATTTCGTTCATTCTTGGAAGTATAATAATGCTTCACAGAAAAGTTTCTATATTGTGCGGGAGCTTGCTAATTTATAGGGGGTGGATGCCACCCCCTCTCAGGGGGTGGCACTTAAAAAAAAATGTATTTATCCGAGCTGAAATAGGATCATATTTTAAGAAGAAAAGGTTCTATGCAATTTTTCACATAAATTGATAGTTTTTAAGTTATAACGACTTCAGAATTTCGATTTTAACTTAAAAAAGAGGTATTTCCAAATGTCTTTCGTCAAGTATCTGAAAAAGTATTACTTTATCGAAAAAATGTTACAGACCAATTACAGAAAGTACAAACTGGGAATTAATAATATTTTTTCTTTATTGATGTAGAATTAATAATTTCGGAGATATTTAAGTTTATATTTGGTATCTAAGTGTTTCGAAATTACCTCTAAAGTTTAAAATGCATTTTTTTCTAAAGCAAGTGCTTTAAAGGAGCAAAAAAATTTGAGCATCTAGGTAATGCTACATCTTAACGAAAAACTGTATTTGAGATAATTTTTTTTAAATTACTGGCTAATTAGAGTAACAAAATGACGACCTTTTTATATAAAAAAATATAAATACACACATTTTTCCCTCATAACTTCTTTATTTCTTATGCTACAGGAACGAGTAAAAAATAATTTGAAAGCGCAATTAATTGTCTTTAATTTCATTTTTTAGCATGCGTGACATAGGTGTCACAATTTCTGAGATATTTAACAATAAACAAGCGAAATTCATTATCAGTTTATGAGCTTTATTTTGGTCTCTAACACATTTTTCAATAAAACTAATATTTATTGAGATATTTGGAAAAGGAAAAAAAAGTTACATTTTATCGAAAATACCTTTATAGTTTAAGCTGTATTTTTTTCTAAAGCAAGTGCTGTATACAAACCAAAAAATTTGAGCATCTACGTCATGCTATATATTAATGAGAAACAGTGTTTGAAATTCCTTTTTTTTTTTAATTACTGGCTAATTGTATTAACAAAATGGCGACGTTGTTATTAAAAAAATGTGTAGACGCACATTGGCTCGGTCATAACTTCTTTGTTTTTTATGCTACAGAAACAGATAAAAAAAATATTTTAAAGCTTAATTAATGACCTATTATTCTACCTATTAGCATTCTTGACGTACGTGTCACAGTTTCTGAGATATTTAACTCTCACTCTAAATAATTACCTTATGAACACTTGGATGCCAAATATAAACTTAAACATTTCCGAAATTATTAATCCTACATCAATAAACAAAAAATATAATTAATTCCCAGTTTGTATTTTATATAATTGATCTGTAACATTTTTTCGATAAATTAATACTTTTCGAAATACTTGACGAAAGCCGTTTGGAAATATCTTTTTTTAAGCTAATATCGCAATTTTGAAGTCGTTATAACTTAAAAACTATCAATTTATGTGAAAAACTGCATAGGACCTTTTCTTCTTAAAATTTGATTCTACGTCAGCTCCAATAAATATATATACTTTTTAAATGCCACCCCCTGAGAGGGGGTGGCATTCACCCCCTATAAATTAGCAAACCCCCGCACACTATAAAAACTTTTCTGTGAAGCATTTACTATTATACTGCCATGAATGAACGAAATCCGTTCAATATGACATTATTCCGAAGTTTTGCATATTTTTTACCTCTAGGTACTGTACTATTTCTTATGAAACGATTTTCTTCTTTTCTAAACTGCTTTCTGCAAACGGCACATCACTTCACCATTTTCTACTAAATATATTGTCACTAAACTGTGTAAATATGACTTCTTCACCACTCTTTGAAGAAGACGAAAAACATTTATTAACATTAATGGCGGACACGGTAAACTGAGATTATGATAATCGAACTGAACCGATCGTGTCCAAAACGGCCGCGAATAGAACGACTAGCGAATCAGGAACTTATGGGATGTTTGCAACTGAAGGGCCTTAGACTGTGACTATCTCAGCAACAAACAGACCAATACCGGCGCGGTAGCTCAATCAGTTAAAGCGTATATCTACCGCGCTATGGGTTCGACCCCCCAGCCCCGGTATTGACAACATCGGTAGGTGTGGATGTATGTCTGCGTTTTTCCTGCCTTTCCCCTTTCGCACAGCCTTGTCTACTATCTGTGGTGTGTGTTGTTGTTTGATAGACATTATGTATCTAGGTTATAAGTTCTTTAATCAATCATAAGCAATTTAACATACAGTGGTGATGTATGAGGAATATTAAAAAGTTAAACACACGGTAAGATTAGAAAATCCTCCAAATCTATTGCTTTCATCGCCATGTTTATCTTCAATTTTTCACCTTCTATTAAGATACAAAAAGTTTCAACTTGTATCACGGAATTTTCAGTTTAACCACTTTAGTTCGATTTCTATAACACATTAGATCGGCTTTGTTGTTTCCTTCTACCTATGGAAAAAAATCGCACTTTTCCACTTTATTATGAAATTTCTCGGAAAAGGAGTATTTTACACTTCCCATCCCATAACTTTGTTTCTAACCGTTGACTCGTCTTGAAAGTTTAGACACATGGAAACATGACACATTTGCAAAATAGTGTATATTTACAAAGTCTGGCATCGCATTTATTGTCATTATGATTGCCTTTACGTTGCCACTTTTCCTGTGCCATCCAAATTAAGTACCTAGACTGTTTTGCAAACTGGTATTTTTTACATAGCTTATGTTCGTTTTATAAGTTGAAAATAAATGGATTCGTAAATGGTCAATACTTCCCGTAAATCCTGGGTGACTTCAAAAACTTTAAATGCCCTTATTTAGCAATCTTGAATAACACATATGCCATTTTCATTAATTTTAACAAATGATGGGATTCCCAAAATTTACAATTTTTTAAATGAGTAGATTCAATACTTTACGTTTTCCTGCGCATGTTTATAGTAAAAAATTATCACGTGGTGTCTCTTCGTGTTGTACCCATACGGTTAACCATAAGTTGAAAATAAAACGATCTAATTTTTTAATTATAACAATATTGACAATATTGTGTTCTAAGAACTAATGAACTAAACACTGCATAATCAGATAGAACGTAATAAAAAACCGCTGCCCAAGGAATCACTACTTCTATCCAAGTCACACAACGAAAAAATTTTGTATCTGAAAATAATTGTTTATGGAACTTTAATAATATAATATTTGAAATCCTCTACCCCAAAAACCCATAAAACGATACCCCACATCGGTAGTGGGGTGGGGGTGGTGATGTTGTAGAACTCTCCAAAATCGTCCTAAGTTGAAGACATAATCAAAATTCGACTTAGGCAAAAATTTCATTTAAAGACATTTTTGGGAATCTGCAGAGGCGCAGATCAGTCCATAAGGACCGTTTTGGGTTCTATAAGGCGTTGGAAATGACCAGTGAAAATTCGAAGAAACACCGAATTTTCACTTAGGAAAAATGTTTTTGGTTCAGAATATGAGAGTAGAAGTATATAATAACAAAGATTTATGAATAATATACTTTTTCAAAGGTACCATAAATTGGACTTTGAAAAATAATATTTTTGGAAGGGCGTCAAAATTTGGCCCAGGAATCGATTTATCGAAAGTACGCCAAAGTTTCACTTGCAGACTAATTTTTCAAAACTGCGTTGAAATTTGGCTTGAAGATCGATTTTTCAAAAGTACGCCAAAATTTCACCCGCAGATTAACTTTTCAAAAGTACCTTGAAATTTGGCTTGAAAATCGATTTTTCAAAAGTACGCCAAAATTTCACCCGCGGATTAACTTTTCAAAAGTACCTTGAAATTTGGCTTGAAAATCGATTTTTCAAAAGTACGCTAAAATTGGTCTTAAAATGGATTTTTCAAAAGTACCACAAAGTCAGTTTAAAAAGTACCACGAAAATATAATTTAAATTATTTTTTATTTTTTATTCCTCAACCAAAGACATTGACCTTTGAGGTACGGTCATTGAAAGCCCAATTCTAAAGTATGAGCATAAAATTTTAACGATGCACTGCATCCAAAAGGCAAAATAGAAGATTTTGTCAAAGCCGGCGTAGTGCCGATAAGCAAAAATTGATAAAAATCAATGCACATGTACAAGGCCGGTTTCTCGCATAGAAAGAGTTTGGATTGGCCCAGCGGCTCGCAATTTGGTCGAGCGCGTTGAGTGGTCCAGACAAAGCGATGGTAGAAAAGCCAATAACAGGGCTTTTCAAATAACAAAGTTATAGAGGAAAACGCCTTGTGCATAAAAATCCAAAAATTCAATTTTGCCTAAAAGTCGCTCGAAGGTGAGACGCTGCCAAATCGATAATATTAATCGACTGTGATAAGGGTTAGTAAGTCGTGGACTGATCGAACGCCACTCAACTTATGCAGTAATAAGTCCTCTGAATGTGTTTGAGTACGTGAATCTCCACGATACAAGAACTTTAAAGCTAAGTAGTCTCTAGCGAAACTAAATTCATTTAGTAAAACTTTTTTAAGTTAATTTCAGTCAGCCTTAATTATTCATTTACCCAGAGTCTGAAATGATTCTAAAAGCTCACATTTTGATTCTGAGAAGGTATGTATGAATCTTTTCTACCTAATCGATCGTTAGCGTGAGCGCTCTCGCTTGTATGGTCTGAAAGTCACTACCTTGATTGGGGAAGGCACGATTCTTATCTTGAGAATTTTGTATAACCAATTCTGTTAAATAAACGGATTCTTTGAACTAATATTTCTTAATTGATCTTGAGGCCTGTTGACGGTCTATAATCCCTGGAACTTTCGTATAGAAAACCTAATGTGTCGAGTTAATTTGCATTAACGTTCGACCTTCTGGTTGCTTTACGGAGGTTTGATAGGGATTTTTTTATGCGTTTTTTGAGAAATATATTCCGTTATTAATGGACCAAAACGTGATTTTCGCGTACCAAAACTAATCCCTCCGCAGAGAAATTCTTCGGTTGGGATTTTTTTATGCAAAAATTCAGGAAATTAAGAGGTGCCTAAACCCCTAACGAGAGAATTCGGGTCCAGAGAGAGCGTAGTTTTCGATCTGTGGTAGTGCAGCCTTGGTCCATTACTCGGCTACCGAAGTGCATCTTATCTCGAACCCGCCTGGGAGGTAGAAGAACGGGGTAATACGCGACTGGCGCCCCCTGAGAAATAAATTGGTGTCGCGTCATTTTGACGCCCGGTAGTGCGTTCTTCTACAGTGACAGGGGGTGGGAGTGGGGGGTGGATAAAGTAAAAAAATATTTTGAGGTTTCTGGTTCTTGTACACACACTAAATCACATTTTTTTTCATCCCCTTTAATAATGGGGTGGGGGTGGCTAAAGCCAAAATTTTTTTTGAGACCTTCGCTTCTCTTATCTATACTAAATATCAATTTTATGAACTCTTACCTGCTTGATTTATATATTTACTCCAAATTTACCCCAATTTACCCCCCAACCCTTCGACGGAACAAGATGAAAATATAATTTAGTTCTAGAACTCGTTAAAGTACATATGTGTACCAAATTTCAAGTCAATATCTCAAACGGTTCCAGAGTAAACGTGCGCACAAAAAAAGTTACAGACCGACAGACAGACAGACCGACAGACAGAATTTTTTTTTTCGCTCAAACTTGAAATCTCGACGTTTCATGACATTCTAAGCCTATTTGAACAATAAAAATTTTTAAAAATTTTTTTGTCGTTACTATACTTCCACTGGATGTGGAAGTAATAATACTCTCTGTTGTCCGATGAAGTTAGGGATTGCGTGCCAGTGCAATATTCGAATTACAAAGCCTTTTGTCAATTACTATGCATTTTATAAAAAGACGCTTTCCTCGTTTTTCGACTACATGGAATTGTTCGAGATTTGCGATTAGAAATCACTGAAGCACAGAGTTTCATATATCATTTGAAAGCCTTCATTAGACATCATTTGATCTACGGCGCTAGGTGTATCACAATTCTGCATACAATAATGATAATTTTAATTATAGTTTTCGTGTTCATTGTTTTGAGCTTAATTTAAAGAGGATACTTTATTGAACTTAATACTGTTATTTTAATACTTGAATACTTTCACCCCGCATCAAACGTATAGAATGTTTTTTTAATAAATACGTAGTAATGATACGGGGTGTAAATGAACCGCATGGTAAGGTATTTTATCTATTTTGGTACACCAAGGTATTGCATACGCAACAAGTCTGCATGCGCTTTTAGGTACTCAAGGCAGTAAAGAGTAGAGATGAAAACTAGAGGTAATAGATCAATTAGAACTATAAAAGTGATGACATTTTCTTTCCTTTCTTTCATTAACGGGGTTGATTAAAGTCACTTTAAAGTCACTCAAGGCAAGAGCAACTTCTTTTTATTTATTTGCAATTGAAGTCGATTTTTGACATGACATTTTATGACATTATGAAGCGGGGCTTTATATAACCTTAGACCTTTTAGATAAATAACGACAACAGCAACTTTTTTCATCATGTCAATAATGGATTTCTAGATTTTAACGTTTTCGATACTGGGAACCCCAAAATAATACAATGCATTTGAATGAAACTGGTCACACTCAATGTGGCACAATGCCACACAAAAAAAATCATCTGCGCGGGGGTACTGACCACACCCATCCCTTGTATTTTGAGCCGCTGAACACGAATCTGATCTTAGTTTTTTTCCCAGCACGTCAGGTTTTTCCTTTAACAGCAAATAAATATATAAATATTAGACTTTTTTGCTTAAAAAAAAAACTTATAGTATAGGGGAAAAATTAAGGTCAGATTCGTGTTCAGCGGGTCAAAATACAAGGGATAGGTATGGTCAATACCCCGGCACAGACAACTTTTCTTTTTTGTGGGCCTGTGTGATTGTTTAAGAAACCAAATTGTAAGAAAAAATATATATAAATGATCGAATATTCCAGGAATATAACTAAATATGTTTAATTTAAAATTAAGTTTAAAACTCATATTACGTTATTTATGCAGAACAGAAATATTGAAGCAAATTTCTTATTTTTTATTTTAATAGACTTAGGGAATGGATATGATATGATCCATACATAAATTCTCTTAAAATGTATTTCATTGACATTAGCTTTTCTTGTACCAAGCCATAGTAATAATGATGTCCTTGAAGTTTACCTAAAATAAGTTCTCTTGAGATATCACGTCAATAGAATGTACGGAACTATATATCGAACATGATTTTAGGGATATAAAAGCTATAATCTAAATTCTAGAAATCACAAATACTGTAAGATTAAACTTTTTCAACCATTTCTTCCATACCCATAATATTACAATAAAACTTGTCGGACTCTTTCCTGTTATTCGCTTTAGGTTTGTCTACATCCTACAGGAATTTCGCGTTATTTTTTTCGATAACTCGTTTCAATCACAAAAATTACTCCCTATAGCAATAAACGCCCTATTCCCAGTTATTACGGCGATTCTCTTAAAGATGGCAGGGACTTAAACGACCCCTTTACCGGGTACTTACACTGAATTGTCATGAACCCTTTTAGTGTTATTAGTCCTCTCATAAACAGTTATTTGAATTATTCCTCAACCAAAGTTGAGAGTTTGAGAGCGTCACCTTGTCCCTACATCTCAAATTAGCAAACGAGTAAAATTAAACGTAATGGATGAAAATGTGGCATCTGTTATCGTAATCAAGCATTATTCCGCGGGAAGCGGGATCGTGCCATTTACAATGTGGTGACCTGCATTCCTTTCTCGAATTTGACATGTTCACACTTTAATGTGGACAAATAACCTGCTCTGTTTATTGTGCCGTTGGTCGATGTGTGAGGGAAGCACGAGAGATTTAATAACCAACATTCATTTCTACACATTTGGGGATTTTATATTTACTCTACAGGGTGTTCCGTTTAACTCTAAATAAGTTTAATGGGAGATAAAAGACATCGATCTGATTCCAAAATACCTCCTTATGTACCACCTGATATAGTGGAGATATATTTTTAAACCGTTTTATCTGTTAACCTAAAATTTGGTAGAAAGGTATTATTTTATTATTAAAAACGCAAGCAGATTCTGAGATCTGCAGTACTCAAGTTTGTCAGTCCATTGCTTTATAAAGGATCGTACTCTTCAGGAAAAAGATCAGTTATTTCCCGTAGTTCATCCGGTTGTAGAAACTGTCTTCCTTGGTGCTTCTAGTAGAGTACCAATACATAGAATATGAGTGATGATTTCATTCTCCGGTCTTCATTCAGACGAGACTGTCTTGTTATCAGGCCTACCGTCCGCCTCATTCTTTTCTATCGAGCCCAAGCATCCACTTTATAGTGGGGCCAGTTGAAGGCCCTTTTACATGGAGCCTTGACTGCATCATTCCGGAGGCTTGAGTTCAATAATTGTTGAACTGTATCATGGCCCGTAACTTTGAATGAATCCAAACTTCTTAGTAAACCAAAGGCTGATTCAGAGCCAGAGAAAGGAGTTATTGCACTTTCAACCTCCGAACATCTCACTGCTTCATTGCCTTCGACACCTCTGCATCCAGGCACCCATACGAGTTGGACTGAGTTGTGTCACGCAGTTCGGTCCTCTAGCACAAGGCGCATGACGTATTCGCTAGAGATGTTAAAGAGGATTCCTGACAGCACACTGCCTTGTCCGACTCCTTGGCCAACTGTACTTGCCAACTGTATTTGTCGGAGTTGGTGTTCTTCACTTTCACCAAGGCAAGTTTTCTTGCTATAACTGTCGAATAATGAATACCAGATATTAATGTTTTTCATCTGCAATAATACTGCCTAGAGTTTGTCTCACTTTACATTATCAAAAGCCTTACGGTATTATTCAACAAAAGGTACATTGGTATAATATTCCTTTGCCGTCTCGATTAGTTGTATATTCAGTATTTCGATGTAGACTGCAAATACGGAGTACCCCAAGGAAATGTTCTTCGGCCACTTCTTTTTATGATATTTGCCAATGATATAGCTAGTGCAATATAATATAATGACAAGTTTTAATAACGAGCAGGACCCTCGATAAAATCACAGTCAGACTAGGAGAACTCTAGTTCAGCCTAAGAGACTGGCTCAACAGCAACAATCTGATTTTAAACGAATCCAAAATTGCTATGACTTTTTAAAAAAAACAGGTTATATATCACATTTCTCTAATAGCTCAAATCCTTCAATATTGATTGTTCCGTGCACACGTGTCAAGCTTTCTCTGAATTTTTAAACTATGAGAAAAAAAAACGATCAGATTGATTTCCAAAATGAAATATGATGAATCTTGGAGAGGCTGTTTTAACGGAAAAAAACTACTTACAATTCCAGACATATTATATTTATTTGTTTGATGTATTTAGAAAACAATAATTTAGAATTTATAAATGCAAATACAAATCATGTATATGATACCAGGCACAAAATGTTTATATCTTACTCTGTATCTTTTAATCTGTTTTATGCATATAAAAGTGAAATATAGTAATAAAACTCGCTTGCCTACTTGCTCGCTCGTTCTCTCGCTCAATTCCTGCCTTTCGCCCTTCCTCCCATCTTTCCTTACTACCTTCTCCCTTTCCCACGCATTATCTCCCCTTCCTCCTCTTTCTATCTCTCCATCCCAGAGTACCAGTGGAGTTCTTAATTAACCCTGTTTATCTTTTAAAACGTGTAATTATTCTTACCATTTGAAACAAGACCTTACTATTATTTTGACTGCACATGACCGTATATTTAATAACTTAACTTATATTAATTCTTAATTCAAGTATATCGATTAGGTTGTAAAATTTTTGTGTAGAAATACGTAAATATCACAAACAAAGACTCTAAAGGATTTTTTGTTAAAAAGTGAAATATTTTTTTAAATTACATTAATGATCTTTCGGTTTCTTTTTCTTCTTTTGTGGAAACAGCCGGTCTTTTATATCTTGTAAATTGTATATAAAACTAGGAAATGGGTCTGTATAGAGCCAAATTATCTGTGTCGGTTGGCATCTGGTAGGGTATTAAGTATATCTGCATATTTACCCTTAATAGCAAGTAGCTTTGTATTAATAGTATGAATCGAGTGAATCTAACTAGGAAATAGCTTAGTACTGCAGTCCTTTGTTTCAGGATGGTAAATGGGGGAGATTGAGGTAAACTAGGTTAATAGAGATTAATGAGAATTCTAAATCTTAACTGCAACATACAAATCACATGATTACATAGTCAGCAAGGAAAGGCAAGAATAATTTATTTACATATTTGACTTTTTACGTCTATGGGTATTAAGCCTCGCAATACTTATTTTTAACCGATTTCAAAAATTTTTAAAAAAGAGGAGGTTCTCAGTTCAATCGATTGATATAACTGTTTTAAAAAATTTTACCAAATCTTAAGTGAGTATATAATATTTTGAATAAAAGAAAATGCGAGAATGAGATGAGAAAAAGTTAAATCAAATTGTTCCTTCTCGGTTGCACTTCCTACCTTTATTGGCTGGATGTTAGAAGCATAGTTGTCTTCAATCAGGTAGGAACGACAGTGCAGCAAACTGTAGATCTTGAGTTGAGCACAAATATATTTACATAAATATGTACACATACATTTCGAGAAAATAGAGAAATTACTACAGTAGTAACCCATTTGCATTCAAAATGGAACTGTCGTTATTTGTACCACTTCTTTCTTGAATAGCCGAGCAAGTTCTTATGAAACTGATAATTCGAAAAATTTAATTCAAATCTATTTTATGCCAAAGGGAAGAATTAATATATTTTTAAATTATATCAAATAATATACCTAAAGAGTGAAGTGTATATGAAGAACGAAATTTATTAAGAAGAATCAGGAAATATTGAACAGAGTATAAGTTGAATAGAAAATAGTTGAGGATTATACTATTTAAAAAATGTGTCATTATTTAAAAGCCTAGATACCGGGTTCCAATAATTCGGTCATCAATTTTGCAGTATTCATTTCAATATATTTTATAAGCTTTTAGGCAGATCTGTAAAATTATTAAAATCAGCAACTGTTTAATTCCATTAATTTATAATCCATTTTTTTACATTTTCATGACAAAATAGCGTACAATAACAGTAAAGGAAAATTCATATTTTTTTTTGTTCAAATAGGCTTACAATGTCACAACAAGTCGAGATTTTAAGTTTGATGAAAAAGAAATTTTTGTCTGTCGGTCTGTCTGTAACTTTTTTGTTTGTTTGTGACGCTTACTCAGGAACGGATTATGATACTGACTTGAAATTTGGAAATTTGGAATATATAATGCGATGATCTGGAACCAGGTTATATTTTGATCTTATTCCATTTAAGTTTTGTTGGGTAAATAGGGGAAATAGGTAAAGCAAACAAATAAGAGTCCATAAAATTGGTATTTGGTGAATGTGCGAGAACCAAGGTCTCAATTTTTTTTTCAGCATCACTATCATCTCCGTTACCACCCCCCCCACCCCATTATTAAAAGTGGTAAACACATAATATTGTGATTTAGTGTGTGTACTAGAACCAAAGGCCTCAAAATTTTTCTTGGCATCGGCCACTCCCAATACCACCCTCTTTAATAATGGGATGGGGGTGGCTGTGGAAGACTGAGTAGGTAAATCTGGATGTATAATGATTCCTTAGACATCAGTTTTTTGTGTTTCTATGATTATCCTTCCAAACTAGCCTTATCAGTTATTTTAAAAGATTATTTATTAAGTATAAGTAATGTGAGATTACATCTGAATAAAAATATCAATTTATGGTTTTAAATACACCATATAATAGAAGAATTTTCATCTTAATGTTTTTAAATATTCCGTGCCATTTTCTGAAATTACAAAATAATTATAAAACATATTGTTTTAAATAAATACTACGTTAACATTGTGAATATAACACGTCACAGTTTTAGTATACCCTTAACAGTATGCAAGGGTAGCTCGTTTGCTTATAAAGGAGTATTTTATTTATATTTATAGATAATTACCGATATGTAATGGTGCAAAACATATCTACCAGCAACTCATATTCCTAAATATTTAAGTAATATTTCTTTGTATTTAAATCTCAATATTTTTGGTAACGTCTAACAAGCCTCAGATCCAACTACCATTCATTAATTCTCATTCTTATATAAGAACGACATAACTTTTGTCATTACCACTGTAAGAAAATCTTAACAGGCAGGACCGTGCTTTTAAATTAGAAAAATAATTATAATATACTTCTATCGTGATAGTAATTACGAGGACTTGCAGTCATCTTAGCTAAGAGCCTCTGGGTGTACAGTCGCGAAGTGGTCGTGGGGCTAAAAGCGAATTTTACTTACAGTAGACTTAAGTGAAAAATAATAATAAAGATAATATTGAGAACGTTGGTTATAATTTATCTTCGTTAATCGACCCAAACAAAGAAAACTAAATAAATATATCAATAAAAAAATTATTTCGTATTTTTATCGACTTGAAAATTTACGTATATATGTGTGTGTTTTTGCATGTTCAATCATGGTTCAAGCTATTTATATGAAATAATCTCAAACTGTAAGTATGGCCCAGCGGTTCGCATTGGGGCTTTTCGTAGTTAGTAGTCCCAAAAACGCCTACAGCCTGTCAAAGTTGACCAATACAATTATTTTTTTTTTAAATCTTCCTAAAGAGTATGAGCGGGTAGCGATGTAAAAAGTGCCCCCACACCTACCAAACTAAAATGGCTTCCATAAGATGTCTCGTATGCTGACTGTCTTGTGTACAAAGTTTTAAGCTCGTGGACTCTGTGTGGGGTGGAAAAAAAATAATTTACCCCTAAATGTTTTATTTTTTTCTTACCTCCTATTTGACGGATCGCTTTGTAATTTGGCACAAATAATATTAGTGTTAGGAGAGTTTATTTTAAAAAATATTACTCTTCTACGATGATTTTATGCATTAAAAAAAAATGAATACATTTTTTCAATGGCCTGAAGGGTGACTACCCTACCCTGTTTGACACTATTACCATATTTTGATATAATATGTATTTAAACTATAACTATAACATATAACAATTATAATTTTATTAATGCGCTGGAACAGGATAAAGATACATAAAAATTATCTGAACTTGCAACTTTACGAGTATATTATTTAATATTTAGATAGGTAATCATATAATTCATTCAGGCAAGAGTAACTGAGTGATGAGAAATTGGATCTGGATTGCGAGCAAAGGAAAAAGGAACCCGACCAGAATGGAAGGATGTCTCAAACAAAGCAGTAGGATTGAAGGCTTTGTGGTCGCAATGAGATTCACTTAGAGCATTAGACGGGCTGTTATTATTATTACATACGAACATCTATAAGACTTATTTCATTAACCATTAGGAACATGATAACTCATAAAAATCAAATTTATTTATCCAAGTTACTTTCCTCATCTAACTATGGCAGCAAAGAAAGTTTTATTGGTTGATTCTATCATAGTACCTTCAATTTTTTTACATATTATACGTTGTTACTGTTTTTGCGTTTTAAATTAAGTGAGCTGATTTTGCTCTCAGAACTATTGCTATCAGTTGTAGAACTTTCCATTTCGTGCATGACACTACTATCTAAGTTTTTTAAAAAGGGAAAAATTAAGTATTAGGTACAATACAAATAACATAAGAAAACCACGAGCACGATACACGCACTTAAAATTGCGGAGATAAGATACTATATATGAGAACGTAACAGTATGAGATGGAGCTACGAAGATTTGTAAGGCAGATGCGGCTGCGGCAGAGCGGGGGCGTAGGCAGCCAGCGATCCGGCAGCCAATTGAAAAATGACTTGTTTTGTATTTTTAGTGCCTCTTCAACTGTCACAGCACGCACTTCTGACCGCGGGGTGTCTTTAAAGGCAGCTTCTACTTCGAGGGCACGCACCAAAACCTCGCTAATACTTTGATGCGATATTCTAAGAATTCGCCTGACCTCTTCGGTCCTGATGACATCTAAAACGGCTCCCTCGGAATTCTTGTAAGCTTTCCCCAACCTTTTGCGTCCTTGATTTTAGCTGAGCCTGGTATACTTGGGCAAGGTGTTAGTCGCCATATCTCAAGTCTAACGCAGTTTATAAGACTTTGAAGTCCCTTTGTTTCTCCACCGGGATGGTCTGAAGTAACTCTGAGGCTTGGCCCCTTAGCGCCAGAACTAATGCCATATCCTTCTCCTCGTTATCCCAGTTATTCGCACTTGCAGTCGCCTTCAAATTGTCTCTTGTACGTTGTTCATGAGCATTGGCCGTCAAATGAGGGAGGTTTTAAACGAGGACCTGATGATGCTACCAGCTGGCCTCCTTCTCTCAATTGTCGTTTAAGGCGCTCCACTTTTCCTTCGACCTCACTCATCTTTTCTTTGATGTCGCTTACTTCCCCTTTGACTTGACTGACATCTGTTTTGACCCACATCTACTTTATCTTCGACCTTGTTTATCTCTTCTTTGATTTCATTAGTGATTGAATTCATAGCGTCTTGTTGGATTTTCATTTGATCGCTCAGGATTTTCCTCAGTTCTTCCTGGGGCCTTTCTTGTTCCTATTTTTCTTCTTGGCGTTGTCTTTCTTGTTCTTCTTTCTTCTCTTGACGCCTTATTTCCAGTTCTTCCATTATTTCCTTCAATTCGTTTCTTTCTCCTTGACGCCTCCTTTCTTCCTCTTGACGTCGCTTTTCTTGTTCTTTTTCTTTGCGATGTCTTATCTGAAGTGAAATAACTAAATATGAATGAATTTTGTTAAATATTAAATAATATACTCGTAATATTGCAAGTTCAGACAATTTTTATTTATTTTTATCCTATTCCACCGTATTAATAAAACATTAACTGTTATATGTTATAGTTTAAATACATATTATATCAAAATATGGTAATAGTGTCAACGCCTCAATGTGCGGTGGTTACATAATAATTTCAACAAGCTTCCTACGTCTAGTGCAAAGCGAGCAAAAATTGAAAACATAATTTTGTTAGTTGAAAATTTTGCAATTTTGACGAAGGCGCCGCGTGAAATTTCGTCGAAATTGCATTAAACTTAGTAGTTAGTAGATATTTTAGGAGTAGCTGACACCTATGATCTCAAGAATTAAGGATTCAAAACGGTGAACCTAATTAATAGCTACCATGATTGCAATGTTTTTTGCAGATATACACGAGATCTGTGGACATTTCATGATTCTCTGATAACAAGCCTAATGTGAAAGCTTAAAAATTCAAAACTATGGATATGTTCGTTTACTGGGTAGACGCTAAATACTACTAAGATGAAAACATTACAAGAAAAGTTGAACTGCCTTCAAAAAAGATCACTAAAAATTTTGAAATAAAATTTCACCGTCGTCGCCCAGTTATTAGCTAATATCCTAGCTGACATATGTGAGTATGTCATATTTTTACTCAAACCTGAAAGTTGATGAAAACTTCTTAAAGGTTCCTATATATTTACTGGACTTATATAAAAACTTTTTAACTTTTGCTCTTTTTCTAAAAAGCCAATGGTTTAAGAGAAAAAAGTCTTGAGTGCCTAAAATTACGCGAATTATGTAATTATTAACTATCTCTATCTTAAAAACCGTTCATTTTTTAATGTCGCACACAAAGAAATTTTTAATTAGAAGGTTAAAATGTACGAGGTATCAAAATATTAACTAATTTGGCCGAAATCACTTTTCCATAAGAAATATGAGTGTTTCGCTGGGTGGACACGGGCGTAATGTTAATGTGCGTCGTGGAGCGCGTTAAAATTCGCTCATCCCATTAACCAGTGCACGTTGTGAAATTGAAAGTTCATACAGTCTGATTCAGTATGGAAAATGCTCAAGCGTTGACAGTTCATTGATCTACTAAATAGGTCTACGCACGTCAAAAGTACCGCACGTATGTTTTCACCGATATTCTTAGATAGATTGTCTTGATTTTTCATAGATTATTCTTTCTGCTGTTTGCGATATCCTAGAAAAAATATTCTTTGCAATTCACTGATGTCTACTACTGTAATTCAACAACATGCGTTAAAGATTCTCGACGAACATTGTAGAAAAAATGAGCGTGTAGAGTGGTCAACGCGCGTTAAAGAGTGACCGTAAAATTCGCCTGTTTTTGCATAACAGATAGAGGACCAAGGGAAAGATCAAAATAAATCCTATAGGGCTCAAATTAATCTATGAGAAATTAAGGTGAGCATATTACTTCCACATCAAGTGGAAGTATAGTAACGACAAAAAAATTTTTTTAAATTTTTATTGTTCAGATAGGCTTAGAATGTCATGAAACGTCGAGATTTTAAGTTTGAGCGAAAAAAAAATTTCCGTCTGTCGGTCTGTCTGTCTAACTTTTTTTGTGCCCACGTTTACTCTGGAACTGTTTGAGATATTGACTTGAAATTTGGCACACATATGTACTTTAACGAGATCTAGAACTAGATTATATTTTCATCTTGTTCCGTCGAGGGGTGGGGGGGTAAACTAGGGTAAATTTGGGGTAAATAAGTAAATCATGCAGGTAAGAGTTCATAAAATTGGTATTTAGTATATACAAGAGAAGCTAAAGTCTCAAAAAAAATTTCGGCATTAGCCACCTCCATTACCACCCCCACACCATTATTAAAGGGGATGAAAAAAAATTGTAATTTAGTGTGTGTACAAGAACCAGAAACCTCAAAATATTTTTTATTTTATCCACCCCCACTACCACCCCCTATCACCACCCCCGCCCGACTACCGATGTGGGGTATCGTTTTATGGGTTTTTGGGGTAGAGGATTTCAAATATTATATCATTAAAGTTCCATAAACAATTATTTCCAGATACAACATTTTTCGTTGTGACTTGGATAGAAAATCTGGAAGTGGAAATAGTGATTCCTTGGGCAGCGGTTTTTTTTACTTTTTTGAAAAAATGCAAAAATCACCCCTATTCAAGGGTAGAAAATGTTTAAAAAAGGCAGTATATAATAAATACTTTAAAAAATAAAATAACTGTTATTACTCACATTTTATATTGTATGAATTATTTACTAATTATATATTATTCTGTAGCGTATTTGGAACCCCTTGTCCTACCCACATGATACAATCGTCATGGGATTTTCACTAGAATTATTGTTATGGCTAGTCGAACCCATATCTACAGGGAAATTGAGCTGCCACCCTCGTACCTCTTGTTATAATAAGAAAACCACCCCCCGAAAATCGATATGAGACTTTCGCTAGAATTATTGTTATGACTAGTCGAACTCACCTGTACTAAGAAATTGTGCCTCCCTTGAAATAATAAGAAAAGCACCTCGAGAAAGAAAACAATTCGTAAGTCCTACCCCCATGATACAATAGACTTGATAATTTCGCTAGAATTATTGTTATGTCTAGTCGATCTCATGTGGGTAGAACTTACGAATTGTTTCTCTTTCGAGGGGTGGTTTTCTTATTATTACAAAGGATAAGAGGGTGGCAACAAAATTTCCTTGTAGATGTGAGTTCGATTAGTCATAAAAATAATTCCAGTTAAAATCACATGTCGATTTTATCATGTGATTAGGATTTACGAATTGTTTCTCTTCCTGGGGGGGGGGGGGTGGTTTTCTTATTATTACAAGGCGTAGGAGGGTGGTAGCTCAATTTCCCTGTAGATATGGGTTCCACTAGTCATAACAATAATTCTAGTGAAAATCACATGACGATTGTATCATGTGGGTAGGACTTATGCATTTTTTCGTTTTCTGGGGTTGGTATTTTAATTATTACAAGGGGTTCCAAATACGCTACAGAATAATATATAATCCGTAAATAATTCATACAATATAGACACAATATACAATATATACACTCTTAGAATTGCAAATTAGAGAATTTGTGAATCTCAATAATATTCTACCATTAAAACAGTCGGGATTTAGATCTGGTTTCAGTTGTTCTGCGGCCCTTGCTGACGTAACTGATGACATCATTGGAGCTACCGATAATAATAAAATCAGTGTATTAGTATTATTAGATTATACGAAAGCTTTTGATATGATAAATCACCAATTACTTTCAGTTTTACACTTCTGTGGCTTTGAATGAAATTCCTCCAATCTAATTTTGTCATTCTTGTCGGATAGAATTCAACAAACAGTACTTAATAATAATATTTCACAACCACTGACGGTAGTTTCGGGTGTCCCGCAAGGAAGTATACTTGGACCGTTATTGTTTACAATTTTTACATCAAATTTTCACAATTCCTTGCAATACTGCAATTATCATTTATATGCTGATGATACACAGATTTATTGTTCATTTCATGTTGAAGATCTACAGGAATATAGGAATTTAATTAACAACGATATAAAGAATTTGGTGTCAGTCTCTACTGACCATCTACTTAAAATTAACTCTAGTAAATCATCTGCTATAATATTTTGCAATGACAATGCACGTGAATTAGTGCCGAGAGAAATGAATATACAGATCGGAAATGATACAATCGCCTTTAATAATAGCTCGAAAAGTCTTGGTCTTATTATTGATCATAAGTTAAGGTTTAAACAGCATATTACGAATAAATTAAGAACAGCATAGGCTGCTCTAAAAATGATATATACTCAGAGACGTTTTTTAAGCACGGAAGTAAAAAAAATGTTATGTGATTCTCTAGTTTTGTCTCATTTTAATCATTGTGATGTGGTTTATGGCCCTTGTATTGACAGCATCGAGACCCGGCGTATACAAAAAGTTCAAAATTCTTGTCTTCGTTAAATTTTTGGAATTCAACGCCGTCAAAGAATATCTCACAAATTGAAAACTGCAGGATGGCTGAATATGTACATGGGTTGTTTTTTTCATAAAATTTTAAAGTTTAGATCACCACCTTACCTCCACAACAAGCTCTCTTTTAGAAATGATATTCATAACATTAATATTAGACGAAGAGATATACTCACCATACCACAACACCGTAAGGAAATATTCAAAAGGTCATTCTCTTATAACATTGCTGCCTGTACAAATAAGCTACCCTTTAATGGACTCACCCTTTCATATGTAAGTTTTAAAAAAACATTTAAAAAACATTTAATGCGAAATCAGTAAAGTGAAATCTTACCTTTTCCTGTAACTTTTCTATCTTTCTTTATTTTTTTGTTCCTCCCTTTATATTTTTTTTTCTCCTCTCATTTCCTAGTCTTCTCTCTCCTTCTGCTCTAGTCTGCCTCCTTTTCGCTCTGCTTTGATGTATTTCTTTTTTAATTTTCTTATATATTATGTTTTGTCTAGGTATGAATATAAAGCCACATTACATGTTTTTATATTTTTCTATTTCTGACATTATTTATAGGCGGTAGTGGAAGAACAGTTTACTGGCTTCGACAGTAAATTGAACTACTCGTGTTTTATTTACCTCTAGTGTAAATGTAATAATTTATTTTTGTTAATTTTGTGAATTTGGATAAATAATAAATGCTTTATTATTATTATTATTATTATAAAATCTGGGTAATAACAGTTGTTTTATTTTTTAAAATATTCATTATATACTGCCTCTACCCTAAAATTTCTCAAAGTTTAATTTGAGCCTTATAGGTTTTATTTTGCTCTTTCCCTTGGCCCGCTAGCTACTATGCAAAAACAGGCGAATTTTAGGCCTTTTTTGCGGTCACTCTTTGCAGCTAAATGCTTGTGCGCGTCATCATTGAATATTAATAGTCTAGGAGATAGCTACATGTTTGGGGCCTGGGATATAATATGTTGGCATTGCTGTTATGTTTTAGCAAAAATTTTCTAAGTATTTTATCTTATGTGAGTCAGACCTGCCCCCTGACCCAGAAAATATTTAATTGTGAAACAGACTATAACACTTTGCGGCTTGATGTTAGCTGTGTGGGAAATTAAGAAGCACTTGTTTTGGGCTAAAATTTATGTCCAATCATTGTAGTGTTGACATCCTACTTACTCTTTATTGTGCTAACTTTCATTCGAGCTTAAAATATGGTATAGTTAATTGGGGAAATAGCTCACAAGTAAGCAGAGTTTTCATTCTACAAAAATATGCAGTACGTATAATTGCAGGCATAAAATGTTTGGAAACTTGCAGAAATGCTTTTAAAAATCTTAGAATCTTGACTTTAGTGAGTATTTATGTATTGGAGATCTGTACATATGTTTATAAAAACAAGTCTATATTCTTAAACAATCGAAGAGGCCATGGGTACGAAACACGGCATAGGGAGCAGCTTCAAACCAATTCCTTTCGGACAACAATGTTTCAAAAAAGTTTTATATATAATGGCTGTAAGTGTTTCAACATTTTAACAGATGAAATGAAATCATCTCCAAATGTTCAGATTTTTAAAACAAAACTCAAAAATTTTCTAGTAAATAAAGTTTGCTATACCCTAGACGAATTTTTTGTTTAATGCTGATATTTCGCCATTTTACATTTACATGCTTTATGTTATTTATTTGTTTTTAATCTTCTTCGTTGACAATAATTGTTGTTTTTTTTTTTATTGTTTGTTACTATTATATTTACATGTATACATTAATTTTTAAGAGCTGACGTATTCTACATTTTGTTGTAACAGTTACATTTTAAATGTGGAAATAAAAAAATATTATTATTATTATTATTATCTTGGCGATCAACATTCGATATATGCCAACATTTTTTCTCCGTGCAAAACGATCAGGATCGCATAACATAAAATACTCCGAAAAATATTTGGTAAAACATAACAGCAATGCCAACATGTTATATCCCAGGCCCCTTATATGTAGCTGTCTCCTAGACTATAATACTAAATCAACAACTGGTGACGCAGCGCATAATTTATTGCAAGTTTGATTCATCGTCCGTGTGAATACTGCCCTAATGGGCAGATTTGTTATGCAAAGATAGTTACTTACCCCACTCGCCTTTGTATAGACACCTATGGCAAGGTTAGTTCTACAGTGGAGACTTCCTGAATTACTAAACTCGAGGCTTAGGCTTAAGTCCAACACTGACTTATGTGTATATAGAAACATTAGAATCTAGCCAACACAGTTTAAGCCTTCACCAAAGAAGAACCCATTATGGCTGATTTAAGGAACTGGTTTGTTAACATAAATAAGCTTAAACGGCCAGGGGCAACAAAGGGTAACAAGTTGAAAGGAGCGCTCTCTGACAGTGCCTAGATTTACTTGTCTTATTATTTTATAATTTTTTTATAACTGTGATATGCAGACATTATTAAATGGGGATTGGAGATTCAACTCGGCTTCTTGTTTTCGACGGCCTTTTGCCTCAAGGATACTAAGACAGTTGAAGTTCGATTGTTTTGTTTGAAAAGTAAATTAAGAAATCGATATCTTAGCATGGTTACAGTTATAAAATACTCAAGTATGTTAAATAAGCATTTGTTTTAATAAAACCGCTGCCCAAGGAATCACTACTTCCACATCCAGATTCTCTATCCAAGTCACTCACAACGAGAAAACTTTGTGTGTGGAAATAATTGTTTATATTGTTGTTTAATAATATAATATTTGAAATCATCTACCAGAAACCAGTAAAACGATACCCCACATCGGCAGGTGGGGGTGGTAGTGGGGGTGGATGAAATAAAAAAATATTTTGGGGTTTCTGGTTCTTGTACATACACTAAATCACAATTCTTTTTCATCCCCTTTAGTAAGGGGGTGGGGGTTGGTAATGGGGGTGGATAATGCCAAAAATTTTTTTGAGACATTAGCTTCTCTTGTACATACTAAATACCAATTTTATGGACTCTTACCTGCTTGATTTACCCATTTACCCCAAATTTACCCCCCAACCCTTCGACGGAACAAGATGAAAATATAATATAGTTCTAGATCTCGTTAAAGTACATGTGTGTACCAAATATCAAGTCAATATCTTAAACGGTTTCAGAGTAAACGTGCGCACAAAAAAAAGTTACAGACAGACCGACAGACAGACAGACAGAAATTTTTTTTTCGCTCAAACTTAAAATCTCGACGTTTTATGACATTTTAAGCCTATTTGAACAATAAAAATTTTTTAAAATTTTTTTGTCGTTACTATACTTCCACTGGACGTGGAAGTAATATATCACTGGAAAATATAATAGAGCAGTATTTTAATAAAATATACGAAATATCAAGATTACTTCATCACAAACCAAAGCTCGAATTAAGTCAATATCTTACAAAATAGTCAAATAAAACTGTGCTTTTTCCGTCGATTGTTTGGCTAGGGAGGTTTTTGTGTGGAAAAATCTTTACCTTATACCTTATCAGATAGTTACAGTAAAGATTTACCCTTTGGGAGGTGAACGTTTTTTGAAAATGGAGTTTTAATTTTGAAAAACGTGTGTTTGTTTCGTTATGAATCAAATAAAATGAGCCCAAATCGGATCTGTCATTTTCTTTATTGCAAAAAAATTAAAGCCGCGAAAATATTTGGCTTATAAACATAAACTATTATGTAAAATTACAAATAAAAATATTTATTTCCTCTAAAGACGAGATTTTCGAAAAATATTTGGAGCCTCATGAAAAATGCCATTTATATACACTTTTTCAAAATTATAGATGTTATAACGTGCTTTACAGTGGCGATACAATTTTTTTTGTATTATTTTTATGTTGTATGTTATTTGCATTTTTGTAAATGTGCTTACGCCCTTGTAATTTTAGGTAGGTATATTATGGATTATTTATTTTATTTATTTACCAAAATTCTCGCAAATTAAAGAATAACTTGTACAAATTTCGGTTTAAAATACATACAGGCTCAGCCACATAAAACTATCTTATTTTTTAAGGAATGGTCATGACCACAAATCAAATTGTAAGCATCTTTAAGTTTTTTAAATACATATAATAGGTTTCAAGCGTTAATTTAAGCCTTACATCATATGGAAAATTTTTTCGGAAAAAGCACTTTATTTTTTAATATAAATTTAGTAGTAATAGATGTGTATTGCCATCACTAACTGATTTTTCTATTTTTACTGCTTATTTCTGAGTTACCTGATAACAGAAATAACAACTATTGTACAAAATTTGTTAAAAAATTCATAAAAAATAATTCTTACCTTAACTAGAAAACCGAAAAGAACTTGCCATATAATTTTATAACTTAAAATAAAGCTAACTGAAATCTTTATCAAACTACTTCAACAAATTTCATATACATGAGGTTAAATAATATTCAAGGAAATCTTGTTTATTTCCTTAACATTTTTTTCAAAACAAAATTGTTTTGATCTCTCTGTGTGCACTGTTTAAGGTTCGTGTTTTATTTTCTTTCCCTTTATTTTATTATAGCGTATAAGTTAATATTAGTGTGAACCCCCAAATTAAATGTAATATTTCTTTTTGTTTTGCGTGTATATACATTATAAAATATTGTTATATTTTGTCTCACTAAACAATTATTCTTCCCCTCGTATATATATTTTACTATTTTACTCGACAGTATGGCTGTAAAATAAATCACGATCGACCGCGAACAAGGACGAGGAGAAGATTCGAATTAGCTTTAGAGCAACATATTTACTCTCTCTATTCTACTCTACTCTACTCTATTTTACTCTAATATCCTCATAAATTTAATATTAAGCAATTAAAACAATAGTGCGTATTGCTTATCTTACTACAGACCCCACCCCATTTGATAGGGTGGTTGCAACGGCCCCGGAATCCAGGTAGGTCATATTTGATAAGCAACCATACCGAATTCAAGTTCATGTGTAAACATTGGTCCTTCGAGCCGGATACTTTTGAACATAATTGTTCAGTGAAACATATATAGTGATTAGCAGTTTTAAAGAACAATTTGATGTGTCGGGCATAGATGTTCCTTAAAAAATGAAAAACTTATGGGCCTGGAGAGTTTTAAATGACGGACCTGTATAGATATAGAAATAAATGTGTGAAACGCAAAAGATACGATATTTCAGCTTCTAATTATTAATGTATAAGATTTATTTTAATTGTTCGTTTTTTGAAGCACTCTTAACGGATGATAACAAATTTTGACTGAATGCATTCTTTGGATACAAAAATGCATTACAAAAAGTGCATGAAATTCAACTTAAAAATACTAGAAACGGACCAGTGTTATCGCCATTGTAAAGTTCGTTCAAAAACCTACAATGTAAGAAAGTCTTAGTGTGACCAAATGACAGTTTTATGAGGCTCCACATTTTCTTAGAAAAACTCGTATTTTAGGAAAAATATTAAATATCTTTATTTTTAATTTTCCACAATAGTTTACAACCATAAGACCTATATTTACACCAAGTTTAATTAAAAAATATATATATTCAGTAAGTCAGTTCATGTAAAATTTGAAATTTTCGCAGTTTTTAGTGTTTTGAAAAAAAAAAAACAAAATGGCAACTCGGATTTGGACTTAGTAGTTTTAGCCATTTAAAACATTTTTATTTTCCTAGAGTTATCCGATAAACGGACCCGAGATATTAAAAAACACGAAATAAAAACACGTTTATCAATATTAAAACCTATTTTCCAAAAAACACTCGCCTCCCAGATTGGACAACACATAATTTTACCTTACTGATAATATAGAGATGGTGTTTCAATAAAAAAAATCGACTATAAGAGCAAATTTTTGGTTAACATAATTTTCAGCGCATTCTCTACAAGCCTAAATTTCATAATAATCATAATCGACACTAAAATTGTGAATTATTAAATGCTAAACAATATGTTTTTAAACAACCATTGATGAACACTTCGAGAGACTGAAACATTTCTTTACACAATATTCCCTAAGCTCCGTATAAAACTTTATGTATAGAGAACTTTGCAAGGGCACAAGTGATTAAAAATATACACATGAATACATCATACTGTTTCACGCTCTTTCCCTTCTAAGCAGGCGTGACTGTTTTTGTTAGCAGTACGATTTTATGAAAAACAAGAGAGTACAAGCTACCTTGTAACCATCTCAATGTATTCTCTCGGATCGTTGATATTCGTGACAGACATGGATAAAATCTCCCTTCATATTGCTTGAGTGACAACAAATTTCTATTGTCTCTTAAATACAGAATATGTGTTTCAAAAGTAAATACATACAGATTTGTTAAACCTGTGTACTATTTATATATAATAAATTTGGGAAAATTAGTCTGATATGTATTACTGATTGATTTCTTAATAAAAATAATATCTTTTGCCCATTATGTTTCATTTGTGTACTGATTTCTGTAAATATCATTCTTATTATCACATTCGCAAATACGAATGAAGAGTATACATATTGTATTTGATGGGTACATTTCTAAAACAGTAAATATCATGGATTTTGTTAGTCATAGAATTCTAAGTGTATTTTTAAATCCGCACATCCAACCGTCCGTCGTGTTCCTTGTAAGCACGAAATTTGGGCAGTAAGTCAGTGGTAGCAAGAGAAGTAACCCCGTTGTATTTTATTTTAATAAAAGAATTGTACCTGAAGACAGTTGCCACATTTGACAAGATTTTAGAAACATATAAGTACTGCATAATATACTGATGAGCGTCTTGCCAACCAAGCTGGCATCATCGGGAGATGATTTATGTTAAAAATATAGCAATTATAACTATATAAAAACTAAGACTCTGTCTGATCCATTCAGTACAGAGGTTTTTTCATTAAGTTTTTAAATGTGTTTGTAGAGGTGGCAAATTACTGAATAAGAAGTAAGAAATTATGTATATACCTCGTATAAATAATTATAGACAATATACAGTGTGTCCCCGGATTGAGTTTGCGATAGGTGTAATATACCAAAAAAGAATTAACACGGCTTTCATGTTCTGCTAGTCTCGGCCTGCTTGACGTAAAATGGATTTTACCAAATTTCAGTTAAAATGGGATATAACTCGCGGAGTTAATCTAACAAGAAAATAAAAGAAAATAACTCATTGTAGGTTTGGATAAAATATTGGACATTGAAAGTTAAAGCCATATGCTGACTTTCGTTGCATTAGAACAAAAAAAATAATACCACTTAAAGTAAATAGCTTTTTATTTTTTAACACAATTAACAATTTCAATGAATTTAACTACAAACCTATTCAAATAGTACCCCACCTAAATTACTACATAATTCCACTCTTCTTCTAATTCTTTGTAACTTCTAATTTCTTCAAGAGGTATTATTTTATTATTATTATTATTATTATTATTATTATTATCGACTTTACACACTCCCTTTGGAGGGGAACTGTCACTCGCCCCAGGCAATCTAATGCCAGAGGGGCCGAGCTCGGTCAGACCAGTTTGTCAGGCTCTTACAATCTTACTATGTTTTCATCATTTAGGACCCTACGGACTATTCTACAGGTGGCTAATAATAATAATAATTATTATTATTATTATTTGTTCAAATGCAATGAAAGTTTGCATGTGGCTCTAACTTTCAATACAAAATATTTTATCCAAATACAATTTTTCCGTACAATTAGCAGAAAGACCAGTTTACCTACAATGATCTATTTTCTTTTATTTTCTTCTTAGATTAACTCCGCGACTGAAATTATCTCTCGCTATTATCTCGGTGTTACTTTTCCTGAGTTCGAATCTTCGCTACAGCAGATGGCAATGTCGCAGGGAATGGTTGTTGTGTTATTGTATGTGTGTGCGTGTACTGGTTGAGTTGTGGAATAGCTAGGGCCTAGCTCCTAACAAATATGAGGCAGGTACTTCCAAAACAATTCCGATTGCTGTAAGGCACTAGCTAACAACTGAAAATCGACATCGTTGACGATTAATCTACATTCACGTTATGTGGCGCTGACTGCATGGTCATTCGCCTAACGCTACAAGTGTGTGAAATGCGCGGAATGAGAAAGCTTAAAAAAAAAAGCGCAAAAGGTTATATCAGATGAAACTACTATTTTATTTTAAGAAAATGCTGTTTATAAGTTGTGGCGAACTTGTCAAAAAGACATATTAATACATTCGGCTATAAAAGTAACAGTATTATACCACTAACCCAACCTAACCCTCAACACCTTATAATTTTAAATCGCATAAACCTTTTAGATATTCTCGACATGTTACCCTGTAGATATCATTTTTTTAATCTCTAGTGCTTTGCCTTATTCCATTTAAAGGAAATTCAAGATATCAAATATTGACAATTGTTTTTTTATACCGGCGGGGTGTTTTCATAACCGTCAGGTTTTTAGTTTATTTTAAATTATTTATTACGTTTCATATTTTAAATTCCCTTTGATGTACATGTTCCTTGTAAGAATTTATGTTAACTGGCGGTATTTTATATTGCATTTTTATAGGTAGTATCTTAAGTTTTAACCATAGAGGACAAGTTTTATTGACGCTGGTTTAATACCTAGTCAGGCAATCACGAGCACAACAGGATCTAGAGATCCATACATCTATTACATTTATTACTTGCTTGCTTTTGTCAAGAAGTGTACAATTATTTTGGTAAAATCACTCGGATATGTCAAATGGTTCTTGTTCAGTGCCATCCTTTGTTATATTTAAAAAATATTGACAAGTTTTTGCACAGCTATATGACGTCAGCAATATTTTATTTAAATATCAACCCCCATTTTATATTAGGGAATTTGAAATAGCGTTTTTTCACATGCAATATGATAAATATTGATACAGATTGCATGAGGAAATTTAAGGAACAATTTTAGATATGTCAAAGAAACTGGCTGTACTTTCAAAATGGCGGCCATATGTTAAAACAAGTGTTGCCAATATTGTTTTTGTCATTTAACACACAAACTACAGAAGATGTACAAACACTTTTTTCACAAAAAACAACGTGCATAAAATTTGCTACATTTTGTTCCTAAACAATATTTGGATAGGAGTTGCCGTTTTCAAGATAAATGTCTGCAAATTATGCGTTATCCAATCTGAGATCAAATTTTCAGTATGGCATTACTGGGCCTTCATTCATTTACTGGATGAGACTCAGTAAGCGCCTTTAGGGGAAAGGAAAGATAAAACCTCTAAAATATTACTTTCTCCCAAATATACCAAATATATCCGAAGATTTCAAGATTTGGGGAGTAGCTGGAATATTGATGATAAATTAGTCGCATCATTAGAGGAGTTTACATGTACCATATATGGATCAAAGAAATGCACTAGCGTGGATGAGCTTCACCTAATTGCCATTAGACAGAAATGTGGTGACAAAGAGTTGTCTATCAATTGACACTAAAGTTGATTTTTCTTCAATTCCACCATCAAGAGCTTGCTTGCCTTATCGAGCATGTTAAAAGTAGTGTTTACCAATCGCGTATTTGGCGATTGGCCGACGAAGGCATTCACAACATTCCAAAGCTTATGGATGGCAAGAAAATGGAAAATCTCTTTGGTGTTTAGCAGACAAAATACTGCCTCAATCGCTTACTGAAATTCTTCAGGAGATGATTCCAAATCGAAACATAATAGACGAAAGTGAGGATGATAACGATATCATAAATGAAGCAATAGAGGAAGAAGACTTGGAACAAATATTCGGTGTATCGGGAGACAGCGATAGTGAATCTGAAAGCGAATGAGGTGTTACGTTTTATATTGAATTTTATATTTTACTAGCTGATGCCCGCGACTTCGTCCGCATGGAACTTCGTTCGGGTGGAACTTCGTCTGCGTGAAATTAAGAACATTGAGATACTGACCCACTGCACATTCATTGGGTTTAAGGAAGCCGTCTTCCCATCGAAAAAAATAATTATTTTAATCGACAATAGAGCACATGGGTGGGTATGTTTCAAATTTCATGCTTAAAAACATCCCTCTCCCTGTTCACCCCTTCGGGGGGTCTCTTTTTGAAAACCGTCGAATACGTGTCTCCTTATTTCCTCAGCAGATCCCGTCACTGCAATATCACGTTTCTGACTTACGCGATTTCAGAGATACGGATACCTCAGTTCATGTGGAGAAATTGTCGCCCTCACTGTTATGGGACATAATTAAAAATTCGTTCCAACACAAAGCTGACTATTTATTTACGAACCCCCAACGCTCTTTCTTGTGAGCCGTACATTAAGAATGAAAGGGAACGGAATAAACAGGCTTCGTCACCTACAATTGGGACAACAGTATGTTGTACAACTTCTCCATTAATACTTAGATTTTCTTTAGCCATTTCGTTACAAAAAGTAAAAATTCACAGATTTCCCAATCCTTGCAACCATTGGAGACATTGGAAATGATAACACCATATATGAAACATAATAATAATATTTTATCTTCTGACTTAATTATAGACATCATTTTCAGTGTCAAAACGATATACTTTATCGGACTGACGGCCGTTTGCACCGAATGTGTTTAAATCATCTTTCACCCCCGTTTTCACTCCTTCAAAAAGTGAAAATCAAAATTTCGTGTTACACGTATCTAATAGATTTCAACAAAAAATATTTCTGCCAAATTTCACGCATAGATGTAACCGTTTCCGAAAAAGCCTAAAATTTCAACCCCCTTTTTTACCCTCTTGGGGGGTCGTATTTCGAAAAATCACTTCTTAATGGATGCCATTCGAGGAACCTCCATGCAAAATTTGAAGTTTCTAGACTCTAGCTGTGCGTTGATAGATGAGTCAGTCAATCAGGGTATTCTTTTATATAGGTAGATTTTAAGAGCTGAATCATTTATCTGGAAAATGGTAACTCCTATCACAAATATTGTATGCGAACAAAATTGTTAAACATTTTCTGCACTTTGGCTTTTGTACAGAAAGTTTTTCTCCATCTTTTTTAGTTTTTGTGTTAAATGACACAAACAATATTCGCAAATTTTTTGTCTTGTCTAAGATTGTTCCATAGGCTTTAATCTTTATGAAAGACATTGTCCCCCAGGATCGGGGGGTACAGTTGGAGTAGGCTCCCATAGTATTAGGTGTAAGGTAAAATTACTATTGCTATACATCGTATAAGTTGTTTAAAAGGAAAATAAACGTATTATTACTATTATTATTATTACCTTTTGACATGTCCGACTGATTTTCCCAAAATTCGAATCGAATCCACTGCTTTACAGAAGTCCTGTATATCTTAAATTATCACAGATTCAGTATAAAATAATCCGTTTCTGTGACTCTAAAGTTTTAGCGTTAACTTTCGGTTATTAATCGTTCTTATCTTGTATCACCTTATTACCCACATAAGGGTATATTATTTGCGGCATAACAGATTTATAACAATCCATTTCTCGTGCTAGTGTTACGCAGACGTTGCTCGACACCTTTGGGTGGAAAATACGAAACAGCAAAGCACATAAATCATCAAAATCACGAAAGTTAGTGTCAAAATGTTGGTCGGTCCCAGTTATTTTTACCCTGGCGCTCTAGCCGCTTATTTAATTGAGATAGCAGGGCCATATTTTAGTGGTCGGGGACGTCACCAGCAGATTGCAATAGCCAGTTGTTATACCGCTTTAATTGTGGAATTATTTATCGTCGGTGACGTCACATATTAGTGTGATATTAATCAAAATATAAAACTGAGCGATGAATTATTCCCTGCAATACCCAATACTTTTAATTAATTTTATTATCGTTGCTCATAATAATTAATAGCCGAACGGATTTTGTACCCCTGGATTTTAATGAAATTTAATCATTTTGCGAACAATCGAATTAATAATAAGTTGTACAATGTACATACATTTAAAAGATTTATTAAAAATATTACAGGAACATTTTAATTAAACTATTACCGTAATTTATAGTCAAAATGAATAACAAGCAAAATTATATGCTGCCTATTATTCTATCATGAATGTCCATAATTTATAAATAAATATTTTGTATATATTTATTTAACTCATCAGCAGCGTGCAATATTTTCACGATATCATAAAACCTTCTGGCAATTTAAAAATAAAACAAAGAGTGAAAATGTACGAATTCTAGAAATTAAATGATTCGTAATTAAAGAATTTTTAGTGCTAATCGAAAGTGGGAGTAGAACAACTAGAACTTCCTAGAGGGTGAGGAGAGAAAAACAAGTGCGGAGCGCTATGACACAGCTAAAGGAAGGCGTCCCCGATTCTACCAACAATACAATTATAAAAAAGACATCACAATAAAACCTATTTAAAGTACAAACAAAACGAATTGTATAGGGTACGTGCACCATTTCCAGCCGGCCAGATTGGAGGGCACACAACCTCAAACTTTCAATGTAGTTAATTTGAAATCCACAGTTTTCCTTTACTTTATGGACTTGTGTGTGCAATCAAAAATAGCAAAATAGTCATATTGTATGGTATTTAGTTGTGGATGTCGAGACTAAAAAGATGCCTATTTATGAAACGTCAATATTAAAAATAATACAAGCATTATTGTCAAAGAACACTGAAGAATAGAGTATTCTATAATTATACACCTAGTGACAATAATAGTATATTATACAACGATGCTATAATAAAGGCTATTATTATTGAGGCTGGAAATTACTACTCGAGCGGACGAGTGTTGTAACCATCCGAGGTAATAATAACCATTATAGAGATCTCCAAAAGCAATGACCAGTGTAAAGTTCAGGATTTGGCGAATTCAAATAAATTTCTATTTACTTTTAGGCTATTGTCTATGTACAAAAAAAGAGGGTTGAAAGGAACTAAAACGTTAAAAGGTTTTTATTGTTTATTATGTTCAATTGACCCCAAGATATGAAAAAACCGCGGAGTGCTACCATTTAAAGTGGTGCGTTTTTGAGATCGAAGTAAAAAGGTCCACTTTTCATATTTTTTTTTGCTCGAAAACTATGAATTTTTTCTATAAACACGTCAATAGAAAAGTGTGTAGAGAATTAAATTTCCAATCGAAATGGCACCTTCAGAAGTAAAAAAATTTTTTTTTTACAAAAATACGTCCAAAAAACAAAACAAAAATAAACGAAAAAACGCAATTTTTAATTTTTTTTCTTTATTTTAGCCTGTAAATATTTTTCGGGTACATTTAGGCATAGACATTGCTGCATAACAAAAAAAGCTGGCGTTTTACCCGTTAAAATGAGATTTTGTAAACAGTTTTACGATTAATAGTGACCGAGATATAGCGTTTCAAAGTTTGCAACTTTTAACTTTTTTTGCTAATTTTTACTATTTTTTTTTCAAATTTCATCCTGTAACTTTTTTCTGAGTGAATTTAGGTGTAGACATTATTATATTAAAGTGAAAGCTGACTTTACGCCCGTTGAAATGGTGGCTGGTAAAAGTCTCTACGACAAGTAGAAACCTAAATACAGCGTTTCGAAGAGTGTTACTTTTATTAACTTTCTTCCAAGAGGATGCAGACGTACTAATTGTAAATACTGCAAAAGATAAGGCATCCCAATCAGTAAATGTTGTTATAGTTGGTCAAGATGTCGACCTTCTTATTATCCTATCATTATTACCAGAAGAAAATGAAAATATATATATTTTTAAACCTAGTAATAGGAAATGTAACTGCCAAATTATATAACCATAATAGTTTCAAATTTAATCATCTACAAAAATACCTTGGCTTCGTCCATGCATTCAGTGGCTGTGATACAACCTCTTCCTTTTTTGGTATTGGTAAAAAGACATTCTTGAGTTTCATTAATAAGAATATTTTGCTTTTGGAAAAGTATTTAAATGAATTTTTGTGTGAAAATGCAAGTCCAGCAGCCATCGGTTCTGCTTCTGAATGTATTGTAACATTACTATACGATATGAAAATTGATGGCCAAAGCACCTGTTGCTATAAGTTATTTCAGAAGTACTCAACAGGTGCGAAATTCTCATTGTCCCGATTGCCTCCAACAACTGATGCTGCTAAACATCATAGTTTAAGAACTTACTTGAAAATGCAACATTGGAAAGGAAATATTGTAAATCCTCTCATCTGGGGTTGGAAAACTTCAGAAAATGGACTAGTACCAATTTTGACAAATAAACCTCCCGCACCACAAGTTTTGCTGGAAAAAATAGCCTGTAAATGCACCAAAGGATGCAGAGGAAACTGTGGTTGCAGGAAACTGGGAATGAATTGCTCCATTTTTGCAAAGAATGTATGGGAATGAACTGTGAAAACGCTGATTTACCTCAAATAACGGAAAACGATGTTTACATAGATGCCGATGAAGAAATCGACTTTGATTTTGACAATATGTTAAATCCAGCATTTGAATAATTTCATAATGTAAGTTATTAATCTAAGTTATTTGAACAAAAAAAACAGAAGTGGAAAAATGTAAAAAGTTATTTTTTAAGTACAATAATCTACTATATCTAGACTGTATCTTGGTTACTATTGATCACATAAACTTCTATTGCAGACCATTTAAACAAGAATGCTGCGAGTACATTCCATGTAGCAATATCTGTATTTGACAAATAAGTTATAGGCCGAAATTTAAAAAAGAACGTAAAAATTGGAAGAAAGTTAATAAAAGTAACACTCTTCGAAACGCTGTATCTAGGTTTCTATTTGTCGTAGAGACTTTTACCAGCCACCATTTCAACGGGCGTAAAGTCAGCTTTTACTTTAGTATAATGTCTACACCTAAATTCACTCAGAAAAAAGTTACAGGACGAAATTTGAAAAAAAATAGTAAAAATTAGCAAAAAAAGTTAAAAGTTGCAAACTTTGAAACGCTATATCTCGGTCACTATTAATCGTAAAACTGTTTACAAAATCTCATTTTAACGGGTAAAACGCCAGCTTTTTTTGTTATGCAGCAATGTCTATGCCTAAATGTACCCGAAAAATAGTTACAGGCTAAAATAAAAAAATAAATAAAAAATTGCATTTTTTCATTTTTTTTGGTTTGTTTTTTGGACATATTTTTGTAAAAAAAAATTTTTTGACTTCTGAAGGTGCCATTTCGATTGGAAATTTAAATCTCTACACACTTTTCTATTGACGTGTTTATAGAAAAAATTCATAGTTTTCGAGCAAAAAAAATATGAAAAGTGGACCTTTTTACTTCGATCTCAAAAACGCACCACTTTAAATGGTAGCACTCCGCGATTTTTTCATATCGTGGGGTCAATTGAACATAAGAAACAATAAAAACCCTTTAACGTTTTAGTTCCTTTCTACAGTACATGGACAATAGACTATTTACAAGTACAGTAAACTTATTTTTCCAATTCGTTGAATGGTGCATTTACCTCTTTGATAATTTAAAAAAAAAATGAGCTTATTGTCACGTGCGACGGCCGAAGATCCATGTACTTTTTTACAATCCCATAAAATTGACCAGCAATGACAGAGTACTTCTTACCACTTTGGTTTTCGTTTTAGAATTATTAATAATGTTGTACTTAGATCTTTCACGTCTTCAATTTTCATTTCGTAGAGCCCATTGGAGCGACATACACCCATAATTCCCACGACTAATAGGACCTTAGATAAATTAGATTTGAGACATTTAGTGTCTGGTAATCTTACCTGTGTAAAAGATAGACTATCAGGTGCTTCCTTTAGAAATTTATTAATTTCTTCTGGTGACAAAGTTTTGGCTTTTTTCGCTTCATATCCCTCGATTTTCTTTTCAGAAAAGAACGTGGTTTTCCGTACTTTTTCAAATCTATGTCGTATTTTATTTTCAAAACTGCTTTTAGCATGGAATAAAATGACCATAATGAAGAAGATTTGTATCTGTCAGTAAGTCAGCAAAATAGGCTAATAATACATTTTCAGAAAGCGAGTTATTTTTTTCTGAATACGCCAGTCCATGAATCTTTGGTACACTTTATCATAAAAACTTTTTGATTTCTGTGGTAGTGAATTAGATGCTGTTGCTTCTGCTCTTTCAGTTACTTCTGGTGGAGTACAGGGGATAGTATCTTCTGAATCACTTTCCATTCTTTCAACCACAAAACTAACACAATCAAACACAATTCCATAAAACCCGTTTTTACTTTGATTGTTTACGGCGTCTGTTTATTTTGTTTTTCATACTTACCGGTCTCTATGGCATTTTTAATGTGCACAGATAGACTGATTCATGCATAATTTTCTGATTGGTACACGAGGGTGTATAATGACCAGAATTCCCTCATCATAATTGGGATTAATTGATGGCATTATATACCAAAAATCACCTATTTAATGTTCATATTATTTGTTAGTTGTATTGAAATAAATAAATGGAATATATAAAATTAAATAATTTATCCTTTAAAAATAATATATAATTATTATATAAATCAATGTTCCACTTTTGGAGTATGTAAAATGCGGAATGCATCAAAGCAAAATATTTGAAATTATACTAAGACAATTTTACCCTTTTTATATACATATACTGTCGTTTATACCAGTACTATAACCGGTTGTGTCAATCGACGTAGAATATTATACAGAATCTGAATATGTAATGAATGAGTGGTTGTTCTGATATTTATTTCAAATTGTTATTTTAGTTCACATACTGTAATTTCGTAATAGTTGATTTTTCTTTCAAGCAGTATTTACGAATATACTGTAAATTTATGACCATACTATGTCTTTCATGAATCCCTGTAGATTTCAATATTCTCAAATGCATTTTATATTGAGATACAGGAAAGATACATAGAAGGCTTAGTTTTGACATCTTTAGAAAATAAATACATAAATAATAATTCTCGAAACCATTTTGTATCCAGTAAATAAGAGATTTTTGTAGACGCTTCTGTAGACTCAATGCAAGCAACATTGCTGCATAAGCAAATTATAAATATGTCATATCTTATTATATGCCTTGAATGTAGTGATTAAGCTTTAGTGTTTTGTTTGTTATCGATTAGCTTGTAAAAAATCACCTATTGGTACTAACAAGAATTAAAATTCTCTTTCTTTTATTTGCAGGTAAGCGCTACATTCCATCCCATCAAAACTTTCTCTGGTAAAGTATAAAATGACATAAAAATTTTATTATATGCGGTTTTTTCAAACTTCATACTCACAAACGTAAAATAGAATAGACCAGCACATATTCCAACAGCAAATATCTCATAACTTTTTGTTAGAAAGTCAATAGTTTTTACATCTCAAAAATTCTATGAATTCTAACTTAGTGAGACATGGTCTGTTACAAACAATATTAGGATTACTCAATTTGGAGAGCATTATTCACCTTTTCATACAAAACACATCATAAGCATTGCTCATCTATAGGTAACTCCATTTTGTATACGATTATAGAAGGTACAGTTTCCATCTTTAACTGTTAAATTCCCTGAGTAGTTTGTTATATTTAATTACTTGCAATTTTAATAACGAGGCTACCAATCAATCATAGGGCGACGTCAATTTTACTGGGCTTAGATTCATTTTACAATATCGTATTATTGTTTTGAGTAAAGTCCCTAAAATTTACACACTTAAATTTATATTTTATTCGCAATATTGACTTTATAAGTTCAGCTGTAAAAAGTATTAAAAAATAACCAATGTATTTATTATAACATTTAATAATGCCTTACTTAAATATATTCAGAAGAAATCAATATAAGTTATTTGTTAATCCAAAGTAACTGGAAATAAAATTTTTGAAATTCTCCTTTAGTGGAATATAAAAATTTAATCAAGTCACTACACCAAATTTACAGAAATAAAGTACGATATAAAAATATGCGAGGAGCAATATAAATTACATTCTTTTTCCCAGATATAAGAAAACCCACATCAAGAACCGCTAACCAGCAATATATGGAGAGTTATTTCGGATTAATATTTTTGGTATTCAGGACAGAATGTTTAAATTAGAATTCGAACAAATTGAGTTGGTATTTTGTATCATAGACAGTAATTATTTTGATTTGTGTTATGTATTTGGACATCCAGTGTAATCTTTCAGTTACATCAGATCTACTAAAACAAAGATATCAAAATAAGGATGGATCGTTAAATTAACTTTCGCTGTTTTTTATATAGGCAGCTACATCAACATCACCCCCTTTCATTACTTTTTTCTAAGTGTAGTAGTAAAATAACTCATGTAGGACATCTATAGAATATAAATTTGTTCATTTACGGAACTTTATGCGAAAATTACGACCTTTACAGTTATTTGCATAAACCCAACCGGAGGTTATTTCTATATAAAATTGGTTTTAATATACCTAATGTAAGTGCACAGTCTAATCCTTTATGTGTTCCAAGTTATTAACTAAAATAACCACTTCATAATTCTTAATTAAATAAATAAATAATTCACAAATCATCAAATTACAAAAAGAACTCCGAAAAATTAAAAAATATATATTTACCCTCATATTATATATTATATTATATTTAACCCTCAAGGTGTAGAGGTAAATGTATAGGGACAAAAAAGTGTCCTCTTTACAAGAGCTTTCAAACAGAAAAAAAAAGAATCGGACCATTAGGAGCTGAGATTCAAAAACATTTAGTGTGGCTAATGGCGGCCATCTTTAATGGCCGCCATTTTGGTGTTCTGCACAGATTTTAAAGTGGCTCCCTATCTGGAAGTTACCTTTTGGCATTAATTATGACCACAGAAAGTGACACATCCTAATAAAAAAGTGCAGCTTTTTGGCTTATATAGCCATGCACCCGACGTACTATAAGCAGTATTGAATTACATTAATTTAAATCTGAACAAAATATAGATAATAAAACATTCAAATTCTTGCCGCCATCTTGAAAAAATGGCACAATTTTACAAATATCTCGAAATTTGTGAGATGGACATGAGTGGGGAATAATTGTAGAGTAATAATTTCTCTATAGAAACTTGTACATCGATAATAGTAGGTATCCGTGTAATGACTGAGCCGACATTGTAAGAAAAACTTCAATTGTTTCGTGCGCCTAATTGCTGGGCGTCAAAAAACCAACTTAAGCAGCTCATTCACGTAATGGAAAATTCCGTATAATTGCAGGGTTGGAAAAACAGTTTTTTTTTTCATTTTAAACAAAAAAACAGTTTTTTTTGTTTAAAACATGTTTTTTTTAAGTTTTAAATGGTATGTTTAAAACAGGTTTAAAACGTTTAAAACTATATTCAACTAAAATTAAATGGTGCCAGGCACACTATGTCTGCCACTACTACTTGATGTCAGATGGCGCTTTTAAATGGATTTTACGGCACTCTGCAAATAAAATGCTCAGTTTAGTGCATGTGACCACTATATTGGAATTTTTTATCGGAATGGACCATGATCGGCACTTTTCCTGCTTTTCCACAATCTCCAAAACAATACATTTATTTAAAACATCGTACTGTGTTTTAAATTGTGTTTTAAATAGTTGTTTAAAACATCGCATTGTGTATTAAATATGTTTTAAACATTTGTTTAAAACACAGTGCAATGTTTTAAACATGTTTTAAACACTTTTAAAACATTTTGTTTTAAACATGCCTGTATAATTGCCTTCATAGTCTTTGCATTAAAATCAGTTGTTAGATGTTTTCGGTGTAACTGATACCGAATTTGTCAGAAATTAACAATTCAAAATGGCAGATCAAATAATTCTGCCATTATTGCAACAATTTTCAGATTTACATGAAATTTAGTAAATGGGGATAATAAATCCTAAAAAATGAAAATGATATTTTCTTTTATTATATATAACTAAATGGCGAATAAAACGGGTATAAAATTTTTGAGAAAAATTGAAGTGTCCTCAAAAAGAAAGATCACTAAAGTAATGAAATAAAATTTCGCTGTCGCGTCGATCAATTAATTAGATCTTATTACCTAATACCGATATTGAGGTCGGTGTCAAAGTGAATAAAATAACGAAACTAATTTTCAACAGACTTCAATATCAATATTAGGTAATAAGCAGATGAAAATGAAATTTTGTTAATATATTTTTTTTTTGAAGGTGGTTTAATTTTTCCAAAAATTCTTCAAATTTATATGGCACTCCTAAGAACAGAAAACGCTTACTAGCCACTATTTCATCTGCATCAAAAATTGATTATTTAAAAGTAAACTAGAAGAAGCATTGTATACCGTGCGTGTAATTTCCCATTAGGCATGTACATTCACGTAGCGCGAAAGATATGACAACACTGCTGCCGTAAATTCCTCCACTGACCGTGCGTCGGGCGTAGCATCCCAGAGCTCTGTTATTGCATTTCAGCCAGCTGGCACGCGCGATGTTGTAATTTTACTCCCTATGCCTAGCGCCCCGCTACACGCACGGTATACTCTTCGCCGATTTACTGGAACTTTGATATTATGATTGTTACACATTCTATACTTAGGATACTCTTCGCAGTTTTTTTGTAAATGTTAGTTTTAGACATTTTAAATTTTATCATACGAACTTGCTGGTGAAACACTCAGTATAAAATAAAGTAAAAAATAAACTACACCCAAAACCTACATGGGGTTCGAACACGGGACCTTTCGAAAACGTGAAGTTGAAACCATATTTCCACGGTTGGATATTAAATTATGAAATGTATATTAGTAAAATATACAAATAGATATTAAAATCATTCAAAATATCATTTCACCAGATTTCTATTCAATTACAAAAACATAAAAGTCAAAAAAAATGTCTTCCAAATTTAAATAATTAATGACTTTTTTGTTTACTGATCGATTTTTTCAAAAACAATAGTGTTCGTCCTTTAGCTAACACTAACTTACTGCCTAATTTTCAGTGTTATCGTGCAAGTTATCGTGCTTACAAGGAACATGACGGACGGACGGAAGGGCGGGCAGACGGACATTTTGAAAGTTGTTCAGAATTCGTTCACTAACACAATGATATGCAATTTTTGTCTACGAGCAATATTTCCAATTTTAGAAATGTGCCGATCAAGTACAATATACTCTTCGTTTTCGTATTTGCGAAGAGTATAACAATGGGCGCAGGAAAGTACATTTTGTTTTATGTTTTTACAGTTGCATTGTGACGCCTATATACAATACATTTCTTGAAATATGTTGGAGAACGTATGATTATGACAGAATTAATTATTGTTTTGATACTGAATGATTTTTTGAAATATTGAATAAGTGAAACACAAGTAGTGTAGGTAGTTAATGCGTTTTGTCACACTATTTTACTGAAAATATTAACGGATGACTGACTTGTATAGTCATTCATATACTGCAGATATATTTTTAGTAGTTAGTGTTACACTGTTGTGTTTTTGTTTAACGCCAATGGAAGCTTTTGTTCGAACAATGAGGTCACATCCACAGTTTGAGTTGTGTTGACTCTTGGCAAATATTTGGTTATTAATTTGTTAACAATACCTTTACAAACGAGCTTAAATCTGGTTGGTAGTTTAATATGTTAAATTTTACTTCCTCATCGTGGAAGTATAGTAACTGTAAAAAATAAAAATGATTTTTTAGGGATAGGCTTAGAACGTCATGAAACGTCGATACTTTAAGTCTGCCTGTATGTCTGTAACTTTGTTTTTATGAGCACGAATACCCGAGAACGGTTCCCAAGTAACAATTTAAATGCCAACAAGTATTTATCGGATTTTATCACAGATTTAAGAAGGTAAATAAACCGAACTGGATTTTATTATTTCTTATGTGCATACCAATTTATCTGCAGATAACATGTACTTTAAAAAGGCCTTCAAGTTATCTTTAATTCAATTTGTTAAATCTCTTTGCTCTTTAAGACCTATTGGTTTTATATCCACTTAATTGCTGAATTATTCAAAACCACAATAAACTCATTAAGTTTTATAGTGGATTTTAAATATTTTAAGTTTTGTTGTATAAATTTTTAGGTTTTATGGGAGTTTTAAAATATGGTCTTTTAGTACTCCATATGATCAAGCAATAGAACTAATAACCCTTAAGTAGTCCTACCTTTAATATATGTTATCATAAATACTATTTGCTTTTAACGATAATTGGTAAAGGTTCCTTAAAACCTAATAGTTTTTTGGTAGCTTTATTAAGCTACATTAAAACTTTTTGGTTTTTATAAAGCACTTATAAATCCCTCGGTTCCCCCACTTACGCCTTTAAACTTTGAGAGACGGGGCATATAGCGCATAGTGAACGCCATTTTGTGATTGCTGATTCTAGTTTAAACAGTGCAGTGCGGCGCAAAAAAGCATTTTAAGTACCTAGGTACTTAGTAAAATGTCAAATATTTTAGATAAATACTTGAGGATTAAGAAAAGTGGTCATTCTTACTCAACTAATGCTATAATCACAGAAACAACGAGAAATTAATGATCGCACACTCAAAAACACACGAAATAAATAATGTTTTTTAGGTTATGTTATCTAAGCTAAGTACATTTGGATTAGAGATTGTCAGAGACAAATCTTAAGGGTTTTAAAGAAGAGTAGTAAGGCTGGGTAAAGTCTTACGGGCTTTAAAATAGAATAAAGTGGAGCAATTGGAATTTAACAAAACCTTTTGTTTTATAAAAATATTTCCTAAAGCCACAAACTCTTAATAGAGTATTCTATTAAAATAAACGGTTTTATTAATTTTTCAGCCATGTTTTTTTCTGTTAACTATGGCAGACATGTTTGAACAAAGTTGGGGCAACAGTGTTTAATTATATTTTTCTTATTCTTACTGTTTACATTTAGCCTACAACTCTCTAAAATGTGTTAATATGTCATATAAAGCCCAAAATCATACTGAGTAAGCTAAAACTAGGGTTACTTATTTTTTTATTAATTGTAAATAATAATTAATAAGCTGACAAATGAAAGGCGCATGATTTTTTTAAAAGTTTTTTGATATACTTTATCAATAAAGCGGCCTGCGTTGACAAGGCAGACATATTTTATTACTTGGCGACATTTTCTAATTTAGACAGTTTAAGTGCAACAAGTTTTCGACAAAGAATTATTAAAGACACAATTATTTATGATGTTCTCAAAGCAGGCGTAAAATTTGTTTGCAAGTACTAACGGTTTTAAGAAGATTTTATAAAAGGTTTTATGGTAGACTTGAAAACATCTTGCAGATTTGGGTTCTACAGTTCTGTTGGTTTTATTGATAGTTTTAAGGAATATATTAATAACCTTTACAAAAAGTCTTTTTTGGTTTTATGCCGGGTTTATTCTAGCTTTTAAGAGGTTATTTAGTATAAACAGTTTTATAATCAGTTTTATTATATAGACTTAATAATCTCTTGTAGATTGTGATAAAACTTAAATTGTTACTTGGGTTGATGATACGATATGTATCATCATGTCAGAGCTGGGTAAAGTACTCTGATAAAGTGCTTCAAGTACCAAGTACCAAGCACTTAGCTAGAGTACTTCAAAGCATCAAGTATCAAGTACTTTTATTTACAAAAGTACTTCAATTACCAAGTACAGTACTTGAAAAAGTAAAGCACCAAGTACCAAGCCATCAGAAATATAAATGTCAAGCAGTAATATGAGATTAAAAAACAAAAGCAAGATTATCATCACAATCACACCTTTATGATGTGACGATCATGAAAAATTCAAATTTCTCTAAGAGAAAATTATTTATGTATTTATTAGTAAGAAGCGTAGGTACATAATAATGTTAATAATAAACATAGTACGTATTAAAATTAAAATAAACATTTCATATAAAAAGATATCTATAAAAGTAAAACCTATACTATACTATTACAATAGTGGGTAAAAATAAACTTCTTAAAAAGTGTTTGAGGAGGAACTTTTTTGTTGGAATCTGGCATATAACAAAGTATGACTACACATTTCTGGCTTGGGGCGAGGTTGACAAACAATTGAAATTACAACATTACATTTTTATGAACATCTCCTGCCGTATTGGTCGTATTGCAAAAATATAAAATGGAGATTGTTCACAACAAAATTTCAAAGGGATATACGAGACCTCTATTAAATATGTACTAATCTCAAAAAAAAAATGAGCAAGCCAATATATAGCTTTTTTAAATAATTTAATATAACTTCAATAACAATCTCTCCATTTACATAAAATTTTGAAAAACATACTCTTTATGGATGTTAACAACCACAGAAAGTTTCTCGACAAATTTTAAACAGCCAAAAGCCATAAACTATTTAAAAGTTTGCGGGCTCATAATAATTATGCCATTAAGCCGTACAGAAACAATATTGTTTTAAACTGTACGTAGGTTTTTAAAGATACTTTTGAATTATTTTAACGGAATAATTTTTTTGTTTATTTTAACAATTTTTTAGAAAATAATTTTTTTTTAATTTAATGCAAAAAGTATGGTATCGGCGTCCAATTAGAGCATAAGAGGATATTTATTTTTTAATTATTTTTTATATGTACCTACTTTTTAAACACAAAATTTTAACACTTTTCAGTTTTATAAAAATAATTGCGAAAATATAAACGTTAAACGAATTACAAAAAATTAAAATTACAAAACATGGTCAAACACAAAATAATTATTTCGTTAAAACCAATTAAAAGTACTTAGTGTTACTGAAATTACCGTTATCTGGCGGATAAAAGCACCAAATTTGGTATGAAGGCACCTTAGAGTATACTAATAAATATTAGCCTAGGAGCCCTCTGGAATTTCTAAAAATTTTCATGTGCAGCACTAAAATCCAAAATGGCCAACAAATACGACAAAATATCTGAAAGCTGAAAATTTGCAGGATTGTAGTTTTGGCCCAGGATAACACGTACCAAAAAGTCCTCTACTCTGCCCCATCGGCTTCCCTGTTTTTGCGGAGCAACAAGGGCCTAAGTCGCAGAAATTGCAGAGCTGGCTATAAAGTGCAGCAGAATTGTTGTTACTGATCCGATTTGAGAAGCATATCCGTTCATATTTCAAATGTTTCCGTGCATATTTTGTTCATAATTTTCCGTTCTTTAGCAGCGAAACTAGCAGCGATAAAAAAAAATTTTTTGATTGTACTTTTGAATACATATATTCGTAGGTAATGATAATATCAACATTTTTACCTGCAAACTATGACCAAATAGCTAATAAGAAGGCTATTAGCTTTAAATTCTCAAAATAATTTTGACGACCAACTCTTACTTTTCAGGTAAAACTCGTATTAAAAAAAAATAGTAACCTGGACCTTTTCATTTGATTTTAATCGAGCTTTAATTAAAAAAAAAAGATTCCCTAGTACATCTAACATAGAAGTTAGCTGCGAAACAGACGACAGCGTTTTCGCTGCTAGAGCGTAATTTCTCAAGTAATATGTTAATAAACAAAAATTGAATAGCCTGGCCCATTTCAGACCACTTTTAATCGGAGGGTGAGTTCTTTAGCTTTAATTTAAAAAAAATCAAGTCCCTAGTACGTCTAACATAAGATCTATTAACCTGGCCCTTTTCGAACTGATTTTAATCCAAAGGTTGGCTCTTTACCTCTGATTTAAAAAAGAAATAAGTCTCTCTAACATAGAAGTTGACCACGAAATCGTCGTTGACAGCGTTTCCGCTGGTAGCGCATTTTTTATGTTAAACTAAAATAAAATAAGTTCTATTAACGTGGCCCTTTTCGGACCCATTTTAATCGAAAGGTTTTTACCTTTAATTTAAAAATTAATTAAATTAAGTCCCCGGCACATCTAACATAGAAGTTAATCGCGAAATAGACGTTCACACCGTTTTCGCTGCTAGCACATTTTTTAAGATACACTAAAATAATTTGAGAACTATTAACCTATTAACTAACTATTAATCGATGTAATTGACACGAAAACCAAATTTTTAAAAGGGACAACCTCTATTTTTTTGCATATTTGGATCCTGCTGGCTAAAATGCATATGATCTGACCCTCAAATATTACTTTGATTTTCAAAAATTTAATTTTTAGTTTTAACAACAGAAGGCCGCAATTTTACCAAAATTGTTAAAAATTGGTCTGTAATCACCTTTAAAATATTATCTCTTCAGATACTAACATTAAACACGATTTATTCGTCATTAAGTTCAATGATATGGGTTTTTCAATGAAAACTATTCTTTTTTAATGGAACCCCTATGGGATAACCTGTTGTTTAATTAGATCTTTAAATTACGAAGAAAATAATATGCATAATGTCTAACTTATCTTTGTACTAAAATAAATTAAAAGAAAAAATGTTTTGATATATATTTTTTAATATTTTAAATTTTAGTGTTGTACATGAAAATTTTTAGAAATTCCAGAGGGCGGTTCCTAGGCTAACATTTATTAGTATACCCTAAGGTACCTTCGTACCAAATTTGGTGCTTTTATCCGTCAAGTAATGGTAATCTTGAAATACAACTCTAACCGACCGCACTAATTAAGGCGAAATAAATTAACTAGTTCATCTCATCAGTCCTCAATTATTCTAAAACTAAGACTTAACCTTTTCTTTATTTCACAATACAAAACAGGAATGGTAATCACATACTTGTATCACTAATTATGGATAACTAAACACTGAACAGTGAACACAAGCGACCTTTGTTTTTCTATTAGTTCCTGACAATTCATGACGAAAATTGTCTAGAGGGGCCTTGCATGAATTTTAAAAAGAGCTTGCACGTATTTTAGAAATACTTCAAGCACTTCAAAAGGACCTCAATTACTTTAAAAGTAATTGAAGCACTTTCGAAAGTAGTTGAAGCCCTCTGAAAGGTCTTTAAAGCCCCAAGTACTTATACAAAGTAATTCAAATATCAATTACCAAGTACTCTCTTTTAAAAGTAATTGAAGCACAGTGCTTGAAGCCCTAAAAGTGCTTCAAGTACTACTACAAAGCACTTTACCAGAGTACTTTACCCAGCTCTGCATCATGTGTATCATCAATCGTTCCCGGATAATCGTGCTCACAAAAACAAAGTGTGTTTTATGATTTTTCTTTGGGATAGACAATTTCAAATAACATATTATTATAGTTCTATGAACAATATTTTCCACATAGTGGAGTACAAATATATTATCAATGGTTTTTCGTTGTAAGAGACTTGGATAGGAAATCTGGATGTAGAAGTAGTGATTCCTTAAGCAGCGGTCTTTCAAAGTAATTTAATTTATTTATATTATTTTACTTTTGTGTAAGCATGTAAGCATAATTTTGATATGTTATTACAAGTTATGGCATAGTTAGCCTGATCCTATTAAGAGTTTGACTAGTGTTGTGTATGTGAATATGCTTCCTATCTCATAGTTCAAACATCTATCTGTCTGACCTATTTACGAAAAGTTACTTTCTGCCCGAAAATTCAAGTTAGTTCGAATTAGTTAGTTAATAGTAAATTATCTAAGTTAGTTTCATTTTAAAAATCTGAATGAAATCGTCTATTTCAACGGGAATAAAATTATTACGTAATTAATTTTAAGATAAAATAGTAAATGACGTGGCCGAATATTCCCTATTGAAATTTGGCCATATCCGTTATACAGGGAGATCGTCATAGGTGTGTCAAGTACTTTATATAAACTAAGTTTTATAGCAGCTTCAGAGCAAAATGTTACTAAGATTATTAATTATTCATTAAGTTATTGATTAAACACAAACATATGGAAATGTGCAAGATATAGAACCTGCAATATAGAGTATGTCCTGAGGTTAGATTAAACTTTACGTAGAATAGGTGAACAATATAAACTAATCCAAAGTGCAGTGGAACGTTGCCGACTGCGAATGCCTGTTCGAACAATAAAAATAAAACAAATGTTGGCTGCGTACTTAATCTGCGTGAGACCACGTACAGTGCCCGTCCTGAGCAATCAAGATCATACACGTTTTTGACCGACACGCAAAAGGCGAACAACCTAGCAGACAATTTTGACCGAATACACCAATGCCAACGGACTGAATAATCCTGAGCATAACCGTATTGAAAACCTGACAGAAAAGATTATTGGCCACGATATCGAAATTACGCACAAACAGTTTTTAAAAAGCATGGTCAAATCTTCCGAAATTATGCAGTTAATTAAGACTCTAGCAAATTGCAAAGCTCCGGGAAAGGACGGTATCGATAAAAGGCTCCTTAAATATCTACCAAGGAAGGGTATTGTTCAGACTATATACATCGTTAACGCGATCCTGCGATTGCAGCACGGGCCTCATCAGTGGAAATGCGCAGTGGTGGTCCCCATACAGAAGCCGAATAAGAATGCCGGAGTTAAACAAAGGAATCCGAGAAGTATCTAGGAGTTCATTTAGACATCAGATTGACTTACAACAAACACATACACGAAACTATACGCAAGATCTATGCCCTGTCTAGGAGTCTGTACCTTCTGATGGCAGGGACTAGTAGACTAAACGGAAATAACAAGAAATTCATATACACTGCCATCGTGAGGCCAATCCTTACATACGCAGCGCCGGCGTGGTGCAGCGCGTCGGCCACGACAATTAAAGAACTCCGTTTTAGAACGAAAATTCCTTCGCCTCACATCAAATTCAATCGGATACAACTCCCTCAGAGTCCTATATGCTCGCTGTAACGACATTGTGCCACTAGCCGACTGCATCAAAACCATATCACAAAAATTGTATCAATTTAAACTAGATGATAGTCCACTAACAAAAGACATTACACGAATATTAATAATGATAATATTTGTTTACAATACATTACAGCATAGTGCAAAAGTAAAAATAAACAGTGATCGATAAAAGAGCATAATGCAGCGTTTTTAAACACAAATTACCATACCAGGCGCTGCCCATTTTTCGGCAGCTCTTGTAACCACCCCTTTTTTTTACTAAAACTAAACTTATTACTCAACCTTTCCCACTTTTCTTTATGCAATTTTTGTTTTTATTGCTTATATATTTTTGTTTCTAAATCATTGTTCTAAATTTGAAAAAATATATATACTTAGAGAATATTATTTAGGTATTATGCAAATCACAACTTACACACTTTTTATTTATTATAAAAATACCTACTTTCTGTATATTGTTGCCCTAATCTGGGCACGCTAATATATTAGTCAGGTAAATACTTTAAAGTATTTACCTAACTAATATATTAGCGTGCCCAGTTTAGGGCAACAATATACAGAAAGTAGGTATTTTTATAATAAATAAAAAGTGTGTAAGTTGTGATTTGCATAATACCTAAATAATATTCTCTAATCATGATGAAAGCAAATAAATAAAAAATAATTAATTGTAAAAATATATATACTTATTTAAAAATTCAAAAATATTTAATAATTACAAAATGTTCAAGGGCTTGGCGTAGCCTTTCTCTTTTGCGTTTCATTGTCTACAGCAGGTATTTTCAACGAGTTGATTTTGGTGCGGGAGCTAAGTGGCTTTTTCGGACACTCATCGTTACAAGCATTTTCTATGCGCTGATTAATTCTATCGAACTTAAATAACGACAAAATAGACTTCTGGCATATGTCAGCCCGTCGAGTTGGCCATGGTTCAAGATATAGAAATCAGTGAAATTATATCATCGTTACAAAGCCAATTTTTTTGTGTGTACACATTTTATGTTTAGAATGAATAAAATAAGATCGGCAGAAATTGTGGGTCATCAGGGGCGCAACCAGAAAGGTCAAAGTGGTAAAAAACGGAGTTGTATAACATGATCGTTACAAACTTTTTTAAGGTTGAGCATCTTTATTTAAATGTTTTGAACACAGAAAGAAATTCCCAAAAAGAAACTCCCGTCAGTAAGGCTAGCCAGAAAAAAATGTTTAGGATCTTTGAAGAAAATTGAATTTTTTTTTCGCATTTTTACCTCAGAACTCTAAACTCATCGTTACAATTTCTGGCCCCTTTTTAAAACGTAAATATAAGCTCCTTGAACAATAGAATAGCCTCCCCGTAAAGTTCTTAGTGTCAACAAAAGTACTATAGGCTCTTAAATATACAGGAATTTAACACTTTCGGCTAACTTGACTCCGTACCGTGCCTCAGATGCATTGTATCATTATTATACTCTTTGCAAAAACGAAGAGTACATTGTATTTGATCGGCACATTTCTAAATCAGTAAATATCGCTCGTAGAGAAAAAAATTTTTATATCGTTATGTTAGTGAACGAATTCTGAACAACTTTCAAAATGTCCGTTTGTCCGTCCGTCCGTCTGTCCGTCCGTCACGTTTCTTGTAAGCACGATAACTCAAGAAAGAAAAATCCGATTGTATTGAAATATGGAGAGTAACTTAGTGTTAGCTAGAGGAAGAACCCTATTGTTTTTTAACAAAATAGATTGGTAAATAAAAAAGTTATTAGTAATTTAAAATTTAAAAAAATATTTTTTACATTTTTTTATGGTTTGTAATAAATAGAAACCTTGCGAAATGTTATTTCCTATCACTATTTTTTTTTAATACATTTTGCTAATGTGTGTTTCCTAATAATCACAATAAATTATCTAATGGTATATATTACACTCATTAACAATTTTAGTAATAAGAAATGGTGGTGTAGCGGCAAGGGTTTCGTCTCGCAATCCAAGGGTCCCGGGTTCAATCCCTCACATCGTGATTTTTTTTTTCATATATTTTTTTTTTCACAACAAAGTTGGTATCACAAAATTTAGAATGTCCAAAAACTAGCAGTATTTACAAGAAAAATGCGAAGAGTATCCTATAGAATGTGTAACAATTATACAAAAAGCTCAGTAAATCGGCGAAGAGTATAATGCTTCCTCTAGTTACCTTTCTGGCTGCGCCTCCTGACGGCCCACGCTTTCTGGCGATCTTATTTTATTCATTCTAAACATAAAATGTGTACATACAAAAAAAATGAGCCGTGTAACGATGACATGATTTCACTGATTTTTAAACAGTGTTCGTGACGCTCCTGACAGGAGGTGCCCCGCCAGAAGTCGATTTTATGAATCGTTATTATCCATTAAATCATAAAAATATCTCAAAGTTCATAAAACGATGAGCTGCCGAAAAAGCCACCTACCTCCCGCTCGATTTCTTGTCAACAGTCCAAATTTAAAATTGTGCCATGTGCTTTTTCTGTTTGTTAAATTTTTCAGTTGTACTAAGTCATAGGCATATGACTACCACCTTAACTAACCTAGGAGTAGGGTAATTGTGTGAGACTTGGCTAGCGAATGTCCGGCTGGACACGGAAATGAATATTGAAAAAAGATTGTATTTTTGAAATACGAACTAAATCTGATTTGATTTGATTTTGACGTAACAGTGAATTATGCTGCATTCGAACAAATTATTAATCAGATAGGTATTCGCAATCTGCCACTCTCGACTGTAAATTTTTCTCTTTTACTCGTACAATGTAAATCAGTATCACATATTAGCCGCTCTCTACGTAGTGATATTTACATGAAGCAAAAGTGATTGTATCGCGCAAAATTTCAAAGCTTTTAAATTAATATGTCATGTGGCTTTTGTTCCGCTGGCAGTTAAAATGTGTCGCGTACCAAGTCATATACTCAGCCTACGTTGAATGTAACATGTAAATTCTTTTATTGTTGTTTGTCATTGTTTAAACAAACATTAATTGAGTGCACACTTTTCATTACAGCTAATTATAACAGCAATATTTCCAGTCACGAAGTTTTAGTTAAAATTACAGCACTCTTTGTTTCCATGCTTTTGCGTACGCCATTGTGGTAAAGTTTAAATATAAATTTCTATTAATGGAAGTGCAAAATATGACATCGTGAAATATTGAGTCGTGTAATAGAGATTTAACCTGAGCTTGGAATTTATATTGTAACACGTAGATACTTAATATATCCAATCTTAATAGAAATCAGACTGAAAGCTCCCACATTTCTAGGATTTATGCTGCATACATGAGAAATAGTTCGCTGATGCAAATTGTTGTTAAAGTGCTGAGTTAAACTGATATTTCAACTGAATATGTAGTTTATACAATTAGGTACTCTCGCAGTAATAACTTTCCGTTTCCAATTTATATTAAACTACTTACCGTCAGACATTACACATTTTATTTTACAGAGCATTTCAACAGTATATGATTGTTCTAGTGACAAACTCTATTATTAGTCTTTATTGATACTCTGCTACTATACGCAGTAACTACTTATTTCGCAAAAATTGAAACAGTTGAGGTGTTTGCACAAAAATGACCCTTTCTGAATTTATTTACGAAATGAGGCGAGATATTTTCTACAGATGGTACCGTAAAGTAAAGTTTGATAACATGTCTGAAAGTACAGGAACTAACCTGCTAGGTATGTATGACAAAAATTACAGTAAATCTTCCAGATTTTTTTTTTTAAATTCAAATATAAATGCACAAATACACACTTAAAAAAAATCAATTCGTCATGTAATTCTGCATAATAGTAAGAGACATCTTTTATACAGTTAAAACAGTGATTTAGCAGTCATAGAATACGATATTATGAGATTATGTACAAGAAACAACTTGTCTAACAGGATACCAGTGACAAACGGAATGCCAAAATTCAACACTTCTTATATGCAATATTCTAGCATTGAAGAAGTGCAGCTTAATCAGATAGTTTCGTTTGTGTCATGACATCCAATTATCCAATATCTATCTATGATATGTATGTTGATTTTGACTGACAAAGAATTTAAATTTTTTAATTTTTCCTCCTGACATTGAAAAATTGACCATTATGCGCCGGCGACCTATCGGTCACCTTGACCTCCTCTGCAGAATGATATTGTTAAGTTTTGTAAACTTTTTCTATACTTTTTTAAACATCTACAAATTTAAAACACAAGCCGTTTTCTTTTCGGCTTCACCAGTGGCTCCCACTGAACCGATTTTGATGATTTTTTTTTAATGAAGCTTCTTTATCCACATATGTGTCATCACTAATTTTTATTATCTTATTTTTATTTTCATACATAAAAACGAAATAGAGGTTGAAATAAATAAATGAATCTCAGCGCACTTCTGTTTTATTCATTTCTAAGAATTTTTTGGAGAATATCACTTTTCATCATGGAAGGACATGTTATTCCTTTATTATTTATTAGGTGACGGCAATTTAGTGCAGTTGAATTGATTATTTTCGGCGACAACATTCCACTAGAAATTTTATTGTTGATTCTTATGTATTATGACGAAAAAATATTTGCCCTCAAAAATTCCTGGTGCGTCAAATGTTATATGCACTTGTTGACGCGCTTTCACGGATTTTCTACTTATCAGCTTAATATTTCTTATACTAGTAATCCAATAGGAATTTAAAAAATACTGGCTTATTTGAAATAAAATTCTTAAAAATATAGGCCTGTGAAAAGCTATCAATCAACGGTATAGATCAATCTGTCATCTTGAAAAAAAATATACAAACACTAAAAATGGCCGAAAAAATTAAAATTGAATATCTTTTCGATAACAAGGAGTAATTACATCGGGGTTGACAAAAATAAAACTAATCTATGGTCAAATATAATGCACCAAACAAGGCCGCTTAAGTAAAATAGAACGGTCAAAGATGGCCGACAAAATACATTTTTTTTTATTCTTCGTCAAGTATCAGGGCATTGTGCCTCACGTTTTTTCGAATATAGGTTCTTTTAGGTATTTTAAGGGGATAGAGTTCAATTTTTATTATTTTCAAAAATATATTTCTTGGACCCTCCTTTTTTTCACCCAATTTTCATCGAAACAAAATGAAATATACGATAGAAATTCTCGTATAACTTCAAAAATTTAATACAAAATTAAACTTCATTAATTTGAAAAGGAAATTTATTAAGCATACGCATGGTAATAATATTCAAATATGAATATATGATCAGTATTCAAGATCGAACAAAGAAAACGTATGGTCATAAAATAGGAGATCATAATACACAAGCATCAATAATAATATTTCTAGTGGAATGTTGTCACTGAAAAAAATGAATTAAATCAATTCGACTGTACCAATTGTTTATTTGTTAAATTATCTTAGTGCTAAGGCTTTCGCGGAGCTGGTGATCTGGCTGCTGGTTTCCGGGTCTTCTTCCGCGTAGACTTGGTTGAGTGCTTGACGTTTCGACCATCTTGTCGTGGTCTTCTTCTGAAGCGAAGTGAGCTCTGCTGGACTGAGCTCCTCTATTTATACAGGTTATCAGGAGGCGTGTTGCGGATCATTGCTCATGCGGAACATTGACTTCCACGTTATTGGTAGTTGTAGTCCGTTGTCACGGTTCTAGTTATTCGGATGTTTATTTATTTCAATGGCTTCTCTGTATCTTCTTGGCCAATAGTTCTTGGTGTTGGCTAATTTCTTTGTTTTGTCGAATTTTATCAAATGGCCGGTTTCTTCTGAATGTTCGGCAACTGCTGATTTTGTAGAATTTCCCTTCTTTGTACTTCTAATGTGTTCTCTGAGTCTGGTGTTTATACGTCGTTTGGTCTCTCCGATGTAGACTTGTCCGCAGGAACATGGGATACTATATACTCCTGGTGTTTCTAGTTCTTCTGGACCTTGGTATTTGGGAAAATGTTGTGCCACCTTCTGTTTTGCATTATATATTACTTTGACGTTCTTTTTCTCCAAAACTCTTCCGATTCTGTCCGTACATCCTTGTATATACGGTAGGTAAGCTGTTGCCGTGTATTTCTTTTCTTCTTTTTCTTCTTCTGTTCTGGTTGTATCTTGTCTCTTTATTGCGTTGTCTATGTCCTTCGGTTTGTATCCATTTTTCTGTAGTGATGTTTTTAAGGTCCGATATTCTTCTTGTAGATGTTCTGACTCGCAAATTTGCTTTGCTCTATGTACTAGTGTGTTGACGACGGCCTGTTTTTGTGCTGGGTGGTGGTGAGAATTGGCGTGCAGGTATCTGTCGGTGTGCGTCGGTTTTCTGTATACCTTGTGTCCTAATCCTCCATTATCCTTCTTTAACTTATTCATGGAAGCCTTCGAAATATATGCTTTGGACAACTACCAATTAAAACCAAAATGTTGGTTTAGATATGTGGACGACACTTTCATTATATGGCAACATGGCCGTAAGGAACTGGAGAATTTCAAAGACTACCTAAACAGCCTACATAATAAGATTAAATTTACCATGGAAATAGAAACAGAGAACCAACTTCCATTTTTAGACGTCCTCGTGTTCAAGAAGGATAATGGAGGATTAGGACACAAGGTATACAGAAAACCGACGCACACCGACAGATACCTGCACGCCAATTCTCACCACCACCCAGCACAAAAACAGGCCGTCGTCAACACACTAGTACATAGAGCAAAGCAAATTTGCGAGTCAGAACATCTACAAGAAGAATATCGGACCTTAAAAACATCACTACAGAAAAATGGATAAAAACCGAAGGACATAGACAACGCAATAAAGAGACAAGATACAACCAGAACAGAAGAAGAAAAAGAAGAAAAGAAATACACGGCAACAGCTTACCTACCGTATATACAAGGATGTACGGACAGAATCGGAAGAGTTTTGGAGAAAAAGAACGTCAAAGTAATATATAATGCAAAACAGAAGGTGGCACAACATTTTCCCAAATACCAAGGTCCAGAAGAACTAGAAACACCAGGAGTATATAGTATCCCATGTTCCTGCGGACAAGTCTACATCGGAGAGACCAAACGACGTATAAACACCAGACTCAGAGAACACATTAGAAGTACAAAGAAGGGAAATTCTACAAAATCAGCAGTTGCCGAACATTCAGAAGAAACCGGCCATTTGATAAAATTCGACAAAACAAAGAAATTAGCCAACACCAAGAACTATTGGCCAAGAAGATACAGAGAAGCCATTGAAATAAATAAACATCCGAATAACTATAACCGTGACAACGGACTACAACTACCAATAACGTGGAAGTCAATGTTCCGCATGAGCAATGATCCGCAACACGCCTCCTGATAACCTGTATAAATAGAGGAGCTCAGTCCAGCAGAGCTCACTTCGCTTCAGAAGAAGACCACGACAAGATGGTCGAAACGTCAAGCACTCAACCAAGTCTACGCGGAAGAAGACCCGGAAACCAGCAGCCAGATATTTGTTAAATTGTTCATTTTACTTCCACATCCAGTGGAAGTATAGTAACGATAAAAAAAAAATAATTTTTATTGTTCAAATAGGCTTAGAATGTCATGAAACGTCAAGTTTGAGCAAAAAAAAATCTGTCTGTCTGTCGGTAGGTCTGTAACTTTTTTTTTGTGAGCACTATTACTCTGGAACCGTTTAAGATATTGACTTGAAATTTGTATGTATTTTAATGAGATCTAGAACTAGATTCATTTTATTTCGTTGAGGGTTAGGAGGTAAATTGGGATAAATGGGGGTAAATACGTAAATCAAGCAGATAAAAGTTCATAAAATATACAAGAGAAGCTATACCTCAAAAAATTTTTTAGCATTATTCACCACCATTACTACCCCCACCGTATTATAAAAGAGGGTGAAAAAAAATTGTAATTTAATGTGTGTACAAGAACCAAAGGCCTCAAAATATTTTTTTAATAATAATAATACTTTTATTCTCAAACAGCCACAATGTACAATATATACATACAGACACAGTGGGTTGAATAACGTTAACAAACATTTGTAGAGTTTAATAAAAACAAACTCTTAAATATCCTAACACAATCTATTATTTTACATACTATTTCTTACAATACTGGTTTTTATAAATGGGATCTTCTATAATTAATGTATTCTGTAATTGTGTACGGTTCCACCTCAATTAAGTAATTAAATATTTCCCTCTTAAACACTTAAAATTTTTTATATTTTTAATTTTATTTGGAAGAGTATTAAAAAATTTCATACTTGAATAAAGAGGCCCTTTTTCATACATACTCAGTCTATGAATAGGAAAATTATAATTATTAATACCTCTAGTGCCGTAACTATGACTAATTTGTTGTTTTTCATATTTGTCTTTATGCTTAAAATTAAAAACCAAACACTCATAAATATATATTGCAAACACTGTCAATACTTTATTTTTTTTAAATTTTACTTCATCCATTCCCATTGCCATCCCCCTATTAATACCCCAACCCCGTTACCGATGTGGGATATCGTTTTATGTGTTTTTGTGGTAGAAGATTTCAAATATTATATTATTGAAGTGCCATAAACAATTATTTCCACATACAAAATTTTTTCGTTGTAAGAGGTTTGGGTACCAAATCTGGATGTGGAAGTAGTGATTCCTTGGGCAGCGGTTCTTAATATTATGAAGATGTTTTGTTGTTTCTGACCCACCTTATGTATATGAAAATTTCTTATCGTTATATGGTGCATACGTTGGTCATGTTGAATTGCATTGCATTGCGTTAGTCAATTATTTTCTGTTTATTTATTTAGGGTATGTGGAGACGATAACAACGAAGAAAGTTTTGACTAAGGTTCGGAAAATATTATTTGTAGCTAATTATAATAGTGAAAACATCACTTTCCGAGATGTCTTCGTCTTCAGATTATGCAGATATGAAAATTAGGGTTTTCCATTTCATTAGTACTTAGTCTGTCTGTATGTCCGTCGTGTGCCTGTCTGTTGGCGTTGGCGTCACATAAACCTATTTGATGGATAAAAATAATATTTGACAGGTAGTTCACGCTAGTGCCAAGAGAGAGACCTAACAACTCTCAATAAAAAATATACAGGTTGGATACTTTAAAAAAACTAAACGCCAAAAAAATAATGTCTGGAATGTGGTTGATAAGAATGAAAATCCGTTACACTTTTGGTAAAAAAAAAAATATACAGTGATCACTGAAAGATATAAGATAATTAATGAATAGAAGATGTCAAATAGAGAAAGCAGGAGATTTTTTTAAATAATTTTACAATTTTTTTATATTCCTCGCTTACCGAAGAGAAGTGTTGTTATCGCTATGCCAGATTACTTAGGATTTTCACATTTCTGATTTAGATTATGAAAATTTAGGTATTTCAATTCAGTCATTCAGTCCGTCTGTCGGTCTCGGCATCTTGGTTCTATATCTAAAAAAATATTTGATTGAGATAAATAATATTCGGCAGGTAAATAAGGCTTATTACTATGGAAAAAAACTGGTATATTTTGATCGAAAAATATAGAAAAAATGTTACGGAAAACAATAATAATTGACATTTAGTTTACATAATTGCTAAGGAAGAAACCTATTTTAGTTTTAGTGAAAAAGAATAAAATAATTAACTGGACTAAACACGTTAACATTTGACCGAGGATGTGCAGAGTAGACTCTTTTGTTTCTATGAACTACTTTAGGAAAAAGTGAGATCATTACGGTAAAACAGGCCCGCGAATTTCTTGATATAAGCTGGTAGTAATTTCAAAGGTGTGCCTACAAAAATAATTTCTAGGATACATTTTTAAACATCCCCTTTCCGTCGAATTTCGACTAGCTCAGTAGGTAATATATAATTAATTAGTATAGAAAGTATCAGAGAGGGGTAAGAGAAACTTTCCATTTGAAAGTTCCCGGATCGAAATTTTGATAAAAATGAAAGTTTTCAATAAAATATTTCTGCATCTCCATTTTTTTTTGTTAAAATCGAGTTAATACTTAAATTGTATAATATTAAATGATGTTATCTCCACTATTACTAATTCCTAAGATACAATGTTTAGAAAAAATCGCATTGGTAATTCTCTTTGAGATAAAAAGTCGTATCTATAAGAAGAATGATTATGTGCAGTAGGATTTTCCCGAAAATTAAATTGGTAAACAATCGTGACTCCACTTCATGCTTTTGTTATTATGTGTTAGTGCTAAAAATGGCAACAAGAGGTAAAAAATTAGTAAATCTTGCATTAAATGCTATTGGTTATCCTACAGAGAGGTGAGTAGAAATTATTTATAATACCTAATACATTTTTGAAACCTAAGGCATTAACATTAGATTATGTTTGAAATTGAAGTGTTTGTAAATCAAATATGTCTCAAACGGTTTATACAATAATATAATTAAACTTCTAGCAGTGTATGTTGAGAGTGATCTGCTTAAAACTCGTCATTTATATCAATTTTCTTCTATTAAATCCCATTGGAAATACTACTATTTACCACTAAACCTTCAAATAATAATATCTAAAATTACCTAAAATGTCTTGTCTGCAAATATCGCAAAGCAAAATCAGCAAGAGGAAGGATTTGATTCAGAATGAAATCTGTGAATCATAATCTTTCCTGCGTGTAATCTTTGGAAGATGTTTTGGAGTTACGATTTACATTTTTTTTTATTTACCTGATTTCTTATTTAGTGGTGAACAATCTCAAGTGCTTTAATTATGGTCAGGTATAGTTTGTTATTGGTTATGAAATATATCAGTTTAATTACTTTTTTATAAACTGAAGAAATCAAATTGCTAGTTTTATTTTACATCTGAAAAAAATACACAATTAGCCTATTTAAAACTTTAAACCCTGTTTTCTCTAAATTTATAATAATGGAGATAATATTGTTCACCTCTCAGGTACAGATTTGTATATTTGAAAGTTTTCAAAATTTCGAGAAAGTTTCCTTTGGCAACTTTCGGAATATTCAAATATTTTATTGAAAACTTTCATTTTTATCAAAATTTTGTTCCGGAAACTCCTTAAAATTTCCTAGAAACGCTTATTGGAAAGTTTTCTTTACCGATCTCTAGAAAGTATAGAAACTCCAGACCGTGGAAAATACTACATTTTAGATATTAGAAATCAAATATTAAAATAGTTTTCTGACACCTAAATGATCTGCAGTTACGTAGACTAAATCGAAAATGTTTGTGGGACCCGTTTGAGACATTTGTCATACGATCATAAATTTTAGTCTCGAGTTGAACATTACACCTAGATTGCTTTTTGTGCAATTTGTATAGTTATCATAATTATTTAAAAAAATTGTCGGTTTATAATATGCCTGTTTGATTAAATCAAATATGTATACTAAGAATGAAATGAAATAAAATATTTTTAATGTAAATTTTAAATTAAAATATATATCGCAAGCACATAACCATCCTGAGTCACATCTTTAACAAACTCCCCCACAGTATTTAACCAGTTTAGTTATCGAGAATCGAACTGTGAATTACTCTAATGTATTTCTCTTGTCGTCACAACTTTCAGAAGGTGTCATACATGTTATATAGCGCAGGAATATCGTTTTTACCATTTCCATTCAACAACAGATGGAGTCACTTTGGAGTGGCTCCAATAAAAGCAAAATTAATCATCTATCCCCTCAAATCTATCAGAAGTAACTGTCGTTAATGTAGTTTATTCAGTATAGGAATTGCTCGCTGGCTTATTCAAAGCCTTCTAGATGACGGTGCGATACTCTGATCTGTTTTCGAATCTACCCCAGTAATAATAACCAAGACTTTAACATTGTTATATAATTCTAGATTTGACTTGTAGTGAAACAATCTCAAAACGATTTTGGAGTTTATCGTGTAATCAATATTTATAGGCAGAGAGCCCGCGTCAAAATTGTACCCTTATAAACCATCACGGTGAAAAAATTATATGTGAAATAAAATCATATAAAACATGAAATCGCTGGTCTCTCTAAACATTTCCTACAGGAACTTTTCCACCTTACATTTTTTCTCCCTTGCTTCGAACAAAAATATTGGACTGTCAAGGCGGAAATTGCCGCATTATGTGACAGATTTAGTTTACGTTACCAGTGTAGGAATATTATACTGTCCAATGACAAAAAAAAAATTACAAATATAATTTGGAAAATGTGGAAATATTATTGGAAAGAGTCGTTAGAATAAATTGTTGTTAAAAGACTCCTACTCCGGGACTTTCCTTAACATATGCGCCGTTCCCAATAGTGCGATCTTCTGCACTTCTTGTGCGCTCGATTGGCCAGGCAGTTATTTTAGACTCTAGTCATGGTCCTTCTTGACAGTTATAAGGGCTCTCTAATAGGGAACTTGCCCAAAAAATAAAATTGACTTAAAATACTCAAGATCGTAAACTAACATTATTAAAAACCCCATAGACAACAACGACTAAAAAAAATATATTTCCAGATCATTGTGAACAGTAAGTAACAACATTATAAATATAATTTTTATGATTGTTTTCTTAATAGTTATTCTTCAATTTTTCTTATTGAAACGTTTGTAATATTATCTCAGCAAATTGTTATTGTATCGACGTCTTTCTTTACTCACATTGTAGCCTATTTATTCTTCTTAAACAATAATAAAACAATGTTTGGTGTAAAGCTGACTGCATTGGAGATATTTAGCAAAACCGACAAAAATATAGATTTTCGTAATAACCTGAAAAATATCCGAAACTTTGGAAGCTTGTGTTTCGCAAAATATTAAAGTTACAAAAGCGGCTCTGGTCTCAAATTGTAGCAAATTTAGTTTAAATTAAATCCTTTTTGCTACAAACCCAGAAGTTGGGGAGATATTTAGTAAAAACCAAATAAAAGTCGAAAATTTACAGGTACAGTCCAAAGAAAACAAAGATGGTGTCGTATTTCAAGATGGCAGACACTGAAATCGGGCACCTCCCCCTGAATTGATAGTACTGAGGGTATATAAGAAGTGTGCAAAATTTTCAGCTTTAATCCAGCAGGTCACGATCTTTTTGCTAAGCCATCACACTATTTATAGGATTCTTTAGTAAGATTCTTGTTTTTGATATATTTCCACTTGACATATAATTTTTCCATCGTAATGGTTTATGTCGCTGGCTCTTGGACTATTAGCATCTACTAGAATTGACATCGAAATTCATGCAGTTTTAGACAAGTTATATAAAGTCCCGTTTATATGATAGTAAGTATTGGATGTGGCGAGATATCCATCATTTCTGTGAACAATTAGTTTACGTTGTGTGTATTATTGAACCGAAATTGTGTTGCACTGATTAGACAAACTGTATTAAACCCATACATCATTCTGCATCGCTAAAAACGGAAACGCAAAAACTAATGAGTCGAATAGATTACAGTTTAATATTTTATCATGTGATGGATTCTGCAAGTTATTCAGACGAAATTATTTCTGTTTTCAGTTTTTATTTGTGCATCTGCAAATTGATATTCTGATACAGAATGTGGGCTAGATAATTTGTAACAGTTGCAATGAAAACTGTTTGTTCACATTTTAAACAAACGCGCGTATGGTGATAATAAATATGCCTGTAAAAATATGATTAGCTCAAACTGTAACACTTTTTTTCTACACCTATTTAATTATATGACAATTATTAGCATTTTTTTGGTGAAAAATCATGCCTATAATTCACTGTAGTGAATTATCGATTCATAATTCACTGCATCCGGCCAATCACAAATACAAATTCAAAAACCGCTGCCCAAGGAATCACTACTTCCACATCCACATTCCTTATCCAAGTCACTCACAACGAAAAAACTTTGTATGTGGAAATAATTGTTTATGGAAATTTAATAATATAATATTTGAAATCCTCTACCCCAAGAACCTAAGAAACGATACCCCACATCGGTAGTGGGGTGGGGGTGGTGATAGGGGTTCGGTAGTGGATAGTGGATGTGGATGAAGTAAAGAAATATTTTGAGGTTTCTGGTTCTTGTACATACACTAAATCACATTTTTTTTTCATCCCCTTAATAAAGGGGTGGGGGTGGTAATGGGGGTGGCTAATGCTAAAATTTTTTTTGAGACCTTAGCTTCTCTTGTGTATACTAAATACCAATTTTATGGACTCTTACCTGCTTGATTTACCTATTTAAAACAAATTTACCCCAATTTACCCCCCAACCCTTCGTCGGAACAACATGAAAATATAATCTAGTTCCAGATCTCGTTAAAGTACATACGTGTACCAAATTTCAAATCAATATCTTAAACGATTCCAGAGTAAACGTGCACAAAAATGTTACAGATAGACAGACCGACAGACAGACAGACCGACAGACAGACAGACAGACAGACAGACAGACAGACAGACAGACAGACAGACCGACAGACAGACCGACAGACAGACAGACAGACCGACAGACAGACCGACAGACAGACCGACAGACAGACCGACAGACAGAAATTTTTTTTTCGCTCAAACTTAAAATCTCGACGTTTCATGACATTTTAAGCCTATTTGAACAATAAAAATTTAAAAATTTTTTTTTTGTCGTTCTATACTTCCACTGGATGTGGAAGTAAAATTATTGTTCCGCTGATTCAATTATATTTAGTGGCGTGTGTGAGTCGGACGAATATGTAAATATTTTGAGCCGGAACAAGATTACCTCCCCCCCCCCGTTTTCGAGGATGCTGAACACGATGGCGGTGTCAGAATTTCTCTTTGGAGTTGCGCAACCAGCACCACCATCGTGCTCAGCATCCTCGAAAACGGATAGAAATGCAATTTGCCTGATATTACGAAAAAAAAAAAATTCGCCCCTTTTGGGGGCGAGTATCGGCCGGTGGAGGGGTTGGTCGGGGTCGAAGGCGATATCCAGCACCACCATCGTGCTCAGCATTCTCGAAAACGGGGGGAAGGTTATTTTCTGCAGGGAAATCGAGTGAAGCGCGTTTTACCCCTCTCGGGGGGTGGTTTTTGGCCGTTTTGGCAACCCTAAAGAGAGATTCTGACACCGCCATCGTGTTCAGCATCCTCGAAAACGGGGGGGGGGGGAGGTAATCTTGTTCCGGCTCAAAATATTTACAATTTTCGGGTTTTTTTCCGACTCACACACGCTACTAATTTTAAATCGACCGCTATCAACTCTTGCTGCTGCGGCTGACAATCAACTCGCGTCACAGTGACAAGTGTACCGCCATATTGTTTGTTTACGTTTTCGACTTATTACGAATAGGTACCGATTAATGTCATCAAATTTCAGTCTAATTTATTTTTTTAATAGGTGTAGAAAAAGCATAGTATTACATTCGCGATTATGTCCATTATTCACTCAGATGATTTGCGCCACTCGCCTACGGCTCGTGGGCTCAAACATTATCTTCGTGAATAATGGCTATCATAATCGCTCATATAATAATATACTAATGGGGGGCTTTTGACCGTTTATTAGCGTGTTAATTATTATACTGTTTGCAAAAGCAAAAAGTACATTACGCTTACCAGACACTTTTATAAAACCATAAGTAGAATAATGATATAAATTAGATGTAAACATTTTTCGCCAGTTTATTGAATTTTCTTTCTACGACTATTGAATAATTCGTTTATTATAGATATTTTTTTGCACAAATAATGCGTCTCATTACCCACGGCCGAGAGTAATCATTCATTGCCCTCCAGGTAGAACCAATTAGAAGAGTTCATAGTTATTAAGTTATTACTCAACAGTTTCTGTGGAGAAATCACAAAAAACGATTTAAAATTCAAAACATCGCGTATGACCTCAATTCAATCTGTCATGTAAATGTTAATATGTCATTAACATGTAGATTTTTAAAGGACACCGCACGTTTTATAGGTAAATTGATGATTTGTTAAAATTGATGAATTGGTAAGTTGTAGTTCAACTGATTCTGAACAATAAATTCCTCTGACAAAACTTCAAATTATGGAAAGTTTCTCCGATAGATGGCTCCAAAGACTGTATCGTATCAACGATTTCTCAAAACGTACTGCATTTATTGAAATGATAACTGCTGGAAATTAATAACCAGATTATTTACCATTATTTGGCCTTAGACTGATGTACCTGAACTTCCAGTTTGCCGGAAGTGACGTCAAATCTCGTTTTTCGAATGGGCAACACCCGTTTACTTCAATTTAATAGATGATATGTATAAGTAGCTTTAGTAAAATTCACTAATCTTACTAAATAAATAAGTACGTACATTGATTGATAGAACATTGATGCTAGTTTGATACCGTGTACATCATAATCTTGGTACAAAACAAAGTTGATTTTATTTTTCAAGATATGAAATTGTAGTTGTGTCTAGTCAATGAAAACTAATTATTTGAGAGCCCTTTAAGTAGAACAGGCAGTTTTTATTTATTTATAATACATTAAACTTTATTATTTTTAACAAGAATTGTATACCTGATTATTTTTATTATTTTAAAAATTTACTTATTTTAATCATTCATTAACAGAAATCAAACCAAAGAACTTTATTTCAAATTAACTAAACCTTCACCATTCATGCAGAAAATAAATCCAGCGTGCGGCATACTAGGTTTTTTAATAAGAATGACTTACTTTGAAACTTAGAAAAGCAATTGGAACTCATATACAGATAGCGGCAGGCAAGTACGTATAGCGGACCGGGTTTTAGCATGCGATACCAGTCTCGATCGAGCCCTCACCATTTAAATTCTTTTGTATCGTTGCGCATCCAATCTGCTACATGTATGTAGGATATGTTTAGGATATGCACGACACGAAACACACACAAAATATGCATGTATGAATTTCTTAAGGGCATCGAACTTAATAACATACTGGAACGCGCCCTCGACTAGAGAAAATAAAGCAGAAAAAGAAACTTGCGTGTACTATTCCATCCTTTTTCCGCTTGCGTACAGACAACCGTTTCCTCCCACTAGTATCCTTCAACCAATCAGACGTTTGCTTCAACTAGTCAGATCTGTTTCACTTGTTTCGTATATCTAAAGCATCGAGTGTGCGTTCCAGTTTGTTAATAATTTCAATGCTTAAGGGTAATTGAAGATGCTAGAGACTGTGACGCAATGGACTTTGTCGAAGTTTAGTGGCAAGACTACAATTTTAGTTCGCTAGCTGCGAATGAAGCTTGTGTTCATTTTTTTAAACTGTTTTTAATCTAATCTGGCCTCGTTTTATTCAGTCTTTTATTGCACCTCGCATCGTGTATGTCTGGCTGGCCCCGACACGTGCTAGGTGAGGAATGCTGTTCTTTGTTAATTAATTTGAAATAAAGTTTTTTTAGTTTGATTTCTGTTAATGAATGATTAAAATAAGTAAATTTTTAAAATAATAAAAATAATCAGGTATGCAATTTTTGCTAAAAATAAGAAAGTTTAATGTATTGTAAATAAACAAAAACTGCCTATTTTACTTCACGTCTCACAAATTATTTGGTTTCATTGACTAGACACAACTGCAATCTTGAAAAATAAAATCAACTTTGTTTTGTACCAAGATGATGATGTACGATGTACCCGGTATCAAGCTAGCATCAATGTTCTCTCAATCAATGCACGTACTTACTTATTTACTAAGATTAGTGAATTTTAATAAAACCGCAAGAGAGAGTACCAAATTATCGTCATAAGTGACGATAAAAGGGTTTCTACATGAAATTTTTAATTCAACATCAAATATATTAATATTGTATTATGAAAATGTTTTAGTTTTGTTTTAAACAACTATACATAAGTACAAAATTTTCTGTATCTAATTATCTTCGCCCTATTTATGACGATGATAGATGAAATAAATAATACTTAATAAAATTGTTAAACAAAAAATATATCGTAATTACTTCCACATCCAGTAGAAGTATAGTAATGACAAAAATATTTTTAAAAATTTGTATTGTTCAAATAGGCATAGAATGTCACGAAACGTCGAGATTTTAAGTTTGAGCGAAAAAAAATTTTCTGTCTGTCAGTCTGTCTGTAACTTTTTTGTGCGCACGTTTATTCTGGAACCGTTTGAGATATTGACTTGAAATTTGTACATATGTACTTTAATGGGATCTAGAACTAGATTATATTTTCATCTTGTTCCGTCGAAGGGTTGGGGGGTAAATTAGGGTAAATTTGGGGAAAATAGGTAAATCAAGCAGGTAAGAGTCCATAAAATTGGTATTTAGTATATACAAGAGAAGCTGAGGTCTCAAAAAAAATTTTGGCATTAGCCATCCCCATCCCATTATTAAAGGGGATGAAAAAAAAATTGTGATTTAGTGTGTGTACAAGAACCAGAAACCTCAAAATGTTTTTTTAATCGCCACCCCCACCCCGCTACCGATGTGGGGTATCGTTTTATGGGTTTTTGGGGTAGAGGATTTCAAATATTATATTATTAAATTTCTATAAACAATTATTTCCACATACAAAATTTTTTCGTTGTGAGTGACTTGGATAGAAAATCTGGATGTGGAAGTAGTGATTCCTTGGGCAGCGGTTTTTTACTCAAAAAATGAGAAAAACAGAATCAGAAACAAGTGAAAAAGACAAAATAAATACGCAAAATGTTGATGGTATTAAAAATAAATAATAATGTTAATATTAATAATAACAACAAAAATAACATCCCCTTTATCCCTGAAGGCCTGGAGGAACTTTATGAGGGGGCTACATATTTTGAGACAAGAGACACACACCCAGTATCCAACTATACTAGGACAAATTAATTTTCTCTAAAAAATCTCACGGCTGAAATTGAACCCGGGGCCTCGGACCTCGAAGTGAAAGTGAAGCTTCCTTGATTAGCGGCCACACAGTCACACTGTCATATTGAGATTGGGCATTATGTTGTCAGATATGAAAATGTGAATTCTCTGGACTATTAATAAATTTAATATGTAGATGTAGTCTTAAGACAATGATACAAAATAGAATGACTTGAATGTCGATAAAGAAAATTATTATAGAATATGAAAAAAGTGATATTGGAAGGATTGAAAAAAAACATTAATTAAGAAAGATGTGTACAAGTTGCCCGATATGCCAAGGAAAGTATATATATTTTCTTCAAGTATTTTTCATGCATTTTCCATTCGTTTATATTATTTGATTTATGACGTAACTGTCTTAATTTCATAATTTGTTGTAAATGTTCTTATTATTTAAAACAAAACAAAACAAAATACAATTTCTGTCAACTAAGACTGTGACGATATTGGGATGTGCATATGATGATGTATAGACCGTCAAGTGATGATTATTAGGACAATCGGTTTTTGTTCGCTATTGCTCGAAATAAAATAACGTTCTTTTTCTGTTAAAAATATGTTCCTTACTTACTTATTATTCTTATTTAAAAGTAACTCAAATATCAAAATATAACTAGATATATTAATTTTGAGTTTCCATTATAATATTATTAAAGTTGTTCCATAGTTAGATTAGTTTATATTTGCCATTTTGTAATTAAGTTTACCTGTTGAATAGTGCACTAGATAAATAAATAAATAAACACTATAAGATGAAAGAAGTAAATTAATTATAACGCATTAAAGGAAACATCATTAAATAGTCCTTGGTCAGGGCAGTGTTAGAATTTCTCTGAAAAAGAATCCTCTCTAAGCACTCTGGGGAAATTCTTTGATGTTATAAAAAGTTCCTGAGAGGATTTTCGTGTATTTTCGTTACTTTTCACAAAACAGTCATTTAGCTGTAAGTATCAGTTTAGTTTTCTACATCTTTCAACACGTATTTATTTTTTGGAAATAATTATTTTGTCATTTGTAAATCAAATAGCTATAATTGGTTTTTACTCTATGAATGTTTTACGTTGTTTTATTAAAACTTTTCTTCAGTTGAATAGAGTTCGTTTGCGCGCGTAAACACAGAACATCCCAAATATCGTTTAATTTATGTAAAAGGATTTCATGATTGACTTGGTCGATTGCGTTTTTAACGCCGTAGGAAAATCTCAATCAGAATTACGCTCTATGTACAACCCCAATTCAATTTGGTATATTAAATAGTACTTGCTGGATAATTACTTGCCTTGCAGGAATTCTTTGCGTTTTGAGCAATTCTAATCAATTTTATTTGACTTTGGTAAACCTACGCTTGTCGTTAATAGAATTTTAATTTAATGCAATTGAGTTATCGATTAAAAGTGAGCGGCGAATGTTAAGTTAGCAAAACAGAAAATATTGTGGTTAATGATTATTTTAAGATCCATTGCCGCATACTCTTAATAATTATTAAATATTTTAGGGTATAATTAGTTTCGGCACAATTCATTCACTCTGTCACAGAATAAACTGACTTATTATCCTTAATGAGTCGCATGCGCGTGTCGTCACAGATCTCAGACCTTAGGAAAAACAAACTAAAATTCCATAACTGTCAAATGGCAACTGTTTTTGTCTATATTATACATATAAAATGACAAGTTTTTGGTTTATTATTAATTGTGGAAGTGTAACAATCCGAAACGTGCCAGTTTTTATCAAATAACCTCAGTTTACGACCAGAAGAAGATAGGGATTAAAATACTGCAACTGATTTCAAACAATTAAAAGGAATGATTTTACACGAGCCTTCCATGGTACGTTTTTGCATATTAATGTGAGAATTTGATTTTTAACGTGGGTTTATGTAGGAAGAACATCCGTATTAAAAGACTTCAGGGCATCCTCTCTTAATAAGGGATATAATTTAGAACAAGATCAGATACAGTGGGTATTACCGACAACATCATTCTACACATAAAAACGCGAAATACGACATTTTTTAGTGGTCACAGATATTCTTATTTAAAAAAAAGTATAAAATTTAATTTTTTTTTAAATCATGTTTTTTTGTACATCTATTGGCATATCTCAAAAATTAATTGAGCTATCGATGTGAACTTTTTTTTGTTATAAAACACACACTTAAGCGCTTCTTTCTATATATAGGATTGCTAATTGTTTTTGAAAATTTTGTGTAACATGCTATGAAGAAAATGAAGTCAATAGACTAAAAAAGTTTTTAGAAAAAAAATTTTTTCATTATTAGCAATAGTTTGCTAGTTATGAATTTTTTAGTATGGAGGAATTGTCGAAGCGCATGCGCGCGGCACTTAAGAATAATAATGATTATGTATTGTGTGTAACGGAGCTTTTCATTATTATTTTTTTATGTTTAGGACTGTTTTAGCACGTTTTAGGATCTGAAAGGATAACTTATTTTTTCCAGTGGCGCATTAAGGACTAAGGTGGAAGGCAAGAAGGAATTAAAAATCTTAAATAGAGTATCTGAGATAAAAATGCATTGCATTGGGATCTCGGAAACGGTAAAAAATAATATTATAGTACAGGGATTCCCAACAGGTGGTCCGCGGACGATGTCTTGGGGGTCCGCGAAATGTCACTGAGATATTCAATTGTTTTGTATTTTACTTGACTTGCAGTGGTAGGTTCTACATAATCTTCATTTTAAGAAGAATTTAAGATTTTAAGGGGCCCTTGTCAGTATAACGACCGATGAGGGGGTCCTTGCAAAAATCTTGTTGGGAATCCCTGTTATAGTAAATGGAAAAAAAAGTTGCGCAACTACGGGGCTAATAAAACCGAAGTTTAGGAAAAGTAATAATTTTGGAGTGTTTTGATAAAAAAGTAAACTATCGAGTTTTCCTTTTTTTTGCGTTATTATTGGAGCTAAATAGAAAAGACAGTTTCTTAAAGCACTTTTTTTTAAAAGTGGCAATCTTAATATTTGTATCCGACATTTCCTGTGTCAGAGTACCTATCCGAAACCCCTATGCATTGCATTTTTACCCTAGGTCCACACAATAATTGAGTAAACGTGTTATTTTCGCCTAAATTAGGTAACAAAAAAGAAAAAAAATATCCTAAATTAAGACTCTTTTAATTTCCGCAGCCCTAATTATAGAAACCCTGTTTCCATGGCTTGTGCACAAGTTTATCGTTCTCCTCTATTACTACGCCACATAAAATCCACTCCATTTTACAATGAAACTTAGATTGCTTTTTTATCTTAAATATTTTTTTAGCAGATAATACAATTCATACAATGGCCGTACGTTCTACAATATAATACAAGTGGTAATAAGGGAAAGAATATCGTTACACATTTTACTTCCACATCTAGTGTACCTAAGTATAATATCGACAAAAATATTTGTCATGAAAATTTTTATTGTCCAAATAGGCTTATAATGTCATGAAACGTCGAGATTTTAAGTTTGAGCAAAAAAAAATTCTGTTTGTCGGTCTGTCTGTAACTTTTTTTGTGCGCACGATTACTCCGGAACTGCTTAAGATATTGACTTGAAATTTGGTACACGTATACCTATGTATTTTAACGAGATCTGGAACTAGATTATTCCGTTAAAGGGTTGGGGGTAAATGGGGGTAAATAGGCAAATCAAGCAAGTAAGAGTCCATAAAATTGGTATTTAGTATATAAGAGAAGCTAAGGTCTCAAAATTTTTTTGGCATTAACCACTCCCATTACCAACTCCCACCCTATTATTCAAGGGGGCGAAAAAAATAAAATTGTCATTTAGTGTGTGTAAAAGAACCAAAGACCTCAATTTTTTTTTACTTTATCCACCACTACTACCACCCCCCTTCCACCACCCTCAGCCCCACTACCGACATGGCATATCGTTTTATGGGTTTTTGGAGTAGACGATTTCAAATATTTTATTATTTTTCCATAAACAATTATTTCCACATTCAAATTTTTTTCGTTGTGAGAGACTTGGATAGAAGATCTGGATGTGGAAGTAGTGATTCCTTGGGCAGCGTTTTTATAATTTGACCTTCGACGAAAACGAATAACATTGATCGTACATCGCCCTGAGACTAGTTAGTTTTAGTGGACGCGGGCGTATTAATACTCAATTTCTGCAATTCGTGCGCTCCAAAAAAATCACTGTACCTAAACTATCAAAGACACAATAAGAATTATGCTATAAAAAACTTTTTTGGTCTCTTGGATTTATTTTCTTCGCAGCATGTTATACAAAATTTCCAAAAACAAAAAAATTTGTAGCTTAGTAAAAATTTGACTGCGTATTTTCTGAACTTTCAAGGTTATCTAAGTTTTTAACATGCTTAAAAATGTTTTAATTAACAATACTATACACAGATAGAAGCGCTTAAGTGTGTGTTTTATAACAAAAAAAAGTTCATGTGGATATCTCCATTCATTTTTGAGATATGGCATTAGATGTTCAAAAAAACGTGATTAAAAAAAAACAAAATTTAACTCCTTGGAGATGTCTTGCGATCCAGTCATAGAACTTTTGGGGTCAAAACTACTATATTTTATATTTTTTTAATTTCCTCTTTAATTAAAGTTTTGTAAGTCTCAGATTTTGTTTTTGATTAATTTTATTTCCCTTATACATCCTAAAAGGAGGTTTTCTCATGCTTTTACATATTTTAAGTCTAAATAATTTTGCTCTCTCAGATTGGGTCTGGGAACCACGGTGGGACACCTGCTTTTGGTTTCGGTGTATAAACTGCTGGAATTCTTATTAAGAATCCTTTTATGCAAAGGTTTAGTCGCGCGGCAAACGGTGGCAGATTGCTGCAAGCTATGTAAATCGCCGGAAACAATACGGTCGTTTTATGCTTTATCGTTTGTTTAAATTGCCGTCATGTTTTGAAATACATGCCGTCATGTCGTACAAAAAGCCAGTGTCAAAAGTCGCGCCATGGGGTGTCTAATAGGTGCATTTATGCAAATGTACAGTTTGTCACCCTCTACTCTCTATCATCATCAAAGTAACTAACCGCTGCGCTTTGAAATTATTAAGAAATTGTTGACACGCAAGATAGATGATGCATGCATAGGCTCTCCAATGCAAAAAATATTTTTGAAAGGAAAATTGAAAAAGATTTCATAGAAACCGCTTAAGCCAATCCAGAGAACCTCTTCATTTTTTAAAATGTTGTGAAGTGTGTTAAAAAAGTAGTGGTAGCAGTATGGCGGCATTGGCATGATATTTTTTGCAAATTTCGGTGTGGTGCTTACGATATCCTGACATCCTAGTATCTATGTCATTTAAGTAAAATTGAGTCTTGCCAAAAAAAGTGCATCTTCCTTAAAGAACAGATTCTTTAAAATAGATGGCGTTTATCCACGCAAAAAAATTAGTACGCGACATTTTAGCGTGACGTCATTAAAAATTCAACTTGAGGCAATTTTCATTAAATATTGATTCATAACAACATTAACTATCCTTCCTTACTGGGTAAAATCAACTTAAACTCACTATCCGTTGTGAGACAAGCTTTTACTTTAATAACTACAGGCAAAAATCTTCTTTTAGATAGGGTGATTCAGAACTACAGCGATATATTTCAGTGAATAGTTTATTGTCTATTTTGAACAGAATAAACTGTAACGCCTGTCTCGATGGTCACATATTAATTTCAATCATCAGGTGCGTTTAGTGACGGGTGAGCGCAAATTGAAAACAAAATTTTTTTAGTTGAAAATTTTGTAGTAAGTAGTAGTTGGCGAAAATGCCGCGCAAAGTTCGTAGGAATTGCACTAAAATTGGTAGCTAGTAAGTATTTTATAAGTAACTGATATCGAATCTGGTCTCAGAAATTAATAATTCGAAACGGCGAATCCAATACGGTTGCCATTATGCAACATGATTGCAGATTCACATGAAATTTGATATATGGAGATTTAAGAATTCTCTGATAACAAGCCTAGCTTTAAAGATTAAAAATTCAAAACGATGGATATGTTAGTTTGCTGTGTATAAGGTATAAAGGACTATTGTCCCTTCTTAGTAGAAGGATGAAAAAAAAAATCCTCCGTCAAGTTAATTACTTGAGTTAACTGGGCGACGCGACGGTTAAATATTATTTCACAATTTATAGCGATCTTTCTTGAATAAGTTTCAATTTTTTTTCAAAAATTTTGTTATTTAAAAAATTAAAAATACAAATTTAGGGGGGAAATATGAACAATTTCTTAAATTCTTGTCGATATGCGGTAGAATGAGTTACTACCAAGTTATCTGACTTTTATTCCAAGAGAATTTACTGTTTTTTGTTTTATAAAAATTAATAGTCATGATTTGTCATGTTGGGATAAACTTGGTATCTATTGCCAGCATAGTTTCGAAAATTTTATAGAATTGGTAAGGCGAAGTAAGCCATATTTTTTAAATGAAAAACAAAATAATCCGAGCACGGCTTATTCTGTCGCATATCAACTTGTCTGGGCCTATTAGATCAAAGACTATTTTATTATGTATTTTTTCTAAAACGTTTTTATTTAAAATGGAAATACATATTTGGGGGGTGGGAGACTCCCTAGAAAAATGTTTAAAAAGTGGAGAAGCAATTCAAGGATGCCCACCTAAAACTGGGTTTTACTGCATTTTATTCCTACCGATACCATATGGGACTGTAATCTATATAACAAATTACACTTGTATAATGTACTAATACTTTACAAAACTTTTCACATCTATGGTAATAATTTTAATAATATAGGCAGCTTTTTTTTTTTCATTTTGAATATGCAAATTTGGGGTTTTTCGATAAAAAATTAAAAATTGAAATATCTCGAAAATTAAAAACTTTTGCATATAACACATGTGAGTAGAAATGAGTGCATATTAGGAACTCTAACACATCTTGACGGGAATACGCGTAGTTTATGTGTTTGCTGGAAACAAAGAATCCTTACTATAAATATTATCATTAAAATAGATTTGGCAATCGGCAATATACGACTTCCACTTTTACTCGTTATTTGTTGACATGTCGAATTCCGATGCTCTTTATATATCACAACTTCTTCTCCAGGTACGAAACATTGCGATTTATTATTTGTGTAATAGTATTTTATATAACAAGTGGCTAAAATGGTGTTTTTTTTTACAAGTGGGGCATTTATAATACGTGCCGAAGGCGAGTGCTATAAACCACACGAGTAAAAAAAAATACATTTTAGTCTCGAGTTATATACAACATTTTTTGTATCGCCATTCGAAATTAGAAAACAATATAATTTTGTAAAAATAGACTAAATTCTATTGCTGTTTCCATAGAAACCAATAAGTTTTATTTCACACTATGAAATAAAATCTCTTTATCCAACACTTTCATATAAAGTGATTTTTATTGATGAGATTTTGAAGTTATAAAGTGACCCATAAGTCACTAGTGAGATAAAGTAGTAAGCTGAAGTATACTTTAGATCACTAGTGAGGTAAAGTGATTTAGTCACTAAAGAGTAATTTTAATATCAAAAAAAAGTCCAAGCAATTTACTTATTGTCTTTATTATACGAAAAATTAACAAAGCAAAGAATCCATGCACTAACACTTATTTATTTATATTTATGTTAACATTTATTGTCATCATATTCGATTTTTCACTAAGAAAACTGCTCTTTTGTACACAATTTTTCTCTATACTAGCAACGACGTCTGTATCGCCTGACTCGTTGCGCTGCTCTTCCTGTGTTTATTTAGCAATAACAATCTTGTTTGAGACTGAATCTTTCAAATAACCCTCCGCCACGGTGGATGATTTCCACTCACCGCGATGTTTAAGGGTGGTAATGTTACCCCCAGCATTGGCCAAAAGAGTTGCCGAGGAACGGCGCATGCTATGGCCAGTATACAAATCTGCATATGGCAATTGCAAATAATCAGCTACAATTCTTGGAATTTTTGAGAGCTTATTTAATCCAACGCATTGGACGGTGCACTTTTCCCTTTGAAAATTTACGAAAAATCTTTTGTGAGACACATTTTGCGGTCTTAAAGACATATTTCCTAATCAAATCAAGTGGGTTTACCGAAAATCCTTCATTTAAAACTGTGAAACTTCTTGATTTATTCGTCTTGGTATCTGGTACGGATATATATAGATATTGTTCTTTATCTTTTATATCTTCGACGCTTAAGTAGGTCATCAGTTCACCGCAACGGCAGGCACCGCAAACTTCCAATATCAACACAACCTAAAAAAGCCAAGCAATTAAATACATAAAAGCAAGAACATCATAACAATCACCTACCTTTGACATAAGATGCTCATCGTCAGGGACATCCATCAAATATAGTTCGATATGTGCTCTTTTCAAAATTTTGGCCTTTTTGGGTTTGAAATTTCTTGATCGGCTTTTTAAGTTTGCTACAAGTTTTCCATATCTTGTTTTATCAAAGTTCCTGTATACTTTTAAAGTTGCCTTTATCATAGAATATTTAGTCCACATCGAAAAAGGTGCAATTTTTTTACTCAAATATAGAAAGTAAGCGAGAAGCACTTCTTTGTTTACATCACTAATTCCTCTTTTTTATCATTCAATTTTCAAATTGTAGATATTCTTTAAAATAGGTTACTTTGGACTTTTCTGGAATTAAATTGGCTGTAGCTTCTTTAGCTTCTTGCAAAATATCGGTCGAAATTTCCACAATTTTCCATTTTGATGCTAATTACACAATGTTTATTAAACAAACCCCTGGTTACAAACAAAACGGATAACAACCACAGCTTTCTCGGCACATCCGTTCAGAATCTACTTAGCAATAAGCTACTTGTATTTTATATTTTTAGAGAAACACTGTTGACTTTGATATTGACAACTGACAAAAAATCGACATTTTAATAATTTTATTGTTTGTCACTGAAAAAGCATTTATATGAAAGTGTTGGATAAAATGTTGTATTAGACATGTGAGTTATTAAAATTAGCCCCACTCGCCCTTCGAGCTCGCGGGCTAATCTTTTCTTGCGTGACTTATATGTAACATAACACACTAGCCTAATAAATAACTATTATTTCACACTTTTTTCTTTATTTTACATTGGTCAATAATGACATTGTTTTGATTCATTGAAACTGCAAAATAAATGTAATTTTAGGATATGGCGTTTCAAAAAGTAAATTAATAAATGTACTTCTGTATAGAATTAATCAACAAGTGTAATAGGCATTTCTAATTTCTGCAATTTTTTAACATAAATCTTACATCGGTATTCATCAACAAAGATACTAACTATTCCTGGGAATTTTTAACCTACAAAAATTCTTGTGTTACTGTGTTTCCAAAATGACCTGGGAATTCTATACTAATTAACGAAATACCTTTATTAAAATATTATGCAGTAGGAATAGGTGTATTATTATCTCTAACAGTAACATGATGTACGATACCAATTTTATTTCCAACTGCTAAAATATTATAATTTTTAAGGTACAAACGGACGAGTTAAAACTAAGTGCAGTATTAGAGTATAAACCTGTGAGTGCTTGTAAGTTACATCCTCTATTTTTAACTCCTTAGTGCAAAATAACATAACAAAAAATGGTTTGGCATTATTGAATAATGCTTCTTGGCTCGCTTCACACCTATGCTTTCAAGAGGTTTTGTTTTTGCCACTCACCAGGCGTGGTTTTACCGAACCACCCTTTACATTAATCATGAGACTGCATGTTTCTCTGCATTACTGCACGCCTCACAAGAAAAAAAACACCATGGTGTAATATTTATGATTTGAAACGTGCCACAAAAGAATTAATCCTGATATACTATGTAATGGTAAACTAAATATGAGTTGTAGGACAATTTAACGCTAAAATTGGGAGGTGGAGATTTATGTTTCCTGTTTTCATTTCAATGAGGGAATTAATTGTCCCAAGAAACTGAAATATTTAATTTAATTTTTGATCTTTTTTAGTCATTCAAATATAACTGACTTAGTGGTCCAGTGCTTATGTGTTAGTCTAAAGATCAAGCATTCGAGTTCGAATTCTGGCGTATGGATGGTTAGTAGCGTTTTTAATGAGTTACTCAGACGGTAGCAGTAAACTGGGCCGCGCCTGCGGTTGAGTGAGACAGTATTGCTAATCGCTGATATCTCTCGTAAATTTGAGTCTCACCTCCGGTAGATTTCAATGTCGAAGGGAATGGTTGTTGTGTAGTGATCTATTGTGAGTGTGTCCTGGTTAAAGAAAGTCAAGAAGTAATTTAAAGTATTTAAAAATATTTAAAAAAATACTCGTGTTAATTTAAACAGGCTAAAAAAATACTATGAGATGAAATCGCTTAAATCGAATAACAAATCAAAATCGGCATGGCAAATAATCAAAAACTGTAATCACAAAAAGTGATTTCCTAAAAATGCCACTGGTATTAACTACCTGCAAAGTGATGCAAATGTGCTCAATAATTTCTTATCAACTATATAAGAACACTAACTGCTAATGCGTCTCCTATTTTGAATGATAATTAACACGTTTTTAATCACAATGCCATTTTTATCGTTTCCGTTCAGTTCAAATGGAATGCTTAATATCACAAAATCTGTTTTATGAAAAATTCATCGGGCTATGACGATATGCCGTGTTCAATCCTAAATCCAATAAACTAGTGGAATTCATAGTAACTTGGAAATCATGCAATTCGGGGTCCAGCTTTAACTATTTAAAGGAAAGAATATGATTTGTCGGTTTGACAGATGATGGTAAAACATTTAGTTAAATAAAAATTTATAACAATATTTTTAACTATAGGACAAGAAATATATTAATACAGTACCTAGAGGTAAAAAATATGCAAAATTTCGGAATAATGTCATATTGAACGGATTTCGTTCATTTTTGGCAGTACAATAGTAAATGCTTCACAGAAAAGTTTCTGTGTTGTGTGGGGGCTTGCTAATTTATAGGGGGTGGATTCTGTAGTTTAGTTGCCTAAGTATCTCCCATTTTATATATTTTATGTTTTGCATTAATGAATTATTAAAAAGATGGTATTTTAATCATCTATCACGTGGGGTTCCACATAATCAAAAACAAATATTAAAATTATTAATTTAATATAATTAAAATTTGTTGGCAATAAAATTAACATTAAAAATATACATCCATATATATCAATATCTGTATCTCATAATAATAATAATTAGTTACTAATTTTATTTTATCCTAGGGATCTAGTTAATGCAAAACATAAAATATATAAAATGGGAGATAATTAGGCAACTACAGATGCCACGCCTTCTCAGGGGGTGGCACTTAAAAAATATATATATTTAGTGGAGCTGAAAAAGAATCAAATTTTTCATATAAATTGATAGTTTTTAAGGTATAACGACTTCGAAATTGGCGATTTCTGCTTAAAAAAAAGTATTTCCAAACGGCTTTCGTCAAGTCTGTCGAAAAGTATTGCTTTATCGAAAAAATGTTACAGACCAATTACAGAAAGTACAGGCTGGGAATTAATTATATTTTTTGTTTATTGATGTAGGATTAATAATTTCGGAGATATTTAAGTTTATATTTGGCATCCAAGTCTTCATAAGATAATTATTTAGAGTTAGAATTAAATATCTCAGAAACTGTGACATCTATGTCAAGAATGCTAATAGGTAAAATAATAGGTTGTTAATTAAGCATTCAACTGTTTTTTAATTTGTTTCTGTAGCATAAGAAACAAAGAAGTTATGACCGAAGCAATGTGCGTCTTCACATTTTTTTTAATAACAAAGTCGCCATTTTGTTACTGTATTAGCCAGTAAATGAAAAAAAAAGGAATTTCAAACACTGTTTCTCATTAATATATAGCATGACGTAGATGCTCATTTTTTTTCGTTTGTATACAGCACTTGCTTTAGAAAAAATTACAGTTTAAACTATAAAGGTATTTTCGATAAAACGTATTTTTTTTCCTTTGCCAAATATCCCAATAAATATTAGTTTTATTGAAAAATGGGTACAGTTTAAAAATAAAGCTCATACATTGATAATGAATTTCGATTTTTTATTTATCTACGTAGATTTAATAGTTTCGAAGATATGATAGTTTACAAATGGCGTCTGAACGTTTCTGAGACGAAAAATGCAGTTTAAATGTTAAATATCTCAGAAATTGTGACATGCATGCTAAGAAATTAAATTAAAGACGATTAACTGCGCTTTCAAATTATTTTTTACTCATTTCTGTAACATAAGAAATAAAGAAGTTATGACGGAAAAATGTGCGTATTTATATTTTTTTATATAAAAAGGTCGCCATTTTGTTACTCTAATTAGTTAGTAATTTAAAAAAAAAATAATCTCAAATACAGTTTTTTGTTACCTAGATGCTCAAATTTTTTTGCTCATTTAAAGCACTTGCTTTTAAAAAAAATGCATTTGAAACTTTAAAGGTAATTTCGAAACACATGAATGCAAAATGTAAACTTAAATATCTCCGAAATTATTAATCCTACATTAATAAACAAAAAATATAATAAATTCCCAGTTTGTACTTTCTGTAATTGGTCTGTAACAATTTTTCCATAAAGTAATACTTTTCGAGATACTTGACGAAAGCCTTTTGGAAATACCTTCTTTTTAAGCTAAAATCGCAATTTTGAAGTCGTTATAACTTAAAAACTATCAATTTATGTGAAAAATTGCATAGAACCTTTTCTTCTTAAAATTTGATTCTTTTTCAGCTCCAATAAATATATATATTTTTTAGGTGCCACCCCCTGAGAAGGGGTGACATAAATTAGCAAGCCCCCGTACAATATAGAAACTTTTCTGTGAAGCATTTGCTATAATACTGCCAAAAATGAACGAAATCCGTTCAATATGACATTATTCCGAAGTTAAAACCTCTAGTTACTGTGCTATATAACAAAATCACTTGCCCGACTTCCCAGAAATGTAATTTAACGTTTTATATAGTTTTAAGGGTTTTTATCTGGCAATTGGGGTTTTAAAATTAAGATATTTACTCCGCAAGTCATGTCCATTATTGTTGTAGATTCTAAAACAATTTCTTGCTATTACGAGTCGTGTTTAAAGCGCCTTTATGATTTTATACCTCATAAAACGTTTGTAAACGGCACATTCAAATAGTTTATTGTGTTGCTTGAAAAATGTGGAGGTCAAATCTCAATAAGAATATCAAAGAGGCATTTATCAATATTTATGATAATATAGAATATTGGTTAAAATAAAATAGTTTCTTAAAATTTGAAAACGGATATATCTATAAGATTACGGAGTGGAGTTTATCAATTTCTGATTTCGATGGCGGTAAAATTTCGAAATATTGGTCTATTCAGCAGCCAATCACAACACGGCCGGCCAGGGCCTTGGCAGCTGCCGATTAACGTTCTCTCCCACTCAATATAAGACCTTTCCGCCGCACAACATAAAATTTTCTTTATTTTTTGTATATTTTTAGAATACAAGTTTGGGACTGCCTGGCCATACTTAATAACCATCCAAAATTCCTGGCATTTTTATTTTCGTGTTCTATAAGGTCTTAAATTTAAGATTATTAAAATTTACAAATGCCTAAACATTAATTAATTAACTAATTAAGTAATTTTTGGCAATAATTTTTTTGCAAATTTTATAGCTGCGCAATTGCAAAATAACCGCTAACACCCAACCAGATGTTCCATTCCCTATTCAACTAGTACAAAACAACTATATAAAATTTTAGTACATTTGACTGAATTTGTGGTTAATTCCTGTGAAACATCTTGTAAATAATTCTAATTACAAGAAGAAACTGTTTTTTAATGTTTCAAAATATGTATATTGATACTCTACATATGTTTCGGCTTATTAGACCTTTCTCGAGAGTAAATACAAAGATTACTAAAAAAAAGCAATTAGAAATTAAAAAATCCCTTAGAAATAATCGCTGTACCGCTAATGACCAACTAAATTTCCTTAATTACCCTATAATATACTCAGTACTCTTCATTAATTACACAAATCTAAAAAAAGTCTTGTCCTAAGGTTCTCATTTAACTATTCAAAAGTATCTTGACGCGCTGTCAAAGTCAATTATGGGAAAAACAAATTTCTGTCGTCTCATTTTATCCCCTAAAAATGGCAAAAAAAGGTCTTGTGCTAAGGTTCTGATCTAACTTTTCTGAAGTATTTTGTTGCCCTGAAGCCAATTTTAGACAAGAAAAAAAAATTATATCGTGTCAGTTTCCCTCTTTTATCCCCTAAAAAAGGTAAAAATGAGGTCTTGCTTGTCCCAAGATTCTGATCTAACTTTTTCTAAGTATTTTGACGCTCTGAAGCCAATTTTGGACAAAATATTTTTTTCTACCGTGTCCCTTTCTCTCTTGTCCTCTAAAAAAGGGCAAAAAAAAAAGGTCTTATCCGAAGGTTCCGACCTAACCTAAGTATCTTGACGCGCTGAAGCCAATTTTGGACAAAAAAAAATTCTATCGGCTCAGTTTCCCTCTACCACCCCCTTCATCCCCTAATTTTTTTTTGTCCGATAGTTTTTTTAGCCTTTTTAGGGGAGGTGGTAGAGGGAAACTGAGCCGATAGAAAAAATTTTTTTGTCCAAAATTTCCAAAAAATACTTAAAAAAGTTAGATTAGAACTTTAGAACAAGACCTTTTTTTTGTAGACTTTTGTTATTCATCCCGGTCTTTTAACATGTAATTTTCCGAATTTAGTACCTTTATAAATAGTAAAATTTTGTTCTATAGCTTTAGTAATCTTTGTATTTACTCTTGGGGAAGGCCTAATAAGCCAAAACATATGTAGAGTATCAATATACTTATTTTGAAAAAGCAGTTTCTTCTTGTAATTAGAATTATTAAAATTTTAGACTGCCTAAAACGCGAACTCAAAAGTCGTCATCAGCTCTTGGACTATTAGGTGATTAGATTAGGTGATAAGGTTCACAATTTTTAACTATCTTTTCTATATTTTGTAGAAATTATTTTGATTTATTCAATAAGTATAAGCCAACGAAATCAGATCTAACAAGTCCATTATTACCTCCACAATAGTAAAGAAACTAAAATTTTATCCGAATCGCCACACGACTTAAGGGCCAAAAATAAAGTAAACGAGAGTTGAACGAGTTGAACACTCTCTTAATCCATGTGCAGTTCAAGAAAGGATTCATTTTGTTCGCCCACAAATTTATTTTGAATTGCTCCAGAGTGTTGAAGTACTTAGAGAGTCCACCATTTTATGGCTTACAAAAGGACCATTCATTCTTTAACTTACGAAGAAAGCTCTGTGAGTGAACTAATGTGTACTGAACACGTAATGAGCTTTTGCAACTTCCTTAAAAAATCGATGACGATCGCACAGGCTTTTATTATTTATTTGTTGGTGACAACAGAAATGTAGTGGTTAATGAAAAATACGAAATCGCTTAGTTGATTGATTCGGTCGTTACTTAATGAAAATTCATTTTAAATTTTGTTTAATGAAAACCGTTTGCATTTTCACAGTTTGTTACTTTTACCATAACAATTGTTTTGCCTAAGGCAGGCTTCCTGAAATTGTGAGGTGGAAACAATTGTTATAGTAAATGTAATAAATTGTGAAACTCCGGGCAGCGGTTTCCTTAGGCTAAATTGAAAAATCACTTGTTGAGATTTTCAACTTACCCAGTTAAACATTAATTCTTGCAATTCATTTGGATCAGGTCGACTAACATTACCAGTTTACATGTCACATCATATAAAAGTTGGTCGATAATTATTCCAAAGGTTCTTTAATTAAAACGTACAAATATAAGATATCTTTAAATATACTCAACGTTAAGTTCTTAAGACTTCAAGGATTGTTAACAATTTAATTCTGATTAATTATTTGTCTGAGTACATTAATTTTCTTACTTCTCACTGAAATAAAGAAAATAACAGGACATTAGTAAACCCTAATTACATTTTTTTTATCACTAAAACCTGTTATAAAATTCAGGTTCATAATCCCTTTAGAAGCAGATTGATTTTATTCAAAGGTAAATAAGCTATTCTACTCCACGAATTCGCAAGAGGTTTTGTTTAACTTCACGTTAGAAAGTGTGGATATTAAGTGGAAAACTTTTCAGTAGAATATACTGAAAATGTTTAAATCCCGGTTTATTTGCGTTACATGTTCTGAGCTTGTGTAAATATAATTAAACACCTCATTGTTGTAACACTCTACATGCAGCAATAAATACCACCGGTGTGGGAAAACTGTTGACTCGAAAATAATTACTTTTCCTTGTATGAGTCGCCGTAAAATATGTTTTTAGATCACAAAATATTTTAAAAAAGGAGATTTTCAATTTGACTGTTTGTTATTTTTTTTGTCTGGCTTTTTACTTTGGTTACTTAAGGAATTTCTTGCAAACTGTAAAGTGTTTTTCGACGGTACTGTGGTCTCATTATAGTTTAATCAAGCTATCTAGTGTAAAATAATAATAACCTTTATTTAATTCAGAAGGTAGTACAAAGTACATGTTTAAAAAATTTCGTCAATACCAAATAAAATAAAAAATAGTTGAGTAAAATTAATCATATTTACGGGCAAAAGATTATACAACTTACAACCATTAAAAAAGAAACTTTTTTTATATAAAGCAGTATCGTGCTTTAGTGATAAGAGTTTATCTTTTTTCTGGTATTGTGCTCATGCGATGATCTAGTGTTTGAAAAGGGTAAGGGCAGATAAGCTAAATATTTTCGCCCACTAATTTCATAAAAATAAAAAGTTCTTACAATCATTAAACATTATTTATTTTTAATTGAACATATGATCTTTATGTTTCTATACGTTTTATATTTAAAAACAGCACTAAGTCGTAATAATAGCATTTCAAAGTAAGCATCTTTGCAGTTTATTTGTAATTTTTGACGTTTTTCCGAACTTCTAATGTATATTTCAGTTAGATGCGCTCGAAGGACCAAGAAGATCTATACCTCATTTCATTGCTGGGTATTTAAACTTTTAAAGAATGGTCAATACAATAATATGGTAACAAAAATCGTGTTTTTTAGTTTTTTTAAACTATAATTTTATATTTGAAATCTGCTACCATTATCCTGGCGAATTCGCCATTTTATTAAATTTAATTATGTATTGTTACTACTGTACCATTAATCTAATTTTTGCCACAGTATTTTAGCCGTGTGGCTTTGCTTACATATTGTGACCAGAAGGGTCTGATGATGGAGGAAAGATGTGGTCATGACAACTTTTTAATTGGTTTAAGACTTTTAAGTACGGACGAATATAACGTAACGACTTAAGGACGTAAAACAAAAAAACAGTAAAATCGATTTTAGTTTAAAAAACTAAAAAACACGCTTTTATGAGTAGCGCACTAATAGCCCAGTCACTTTAGGTTTTAACTTCGAAAAATTGAAAAAAAAATGTTTTTTCTAAGATCTTCATTTTGACTTTTTAAACAACCCCTCAAAGTCCTCATCGACCATGGCAACAATAAAAAAACTCAAGGTCAAAGTTCAGGGAAATGAGTTTTTCTAAATATCTTCTTTTCTATCAATCTATCATTGAAATCATTATGAAAGTTATAGTCCTTAATTTTCTCTAAACAGGGTCTATACGCTTTTCACGCGCGGCGAACCGTTTGCGAAATAATGCACCTTGAAGTTTTCGCAAGAGCAAAAAATTTTCGACCCAAATAAAGAAGGAAAACAGTTTTTTTTCTACAACATGGATAGATTTACTGAGAAAAATTTGTAAAACAAAAGCGCGCTGTGCATTCTACCTCTGTGGTGCATAAATCAATATAACGTTTATGTCGCGTTTTATCAGATGAAAATCTTAAGAACGGTTCGTTGCACGTCAAAAATGTATAGAACTTTTTTGTATAGAAAATTAAGATCTATAACTTTCATAATGAACTCAATTGACCTCAGACTGATAGAAAAGAAGATATTTACAAAAAAAATAATTCTAGCCCTTTGTATTGTTGCTATGGTTGTATTGATGAAGACTTTTGTATTGTTGTTTAAAAAGCCAAAATAAAGATATTTCAAGATTTTTTTTCTTTTTGATTTCTCGAAGATTATCATTATTTCCGCCTAAAGTGCCTGGACTATAAAAAGTAAAAAATAATTATTAGGTAATTAAGTGTAAAAGCGTGGAGCTCACTTATATTACCTATATAATAATAAAAAGACAATAAAAAAACTTTCCGATAATTTTCAAAAAAATAAAAATCATTAATATTGGCCTTTTTTCTGCAATTTAAGAAATAAACATAAACATGAACACCAACATTGCAAAAACGCAGATGTACATCCTTACTCACCGACAATGTCAGTGCCGGAGGTGGGTCTCGAACCGAGTACACTATAGACAGTGTGACCAGCATATTCGCCACACAATATGCTTTAGTGACTGAGCGACCATGCAGGTAAATATAGTGTGATAATGCATAAATCTTAATGAAAATGAGTCTTTCCCCTTTATTGAACTAAACTTTCATGCCAAATTTTAGCGCAAAATATTTATTTAAACGGCAGTAGGGCATTTATTTAGGGCATATCTTTTTTTTTTAATGTAAGTTTTTACATGTATTCTGCAATGGCATTAGCAGCTATTCGGATTTCCCATATTAAATAGTAGAAATTCTTATCATTTAAACCATGTGGAGTAAGCAGTGTGTTGTTTGAGAAACGATGAAATGTAGCCATTAACATTTTTTCAACCTCTGTTCCTTCGTTTTGCCCATATTCCCATGTATACGTGTTGCTATCAGGGCTACTTATTTTCTTTGAAATGAAATTTTTATAAACAGGATACCTTTGGCTTTTCTCATCAAATTGAGTATATTGATATATTGAGACGAGTTAAATAACGTTACGAAATAATATCTTAGTAATAAAATCCCTTAAAATTGGCCAATCATTGTCAGTCATGACACAATCATGTGGTCAAGATGGTACCATCTATGAGATATCTTAGTTTGGTCCTACCTATAAGAAAAAAGATCTTCGATTTTCGTGGCCGTTCATAGATTTGTGAGTGTAAATAAGCACATCACAACACACTGTATATTTAAAAATTTAAATTGTCCATTGCTCTTAGTTTCATAAGTGAATATTGAATTCTAAATCTAAACCAATAATTAACTATCTAGTTAGAAACATAATAACCTACATCTTCAATTCTGTATCAAACATTGAAAATGTTCGAATTCGTATTTAGTTTCTTACATATAGAGTGTTTTTGAAATACATCCATATATTTTAATCTGACCAGTGCCAGTTAAGTTAACAATTCAACAACAAAAAATTAAAGTCGCCTTATTCCTCCATTGTCGAGGCCCACATTTATTATAACGTTGCCAAGTCTGCACAAAATGATCAAATTATAAATAAAACGGAAAATGAGGATACACACAAAGTTGATATTTTATTTAGTTACGCATATTCTCCGGCCGAACCACACCATTTGTCTATTCAATGCTTGTACAATTTGCAATTGTTAGAAACGTAAGAACATATTAGTTCACTCTTACCACGTAAGCATAACGACCTGTACGTATTTTGACAGCGATAAACACTACATTATTGACATTTTCTGTTACTGTTTACATGTTACATTTGGCACCAGCGCAGAACGATGCACCAAAAGGTCAGGGTTAGATGTAGAAGATCACCACGTCCTGGGCGTACTCGATAACTGTTTGCAATATTCAAAATTCATTTTTTCGGTTATTTTTGTGCATTTTCATAAATAAACATTTCTGTGTTTACCCGGAAAAAGTGAGTGTTCACAGATCTTAATATAAGGATGTATTTCAAAAACATTCTGCATATGTTCTAGAAAAATGTACTATTTCTTATTTTGCTTCTTATTTGAAACATGTCTATGAAATGTTTATTAAAATTCGAATGATCTCCAGATGATGGCCACTTGGTTGTCAAAACTCGCATACAGAGTAAATTTGAAGATTTCAGTGCCAATATTATGAGTATTTTAGATACGTCAAGTTATAATTTATGTGTTTTATAAGATCTAAGCGATTTAAACAATTAAATACTTGTAATTACTTTGAACAAATAGCCAAGTCGATGAAGGTATTTACCTACAAAAATTTGCAAACTGATTTTTTTTTTTTAATAAGGTCGTGAAAGTGTGTAGAATAATATCCTGAAAAGTTTACATTTCGCTCGAATGCAGAACATAAAAAAAAGTGAAAAAAACGTTTTTTCATCAATTTTTTCAAAATTTTGAAATTAAGTCAAGGTAGGAAAAAATAAAAAATACAACATGGATAGATCACGTATTAATGAACAGAAAATGTCCTAACAAAATTTATCGCTAAAGCCATGGCTTTCCCGGAAAAAATAGTCAAGTGTAACGTTATAACTCGGAGATACACGCGTGCGTGCGCTTGAATACGCATGACTGTGACACGGACGCACTGAATTACATGTCACTATGTTCAATCTATATTAGTGTTGGTTCATTTAAAAGGTGGAAATTGTATCTTTCTGATGCTTTTTTGTTTTAAAAAATACAAGCAAAGGATGGATGGGAAAAATATACTTATATATATTATCACACCCGAACTCAACCGTCGCAATAAAAAAATATAGAAAAAAATAGAAGCCCTTAAAAAAATTCTTTCTTCATTGAGAACTGTTAAAAAGTATGTACACTTCATGATTATTATGGTTTATTAAGTTGTAGTAACGTGGATTAAAAGAAAATACATTTCAAATGTGTTTAATTTCCTTGCTTGATGATTTTCTTATAAATATTGAGGACTGTATTGAGGACTGTAATTTACCGAGAAATTGACCCATTGGTAAAAATAAAATATCACTATTTCGTAAAAAATGTATGCTTTTCGAATGTTCAAACACAAATTCGTTTACTTGTATGCATTTTTTCGAAAATATGATTAATCAGATCGCGATAAGAAATTGCAATTTTCACGATCTTATCCTTATAACTATAAAAATATCTTTGATTGTTTTGAATATAAATTCTGGAACTTTTCCAATACATTAACTAATGTATAGGGAATCCATTGGATATAGCTGAAATGTGGATAGGTGTACCTGCAATAAATACAGTAAAATCATGTAGAAATTCATGCGAGCGATTCAGCGGTTATGTGTGGTGTCTGTGTATGCGTTCATAATTACATATTTTCTCTCCTATTCACTAAGAAAAATGTTAAAAATGTGTAATCAGAAAGAGAAAAAAGCCTTTATTTTACTCGTTAGAACTGCTAAGAATTTTTAGAGGTTCCGTAGTTATGCATTTAACCGTACGCTTGGCCGTGCAGAGTGACAAAGTTATTTCACTATTTTTTTCCAGGAATACCGTGGCTTTAGCGATAAATTTTACTACGACATTTTTTCTTCAGAAACACGTGGTCTATCGACCTATATTTTTTGTTTTTTCTACCCTGACTTAATTTAAAAATTTTGAAGAAATGGATGAAAAATAATTTTTTTCTTGAAGCGTATTAAAATGTTTAAATTATGTCACCAAAAACAGAAGTAGAAGTAGGACATTGTTTTACTAGTAACATAATGTTAGTTCCTAAAGCGCCACCGCAATGGGTATTGTTTTACTAGTAACATAATGTTAATACCGAAAGCCACCGGTGGCGCGCTATCCACTAGCCACTTGTCATATTGTGTCAACATGTAAGACTATAGTTTGAATATTTGTACATTTATGATAAATAAATGAATTTTTGCATTTTAATACGTTTGAAGAAAAAATAGTATATATTACACGGAGTAGAACGCCTTTTTTTGTGTTTCGCCCAGTTTGCAAATCCTGGGCTCAACACAAAAAAAGAGTGCGTTCCTCTCCTAGTAATATAATATACTATTTTTTCACTTTTTTGTGTGTACGGTATCCGAGCGGAATGTGAACTTTTCAGGATATTATTCTACACACTTTCACGAACTCATTAAAAAAAAAATTATTCAGTTTGCAAATTTTTGTGGATTTCACTATAAAATGTTCTCTGTCGTCTGGGATAAAACTTAAGATAACTAAATACATCTGCATTTTTTATTTATATGCAAGAATCCAATAAAAGTTTATTTTAGCGTAAGTATTTTTACCTTCTGACTCAACATACACAAGTGTCACCTTAATATATCCTTAGGATATTAAATCCTTATATTTAATATCCTCCTAAAGTTGAAATATTGAAATTTTACGACACTATTACTATTTGTTCCTATGTGATTCTATAACCCCCATGAGAAAACCCCTCACTAAAAGTGCATGTACGCGGGCAAAGCAAACAGACATTCACAGAAGCGCAATCTGTGGAGCATTTGTTATGTTGTTCTGCATTAGCGGTAATACATTTACTTTGTACGATACTTTAGACGCGATTACTTTTGTTTAGTCGATATACGGCAGCAGACGCAGCCAAATGTGAAACATAAAATGCAACCTAAAACCGGAGCACTTTCATAAAACAATTTTACAGCATAGGAAGGATTTCAACTCTTGAATTGTGCCACTTCCTGCACGAAGAGCTGTATAATAGTGGTTAAAATGCCTTTTCCTTTGAGTGAGCAGAATGAACGGTAACGTTGCATTAGGTGTGTTAATTGGACAGTAAAATCTGTACAGATTGCGGTGTAGTGACAGTTGTGGGACGCAAACTACTGATAGGACTAGCAAACTTAAAGCCTTCTATACAGAGTCACTGGCCCTGCCACTTGAAAACAAACCGAACATTCACTGACGTTAACATTTAAAGGTGCTTTTCAATAATACATGTCTCTAAACTTGTTTCTAGTTTCATAAAGTTTAAACTTCCAAATGTTCACAAAGCATATCATTAGTATACTCTTCGCAAAAACGAAGAGTATATTGTATTTGATCGGCACATTTCTAAATCAGTAAATATCGCTCGTAGAGAAGAAATTTTTATACCGTTATGTTAGTGAACGAATTCTGAACAACTCTCAAAATGTCCGTCTGTCCGTCCGTCACGTTTCTTGTAAGCACGATAACTCAAGAAAGAAAAATCCTATTGTACTGAAATTTGAACAGTAAGTTTGTGTTAGCTAGAGGAAGAACCCTATTGTTTTTTAACAAAATAGATTGGTAAATAAAAAAGTTATTAGTAATTTAAAATTTAAAAAAATATTTTTTACATTTTTTTATGGTTTGTAATAAATAGAAATCTTGCGAAATGTTATTTCCTATCACTATTTTTTTTTAATACATTTTACTAATGTGTGTTTCCTAATAATCACAATAAATTTACTAATAGTATATATTACACTCATTAACAATTTAGTAATAAGAAATGGTGGTGTAGCGGCAAGAGTTTCGACTCGCGATCTCTATGCACGTTGCCACGACATAACCCCACTAGCGGACTACGTTCAAGAAACGTCTCAAAAATTCTATCAGTTGAAACTGGACGGTAGCCCGCTTACCCGCAACATTACTCGAATCAGACAGCATAATGCCATACTTTTCAATATAAAACACCCCCTATCATACCAGGCGTTGCCTATCTTCCGGCAACTCCCTTAGCCCATACTCTCTCCTACGATAACCTACCTTTCCCTTATCTTTAGCTTTGAACCCCTTTCTCTCTCCCTTTCATGTTTTTGCAATTTTGTTGTTTTTTGTAATTTTTTGTCCCTAAATCCCCTTCAGGCCGAAACTTATCCAAATCCTAATTTTTTAAACCACAGCTTTTATCTTTCCATCTTAGCTTCCTTGTCGGCGATCAGACCGCAAGGCCGTCATTTGTTCGAACGGGTTTTTTCGTTCAGTTTTCCCGTGTCAATAACCAAAATTGTGTAGTGCGCATTCGCCAATGTTTTTTAGTGTTGTGTTTATTTTTAATTCACTTTTAGGTCCATGTGGACAATAACATATTTTAACCTAGTTTTTAAGTCCACCTGCGGTGGACAGGAGCTTCTAGCTTCTAAGGGCCCAGCCCCACACCCACCTCGACGTCACCTATCCTGGTCGTGTGGCTGGCTCCGGGTTGGGCTCCGAAGAGGCACATATTGTACTCTTAATACTAAATAAATACTTGATTGATTGATTGATTTGTCTCGCAATCCAAGGGTCCCGGGTTCGATCCCTCACATCGTGATTTTTTTTTCATATGTTTTTTTTTCACAACAAAGTTGGTATCACAAAATTTAGAGTGTCCAAAAACTAACATTATTTACAAAAAAAGAGTATCCTATAGAATGTGTAACAATTATATAAAAAGCTCAGTAAATCGGCGAAGAGTGTTGTGCTTCCACTAGTTTTTAGTACCTACCTAAGTTTTTAGGCAGGTTTGTTTGTTATATGAATTGAATTTCGTTTTTCTTTTTAATGTTTAATAGTGAATGCATGAAAAAGAGAGACTTTAAGTAACAACGACTTGCAAATTGCGATTTAGCTTGAGAAACAGGCATCTCAAAACAATTTTTGTTGAATAACTCGAAAATCATGACATTTAGTGAAACAATGCTAAATAAAAATCAATAAGAAAGCTTATAAATTGAGGTTGAATTTTATTTTCTCTAATTTTTTTGGAATTAAGGGAAAGTATAAAGATGGCATGGCTTGCGAACATTTATAAGACGAAGTATTTATTCAAATGTTAAATATATCAGAAATTATGCTACTTACATCGAAACCACTTGCTTTCAAATAATTTTTTTGACTATTTCCGTAGTAAGTATAAAAAAATAGTTGTGGCGGAAACATTGTGTGTCACTTCACATTTTTCTAATAAAACCTTGCTATTTTGTTACTGTAAGTAGTCAGTAATTAAAAAAATACCGTGTTTCGTTAACATCTAGTATGACCTAAATGTTATAATTTTTGTGCTCGTTTGTAGCACGTGCTTTAGAGAAAAAAATTGTACTTTGTACAGATAAAGGGATTTTCGAAAAAACATAAAATTACTGTTTCTTTGCAAGTATCTCAGTAAATGTTAGTTCTAGCACAAAAATGGTAAAGAACAATGATGAACATTATAAACTAAGGATGAATTTGGTTTTTTTATATTTATATATTGTTAATAGTTTCGGAGGTTTAAAAATGGGTTCAATACGTTTATAGGATGAAATGTTTAGTTTAAATGTTGAATATTTTAGAAACTATGAAACTTACGTTAAACAGTGCACAAAAATCCTAAAATATGATAGATTTTCAATAAATATTTAATTCTTTCTTTGCGATTTAAGAACTGGTTTTTAGTAAATATCTTCATTATATTCTCTGGTAGAAGCAATGTATAAACGAGTCTATGTTCTTCATAGCCCAGACGAAAGAGAACATTTTATAGTGAAACCCACAAGAACTCGCAAACTGTATAATTTAATGAGTTTAATGAGTTCGTTAAAGTGTATAGAATAATATCCTGAAAAGTTTACATTCCGCTCGGATGCAGAACATAAAAAAAGTGAAAAACAATGTTTTTTTCATCCATTTTTTCAAAATTATTAATTTAGTCAGGGTAGAAAAAAATAAAAAATACAGGTGGATAGACAACGTGTTTTTGAACAAAAAATGTCCTAGTAAATTTATCACTAAAGCCACGGTATTCCTGGAAAAGAATAGCGAAGTAACTTTGTCACTCTCCGCGCTCAAGCGCACGTTTACATGCATACTACGGAACCCCTAAAAATTCTTAACAGTTCTAACGAGTAAAATAAAGCTTTTTTCTCTTTCTGATTACACATTTTTAAAATTTTTCTTAGTGAATAGTAGGGTAAATAGTGAGTATGGAGGGAAAATATATAATTATGAACGCATACACAGACACCACATATAGCCGCTGAATCGCTTGCATGAATTTTTACGTGCCTTTACTGTTTTGTATTTATTACAGGTACAACTATCCACATTTCAGCTATTTCCAATGGATTCCTTATACATTTGTTGATGTATTGGAAAAGTTCCAGAATTTATATTTAAAACAATCAATAGCGATAAATTTTGTCACGACATTTTTTTGTTCATAAATACGTGATCTATCCGTTTGTATTTTTTATTTTTTCCTAGCTTGACTTAATTTCAAAATTTTGAACAAATGGATGAAAAAAATTTTTTTTTACTTTTTTTTATGTTTTGCATCCGAGCAAAATGTAAACTTTTGGGGATATTATTCTATACGCTTTCATGAACTTATTAAAAAAAAAAAAAAAATTCAGTTTGCAAATTTTTGTAGGTAAAAACCTTCATCGACGGGGCTATCACATTTCTCTGTATTAACAACTTTTTTAACTGGTAGATGTTTTCCATTGTATGAGCAGAGAATAACCTATCTTCGTTAATGTGCTTATTAATTATTTTCCCAAGTTCTAGCCTTAATTTTTAACAATTCTGAATAACTTTTAAACTGTCCGTACGTCCAGCAGTTACGTTTCTTATGATCATGACAACTTAAGAATGGGAAATCCGTATTGAAATTTGGATGGTAAGTTAGTGAAAGTGAAAGTTATTAATTAAGTTATTTGACGAAAAAAGAACCTGAAAAGGGTTGCAGCCTTTAATTCTGCAAAAACAAAAATACTGCATAATGCAAATGGGCATTACGCCACCTAAGGTGGCACCATGGGGAGATGATTAAAATTAAAAATATGGTTCTACCTAAGAAATTTAATAGTTTTAATAAAGCTGTTAAAATATCCTATAAAATATTAAATTATTGTAAAGAACTTAAATAAATCTGCGGGTGAAGAGTAATATGTTTGCATCTAGTTAGTTTTACTGTCACTTGAATTAACTAACACTTCCTATGAATATGACGTAACAAAACAATGCATTTTAAGATATTTAACGAAACTAAGCTATTCGGTCCTTCGAGATGCTAGACAGTGATGTACGTCACATTGATGTGGCAAATCGCTTTGGTGTAAGTCATAGTCTGGTTGGTCACGTATTACAAAGGTATCGGCAAACTCGATCAGTTTCTAGAAGACAAAGGAAAGGCCGCATAAGGTTGACAAATCATCGGTAGGATCATGATATTGCAGTGGAAGCTCACAGAAACCCGGTCAGTACTAGCACAGTTTTTCTATTCGACACGGAAAGTTGCAACAGAGCTACCAGAACTATTAGTCAAACCGTCCACTAAAATCTATTTGAAACATATTTCATGAAATAGATCGAGCAGCACGTTTTGTTTTTGTCTATCAAAAATTTAATATAATATCATTTGTGTTCATAATTGAAAAATATGAACTGTCTAACAACTTGGAAAAATAAAAACGCCACAGAACGAATCTGGAAAAAAGTCGCCGTTGAAGTTAAAAGTACAAATACATTTTTTTAAATAGTTTATTTTATCAATGATGTAGATGTATGCTATAAAAATATACATTTAGTCGGGGAGCCCTCCCTAATTGAACGTGCACCATCCCCCCCCCCCCGATCCTTTAGGACAATATTTTTCATAAAGATTAAAGCCTAAGGAACAATTCTAGACATGTCCTAAAAAAAACTGGCTGTGCTTTTCAAATGGCGGCCATACGTGTCAAATGGGCACGTACAGTTAGGGTGGGCTCCCGTAGTAATTAAGTATGTATATAGAATAGAATAACATATTTATTTAACAATTCATTTTATTAATTTCATACAATTAAAATTATACATAATTAATTCATGTCTCGTCATGATATTAAAATTTATAATGTAACACATAACAATGGTTATGCACTGAATTAATAAAACATTTACAAATAGGCATAAAATAACAAGCCTCATATGAAAACTGTAAAAACATATTGTAATATTGTATATGAAGACTGTGAAAGCATAATTTGCTTGCAAACTGTTTTTATATAAATGTAACATAGCAGACAAAAAAAACAATTTTTTTATCGAATGTGATATCACTGGTGGTTAGAATTTTATCGGAATTCTTTTTTCGTGACCGTAGTTGCCTAGTAATGAATTGTAATTACTATATTGGCAACGTAGCTCGAGAAAAAATTTACAAATAAAATTCAAAAGCATGAGTGGTTTTTTTTAATCTTCTTATTTATATTAATGTACTGGCGGAGTTTAGCCGTTGGCTATTCTACCACTCAACCAGGATGAACACACACACATATAGACAACATCACAACACCCATTCCCTGCGACATTGCCATCTGCCGCAGCTGAGACTCGAACTCAGGAGAGGAGAACGACTAGACTGTGTTGTCTCTCACACAACCGTAGTCTAGCCCTCTGCTACCGTCTCGGCAACACGTGAAAAACGCCACTACACATCCATACCCTAGCCAGGATTCGAACCCGTGGTCGCAAGCCTAACACCTTAAGCACTGCACCGTCGAACCGGTGGGGAGAATATTTCAGGAAACAATATGTCATTAGGTGCAATGCGAATTACAGCGTCAATTCTGTTGATACATCGATAGAGAGAATTACAGCGATAATTTTGCATGTTGGTACTGTCAAAAGCCGATCTAGGTCAGTTTCTTCACTATCTTTATACCACGGTCCTAGACCAAGTGATACAAAGCCAATAAAGGAAACGCCTAATCATCTCGGAAGAAAACCAGAATATTCTCAACTTTCTAGAAAATATGAAACCGTCTCTGGGCACAACTGGAGTGAAAGTAAACCTCAAGAAGAGTCTAATAGTGGTGCGAGACCCGTCAGAAAAAGAAAGTGCGGTCAGCGGAGAAGAATATAAAATAGGCAACTACTACCTAAGAACAACGAACACATTGAAATATATAGGAGCACATATGATGAGCCAACTGAAAGGAGAGAAATTGTAGAGTTTAAACGGCCTAGAGAGCTACAATGATAATGTATCTCTCATCGAGAAAAATAAACTACCATGGAACCTGAATCAAGAGGATATACATAGCTATCATACTGCCAACGATGACATATGGGGTCAAGAATGCGGCAATGACAAGAGCCAATAGAAAAAGCCTGAGAAGAGTTGAAAGAGGCATCGTCCAACTGCTTGCAAAACCACGAAGGCTAAAGCAACGACATGAAACGTCAGCACTAAAGTAGGGAAAATAATTACGAAATGGATAGAAATTTGCGCAATAAGGTACTAGGGACACGTCCAGAGAAGCGACCCGAGGAAAGCGTTAATACTAAACAGTCACAAACCGAAAATAGAAAGACCATTTCTACGCGTGGATAACAGCAATTGAACGGATCATGAACAAACTAGGAAATAACCAAGCATACTGGAAAAAAACGGGAAAAGGGGATGCCATAAAGAAATCCGAAGGATATAGGCTCGGTAGAAATCAGAAATGAAAGCAGAAGACTTAGAAGAAGTAGAAGTCTAGAAGCAAAAACACAAAAAAATAGGAGCTTAAACATTTTTCCACGGCACAATGCGGCACCGCATCTTACAGATACCTACATTTCCCATCCCCACATTCCTGTACCATGCGTTATATGATTCTCACTGCTGACAACAAGCATGGCCCTAATCCAACCCTAGACGTAGCTGGCGCAGCGGTATACCCGGGAGTGGTAACAATGCGTACCGTACGCTGATAAATTAAATTAAATCAAATCAATAATGACATATTATTGGTAAGTACAATGTTGTAAAAAAACTGGTTTTCATTGTGCATGAGTTTCGATCATTATTTTTTGTACAAATGTGTTTAATTACTTCCGCATCCAGTGGAAGTATAGTAACGCAAAAAGAAATTGAAAATTTTTATTGTTCAAACAGGCTTAGAATGTCATGAAACGTGGAAATTTTAAGTTTGAGTAAAAAAAATATATCTGTCTGTCTGTAACTTTTTTTTGTGCGCACGATTACTCTGGAACCGTTTTAGATATTGGCTTGAAATTTGGTACACGTATGTATTTTAACGAGATCTGGACCTACATTATATTTTGATCTTATTCCGTGGGTGGGGGTAAATAGGTAAATGTAGCAAGTCCATAAAATTGGCATTTAGTATGTATATAAGAGAAGGTCTCAAAAACATTTTTGGCATTAGTCATCACCATTTTTCACATTTTTTACTTTTTTCATTATTATCATAAGCATATGATTTACGTCCAAAAAATAATGAAAAAAAGTACAATGTTTTATCAGCCGTAGAACAAATGCACTTGTTAAGTTTCCTTATTTTATTTTTTAGTAAAGTTAAGGTAATTTCTCCCACTTTTAAGAGCTCTGTTAAATAGAATAATACAATCATTATAGTGTAGTGTACTTTAAAATGTAACTGGTATACATTGGGATCGATAATATACCAGACATTTTGTAGATATAAATGTTAGATACTGTAAGAATTCCTTTTCAACCAGCTCTATTATTAGGATTGAAAATTAATCTTAGCAAAAGAAGCAAAGAGAAACAACATGACTTGAACATCTCTAAGTATTTAATATATTTAATGACAAATGTGAAATAGCTTAAACATAGTACACAATTAAGAGACCCGTCTCGGTAACTGTATCTTTTAACTGGAAAATAGCGAATTAAACAATTTGCAAATATGAACTATGTAATTCCCATGTTAATCTACTGTCTGTGTAGATTGCCAAGGAATTTAGTTGATACTTTGATAGTTCTGCTAAACTTACAACAAATAAACTTGTAGTTTTTTGGTATTGCATTCGAAACAAAAAAGCAAAGTAAATACATGAGTAAATCTTTTTTAAATGATTAGTATTTAGAAGGATTTTTTTTAATTGCAGTTCTAGCATAATATGACATTTACAGTGTATTGTGTGTTTTTTAAAAGCACACATCATTGTAAACCAAAAATAAGACCTTTTCAAAAAATACATAAATGCGGGATATTTATGTCGCTTGATTTGTTCTTTTTAATATAAAATTATTAGAATTACTTTTTACACTTTTCCAAAGGGTTTATGTTACATATAACTTTTCACTATCCTTGTCCAGTAGTGTATAACTGTATGTGTACTAGACTCATTAAATTGAAATGTTATTTAAATGTGTGTCCAAAACAGTAGTTTAAAGTTGTGATGGTGTATGTTATGTTAGAGACGTTTGTAAACTAGAACGTATAGACTTTGCTTATAGTTTATTTTGAACGTAAATGGACAATATATGCTTATGTCGTTCAAATATAAATTTTAAAAGAATTGCATAGAGTTCTAACTAAATTACAAATTAAAATTGTGTATCAACGAATAATGTCCAGTTTGGTACAGAAAATCAGCTTATGTAAATTTATTTTAAATTAGATTTATTAAGAGTTTCCCATACTAGGATCAATTTTTAACCCCCGACCCCCAAAGCGGGGTGTTATAAGTTTGACGCATATGTTTGTATGTTTGTCTGTCTGTCTGTCTGTCGGTCTGTCTGCCTGTCTGTCTGTCTGTCTGTTGCTTCATATCTCTTCAACGGGTGATTCGATTTTGATGTAGTTTTTTTATTTGAAAGAGTATTTTGTCGAGAAGGTTATAGGCCATATTAGATTTTGATGTTTGGTCGCCATCTTGAATTCGCCATGTTGAACTTCTCTAGAAATTGTCCGATTGAAGTAAAATTGAAAGTGTGCAGACAATTATGGTAGCCGAACATGATTTTTAGGCCTCGTTTTGATTCGGTCATATGAAACTGGTACGATTAGATAAATTGATACATTGAAAAATTTTCAATTTTACTTGTATACAATATGAAATATATTACCGCTAAAATGGTATTTAAACAGACTAAATTAATTTTTGTTTTTCTTGTTGAGGGGAGAAATTCTAAAAAAAAATGTTGGGAAAAATTGCCAACTTACATCTCGAATTTCCAACTTTAACTCAACTTTTGCCAAGTTCCGCCGCAATAAAAATTGATAAGCGGTGCAGAGAAAATCTAAAAATTAAAAAAATCTTAATAAATACTGCCAACTTGCGTCTCAAATTGCCAACTTTTGCCAAGTTCCACCGAGATAAGAGTTAATGAGCGGGGAGAAAATCTAAAAAAAATTCTTCAATAAAAATTGCCGACTTACATCTTGAATTTCCAACTTTTGCCAAGTCTGACAAAGTTGGGGGGTTAACGTAGCCACCATACTCCCCTCTTTGCTAAGCCCCTGGCTATAGAGTCCAACGCATTTAGATTTTTGTTTCGGAAATTATCTGAACTCACAGAATATTTGAGAGCAAAACTATGGGAGCTGGAGATTTTGCAGCTAGCGGTCGGAACAGAACTCAATCGCTCGATACTCGAGCGAGCATTGTCGGTGTAAGCGCGCGCGCCCACTACAAAAAAGTTGTATAACTTTTGACTGACAAGACCAAATGATGAAAATAAAAAAATATTTTAAAGGCTATATCATCATATTAATGGTGTATATATTTGTTTTCCAAAAAGCTTATTAAGCTGCGAGATAAGTTTGTCACTTATTTTAGTTAAACAGCTGTCATTCTTATAATTTTTTTAAGCGACTTCTTATTATAGGATCATCCTCTAAATTACTACATGCATAAATTGAACAGACCCACAAAAATTTATTTTGTAAAATACAGCTTTTTGAAAGACATAATTAAAAGAAATAAGAAGTGAAACATAGTTATGTATTTTTTTGCAATATTTGCATGATTTTCAGGTTCATGTCGACCGTTTTGAATTCATCATTTTCAGTTATAATGTCAACATCGTAATCAGTAGTCTCGAAATCCCTTGTATGTATTTTTTTGTAATATTATAATTTAATTTACTTGATTTATAACAGTTGTAACATATTCTGTGGTAAAATATTGATCTTTTGGATTTGAAAAAATATACGGTATGTCGGTTTCATTCAAATCATAGTATTTCCGTAATACCGCACTTTCTTCATCTAAATGCACAAACAGTTAATTAGTAGATACCTCAAGCAAATTGCCGCCTAGTCTTAAATTTAGCTATTAAGTTCACGAAGTTTGATCGATATTCTTTTTGGACGTATTACCACAAAGCGTTTTTGTGCGCTGTTTCCAAATCCGTTGAAAATTCTCCGCTGAAAAAAGCTGAAAAATATAAGTCCAACTTTTTAAACTGTCTTAACCTAATTCAAAATCACCCTGTATTTTGAATGTAGGTGATACAGACCATGGCCTTTGGGTATGTCAATTACATATCATACATCCCATAGTTAAATAACCTTTCTAAATATCAAGTTACTTGAGATAAATTAGACAAATTTGCTAGTGAATACAAACAGATAAGTCCCGTGGATCGAGAATAAGGTCAGAAGTGACAGAGACCTGTCGTGTTACACCTGGGGTCATGCCAACTCTATTGGTAGGAAATCCCAGCTGCGGTTGCAGATTGTAGCTATTCGATGAGTGTCCTTGTAATCCTGGAGCACTCCCTAGATAAATCAGGACTCACTAACGTCGCTTTGAGATGTAGCTTTGTTGTTCAATGCCTTATCAAGAAGTGATCAACGTGTCACCCCTACTACTTTAATAGTTAAGCTGAGATTACAAAAGAAGTTTATGTTGAAAGGTAAAGAGTCGTTCTTCTTTGAAGAATGTAATCAAGATCTGGAGATCTGGATTTGTTCGTTATTTTAATTTAACATTTGCTAAAGCTTTCTGGAAAATTACATTGGGGACGTAAGTAAGGTATTAAATAAATATTTCAAAGGAGACAATGGCAATTTTAGTAGAATATATCTTAAAAAGCTATGAAATTTCAATTCTGTCGTAAAATTATATAATGCTGGCGCACATAAATAGATAATGCGAATATTATTCAGGTCACTTTTATCCCTTGGTTATACATTTTTACTATCTACACAATGTAACTTTTAAAATGTGTGTTGCAACCGCCATATAGAATATATATGATATTTTATATTCTATAGTAAATAAAAAAAGCTAATACGAGCGTATAATATGCCTTTATTAATTCTACAAACAACATATAAGCAGATAGACGACGTAAAAATAAGACTTTCTTGGATAACTTTAATATGCTACGTGATGGGAATTTTAATATTCGTACTGTATTTCGACTTTACTTAATAAGTGTATCGCCAAGAAAAACAATAAATTTTAATTGGAGTATAAAACTGACAAATATATTCCGCAACACCGTAGCCTCATTCTATTCGTTAAAAACATCACGTTCGAAGATTCTTCAATAATATCATTTTGTAGCACTACCCAACTAGATATATCAGCCAACTCTGCAACTTAATTTGACACTAAAGGTTATTTTTGTTTAGTATTCTAACAGACAAGAAATTCAATTCCGTATTGAATGAAAAGTAGACTATGTGTAATGTATTGGTAAATTGGTAACTCAGAATTTAAAACTTTCTATTAGAGTAAAGAATATTTTTAATAGTATTTTGCAAACAGTAAAGCCACTCACGAATCAAATTTTTTTTTTATAAAAATTGAACTTTTACAATTAGTTGTCAAATGTGTATTAACAAATAAAAACAAACAGAATTCATTTATCTAGTAATGGACCCTATATACTCTATGAATGTTTAAAGTGGATCATTTTATATTTAAATTATACTAAAAATTAAGAAGTCCTAAAATGAATTTATTTATAAAATAACTATCTATTCAATCAATAATTAAAATCTGATTAAAATACCAATTTTAATCTTTGTAATTCTCTGATTGTTCTTTATTGGAATAATTTAAGAAATATCATCTAGTAATTCATCAATTTTAATAAAAGTTGTCCTTTATTTAACTAAACCTTCCTGCCAAATTCTAGCATAAAATATTAATTTAGGCGGTTAAAGATAAAAGATTTCGAAACTTCATTTGTTTATTGTTTAAGTACATCGACTCGTAGGAAGACAATTTTTTTTTTCAAAATGTATGTTCTTACTCGTATTTTATAATGGTATTGAAAAAAATATATTCATTTAAACCATTTTTTGAAATTTGCCTAAAATTTTCAAAATTAATTCAAATAAGTCTGTGGACTTCTTATAAAGCCAAAAATGGTAAACAAATTATTAAAGTAGATAAGGAAACCAACATTAAAAAAAATAATAATGATCTACTTGCATTTGTAGCCGAGATATATTAGTTTTTGCGTGACTTATAAATGAACAAATAGATATTTCTTCTTGAAATTTGGACTGGTTATTCTCCCATGCTTATATTTTTGTCGCATACTAGTTGAAAATGATGCAAAACTACAATTTTTAAAATTACGTCGAATAAAGTAGCATATTTTCAAATTTTTTTTACAACTTTCTTAATTCTTGCCGCGAAAGAAAAAACCGCTGCCCAAGGATACACTACTTCCACATCCAGATTTTCGATCCAACTCACCCACAACGAAAAATGGAAATAATTGCTTATGGAACTTTAATAATATAAAATTTGAAATCCTCTACCCCAAAAACCTATAAAACGATACCCCACATCGGTAGTGGGGTGGGGGTGGTGATAAGGGGGTGGTAGTGCGGGTGGATGAAGCAAAAAAATATTTTGAGGTTTCTGGTTCTGGTTCTTGTACACATACTAAATCACAATTTTTTTTCATCCCCTTTAATAACGGGGGTGGTAATGGGCTAATGCCAAAAAATTTTTTGAGACCTTAGCTTCTCTTGTATATACTAAATACCAATTTTCTGGACTCTTACTTACTTGATTTAGCTATTTACCCCAAATTTACCCCAATTCACCCCCCCAATTCTTTGACGGAACAAGATGAAAATATAATCTAGTTTCAGATCTCGTTAAAGTACACATATGTGTACCAAATTTCAAGTCAATATCTTAAACGGTTCCAGAGTAAACGTGCGCACAAGAAAAGTTACAGACCGACAGACAGACAGAAAATTTTTTTCGCTCAAACTTAAAATCTCTACGTTTCATGACATTCTAAGCCTATTTGAACAATAAAAATTTTAAAAATTTTTTTTGTCGTTACTATACTTCCACTGGATGTGGAAGTAAAACTAACCTAACCTTACTATCCTTATGTCTATGTAAAACTTTTAATATTACCACAACCTGGGCCAATCATCTTTCGTATTGGGCTATCTAACCACTAACACCAGGTCTGCAAAACCATAACATAGCATATACATAGCATCGACTTCCCTGCCTCTATACACTATCTTTTAACAATGGTGATTCTGGATTATTTTCAACTAGCTGGGACAAAAATATATGTATAGGAGAATAATCAGTTCAAATCTTGAGAAGAGCTATCAATTTGTTTATTTATATCAAATCAAGTCAAATCAAATCAATTTATTTCTGGAAAATAACAACCATAAGGTATATATTAATTTCACGTAATATATAATATGTGCAAATAAACAGCAACAACTTGGTCTGATCACCTAGGCATGAAATATCTGTAGTGTGATATAGACCAAGTTTATATATTTGATATACCTCCTATCAAAACTCCATATAGTATGGCAAGTAATTATTCTATGCTAATATACAACTTATTTTAATTATAACCTTTTCTTTTTTTTTTTAAGAACTACTGAGAAAATAGAAAGAATAAAGAAATGAACAAAAACAACATTAAACAAAAAATTAATACCTAAGTATATATTGTAGTTAACAATTGATTGGAGTAGCAGTTAGTTGAAATTATTTAAACCTAATGAGATAAAGCGGATAAGCAGTTAAAAAAAAGACTCCATTGTAAAATTAATATTCTGCTACATAAATAATGCAACCTGCATTGCTAATTGAACATACCTTAAAAATTTTCAAAATGCGGCCAAAATACAAAATACTGACGTATCTCGGCTCCAAATGCAAGTATATTTAGAAAAACATTCTATATTTCATCTATTTCGCAAATCTTTTTCAGTTCTTGACTTGACTTGAGTTGAGTTATTTGAATTGGTTATAACCTCGAAATCGAAAATTGTAAATAAACGAGGATAATTTTTGTATTAGCACCATTACAAAATTCAAGTAAAAACGTAAATTTTGAAAAAGAAAATTGTCATCCTACCAGTCGATGCACTTGAACAATAAGTGGTTGAAATTTCGAAATCTTTTTTTATTTTTGGTCGACTTGATGAATATTTTGCTCGTTTTCGGAATTTTATTGCGAACAATTTGGTATTTTTATTTTTGTGATGCCATTACTAGAACCGAAGATATTAAAGAAAATACCAGAGAATTTCAAAGCTAAAACATAAATCCTTTTTTTGCAAGAAGCAATGAACCAATTTAATCCAAAACTTTTCATAGCACTTGTTATAATACCTACAACAAATTAAAATAATAAAATTGCTGCAACCAGAAAATTCCTTATTCACCTATTTTGATGCTTAATTTGATAATGATATTATTATGCTCGGGAGGCAGTGTTGCATTTTTGATGGTGATATTACGCCGCTTGATTTTGTGTGTAATCGATAGTCTAGATATGGCTAGTAATGGAAACAAGCGTCAGCTGTCAGAATCTTGGTGGACCTGGTAGTGAGAGAACGTCTATTATATCGAAAAAAAAAAAATTCAAAAATGATTTCAGGTCGTTTGAAAATTTGTACAACAAATGTTTACATGATAATAATAATTAAAAAAATAGTTAGCTGCCTAGATAATGGGGAATTATTAGTGCAGTCATTGATGCGTAAAATAGGGTTTGTTTTACTTCCTAAATATTTTACTATGAATCGATTTACATGAAATTTTGGAATTAGGCTTATCTTACCCTTAACTTCAAAAGTGATATTGACCCGACCTCCGTTTTTTATTTTTAAGGGGTGAAAACAACCCCTTAATGAAAAAATTGACATTGAGCCTCTTTATCGCTAGAAAACGTGTTTAATAATACGGAGTGACATTTTATAGTATTCTCTAGCACAATTACCTCATGTTTAACCCATTTTCAACCCCTGAAAAACTTTACAACCCCTGCAAACGACCCCTAAATTGAAAAAAATCACAAAAAATTACTTTTATATAACTTAAAAAGATTTAAATATAGAGTAAATGTTGTTTTACGTTGTCTACCTTATTTGTCATAATTTCAACCCTTAAAAACAACCCTTCTATAAAGAGTTGTATAAAAAATTTTTTTTTTGGTGAACTGAAAAGGATTTAAAGGTTGTTCCACGTTCTCGAAAATGACTTTCATATGTTTAAGCTTTTCAACCCTTAAAACTACCCCTGAATTAAAACATTGAAAATATAAGTTTATACAATTAAAAATAATTTGATTATAAAGTAAAAAATCACACTTTTAATTGAATAAAATATAAACTTATAAGTTATCTGTAAATATACTAGATCAAATTAGTAATTAATTATAAAAAATTTTGCATTACAATACATAAAAAAAAGACATTACAAACAAGAGCATTACAATACATAAAAAATTATCGTCCATAAAAATAATTATTCATGACTCAATATCAGAGCTGCTGTCGTCAAGATCTTCTTCTGGATCAATTGGAGGGCTATTCTGGCAGTTATCTCCACTGCATGTTCCACAAGTTACATTGCAAAACAGCCCGACTCTTCGGCATCCGCAACCTTTTTTGCAGTTGCAAAAAATCATTTTGAGCAACTGTTGCGGTGCGGGTGAATCAGCAGTTTTTATTGGATTTAATAACCCTTCATTACTGACCCATCCCCAATCAGTTGGATGAATATTTTTGTTGCCAAGCCAAATCTGAGTTTGTAGATAAACCCTCTTAGTATGCTCATTTATGGCACCAACTGTTGGAACTAAGGATGATAATTTTGCGGCACTGTTTTTCATGGTTGCTTTAATAAAACTTTCATAGCGCATCTTTTCGAGATATTTTGTAAAGTTTTCTACGCGACTCAATTTATTTGGATGTATATCTTTAGCAAGTCCATACAAACATACCATGCAATATCTACCTGCTTCTAAAATATCTTCGAGTTCAGATGTACTATTAAAAAATATGAGCTGAGCCTTATGTCTTAAATCTTCCCTTTTTTCTAAAAGATCCATGAATTTTTTTTTGCCTTTATTATATGACGCCGATGTTGAGTCACACTTTTGCAGGCGGAAATATACTGGTCACATTATATAGCATACATATTTAAGAAATTCGTAACGAAGAAACAGAGCACGCACAGCAGATCACCTGGCTTTTTCGTGGTCGACCCATCGATCAATACACATACTTCACTCATTCAAATGTGTTATATATACATATATGAACGTTGGTATGTATTCATGCCTATGTTTCCGATATATATATATATATATATATATATATATATATATATATATATATATATATATATATATATATATATATATATATATATATATGTATATATATACAAAAGACAATAGTTTTGGGTCCATATTATTGTGTACTTTCACTTTGCTCCAAATATTCATGCTCCGAAATTTTTAGTTTACTAAATAGAAAAAAAATACGATTAGTTTTTGGACAGTAACTTCTACAATTTTGAAGCTATCACAACTCAAAAAAAACCATTTTAAAGGTAATTGAAAGAGCTACAACTTTTTTCATTATGATATGTAGTAAAAAACCTTTTATTTTGAAACGGTGAACGGTCAAATGGCTCGAGAGAGACTGCGATTGCGTTACCGCGCGCTCTTTAAACAATAATATCTCCGTCAATTTTGGTGTGACAAAAAAAGAAAAAAAAACAAAATTTTTGTCAAAAAAAGACCTACATTTTTTATTATCACAGTTTTTTACGTATCTTTCATTATTTTTGAAATATTATGAAAAAAAGGTGTTTTTTTCAAAAATGTAAAAAAATTTTTTTTCTCAAAATCGTGATTTTTTTGAAAAATATGTATTCCAAAGCAGCCAAACCGCTGGAATCCAATAAACTCTTCATATTAAAGTTAATTCTAGACGGAATACGATTAATTTTAATTTTGGTGGAAATGGCACTTATGAAACACATCGATTTAAAAAAAAAACATTAGATGTCCCTCTTTTTTTCATTACAACTCACTCACTTTACGCGCAAAAGACTTTTAACACTGCTCATTTTAAAGATTATTTTAAGCACTATAAAAAAGTTTCTTATTGTCATATGGATAAAATGTATCCGTTGTCCGCTAGATGGCATTGAATACATCGATTAAATTTCAGGCAAAAAAAAAACGGCTTTGATCTTCAATATCTCGCTTAATATTGCACTTAGAACACTTTATAAAAAATCAATTTGTTTATTTTTTCACTTGCTATAATTTTGTTCATTATAAAATTATCGTTAAAATGCATATTTTTTGAGATATTTGCAAAAAACCGTTGAAAAACGTGGGAAAATTCCGAATTTTCAATCGCCAATAACTTGAAAATTATTGAGTTTTTGAAAAAATTTTACAGAACATTTTTTGCTTAGAATTAGGTCTTCTATCGATATCCGAGGCTATTTTGAAAAAAAAAATTTCCACCACCGAGAAGGGGTGGCAACCACCCCCAGGGTGAGAACGGAGGTCGAGTCAATATCACTTTTGAAGTTAAGGGTGAGATAAGCCTAATTCCAAAATTTCATGTAAATTGGTTCATAGTAAAAAATTTAGAAGGTAAAAAGCTTCAATGACTGCACTATATATGTCAGCAGCTTATATAAACCTGTATAAAAAACGATGTAAAATCATTTCAGGTTCAATGAAACTTATACAGCTAACTCTTTATATTATTAAAATGATAAAAACAGTCGTCAGCTATTCTTTCAATGAGGGTAAAACCATCAGCTGAGGGATTATAAGCGCTGAGCGAGCTTTTAATCTGAGTTTGGTGCAATCCCATGTATGATCTAACTGACGATATTTCCCCCTTTATATCAATAGCTGACGTACATTTTCATATAATATATTGTTAGAAATGATTATTTGAAAAATATATTAAATGAAAATGTACGTCAGCTATTGATATAAAGGGGGAAAGTTCGTCAGTTAGATCATATATTGGATTGCACCATACTCAGATTAAAAGCTCGCTCGGCGCTTATAATCCCTCAGCTGAAAGAATAGCTGACGATTGTTTTTATCATTTTAATAAAATAAAGAGTTAGCTGTATAAGTTTCATTGAACCTGAAATGATTTTACATCAATTGTTTTTTATACAGGTTTATATAAGCGGCTGACGTATAATACCTCATTATCTACGTAGCAGACTTTTTTAAAAATTATTATTATCACGTAAACATTTGTTGTACAAATTTTCGAACGACCTGAAATCATTTTTGAATTTTTTTTTTTTTGTCGACATAATAGACGTTCGTTCACGACCAGGTCCACCACGATTCTGACAGCTGACGCTTGTTTCCATTACTAGCCATATATAGACTATCGATTACACACAAAATTGAAGCGGCGTAAAATCACCATAAAAAATGCAGCGCTGCCTCCGCTAATACGTCTGAATTTGAATAATGAATTTATGGCATTTAAATCACCTTCTGCGTTCTTGAAATATTTTCTGAATACTTAGCTCTGAAAAGAGGATTTGGCTTTATATCATTCTAGCTTCACCACCTAGTAGATAAATATCCTTCTGTATGCTGGTAAATCTGATTTATAGCATACGTTAAACAGAAACCAAACCTGACAGAATTCGCAATGAGATTTGTAAAAATTCTCCTGCAATATGTAGAACCACTACTCAGGAGGGATTGCCTTTTATTTACAACTGAAGAAAAATGCGATAAGCTTATCATACTTTTTCATGTCCCTCATTTTTCACTCTCTTCCCCGAGATTAGAGAAGCTTACATACACGGAATAATAAATGCAGTTCTACGTATGTGATTCGCATTACAACTCAGTTTCATGTAATTTCATTTTCAGCGTACAATGCAAGTTCTAATAAGCGAGACTTCATCATCGTGAATGTTATGCAGGTATCGCATCCCCGTTTCCTTAAAAATTCAAATAATACGACATATTGTAAGAAAGGCTTCCTTTAAAGCACGTGTCTATATGCTACTATCTATTCAATTTTCTCTTTGACTTCCTCTCAATTGCAACTATTCACAGGTGGAAGAAAAAAAGCCATTTCACTGAGCGGACGTTTACTCGATATTGCTATTTCAGTCCTTCTAATGTTAACACTGTTATCTGTTATAATAAAAAGATACATATATTTTGTTATATGTTATTGATCGTGTCTATAATTAAGTTTGAGTTTAATATTATACGAACTGAAATAATTACAAGTCAAATAGTTCAGTAATATAACGATTTATATCGGACAAAATTCATAAAGTTTTGAAAATTGGTAGAAATATTAAAGATAGCATAAAAATTAGTAAACCGAAAATTTCCCACACCTAAATAGTGTGCTTCATCGCCCATTTTAAGGTTCTCTAGATTATCTGTTAATTGTTCCTTATAAAATTCTTCATCAAAAACGTCTACAATTTTTTTCCTAAAATTAATAGTACCGTGGGAAATAAGGGTTCCAGTTAACACAATAAATTGTAATCTTTACTATAATCTACTTTAAAGTTCAATGCTTAACGCTAAAGTAGTAGCTATTAAACTCAATTTAAAAATATAGTAAATGTAGCGCTTCCACCCTCTCACCCATAAAAAATATCTCAATTTTTAAACAAACGAGAATATGGTACATTGTACTTGTTGCCATGCCACTCCAAAGGTAAAGTAATTGGAGCGTTTTTTTACGTGGTGTCCCCTGTATACCTAATCCAGTAATTATTAAAAGGTTACCTGCGTTAATTAATCTTCGTCGTCTTTCATAGATTCGACGCATGCTTATCCGTGGCAATGGTAACAAATTGTGAAGCAACGTAAGCCTGCTCTTCTGCAACTGCACCTGTTTTCGCACCCTAACTTGCATGAACAAGAAATTAGTGTTAAAACAGATTTGGGGATTCGTTCTTTTGTTGTCATAGTTGGGGTTAATATACCGCCGACTTTTTTCATCCCCAATCAGTAGCTTCTAGCGTAACATTTTTCCAGGTGTGAATTTGGTAAAAAACGCTATATGAGTGTTGCCGAGCAGTAGCAGAAGTTGGTGGTAGTTTTGATAACATTACATTATTGTTCACTTTACTAACAAGTTTGTTAAAAGATATGAATCTGTATACATCTAGACTTTTTTCTGCGGAGGAAGAGTTGTATAAAGCTAGAACAAATCGCTCTCCTACGTCTGCAATTTCTCCATGACTAGCTTTTTCATTATTAAAAGAGTGCACGATTTCTTGTAAGTCATCTCTTTTATTAAGCGCATTGATTGCATTAATCTTTCCTTTGGAAAAAAACGCTGAGGTTGTGTCGCAGCCGCTAATGGCGTATGCAAATAATATTGTTTCTTTACATTTCTTTAAAAAAGTTGAGAATTGTAAATCTCGGGAACTTAAAATACTTTTGAAGAGAGCAATAAGAAGGACTAGCAGGTCAATATCTTGCCCTACGACAACAGCTGTGTCGCACTTATAACATTTTTCGATAGCAGTTTGTACTATTAATAAATCGGTGTCATCCGCAGCAACGAACACCTCAATTCCTTCTTTCATATTTTTTTTCGCTAGTTCTGCAATCAAACGTTCTTTGTTAAAGAAATGACTAAGGAACTTCTGCTGAATTTCAGAAACAACAGTGTTTTTATCAAATATAATTTCAGGATAGGTTCTTTGAAGTAACCGTCTTCATTCTAAGCACTTCGTGCTGTTTGCATTCTTCAAATAACCATCGATCACGACAGTTACTCTATTACCGTAATGTTTTTTTATGGAACTAACATAAGCATTATATTCTCCTCTTTTTGGCCATATTACGCGGCGAAGCAAGTATCTTCCATCAATCACATACTCACTATTGTGAAAATATGGTCTCGATCTGGTATTAATAATCTAGTATAAAGTTACCTACTTAGTTATTATTATTATTATTATTATTATTTTCTACATTTATTATATTTTTAAGTTTAGTAGCTATTGCTTTAGCGTTAATCATTGACCTTTAAAGTAGATTACAATTTATTGTGTTAACTGGAACCAACCCTTATGTGTGCGCCTTATTTCCCACGGTACTATTAATTTTAGGAAAAAAATTATAGAGATATTTTTGATAGAGAATTTTATAAGGAATAATTTTGTATAAGTATAGGTATTTTTAACAAAAAGTGCACCGTTCCCGACATAATCTAGAAAACCTGAAAATGTGGGTGGAAATTACCTCCTAGGGGATGAAGCACACTTTTTAGCGGTGGGAACTTTTCGCTTTACTAATCTTATGCTATCCTTAACATTTCTACCAATTCTCAAAACTTTATGAATTTTGTCCGATATATTAAAATATTAACTGTAATTTTACTGAACTAAAAGTATACAAGGTTGATTTGAAATACGGTGAATAACATGCAATTTATTATCAAATTATCATAATAAATGATTTAACAAGAAATATTAATTACGTCCTCCACCAGTGGCGGCTGGTGAAATTTCAATATTTTTTTTCTCGTCTGTGGCGCATGGGACCCATACGAAACTTGGGAAATAACATCTAGAGAAGCACTTCTCTAATGACCCCTAAAAAATTTTGAAAAAGCAGTTTGCGAAAAAATTTTTGAAAATTCGCTAGCCTCCCCTGGGTCTAGGGACCCCTGTTTACTTTTATTTTTTTTTGTCATATGCATTTGACTTTTCATAAAAAAGCATCGACAGATTTTGGAGTTTGTGAAAATATTTTCATTACTAACTGAGATACAACGAATTGAAATATTGTAATTTGTTAAATTGAAAATTACAAAATTTCAGTTCATTGTATTTCAGTTAGTAATGAAAATATTTTCACAAACTCCAAAATCTGTCGATGCATTTTTATGAAAAGTCAAATGCATATGACAAAAAAAAATAAAAGTAAACAGGGGTCCCTAGACCCAGGGGAGGCTAGCGAATTTTCAAAATTTTTTTCGCAAACTGCTTTTTCAAAATTTTTTAGAGATCATTAGAGAAGTGCTTCTCTAGATGTTATTTCCCAAATTTCGTATGGGTCCCATGCGCCACAGACGAGAAAAAAAATATTGAAATTTCACCAGCCGCCGCTGTCCTCCACTACTGGGATGTGGAAGTAATCATGGAAAACGCAGTTTCTTTAAATATTCTATCATGGAGGGATTTGTTTTTACCTGTTAGTTTTATTGCTACAAGTTTTTGAAAATAGAAGAATTCGGGAGATTTTGTAAAATTCTGTTTTTTGCAAATATATTCACTAATACTCATTTTAGGAATGTAAGTAATTGAAGTTGATGGAATTATCTTGAATTTTCTTCTTTGATCAGATGTTTATATACGAAATTACATCTAATTAAGTTTGGACAAAGAACGGCAATTTTTTAACCACTTTTCACTCTAGATATCGACAAAGTAGTCACTGGAGGTGTTAAGTATAATATCTATCTTGAAGATACTTACCGTTTTCTTTAATTTGACCCAAAGTTACCCGAGTAATTTGAAATATACTCTACGCATTTTCAAGCACGATAATTGAGGGTTATGTGTTTTCTATAGAAGATAGGGAGGGGAAGATTGACATGAAAATAAATGTAGAATTTCATATATGCTTAATTTCTTTAACCTTTTTCTACAAATTGTATTTTTATAATCATAAATGGTTTTCATATTTATAAAATGCATTTTCAAATTTATTAACAAACTCTCGTAATAGTTTAAACAAATATTAATAATTTCTTGCAGCATTTTTCACAACTTTGGTATTAATATATCGACTGTTGCATGATTTTAGTCTTAAGTAAGGCTATTTTTGATCCACCATCTTATATTTTCTTTTGTAACGTCACTTTAGTTGTTATAATTAATAAAAGCACACATGCTAGATTATTTCAACTTTGATATAAAATATTTGTTAATTTTTATGGATTCTTGCATAATTTTGGTCTTAAATTCCCCATATTAACACCACCATTTGATATGCTAATTTTCTAAACATCATGTTCATAATCAGTGACCGCGAAACTTTCTAGGTGATTATTTCACTCAGTTACGCTATAGCCAATGAGAGCCCGTTTTTTTTACAACATTGCACCAATCAAACGTCATTATTAGTGGTAATCCAATCTAGATCGGCTTTTGACAATACCAACATGCAAAAATTATCGCTCTAATTTTTTGTATGGCTGCAGCGGCAAATATTACGATAATTTTTTGACGTTTTGTTTCGTGAAATTTTTTCGGCAAATAGGGCAACTCGAACTTTTAAATTCTATCTATAAATATCTTCTCTAGCTTACTACTAATTGTTAACGTAAATTGTAGTATTGTATTATATACGTAGTAATATAATAATATAAAAATAACCTAAAAACACCACATAAGTTGACATCTCCTAATTTCAAAGCGAAGGCTGAACTTTTATAAGTAAAGGGACAAGTTATACACAGCTTTCAATCAATTTTCACAACTAAAATTAAATGCAAATGATGCCTACGAAGCAAAAAAATCAATTATTTCATGTTAAATACACAAATGTACGGTGTATGGTATGGTAATTCATCACAAAACAAGGTCAACACCTTATTCGGAAAATCAAAACACTGGACAAAGTAGCAATATATGTTATAATTCGTTGTACTTAAAGTTCACTTTGCTTAAACAAACAAATTTTAACTTAAATATTAAACTTCTTAAATTAAAAATAAGAATTAAATACGTAAATATATATTAATAAACATTTTAACCCTTTCAGGCATGGTGGTACACCGTTTGAACCATGCAAACTAACTCGTTCAATGCTTGGTGGTATAGATAACGTACGTTATATTGTATATGCATGGTATATACTGTATACACTGTATATACTGTGTACGCTGTATATAGGTACCACGCCAAAGTATATACTTAAAGCAAAATATAAATCTCCACAAATGCAGCTAAAGTATATTCTATTGCTTAGCAATCCTCAATAACAAAAAAAGACAGATGAATTATATTAATGAATTAAAATATCCCATGGGCTTTTTGTGCATGATTTTCCGTGCTTAAAAGGGTTAATATAATAATTCTTGAAAAATTTAATGTATACTAGTTAAGTTAAGTTAAGCTAGCGTTACTAAATGGCGGTACCATTTCATGTCGGCAACCTTAGAACATAAAAGCGAGAGATTGATAAAATGCAAAATTGTCTGGCTTTACTCGTAGTGTGATTAGTCGAAGCGTGCTAGAGGACTCTTTGTTGGGAATACCAATCTATAAGTTTTTTTTAATTTAGTGTTGGTAATGGCTAGGGAATGCACTCACTACAGTCTATAAGTTACAATACCTATTGTTTAACGTATCTTGATTGTCATTGCCATTACATCATTTATACCTACTTTGTTTTATATTAGATGAGTTATTTTGGAAATGCATTTGTATGTGACGTAAATGATGAAATTGGAAATAAAGTTCAGTAAACTCTAAAAATTGACAAGAACATGCCTGAAGGTAATTAATTACAAAACATAATATTGAAGATATACTTAATGAATTATTTATTAGTGAAATATTCGCCCCAAATACCACTCATGCCTTTAAATTTTATCTATAAATTTTTTCTCAAGCTAAGTTGCCAAAAGTTAATATAACTCGTGCAAATTGGCAGTTTATTATCAAAGATTAAATCCATCCCGCTAAAGCGGTCGGGATTTAATCAGATAATAAACTGCCAATTTGCACTCTTTATATTACCAGGCAACAACGCTTTCGAAAAGATTTTCGATATAATTTTAAGCACTAGTGATATTACATACGATTACTTCCCTCATAAATTATAGACCAATGACATTTCGTGAATATTTAAATTTTAACCAATGACAACAGTTTTACACTGAATAAACGCAAGCTAGCTTTTTTTAAAAACTACCAGCGAATAAATTACCTCTAGCTTTTAAATGCGTATAATTGATTTAATTTACTCTCAAATGGACTAAAAACAAAATAATAGTAGTTTGTGCAACAAGAGTGGATATGATATCCATATCGCACGATAAAGAAGTTTGAGTGCAATATGGGTAATCCACTGGAGTTGTACAGTATACTTTTTCTACGACCAGCTTAAGAAAAACTACAAAATTTATTAAACATTAATATATTACACAAATACACACTGACAGTTACCTTGACAGCTTACGCACTAATTTGATTTTAAAACGAATAGTTGCCTATGTACTTAATACACGAACTGGGATTGGTCGGATTCATTTCATATCCATCCTAGAACTGATATGAAATATATCCATTCAGTTAACTGGAATTGCCTACTTATCCATTCTACAGACTGTACAGAAAACAGCAAATTTACATAAAGGAGTAGAAAAAACATATTACAAATTCAAGAATTATTATTTTTGTTTATAATTACTATCTACCAACGCAACGGTGTATTTATGCAATTTTATAAAAATATTTTTAGTATCAAACAACCTGTCAGATTCACAATCACGATCGCGTAACAAAAGTCAAATAAGCATCTAGCGCGTCCGTTTCCATGGTTACGAAACAAAGCCGTTTATACAACTCATCGCCGTCAATTAATTAATAAGGAAGTATGTTTTCCAAATCAAAAATGAATCGTTTTGGGAAGATAGAATTTGTTGAAATTAACAAAGAAAAAAGTACGTAAGGAATTTGTTAATTTGGGAAATAATCTTGACATATACCCTTCGAGCTCTAAATCACACAAACTGCGGGTAGCTATATTTTTTTGTAAAATTTGCAAATGTTCTCGACTTAACCCTTTCAGGACGGCAACGGTTTTAGCACGCCACTCTGCACAGACGGCAGCGGACTGCGTTTGCGGATTTGTCCGTTTGCAGCCGCGAACTATAAGGATTTTTTCAGATATATACGGCTCCCAACTCAACATTTTTTATGAATTTAGGGGAAATGTCAGTAAAAAATGCTAATAATAGAAATAAAACTTGTATTTACCAAACATAAAATATAAATATATAAAATAGTAACAAAAAAAAAAAAAGTTAACTAACGGTGGGAGGAGTAAGAAAGTGGTCTAACCAATAATGTGTAATAAGCGGATACGTTTGTTTCCAGTAATTAAGTGCGCCTCTTGTCGTGCGTAGATATCCGGTTCCCGGCTGACCATCCCGAAAAGTTCTTGCGGATTCGTCCGTTTCCCGTCGCTAAAGGGTTAATAATTTACACAAAAAGATAAGGTAAATTATTAAGTCTAGAATATTTTCTAAGCAAAATTTTACAAAAAAAAAGATAAGATTCAGACTCGGGATATAACCTGTGAATATTTTCAGGCCAAAATAACCAATATTTTTGGAATTGTAACATTTTCAAAATAATTATTCATAACGAGACGAGTTTTTTGGAGTTCTAAAAAAAAAAAAAAATTAACCAGCAAGAAAAGTTGTAGAAAACTTCATTTATGATCACAGTATGCCATAAATAAACTTTTTAGACAAATTCATTCCGTTCTATCGATTTGCTAATAACTTACGGTCCACTAAGTGTAATCTCCTTGGGTAAAACTTTACTTTGGGAATTGCATTCTATATAGTGTCATTTATATTTTTATGTTAATTTAAGCAGCTTTACCCTCCAAGTAGGTTGAAACTAATTGTATGTCGTGCAGTATATTTTCGAAAGAAACAACGCAAATAAATAACATCAAAGTTATTTTTGTATTACATTCAACCGAACAAACAAAATTTACATATTGGTTACGTCAGCTCGTTTTCCCCTATTTCTTTTAAGCTTTGTATATTTGCTCTGAAACACTGATAATTTAAATATTGAATGTTTTTGCAATCAGCCTCAGACAACTCGAACAGGTTTCTAACAGACTTTTTTCTCTTTTTTAATTGTTGCCTAATGGATCTGGCTCTGTAAACATTTAATTATCTCTGCAGAAGATAAAATACACCCCTTTTACAAACACTCGAACATTTTATTCGCAAAGTGGCATTTAAATTTTTTATGAACATTTCAGTATTAATAATATTTACAATGTTTTAATGAACTGTTCCGCTTTTCCCTTTACTTATTTTTCAATATCGAATAATCTTTAGAGATTTAAATATTTCTGATTGGGTTTCGTTTTCTTTTGTAAATGATTTTAATAATATAGTCAGAGTGAGACCCTCCAACTGGATTCGGAATTACGAAATGGGAAAAATTGCACTTTTCCACTTTCTTATGATTTTTTTTTTAAAGGCAGTATTGGATTACCGATTTACAATACAGCGGTGAGAGCATAAATCATGGGGTATAGTCCGAATAAGTGCGGGAGTTTTGAAACTTTGGGAATTTGTAGATTTCGATGCCCTGAAGAAAAAATGCAAAAGGTGATCTCAGCCATATTGAAAAAATGGCGCACAAAAACAGTTTGTTTTAAATATCTTGATTCGGGTGCCTCATACGACACCTTGAGGTAGAGTATATGGCGCGGTTTTTTTTACGTGGTTGTATCCTATAGACGTATTCCACGACTAGCCTGCTTCTTAAGGCGTTTTAGGTGCTTGATGTCGAAGGTCCAAGTTCGTTGTAGTCTTCAACAATACTTTCTTCGAAAATTGCTTCAATTCAACTTTTTCAAGATAGTAATGCTGAACCAAACGCTATCGCTGTTGCTGGAGAACGCTTTATTATTGCACTGTACGGAGCCAAACATGGGGACAATATCTCTCTGGATGCTTACCGTTACCAATGTTCCGTAAGATTGCTCAGAAAAAGCAAGTTTAACATCGCGTCTCTACCACCTACAACTGCAGCGGCACGGAGCATTCATTCGGGACATATTATCAAGTCAAGGAGTGGCAGAGGGTTTGTAAAAATGTTGAAGAATGAGACTAGAAATAGAACAAAGCTAGGCTTACACCAGTAACAATGCTAAAAGATCCTGCTTCTGAAAAGCTACTTAAATTTCTTTCCTGTAAATGCAAGAAAGGGTGCAGTGCAGCATGTGGTTGTAGAAAGGCAGGGTTAAAATTTTCTGTAATTTGCAAATTTTGTAACGGACAAAGCTGCGATAATGCACCAGCAACAGTCGACAAGCTTCATGACGACGAGGAAGTCGACCCTCCAGTCGTAACATTTCTCGCAAGCATGGAGAACAATCAATACGTAGAATCAGTGGAAAGCGCAATGGAAGCCATTTGTGAAGAAAGTATTGTTGAAGACTACAACGAACCCGGACCTTCGACATTAAGCACCTAAAACGCCTCAAGAAGCAAGCTAGTCGTGGATTAGGCCTATAGGGTATAAAAAACCCGCCATATACTCTACCTCAAGATGGTGTGGAAACAAGTATTGAATATCGACAGACAAGTAAAATCAACTATATTTGAGGATTTTCAGGTATGAAAACAAATTTTGTCTCAACAAATACTCCTTCATAAAAGTCGCACTAAATCGAGAAATTGCAAAATATTATAATTTTGCAAGAATGCTTGACTTCGATCGGCTGCTGCATCGAAACTATTCAGTTTAACGAAAAAATGTATGGGACATATTTTATAGAAAATTTAATGCTCTTTTATTTTCATAAGAACATTTTTTGCTGCATGAGGCACCCGAAGTGAGGTATTGAAAAGAAACTGTTTTTGTGCGCCATTTTTTCAATATGGCGGCGCCGGCGTCTAAGATCACATTTTGCATTTTTTCTTATTTAATTCAGATGACTTTTTTTTGTGAGATTGTGCCACACTGAGTGTGGCACAGTGGCAACCAAAAAAAGTGGTCTGCGCGGGGGTACTGACCACACCTATCCCTTGTATTTTGAGCCGCTGAACACGAATCTGACCTTAGATTTTCCCCTACACATCCGGTTTTTTTTTAACAGCAAAAAAAGTCTGTTGAATCGTGACATTTATATATTTATTTGCTGTTAAAAAAAAAACTTGACATATAGGGGGAAAACTAAGGTCAGATTCGTGTTCAGCGGCTCAAAATACAAGGGATAGGTATGGTCAGTACCCCGACGCAGACAACTTTTTTTTTTGTTTGCCTGTGTTATTAATATCTAGTAACCATTCATACCTAAATCGATTAATATTAACATATAAAAGGTATGTAAGATGAAACAGTGGAAAAAATGATTGATTTAGGACGTACTTAAACCATATTAGACCCCCGAGACGTCACCAAAGCACACTTTTCAATAAATTACAATTTGTCCTTTTCAAATTGAGTTTGTTTTCAACGAATTCTTGAGATCTATGCGGCAGTTTGCTCGAAAACGGTTGTAATTATCAAGTTCTATCAAGTGTACCTTCTTACGTAGAAATTACTCCTGCATGAGATTTTCTAGTCATAAGTGCCACTACGTTTCGTAAAAAATAAGAAAAAAATATTCATCATCAGGTATAGCTCATGAGGCGCCCTCCACGTATAGCGTGATGTAATATGTACATTATTGTTTCTTAGCTTAAGAAATATTTCCTTACTAAATTGGGAGAAGATCGGTCAAGAGGTAGTTGGGATATTGCAAAAAAAAAAGAAAAAAAATACAATTTTGACACCCTATATCTTTTTGCAGAGCAACAATTTACTAAAGCATGTTTGGTTATATATATATATATATATTTTGGTCTAAAGAATCTAACCCCGAACTATGGCCTATTATTAATGGTTCACCCTGTATCAATTCTGCAATAAATGCGGTTATAGTTTTTTTTACATTACGCTTTGAATGTTATTTTTAAGCTATTTCCAATTTGTCAAGAGGAAATTACATTTTAAATTTAGTTTATTGTTCATATTGCGGAAATGATCCAAGTGATTTCAATGGAGTTGAACAATGAAAACTTTCAGCTTTATTGGCATGATGCGGATCTACTGAATTCAGTGGATACACGTTTTCGATTTATACAATCCTGCGCCATCTAGTCGTGGGTATCTTAACTGTGGATTGATTTTGATTCTGAAATTCCCCCTAATTCCTTATATTTTGAAAATAATGAATATCTGGAACTTTTCCATCTGAGCAGTACGCAAATAAGTTTTTATTAATATTAGTCCAGCCACTGAATATTTTGGCTTCGGAATCTTCAGGAACAAGTCGGATTTTGATGCATTTTTATTAATGTTTGTTATATCTAATTATTTAAAATCACAAATATTCCAGCTAAATGCCACCCCGTTTTCAGGGGGTGGCATTTAAAAAAAAAAACAAAAATATTGGAGCTGAAAGAGAACCAAATTTTGAGAAGAAAACGATCTATGCAACTTTTCTTTCAAATTTATAGTCTTTAATTTATAACGACTTGAAAATTGGGACATTACCTTGAAAAAGGAGGTATTTCAACATGATTTTTGTCAAATAAGTATTGCATTGAGAGAAAACATGCTAGACACAAATAAGAGAGCTACTAAATTGGAGATGAATTTCTTATTTTTCTAATTTCTGTAAAATTAATGTTAAAATTAAATAATTTTTCGGAGAGATACGGAAAGATGGCGCCTGAACGTTTATAAGATGAAGTATTTAGTGTTAAATATCTCAAAAACAATGGAACTTAAGTCAAAAATGTTAGGAATCAAAATGAAAGACTATTAATTAGGCTTTCAAATTCTTTTTTGTCTATTTCTGTAGCATAAAAATCAAAAAAGTTGTGACAGAAACAATGTGCTTCCTCACATTTTTTTAATAAAGACGCCACCATTTTGTTAATATAAGTACTTAGTCAGTAATTAAAAAATAATATTTTTATATAAATACTGTCTTTTATTCACATATATTATAACCTAGACGCTTACATTTTTCGACCATTTACAAGAAAAAAAATGCATTTTAAACTATAAACGGCTTTTCGAAAAAACGTAATTCTTTTTTTCTTAACAAATATGTGAATAAATATTAGTTTAAATGAAAAAATGATAGCTATATCAAAAATAAAGCTTATAACCCGAGAATGAATTTGTTTTACTTTAATATCTAAGTTGGATTAATAGTTTTGGAGATATTTAAGTTTATAGACGGCATCCGAAAAATAATAGGATGAAGTATTTAGTTTAAATGTTGAATATCTTAGAAACCATAAAATTTCCATCAAATTTTCTAGGAAACAGAATTAAATATAGTGAATCAATCTTTTAAATGATTTTTTTGTTTGTTTCTGTATCATACAAAATAAAGAAGTTAATGGCCGAAGTAATGTGCTTTTTCACATTTTTTGTTATTGTAGTTGCCCAGTGATTAAATTTTTTTTCAAAAATGCTGTTTTTGTTGACATATAGCATCACCTAGATGTTCATTTTTTGTCCTTTTAAAGCACTTGCTTTAGAGAAAATTTAAATCCTTCATATTTTGGCCACCATTTTGAAAAATTTTCGAAAAATTTCAAGAAAATCTTTTTTTCAACAACATTCTAGTAATCAGCGACCCCAAAAACCCCCTCAATCTTTTTATTGTGAGTTTATGAAATTTATGAATTATTCAAAGGATAATGAAAAAATTCATAATTTTCAAAATTAGAATTCAAAAGTTTTATTCCGCTGGTCGAAATGTTTCTGATTTCAAGTAATATAGTATAAGAAATATTTTTAAAAAGTTTCATTATAATTGGTACAGTTAGTGAGAATTCTGAAGTTTCGTTGATTTGTATTCTTCATTGACTCGATTGTATGTAACATTTAGGCTATGCCTAAAATGAGTGACAGAATGTAAAGTTATTTGCAAATTTAATCTCTAGTAGTTCTGTAGTTCGTATCAATAATTATTAAACATTATTATTTTGGATATTGAGCAGATAACTTTCAAAGAAAAACATTCGTTTCTTTCATACACCAATGAAAGTTATCTGCTGAATACCAAAAATAATAATTTTTAACAATGATGTTAGCAGAAATAATAGGTATTTATTTTTCATATCAATAATATTTAAGATTTTTCACTTCTTGGATAATGTTTGTATTTTATATATTTTTTCTAAGCGTTACAGTAAACCATTTTCTTGTTTTTGAGATTTTTATTTCAAATACTGCTAATTCTATGATCACTTTGTTTATTATTTACAAAAGATATTTGTGATGAGGAATGTACAGAGAACTGGTGACCGAGGTTATAAGGGTATTTAATACACTCTTAAGTGCGACACACTGAACCTCTATTTACTGATTGATTTTTTTTCAATAGAAAGTCACGCAAGCTGCAATATTCGTCAATTTTTAATAACTACGGGACATTATCCTACGCGACATCTGTCAATGAACTACTACTAACGCAGGTTGATTAATTATATTCACCTTACGAATTAAAGTTTCTACAATATCGGTTTTTACTTTCAAAGTTCAATACATGCTAAAATAAATCTACTACGTCATCAAATTCCTATATCGGAATAATTTGTATTTTAATTCAAAGTATAAATTTATGGGATGAAAAAGAACTTGAAATTTGGCAACATTGCACTGATACTTAATTTAGAAAACAATGAATTTACCAAAAATGTACTTTTTTTCAATGCAAGCACTTCGTTATTTAGGTCACTACGACGATACCCACGAAATGATTGTACAAAAACGTGTAATGACGAGATGGCAAAATTGTTCGTGAGAAGTTTTACTTAAGAAAGAACCGAGTTGTGTAAACAGGGGAGCAGAGCGCGGTAGGCAGAGAGAGTATAATAACAGGAAATTTTGGTGCTATGAAAGGACTTGCATTGTCCTGTAAATAAGCAAAGTTGCCTTAATAAAAGTTACTTTCTCAACAAAATAAATCCAAGAAACGTACGAACAACTACATAAAACCGCTTATAAGAATGTAAAATCCCTCCGCGAAAAAAGTTTAAAGTGCGCTTAGATGTGTATATGTACCTACCCTCTGCAGGACAATAATTTACATTCTTTTATTTCTGTAATTCTATAGCAGTCGAACGATTTTAAATAATTTTCTGCGCCATTTGAATACGAAATCGGCGATATTTTACTTCAAAGCGAGTGTCTCAGGAATTTCACATGCAGATGTGTTTTAACCGACAAAGGGTAGTCTGTGGGTAACAGTAATATCTAATAACCAGGCACTTGATAGGATATAATTAATTTATATAAACCAGGGCAAAGTAGCAATGGTATTCAGTCATTAGTTCCCTATGGCTCAAAGGACCCCTATACAAGACCTAGGTTAAAAGTTATCCATCATAAACACATATTTCCATGATATGAAATTTAATCACTCTAGATATATATTGTACAAGCAGTAACAACTATAGTCAATTCATTACCTAATATTTCAAACTAATAATACTGTTTAAATAAACTATATATAATTATTGAGCTTTTATTTGATTTGATATCAAATCATTTTATTTTTTTAACAATCAATATAGAAAATAAAAGTTATTAAAACTCGATTCATACTTATACTTGCCTAGTTTGAATTTTTTAAGCATTCATTGTCAGCGGGTGCAGGTTTAACGCTTTGCTTCTAAATTGCACTGCCTCTTTCACTTATGTGTTTATTAATTATTGCTCAAAAATACTTTATGTCGGTTATAAACAGCCCCCCCCATGGCTATTGGGGGAGTTTTAGGGGCCCAACAGAAAGCATGACAAAACCCCCCCGCACATTAATTTTTAAGCGCGGGGGGCCGCCAGAGATGTTGACAAAAATTTTTTTTCCTCATTTTTCCTCCCCCCCGTTCATAAATTATTAGGCGTGGGGGCCCGCCAGTAACAACTATAATCAATTCATTACCTAATATTTCAAACTAATAATACTGTTTAAATAAACTGTATAATAATATAATCATTGAGCTTTTATTTGATTTCATCAATAAAAATAAAAACCTTTTTTTTAACAATCAATATAGAAAATAAAAGTTACTTATACTTGCCTAGTTTGAATTTTTTAAGCATTCATTGTCAACAGGTGCAGGTGCAGGTGCCTTTGCTTCTAAATTGCACTGCCTCTCTCACTTACGTGTTTATTAATTATTACTCAAAAATACTTTATGTTGGTTGTAAACAGCCCCCCCAAAAAATTTCTTTCCACATTTCTCCCCCCCGCTCATCAATTATTGGAGGTGGGGGCCCGCCAATGAATTTGGTACCGGGTCCTATGATTTGATGTGGGGGGCCTCGTTATAAATTAACCCAATTCGATGTGTTACTACTAGGTACTAATGTCAACTTGAAAATTTGTTGCTGTGTTTAATTTAGAATACAGAGGTGATGGGTGATGGTTAAGTATTAGTTACTATTATAACAATACATAATGACTACTATCAGCCGCGCACATTTTTAACAAATTTCACTGAAATCACGAGATTATTCGAGAAAATTCGAATACGTTCTAATTTGATCACCCCCATTAAGTAAGCATTACAGGCTTTTAGAAATCTTGCTCACGATATTTTGATCTCAAATGTACAAAAACGTATTTGCGTGTCTTTCTCTCTCTGTTTCTCACTCTCTCTGTCCTTGTCTCCCTCCCCTTTCTAGCTATCCCTTGTCTCTTTTTACTCTGTGTCTTTCTCTGAGATTGGGTGATATGCGTCACAAAGGGTGATCTTTAGTGCGAATAAGGCATTTATATATTTATCTTGTGGCTTCCAGTGTGGCTATTCTGTATTCATGTGAACACTAGTTTTCATGAGAAAATGGGCGGAGTTCTCCTAAAAACCAAAATGGCGTATTATCTAACTGTATGAGCACATCACGACAAAAAGCCAGAACTTGCTTCTCTTGGTAAATTATGAGGGAACTGAAACATTCTCACGTGATAATGAAAGAATAACCTCACTTTTTGGTAAACTGTCATTTCGTTTGTGACTTGGTATTTGTTTAGTATTTTGTAATTATTTTTAAATTTCGTGAACAACGAATTTCGGATATTATAAAAATTGTCACCCCATTTATGCAAGCCTAGCCTAACACGAATTATCTTAATTTCTTCCACTCGTACACTAATTTTACGATATTGCATGCACATTATAGAAAATGTGACACTGTACAGCACGTGATCTTCGACCGTGAAGTTGTGACTATCCTATTGGTTGAAATGTGGCAGCAAATGCTGGCACATCACGTCAGCGCATGATCACTGTGTTTGCTGTTTGCAAACCTTGGGTTTCTCTCCTCTCACGACAAATGCTCACTTTCATTGAAATTCCAGTAAGGAAAGTGAGCACTCACAAGTGTGAATCGTCTTTTAGAAATACCTTTCAGGACATTCTGATCTCAGATGTAGAAAAAAAGTATTTGTGTGTCTTTTTCTCTTACTCCCTCTCCCATTGTCTCTCCCTCCTCCCTTGTCACCAAACTCATAATCTGTCCCTCTCTCTCAATCACCATCATCGTGTGAAGGACGTGACGTATATTTTTTTAAGGACGCCAGCCGCGCTCCCCCCTTTGACTTTGGGTAGTTAATTTCTACTCTGAGTCTGGTAGATGACAAAGATATTAAAGTTTGTATTTACCGTGGATTACTAACTGTTCTCTACAAAGTCTTCGCCTTCTTATGATGTGTCGGTCTTATATCTAACAGTGTTTATTTATTTATTACTTCTAGATATCCGAATTACTTATTTAAAGTGCCTTTCTTCAGCTTTTGTGATCTGATTGATGTTCTGAATAGCAGGTGCTTAAAGGTCCTTTTCATTCAGTTGTCAACGCACATTAGGTTCGACTTAAAGTTAATCATTCAGTCAAGAAAATGCAAGAGTTCAAATAATTCCATTTATTTGTTTATGCTAAAATGTACAGTAAATATGCTATTCATATGTAACAATCTGCCCGCCAAACATGGCAAGGGCGGACGCCTCCTTTAAAGGGCGTGTATCTCAACCACCATACAATGAAGAGTCTATAGTGGCAATGAACTTGGCACAAAAAGATTCACAACTTCCTAGAAGCGTACGAGTTCCAGGTCAACGCGCTTGTGGGTAGCTTTATAGCTCCAATAGTAATTATATCATTTACAAGAACTTGTCAACTGGAAAACGCATTCTACGGCAGTATATAAGTTACATGAGGAGCTCCTGCTCCTTCGCGAAAACTATCGGCATGTAGTTTAATAAAGGTATTGTACCGTAACTTCGTTTCCGTAATTTATATATGGAGATATTTGTATGTACTCATTTATGGACTAACTGGTTTTTTAAAAAATTTGGCGCGCTTTCGAATTTTTCACTTTTAGTACAACACGTCTTCACGGACGTGAACAACACTTTTAATGCCAAATTTCGGAGCTGATGCCGGAAATTTGGTCAGTTATGCCTCATGACGTCTTTTTACAGTCGAATTTTTCGACATAGATCGTTTCTCCGGGCGTAGGGCAGAACCAGGCATGCCTTAAAGTGATAACCGTGATGTAATGGATATACTGCTAGTATAAAATAAATAAAAGTAGCCGCATCTCACATTATTCGTGTTTCACGTGAGATAGTAATCTGTTACTACTTTAAGTTTTATTTTGATATTGAATCAACGTATTTCTAAATGTTGCAAGCACAGTTTTACTTCATTTAGTCAATGTAAAATATTTTTCTATATCATTTAGGAGTTAAGGTATAAAAATAATAATAAAAGACATATTTGTTTCCTTAAAAATGCTTCATTTCATAAATATACAAATTCAGAAATTTGCCGCAAAAATTTTGGTAAAAGTTATACGTACTTTATCCATTTGCCCTGTATATTTTATATTAAAAGTATAGCAAATTTCGTCCTTGACGTGTGTTAACTATATACAAAGTATAGTCCTCCATCACAATTTTGCTATTAATTATTTTCTTAATGTTGTCCATCCTGTAAATTTCTCTCTAAAAGTATATCAATTTCTTCTTTGGCAATTGCGTTGATTACATATCAAATATTATTGTCCTCTCTCACATTTTTTTCATTAATTATTATTTTTAGGCACATTCTGTGTATTTTCGCTAAAAGCACGTGTGGAATATTATTGTTTCCCGTAAAATTGTTTTCATTTTTTTTATGGTGTCCACTTTGTATATTTTCCGCTAAAAGTACATTCTATTTCTTCGTTAGGGATAGATCCAACTACCTACCAAATATTATTTTTTCTTGGTTGAATAGTTTTGTAGATATAGCGCCAACAGGCAGACATACACCAGACCGACACACAGAGACTGACTGATGGAATTAACACATCTTAATTTTCGTTTCCCTTTGGTACGCGAGGAAAGTAAACAAAGAAAAGAGTTTTCTCTTTAAATTTAAATATTCGAAAGATTGAAACACACATGAACAGCAGTGTAAGAAAAATGTAATTTTTCCCAACACCTACTCAAAAAATTGTTGTTTAGTTAAAGTTAAAAACCAATTGACAAACCAGTATTCAAAATACATTACTTGTTTTACATGTTTTGATGACTGCTAGGGGCATTTTTATGGAAACATTTTTGGTATTTTATTTACTAGTGATAAAAAAATGTATCCATCCTTATTAATAAAATATGTAATGTAATGAAAAAACTCAATAAATTCAAATTACTTATAAATTAGAAATAAAAATAGCGATTTACTAGTGAAAATGAAAACCTTTGTTTGTCTTTGTTTTATTTATATGGCTACAACCTATCACATCTCTTTATTCAAAATTCGTTATTCCATCGAGTGTGGCAATTCCACGCCGGAACAACAACTAGCGCCACCTATTGCTCGATCTCAAAACTTCCTGAAATTTGTAATAGCTTTCCTGAAATGAGCTTTCAGCTTTGCTTGTTTAACGCTTTGTGGAGCCACATGGCAGTCTCGTTCGTGCCTGGGAAAGCTTTCTAACCCAGCCCAGCCGAAATCGATTTTCAGAGGGTGAGCTTCCGAATCCTGAAAATAATTCTGTGATCTAAAATCCCTCATTGAGCTGGTCACGTAGAACCCTGAATTCCTACACATCGCTAGCGACAATAGATATTTTTGTGAGTTATATTGGATTCTTCTCTCTCTTTGAATTGCAGATATTTTCCTGCTATGTTATAACGTGTTTTTTAAATTACATGAATTTCTACTATATTCTTTTGTAACAGACATGGAATTTAGAAGAGGAACTTGAAATATTACATAGTGAATACGGAATAATTTATTTTTGTTGGAATTTTATATTGTTCGTTAAACTAGACATAAAGCACATCATAGATCAACAAGCCCTGAAAAATATCTAGTTATTATTCTGGAATTTACTTCACTTAATTTTATGGTTTAAGTAAATTAAATTGTTTAATGTGTTATAACTTTTAAAGGAAAATTTTAATACGTATAAAGAGAAGTTATAAATAAATATATCTATTGACAAATACATTTAATGTTTGGTAATTAATCGAATAAAATATAGGTTTAATTAAAACCAACACGTGGGAAAATGAAACCAATTTATATAACTGGTACATCCATAAACGTCCAGAGAAAAACTGAATATGTACCGTTAAATGTAACTGACGTAAAATTTGTTTTCCTTTCTTGTCAAGGTTTCAAGGTTTATGGAAAGAATACTGTATATGAGGAAGATTTAACTCTTTCCTAATTATCAAGTCTTATTTGATTTGGAATGGGAGAGGATGTAATTCAAATAAGTTTTACAAAGGCTTACCAAATTAACGTCGCTCTGTTACATGTGCCGCTTTACACTCTTGACAGTTTAGTTTATCGCTATGCTTCTTTTACTTTAGTACAGTACCAGAAACCGATGTTTATGTAGCATCTAAATGTCTTGATTTGATTTTAATTTACCAACTTACGATTAGCCATTGCTGCACAACTCGCCAGGCCGGCTACGTCTACGCTCAGTTGGATTTGGGTCATGCTTGTTGTCAACAGACGCATAGTACAGGAGTGTGGGATAGGCGGTGTAGGTCTTTGTGAGATGCGTTGCCGGATTGTGTCGTGATATGGAGTGTTTATGCTTCTTTTTTATTGCTTTATGCTTTTTTGCATTTTTTCCCTCGCTTTTCTTTCCCAGTATGCTTGATCCTTTTCTTTCCCTAAAAATATTAAACAATTTACTTCGGTGAACCTATTTAGCAAAATGTATGAAATAATGAGATTTTTCCCCATTGTGCCTGCCCAGACATTTTGGTAAAACTATTATGATGGAGACGTTACAAATTGCACTCCAAGTATTCATATATTCAGTCTGGAAAATCCCTTCTGTACGATAAGGAAGGAGCAGGTGTATAAAAAAATCGGCAGGAAGGCCTTGTACTATTTGCATATGATACGCATAAGGCTCTGTTCCTTCGTGGTGCGCCATACTGTGAACTTAGAAACTCCACTTTGTGTTGAAAGCTTCTTGATATTTGTACTAGGATTTTTTCCTCAGCTCCTAGAGTTTAATGCTTTTAATATTCTCCAGTATCTAATATCATCCTGTAGAGGATTTTTTTTTTGACATTTACTACTGTTACGGTGGTAGTGCACAGTCGACAATGTGTTCACTCTCTAGGAGCAGGTACGTTGGAAAATCGTTTCTGATGAATTGAGCGAGCCTGACGTGTTTAGAATTTATAAAAGATATAATTGAATGATACAGGGTGTAATCAATTTCATGTCATTAAAAAAACTAGTGGTGGGGAACAACTAAGCGAACAAAAAAACTTTATATAACATGGTCTAAAACCCATAGTTTAAAAAAAAATAAACAAAAATTTCGAAAATTTTCAATAATATTGTTTTAGAACTGCTGGAATGTTGGGATAGGCTTTTATCTTCGAGTATGTCGGCGCCTCTAACCATCAAATACGCTAATACGGCTCTTTCAAAGTATCGCGCTCCTTTGTTAGAGACCGCGCGTCAGCGAGGACACAAGTTGATAATCACACTTTTTTATGGCTTTTTAAAAGTAGGTAAGGTAAGGTCTTTAGCGGTGCGGTAAAGGTGAAAGATGTCGGCGTTTTCTGAGTTCTTAGTAGATTTGAAGAAAACTATACTCTCCCTTGTGCAATATTTTAGTTTCTGTGGGCACTTCGTTAAGTACACACGTTGAACCCGTTCGTTGTTTTTGTATGTTACTTTTGTTCTTTTTGAATTTTGGGCCACGTATTTACAGTTAAGATTTATTTTATTGACTTACCGTTCAAGTCGTTAAGTTCTTGATTACGTACAGACACTACTTGTTCATTCCTTTTGTGTTGCTTTTTGGATTTTGGACCAAGTTTTTATTTTTATTTTCTTTATTGACAATGTTAGTTGATAGTTTAGTGTGGTATTTTAATGTGCATAGAAACCATAAAAAATGATCCTAATTTACCAAATGTGTTGAACGGAGTGCGTATGTCCTTAGTTCGACGTGCCGAAAAGTGTATTGATGCAGACGGAAGCCATTTCGAACAATTTATGTAAATCAATAATTTATTGGTAAGTTCTAGATTTACCGAATATTTTAGTTTTCGATACCTGATCGGCAATTCATTAAATAAATCAGATTTTTTCCTAACTTAAAATACACATAATTGTTTTCTGTTATCGTATTTCAGACGACTAATTCTTTATTTCCCAATGTCATGCAATAATTTCTCATTTTTTTAAGCTTTTAAACCAAAACACTCATTTAGGTTACAAATGTTAATAAACCACATTTAAATCTGAAAAATTATAAACAACAATAAAAGCTTTAATATTTTGTTCTAAATTAAAAAAACACACATATAAAGAAATGCTGTATTGAAACCTCTACGCCTATCATTTGCATGCAATTCTGCAAAAAGAGTAACGAATTATTTACATTTTTATAATTGGTTCCGTCGAGGCGGCCATCAAAGGTGCCGCCCTTCTTTGCTTTGGAACCGCGGGCCGCCGCGTGCCGGTTAGAACGAGTCGGTCGGTAATCTTTGCACTTTTTTATGACAATTTAAAAGTTGTATAATTGGGAAGTACACGTCCATTAACCCAGAAGGGCAGTGGTTCTCAAATGTTTCCTACCCTAATATTCAAATTGTTGACCTAGGTCAGTTTTATTCAAAGTGCCCCTAGAGGAAAAAGTTTCTTGTTTGTCTAGTCGGTCCCCATTACCAGTTTTTTTAAATGACATGAAGCTAATTACACCCTGTATATTCTTATTTTTATTATTTACCAGCTTAGTAGCCTATCGGGCTAAAGCGTGTTAGTGGCGAGCAGATTTGGTCCTATTAGCTACCGTGTTTTGGGTTCGAGTGTCAGTGAGTAACGAATGCTATGTGAGTTTTTTCAGATGTGTAACCCCCTTCCGGAGAGCCTTCGCTTAGAATTTGAAGGTTGTCTACTATGTGTGGTGTATGTGTTTATGTTATTCTTCTCATTCACAAAGTATTGGTAGAAGTTTTGTGATTCATATTATTTTAGTCGGCCTCCATTTGTTGAATTTCACGCCCGACAAGTAACTTAGATTCATATCTCAAGAAATTATGTTTGGCTGAAGTTCAATTAATTTTTATTTTGGAAATATATCTCGAGACTTTTATAGTTTTAGATTTTGAATGGAAATATGTGTCATAGTCAAATTGTCCAATATACTATTTTACCCCTTGAATAAATTTACGCCCGCCTATGTATATATTAATATAATATGTTTTACTTTAGTATAGTAAATTGGATAAATTTAATATTTATGTTATTTTATCTGTATTAATATTTCACGTATTGACGTAATATAGGAGGCAAATTTAATGTAGATTTTACCCTATCTATAATTATAATCTACCATGACATGTTTATAATCTATCAACCAGGACTTGCATAATATTGCCCGAAGTACGTGTGTTAGAGAAGCCGATTTAAACGTGGAATAGTGCAGAATGGACCAGCAAACACTGCAACTTTTATTCCATAATGTACATCTGTCACAACCATTCATTCCAATAATCATTATTGTACGTGTTGCGATTTAGACACGCCATTAATCATTATTTCTTGGCCACGGCCCGACTGTATCCATTTATTGTCAATTATTATTAGGGTTGTTCCACAATACTGTTCACAACGCTTTCGTTTTTGATTTAATACCGTCTAAAATATCATGAAAGGTTTTCAGTTAAGTTGACCAACGTTACGATATCCAGTTTCTAAGTGTCTGTTGTAATAAATCGTTTAAAATTTTAAATCAACTCAATAGTTCAATCCTTATGAGTTACGCTTGAGATCAAGAAGTACCGGGTTCGAATCCTAGCTAGGGTGTGTATATTTACTGGCTTCTTTAATGCGTTACTGAGATGGTAGCGGAAAGCTAGACCGCGATTAAGTGAGACAATACGGCTGGTCGCTGCTATATCTCGAAGTTCAAGTCTCATTTGCGGCAGATGGCAATATCTCAGGCAATGGTTGATGTGTAGATGTCTGTTGTGCGTGTGTCCAAAATGTCGCCAGGATGTTAGTATGAAGAAGACGTTAGAAAATATATTAAAATTAGGCAAATGCACAGATCAACACTCGAAACGTGTAATGCTACATAATTTCTTTCGACTTTAAAGCATCGTAATTTCTGTCATCCAGTATCATTTAAAAGATAATGTCAATTCCTGAATACTTTGTTAGGAATTTGGCCATTAGTATTAATCGGAAGAATTATTTTTTAACGAAATAGATGAAAACACTTTTCTTTATTTTTTATCATTAATTTATTATAACTTAATTAAAACGATTCAACTTCTTCAAACCACACATTAGAATCAGGTCATGTTTTTCCACAATTAGCACATATTAATATGTTACACATGCAGGAAAATAGTTTTTATGTAGGATCGCTAACAGGACACTGCAAACTAAACAAACACCTTCATACATTGGGAGTTATAGATAACCCCAAGTGTAAAGAGGTGTAATCTGGAGGAAGACTGCCCTACTCTTTCAATGAAAAGAGGATCTCTACTGGGGATTTCTGGCTCAGCATGACCGAGAGCAATAACTAGGCCAGGCTTTCTCAAATACATCACAAGTGTTGGTTGGTTTGAGGAATGCGGGCTCGATGGTCATTCCGCCACCTACGGGGGTAGTACAATGGGCCCGCCATGAGGCCTGAGATCACGTCAGCGCAAACATAGAAAAGCATAGCAGAGTGAACATAAAAAAACTAAGAGTGATAGAACATGAGTTCATGCGCCTCATTTCAAATTCTTCACATTACTCCTCCTCTTTAAGAGACTTTATGCAATTTGCCATGACCTGACTCCACTAGTGGACTACACGTTTAACAAGACTCTTAAAAATTCTATACATTTAAATTAACAAACAACATTTGGATTAGAGAACATAATGCCTCTGTTTGAATGGAACATATATTTCCATATCAGGCGCTAACCCCTGTAGCCACATAGCCTCCCCTTTGCCTTACCTCAATCAGTGATAGTATTCATGGCTCTATTTCTTTCTAATCCTTATTTCGTTCCCTTCTTGTACTTTTTGTCATTCTAAATTATCTCTTCCCAGTCATCTAATTTATGGAATCATTAAAAACCACATTCTAAATCTCAGATTAAGCGATTCGACATTCACTGCGCCTACTCTCAATTCTTTGAATCAGGTTTTCTGATTTAGTTCATTTTTTGGGTTAGCTAAAGGACCCCGCACATTTCTTAAGAAAAATGGCTTTCTGTCAAATTTTCTGAAATTTTGCAATTTGCTACTCCATATCATGGTGATCAAAAATTGTTATGAACACAACTCGATTCTATGTGCCATTTTTTGTAGTAGAATGCCTTTTTAAAGTTGATTCTTGGCCCTTCAATCATATACATTGAATATCATTTATTAGCATATAAGTTTTATTATTCCCTTTGGATATTCAATGATTTTCGTGCACCGATGGAAGAAGTCTTGGTTTTATCCACCTAATTTCCTTAAGTTCGTCCGGCTTCATCCCGTCCAGTCTTTCAACTGCCGTAACGGCGAGCGTCGTGGATGTCTGCCTGGCTATGGGAGCCGCTATAGAAAATTGTCATTGTATTTAACTTATATTAATATATCTGTGAATTGAATTGTGAATGGATAGCCACATAGGATAGCCACATTTTTGGGGCACCCTCTATGTTTCCGGAGGAAAACTTTTGTAAAAAAATAACCGAGTTTGTGAGATTTTTCTACTACTTGAGGTAACCGTGTTGAAAACATGAATGGGATATTTTAACATTGCGACGCGCGACGGTATGTGGTGTTGGATTATAAAAAAATAAATGAAAAAATACTTTTTAAAAACAAGCTTTTATTATTATTTGTACTAAAACGAAGAAAATAAAAATAAAAAAAATAATTTTCTTAAAAGCTTGTCGCGTGCCAGACGTTCATACAGGCATTAATTTTGTTTGACAGAGTAAATATTTTTTTTATTTCTATTCACGCAACAACATTTTAAGACAATTATTTTTTTTTTTATTTTTTTTTGTTTTATTACACCTAAATAATAATAAAAGCTTGTTTTTTTTTCAGCTCAATGGACGTCGGTAAGTGATTCAAAATTGACTTGCGAGAATCCTCCTAAACGTACTAACTAACAAACATACTGACTAACTAACATATAGAGCAAGTTAGATAATAGCTTGTAAAAACGAGGATATTTATTGCTGGAAGGCTACGAACCAAAAAGATCTTAAAATAACCAGTGGATATAAACTCTCAGAGTAAATTTTGAATTACTGCAAATTTATTTAAATTATCAGCTATAATATCCCAAGGACATTGATAATACGAAATAATTTTATCACAGTTTCCGAAAGCACTTGCTTGGTAATATCCCGACGCCGTAGGCAGAGGGATATTACCTAAAAGCAACTTGAGGATCTTTTCAGTGTAATTTTGTTGTGATTGGTTGTTTCAGCACACGTGATTAGAAATGTGCGAATTTAATAGGATTACTATTTGAGCTAAAAATTTTCTTTAAAAGATAAGTGTTTTCATTGTCTTCATTCAGATTTTTCCTATTTATCCGAAAGATAAATTTTAAAACTTTCTTTGAACTCATTCAGTTGGATGTGACAGTCATATATAAGGCTCATATACATAATAATGGAGAAAATTAGTTTATTCGAAAGGAATACCTTATTTTAAAAGTCTTGACTCAGCTTATGGCGTACACACTAGTACATAGTAACAAAGAAATTATCTTTCTACATACATAAGTAGATTAAAGTGCAAATTAACATTTTTTAAATGACAATTTTTTTTAAATCCTGTTAAATTTTACAAAGTTAGTAAAACTGGCGTTTAGACCTTAGGAACTTTCCGCACTTAATATTGGTAGGTCTATAATGTTTAAACAAGTCATTTGAAATGATAGAGAACAGTTTTTGGATACAGAAAACCGAAAACAATAAAAAAAAATGTTCGGCAACTGGGGTTTTCCTGAGTTTTTAATATATTTGTGTACCTAGATATGCGTAAACCAATTAAAGGTGGAAAGCAATTAGAAATGGTCGAAAACATGATTGTTTTCACTTCACAAGAAAGACATTTTAAGCCACACCAAAGAAGATTAAGGAATATGTTAAAGGCAATCGCAGAATTCCACTCTACCATTGCCAATACAACCTTTAAAAATGTAATTTTTAACACAATTACAGAGAAAAATGTACTTTACTTACTTTACACGTTAATAAAACTAAAAATTTACTAAGAATTTTATTAAGACACAATTCTGACATCTTCGATGAATACTTAGTATGTTGAAAGAACAATAAACGTTAAATTCTTAGGAGTAATTTATGGCCCAATTTCTTAAGTGAAAGGAACGCATTCAATATCTAACTTTGACAGTGAGAAAGCTTTTTTATAGATTTTATATCTTGAGAGACATAAATGAAAAAGAAAAACTAAGCTTAATCAGAAGAGCTCTTTTTATTACATTAAAAATACTTCATGGATTCCATTTGCTGCAGTATCTTTATTCTGTCGCTATAATCCAACTTTAGATAACCAGGCACAGGGATCATAATCTTCAATAATTTGTCTCTATCCATTTTCACCAAATACAAAGGAAGAATTTTATAAAATATGCAGCAGTAATTCTGTGAGAAACTTTACAATAATCAAACAACCCTAAAAGTATTCAGAGCATAACAACTTTCTTTACAATTAAGGTGTTATTGTAAAACTGAAAATTTCAGTGTCTAAGTAAGAAAGCGTATAATATTTCAAGAGAAATTCTTGTATGTTGGTATAAAATAACAGAAGCTTTAATATAATTACACTCGTAGCGAACCTAAATTATAGAACAACTTTTAACATATCAAGTTTTAAACTAAGTTAAAACCATTTAAAGAGGAGTACGGCTTATACAACATTTACGGGAACGCCAAAGTATGGTAGGAAATAGGTCATATTACCAGACAAAACTTATGACTTTTTGTGTGTAGGTATCTGTATTATTTGAGATTTCCTGTATGCCTTGCGGATATCAATGGATAAATAAGACATTAAATGGCAGAATAATAAATGTGACAATAAATGTTTAATGTATTTGACAAAAACAGTATACACGAGATTTATAGGTAGAATTTCTTTTAAATTGGCGGAAAACTGTGTATCAGTTTACATAAAATGCAATATCTGGTATTACTTTATCGGGAAATCAAAATCTTCAAAACATTCATTCTGTTATAAACATCAGGATCCACAACATATTATGAGTATGTATACTTATGTAAATAATTCATTCGTTAAAGTAGAAACTATTATCCTATTTTGTTTACACTTTACTGATTTTCAATTTTTATGCTCATATTTCTATTTCCATACAGATTGCATAAAGAAGTACAATTTTTTAAATGCAGCTCTATCTTCTAACATTTATATTGCTTATTTTAATGCATACTTATTTATAAATTCACATTACAAAAAAGTAAAAAAAAGATGTGTGCTACTTATCATTTTTAGATTTAGTTAATAGCAATAAATGTGTTAGAAAATTCTGTCATGCAAATAAAAAATCGAGTGATATTTTTAAAGACGAACTGCACTAAATATAATTCATTTAAAAATCAGAAGTTTAAATAAGTACTTTGGCTGCTTGCTAATTATAATAAAGTCTAAACCTGAAACGTAAACAATTAGAATGATGATATGGCAACTCGCTCGCCTGTTTTGGTAACGAGGGTGATTGGAAAAAAGAAGAAGACAAAAATAACAAAAATAATATGAAGAAATGATAATATATATTTTTACTACAAAATGAATTATACCATATTAAATATCCATCTTGATTTAAATTAAATTGTTGTTATTATAGTGCATAGGTTTGACAATGTATGCTTCAAATAATTTTTCAAATATTTACACTATTCCAAAATTCTCTGAAAATAAGTTTACACACTTTACATAAAAATATATTTAATGTTGCAACTGTATATAGGTTACCATTTTCAAAGAGTAACAATTTTATACACGTATTATATAATATACTTTCGCAAGATAAAGAAAAAATATAATAGGTGGCATTACCATAAATTTAAATAGAAAACAAAACAATTTGACTAATGCATATATGAACACGATAGCTGAATGCGAAATTCTTCCAATAACACTTCAGCAAAAATAAGTGACGAAAACCAATCACACCTCTCCTCAACAATTTTAAGTCTCATCAAAATGGCGACTCAAAATAATCGTGTTATCTTTTCAAGTACATCAAAAATAGTTAAATGCAACTTTGCTTGAAAATCCCAGCTGCTGATTTTCTCAAGATATCGACAATAACGTTATTTTCCAATAAAAAAAACTCCGAATTTGCGAATTATTTGCATATATTCATATACCGTTTGTGTAGCGGCTCGCTAGACATAGATAGTAAGAATTACAACATCGCGTGTGCCAGCTGGCTGAAATGAAATAACTGAGAGCTGGGATACTTCGCTAACCGTCGAGTTTACAGCTCTGTGTTGTCATATCTCTCGCGCTACGTGAATGTACATGCCTAGGTATATATATACATGCAGGTGTATATGTATATGGTTATTTCCACAAAACTCTCCTTTCCAGGACGTGATTCGTAATTTTGCTTCCAACTATGTTAATGACAACTTTGATATTCTTTGATATAGATGATAAAGCTGGCCGTATTTCTTTTAATTATTGCTATAAAATTAACTTAAAACACCAAATTAAAGATAATTTTACCAGAAACAACTTTTATTCGAACTATATTTTTGTAAATGCCATATTTCCCGAGAAAATGGAGAAAAGTCGATTTTTTTGTATTAAAAATACCCCTTTTTACCTCCCCTATAGATTCTCGCGGATCCGTAAAACTCCTAAACTTTTTTGTCTCGTGAACTATGGCCTATTTTAAACTTATAACTAAAGTTTGAAGTCTGCACAATTTTTTTTCAAGTTACAGACATTTTTTTCAACCTTGCTCTGTACTATAAACTAATATTATTTACAAAAAAAATGCAAACACTAGTTTATGGAATATATAAGAATTTTTATGAAAGAAAAGTTTTTTAACTTTATTAATTCACAATTTAATGGTCTTGAGAGTGGCTTTCTCAAGAGCTCATCACAAGGGCAAAGAACGTTTATCATTTATCACTTTACTCTAAATATAATTATTTGGGAATAATCTATCAAAGGGTCGCAAATACTGTGGTTGAACAGAGGCGCAGATAGTTCAGAAACTGTCTTGTTTAATTTCTATTAGTACCACAGTGTGCTGCATTTATTTCATAAAATTATGTTTAAAAGTAATAATCTCAGTAATGATAGGTAGCGTATCTCTGGTTGTGGATTAAGTAAAAAAAAATTTTGAGGCTTAGGTTCTTGTATACACGCTAAATTACAATTTTATTTTTTCACCCCCTTTAATAATGAGGTGGGGGTAGTAATGGGGGTGGCTAATGCCAAAAATTTTTTATATACACTGAATACCAATTTTATGGACTCTTACCGGCTTGATTTACCTATTTACCCCCATTTACCCCAATTTACCCCCCAACCCTTCGTCGGAACAAGATGAAAATATAATCTAGTTCCAGATCTCGTTAAAGTACATACGTGTACTAAGTTCCAAGTCAATATCTTGAACGGTTCCAGAGTAAACGTGCGCAAAAAAAAAGTTACAGACACCGACAGACAGAAATTTTTTTTCGCTCAAACTTAAAATCTCGACGTTTCATGACATTTTAAGCCTATTTAGACAATAAAAATTTTTAAAAATTTTTTTGTCGTTACTATACTTCCACTGGATGTGGAAGTAATATATTAAAGTAGATTTCAAAATTAGCTAGTGTTAGGAATTCATTTATATGCAAAAGTTACTGTTAATAATATTTAAAACTAATTTCATTTTCTTTTTTTCAGGTGAGTTCATGCTTATATGCATAAAAGAGCAGGCGTAGGTGAGTACGCTTAAAATTGAATCCGAGCTTTGTATTATAAAACGACGGGATTTAAAAATGTAAACACAAAACTGTTGGATTTCTGTAGCTGGATAATGTTTTATGGAACAAACCCACTAACAGTTGTAGTCGTTTGGTTTAGACTATTTACATTCCGTAGGAAACAACTAGAGTTGTGCAAATCCACAGACGTTCAGTAAATTCTCTGCCCATATTTACCCACAATGCCGCAATATCCACAGACAACGAAATATTAATATAAAACTATATATCTCTACTTGATTTTATAAAAATGAAACATTACTTAGTTAACCATAGCCCCTAACTGTTTTTGTATTCGTTAATTAAACTTCTAAAATCTAGTGAAATTTTGCATAAATGGTTTTATATATTTTTTAAAATGTTAATCTACCAAGTTTCTAAACAAACATCCTCCAATTTTTTCCATGTAAAATCCTCTAAAGCCTAGGTTAAATTTACAACATAACTTTACAAAACGACTGTCGCAAGGGGATAATTTTATTCCGTGGGTAAGGTGAAATAATCACTCATGAGCGCTAATGTATATTCATATGTTACCCACAAATATAATTCATACAGAAATACACCGAAATACATGTTTATTCAATGTAGTATGCGATGATGTACACTATCGTCTAAATTATATTGTTGATCACAATTAATCCCTACAGACCAGGGAAAATGATTTGCATAATGGACATAAATTTGTTAATACTAGTTCAATCAAAGACCTCTACGATTAAAATTGAGCGAGATAAGAACAGGTGAAAATGGTACATTTATATTCTTATTAAAAACTACGTTTTTTAGTGAGTTCAGAGTACGATGAGTATGTACGCGTATGCGTGCGTGATGGCGTGTGCATGCGCGTGTTTCTATGTCTAAGTCTTTTATAAAATATGAATAATGTATGATATGTCAGAAAAGCAGAACATATTTATATATATATGAAATTTTATCATAACAATTAAATATTTATGTATTTAAAAAAAATGTTTAGTTTCGATACTGTTCAAAATTATAAATAATTGTATTCTTCACCATCAGCGCCGGTAATTGTTACGTCCAACTTCATTTTCATATCGTTTTTCATCATCGCTTACATTGGAATTAGTGAAATCATTAGCTTCAATCAAATTGAGTGCTTGTTCCTGCTTGCCATTCAAGCAGTTACACTCTTAGGAGATTTCACATACCGACGAACAATTTACTCCAGCTTTCATACAAAGACATCTTAAAGTACTATAATCTCCCACGCAAGTGCATCTTGTTAAATTTAATATGGAATTCAGCGGCGGCTGGTGAAATTTCAATATTTTTTTTCTCGTCTGTGGCGCATGGGACCCATACGAAATTTGGGAAATAACATCTAGAGAAGCACCTCTCTAATGACCCCTAAAAAATTTTGAAAAAGCAGTTTGCGAAAAAAATTTTGAAAATTCGCTAGCCTCCCCTGGGTCTAGGGACCCCTGTTTACTTTTATTTTTTTTTGTCATATGCATTTGACTTTTCATAAAAATGCATCGACAGATTTTGGAGTTTGTGAAAATATTTTCATTACTAACTGAAATACAATGAACTGAAATTTTGTAATTTTCAATTTAACAAATTACAATATTTCAATTCGTTGTATCTCAGTTAGTAATGAAAATATTTTCACAAACTCCAAAATCTGTCGATGCATTTTTATGAAAAGTCAAATGCATATGACAAAAAAAAATAAAAGTAAACAGGGGTCCCTAGACCCAGGGGAGGCTAGCGAATTTTCAAAAATTTTTTCGCAAACTGCTTTTTCAAAATTTTTTAGGGGTCATTAGAGAAGTGCTTCTCTAGATGTTATTTCCCAAGTTTCGTATGGGTCCCATTCGCCACAGACGAGAAAAAAAATATTGAAATTTCACCAGCCGCCACTGAATGGATTCAGGTACGGTTTCTAATGTTGTTCTTATAGGTTGTAAGAACCCATTTATTCTAGTCCTGCCCAACTGTTCTGCTGTTCTGGCGACATCTTATTATCAAGCTATTGTTACATTTGTTAATAGGTTCTAGAAAAATGTTGGCAGTGGATGCAGAAATAGAATTAAATATTTCCAATTTTACGATTTGATTCCATAAAGATTTTTGAAATGTTATAAATCTATATATGTCTGTATAAAAAATAATTTTGAATTTCATCAACACTGGGATCAGCATTATCAAATGTTTTTATGCATTGACCTTTCAGATATTTAAAGGTTTTTTATACTTACTTCGACAGCTTCAATGAACAGTAGTCACTGTTCATTTTTTAGTTGCTATCTATAGTCTGATTAATTTAATTAAAATTTTATTAATTTTTCGCCCCGAAATTTCCTGTTATATCAGAATATGGTCGGCATCCAATAATTTTAATGTTTGCGTATCGTAAGTTTCGCATTTTTGCCTTTGTGGCGGTTGGAGATTAAAACGTCACTTCCGTTCTTATGTGCAATGAGCAGCGTTTTAGGCTTGCTTTGCTGTGTCGAACACGCGAAAAGAACGCGATTAGAGAAGAGGCAGTCGGCCTGTAGGCCGCTTTGCGGTCCTTCGCATATAAAACAAATTCTAGATGCAGAGAATATACTACTTTAATGTTATTAAAGTACCCCATCCATTCATTAAGTTTCATGACTACTTATATAATCTGATTAGTAATTGTGTTATATCTTTTTGTGCAAAGTGTTGTTATTTTGCGTCTAAAAATTGCAAGTAAACTTTTTTACTGCAGTGTTTCGTGCCTGATATGGCTGCCGCATTTTGAGATCCTGTTTGACCCCATGCTAAATTCTGCTGGGTTACCTTCTACATATGGCCAACGATTAGCTTTGATTCAAAGTGCTACGTTTCTTGAAATACCCTGTATCGATTCGAAGTCAATTGCCCAAAAGTATTTTTTTTGACTCGCTTTTTGTGCGCAATATCAAATATTTTGTGTTCGAAAACAATTTTTGGTGTTGTCTGGGTATATACCGTGTGTGTAGTCGCGGGCTAGGCATGGGGAGTAGAATTACAACATCGCGTGTGCCAGCTGGCTGAAATGAAATAACCGAGTTGGAATGCTCCATCGACGGACGAATTTACGGCTGCCGGTGTTGTCATATCTCTCGCGTTATGTGAATGTACATGCCTAATGGGAAATTACACGCACGGTATCATGCTATGTCCTAATTATCAACTATAATTCTGGTAATATAATTGTATATGTTTTTTTGTATGTAGTATTCCATACTTATATTTATGTCTAGTATAAACTTGATGAAAACGTTTGAGTTTACCTACACCCAGTAGATTTTTCGTTCTCATGCTCTACCTTGTTGTTTTTAACTAAAATCAATATATGAAAAATAAAGTAAATGCTATTTTATTTGTTTATTGAGGTTAGTAAAAAGTAATTAAATTAAATACTTATACTATTTTTTTGTCCTTCTATACAAAAAAATAGCGACTTTCATCATAGAGCGTTCTTTTTGCTGTAAGTGTTTGTTAAGACCAATTTCTTTACTACAGTTTTTTATTAGGTATTTCAATAACATCTACTCCAGGCACAATATTGTCACTTAAAATCACCTCTCCACAAATAAAATATAAATCAGATCTCCCTTGATTTTCAGCTATTTATATGATAAATGAACTAACATTTTTTCTGCGTATAAGGAACAGCTCGTCAATTACATTGAACGTATCATTTCACATGGTCTGTCAGGTGGCAGGTCTTGAAACACTCGAAAATGAAATAACCCACACACACATGCACACGTGCACACATACACGCAATCTTGCTCGCACATTCCTGCATACCGCTTTTTAAGCTCGCCAAAAGAACATAGTTTTTAATGGGAATGTAAAAGAACTACAACTTCAACTCTCTGTATTTCAGATAATTTTCATCGTACAGAGGCAGAGGTCAGTAAAAACAACTTGAAGGAATTTGACCCAACTATCAGCAAAATAATATATTGTAGATAAAAAAAAATAATACTATTTTCCGACATAATTTAAAAAAATCATTTTTCATTTTTACGCCCCTAAAAAATACCCTTCTGCCCACTTTGGAGTTAGGTTTCTTAGTATTAAAGGTGAAAGCTACAAATTCCCAACTTTTCGTTGACTCCTTATTTTCTTCATTTTCTAAGGAACATTTTTGATATTTACCAGCACAAGTATGCGAGAGGGACAACTGTGTTGCAAGTTTTGCATCTGCTCTCTCAAGGACACGATGTCATCTGTCTAAATTAACTAGCTTAGGTGAAATATCCTATATCGTCAATCAATGGCAGTAAACATTCTTTAAACCAGCATTGTTATTTTTTTATTGACATATTCTTAGGAAGTAACTATTTCTACAATATTTCCTTCTTTCCTAAAAACTAATGGGGCTCAGTTTTTTAAATCTACAAGATTTGCAAATAAATGTATATGTGTTCGTTATTCATTAAAAATAACAATTGTATTTTAAAAGGAAAAGTCCTGGATAGTTGAATTATTGTTTTATTAGCTCTGTCAAATTCTACACACATGCTTATAAAATTTTATAATTCAGTTTTTTTTTTCTATATCTATAGTGAATAACATATATAGAACTGAAAATGTGGCAGGAACAGGAGTTTCTATAAGGCTTTAATTGAATTTCATCAAACAACAGAAAGATCAGAAACAATTGACCCTAATAAAAGAAAATACTCTCGCAAGAGGAGCTACCGTGAATGTGAGACGTAAACACATAAAGTCTTTGTTTGCTTTATCATTTCTCCTTTAGAAACTTGTTTAATAACACATTTGAAAAAATTCAAATATTTAAATACTATTTACGTACGCAAGAAAAATTTAATTAAACTTTATTTTTCACCCAGCATTATGAAATTACATGAAGTTGTGAATTTTCCTACTTGGAATTTTTGCTTTTATATAGTCTGAACTAACAATGTTTCGAATTGTATTAATTCGCTTCTAAAGTTACGGAAGTTGGAGGAAAAGTTTAATTATTAATTTAAATTTAATAGAATACACGAAATAATTAGGAGCGCACATAATTTAATTAGAATATCCAATGAAAGAACGAAAGGTAAATGCGAGAAAGGGGATGATACAATGAGCACAAATCGGTGAGTGGATAAAGCTGAAATTATATAAGTTTGTAGAAATCCGTCTCAGCTATCCTTTGTCCAGAAGAGTACTAATATTTTTTTAAACGATTTCAAAAAATTTACAAAACGAGGAGGTTTTCAATTCGACCCGTATTTTTTTAATTTACAATCATCACTTTCCCGCACCAGCATGATGTTACCCTCTCTGATGGGATGTGGAAGTTGTGATTCCTTAACCAGCAGTTTTTTAATACTCTGCAATGTGCACTTCCGTAATTTTATCTACTACAGGTGATAACTGTCGAAGTGCAGTAGTTGTCAAAATGTTCAGAAAATATAAAGCTCGGTTTGCGGATCAGAAGAAGATATCATCAATCGTCTTTGCCGCCAAATATTTCCTGGAAGTTAGAAAATCTAACACCTAAAAAATTAATATATCACTACAATTTTTTGTATGAAAATAGATTGTCTTTCTCGAGTTATGCGCAGACAAACATGAGAGCACAATTCTTCGTTCTCAGTTTCACCTGTATATTTAAATACGTAGAATTGAAAATAACCGGTTAAAAAAGAATTTAGTTTGAAAGTAAATTACACAGTTCTTATTATATAAATATGCGCTAAAATAGCACGTAGTATATGGTGTGTCAGGAAAATAACTCTCGTTCGTTTGTGTGCTCGCATCAATATTACGTGTAGGATATCAGCATTCTCATGTAAGCAGCAAGAAGACAAACATTGAGGCTTATAAGAGATAATATATTCAGTCTTATATTTTATTGAAAAAAGGGCAATGCGAAAAAAAAAAAAAGATTTATAAATAAATTTAAAAAAACAAACATTGCTAGTGGAGATTCCTGGCAAATTGAAACAAATGCAAGCTCATGTGTTAAAATATACTAAACGGTTTTGAATAAATCTGTGTCTCTTATTGAATAGTTATCCAAAATAGCTTATCTTAGAAATAATTTGATACAATTAACAATTAAACTAATGACTCAGTGAGCCAAAGGGTCAGAAAAAAAAAATAAACCAAATGATTATATTGAACATACAATCTGAATAAACTGATGTATTAATAGTTGAAACGGTACACTGGAAACAAAAAAAAAATAGTTGTGCAAGGGTACCCTGGAAAATGATATAAGAAAACTCTTCAATTTATTAGATATGTGAAAACTAGTTTAATAATATTCTGGCTTCATTTAATTAGTAAAATCATAAACATTAATTGAAAAGGAATTTTAAAAATACAAGTAACTCTAAATTGTTTAACATTTCGTTTCTTTAGGGGTGTAGTAAAGTGGTCCTTAGCTATACTTATTACGATATTTTTTTCTTACAATTTTTTCGATCCCACCCCCTAAAGTGGTTCAAATTAATTAAAAAATTAAGTATTCAAAATTTTAACTCGATCAGATAACGCTAACCCGTGCCTCAAGGCAATTAAAATTCACCATCGGACGCATTTCTTATCTATTTTCAGTAGTATCTCGTGAGCTGTTGATTACAACGAAATACTATACATACATAATTGGAAGAAAATGTGTTTTTATAAAACGTCATTCCTTTGCATTTTTCTCATACATTTAATAGTTGAATAGGAATAATGAAGCTTGGTTGGCATAAACAGGCACCATGTTCTCATTGAAATGCCAGGATACGCGTTTTATGTCCCATGAATTAATCGAATTAGCTTCCCTTTATTGTAAGGGATGTGTTATAGCAACACGGTATCTGTCGCGGTTGTCTGCTACGTGTACGACCTCAACAAACTCTTTTTTATTGGTTGTTCTTTAACAACTATTCTCTGCGATATTGCCATCTGCTGCAGCTGAGGCTCGAACTCAGTAGAGATACCAGCGACTAACCACGTTTTTTCACTCAATCGTGGTCTAGGTCTTTGTTATAGTGTTAACTCGCTAAAAACGGCACTAAACTCGACACTAAACATTCATACTCTAGCCAGGACCCTCGAACCAGGTAACCCGTGGTCTCAATGCTAACACGTAACCACTGAACCACTGCACTGAGTCACTTTCTTTCACCATTTGATATCTGATTTTCCATGGACCATTAACCATTTTATGTTTTCCTTTTCGGTTATGTCGCCAAAAACATGATAAAATGGAAAGTTCTCCTCAGTAGGGAGATATAGCGACCCTCCGATCGGCTTCAATTGTTCGCAGTTATGGTCACATATTACGGAATTCACCGGTCACTAGTCTCCACGAAGCTGCTGAAACCTTATTTCAATTTCAGGGAAGTTAAAACGACAATTTGTAAACGCCTTTTGTATATTATTCGCGAAATATTAATATTTTGGCAAAAAATCTGGATATTAACGTGTAATGAATAACATTGTTTAGACCAATGTCGCAAAATAAGGACCACCCTAGGGTATAAGGTGGTCCTTATAAGGTATAGTAGTGGATAGATAAAATATTCAACAGTTTTCCACATTCCTTTCAAAGACTTTTCTTCTAACTTGCAATAAAATTTAAAAAAATATTGAAATATGGCAGTGTGACGCCCGTGATTTTAAAAACTTAATGGCGCAGAAATTGTTGAGCTGTTCTCTCTAAATCCATGCTAATTAATAATTTAATACTCAATAATATTATGCAGAGCAATTGATTCGTCGAATAATCACTAAATCATCCTCTGAGTAATGGTAACATAGTAGTAAGATATTAATAACTTTATTTTCATTCGACATGCATGGAAAAATGCCAAATAATAGTATACATTACAATGGAACATTAAAAGTATATAACTCAAACACAATATTTCGTATATAAAACAAATAATAGAATAATAAATTGATTTTTTATATAAAAATTACAATAAAATGGTTAACAAACAAACTAATTAATTAATACTACAATACGAAATCACAATACGAAAAATGTAGTAAATATCACTTTATTATATTTCAACGTGAGAATTAAAATATGTACTCGTCAACAGATGTTGATGTGTCTTTTAGGAAATACTTTTTACAACTTTTTCGATTTATATAAATTGTTTATTCGCTTTATACTGTTAGGCAAGTGGTTGTAAATTGAAGGAACTGTTAAGATTTTTAAGTCAATAAACAACTATCTGCAGGAATCACTCATACTTTTAAGTACCATTGTTCTTTTGATTCTTTTTTGTGGTGTGAGTAATGTTAACATAACAGTATAATAATAATCACTTACCCTGCTTGAATTACCTCAACATATGAAGCAGTAGTTTATATTAGTTGACTTATCATATTTTAGAAAACTTGTTGCTGACGTTCGTCAAGAAAGCTGGACATAGCTTTCTTGCTTCCATTCCATTTTACTCAACATTAAATTATGATTTGCTGTTTCAAAACACGAGTGAGATCGAAATAAATACTGGAAACTTTCTTTTTATTTTCTAAATTATTTATGATAAAGTTATGCATAAAGCGTCCTGTGTGGAAAGGCCACTTCTGAATCCATATTAATTCTGTGATATTATAGAATGTTTATTTTAAAAAATCATTAATTAGTTTACATAGGACATTTCCAGTAATTTAGAAGATGCTGAACATCGCAAAAAAGTGAGATTCCTCTGTAATTAGACATTTTATCTCGATCGTGTACGAATAATTAAATTTTGAGGTACTTTTCTTGGCCTAAATCAGGTTTGCACTATTCAAGACTTTCGTAGTCGATTATTTAAATCTACGAACTCTGATACTTTTCGATTTGTATAATTAATTAGGACATTTCTAGCTTAAATTAATATTTATAATATTTTCATGTTTATTTTGACAAAATACTAATTATTTCATAACAATATTAAAGTTTTGTTGGCAAATATAAGTTTGTAAAGAATCATTGAAAGGGATAAGAGAAACATATATCAAAAATAGTGATTTTCAAAATTTTCCTAGAAGGATTGAGATGTAGGATATCAGCATTCTTATATAAGTAGCACCAAGACGAACATTGAGGTTTGTATGAGATAATATACTCAGTCTATATCGAACACAAGTGGCATTAAGAGTAATAAAAGTTATAGTGTGAACGGCAGGTGTGTTATTTATAGTGAAATATTTTTGTGGAACTCTATACATTTTCTTAAATAAGAAATGAAAACCAGATTGCAACTAACAGCTACTCTCCGGACTAATGCCCTGCCGAGCGCTGAATTACAAATTACGCGTTAAGTGCAATAACTATGTATTGGTACAAAACGCTAACGTTTTTATTGCAACAGACACCAGCCGAAAGACTTATTCATACTCAAAGGAGTTCTCGTGCCAGCCACCCCACACCACTTGCAGACTGCAGTTTCGAGCTATTGGCTCTCATCAGTGCAAGGTAGGTCTGAGATAGCTGGAATGATGCCCTTGTTCATTCTGCATGACGAGATTTATAAAACCACAACATGCAACAAAAATGGCAGGCTCCATCTAGCGGCTGATCTCCGTTACAATCAAAACAGCAGTTGCCCTGACATGGGCAACTGCTGGTGTGCTTCTAAGTGTGCTAGGTGTGCTTTTAGAAGGCAGAATATTTACTAGTGAAATATTGATATTCTTTATTGTAGTGTTAATAATATAAAACAATATATTTTGAGTCACCCTTAATACTTTTTAGTACATAAAGTGCTGTTAACTAAGTAAACTTATTAATTCATTCATTTTCATTTTGCTTTCGTCCTGTAATTATGTATTCGCTTATCTCTAATTTAATATTGATATGTCTATTTGTGTATAAAATATACATTTATTTGTATGTTTCCTGCCCTTTAATTGGATGCTTATCTGTCTGGTCAGCTGTATCTTTAAATAAATAATATTATAATAATGTCAAATCGTGAACCAAATTTTATAAAGTTGTCTCAAACCATTTCCGAGATAATCAGTAAAACCACTATTTAGGAACCACCCTTCGAGGCCCGCATCGTTTTCGACCACGTGTTTATAGGAACTTTTTTTATTGTTTTTGCATGTAGAATCGTACTCTAACACCCTATATAGTCTATCACATTAATTTCTTGATATTCTTGTATTTTCATTTTTCTTATTTCATATTATGCTATGAAAGGAAATACAAAAAATAGTTATTATTTTGAGCATTGTTCTCCAAATTGACTTTCAAGTACATTTTATGGGAAATACTCAACGTCGATCCACTTTCTGTGTGATATTCAATCTCAATTAAGAAATATTGATTGTTTCCCAATAAATTATAAAAAGCATAATGAACTTCTAAAACTTGTATAGGCGATTTACAAAGTATAACTATAAACTTTTAAAATAATAAGAAGTTTAATAATTTTACACGGAATTGATAATTTATAATTTAATTAAGTTCGATAATTTACGAGTTAAATTATGGCCTCTAACAACTCTCCAAGAAACTTCTAGAAAAATTTGATAAATTAAATACTTTTAAAAATTGAATAATTAATACACGTCTTTTTTAATATTGGCTTAAGATAATTATTTAGTAGTAGATAGTTATTTAGTATTAGGTGTCATTAGAATGAACGCATATCTATTTAAAATTTCACTAAATATTTTTGAATCAACCAAACGTCGACTCATGAGTGGTTAGTGTCAAATCTCATATGAGTTTTCAAATCTATTTTGCAGCTTTCTATTATTATTGATAACCTGAATCTTTTTAGCAGACTACGGTGGAGCTAAAAGCAGGGACGTCTTAAGCATTCTTGAGGCTCTGGCCCCCATATGCAAATGTAGCCCCCCCCCTTTTATAATTTTGTTTGCAGTCAAAAAATTAGCTTATATAGTATCACTAATATGTTATTAACTACATTGTGTATAATTTTATTCTAGAGTAATCTAGAGAGATCGTTTTCTACATTTCAAGGTGGCGAAATCATGAATTGTGTCGTTAAAGTTAATAGTCTGTAAAATGTCATTTTCAATAGGTACTCATCAAACTTAAAATATTTAAGCGTGATTGAGTCATGCGATTTCTTATTTCACTTTTCACTAATTCTAACTTTGAAAATGGACGCTCTCCGCTCGCATTGGTGACCATCATAGACAAAATAATTCTCATTATAATTTCAATGTTTGGAAACACTGTAAAAAATTTTTTGTTGAACATATAAGTATATATTACATTGATTCCAATCGAGTTATTCCTATAAGTTCATCCTCATCTGCAACAGTATATTTCTCTTTTTTCTCGTTTTTCTTTTTTTTCCTCATTTATTTTTCTTTTCCCTTAGTTTTTCAATATCCAATCCCAACGTATGTCTTGAAGTGTTGACATTCCATAATTAGTTCTTCCTCATTAATGTCTTCTCTATAAAAATGTATTTGTCGCCTCGCATTTATATTTTGAATTATTTTAATAAGTATATTTTGTTTTTGTTTTTTGGATTGTGTATCCTAATTAAATTAAAATAGAAATAACCTTTAAATGAGCATGTACGATGAGGCCCCTCGGAATACGAGGCCCCTTGGAAGCCAAGGCCCCCGGCCATGGCCCAGTTTTGCCATGCCTTAAGACGTCCCTGGCTAAAAGGAGGGTTATGTGTTTCACATGTCTGCATGTTTATACATCCACAGTTAGAGGGAATAAGAGGGTAATTTTTTTTATTTCTCATTTTTGCCATGGAGTAAGTTAACATGTCATGTACAAGGTGTTCAGAAAATTACGTAAGAGCAAACTACGTTCAATTTTAACGATATGAAAAGCTGTCACTTAGAAAAGTTGTTTAGAATTAAAATTTATGTCAGAATTTCAATTTGTGGATAAATCTACCTAATTCGACTTTTTTTTTAAATCTTTGTAGGTATCAAGTGGTGTCATGAGGTAAAACTTACGGTAAAATAAAAATTATTTTCTTCTTACAAAAATTTTCAAATAAGACAGCTAATTATACTCGTAATTATATTAAACTATTTTTATTTTTAAAATCATTGAAAGAATTTATTAGGAAAACTAAAACAAATTTTTTAAAAAATATTCAAACACATTTGAACGGCCGGGATTAAAGGAACGTCTAGGTAATACATGATATTAAGTGGAAATCGATTTCAGTTAATTACCGATTAATTACTGTGACAAAATGGCGACATTTTTCAGAAAATAAAGAAGTCCCCACTTCCTCCCCTTCTAATTCCCCTATTTTTGGCGTAGAACAAAACATAAAAAAGAGAGTTTTAGCAAATTTAATTCTGTTTAAATTCGTTAGTTATTTCTTGGTCTAATAGGTTAAGGAGTTACCTAGGTTTTAAGCAAATAATGTCCGTTTTTTGCAGTATATCGCCGACATTTCAGTAAATATCTCCAAAACAAAACAAAATATCAAAATTCTGATGGAACCAAAAGATTCGTAATGAAACGAACCCGTTTCAGGTATTTTTATTTCGAGCTAGCTCATACCGTTTCGGAGATATCGGAACAAAATAGTAAGAGAGAGAGAGAGCATGCATTTCGGAGTCGAAAATCGTGCAAAAACATGTAATATTTAAAACGTTCATATTTTTCGAAATACACCAGCGGGACGACCGTATGATGTCAATACGGAAGTATCGTAAATTGCATGACGAAACTCGAAAATTCGGCCCGGCGGGAGCGAATCAAAAATGGCATTTTTTTCCACGTTTACTGATTGTTGGTGGTACTTGCGACGACGTTTTTGCGGAATCATATCGGAAAAAGTTTCAGTTACTGCACCAAATACCTGCCGTCTTGAAATATCAAAATTCCTCACCGATGAATATTGTTTTCTCACTGTATTAACATTACAAAAATGGTGAATTTTACATTTTTATAATTTTGTATGCTTTATCGACTTTTGTTATAAAAAGCGATGCAATTTCCCTATTACTCCCAAACAATCGTTGAAGAAAGCGCAGTGTTATTCGACGAAAAAGAAAATATAGAAATTGGTGTAACTAAAATTTAAATGACAAATGTACATTTTTCAAATTTATTAGTTTTACTTGATCAATTAATGGAATTAAAACTGGACTATTGGCAACATATAACAAACTGAAAATCATTAAATGCTAGCGAGTTACCGGTTGATAGGTTACCATTAATCCTGACGTCAATTTTCTAAAAATTGTTATACGGTCATCGACTCTGACGCTTAATTGTTTTTGGAAAGTAGGCTCCAATTAGATTTTTATCGTGGCACTTAGTATCGGTCCGGCATTGTTCCATATTTCAACTTCAATTAAGAAAGATCGATTATCCAACAAAGCAAAATCAAATACCACCCTGGCCAATTTAATAAAGATAAATGACCATAGCTGTAGCTGTAGAGCGGAATAGGGACACATAACAAGCTATCATATTTGCGCCACCTGCCCGAATTCGTGACTACGCGCCAACACATTGGAATTTGCCATAATTTACACCGTAACTATCATGGAGGCCGGGACGGGTTTCCAATGTTCTCTACGTTTCCGTGTTATGTTCAGACCACCCTGCATTCTTATTTCCTTGTAGCAGGTGCCAATGTTGGTCCAATGTATATATCAACGTATTTTATGAATATTGGATGCAAATGTTGCTAGATTTATGCCAGCCAATCTGGAAGAACCGTGACCGTGCTGATTGCGTGTTTGTAAAAAAGAAAGATGTGATCACCAGATAACGATGTAAGCTGAATACAATTGGGTGTAAAGCTATTATTTTTTGTCATGCCTATTTTGTGACATCGGGGGCATATGAAGAGATCTAAACTGCATTATTTTCCGGAGAATAATAGCAACTATATTATGTTTGATGTACTATCTCTTGCCGTGAATGCATAATAATGCATGTTTTTTTTTGTATTCATTATATCAACTAAATTTGTCATAACTCATTATTTTACATCTTTTTATGGAGAAAATATTATTGAATAGTTTTAGTTTTCGTTTTAATGAAAATAATCAATAGTCCAATAATTATAAAAATTGCCATCACAAAAAATGTTATCTGAGATTTTCCTTCAGTAACTGTTAGTGGATATACATCACAAAAATTCATTCTAGGGGGTGCCGCAACCCGCCCAAAAAACCACCTCTTCGGTGAAATAAGCCTTATTTTACTGATAAAATTTGCTCATCACAAACAAAGAGCTTGACTAATTTCCTAAAAAAAAGTCCTATTGTAATTTTGTTGTATATGCCATGGTTTTCCAGAAAATCGATATTGAAAAAAATTCCAAAATTTGTATTTTTAATGCACGCGAATTTTCGTTTATTTGAAATTTTTTGCGCGCGGCCTATAGAAAAAATTGAATTGCTCGAAAACCAAACAAGCTAGGAAGAAAAATCAAAATGGGTTTTAAAGGGGATATAAAATACTCTCTTGTGTTGCCATTTTTGATGGCTATTGATATTTATTAGTATATAAAAATAACAATATAATATAGTCATCTCTTAATTTTTTGCGCCTCTAACTATTCACAGGCCTATAAAAAATAACTGACTTAAATATAAGTTATAAATGCATTCTCTTTTAGTTCAAGGTAGTACTTCAATGCAGAAAAAGTTAGGAATAAAAATATTCACATTTACAAATTTACCAGCATGAAATTTTGGCCAATTTTCTATTGCTTCCTAAAAATAAAAAACAGACCCAAACATCTTGAAAATTTAGCTCAAAAAATTATTCAATAAAATGAAGGAAATTGGAACGAGAGGAAAAACGGCCAAACTTTGGATTACCTATATGAAAATGGTTATATTGGCAAAATCAAAATAAAAAATAAAAAATTGACCAAAATTTGGCTAATTTCAACATGCTGATCAATTTGTAAATGTGAATATTTTTATTCCTAACTTTTTCTGCATTGAAGTACTACCTTGAACTAAAAGATAATGCATTTATAACTTATATTAAAGTCAATTATTTTTTATGGGCCTGTGAATAGCTAGAGACGCAAAAAATTAAGAGATAATTATATATTGTTATTTTTGTATACTAATAAATAACAATAGCCATCAAAAAAGGCAACACAAGAGAGTATTTTACATCTCTTTTAAAACCCATTTTAATTTTTCTTCCTAGCTTGTATGGTTTTCGAGCAATTCAATTTTTTCTATAGGCCGCGCGAAAGAAATTTCGAATAAACGAAATTTCGCGCGCATTAAAAATACAAATTTTCAAATTTTTTTCAATATCGATTTCCTCGAAAACCATGGTATATACAACAAAATTATAATAGGACTTTTTTTTTAGGAAATTACTTAAGCTTTCTTTTTTATGATGAGCATTTTTTTTTATCTTCAACGGTTAACGAGTTATCAGTAAAATCAGGCTTTATCAGTAAAATAAGGTTTTTTGGGGGAGTTGCGGCACCTCCCCAGAACGTATTTTTGTGGTTTTATGATGTATAACCCCTCCACTAACAGTTACTGAAGGAAAATCTCAGATAACATTTTTTTGCGAGCTTCTGGTGTATTTTTTACTTTACCGACTGGAGTACAAAGACATTGTGATATCCCACTGAATCTGAATACAAATCTGGATTTTTTTGTTTCAGTTTTTGATCCAGTAGAGAGGTAGTAGTAGGTTTGTCTTATCCGTTGTAGATAAGGGAGTTATTATTAATTAACTATTTACTCCCTTAACTGTCTGTCTGTCTTATTACAGACCTAATTAAATGTATACAGCGTGATCTACCATGATATGTGGAAAATAAAATGGTGTACCAGTCTTCAATGTGGGAAAGTCTCTGCAAAATTTTAGAGTGTTCTGAGGTAATTTAGTATATTAAATTATTAGTAAATTTGCGAAGATACACTACAATTCTTGAGTAGGTCAGACGTCATAAGTCGACGAATTTACTTGTGAAAGAACGTATTGGAGTTGTTTACATTTGTTTTAATTGGCATAAAAAGTGAAGCCGCCAACTGCGGTCGAAGCACAGATCAAATTGCCGAGTTTTTTGCTTTCGGTCGAACAATCAGGACATCGGCGTATTATTGAAATATCTCGTATATTAGAGTTCACCAACATAAGGTCAATGTCTTTTAGATTTATTTCGATTTATTTCGCTATTTTTGTAGTGTGACCAAAAAGTCACTTCTATCCTCTCCAGCTTTACTGTCAATATTGTCAATTCCAAGTCTGATAAAGTGATAGGGTTAAAACGCGTTACGTCAGATTAGTTAAAGTCATTGGCGGCGCATTTCTAAAATCTTCTAAAATTTTTCATTTTTTTATCTTCTTTCGGTGGGGACAGCCTACTGTTAAATTTTTCGCGTGTCATGGTAGATCACGTTGTAAACCAGAATTAGTCCCTTAATTAATCTTCGAGACGCACAGAAAACTGCGGAGTATTTAATTTTTACAGTAATCCTAAGTGATAAGGTCTTTTTCTACTCCCTTATGTAAATTTGCTGTTTTCTGTACAGTCTGTAGAATGGATAAGTAGGCAATTCCAGTTAACTGAACGGATATATTTCATATCAGTTCTAGGATGGATATGAAATGAAACCGACCAATCACAGTTCGTGTATTAAGTACAGAGACAACTATTCGTTTTAAAATCAAATTAGTGCGTAAGCTGTCAAAGTAACTATCAGTGTGTATTTGTGTAATAATATTAATGTTTAATAAATTTTGTAGTTTTTTTAAGCTGGTCGTAGAAAAAGTATACTGTACAACTCGAGTGGATTATCCATATCCACTCTTGTTGTACAAACTTCTATTGCAAGTCTTAAAACTTACAACTACAATTTTTGTTTGATTTTTTACATACAGTTCATATAATTTTGTGGTAAGGTGCAATTAGTTCCATATCATTAAAAAAAACTGGTAATGGGGACTGACTACACAAACAAACAAACAACTTATATGACTTTTTCCTCTAGGGGCACTTTGAAAACAACTAACCTAGGTGAAAAATTTGAATATTAAGGTAGTAGACATTTGAGAACCACTGCTTTTCTGGGTCAATCAACAGAAGTTTCTTACTTAGTTTTAAAAAGTCATAAACAAGTGTCATGATTACCGATTTGTGTCCTCGTCGCCACGCGGTCTCAAACAAATGAAGCGCGGCACTTTGATGGGATCGCATTAGCGTGTTCTATGATCAAAGGTACCGACATACGCGACGATAATAAATCCTACCCCAACATTCCAGCAGTTCTCAAACAATATTACTAAAAATATTTGACATTTTTGTTTTTCTAGAACTATGGGTTTTAGACCCCATGTTATATAAGGTTTTTTTGTTTATCTAGTCATTCCCCACCACCATTTTTTTTAATAGCATGAAACTAATTACACCCTGTATATTCATTTCTATTTTTTATTGTGTGCATTCAATTGGCTTGGTAAGAACGTAATTTAATATTCTAAATTTAAAAAAAAAACATTGAGATCAAATTAAAAAGATGAATTATTAATTTTCATGATTATCTCATTTCATCTTTGGCTTTAAGGAGCGCAACAAAAATGAAAACCACAAATAAAGAAACAGAAATTGATATAATGATCAAATAAAAAAAAAATTGATTTAAGACAAGAAATCAAAATCACAAAAAAATAAAAAGTGAAAAATTCAAAATTAATATCTTAGTATATATAATCTCTATACTACATATTCAGCAATGTTTTCATTATTCCTCGCATTTATATATTTCTGTCACATAAGCTATTTATAGAATATTTACAGGGAGGTTGACGTTTTCTTTGGGTGAACGAACAATGAGTAAATTCTAGTTTATTTGGAGCATAGTAATAAGCACAAGTACATTACTAGAACATAAGCATTTTCGTCACTTTCCCAGCTGTAATTCGAAGTATATGGCAATTCGGATGCAGTTCCGTATCTCAGCTTCACTCCATGACACTGTAAATGGGTCCTAATAAGCAAAGTAGGTTTCAAAGCTTTTCTAATATGAGGAAGGTGTTCATTCTTCAAATGCCATTTTATATCGCATCCAACAGGAACTTTTGCCTTCTGTTGAGAAACTTCCTGTTATATCTTTGGCACTAAGGTACGCCAGAAAATGCAACAAATTTTAAAAAGAACAAAGTAGGCAAAATTTATGTGAAGTAGAAAGGTACGTACATTTCCATTCCGAAGTATTATGGAACTATACTATAGTTGAGTATACACAAACGGTATGCCATCTTTTTTTTTTCAGTTTTATAACAACGTGTATACTTGTCATTGACAGCCTGTTCGGAAACGCGGAAAAATTCTTTATTCAAATACAAGTTCACGTGACGGTAGCAGCCCTTTGGACCCACGCTAACGGTATGCTGATGGTTTTTCGAAGATTTTTTACTTTGAACCTCATTTACGAAAATGCGTAGTTAGCGAATTAATGAAAGCTCACCTTTCTATATGAAGAACTCAGGATGACTCTCTGATTCACTCCTTGTTGTCATAAGAATATACGCATCATTGTGCCCTCTGAAAGGCATATTGAGTAAAATCACAACCAAAAATCTATCACCAACTGCCGGTCTATTAAGCGGCTCACAGGAAGGTCATTTACTAATAACTTTATTAATACCGTTATCAATAAGCTTATCAGTAATTTTGTCTATAGCCTTATTAGCAGCTTGCAACCTCCAATTAAGGAATTTATTCACCTTATTTCATCCTGGTCCATTTTCTAACATTGGAATTGGCGCTTGTTGAGATGGCACTGATTTAGTCGAGAACATCTCACAGATGACTGACCACACTCTGAACATAGTGGTGGTCACAAAAATCTCAGTTACATCTTTTAAACTAATGTTTGCATATCTAAAGCAAGGCTTAATTAATTAATTCTAACGAACGTTATTTACGTATACCAATACCAATACAAATTATTAAAATTTATCAGACATATAACATATTTCTTAATAAAATCAGTATTAGTCTAAAGATCTAAACTTATTTTCTGTTGTAATAGTTTATTAAGGTTTTTAAATGAAGGAATGGTGTATAAACGTTAATTAAACCTGTGAACTGATAATTATTCTTTATCATTATAGTGTTAGAAAGAAATTTTAGAACTCATATAATCGTTAATCATTTTTAAACTATCGTAGACGCGATGAAAAATTGTTTTCGGGCCACAGTTCTAACAGTCACTTTGAGGGTATGTGAATTGCAGCTTTACTTGAAGTAAAATAGCACACATTTATTACAGTTAGCGAAGGGTCCGAGAACATTGAAGAGAAATATATTAGGTGGTATAAATTACGTTACAGAAAATCCTAAATTTCTCCCTAAAATAACAATAATTAAAGTCGTGCCTAAGGGCGGGTTTTGTACTAACCATTAGTGCCGTTCTGGTTAACGTTGCGCAAATTATTAAATTAAATTGATACAAAAGTATTGTACTGAATTCAACACTTTATACTGTTATGCATATATATTTAAAACACGATCGTTAACAAGAGGTTAAATAAAAATATCAAATTTTAAATTAGATATGTAACTTTAAAATAAAATCCCTTTAAAATATTTATATAGGAGAAAGCTTATATGTTCTCATTTTCATTTGAAGGTAAAAGGAAACAATAACTTGATGAAAACTTTACACTATTGCAGGAACTTAATTCATATACTTGTTGAACATTCTTCGCAGTTTCTTGAATACACTTACTATATTCTCAATTTTAATAAATCTCCTGATAATGTCAACTTAATTGGCGAAAGGCCCGGCACTCTACTATACAGTATTTTTGTTTTTGTATAATCTTATCAAAAGATGCAAACCTTCTCACGTACATAGTTTTAAGTAAAATGTTAAAATTAATTGATTTTTCCAAAAGCAGCAGTGTTCTTGCTACAGTTGATACTAACTTACTGTCCAAATTTCAACACGATGGGACTTTTTCCTCTTAAGTTATCGTGCTTTAAAGAAACGTGTCAGATAGACAAAATAGGCGAGCAAACATGCGGACGAACAGACATCGTGGAAATTATTTAATATTTAACTACCACTAACACTATAGATTGTTACCTAATTACAATTTTATAAAAGTGCCTGACCATACAATATACTCCTTGTTTTTACGAAGCGTATTCATAGATCTTTTTTTTTAAAGAAGCACAATAGATTATTGTTTATTAATAATTACTTAGTAGCTGTAAGACCAAGTATCATCTGTTGTGAGGAGTACAAATTATAAGAAGATGCGAATTTTCCGAGCTCCGACTATAATTTTGATACCTCTGAATCCCTTATTATGCTCTTATAATCTAGTTTAGACAACATAAATGTAGTAAATAATAAAAATAGAGTGATATTGTTAAATCCATGAAAATTTCTTTGAGGAAACCATGGCTTTTGTAACTATAAAGTACAACATAATATACTGATTAAAATTAAATTTTAAGTAAAAAATAACACTGATCTTTAGTTTGAATCTGTAGATTTAATATAATGCATTTTCAAATCATCTACAGAAAAAAGTTGTCGTTAGTATTATTGAAAATATCGTTAATAAAATCAATGAAAAGGAAGGGGTCCAAAATTGAGCCCTTGAGCATTCCAGAAGTACCTATGAATTGATCAAATCTAAAACTTATTCTACGCATTGTTATCAACAGTATAAGTACAGAGCAAGCAAATCTTATTTTGAAAACCAGATTGTCGAATTCTTTATAGTAACACACCTTCATCAAGTCTATCAGAGGCGTTACTAAAGTCAATATAATAGCTGTACTGTACAGAAGAAACTAGTACTGGTTACATGAAATCATGTCAAGGGTCGCTAATTAGCCCACGAATGTTCATAAAGTTCAGTCGTTTTATGAAGGCGATATGGGGAATAAAAATGATTGAAGCAGGAAATATCTCCTTATTTATTTCAACTCATAAGCAACATCTGTTGAATACGCCCCTATTGTACATAGCGAGCGTGGTACAAGCGAATTAACGTTCTCTCTTACAAGCAGGTAAAATGATATTTCCTGTCTAACTCTGTTTTATAGCTCACCTCGCCTTCCAAAAACGACCGAATTTTATAAATTATATTATTATTGGAGGGGACTGGAACCTTCGGCGTGAAGCTGCCTCTGACGTAGTTTCCACAATCACCAAAACACTTGAATACTATTATTCAACGCACGTTTCGCCAAACATGTTAGCATCATCTGGAGACAACTGAAATTTATAACATATGAATTATTTTAGATTAAAAACTACGGATTCACACAAAAAAAGTGGTCTGGCCTGCAGACTGGACCAGTGTATCCTTATGCATTTGGACCGGCTGAAACTGAATCCAAAGTCAAAATTGTCAGATTACTTATTTTTTCACCCCCAACCCCAAAAAAACACCCCCCCCCCCCAAAAAGTGGTCTGGCCTGCGGACCATACCAGTGTATCCTTATGTGTTTTGACCCTCTGAAACCGAATCCGAAGTCAGAATTGTCAGATTGGTTCGTTTTTCACCCCTGAACCCCAAAAAACACCTACTCCAAAAATGGTCTGTCCGGAGGACCATACCAGTGGCAGTGTATCCTTATGTATTTGGTAAGCATACACTGGTCTGGTCCACTTTTTTTTGTTTTGGGGGTGTTTTTTGGGGTTAAAGGTGAAAAACAAGCGAACCTGACAATTTTGACATTCGGTTTAAGAGGGTCCAAATACATAAGGATACACTGGTATGGTCCGCAGACCTGACCACTTTTACGGGGGGGGGGGGGCGTTTTTTGGGGGTTAGTTGTGAAAAAAGAAGTAATTCTGACTGCAGATTCGGTTTCAGCGGGTCCAAATACATAAGGATACACTTTTTTTTGTGTGGCTGTGTAATCATTATCGATCTACAACTGAAAACATATATTTTATCATATTTCTTAAAAACTGTGCGTATTCTAGATATTTTCCACATATTAGGGAATATACTAGAGTTTAAACGGTTAAATATTTTCATAAGCAGGTGGGCTATGTTATAAGATCAAAGTTCACGCAATATCCTTAGATAAAAAATCCTTTTAAATTGCTTTTCGATTTATCTTTCATGTTTAGAAACTCGTAAATTACACTTCATCCTTCAACTTTAATAGTAGTGTGTGTTCTAATTTAATAATATTTTCACATGACAGGGAATACATAACACTAATTACTCCAATTTTATTTTTTTTAATAATAATAACTCGGAAATATCTGGCTGTTAATTAACATCGGTATGTAATTATTAAAGAAAGCTCTATCTGTACATTTCAAGAATCAGTACACTCCAGTCAAATAGGGAAAATTTGAGTTAAATAACTGATAATGGTTATTAAGGTTGTAATGAAGCATTCATAAATTCATGTTCCATTACTAAATTTTCCGGATTTACGCACGACACCAATATGCACACGGCACGCAAATCTACCCAGCTCCCGTCTAGAGCCACGGATTTGCACACGACACTAAACTATACGCAGTTCTACGTCACCAGTAAGCGAGGATTCTCGGATATAAAAATCAACTAATTTAGTGTGGACAATTCTGCCAATCTGTCTTCAGCGTGGTGAGCTGGACATATTACAGTTTTGTGCATCTCCCGACGCAAACACGACGGAACGAATACAATCTGACCCTTTGAATCCTTCAGCGTGCTGAGCTGGGACCCCTCGAGTCGTTAGTCATTCCCTGACGCCGTTTCACCTCCAGAACCAGAGCGAATGAGCCTGACCTGGAGACCTCCTACAGCGTGTTGAGCTGGGAAACTTCTTGAGTCGACGATATTCGCCCGAAGCCACTCAAGTATTAGCAGCCAACGTCGCATCGCATAGTTACACATTCTCTCTCTCTCTCTCTCCCCCCCCCCCTATGATAATAGAAAATGTTATCCTAGGAACCGTAAAAGATACGGACCTGTATAACCTGTACCTGTATGCTATGTAACACTGCCACATATTACCTGTTTGAAGAAGGAAATAAATTGTTTATATTCTTATTGGGCTGTCTTATTAACTAATCTGGACCCTGATTAATCTCCAAACCAGCTACCCGACAACAAACCGTTACATAATTTGGCTCCCGAACAGCGTTGCAGGGTGTACAATTAAACATACCAAAAGTCTTGAACTCAAACTGGTGCCTCGAACCGCCATCTTGGAAAAATGGTGCACCGATTCAGTTTGCTTATACCTTGCTAGCCATTGGCGATATCGAAATTATATTTATGTAAAAAATATAAGTAGCTCATAAAATTCTCTGCAAAATATCAGTGTCGGCATGTTCAGAACATCACACTGTGTTGTAAACAAATGTTTAAAACGTATTTAATACACAATGCGATGTTTTAAACAAAAAAAAATTATTTAAAAGAAAAAAAAACAGTTTTTTTTGTTTAAAATGTAAAAAACTGTTTTTTTTTCCAGCCCTGCAAAATATACTTTTCATATCGACCCCCAGCCCCTGTCTTGACAACACCGGTGGGTGTGGATGTATGTCTGCGTTTTTTCCAAATGTATAACCCCCTTCCGCACAACCTTGGCTTTGGATTTGGAGGTTGTCTACTATCTGTGGTGTGTTTTTTTTGTTTATTTTTCATATCTATTATTGTAATCTTCGGAAAAACGAAAATGGCATTTGATCCACACGTTTCTAAAACTGTAAATAGCGCTCTTAGATAATAAAATTTTATATCATTGTGTTAGTCATAGAATTTATTTAAAAATGTCTGTCCATCTGTCCATCTCTCCTTCCGTCATATTTTGTAAGCACGATAACTTAAAAATTTGGACAGTAAGTCAGTGTTGAAAATTGACGAAATAAAGGTAGTTAAAGGTGAGGCACTTTTACATGACCATTAGGAACTACGTTTTTTTAGCAAGTCAGGAGTGTGGTGAGTATGTACATGTGTGCGTGCCTGATTGTGTGTGTGTGCGGGCACGTGTCAGAGTGTATGTTTTTTTTTTATAAAACAATAATAATATATGACATATCAGAGAAGCAGGACATATTTATATGTATGAAGTTTTATCATAATTATTTTTAAAATGTTTATTTATTTAAAAATACTTCGATTTATTATAATTAAAAATTATAAATAGATTAATTCTTCACCATCAGCGTCGGTAGTCTTACAATCAGTGTTACGTCAGTCCTTATTTTCATCATCACTTACATTAAAATTATCGAAATCATTAGATTCAATCAAAAGTGCTTGATCCTGCTCGCAGTTTAATACCCTTGACAGACTTTACATACAATCGAACAATTTACACCAGCTTTCACACAACGACACCGTAAAGGAATACAGTCTCTTGCGCAAGCGCGTGGTATTTTTAATATGACTTTAGGTGCGGTTTCTAAAGTTGTTCTTATAGATTGGAAGAACCCATTTACTCTAATCCAGCACCACTGTTCTGGCGACATTACCAAGCCATTGTTTTACTTGATAATAGGTTCTGTTGCGCAGTGGTTAAAAAAGAGAATTATATTTTTGAAATAAAATAAATTTGTATTCGTCACGTGAATATTTTCCGTCCTTTAATCCATATAAAAACTAGAAAATAGTTTCTTCTGATTTTTTAATTTCATCGGCACTGAAATCAGCATTATTAAATGGTCACATGCATCCTCCTTTTCAACATTCGAGGATTTCGCACATGTACTTTAACAGCTTCGATAACTAGCAATTACAGAGCCTTCTTTTAGCTGCATGTGTTACGATCAATTCTTTTACTAGTTTTTGTTATTTTAATAGTATCTACTCCAGGCAGACTTGTCACTTAAAATCACCTCTTCACAAATGAAATAAAAATCAGATTTCTCCTGATTTTCGGCCATTATTAAAAAAAAAACAATTTTTGGATGTAGAAAGAACAGTGCATCTATTAACATTTAATATATCATTTCTCAATGTCTCGCAGGCCTTGAAGTACTCGAAAATGAGATGACCCACATACACGTTCGCACGTGCACACATACACGCAATCATGTACGCACGTACGTACATACTCACCCTGCCTTCAACTCAAAAAACATAGTTTTTAATGGAAATTTGAAGTACCTCAACTTTAGCCTTCTGTACCTCGGTCAATTTTCATCTTACAGGGGTCATTAAAAAAATCAAAATGAAGATGTCTGACTCAACTATCAGCAAAATAAGACACTTAACAAAACTATATTTCTAGAGATAATTTTTAAAAATACATTTTTCACCCCTTTATATCCCTAAAAATGAGCCCTTTGAAGCTAGAGAGTCATCGGTTATTTGATATTAAGGGTGATACCTACAAACCCCCAAATTTTCAATGACTCCCTATTTTTTCTTTTTCCAAAAAATATTTTTCATATTTTGCCAGCCTACAACCAGATACTTAACAGTTTTATAACAATTAACAACTTATTTGAATTAAAAATAAGATAATTGAACGTTTTTGCTATAGCAATTTTAAATGAGCTATTGCTTTAGAAAAACGTATTCTGCAATAAGATATCTAGATGTATGTTTTTCCAATTTCAGAATCTAGATTCTTTAATATACATTTAGACGGTTGAACTAAAAGCTATCGATAGGAAATTGTACGGCATCTGTACTAGGCTGCTTGTAAATTATACACTTCGTTGAGTGAGGAACCGCAATTTCGCTGTCTGAAATCGCTATGATTTTGATGAGTCGATCTGCTTTTGAAATTCCAGACAGAAATTTAGGAACATTTTTATTCCGATGGCCTTAAAACACGTCGATGGAATAATAAAGGAAATACGACGTGGTTTGTTTTTTACGGAATTTACCGGAGATATTAAATAATTTTTTCCATTTTCAGTTTGAAATTTCAGCCCTTGCTATTCAATGCTCACCAATACGTTCGAAATGTACAAAATAAAATTGAAGCTCCCAGATCCTTCTAATACTTATGATAAGAATAGACATTAAAATACTTAATTTTTAAAAGCAACAATAGGACAAAAATTTCTAAATAAAAATGTGACATACAGAATTTTATAAATCAAGATATGCAGAAAAGTATAGCAACAATTGTCTAGGTTAATATGGCACTTGAGACTAAATACAACAAAGAAAAGAGTATAATGATTCTATCTATTACAATGAGGTGAAAATAAAGTTGTTTCCAGATCTCTGTACACAGACCTCTTGTAGGTTGAAGCCTTGTTTGAAGTTATACAGAAGTCTCCAAAAATATTTCCTCGTATCTTGGCAGTTAAATATATAATATAATAGGACTTCTCAAATATGAACAAAATTCACACAACCATTTCTATGAACCAAAATCGTGTATGAAAATGGGAGTAATATTAGTCAAAAGTGTGCGAATCAATCAACATATCCCAGAATGGTATTGTAATAACGGTTGGTATCGTTCTTTACCTCGTTTCCAAAACGTCTACAATTGAATTAGAAAAAATTATTACCAACAAAATATTGTTTCGCATAGGGCCATTAGTATAATGATAAAGGAAAATTGGAACACTCATATCTTCTGGATAAGAGCTTTTTAAAAAAATCGTCGTTGGCGTGCATTTTTATTAAGAAAAATGGGTCGATTTTTCGAGAAGCCATATTGGGCACTTTTTACTGAAAAACTAATGTAATACTATTGATCGACATGCTTTAGAACCTCTATATGCAAAATTTGACAAGTTATTTTATGGTTTTCGAATTATGGCCCCATATTTCTTTATTTTCTATTTGAAACCATGTGATGTCTACTACCCGACATATGCCCTCCATAATCATGCCTTACCAGGTGCTTTGCTTGATTTTGTGGCAGACGGCCGATTTGACGACATATATCCAAGATGGCGTCCACTCCAGACATCATCGGAAGTTCTCGATTAAAACTCTTGATGGAGCCATCCTATCAATATTTTGTAATGAATCTTTTTTATTTACAAGAAAATTCTCTATAAAGAAGGTCCTTAGGAATTTATCGATATCTTTTATCATTGAGGTGTTTTGTATAAAAACATTTTTAATTTTGTTATCACTTCAAATTAACATAACACAAAAGAAAAATACTTTAACACGATTCTTTTTTACCTTTCCTGAGTTGGCAAGACTTTCTACAGAAACCAAAGCAATGACTGGAATTGCAGAATAAGTAAAAACAAAACACCACCATTTGACACGATCTAGAGGAAAGCGACAACATGAACATGTGCAGAATGTTTCTATAACACTATCAGAATATCGACCAACCCTATAACATATGAAGGCAGTCACTGATGAACACAACAACAAAATGTGTATTTCATCAAACCGTACAAACGGATACACTAAGCATTGTAGAAAAGTGAAATGTACACCGCTTTAAAAAAAACCTAATTGGAATTGACGGTATGAATTTCTGGGATCCAATTTAGAAAGAAAAACTTAATTTATGTAAGGAACCTTAAATCAAAAAGGCGTTAAATTTTGGATATAAGGGTTCTAGTACATGAATAATATCGCATTAGTTTTTCAGTAAATAAATGCCTAAATTGACTTTTCGAAGAATCGGTCTTTTTTTTGTTTATAAAAATGCACGCCAGTGACTAAAATAAACTTTGATTTACTCAAAAAAGATATAATAAAGGTCTTGGATACCGATCCAAATTTTATTGAAATTGGATGACCAATAACTGAGCTACGAAGGTGTCCTAGTGAAAAGTGGTACACACTGACGAGCGTTTCGTAAATCAAGATGACATTATCAGGAGATGATACCCATGGCGTATTCGCCTACATACTTAAGATTCTGTAACAATAGATATAAAAAATAACCACAAAAATTGTATTATTTTTGAATATTATATTTAATTTGAATATCTTTTTATTTTCAAAAAACGCTACAGATTGTGTGACAATTATATAGAAAATCTAATAATTCCCAGAAGATTATAATGTTTATATTTAGTATTATGTGGTAGATTTTGATATACATATTTTTTTCAAACAATAGAAAGATTTTAATGTCATCCAAAGTTAATGGCTAAGGTTTTAGAATCATGTGCCCTAAGTAATTGAAAGAATCCTAAGATGACTTATGTATTTGTATTATTATTATCATTCGTTTTAGAGGAATGTATTTTACGTTTAATACTATACGTATTTATTAGTGTCACCTTAATTACACGTGAACACGATATCTGAACGCCCACACGAGGGTCTTTATCGATATATTCATTGCGGTAGTACGTTTATTTGCTAAAGTAACAGCGACCAGGGTGGTTTGAAATTATTTAACAAACTGGATTTTGAAAATCTGATTCCGATACAGGGACTACTGCTCATTGCGCATGACTGAGCAGGACATGTTGCATGCATTTCTCTGGAATCGATTCCAGAGTATGTTTTTTCGTTTTGACATAAAATAAAGATAAACATTTTAATTTATTGTTGTATATAGTCAATGCTAGGAAGCCCTTTGTACTATCTCTTAATTTACATTCGTGATTTCACTTCAACGAGACTCGAATGGTTGATTTCACTATGCAACTCTTTTTTTCGACCATTAATTTAATTTTCTTGACAGTTGGACGCTATCCATATAACAACTGCGATCGTGGACACTGCTGGGCACCTCGACTCCGATATTTTATATTCAAATTTTGTAGCGTATTATGCTACAATAGAATTTATTAGTACGTATTTAAGAAAAAAAAAACTCTTCAAGTTTATTTAGCTCAATTTCATCAAAAGTAATATAATGGACCTAAGTGACACTGGAAAATCTTAAACAAATGCAGATATTAAGCTTAAAATTTTGAAAATGAGTCATACATCTTACATATAACTGATACAAAATACACCAAAGTTGTACAATTTGTACGTCTCCGACTTTCCGAAGTTTCCGAATACGAACCTTGCCAAGTACGCCGACGACACGACCATGTACGCGCATTCGCACAATGCACAAGCAGCGAATATGCTGCTGAAGGCATACATGGCCCACGTCACGGCATATTACGACAAGTGGAAGATTCGGATCAACGCCGAAAAGTCGGAAGCCATACTCTTCACGCGCCGGTTCACTGAGAACCGCATCCTAAGACCAATTTCGATCGAGGGCCGCCAAATTCCAATTAAAAGGTGCGTGAAGTATTTGGGGGTGAACTTGGACAACTTGAAATATTAATAACGAAGAAGTTATCTATGAACCCAACTAGAAAAAAAAACAAATAACAAATATGGAGAGCTAAAAGAGATAAAGGCCACATACAAATAATAATGAATGCGGAACAAACGAAAGACCAATTATTTGAAAGAGAAAAGAGAACGTAGAGAATCTAGGAGGAGAAAAAAATGCAAAAAACTGTTTAGAAACATACAAATCAAACTTTTCGACATTTGAGATAATAGTGGATGTGGGTGAAGTAAAAAAATATTTTGAGGTTTCTGGTTCTTGTACATACACTAAATCACAATTTTTTTTCATCCCCTTTAATAAGGGGGTGGTGGTGGTAATTTGGGTTGCTAATGCCAAAAATTTTTTCGAGACCTTAGCTTCTCTTGTATATACTAAATACCAATTGCTTGATTTACCCATTTAAAACAAATTTACCCCAATTTACCCCCCAACCCATCATCGGAACAACATGAAAATATAATCTAGTTCCAGATCTCGTTAATGTACATACGTGTACCAAATTTCAAGTCAATGTCTTAAACGGTTCCAGAGTAAACGTGCGCACAAAAAAAATCCGACAGACCGACAGACAGACAGCATTTTTTTTTCGCTCAAACTTAAAATCTCGACGTTTCATGACATTTTAAGCCTATTTGAACAATAAAAATTTTTAAAAATTTTTTTGTCGTTACTATACTTCCACTGGATGTGGAAGTAAAATGACAGAGACGAAAACTATCTGAATAATCGTTTACAGAATACTAAACATTGTCAATTAAGAAATCTTGAGTTTATTTTCATTTTTAATATTTTTTTATATGGCTTGGTAACTTGTTGTACATAGTAATAGATCTATGGAGTGGAGAGTGTTTAAAAGAAGTGGTTGTGTGACTTGGAATGTACAGAGTATCACCATGTCGAGTATTAAGGGAATGATTATTATTAAGTGTTTCAAAATCATTTTTATTTTTATAAACGTGCATTATGCACTTCAATATGAATATAGATGGAACTGTCAATATTTTTTGATCTTTAAACACTTTTCGACAGGTTTCTAATGGCTGAAGTGAAAAAATTGATTTAATAATCTTTTTTGAGCAATGAATACCCTATGCAGGTCATTGCCTCCGCCCCAAGAAACAATGATATTTGCTATGTGACTGTAGGCCAAAGCGTAGTAGATGTTTAAGACTCCTTCAGTGTTTAAGCAAGATTTCAATTGCATTATAGTATAGAATGCTGAATTTAATTTAGAACAAATATGTTCAATGTGCTTATTCCATTTCAGTTTATCATCTAGCCATAAATCTAGGAATTTTGATGTCTGCGAGAGTGTTGGATTATTTTCAGATATAAAGGTTTCTGGTAAAGGGGATCCTAGATGAAAATTCATATATACAGTCTTTTTCTTATTTAAGATTAAATGATTGCGCTGACACCAAGCCTCCAATTCATCACAAGTGACTGCAGTATATGATGACAATTCTTCTGGTTTTTTTGCAGATAACGTAATTGTGATATCATCTGCAAACTTTGCAACCATTTGTAATATGTTGTGGTAAATCATTTACGTATAACACAAATAAGAGTGGCCCCAAAACTGATCCTTGGGGGACACCCATTTCAACTTTTCTTGTGTCAGATACCGCTCTATTGAAATTAACCACTCTGTAGAATACGAATACTACTCAGAATGTGTGCCCGAACAACTAGCGAAATACATCGGAAAACCATCAAACTACCAGGCAATATTCATCAAAGGTAGATCAATGGTCAAACATGGACAGTGTGCATCATCAAGAAAAGTAGTCCGAGAAGATCTGAAAGAAACATCGTCCAACTGCTCGAAAAACAGAAGAGCATAAACACTCTATGTCATGACGCAATGCGGAAACGCATCTCACGAAAACCTGTACTTTCCATCTCATATCCTTGTACCATGTACCTTGTAGCTATCGCTACTGGCAACAAGCACAATCCAAATCCAACCCAGCGTAGAAGAAGTTGGCACGGCGCGGCGCGCTTCCGGCGGCGGTGTGTTTCCCGGGAGTGGTAACAACGCCTACCATACTCTGATAAATCAAGATCAAATCAAAACAATTTTTACGAGAAGTATTTGAAAAAAAATCTAGTATCTAATTATACGGATTATATATAGATTTACACGCATATGGAACAAAGCCGCGGGGGAACGAATAAGTACGTACTATAAACGTGACCGCCAACCAATTTGGTTTGATAACGATTTGACACTTAGTTAGTATGTGCAATATATAGACGCCACATAAAATTATTTGCATATTTACCTCGGTTATTATTACTTAAATTTCCAATTACTATGTAAATTTCGTAGCTTAATATATTGTACAATTTCTCTAGAAGTTGCAATTGAGAGTTGTGATTTATTTGTAAAATTTTTGGTTAAATTATAATAGCTATCCAGGCCACACATATACAACAAATTATTAGTTTATATTAAAAATCTTTAAAACCAAATATCTTTCAATTCTGCTAACACAATTATTGAAAAGCATTGTTTCGGGTATTCAGCAAATAACTTTCAAAGAAACCATTCGTTCTTTCCATATACTATTGATTAAAATACGATAAAACGATATGTTGGAAAATTGTCATAAAATACACCGTTTTCAAAACAAATTATTTTTATTAACTTAATGTGCAAATAGCATCGAAAACAAAATAATCACAGACTGGAAAATGCTGCTAACTAAATTATATTATACCTAATTAAACTACTTTAAAGTAACTGTTTGAAATGTCGCCTGCCAACTTCAATGCAAACGTTACACCGCTACTTCCACAGCTTAGTTCCGAGTCCTGCCAGCAGATTTAAAGTGGATGTACTGGTACTGCAAATACTGAATCGAGGGCAAAATGTAAAATTTGCCTTTTACTTATAGAAATAATAATTTTGAAAATATTAAATTGGTGATGAGCAAAGACCCCGGAACAAAAGCCACGAAAATGATGTTTCGATGGAATCGATTGAAACTTTGCTATTTTGTAATTCAAGTCATGTTGATCAAAAGTTCTCATCACTCGAGCCGATCCCATGGACAGTTTTTGAGATACAGATTTTCAAAGTTAGGTAATTTGCGTCATTTTAGACATTCCAGAATTTTTTACTTTTAAATTGTTAACCTTAGCAAAAAATTGCAAGGGTCGAAATATTTTTGTTCAAGTCCAAGAAAGTTTTTAGGTTAAGTAAAATATATACAGTATGTCCGCGGATGGGGTTTGCAATAAGTGTAATGGCTAAAAATTTTAACTTTTCGAGAAAATGTTTTTCTTTATAGAAGTTTTTGCTTGACTAAAAATTATATTTTTTATACAGGGTGCTCAAAAAAATTACAAAAACTTAAAATTCCATTTCAAATTATATAAGTATAAGTGGATTTTAACTAAAATACTTGTCGGTTTTTGTCAAATTTTTATTTAGCTAATTGCATTCGAACAAACCGAGTAAATATCATATAAAAAATCCTGAATTTATAAAAGCAAATACATATTTGAAGATTAAGACTTTATTAAATACTACAATTAAAAAATTCTTCCTCCAAATTGAACGCATATTTCCAATCGTTTCCGAATATTGTGAAAACTACTTCTAACTTCTTCAATGAAAATTGATTGCATAGCTGCCAAAATGCGCTGCTTTAGAATTTTAACGTCTTGTCTATGGGTTGTTGGTAAGTAATTTGTTTTAGACACCTCCAAAGAAATGTATCCGCAATTGTCAAATCTGGACTTCTTGGGGGCCTCAAAACTGGACCATTGCGACCACCGTCGTCCAAATTTGCTTTAAGCCAATTACGTACGACGCCACGCAGGCATGATATGCCGGACATCCATCCTGTTAAAAAGACATTCTATTACAATATTCGGCAAGTCGTCTAACTGATCAGAAAATAATGTATTAAACACATGTAAATAAAAGTTACTACTGAACGTATTTTCAAAATAGTGTGGCCCTATTATGTCATGATACGAAATAATGCACCAGACATTAACTTTTTTAAATATTGCCTTTCAGTGAAAATTCTAAATTCTAACACGTGTTGTTGAGAACATGATAAATTTATAAAAATTCATGTTGCCACTTAAAATTTCATTTCCAACTCATAAACAGAAATCTAGTAGTTTTGCTTCATCTCCTCCTTCTAAGGTATGGTTAAAATGAGGTTTGGATGGAAATATTTTATTCTCTTTCAAAATTTCTTGGATGCAGGTTTTTTTAATTACCAGCAAATATCGGACTCGATTTATTAACGGAAGTTGGGGATTTTGAGCAACAGATGCCAACACTAATATTGTGGATCATACATATTTTTATTTTTCTTTACGTGAAGCATTGAACCAGTTTTTTTTATTTTTTGGCCAATTTATGAACTGCCATTCTGGAAACATACACATTTCTTTCCTTATCCGCAAAAAATATTTACTAAGTAAAATTTTTGTCGTACACTCAAAGAAATAGTATGGGTACATTCAACAAAAAAAATGGTTAACTAACAATATCGTTAATTTTGTTAAACTAAATTATATTTATGGTATTTTTAAACAAGAGGTGATTGTTATTTTAATTAATAAAATGTTGTCGTACAACAAAATAAACATTAACTTAAAAAATAGATGAATAAGACTATTATTTTTTTCGTCTGACTATTATTTTGTTGAATTCTGTCAAATTAAACTAGATAATAGTATATTTTATTTTTAACTACTATTCTATTGTAATTCTAACCCAGTATTAGTTCGCTGTATTATTGTACTTGGTAGACAAACCAATATTATTGTCGTCTTCTAGAAGTTCTAAAAGAATTACCATAAAATTTGCTTGCTTACCACGTAGTCTATTACAGAAATCATTCCCAGATGACGCCTGATACAAATCACTGACAATAATCAATCATGTATTATCTTATGCTCTTATGAATTTATAGAAAATTAATAACATGATTGCAATGTTCAAATTCTCTCAGGGACCATCGATATATTTGGATGGATCTTATAAACGATCTCTAATCTTTGGTTTGGGGTGGTCTGATGTCTCAATACTGAGATTTTGGCTAACCAAAAAAAAACTTCCATCATACAATAAAGTGTAGATCAACCTAAAAATTAGTTGGTAAACAAAAAACAAAGTCGTTGTACTATTTAATTGTAGACCAAATTGAAAATGGTTAGTGAACATAAAAAAATGTCATTGTACTATTTAATTTGTTACAAGAAGATATGATTATTAAACTACTATTTGTTTACGAAAACAAATAAAGTTGTATGACTATTCTTTTCTGATTGATTTAACTATGAAACTAGATAGGCGCGATTTCATATGCTCTTTTTGGTTTTGGTTTTCTTTGAGTGTACTTTTGAATTGTGCGCCTTGTTGTGAGTTACTTTTCTGTGAGCGTGTATGAGTCCTTTTGTGCCAGTCTTCGGCGCCGATGCCTTAAATATGTTATGCTGTAATTTAATTGTATTTTGATAAATAAAGTCGAAGTTTTTATTTATTCTTCGACTTAGATCTATTCTGGGAGGTTCTCTAACAATAACACTGAGTATCTTGTCGAACGCTTATAAAACGGTATTTTACAAAACATTAAAATCTGCAATTTAAACCTCTAGGTGAAACTTCTAGTTAAACTCTAGTTTAATCCGAACCTATTTTACTAAAAATTCACTTATTTCGAAACACTGCAATATTCAAATGAAATTTTGAATTTGAACTGACCATATAATTTGAAACAACTTTTTTATTTCACATTTTATTCCAAAATAAAAAATATAACCAGTTTATTCTTACGGAATTTTAAGTTTTTGCAATTTTTGAGCACCCCGTACAAAAAATATAATTTTTCTCAACGTCATTACTATTTCTTAGGCAAGCTAAAACTTTTATTGATTATGCAAAATCAATAATGAGCACTAATAACATCGGAACAACGAAGCAGACATTTTTCCGAAATTTAAGAAACTTTTTTAAAGTTCGAGCTGCTATAATGTTTAAATAGTTGACCGAGGAAGAAAATTATTTAAATAAAAGCATTGAGAAATACTATAATCCACAATAATACTGGTAATAACTAATTACTACGTAGAGGCAACGGGGGCAAAGATAATTGCAAAAATCTGCAGCTAAGCACAAATTTTCACCATCCTGACAGCTGTAAATTGTAAAATATTAACAATAGAGAAAAATAATTTAAATAAAATTTGTAACTTTTTTCATTTTCTACAATATTGGCATTGTCTTATTTTAGGTTAGAAATAATAGGAAAGGGGATAATTGAGAAAAACCTATTTGAACTATCATTATTGTTACCATGGTGGGCGTAGCGGCAAAGGTATTTTTGTGTAAAATAATAATTAACGATTGATGCATCCTCCCCTACATTATGCAAAAAAATCCTCGTAATAATTATTCACGGGTCAAATAGCAGATTGACTGTACTAGAAATTCACTTATAAAATACATGAAATTTAGAACTTTTACTCATTTGAGATATCAAACTGCAAACGCTTCCTAGATTAAATCAATGAAATATATACCGTCTATGTAAAAAAAATATTAGACTCATTCATTATTCTTATATCTAAAACAGACCCTTGAAGAATTAAATTTTTCGTCATATATTTCTTACGAAACTCTAATGATAAATCATGTCACTTTATGTTAATGCTGCACAAACGAAGCTGAAACTATTGTTTTGCGAAATGTGGTTAAGAAAGAGATTTAAACTACCAAGTGTTTCTCTTTGTTCCACTAATGATCTTGATCTTAGTTTTTTATTAATTCTGATGTAGAAAACACAAAGGATAACTCGACAATGTTATTTCTTGTGCCTTTTACGGTAATGAATAATAACAACTTGGCTCAAGATCGAAGAAATGCACATATTAGCAATCTAGAGTTTAATTGTAACTGTTTGATGTAATCAGGGCAATCGCGAATAACATGACATTCTAAGTTGGAACTAAATCTATATTATATAATAATATTAATAATAACACATTTATTATAAATCAATAAATTTACATACTATTTTAACAGAAAAAAAAAATTAGTTATGATAAATAGACTGTAAAGGTCCAGAATTTTGTAAGTAACAGACTCTGCTCTTTCACCAATACCTACTCAATAAATTATATAGGTAGTTATTTATGTACTAAGGGTCGTAAGTGTACTTTTTTTTGGTTGAGAATAGAGTTTGCAAACCGAGGCCCCTAGAGCCGAGGTTCACAAGTATTCGACATCAAAAAATCGCACTCTACGACCCGCGGTGCATATTATAGTTTTCGTCATGTCCATAAATCATTGAACTAGAAAAAACCTTGAGAAAACTAGCGGAAAACTATAATTATTCGAATTTGATTTCATATTAGCCAAGTAAATAGTAAAGGTAGCGATGCTTGGAATATCCATGGCAACCGTCAATAAAATAAATTTATCTACTCTTATTAGGTTATATACTAATTAATGAACTGCTTTTGATTAATTAATAGTATCCATAAACAAACAGCGTGAGTTATAATGCGTGAGTTATTATAACTCACGCTAGGTACAGAGCCAATCACCCTTAGCTTCATGCCTAGCCTGTCCAATCGACGTAACGCGCGACACACGAAGGTGGAGACAGGGAGGTAGTGACAGATTATTCGCGTTAATATCTATAAAGATTTTCTGAAATGTCACAAAATGCTACTTTTGATTCGTTCGTGCCGAGAAGAATTTTCGAATTTCGCCGTACAATTTACGATCGATCAGGTTTATCTAGAAGACTTCCTCTATACGTCCCGACATCATACGGCCGTCCAAATGGTGTTTTTCGAAAAATATGAACGTGTCAAGATTGCATGTTTTTGCATTTTTTTCGGCTCCGAAATGTAAGCTGTTTTTTGCTATTTTTCGCAGATATCTCCGAAACGGTGGGAGTTAGCTCGAAATAAAAAATAAGGTCAAACGAGTATTTTCCACTACGAATCTTTTGCTTCCATAAGAATTTTGATTTTTTTTTCGTTTCAGAGATAGCTACTGAAATGTTGGCCATGTACGGCAAAAAATCGCAAATTTTGAGCTTCTACAGTTGGCAACTTTTTTATCTTGGCTCCAACGCTCTAGTTAACTTAAATGGAATTACATTTGCTAAAACCATTTTTTTTTTTTGAATTCCGACAAAAATGAAGGAATTAGAGGGGGCGGGATTTGGGAATTTTTTTTTTTTCGGTAAATTTTCTCTATTTTGTCACCGTAATTAATCGGTAATTAACTAAAATCGATCTCATATACGATGTTCACTTAATATCATGTACTACTTTGACGCTCCGTTAATCTTAGCCCTTCGAAACAAAGGTTTCTGAGAATTTTTTTTTTTTAAGATTTGCATACGCTCTATAGGAAAACGTGTAATTTCTTACATTTCCTCGAATATCTCGATAACTATCGTTTTTTCGAAAAATTTGTAGACAGTTTATGTAAAGAGAATTGATTGAGCTTTCCGACGCTTTTTAAATTTTTTCTCTAACATAAAAAACAAGACTTTTGACCGAATATGCGCTCCGGGCTATTGCAGTTTGCGGAGAAGTTTTGCATTTTCCGCCGTGTAATATTAATTTACAAAACTGATTTTTTTTGTCTACAAGCAGTTTGTGCACTATTTCGATTAAAAATCACATTCTACCTTCGCTTAAAGGTGGCTAAATCTTTGAAGACAACAAATATAAAAGGGTGAACAAAAATTAAATTTTACAGTTAATTTTATTAATAAACAATAGATAAGTATAGTATTCAACTTGCGGTAATGGTAATAACTCACTTGATGAATGAATTAAACTTTCATCTGCGTGAGTTATTACCTACATTACCGCTCATTGAATAATATACTATTAGGACGCGTCTTCTATTCAATTGACAAGTACTGTCAAAATAAATTAAATCATATTATTATAATAGTTTTAAACATTTTTGAAAATAATGTCGGATATAGAAGATATAGCAAGTAAGGCTTGTCTAATTTTCCCAAATTTACTTTATTTCCTTAAGACGTTATGAAAAATAACGACCCGTTGTCAATAGCAACAAGAATTTGATACATAAGGCGCCACTTATGATCGAGAAAATAATGGAATTAGAGTATACCTGGTTAACAGAAGTGGTAAAAGTAGCTTTTAAATCTTTATTAATCAATTGGTTCAATTCACATAAGTAATTAAAACTGAAGAAACGATTTAATTGAGTATCATCTGCGTAAAAATGATATTTACAAAATTTTATTGTTTCACAGAAAGTTGACGTGTAAACTGCGTATAAAAGTGAACCTTTGATACTTCCTTGAGGCACGCCTGTTTAAACATTATATGGTCTGATATGTTATTGTGGATTTGAACTTGCTGAAGCCTATCCATTAAAAAAGAGGCTAACAGTGCGTATGCACTGTCATTAAATCTGAGAAAGTGTGAAATAGATATTAAAATGGTATAGTTCATCATAATTGAATAATCTAATAAAATTAAAATACTAATTTGATTTTCGTCACTAGCTTTAACACTGTCATCGGTTATAACCGTCTAAATGCCGATTATTTAGCTGGTAATACATTGTTGAAGTTTAGTTGTACTCGTATTTGTAACTCCATAATTACTTCCACATCGTGAAAGTATACTAACCCTAAAACAATATGTAAAAATTTTTTTGTTCAAATTGGCTTAGAATGTAATGAAATGTGGAGATTTCAATTTGAGCAATAAAACAATTCTCTCTGTCGGTCGATCGGTCTGTCTGCCTGCAACTTTTTTTGTGCGCACGATTACTCTGGAACGGTTTATAATATTGACTTGAAATTTGCTGTCTTAAAGCGAGATCTGGAACTTGATGATATTTTCATCTAATTCCGTAGAAGGGTTGGAAAATAAAATTGTGATTTAGTGTGTATTTGTACAAGGACCAAGGACATCAAAGTTTGTTTCGATATACAACAAAATATATTATCTCTTCACTTTGTTCCCACCACTTATATAATACTTACTTGTATACTTTAGGCTAACAAATTAAAAATGAATTCTGAAGGGACACAACAAGTTATTTTTTCAAACTCTGAAACCCGTTATGTAAAAAATCCAGAGATGGGTAAACTCCCGGAGTTTTGATTACTCCGAAAGTTTCCAGGAAGCTTTCCTGGAAACTTTCCATTCGGAATATTCAGAGTCTATTTTATGGTGAAATCTGATTCGGGATGATCTAAGCTTCATTTTGATACCAAATAAGTGCATATAAATATATTATTTACATTACTTGTACAGACTTTTACCAAATAACTGATATTATATGACACCCGCTATATGTGCCCTGTGCTATATGAAGAATATGAAGCAATTGGGTGGTTACCCAGTAATTTGTTTTGTTTGAATTATTAAATAATTAAATATAAATAAAATAATTTATAGAATGTGATAAATATGGGGATTATAAAATTAAAAATTTATGTAAATGTCATATGTAAGTCGTAACTCCTATTTTGTGCAGAAACGGAAATGTAGAAGGCAAGACAGAAATAAGATCTAAATATCATATTATAGTTATATTGAATTAAAAGTGTAAAACATATAAATAAAATAATAAATAAATGTTTATTTAATTTTAAATTTTAACACTTAAAAAATAATAATAAGAAAATAATATCAAAATAAATTAAACCATCCACTATAACACAAGATAACATTCATCATAATTTTATTAAAATAAAACTAAAACTATTAAATATCTTATAATTTGTAAAAAAATAAAAGTACATTTCTTTTTAATCATTTTCGTTTTTATTGCAACAGAAAAAAAATGCTAGATATTATTCATCGAGAAGCGATAGTGCGGGTAAACAAATAAATGTAACTTATCGTATGTCTGTCAACTCATTCTTGATCACAGCCAATAACACGAAATTAGAAAAATTCTGTGCCAATAGTAATAATCCGAGCGGTGACCATATGAAACCCTACGTCATCAAACATCCGATTAAATTTTGATAATTTCGAAAAAATATCAACAAATTAAAAGTGGATTTCTGGCGTTTGAGGTTATGTTAGATCATCGTGGCGGCAATTTCAAATTTATGAGAACAACTGTAAATATTCGTGAAAAATTAAATTAAAAAATTAAATATTTTAAAGGAAACTTTCATTTTTATCAAAACTCCGTTCCGGAAACTTCCGAAAATTTCCTGGAAACTTTCCAGTGGAAAGTTTCCTTGACCCATCTCTGAAAAAATCTAGGTAGATACATCGACCCAGAATTAAATAAGGCAGTTAATTAGATAAGGCAATTCATGAACCACTCTAGACAAAAGTTTAACGTTTTATTACAGCAATTTCCATAGCATTATCTTCATCTGACAGCGACAGTCTATAAAAATACAGAAGAAAGCTGTGATAGTTTTGGCTTCAGCATGAGTTAATGAATACTGTAGGCCAACTTTAAAAAATACTTCCAAGAATACATTAGGAATAATAATAACTTAAGCATACCACATCAAGATAAGAACTCAGCAGCCAGTAAATTATACATATCATACTATATAACAAATTTTTGAAACAGCTAAAACATTTAACAAAAATAAGTTGAATATATTCCTAAAATAGTTATAAGAGAAAATACTTTCTACAGTGTACAAAAATGTAATTTACTATCTTTAATGAAATATTGAAATTAAATGCAATTAAATAGGTATATATTATTATATACAATTCTCTTTAGTTGAATATTTTCCTATGCTATCATTTTGTCACTGTTTTATTTTATCTAAAATTTTATATATACTTTGTTTTCTTTACTACTCGATAACTTAAACATTGTTATAAAAAAATCTTGGGCAATACATGTATTTATTACTCTTTCTATTAATTATACTTATACAATATTTGGCTTGTCATGTGGCTCCAGTTCATTATCTCTCCTTGACAAATCCAACACGATCCCTTCTCATACCGATCCTTTATAGTTTAACTTCTCTGCCCCTATTCAACTATTGTTCACCATGCTTTGTCCAATCTTCTACAAGCAATTCCTAAGTGATGTCAACTGCATTTATATGACTGATTTTTCACGCAGCACTCAAAATTCGCTGTTATACAAGAAATGTTTTCGCATTATTAAAGACTTTTTCCTTTTATTTTATTAACCATAATTTCCTACTTGAAATAATTATATCTCTTTCTCTTACCTCAACACTAACGTATATTTAATTAAAATTATCTGACAGTAACATACAATAACAGCAAGTGCCTGTATACTTTAATCATATCATGAGAAATTAAATTTTTTATCCACGACTGTCGTATAATCCTTGTATAATACATTTAACTATTGACGAATAATGATAGTCATAATTTCAACCTAGCGTGTAACACTCTTTTGACCATTTTAACACACCTTTGACCAATCAGAAACTAGCAACGGGCTAGGGGAGAGTCAATGTTTTTGTGTTTGACGTCTAAAACGTCAAAGTTTTTCTGTGAACTAACTTTATTATTTCGACTTTAAACGATTTAAATAATTAAGCGAAGATACAGTGTAGTATTCTGCTCGCGTACAATGGCTATTACATCCTCCTATGATTTACGACACCCGCCTTCTACTGTTGCCGTAAACGTCACCTTCACGAGTAATAGCCATCATTATACGCTCGCTGAATAATCTACTATTAAAATGGTAGATATTATCATAGAGTTAAGATAATGAAAATGAATTATATGCACATGGCTCTACGAGATGTAAAAGTACGGCATTGATGGACAATTTTATCAGGAGCAAAATTGGTGTGGAAATAATCCACCGTGGGTATGCTTTCAAAAGAGATTTCTTGGAAGTGACTTGTGGAAGATATGAAAATGTCACGTAAATATTTTTTGAGAAATATATACAGCATGTAATTAGTTTAATTTTACTAAAGAACTGATAATGGAGAACGAACGACCAGACAAACCATTTTCCCCCGGATACACTTAAAGAGAACAGGCCTAGGTAAATAACTTGAACAGTTTGAGAATCTCTGACTGCTGTAAGTCAGTGGACGTATAGTTGTAAAGGCACATATGCGAGTTGTTTACATTTCCCCAAGTGAGCTAAATCGTGCCATAGTGCCGCATTTTTTGCGCTAGGTGAAAATAATTGGGCCGGCTGGTGACAAGAACAAAATTAAGTTATCTTTACGCCTTTTTAGAACCAAGCAATAAACTTTCATACATAAAAGATGGCGGTAGTAATCAAATAGGTCGGGGTGATATTGATCTGGTGTTTTTTTGCATTGTTTATTTCCCATTATCGACGATTGCGTCGATAATGAGAAATAAATAATGCCTTAACCCTTAAAAAATGAGATATGTATGTTGCAATAAGACTTTGAACCTGGTTTAATACGACAGCCGTTACTAACCTAGTCAAAATTATAGGTACAATCAGGCCAGAAGTTCTCAAACAATTTTGTTCAAATTTCATTTAATTTCTTTTCTCGATTTACGGGCTACTTGTTTGTAAAGTTTTTTTGTTCGTCAGGGCGCTCCCTACTGTCAGTTTCTTAATGACGTGAAAACTAATTACACTTTGTTTCGGAAATAAAAATATCAATTTGCATGGGTGAAGTGCACATTTTTCACTCACTTTAAAGCTATACGTAACTATATGCTATTATGTTAAACAATGATAGATGTATGCGGATGGATGAAAATTGAAATATGGGTAGGTATTTCATTAGTAATATCAAGTCAAACATATATATTTAAGTAAACTAACTAAAGATTGTATTGTCATTTAGACGATAAGGTCAGTAAGTTATTTTTCGTGCCATACGAAGTTTATCAGATGTAACTACTACTGAGCCAATAATTCATTATACAGTGTGTTCCATTCATAAACATCCACAGCGAACAAAGTGATAGAGAACTTCAAGGTTCTATTAGGCCTAAGTTATGTCAGGTTGAATATTCTTGTTTAAAAGTTCTTGGTGTTAGGTATTTATTTATAGTATTAGCAGATAAAAAAAAGAAATATTGATATGACCTACTTAAGGTTATGTTCAAAATTAATGGAGGACTGAATCGCATATTTATGATTGATAATTAATGTATGGATATCGGATATATTTGAAAATTTCAGAAAATTTGTTCCTTTTTAAATTTTTTAATAATTCTTAGAAATAGCCTGTTTAGTTTAATGCATTTAATTTAGTTTAAAGTTAGTTTTATCATCTTATTGCCGCCCTATTGGATCCGCCATATTGAATTTCTTTCTGGAACTTAAAATTTAATCTATTTTAACTTAAAAGAACTTATCAGAAATATTTAAAACTTCTCGGCATAAATTTTAACAAAAATATCTAATTTTTCATCATTTTTAGCATTTTGTAACCGCCATTGATTCCGCCATCTTGCAGGTTAGTTTATGACAATTTTAATATCAGATTCGTAATCAGCGACCTCAAAAACTCCCGAGTAACAAGATTTATGTAAATTGGATAAGAAAAAAGATTTTTTGTAAGTTTTATTAAGATTTAAATAAAAAATGGTCAGTTTGACTAAGCTCAATAATTTTGGTTAGCATAATTCAAAAATCGACTCTCTTACGTTTTTTGAAAATTAAATACTTAACGAGTATTTTTTTTAAAAGTTTATGCCAATCGTTTGCGATACAAGTGCTCTAGATAATTTTAGACTAAAAAATCACGATTCGTGCCACTGTGGGGTGTGGGGTGTGTTTACGAGAGAGCCAACAATGCCTATCGTATGTTGGTAAACAAATCAAATCATGTTTACTTTTTTGTCAATCTTAGAATCGATAATTTGAGAAACTACGAACAAAATTGTATTTGTTATTACAGACAAAGAAAATTTATTGAAATATTAGTTCATCTATTTACCAGACAAACTCCACAGAATTTAGCAGAAGCACTATCCTTTATTAATATTAGTCAGACGGGATCATTTATTTTAGTTTACGTCATACTAAGTTATTTATTACATCGAATAAGATACTGATAATATTCAGAGAGAAGTAAAAGTCATATCACCAGACAAATCAATTCCGGCATATTAAACCCCTGAGTTATCTGCCGCTCTTCCAATAAACATGTAAATGTCCCAATTTAAGAATGGCACAACATGTGTCTGCAAGTGGCAATAACAACACATTCATTGGTAACCTACATTTTAACTCGATAGCTTTGAATTTTCCATTTCGGCTCGGTGCAAGCGATAAGTCACAGACACCGACGTTGTTTTCTTCCTGGCACCCTCGAACTTCCGAAAGATATTACCCGACTTGTCGTTTGTTTTAATCCACCCCTCCTCTAGACGCCCAACTCCCATGAAAGTACTTTTAAATAACTTCAAGGTATTGACTACATTTTTTTCTAATATTTTTCTTTTTCTCATCGTGGTATATAAAATTATTATTACAACTGTATAAGAGAATTCAAGCCAATAAAAATTAAAACAAGTGCTGTGACGAATGTAAACATGCTTTAGAAATAAAATTTAAAAAAACTTTAACCTTTTTCACATTAATATAGAAGAGAATAGAAATTTATTTGACCAAGTTATATATTACAATATTTTTGGCAAGTCAAGGGAAAAAATATCTCTGTTAGAGTCTTTGAATGCATTCAGAGATGCATGTAGTCACATACACATTAAAAAGTAAAAAAAATTAAAAAAAAATAGGTGCAGACCTACTAACAACAGGAATATCTCTATAAAAATATGATAAAAAACATACAGTTATATAATTATCTTATGGAATGATGATGCCGGTAAGCGCTTTCATTAGGTAATACATTATATATTACGGTAAATTACATGTCAAAGGGGGTTTGTATATATTCCTCAATTGAATAAAAACAGTGAGTAAGGAAATGCTTTCTCATTATCACTTTAAATTTATTAGAATTATTCATATTTTAGGTAGGCGATTAAACAATTTAATATCCGAAGAATTTTTTTAGTTGACTTCAAAAGTCAATAGCGTGGTGTTCGGAGATCACCTCCAGATCTAGTGTGATAGCTGTATAAGAAGTGTACTCAGTTTCGACGAACTTAATAAAATCTTAACTGAATTTAATTTTAACTTTGAATGTATAATTTTAACAGAAACATTTAAATTATATTGTACAAATGTTTTGTAAATCCCTGAATACAGCTTAATTTATAATGAAGGGGATATTAGTAAAAATTTTGGAGTTTTGGATTTTGTGAAAAATAATTTTGACTTTGACGATGAGATTTTTTATTTGGGGTGTACACTGTGCAGGCCATACAGGTGACCATATATTATAACAAGAAACGTGACGGACGGACGGACAGATGGACAGACGGACATTTTGAAAGTTGTTCAGAATTCGTTCACTAACCCAATGATTGAAATTTTTTCTCTACGAGCGATATTTACGGTTCTAGAAATGTGCCGACCAAATGCAATATACTCTTCGTTTTTTGCGAAGAGTATAAAAAAATAGCAGTTTGTGCAACAAGAGTGGATATGATATCCATATCGCACGATGAAGAAGTTTGATCACGACGCAGTCGGCGGAATGCTTCAAATCTTTTGAGTGCGATATGGATAATCCACTCGAGTTGTAAAGCATACTTTTTCTACGACTAGCTTAAAAAACTACATTTATTAAACATTAATATATTACACGAATACACACTGACAGTACACACTGACAGTTACTTTGACAGCTTACGCACTAATTTGATTTTAAAACGAATAGTTGCCTATGTACTTAATACACGAACTGTGATTGGTCGGCTTCATTTCATACCATCCTAGAACTGATATGCAATATATCCGTTCAGTTAACTAGAATTGCCTACTTATCCATTCTACAGACTGTACAGAAAACAGCAAATTTACATGAGGGAGTAGGAAAAAAAAATGTATATATAGCATCAATATATATGTCACTCGTTATTGATCCCAATGAGTATAACCTTAACTTAATTATTTTAAAGGCAAAAAAACAAAAATGATGTTGAAGAATTAGTAGGAGATATAAAGGACATTTTGCATAATTTTGATTATTGTCAGGAATATCTCAATCTATTAGCAGAGCAGAATATATATCAACTGTTAATGACTTGACTCGAGTTGAAGGAATGAGTAGGTTTTGTCTGGATCATATCTTCCTTAAATTTAAAACACCCCACGATCTCTTCCGGCCAGTCATTATGCAGACAAAAATGACTGATCATTTTCTTATTACAGAATGAGTCTACTATTTGAACCTGAAAATAGATATTGCAATAGTAATGAGGCATTAAAAAGCTATATAAATTACAGCAAATTAGAAAGCTTTTTAATAAATGAAAAACGGCTAGAAATAAAAGGTGAAAGAAATAATAAAGCTGTTGATATATTTTTATCTAAATTGAAATATAAAATAAACGAATGTATTAAGATTATTAAGATAACAAAAGAAATAACACACAATAACAACTCGGATAACAAATTAAGACAAAAGATATATTGTGGACAAAAGCTAGGAAATATCCAGAAAATATCGGCATTCCCAATGAAATTGTTTAAAAATAAACTGAATGATATAATTAAAAAAACTAAAACACTACCATAAATAACAAATTAACGTAAATACAAAATTGTCCAAAGAATTTGTGGAAATGCATTAATAACATACAAAATATAAATACTGCAAATAAAATCATAAAAAACTAAAAATGTGAGTCAGTAAATAATAATATAGCTTTAGCTAACACATTTTGCAAATATTTTAGTAATATAGGCAAAAATTTAGCAAGCAAAATCACAAATAAAAGAAATATTGTATTACCCAAGATTAGAAATGAAAATTCCATATTCCGTGCGCTCACAAGTGAAGCAAATATAAACAAAATAATTGAAGGACTGAAAGATAGACGTTCATCTGGAATGGATGATATAACCGCATATATTTTAAAGAAAATTGAAGAATTTTTTGTGGGACCAATAACGAACGTACTTAGTAAATAGGTCTCTAGATAAAGATGATTTTCTGTCAGTTTTAAAGGTTGCCTTTATTGAACCGATTTGTAAGTCTGAAGATCAGCAGAACAATATCACTTTTGCCAAACCTGTCAAAAAGGGAGTCCACGCAAGATGCTATGGTAAATCTCATAACTGAAGTATACAAGTCCATGGATAATACAAAACCGGCATGATCCATATTCGTTGACCTTGCCAAGGCGTTTGATACAGTGAGTCACTTAGATCTATTGTACACATTACAGAATATCGGTTTTCGAGGTAAAATTTTGCAGCTGATGGAAAGTTACCTGACTGGACGACAACAATATGTGAGTATTAATGACCAGTTAAGTGGAGTATTAACGGTTAGTTGTGGTGTACCACAAGGATCCATCTTAGGACCAATTTTATTTACTTTTTATGTAAATAATTTGTTTCGATTGCCCATTAGTGGAGAAATAATTAGTTTTGCAAATGATACTACCATTTCTGATAAGAATAAAACATGGAACGCCTTAAAGAATAAAGTGGAAAAGGAATTTAGAATGGTTATAGACTTTTAAATTCAAAACTCTTAACAATTAATGTAAAAAATATTTCTTACCGTTTTACCTGCTATTCCAAATTTTGAAGCATTTCAAATAGTATGTGAAGACCAAAATATTACAATTAGATATGTTAAAAGCGTGGAGTGTAAATTGACAGTCATCTTAAATGGGAACTACAAATGAATGCTGTAATAAATAGGTTAAGATATTTCATTAGAAAATTCTAATGATTAAAAGAGTTACTAGATGTACCTTTTCTAAAATGCATGTATTACACGTTAGTTCAATTTCACCTTACTTATTGCTTGGGGAGGCGTCACCAATGCCTACCTAAAAAACTTGGAAATCATCCAAAATTCGATTATTAAAATTATATTTGGCAAAGAGTATATTTACCTTCTATAGAGAAGCCAGCATGTTTGATCTCAGACGATTGTTTTCTAATAGTATTTTAATCATCAAAACAAAAATAAAATTGACCTTAAAAGCATTGAACATATTTACAATACCCGACATAAAGAACAAGCAATTCAAGTACCGAAGGCTGGCAAAACAATTGGCCAAAGGAGCTGATATTGCATTGTACTAAAACCGTATAATGAACTACCATTGGTTATTAAAAAAACCAACTCTCTAAAACAAACTAAAAGACTAGATTGCAACAAAACTGTGATTTTTTATTAACCAATTAGCGGATAAAAAAATTATCAATCAATGTCCATAATTCAAAAATATACTTACCAAATATATCTGTGCCGTATAATTTAAATTTAATGTTACTAACTTGAACATCAGTGCATTTCATATAAGTATGTCTCTATCAATAATTTATTAACTACTCAGCTATTATATATTCTCTTTCTTTAATTATTCAATAATGTTCTTTTTTAACTCGTAAACAAGGTTCCCCTTGTTTAGCAAAACGGTCTTGCAATGCTTGCAATGTTTTGAATGATTTAAAATTATGTTATGTTAAAAAATTAAAACATTGGCAAGACAATTTTTTGAAACTTTTTTACATACCTACTTTTTAAAGTATATTTATTTTTCAATCCTCTCAAATCCAACCTCTTATTGCTTAGATTTCTTCAACTATTTTTAGCGAATTCACGGATCTAATATTGTCAAGTCCTTAAAGTTTCAGAATTTTAAAATAATATTTATGTTTCAACCCCTTCAAAAACAACCCCCCCTACTATTTATAATTTTTTAACTATTTTTCATATATTCACAGATATCGTATTATCATATTCACAGAGTTTCGGGACTTTAGAAGAAAATTCATTTTTCAACCCCTCAAAACCACCCCCTTAATGCCTAGAATGTTTTCACTATTTTTCCTGTCTTCTAACAACTATTTTAAGCTCATTTAGAAATTTGTAGAATTTTGTCCACCTAGAAGTTGCCCACTGTGCGCTTGTAACCGAACAAATAAATTCTGTGTTTATCGCTTTACCTAACCGTTACCGTGGACTGACTTTTATATATAAATAAACTTTACTTGTCAATCTGCTGATTTTTTTTTAAAGTAAATTAAATCGAAAATGGTTGATTCAGATAATGTATATTCCACCTGGTATAGAAAAATTGGCTAATTTAGTAGTAAATTCAATAATACCTGGTAAATAAAAAAAGCAGCAATGAAGAAGCAATTACGTAAAAAAATCATTACATAACTAGTTATGTAATGAAACTAACAGAAAATTGTGACATTTCGTAGCGTCAAAAATACATTTAAAATTTCACATCATAACGGGGTTAGATGAACATTATTATTATTAATATGTCCCTTCCTGTTTTAAGGACTCTATCGATTTTTAGAATGTGAAGACGTAAATGCAGGGGCGGTTAACATATATGCTCCTTTTTGTAAACAACCGATATTTCTAATGTGTCAAATCTGCGGGAGAAAACCATCGTTTAGCACTGGGAAGGTTGCCATTCTTGGGGGCGGTCGATATCTACAAGATTTTTTCGTTCGTATTTATGCTGTATCTGGAGCTGATATCATAAAAGAGCTTATTTTATGGACTCCCTAAACTGCATTAAATAAGAAAGAAATGATTGATAGGTATCGTTTTCGTTGTATTAAGTGAGGAAGTGGTTTGAAATGATTTGTCAACTGGTTTCTGTTCAAGCTTGTCATGTTCGTTTTCTTCGTGTGTGATATAATCAATTAGAAATTATTTTATTATAGAAATAACTTTTCGCATTATATTGACTACAACTCTTCAATCATGAATCATATATCAATCTAAGTTGTACACATGCGACAAATGTACACAGTTGGTCAGAAAAAACTTTATTTTTTTTTTGTAACTTATTACTTCAAATTTAGTCTATGTAATGAAGGCAGAAATAGTGTAAATATTTCGTGCAAAAACGAGATTACCGCACCCCCTTCCCCCCTCCCCCACCCCCGTTTTCGAGGGTACGAACACGATGAAAGTGGTGGGAGAAGTTTTTGACCGCCGCAACCCTCTGAAACGGCCAAAAACCAGCAATTTTATGGATCCCTTTATGTTTTCATATATAAACGGGTCTGGGCAGTGATTTATCGACGGGTTATACTTGAAATAATATGGAAGAGGCTTATAGAGTAAGTGGAATCTATACAGCAGGCCATTTTTAGCTCCGCATCCCTCAAACAAACAGAAACCACCTCTCACTCATCAGAAGGCATGCTATCCAGGATTTACAGGTTTTTCGACACATGATCGTTATTCCTGTGCTTATCCCTTCATTTTTCACAGAAGAGAAAGGTGATCTGTTGTTTTTTGGTTATTTTTGTATTTCGTTTGATAAATATTAAAGTATATATACATAAAATACACACCACACATAATAGAAGCCCTCCAAATTCAAGAAAATGGCTGTCCGGAAAGGGGTTATATATTTGAAAAAAACAGTGAGAGCACTCATTACTCACCTTTCTTGGAAAGTTGCCTCTCTGCACCAATTTTTTTTTTTTGGGTCCTTTTATAATGAATATTTCTATTGAAAAATCCGTTATTAGAAAAAATTTCATTCGTCTGACCAAAATTTTGCTACATATCAGCGGCTCATTGCTGTAACGGTTCATTTTTAACCTCTGATAATTATTGCCGAATTTACTACATATTATGTATTTCCCGCCATGAACATATTTCAAGTCCGACTCTGTGCTCGTGAAGTATAAGCAAATAATGTATTCAGTTTTAATATTTTGGCACTAGGGTTATATCTAAAGCCTCGGCGGCTATCGTAATGGACGTAGATAATTCGTAGACAATTTTATTAAATTTCATTGTGATGATGTTTCAGCCGGTACAGCCGGTACAAAAATGTAAACTTAATCTGCTTCCCTAAAATCACAACTTCGTTAACTACCTATAGAATTGGATTATGTAGTTACATAATCGTGAGTGCATTTAGATTTCCAGGATTGGTAACGTTATTATGGTCACTGTGTTTAGTTTGTCAAATAACGATGGGAATTTAATTTCCTGGTTTCTAAATACCTGATACCTACTCATTGAATTTGATTATGTAGTTATCATACGTGAGTACGTCGATTACTGTAAATACATAATACTTATCTTATTCCATTTGGGGCCAAATACGAATGACGGTTTAGAAGGGTTATGTTCCCTTGATTTTCTTCATACATCATTGCTGTTTTGTTGTTTTTTCTCGACGCGTCGTACATCTTAAGTGCAGCCCAGTTTTTTTAATCCACTTGCGTTTGGTTGTTAATAACTTTCATACCTGATTTCCGTTTGAACATGTAAAAAGAATTTCTTTCGTGAGTGCGTCGTACTCTTTCCTAAAAACTTATTTAGACATTTTCTTGTATAATACGTGTACAGTGTTAGTACATGCACAAGCATCATTTTTGTGTATGTAAATTTTAGTTAAACTTTCCGCTCATTGATAATGTACCTTTGTTCATTTATAAAAAAATGTTTATCGTTTTAAAAGTATTAAAAAAATGTTTGTCAGTAATATTTTGATTAATGTTTACTCTGATTAATATTTAGATTTGGCCAACTACTGATTCATTTTTTGGTAATATTATGCCTTGCATTGTTTAAGTATTATGACCTACTGCCAACTATCATCTCATTGCATTTTTATAGATTACCTTTTTAATTATTTTTTTATGTATGTCAGTCTCTCGTATTGTAGTATACATTTCTGATAAATTGTTTTGTAGAAATCTAATATCGAAATTATAATTTTATTTGCCTCCGAGATGTCTGATTTGCTCTAATAAATTTTGTTATCTTTAAGTATTGACTTTTATTTGAAAAGTCTTTCTTGACTTAGTTTCATTGCTTTTCTTATTCATTCTGTAGCATCGAAATCAATTTTTCTTTATTATTTTTTTGCACTGTCTTTTTTTATGCGACAGTTTCTCTGAATTTGGAAAATAAACCATGATTTTGAACTAACTTCCTAAAGATAGTTCGATTTGGCTACGTAAATCTCTCGCTGTGAACTGTGACTGTCATCTCACCGTCAACAATGGACTGACAGTAAGAGGTAATTATTATTACCTAAATAAAATATGCAAAGTAATGTGCGACAATTTCTAGAGAATAATTTTTGTACCTAGACAAAAATAAATCCTTATGGTGGAGTAAAAATATATTTTTTAAAGTGTTTGAAGAGAGGAATTTTTTGCTTGAGTGTGATACACGCATACAAACAAGTATGACTATAAGTTGGACTTCGGTGAGAACGGCAACATACTGCTTTCAAACAACTGAAATCTCAAAACATAACTTTTTCAAGGTTTTTTGCAAATGTATCTGGTCTTATCAGAAAATTCAAAAATGAGATTGCGTTCAATAAATTTTTTAACAGATCTAGACATACAAGATCTTTTCTTTTATTAAATATAAACTTCTCTCAAAAAAAAAATGAAGAAGCCAATATGCGGCGTTCTTAAACGATTTAATATGGCTTTAATAATAATGTATCGATTTAGATAAAATTTTGGAAAAATATGCTCTTTATGGATATTAACAAACACAAAAACTTTCAATTTATTTAAACTACCAAAAGGAAGTATTAATTGTTTAAAACTTTGCAGACTCATAATATTATGCCATCAAGTCGTAGAGAAAAATCATTTTTTTAAACTGTATGTTTTTAATGGTAATTTTAATTGGTCTTCGCGAAATATTTTTTTGTCAATTTAAAAAAATCAACAATTCAAAAAATAAATGTACTTTAATGTTAATTGTAAACCAAGACGGTACCTTTTGCGTTTAATTCCTTATAATTAGCAACCATTGAGGTACACATATTCAAAATTATACGTGATAAAGTGTTCCGTTCTCCAAAAATGCACGAACTTCAAGATATGAATTACACCCCTTGAAAGTTTTTCTCTTATACTTTTTGTTTTAAATTGTCGAATATATTTTTCCACTGGACTATCTAAATTTATATCGAGCAACCACCAATATGTCTAATATCTCTTTTAAGAGCTTATAACCACTTTGTATTAACCGGTAATTTACTTCAATAGTAATTGTAATTTGTGATATTGGCAAGATGTCACTATATTATAAGTAAAATATTAAAAACAAGAGTCTCTTGCCAGATATCTTATTATGAGATGTCTGTGATAAAAGTGGAGGAAAATTCAATTTAAAATGATAAACAACTTTGGATTTGATTTACTGTTTATAAAACTCAACGATCTGGAGGCTAGATTAATGCTTTAAATTCCTGTCCGTCAACAGTTCACGATAGTAGAAGTTCTATGTTAGAAATCCAATATAAATTGAAGTCATTTACTATTCTCATTTTTCGTCTTAACAGTTTTAAATGTAAGGAGCTTAGATATGTAAACCTCGTGGAACTACACGCTCTAATGGTACGTATAAATCTGTAAATTCACATCCATAAAATATTATATCTAAATATGTACAGTCGTGGCCTCAAAAAGGTTTACAGTCCGAAGCAGTTGCTGCACATTTTTCAAGTTTGAAACATGGTTCTTTCAATTACTTATTTTCGTCTATTTTTGGTGGTCACATAATGATGTTTTCTCGTGTATGTTTTAGAATATTAATATTGTATAAAATGCTAATAAAAGTGCCTTTCTTAGTTTAAGCTAACTTATTCTTAACATTTAATGAGTGTTTATTTAATTTTAGGAAAAGGCTGCTTATTCTTTGCTACAAAAAATAAATAGTTTAGCCGACGAAAAGTACATGGTTAGAGATTAAGAACAAAATCGACCATTGAATTTGATAAAAAAGGTTCTATTACGAATATATTTTATATTATTATTATAACAGGTATACAGGGTGCGCCACTTAAAACTCCCCAGACTTGTAACTTTTTTATTTTTGAAGCGATGACTATGTTGGGCACATCAAATTGTAGACATTTTTAAAGCCTTTAAACATGCAGACAGTGATTAAAAAAAAATTTGAAAAAATTGTTAAGAAATGAAACTTACTTTCTTTGAATATTTTTCTACCTCACCCTGTACATGAACTGGGTTAATGTTTTCTTATAAAGGTTTTAATTAGCTTCAATTTATGTTATTAAAACAAAATTTTTTTTAATAAAAATTTTGCAATTTCCTATTTAGTACATTTTAATGAACGTTTGTTTTTAAAAATATTTATTTCTTTTGTTTCTTGTTGCTGTTTGTTTACGTTGAATATTGTTTGTGATATGTCTTTTACAAATAAAGCACAAAATTATTATTTACATTCTTTTCAAAGTTATTTTAAAAAAAATCAGTATCCAAGACAAAGACCAACAAATTGCCAAAGCTGAGAAAAAAACAGCTGAGATGCGCAGTGGGTATCCTAACCAATATAGGGGTGGAGGGCAATCCAAAGTGCTGGATGTGCGGTGAGGATGAAGATATTCCTCACCACATATTATGTGAACGCACAATCTTGGTGTCTGGAAGACTTTCATACTTCGGGAGACAACTTGTGATCCCGAAAGAGATAGCTAGGGCTCCCATCTACCATATACTCGCCTTTTGGGGAGAAACGAGACTAACAGGATAACGAGATTATGGGGTACATTAAGCTTAAGCTTCGGGCGGCAGGGTTCTGGTACCGCAACCCGTAAAAAAGAGGGTGGGGTAGCTTTTTAAAAGACGCTTTGTATCCCGTTTTGTATAGTACTAAGAGTCAGTTTCGGTGGTACCTTACTCGTTCTATTATCGCTATGGAACTGAAGTTATTGCCTGTCGCATTGAATTTGGGACACGGGGTATACATATGGCACGTTCTAATATCTCTAGTTCACGTCAAATGAACTGCTACTTGGAACATTAGCATGAAATCTATGATTGAAAAATCTGATGAAAGTAATCAGATAATTAGCAACTGACTTTCATTAAACAGAATGTAAATTATATTAAAAGCCCGTGTAATACTTTGTATGCAAATATTCCGCTTACTCTCGTTCCAATACAAAATAATGAATATTTAATTAAATTACCTTCACGCTCCCAATTTACAAAATTATGAAATAAAAATACCAAATACCCAATATATCATGATTGAATATTCCACCGCGTTATACAGGTAAATATTTCTATTTGAGCAGTATTTTTTTAATGGATAAATAATTCATATCTTATTTACATGTTCAATGCGGATACGAGAATTGATTATAATGGTTGTTTAACTATTTTGGCAAAAATATTTTTTAATTATTCTATGCTTCTGGCTAAGTTATTGTTCAAATTCCACTCTTTTTTCCACGGAATATATTTCGATGAAAGGAAACAAATCTGATATTCTGTCCCACAAATCTCTCTTATAGTCCAGTGTTTAACGGTAAAAATAGGCTATTATCTCTGAATTCTTTCGGACAACATCGATTTTGATGAAAATTTGTCATTAAGCTTATCTAACCCTCCTATTCAAAAGTTATATGTTCCTGATGTGCTTTTTGCTTCTTTTCTAAGAAAAAATTTAAAAACAGATTTAAGCATTACATACATTAAAATCATGTTTAAATATGTGAAATAGACATTATTTCATGTCCTGTAATATAATTTATGATGTGTTATAACGTTTCAACCCTTTGAAAACCACCCCTCATGACGGAATTTTTTTAAAAATTAGTTTTCAACAGTTTAAAATATTTTAATGTTGCATTTATAATGAATTAAAATCCCGTCACTGTTTATAATACAATTATGATTTATTGCAACGTTTCATCCATTACAAACCTCGTGATAAAATTAACTACCATATTTACTTAAAATTAAAAACTGAAATTATTGAATGAGTTTATCGGGGAAAAATACAAATTTTATTTACATTACAATATCATGTTTTATTACTCAAAATCTGTGGATCATCAGAAGAACTATCCTCCTCTTGGTTTGTAATTGGAATGCAATTTTGACATTTGTCACCGGAGCATGTTCCGCATGTTGCGTTACAGAAAAGTCCAATTTTTCGGCAGCTACAAGTTCAGCCGCATACTTTTTTGCAATTACAAAATATCATTTTGAGGAGTTCTTCCGGTGCAGGCATAACCAACATTTTGATTGGTAGTAAAAATCCTTCATTATTAATCCATCCCCAATAAGTTGGACGAATATTTTTGTTCCCAAGCCACATCTGGGTTTGTAAATAAACCCTCTTAATGTGCTCAACTATCAGGATCAACTATCGGAACAAGGGATGATAATCTAACAGCACTGTTTTCAGTGGTAGCCTTAATAAAGGAATCACAGCGCATCTGCTCGAGAAACGCTGAGTCTTTGACACGGCTAAATTTTTTTAACTGTATCTCCTTAGCAGCTCTATACAGTAATATTGTGCAGTACCTACCGGCTTCTAAAATTTCTTCCAGCTCTGAAGTGCTATCATAAAATATCTCCACCTGATCTCTTAAATCGGTCCGGGCCGGTTTTCTATAAGATCGAAAAATTTTGTTTGCGTTTACTATCATTTATAAAATTCCTATTTGTTAAACAATTTTGTTTATTATTGCATTATTCATTTTGCTTGTCTGATGAGGAACTGCATTGTCCATGTCTCCTACACAAATTACTACTCATATTACAATTTTATTAAATTTACAAAACTGTAAAATATAATTTTATGTTAACAATGGCGTGTAACATTTTATTTTCCTTTTAAATCATTGTCGTGTATGAAGATATACTTATACATAATATATAGATACAGGCATATGTGTTTACACGTATTTATAAATGCTCCAAAATTGTCGAGAATAAAACAATTTACATGCTCCGAAAATTTCACCGAAAAATTAGTTTTTCAACGATAACTTCCTTCATTTTTATCCTATTCAATCGCTCCAAAAACCATTTTGCAGTGAATTTTAAGGACTGCAAAGCGTGTAAACTGACTTGAACTTCCTTGGACCCTTCGTATTTGAGATTTTTGAGTTTAAAAGGCTCGAGGAAGGTGGTCCCCGCACTCAAATGCAAACTTATAACGGTGTTATCTCAATTAATTTTTATCCTAGAGAAATTAAAAAAAAAAAATCAGCAAAAGAAAAACTTAATTTTTGTACTCTAGTATTTTTTACGTATCTTCTTTAGTTTTTTAATGATTGTGAAAAAATGAAATTTTTTTAAGACATTTCAAAAATCATTTCAAATTTGAATCAAACTTTTTTCAAATCTAGGCATCCCAAACTGATCAAACTTCTAGAACATATTGATAGTACTTAAATAAAGTAAATTAATTATAAATCGATTACGTTTAGTTTCAATTCTTGCGGTGAAGCCATTGGTTTTATTTTGTTGATTTTTTCTCCGAAAAAGCGAGACAATCATTTTATTTTCATTATAAATCCGTTAGTTTTTATGCTAACGACATTTACCAAAGCTCATTTTAAAAGTCTGTTCACGTACATTTAAAAATACCTTATATGTTTTCCTCCAAAAATTTTGCGTTTTTCCGTTATTTAACGTTGAAAGGTTCGAATTCAGTTTTCGGCGAACAAAAAGTCACCTTCAACGAGCCATAACTCGGTTCGTATTACATCTGCAGAAATAAAAAAACAGCAATCGATTTGTTATTTTAAGCTTCATTTTGCTTATAATAATTTTTTTGATAAAACGTAAAGTTTTCAAGTTATTCGCGAAAAATCGTTCTAAAACACGCATTTTTTAGATGAAAAATTAACATTTTCAAACACGATTAACTGAAAAAGCATTGACTCATCGAAAAAACTTTATAGAACATTTTTGCTTATAATTTATTACCTTATCGATTTCTGCGGTTATTTTGAATGTAATAATTTCCACCCCCGAGAAGGGGTGGCATTCAACCCCCAGGGTAAAAGCACACATCGGCACTATATAACTTTTGTTCCTTGTGCCATTCCCTAATTATTTTCCAAATTTCACGTCAATCGGTTTTTTCTGAAAGAATTCTGAGCGAAAAACTGTCAAACACTGGACAGCGGTAAAATGTTTAACGAAACCGTTCATAAATTTTAATACGAAGAAATCAAAATACCTAATTTCTGTTCTTCTCTGTATGTCAAAAAAACCAATACCTCGATGTTTCCCGACTGAGTTTCAGTACTCGTGCCACATCGATGAGCAAAATATGTTATTCATTTTCACTAAATAATAATTTTCGGGAATTTCATTTAAAACTGAAGTTGTTAAAAGAGATAAGTGATATTTTTGATTTTCCGACATATTGTTAATTTTTAAAACATGCACTACTTATTGAAAAGTCCCTCTTCTGGAATGAGGAAACTTACTATTTTACTCCTCTGTGAAATGGTGTATGAATATTTGTTGATTAGTTAAGTAAACTGCTGCAAAGAAAGTAGATGCCAAAAGCTGCCAGTTAATTTGTAATTTAATTTTGTTTTTTGAGTCATTTCGGAATAACATTTTTAAGCTGCAAGCAGATCTGCAAAAAAAGATTCTGTGTTCCAACTTTTTTTCACTACCTTCCGGTTGGATAACACTACCGGAAGGAAGCGCTTCGGAATTTCTACTGCTCAAAGTTTAGTCAAAAATGTTATATAGCACATAGAACTCTATGACCAAGAGATGATGCATACTAATACTTTCTGTGAAATTATTCACGGTGTAAATGCAGAAGATTCTAATGAAAAAAGTGATACGTCATTCATAGATGAGGATGAGTATGGAAAAAAAGGATATTTACATTGATGAAAGTTTTTTCAACTTCGTTCTAATGTCCTTATATGTATCAATGTTATCTACGTTTAAAATAATATACTGAAATATATACATTATTAATAAATAAACCGTTAAAAATAAATAAATTAATAGAATTTGACTATTGTCCCTTATCCCCCATACTATCAACGCCCCCCTATGTGACACTTTAAAATACAGACGAAAAAGTATTAATAAAGAGGACAATATCGACAGTATGTTAACGTATAACTTTTTACTAAACTTGAAAAAACAATAACCTCGTATTCACTTTCACTTCCAATATATATTATTTGGTGACAACCTAATACACGGAAACAGCCCTTCACGTCAACAGATATGAAATAAATCAAAGATCAATTTTACCGTACTAATAAATCAAATGTGTCCGATGAACAGCAGGCATTGTATTGCTGCCGACCGAGTTAGATTTCTTAACGAGTACGGCCGCTGACTGAGGCGAACGGGTCAGGAAGCCAAGCCGGCATTTCAATCAGTTTTCTTCCTTAAAACAATAACGATTGTCGTTGACGGTAGAGATGGATACCGGGAAGCCACGTTTCCTTTTCCGAATGGAATCTGTTAGGGCTATCAGGGGTGGGTGGATATGGAGGGGTAATAGGTGCACACGAATCAAATAATGCTATTAATATTAATAATAATGTTTATTGTGCATTAACAGAAATTTACAAAATAAGATGACAAGTATGAGATTTTTTTCTCTTATATATAACATTTTGAAGTACGTGTAATGTCTAAAAGGCAGAGTTCGTCAACTCTACCTTTGGAACATTTATGCAATAAATTTGTTCTTGAACAAAACACACTATTTATATAAAAACTTTTTTCACAAAATCGTACAAAAAGAAGTACAAAACATAAATATATAATACTGATATAATATGAAAAAACACTAATGGCAAAGGAAAAATTGACAAACAATTAAATGTTACATTAATTTACTACTGCATGATTTGACAAGTTGCTTAAATTTTAACACTCATTGAACACTTGAATAGTCACCATTGTTGACATCTTTGTTATAAGTCATTGGAGCAAAATACTGTAAATTTTATTTCTTATTTTAAGTTTATTGTATAGATATTTAGGTTTTATCATCCTTAATTGCATTATACACAAGATAAGACTTCTGTACATTCTTAATCATCTGATACGTTTGATGTATTCAGTGGTGTATTCTCTTCGACGTAAAGCATTTTGCACCTTCTGGATTAGGTTCTTCAACCTTCCGGTTAACAGCGGATCTTAGACACAGTCACAATAATTAAATAGAGATAGCACAAGGGAATCAGCAAAGGTAATATTTTGCGTTTACTGGAATTATGTCTTCAAACTGATGCAGTTATTTGAGCTCAAGAAATACACTCTGAAATTTGTGATTAATGTTATTGAGAAACCTAAGATTTTCATCCATTCGAAGAGAGAGAAGTTTTTATACAGGAACTGTAGGGATTTGGTTCATTATTTATAAGAACATTGTGATTGGACTTGACCCGTGACACCACATTTTTGGGCCCAAACACTACAACTTAATTTAAGTTTTAGCGGGATTAAAAAATTAATCTCTCGGAACTCCTGACGGTCTACAGAACGTAATACCACTATTTAAGGTGACTCGTATTAATGTGATTCTCCCAAGTAGACAGTTTAAAAACTAGATAAATGGAATATCTTTTATTCCGTAAGATTCCAGTTTCATAGTATAAAACCAAAATTTATACTATCAAATGCCTTAGACATACCCACTAATACCAAAATCGGAGCTCTATCTTTGTCTTTAGCTCAAATAATGTCATTTACAATGACAGATATTGATTGGAAAAAGAAAAATTAGGGAGTCAGTGAACATTTGGGCGTTTGTTGCACTCTCAATATTAATAAATTGATTCCCTAACTCCAAGTATTGCAGAAGGGTGTTTTTAAGGGGCTAGAGAGGGGTGTAAAATGCGTTTTTTAAAAATATCTCGTAAAATACTGTTTTAAAAAATAAATTTCTTATTTCGCTGATAGCTGAATCAAATTCGTTGATTTTGTTCTTTACTGACGTCTGTGTGATGAAAATTGATCGAAATAGATGCACTGTTCATTCTACACATACAGGTTGTGTAGTTTATTTATTCTAAAAATAATAGCCGAAAATCAGGAGTGACCTGATTTATATTTCATTTGTGAAGAGGTGATTTTAAAGTTGTCTGGAGCAGATGCTATTGAAGTAATAAAAAACTAGTAAAAAAACGGTCATAACAAACACATACAGCTAAAAGGAGGCTCTGTAATTGCGGGGGGGCGTTCATAAGTTAGGAAACATAATAGGTGCTATCATGAGGTGTCCCGATTCAAATAGGAAGAGTGTTGACAGAATAGAATAGAAAAATGTATTTGCCATAAAAGCTGTTACAAGAACAGAAAAAGATTTCGTTAATTAATCGGAAAAATACAAACATAAAAACTGATAAATTGCAAAAGAGAATATGCAACTAACAAACATAAAGAAATGTATACACAATACACACACATATATACATAAAATAAAATCCCAAGGACTAATAATTATATATTATTTCTTGCTGCACAAAATTCGTCAACAGAATAGAAAAAGTTTTCTATTAAATGGTTATTTAATCCTATCTTGAACAATGAATCAAATATTAATAATGTGTAAAAATATCATGTAGATCGTATGGACATTCACTTATTTGCAGTCCCCTGATATATAAAGCTTGTTGTAATTTTTCACCTTATAAAATCGAGAACAGGCAGTAGCGGGTATCTATAATAACATGTGTTATTTATTTAGAGTACAGGGGTGAATTAAAGTTTAATATATTATTATTAATCGGAATAAGTTGATGAAATAAAAATATCTCGACTATTAATTAGTTCTTGTTTATTAAATAAATAAAATCAACTTGTAATTAATTTAAAAGACTTAGATATTAGATACATTATATAATCATTAGATACTAGTAATAATAGTGACAGATCTTTGTCAGAATAAAATAATTATTTATTTATAATTTCATAATGTAAATCGATTTGAATTTTTTGAATTTTCTGATTTAATAATATAGAACATAAAACCTCTTAGGCGCCTAAGATCAACAAATAATAAGTACAACTTATCACATAACATTAGCATGCGTAGCAAACATCTCCAGTTTCACATCAAGGATAAAGAAATACAAATAATTTCTTAAGCAACTTATTTCCATTATATTAATTTTTATGCAAATAAAAATTTTTGAACATTTCGAATGAAATATTAGACGTTGTCTTTCCTTTACATAAGGTTAAATGTAAGGATTTTTTAATCAAAAAAACATTACTTGTAGAAAATTTAAGTGTAATCTTACACAATAAACATTGCTTATGTGGCGCACTCTAGGGTTTACACCAAAAGTGGGAGCAGATTTGAATTTCTCATCTTAGAAAACCTTTATTCATCAATTTTCATTCCAATATTTGAAAAACTTCAACGTTATGTGAGACAATTAGTAATATAATATTGTCTCTATCTCTGTTACTATCAACTTTTGGACTGAGATCATTTCAGCCAAGTCGCAATACTTTATTATCAGAAATCCACTGCAGCTCAATGGACCATTACATACGGGCCATCCTGTAAAAGATAACTTAGTTACAATAAAAGTATAGATACTACGGTACATTTAGATATACGTATGTTTTTAGCGCTCAAGATAGATCGATAATTAAATGGAAACAATCAGAAATACCTCATTAATTTTTATTAGATATATCACATTTTGTCACCGCTAAAACTACTTACAAGCCTAATTATACTGATAAGTGAGTTTTAGCTGGTCTTCTGTAAACTCATAGTACCTGTATAATAAACAGCTGGCACTTCATATTTAACTAGCTGATGTAGTGTTTCCTGTGCAGAATTAATTAGATCAGATACACTGAAAGACGATGTCTTGAGTGGTTGAAAAAAGTGTCTACTCGCACTGTGCTGCACTATAAATTAAACTTGATTTCTATTAACTGCGTTAGAACCATGTACGTTTGATCACTGACTTAATAGAATATATTCAGTCAGTAAATCTTGGCTGAATTTTTAGAACTAGATTTTAGAAGACACATATGTGGTTTGTTCTTGCGTCCGAGCTTCGAGAGGTGATTCAGTAAATGATATATGTTTATTAGATGTTCACCTAACTAGATCAGAAGTTTTAAATGTTTTCTGTCTTATTTTGTTAGAATTAATCGAATATATTAAATATATTTTTTTAAGTGACTCTTCTAGAACTCTTTAAGCTAATTCGTTGTTCTCTTTTTCAGGTGAGTACTCAAAACACATAATACGAGTAGTAGTAGGTGAGTACAACTGTTTCATTCAAGCATTGCGCATTCAAATAGGATGTGAAATATCTCTGATTGTCATGCAACGATACATATTCGACCAATTTGAAATACTAGTACTTCAACTAATGCGCGTAGTGTTAATCCTTTATCATGCTTAACTTCATGTTAAAATGTTCTAATGGAATATTCCATATTTTTAAAGTATATATTTTGTTCTTCTCGAAAATGCAAATGAATATATCTAAAAAAAAAATCAAATTATTATATAGTGTCCCAGAACACGTGGGCAATCTCCTGGGAGCGCCAATTTTAGGTAAACTAACTTTCTTCGATAGGATACCACTTCTTGAAAGGTTTCTAGCAATATCGAATGACTATCAGTATCAGACGCCTTTGCTAAATCTACAAAGATGCAAAGCGTTGGCTTACATTGACCAAGATTTTTATATATACATTATATATACATGGAGACCGAGTGAGTAAACGGTGCGAGTCTAGCTCTAAATAATAAGTGAAAATCAGTACCAAGGATTGCTTAAAAAAACTAATAATAGGTGAAGAAGTTGCCCATTAGTTGGTTGTTAAGTTATATTGTGTAAAAGTTTTTGTGGTCTACCTAAAAATGGCAAAAAACATTAAAAACAATTCAGTCAGGGGATAGAATGGACATAGAAAACTACAGGGGTATAGCTATAATGTGTGCTCCAGCTAAATTGTTTGAACAAATTATATATTCTCATTTATACAGACATGTAGAAAAAAGTTTAGCTGATGAGCAACATGGTTTTGTAGCCAAAAAATCTATTAATACTAACTTGTTTATATTTACTAATCACAGTTTCGAAACATTAGAGGAAAAAAACAACTCGATACTATTTTCACAGATTTTTAGCAAAGCGTTTGATAAAGTAGACGTGTTATTGGAAAAACTATATAAATTTCGTTTGTCTGCAAAAATGATGTTGCTTTTAAAAAGTTACTTACAAAACAGATGTTTTGTATTCAAGCACAATGGGAACACTTCCGGTAAATATTATGCAAATTCTGGAGTACCACAAGGATCAAATCTGGGACCACTATTATTTATATTATTTATTAAGGATCTGCCTTCAGCTATCAAATTCTCAAAATGTTTACTTTTTACAGACGATTTAAAAATTTACAAGAAAATTGAAACAGTTAGAGATTGTGTGGGCCTCCAGAAAGATATTGACAGTATTTATAAATGGAGTTGTGATTTTAAATTACAATGTAATATAAAAAAGTGTTTTATAATAACAATTACTCGGAAAAAGGAGCCCATTGTGTTTGACTACAAGATGGATGACGCGTGTTTAAAAAGAGCTAACAGCGTAAAAGATCTAGGTGTTGCGTATGACTGTCGTCTGTCATTTTCTGCGCACATGGAAAACATATCCGCATCGACAAATCGTATGTTGGGTTTTATAATGAGACAAACATCCACTTTCACAAACGTTAGAACAATTACAACCCTATAAGAACCAAACTTGAATTTGCGTCAATAATTTGGCAGTCACAACCTCAAATTTACTTAAATGCACTCGAAAAAATACAAAATAAACTCCTTAGATATCTATACTATAAAAAATACCATATAAAACCCAACTATCATTTTGTTAGATCTGCTCATTTGCGAAATGAATTTAATATAATGTCTCTTGACATGAGACGTAAGGTAGCGATACTCATGTTTTTATATAAAGTTATAAATAGTTTAATTAATAGCCCAACAATTTTAGCACTAATACCATTTAATGTACCGTCACGACGAACTCACTACGCACTTATGTTTAATGTACCAGTAGCAACTAACTCCACTCCCACCCCTCTCGTGACCATGCTTCGACTAGCTAACAATATTAATAGTCTTATAGATTTAAATTGGACTCTACCTCTTAAGAAGTACTACAGCATTGTAATCACACATCTGTGTAATTTATATGTATAATTGTGATACTGTACAATGTATATGTATATGAATATGTTGGAAGACCAGCTATTGCGTCCTGTGTAGATCTTCCCTCTCTAAAACCAAATTGTAAATCTGGCAATAATTTATATCTAAATAACGTACTATTCTATTTTTTAATACAGTCTGAACTATTTTACTTAAAATAGAAATTAGAGAAATCGGTCTATAGCTAACACAATCGACTTCAAATGCGGTGAGATAGTATCCATTTTCAAGGACTTTATTCATTAAGAAAGAAAACGGCAGCGTAATTATATGGGCTATTTCTTTTAATGTGGTTGATATGTTTAACACGTTTATAATCCAGTCCTCTGATATTATAAGGTAATGCGTTCAAAAGCTTTATGGCAGAGTACGCTGTACCGATTGCGTGATTTAATAAACGTAAAAGAATCAAAATATAAGTTCCTCTTATTTCGGGTAGGATAAAAGCGTAGATGAGGATGATAAATATTTCAATTCATGTTCTTTAGTATATACCCAAGCAGCAATTTTAGTAGTTTCTACGTAGTAGTTACCATTAGTGGAACTTTAAAGGTTCCCGTAACTAAGGATTGTTACGTAATGGGAACCATCCTTCTACTAAGCATTCACCAAAATGGGGAATAATAATTACGTAGCTAGTTACTATTCCGGTACTTCTACCGTTACCGTGTTGAGGACTAGGTTATTACGTAAACGGGATGTAACCAAGTAGTAGAAATGACTAACTTTTGGAACAGCTCAGCTGACCGGAATGAGAGCGCAAACTATATATTTGGCTCTCTGTTATTCGAATAGCAAATTAATGGCTTATTGAGTTTGAGCACATAATATGTCCAAGGTCCAAGTTAAGGTGATTATATACAACATGCATAAGCATTATAAATCATGATGTTTTGCATTTACCCTGGGTGTGGATATTAAAACCACCACTTGTTTTCTGTAAAATGTTACCATGATACTTCGATAAAAAAGACGCCCCCTCGAGAAAATGGGTTTTTCGGAAAAGAAAATTTTTGCAAAAATTATGTGTGCAAACAAAGCTGCAAAATTTTTTTCGGAAAACGTTTTTTTTTTAATTCTACATATTACAAAGTAATCATCTGTTTATAAAACATATTTGCAAATGACCATAATAAAAAAATATATATTGAATTATATCTTTATCTGTGTCAATATGGCGTCTTCATTCAACAACAGAAAAACGGGTATTTTAATTGCAGTCACTTTGTAGTGGTATATATGTCAGCAAAGTATTTGTCACATACTAGAGGTGGCAAAAACCAAAATTATTTCCCTACAAGTTACATTTCCCGTAAAGTAGCAGATGCCACCAACGTTATAGTTGTTGCTACTTTAAAAGTGGTGACGGGAACTACAACAATTTTACTGTGTAGTTATATTTACCTAGATGTAGGAAATGGGACCAATGACGCTATAAGATCTTGGTAACTATTGCTTCCAACACGGTAATAACTGTTACAGTGTCACTGTGTGTGATGTGGATTAAAAATAATGATTATATTTTTACAAAGTACTTTTTATTATCTGATATTAAGTTGTTAATAAACTTGTGCAAATATAATATTTGTTTTTTTACTTAAAACGATGTTTTACAGTGTATGTCTTGCAAATGTATTTATTAACGTAAGGTTAATAATAATAATGGAAAGAATACATAAGAATTTTCGTATTTTAGTGATCAGTTTATATTTAATTTTATTCAGTTCAATTTATTGTACACTGCGCGTCATAGTACACTTCGATTTTATCAATGCAAAAACTAGACTGGTCACATTTGACAATAATAGAATCTATCACAAATCAGTATTTCAATAACGATGTCTAGACAGTTAAATAATATTCCAAGCTTGAGAGAACATCACAATCTGCCAATAAATTTTGTTAATGGTTTTCAGTTCACAAGTGCTGTACCATATATTTATAAGCCGTGCAGTGTACACAATGTCTTATGCCGTTATACCGATATTGTCCGTTCCCCATCGACACAATATTTATTAAATTTGGAGTTTTTAATCGGCAAATTCATTTAATATGCTCAGTGAATCACTAACTGAACTATTGGTCAATCTGTGTTTTAAAGACAAGTTGTAACGTTCGTGCAGTACACAGTATCATTAATATCACTACAAACTGTTATAGTTTTCGATCACTCTTCTCCTTGTGTTGATGGGAACACTTTTGCACTTCTTGTTGCCAAAAATGATGGTTTTGCTGTCGCGAAATAATCTTTCATGTATGCATTATATTCTGAAGAATCACTCTATTTCCACTACTGTTTACTTAACTGTTTCTTCAGTTTTCTATAAAACGTGGATGAGTGCCGATAAACTTTATTTCGCTTTTACTGAGCATTTCAGATGCCGCCATTTTATTCAATGTCAATAATTATATAAATTGTCTTAAAAGTTAATATTACTTTATAGTAGGTTTTCAAGGTATAAGTAACTTTGTAGTCATTTTCAATTAGTGGGGAGCAGTAAAAATAACTTCAGGGCCCCTATGTTCGTAGAAATAACCTCACTTTTACTCAAGATGTCAGTAATAAGTTAGACAACTTTGAATTTCCAGAAAATTTCCCAACAACGTACCAGGGACTTAAAATTGCACACTTGAAGTTATCGTTACTTTGAAGTGGTTCTTTGGTAATGCTGTGCGGTCGGTATTACTACCAATTTTCACTTTGCAGTTGAGGATGCTTCAAAGTAATGCAGAGTAGTATCCGCGACGTTGATGATTCTGCAGCAGTTACTTGAAAGTGTTATAACTATACAATGCCTGAATTAAGTAGAATCTACATAATTGTCACTACAAATGCATACCACAAAGTGAATATTACCTTTTAAGTCACAAATTTAGTAACAGTTAAGTCATTCCTACTATATTAAAGTTCCGATGCCTCAGATGCCAGTTCCCATCACTTTGAATGCTGCTTGGGTAGGAGGTATTAAAAAATATAAATACTATAGTATAGATGAACCAATTTACGTTAAGAAACCTTTTGTTTGAATTATTTCTCTATTTTTGTTCGTAATTTTAGTTCAGTTTTCAGTATAGTGCCTCAAAATATTCTTTGAATTTAATGTTATTATGTCTCAAATTATTTTAGTCTAATACTAAAATATTACACTACATTACAAATTTCATATGTCACATACCTGTTTAAAAAAGAACCTAAATCTACTGAAAACTTATTTTTATATAAATAAATCGCCTTTCATCATTGACAACCTACATCCCGGATATTGATTGCCAAAGAAATACACTTGCTTTTGGCCCCGTTCCCCCCTATGCGTGCCGTGTTCGTGGCGGCTCCTTTGTCACATCGCATATACTATCGACATGTAACAACCACGAACCCTGATCTTATTAAACAGCAAGGGTTGGTTTTTGCGGAATCGATATTATCAACCCAAAGTCCAAGTCCAATTAGCTTAATTGTTATTAATTACAGAGGATTCCCCGATTTTATAATTAAATGCCAGGATAAAACTTAATTTTGTAAACTTGCCTACAGTCTGAAAAATTATGTGTTTATTGATTAATTTCGAGCGGAAATTATTTAACTTGCGGTAGTAGATTTTTTTCATTTTATAAAGGGCAAATCAGGCATACAGGGTGTCTCTCGACGAACTGTACATACTTCTGAGGGTGATAGAAGACTTCTTGTATATTAATGAACCACTATAGAAAGGACCCCAGAACAAAACTCATGAAAATGTTGCTTCGGTGGAATCGGATGAAATTTTGGTATTTTGTAGTTCAAGTCATGCTGATCAAAAGTTCTTATCACATCGAGCCAATCCTATGGACAGTTTTTGAGATACAGCTTGTCAAAGTTAGGTAATTTGCGTCATTTTAGACATTCAAGAACTTCTTACTCCGAAACTATTAACTTTAGCAAAAAATTGCAAAGGTCGAAATATTTTTGTTCTAGTCCAATAAATATATGTCATATTTCGGCATGCTTCGGTGGTATTGGCTGAAACTTTGCTATTTTGTAGTCAAAGTCATGCTGATCAAAAATCCCTATTGCACTGAGTCTATCCTATGAGTGGTTTTCGCTTCAACGGGGTAACGAGTAATCTATATGTACGTGTTTATGAATGGCTTCCAGCGTGTTTGTGTAAGTGCGTGCATGTGTGTGTGATTATTTTTATCAAAGAACCTGCTCTTACCGGCACTATGTTTCTTATGAGAGCGTTCCCATCGCCAACCAGGGTGATCCCATTTTTTTGGTTTCACTTTCTATCTGTTTATTTTTACTTTTTGTAGTTTTTTAATATATTTTTTTAGTTTTTAAATATTGAGAACATCCATAGGATTTTCAGGAACAAGTGCTGTATTTCCAGCATCATGTATTATTCGAAGAAGAATCATTGATGGATATTTTATGTGATTTTCATGCCGTACGTACCCAAAAACCATAATACGCTTGTGTTTTCACCGATTCCGCATCAAACTCATTAGAACGATTTTTCTCACAAACGGCCCATCCTGCGACTAAAATGAAAGAGGACATTTTTTGCGTATTTTTAATTAGTGAATGACATTCTTGTACCAAAGTAAAAAAAAAATAAAAGACAAGAAATGCAAAATATCGACAGCTCCCTCAATACCACTTACGGTAAAAAATATTTTTAAAAAAGAATGTAAAAATAAGTTTATATTATTGTTCAATGTGCGTATATAGTCGCGTCCCTGTAAATCAAAAGGTTTCTGAAATATAAAATAATAATCAATATTTGGGTGCCATTTTCAAAGTGCCGTAGCTCAAGGTATTTGCATATTATTGTATGTGGAATCTGCAGCAGAAGTTTGTCATCGATATTTCCGGAGAACCTTGTATACACTGGCACATACACAGTCACACACACACACACAAACGCATGCACGCAGTACACAAACACGCTGGAAGCTATTCATAAACCTACGTATAGATTACTCGTTACCTCGTTGTTAAGACCTTCAGGCACTCCTGGAGCGAAAACCACTCATAGGATAGACTTAGTGCAATGGGAATTTTTGATCAGCATGATCTTATCTACAAAATAGCAAAGTTTCAGCCAATCCCATCAAACGTTGCCGGAATATGACATATATATATATATATATATATATATATATATATATATATATATATTTTACCTAACCTAAAAATTGATAAAAAAATTCTGAAAAAAACTCTTGAGTTTTATTGGACTTGAACAAAAATATGTCGACCCTTGCAACTTTTTGCTAAAGTTAATAGTTTAAGAGTAAAAAGTTCTTAAATGTCTAAAATGACGCAAATTACGTAACTTTGACAAGCTGTATCTCAAAAACTGTCCATAGGATTGGCTTGATGTGGTAAGAACTTTTGATCAGCATGACTTGAACTACAAAATACCAAAATTTCAGTCGATTCCACCGAATCAATATTTTCATGGGTTTTGTTCCGGGGTCCTTTATCTGTAGCTCTTAATTGACCTACTTCACGCTAGAAAGTTTGGTAAAAAGTGTCATGGCGTAATAGAGCGAGAGCTAGGTGGCATTTTCGGCACATCATCGTTTTATGAAGTTTAAGATATATTTATGGTTTAATGGATGATAATGATTCATAAAATCGACTTCTGGCGGGGCACCTCCTGTCAGGTGCGTCACGAACACTGTCTACATATCAGTGAAATTATGTCATCGTTACAAGGCTCATTTTTTTCGTGTGTACACATTTTATGTTTACAATGAATAAAATAAGATCGCCAGGAAGTGTGGGCCGTCAGGAGGCGCAGCCAGAAAGGTAATAATGATACAATACATCTGAGGCATGGTAGGAAGTTAAATTACCCGAAAGTGTTAAATTCCCTGTATATTTAAGAGCCTACTTTTGTTGACACTAAGAACTTTCTGGGGAAGCTATTCTTTTGTTGAAGGAGCTTATATTTACCAGGAGCCAGAACTTGTAATGAAGAGTTTAGAGTTCTGAGATGAAATATACGAAAAAATCCAATTTTCTTCAATATTCCTTAACATTTTCTTTCTGGCTAGCGTTACTGACGGGAGTTTCTTTCTTGGAATTTTTTTCTGTGTTCAAAACATTTAAATAAACATGCTCAGCCTAAAAAAAAGTTTGTAAAGGTCATGTTATATAACTCCGTTTTTTTACATCTTTGACCTTTCTGGCTGCGCCCCTGACGACCCACACTATCTGGCGATCTTATTTTATTCATTCTAAACATAAAATGTGTACATACAAAAAAAATTAGCCTTGTAACGATGTTATAATTTCACTGACTTTTACATCTTGAACCATGGCCAACTCGATAGGCTGACATATGCCAGAAGCATTGAGTTAGAAGGACGGGAGAAGCAGTCACGTGATCAAAAACGGCATCACTTGGCCGCCATGTTACTACTTTTCCGTCAAATAGTAACAGTTTGTTTTTCGTGCGATTTATTGTGATTTTTATTGATAGTTTTTTAAATTTTGTACAATAAACATTAAAAGGACTATGGTGTCGTGTGCCAAAAGAAGTTGCTCTTCTAGAGATGGTGTTGACAAGAAAAAATGAACGGGAATAACATTTCATAGGTAGTGTAAACAACAAACAGAGCCGCATTAGAAAAAAAACAGCGGGACGGCAACGGTTTTAACGCGGCAGGCTGCACAGACGGCAGCGGACTGCGCTTGCGGATTTGTCCATTTGCAGCCGCGAACTTTCAGATATGTACGGCTCCCAAACTCAACATTTTTATGAATTTAGGGGAAATATCAATAAAAAAATGCTAATAATAGAAATAAAACTTGTATTTACCAAACATAAAATATAAATATATAAAATAGCAACTAAAAAAAAAAAAAAATTAGCTAACGTTGGGAGGAGTAAGAAAAGGGTCGAACTAATAATGTGTAATAGGCGGATACGTATATTTCAAGTAATTAAGTGCACCTCTTGTCGTGTGTAGATATCCGGTTCCCGGCTGACCATCACGAAACATTTTTGCGGATTCGTCCGTTTCCCGTCGCGAAAGGGTTAAATATAATAAAATTTTATTATTTAGAGGTCAATAAATATATATTAATTTGTTTATTTTCTGTTTTATTTGAATATGTTTGTTCTAATTCTTGTATTTATTGAATTCAACATTTTTTTGCTTTATTCAGATAGGCCGTCTCGTCGGAGTACAAAGTTCTTATAATTTTAAATAGTCCGGGTCTGGCGAAACCACCATCTTGTTTCAACGTTTAGCCACGCCTACCGGTGCCGTTTCTGTATAGGAAATTTGTACAGCATGGCATCTCCTTATATTCTAACTCAATGGCCAGAAGTCTATTTTGTCGTTATTTAAGTTCGATAGAATTAGTCAACGCATAGAAAATGCTTGTAACGATGAGTTTCCGAAAAAGCCACTTAGCTCCCGCACCATAAACTAGATTGATATGACTAAAAGTTGTAAAAGTTATTACACATATTGCACATTGACTAGTAGTCGTTACCAGATTCACAAGAAATTCTCTAATTTATAATAGTAAGAAAATTTTTAACTATCTGCCAATTAGCAGTGAAAAATATCTCTTCTGATAAACTATTTATGAAGGCCGTAAAAAAATGTCTAAGGAATACCTTGCTTATTTTGGAAAACGGCATTTTGAACTTTGGGATATTCATAACATGTGACTAAAGCGAGAATTTCACATAATTTTCTCACCAAAAACAACTTCCTATCTAAGGAAGTCATACCAACATTCTTATTTCAAATAGCAATATTCAACTTTTTTAGCTTTTAATTCCCTATTGTCTAATGATGTATCGCAACTTAAAATTCGTCCAATAAATAACTCCCTAATCAGTTTTTTTTCCAAAAATTACTAAGTAGATCGTAGAACGATAGAAACAAAACGTCGAAAATTTGGGATAAAGAATTACATTGCTCATGAATTATAATTATTTAAAACTTCAAGAGCCATTTGGTACCGAAACTTAATAATTACAAAAAGTTCAACGGATTGGCATAGCCTCTCTCTTTTTGCATTTCATTGTCTACAGCATGTATTTTTAGTGAGTTAATTTCCTGTCTCAACAATCAAAATTTAGAATAGTACATGTGCTTTTTTCTTTAACGAGACAATTTATTTTATTCTACCTCGATCCCGTTCCTACCCAGCCCTTCAACTGCCGCGTAGCTTTGGCTAGCGTATATCCTGCTGGACACGGAAACGAGTGTCGAGAAGAAATTGTACTTTTTACGTATGAAATAAATCTGATTTGATTTGATTTTGAATAGTTTCTAATTGTATATCATTTATTTGTGAAACGTTAAAATGACATTGGAAAAATGATAATTTCGTTATTCCGTCGGCAAACGTTTCGGAGCAACAAGAGTATAATAATAAATCAATATTATTTATGGTATGTTTAGACAGTTATAAATATGTAAAAAGAACTCTAATTAATCTGGATTTAACTAGAAGATGGAAAATTGTACTTTCTGTAGATCGGTTTTCGTCGACTAATTGTTGAATTCACCGCTATTCATAAACAAACAACCCAGGCTCATTAGTATCGCTAGATTTCTCTAATTTCTGAGATGGCGTTTTCAGCAAAAACCCAACCGTGCTGTGCAGTGTATAGTAAGACAAATACAAACGATTAATGTACAAATAAGATGAATGTGCAGCTAAATTAACGAACAAGAAGCAGTGAATGTTGCAGCGGATAATTTTAAAAACTTTTCATGCTTTATAACCAGCCATCTCCTACATCCCTGAACTGATTCAAAAAATTTTTTGATGGCCTTTTAGAGACAACTTTATAGACAGGTTATTGAAAACTAAAGAACGAATTTTTGTTTGTTGATTTCAATAGTCTGATGTCATTCTATCAAGTTTTCTCTAAAAGCCTATCAAAGAATTTTTTCAATTGGTTCAGGGATATAAGAGAAATTGTCGAATTACGAAATCATTTTCTTAAACACAGCACCGCCACCCTTAATATTGGTGTTAATAATAGTTTGATAAAAATAATAAAACTATTTCTAAGTGCTTTGTTATTATTCTCATGAAGTATAAAATTAAACTATTGATTTTCGTAAAAGGTGAGTGTCCACTATAACATGGTTATTTCTAAAAAGGTAATTTCTTTATAAAAGTCCTAAAAAAGACAGAAATAGCATAGCCTGGCTGTTTTATAAAAAGCTATATTTTGAAGGTAAAAATGAGCAAAAAAGAATCTATTAATTTATATCAAAAACCTAGCTTATTACTTCAAAAAGAATAAATCCCAATCTGGGATATAGTAAGATAAAATTCGTAAATAAACTAAAGTGCTTTTGAGATAAAAAATAACTAATTAACAATAATAAATTTATTGTATAGATGAAAAGAGCATTGGGTACTTCATTTTTTAAATTTCATTAAAGTGTGTGTTTATGTAGAAAAACACGCCATACCGAATATCAGCTCTTAAATCGCAGTACTTACTTTGCAATAAATAATTAAAGTTAAAATACTCGCCATTCCTCACGAAAAGCACTGTGACGTCACGTCGAGAAAACTAGTCTCGCGTGGGGTCCTACAGATGGCGTACTTTAGCCGAGCGGTACGTCTTCACCCTAATTAATAGACTGCGCGGCGTGCGGCGGTTGCCTTTGAGACGTCCGCAGTTTCGGACATAAGTCTTTTGTTTTTTATGTTAGAGAAAAAATAGAAAAGTGTCGGAAAGCTCAGTCAATTCTCTTTACATAAGCTGTCTACAAATTTTTCGAAAAAAATGATAATTATCGAGATATTCGAAGAAATGTAGGAAATTACACGTTTTCCTATAGAGTGTATGTAAATCTTAAAAAAACATTTTTCCTCAGAAAACTTTGTTTCGAAGGGCCGAGATTAACGGAGCGTCAAAGTAGTACATGATATTAAGTGGCATTGTATACGAGATCGATTTCAGTTAATTACCGATAAATTACGGTGACAAAATGGAGAAATTTTACCGAAAAAAAAAGTCCCATATCCCGCCCCCTTCATTTTTGTCGGAATTAAAAAAATTAAAAAAAAGAGTTTTAGCACATTTAATGCTATTTAAATTAGCTAGAGTAGTCTTTAGGCGTAGGAGCCAAGACTAAGAAGTTGCAAGCTGTAGAAGCTCAAAATTTGCGATTTTTTGCCGAACATTGCCGACATTTCAGCAGTTATCTCCGAAACGAAAAAAAAATTCAAAATTCTGATGGCAGCAAAAGATTCATAGTGGAAAGTACTCGTTTGACCTTATTTTTTATTTCGAGCTAACTCCCACCGTTTCGGAGATATCTGCGAAAAATAGCAAAAAACAGCTTACAATTGCAAAAACATGCAATATTGACACGTTCAGATTTTTCGAAAAACACCATTGGGACGGCCATACGATGTCGCGACGTAAAGTGGAAGTCTTCCAGATAAATCTGATCGTAAATTGCACGGTGAAATTCGAAAATTCGGCTCGACACGAAGGAATCAAAAGTAGCATTTTGTGACATTTCAGAATATTGAAGATGTTTTTCCAACGAATACGTTTAAATTTTAGGTTAGGTTGTGTTCACTGCTAGTTGTTTCTGACAAGTGCGCATGCGTATGCGGAATGATCAAAGCCAAAGCAGAATCGGTGTCGCTTGACGCCATCATCCGACTTTCTCCATCTGACGCCACATTTCAGGAGTGAGTAAAATCCGGCAGATTTTAATCGCGTATATTTCTGGAAGAGATTTTTTTTAATTTTTGTTGTCTATGGGATTTTTAATGATGTTAGTTTACGATTTTGAGTATTTCAAATCAATTTTATTTTTGGGCAAGTTCCCTATTGAAAAAATTAGGGATAGGCAAATAAAATTTGTGCTTGTATTACGTTTACAAAGATCAAACAATGAAAAATGTACAAAGAGACAGACATATTTAACATATACTAAACAGGTAAATAGATACGGTAACGTACAAAGATAAAACCATAATTATTGACAGAAGGCCACATACACAAAAACTACTGCAAATACTGCAAAGAAATAAATAACTTAATTTATTAAGTGATTAGTTGGCCAACTTAGTTATTACTAAATGAATAGATTAAGTGACATTTTACAAATAAACAAATCTTGATATTTTATATCATAGATAAATCGTTAACCGTAAATTAAAGTAATAATATAAGAAATAAAATACGTAGTAGCATTTTAGGCTACAAGAGACATACAAGAATGAAAGGTACTATGCACAGAAAATGATTTACATTAATTAAATAAGAAATCTTATTAATAGTCTTTAGGAAACGGGACTAGCACTCGCGGTAACAACGACATGCCGCACAGAGCATTGAAGTGAAGGTTGAACCAAATTGGCGTCTTTGGGTCACAACGTAAAGGAAAGTTAATGTAATTTCGAGAAAGGTTGCTACTAGTTGGTCGTTAAACACAAGACACTGATATAAAGGTACTTACAGAACATCTCAAAAAAAGGGACGAAGGCACACTGCTAAGAGTTACAAGCTGTAGACCATGAATACTATAGACAAGGATAACGCACGCGTGCTTTCAACATGTCCGTGAAACTGGAAGAAAGAAACAGATGGCGCAGCGCTCACGAGTGCACTGGAGCGCGGTAAAATATGAATTTTATGCGCACCGCTTTATTTGATTATCGTTATTCGTGACTATTATATAAAGAGTCTTTGTGATGAAAGATGATTTTATTGTTGGCAGCGCTATTCATTATTTAAAATAATAAATCGTTTCGATATAATTCTAATTGTTTTATTTAAATAAGGAACACAAAAATTTAAATAAATTGAAATTATGTAAATATTTAGCAACTATTTTATTGCCTCGTTTTTTAAAATATTTGTAATCATTACATTTCAAAATGTACATACAGGAAAGGGGGTAACATTCAGCCACCCGCAGTAACTCATCTGCTGTTTGAATTTGCCGGCCGAAAAAATTACAATATACTTTTCAACCATCATTGTCAGTAAAAATAGTAAAAATGTCAGTGTATCAAATATTCTTTAATCTTTGCGGTGTATTGTGTTGTAGCCGTCGCCGCATGTACTTCTTTTTCCGACTAAAAAAATTAAGTGCAATATTTATGAATTTACGGTGTTTTTGATATTTTGTGATTAACAAGCACGAAGGAAAACAAACCGCTGTCATTATAGCTGTCAAATGGCGACTTATTGAACTTTTCGCAATATTAAGTTTTGGACATTATATCATACAAAATGGCAAGTTTTTCTTGTATTATTAATTGTGGAAATGTGGCAATCTGAGACAACATCAGTTTTTATAAAATAACGTCGATTTACAACCAGAAGAGATTAGGGTTAAAATATCCCAAGCAATTTAAAGAAATTATTTTACAAGGGCATTCCAAGGGTTTTATTGGTGGTAAGTTGTTGCCTGTTAATGTAAGAATGTGGATTTTGTTGTAGGAACAACGGCCGTAATACAAAAACATGCGACGATCCATTCTGTTAGGTGTTCTCTCTTAATATGAGATACAACTTACTTAAAACCCATCAGATGTGAAGCTTAAGGTGGTGATAATAGTAACTGCTGTTAAGGCAAGCAATAAACAATTTGTGGTAAAAAAAAAAACACCATATTGGTTTGCCAGTATTTGTAATAAGTATTTCTTGTGTTTATACTTTAGTTGTGCGAAGATGGAGCTAGTGCCGAGGAATAAAGAAGTGTAATAGTAGATATTGTTTTAAAGGAGGTACACACCAGAGGAAAATGTGCAAGCTATGTTAAGATATCTGATGAAGTGCATAAATTAAAAAAATTCAAAGTACAGCTGTCACTGAGTGATCTGGCAACAGAATTTCTTGTTTTAGTGTATTGTGTTGTGTTTAAAAACTCAATGTTGGATTGTTTAACCCTTTCACTGCGCAGAGCGGTTTCACGTAATTCTCGTGTAGTGCGCAATAAATTGACCGCTTGCGAGTATACGCGCTTGGAGCACGCAGATCCGATATTACGTTACTATTTGATTTGGTTTATTGTATGCATGATCTATTATTATATATAAAATTGAAAGAAAAACAAAAACCAAGTGCTCTAGTTTCAATAATAATAATTTATTTTTAGAAAATGGTTAAAAACAGTACAAGTAAACATAAACATAAAAACAAAACAACATTCTTATCAAAAATATTAAGGTACAACAGAAACTTGTGTAAGTATATAAAAATGTATTAATAGAACATATACGCGTGTTAAATCGCTTTGAGCAGTCTGAACCAATTTAAAAACGACAGGCGAGTTAAGACGCTTGGAGCACAGTGGGCCCATTTATTTTTCGCGCGTATACACGCTTTGAGCAGTGAAAGGGTTAATATTCAAAAGCTATGAAATTGGTCGAAATACTTCAGTGAGAGTTCGGACGAGCCATGAAAATGTTGAATTGTAGCTATAAAAATGCCCTATGTATGTATTATTTTCATGTATTTTTTGTTACAATATAGATCTTTCTTTGTATCTCTCATAAGTTTCTTATTGATTCTTCCTGAGTACTAATGAAACCTTGCATAATAAATTGGATATTTAGTAAGTATATTTTATTTTACTTTCAGTTAGATGCATGTATATAGAAGATCAACATAATCGACTACCTCAATTTACTGCTAACAATAATAGAATTGATAAATAAAATGTAAAATAAAAAGTTAATATATTTAATAAAATACAATACAATTAACCTACTTACATGAAAAAAAATAAAGTACGTGCTAGATATATAACAATAAGACACGATAAGAAAAAGTCCTTGCACAAATTAAATGGTTTGTATAGTTCAGTCTATAGGTATATCATAGGCGACGGGTCAACCATTGGAAGAAATTCTGTACACCTTTTTACATATTTTATGTACCTAGTTCACAGTACATCAGTCCTTCATTGTTTAATTTATATGGTATTTTTCACAAAATTCATAACAGTTAACCTTTCGACTGTAGCCACTGCTTACTGCTAAAAAATTGAAGGGATAGACTGGGTAGTCAACGAATCTTGTCTAGACTAATAACACAGTCATAACGAATACTGAAGGATCAGCAATAGTCCAAGTAATCGATGCCATGGCTTTTGTTGAAGATTCTTAGCTAAGAATTCATAACCTGAAAAAAGAATGTGCGTGTTAGTAATTATTCATTAAGCAACATTTATTTAGGTAAGCATATATTGAAAAAAAAAAAAGGGTTGATCATTGCTAACTAATTCTTACCTTTGCAAAAAGCTTTTATCCTGTAAATTCCTTGGAGAGTACTTCTTTCACCCAACCACAAAGAGCTTCAATATTTTTGAATGCCTTGAACTTTGAACTCACCTTTTTGTCTATCTATATCTCACAAAAACCAAGCACCATTCACAATATCCTATTGTGAAATACATCAATATTTGTACTAAAGTCATCATTTCTCAAAATATAAAGGATTTAATTCGATGACACCAACTTTTTCCATGTACATAACCTTTACATTGAGACAATTGACAATACTCGCGAACTTAGCTGGAACTTGGTGCACTCGTGTTCGTAGCGCCCTCTTCTTTCTTCATATTTTGCGGATCGGTTTTCATCGGAATTCCCGTTAGCGTCCGTAATCCTTGTCTTTATAATTCATGCTGTAGACTCTAGGATACCAGGATAGGTATATCAAACACTGAGTTTAAACGTAACTTTCTTATTAATGCACTTAAAGCAGCTAGCATTACACTCATTAAATGTTGCTTTAATTCGAAACGTCTATACTGAACAAATTTTGTTCTTAATTACTCGGTACAATTCACCGAAGAAGTTAAGTCTCAAAACTAACTAAATACTTGAATGGCTCAAATTTCAGCCATAATTTTGACGACCTCCCGGCTTACAGCCGATATGGGAGAGGACATCGATTTGTGGTTTTGTTTACGCGCCTTAACGGATTATTTTCGGGGGGGTGTTGTATCCATAGTAACGGGCATTATGTCATTTTCGTACTTGCCTATTGGAGAAAATTCTCCATCACCGACACATTTCCCGCGTGTTTTTTATTGAGCTTCTAGAAGGCTAACTTGTTATTTACCGCGCGAATCTAGAATGTCGCTTCGTAGGCGGTACAAGGTCCGACAATAAAAATAGCAAAATAGGAAATTTTGGTAATTAAGATTTAAAATAATGTAATTTAACGGATTTTAATGGAAATTTACGAATACTTAAAAAGTTGCCATTACACCACAACATAAGAAATATTTCCCTGAATGTGCCAACACTTGTCGCTGATATATGTTATGTGTTATTAAGATTAATAAAATACGATTTCTTGTTATTCTCGTCATGTTTTAACTATGAGCGCAACGTTGATACACTTTTATATTTACATATTTTATTAATCTTATAATAACACATAACAAATATCAGCAACGAAGTGTTGGCATTGATTGATTTTCAGGGAATTTTTCTAGTTGTGGATACTCATCCTTTATTTTAAAGGATTAAGAGCTCTCCCCTCCAGATGACATTCACTTGGAAATTAATTTATTAGGACAGTTCTTTTTAAAATTTGACTGCAAAAACGCCATTTCTAAGGAATCCTTTTACTTCCTCATCCAATGGAAGTAGGGTACGGTATCGCCAAAAAATTATTTGAAAAAAAAAAACGTTTAAGATATTGACTTGAAATTTGGTACACGTATATATTCTAACTAGATCTATAACTAGATTATATTTTGATCTTATTCGTTGAAGGGTCCATAAAATTGGTATTTAGTATATACAAGAGAAACTAAGGGCTCAAAACATTTTTTGGCATTAGCCACCTCTATTACCAACCTCCACCCCATTATTAAGGGGGGTGAAAAAAATAAAGTTGTCATTTAGTGTGTGTACAGGGTTATTCATTATATTTAGGCCACCCTTTATTATCGTTATTATTGGAGAATAAAAAGTTTCGGACGATAGTTGTAGGGTTGTAACTAAACCCCTTTAATAAGGTAATGGAAGTACAGTGGCGTGCAGACATTGAGGCTACAAGAAGCAATAATATTTTTTTTAATGGAACGGCCTCCTGTGTATTGTTGAATTTTTGAATTTTTCTTTTTTTTTCTGATTTCAAAAATATGACCTATCTTCAACCGTTTTCGAGTTATTGACCATTGAAAATTAAGCTATTTATTATACGAACGGAAATTACTATTATTAAAGTAGTATATGAAAATGACAAGTATTCTGCTATTATATGCTGACAGATTTAATAACAGAGATAAAAATGTTTATCTCCCTTTTGGCGGTAGGTAACAAGAAACAGAAACTTGCCTAATGACAATTTGAAGTCGGTATAAAAATGAACAAATAGCGCAATCAAATGTATTGTGAAATTACGCATTTCTATCTTATGGAGCAAAAAAAATTAAATACGGCACTTGAACTTCAGTTCATTTCGAGCAACGAGGAGCAGCCGTAGGCAGTTATCCGCGAAAATCTGAAGATGATGGTTGTAATTCTGTCGAAACGTCGTTCAAACTATCTCGATCCTTCTAAAAGCCTGCCAACCACGTGTACATCTGGAACTTCAACAGTACTTCATATTAAATATATATAAATTTAAATTAATTACAATTTCCTACCCCATGTTATTAATATATTTGTTTATATTAATGACGTATATTAGTATTGTTTAAATAATTAACAAATCAAATTCAAAAGTAATTTCATGAAGTGTTAATAGCAATTATCATACGTGTTAATTAGATATGGGCTAATTAATGTTTTAATTATTAGGTTTTAGTACAAACTAGTTGTAATAACTGCATAACATGTACATGGGTAGTTCTACAAAGCATGGTCGATTTCACATTGACAATGTTAAAAAATAAAATGTCAGAAATTTATTGATGGCATACATTTTTGAAATGGTTAAAGTTTCAGGTATGCCTTGTGGCACCAGCTTTTTTCCCGTGACTAAAATGTTACAGCTGTTTTTCCTTAGTGAAACGTATAACAAAACACACGACCGTCACATTTATATTTGTGCTGTGTATTAATATAAATATGCTAAATGGATTATGAAAAAGTTGATTCCTTGAAGTGAAAAATATGTCCTACAAGATATTAGAGAAAATTTTGGTCGTAATAATACCCATGAATAAAATAAAAAGTGATATAACTGGAAGTATCTGTTTCTTTCTTATTTGAGCCTAATACTTTCGAAATTCAGTTAACTGTATTGACTCAAATTACCTTTTTGTGTTTAAATTTTGTTACCGATAACCAGTTTTGTTCATAATTTAAAGGACAATGGTCCTAACGAGATAAATAATATTTATGACACCATTGTGAATGGGGTACTGTGAGTTACGCGTGACGGTCGTGAGTGGCATGAGATGGTTGTGAGATTCGTAAAACGGTGGTGTAATTGCTGGCTGAGGTTGTGCCAAATTTTTGAAAATAAAAATAATATTTGAGGGTCAGATCATATGTATTTTGGCTAGTAGGAATCAAATATGAAAAAATATACAAGTTGTCCCATTTAAAAAACTTGATTTTCACGTCATTTGCCTTGAAACCAGAAGTCAGAAGTTAGTTTTTTACATCATATAATTGGAAATTTCATCCCATATCACTACACCAAATTTGAATAAAATCCATTCAACCATTCAAAAGTTACAAGAGTGAAGGAGAAAATCTAGTTGTGTACATCTAACTTTAATTTTTGTGACATTGTCAGTTATTTGTCAAAATTCATTGCAAGTGTGCAAATAGAGACAGATTTACATTAGAAAAAAATAGTTATCCTATTTTTTTTTGCTCACGACAGTACGTAGGTAGAATTAAAGTACCAATAATTTTCTTCTGCATGTATATCTCACTTACATTTGACCTTCCTCCCTTTGCAGCTCTACAAAATCCTTAAAAATGATCAAAATATAAAAAAATAGTAGGTCAAATCACTTGTAAAAAACCGCTGCCCAAGGAATCACTACTTCCACATCTAGATTTTTATTCGAGTCACTCACAACGAAAAAATTTTGTATGTGGAAATAATAGTTTATGGAACTTTAATAATATAATATTTGAAATCCTCTACCCCAAAAACCTATAAAACGATACCCCACATCGGTAGCGGGGTGGGGGTGGTGATAGGGGATGGTAGTGGGGGTGGATGAAGAAAAAAACATTTTGAGGTTTCTGGTTCTTGTACACACACTAAATCACAATTTTTTTTCATCCCCTTTAATAATGGGGTGAGGGTGGGGGTGGCTAATGCCAAAGATTTTTTTGAGACCTTAGCTTCTCTTGTATATATTACATACCAATTTTATGGACTCTTACCTGCTTGATTTACCTATTTTCCTCAAATTTACCCCAATTTACCCCCCAACCCTTCGACGGAACAAGATGAAAATATAATCTAGTTCTAGATCCCGTTAAAGTACATACGTGTACCAAATTTCAAGTCAATATCTCAAACGATTCCAGAGTAAACGTGCGCACAAAAGAGTTACAGACCGACAGATCAACAGACAGACAGACCGACAGACAGAATTTTTTTTTCGCTCAAACTTAAAATCTCGACGTTTCGTGACATTCTACGCCTATTTGAACAATAAAAATTTTAAAAAAAATTTTTGTCGTTACTATACTTCCACTGGATGTGGAAGTAATTATCTATAAAAGAGTCCTGATGCATATTTTTCATTAAATTAATAGAAAAAAAGTTATTAACAATAAAAGTTTTTCATCCCCTAAATTTTCATTAAATTTTGCTTATAACTTCTTAATTATCGAAGATACAACAAAAAATTGTTAATAAAAGTTGTAGATAATATCGTTATCTACAAAGAAGCTATATTTTGTGGGAGTTATAGTTTTTAAGATATATTAAAAAACCATTTACCCCGAAAACTCAAATTTAAACTTATATTAAAAAAATTAAGTCGCATCCTACCCAATTACACATCCCTATACCTCAGATGACGCTATGCCACTGGTAAAAATATTCGCGCATATTGGCTCCGCCCCTGGGATCTTCTCAGCTATAATATCCCAAGGACGTTGATAATACGAAATAATTTTATCACAGTTTCCGAAAGCACTTGCTTGGTAATATCCCGACGCCCTAGGCGGAGGGATATTACCTAAAAGCAACGTGCTTGAGGAAGTTGTGATAAAATTATGAGCTATTTATCAACGTTCGAGGGGTATTCGCATAGAAAATTTTTTGCAATCTATTTTATTTATTTGTTCAAAACTATTTGTTAAAAACATAATTATTAAAAGAGCAATTTGTAAAATTAAATGTAGATTATGTATTATGTATTATTTGGTGTGTTTTCCTCCATTATTATATTCATTAAATCGTTATTTGCAGTTCTAAATCGACATTGTCAAAAAATAAACTTTAAATTATTGAACTGTCATTACTGTCAAACTGGATGATATAAGTGAAAAGATCCCTCAGGGATCTTTCCAGTGTAATTCTGTTCTGATTGGTTGTTTCAGCACACGTGATTAGAAATGGACGAATTTAATAGGATTGCTAATTGTGCTAAAAATTTTCATAATAATACTACTTTACCAGCCTTTATCCTGGTAATGTTTTCTAAACTCGCTATTATATTGGGACAATTTCTATTACGAATAACTAAAAAAAAAAACAGATTAATTTTCTTATTATTTCAATGGCTATAATAACAAAAAATCTATCATTTTAAATTTGAATCAAAATTTTGTGAACAGACCTATTGACCTGTATTTTTATTTTAAAAGTTTCTTAAGGTTAGGTAGACCCTAGGAAACTCCCGTATCCAATAGTACTGTATTTATCTTCTCCTAACAAAATAAACTTAAACCGTACTTATTAACATTTTTCTTTAAAGTTAATGTTTACCGAAACACCAAGTTTGCAGGCCCTAGGAGACAGAATAAAGTACACAGTCAAAATTCCATAAGAGGACGTTAAGTGCTAGTTTGCGTAGCTGCTAAGTTTTAGTTGTAACTTGTTTTGCAAAAGTTCCGTGCTTGAAAACACGAGCGACATCCATGCATGTAATATATTTCGATACGTATATGAGTTTAGGATATTTAAAATGGATTATATTACCTCGTTTTTTGAATCTTGGATAGTCAGGGGCTGAGAAATTGATAAAAAATTAATTGCTGCCAAAAATAAATTGCTTTTTCTATTGATATCTACGTAAATAAAACGGAAATGAAAAATTTGTAACAGAAATTTCTTCTCATTACTTTTTTGTTGACAGATGAAAATTGGAACGAAGTTCATTGTAGCTCAAATATAATTGATATAGAAGTATTACAAGAATGATTCCCTTTTGTTAGAAACCGTTCATTATATCAAGCATTTATTTGTCGAGTATAAGACGTTTTGTATTTTTCTTGAAGTACAGTATTATCATAACTTCGTCCGGGAACTACAAGAGAAATTTAAGACTTTTTCAAACATCGTTTAATGTTGCTTTAAAACTAATAACATAGCGTGCTTTTATGTAAAAGTTTCAATAAGAGCACAAGTTTTAAAGAGCTCTTGAGAATTTTTAAGTAGAAAGTGAGACTAAAGTACTGCTCAGAATAATAGCAGACGTATATATTTATATTATTATGAATTATGAAAGTTAACAGAAGTTTAATGTTATGGTGTGTGTGTTTCAGGTTTATTGACCACGCCAAGGTTCATTTGTTTAATATTTTTAACAAGTTTATGCTTTGGGAGTGTTATAGTTTTTTTTTAACAATACATATTTTACTATTACTTCCACATCCAGTGGAAGTATAGTAACGCAGTAACGCTGTCTGCCGGTCTGTCTGTAACTTTTTTGTGCGCACGATTACTCTGGAACCGTTTAAGATATTGACTTGAAATTTGTTACTGTCGTGCGCAAAAAAATGGGACAAGTCTTATAACGTATTTTTGCTAAAATCTAGTTGTGTACATCTAACTTTAATTTTTGTGACATTGTCAGTTATTTGTCAAAATTCATTGCAAGTGTGCAAAAACTAATATGCCCCATATGAGCGATTTAGTTAAAGCTGGAGTTATTGCCAAAGCAGAAGATGGATGGTCAATGAGACAAATTGCACTGCGTTATAATATTAACAAAAATTCGGTGTGTAACATTTTAAAAAAGTGGAGAATAAGCGGTACGATTAGTAGAGATCCTGGATCTGGGCGACGAAGGATATCAACTCAACAACAAGGTTTGCAATTGGTAAATACATTAGTAGAAAATCCATTTTACTCAGTTATTCAGGCTGCTGAAGAAACGAATTTTCCTGGATCGAGTAGTACTGGTCGCCGCGCCGGCGAGTAAGAGAATTGGAGCTACGCTGTGATTCAGCAGTACAGAAATACTTACTTAAAGCTGAGCATAAAGAAGCTCGACTAGGATTTGCACTTGAATTTTTAGTACATGATGTAAATTTTTGGAACAATGTAGTTTTTACAGACGAAAAAACTTTCCAGTCAACACACAGCGGTCGTGTTCGTATTTACCGACCTCCGAAAACTCGATTCGATGAGAAATATATATCTAACAATGACAAAAGTGGTAGATTTTTCCGTCAATATGTGGGCTTGGATATCTGCACGTGGTCCTGGTGTTCTGTGGCATATCGAGGAACGATTTAATAGTGAAACGTATATTAGAATTTTAGACAATATTATGCTCCCTTCTGTGTCACAATTATCTCCTAATAATGAATTCATATTTCAACAAGGTAATTGTTCCGTTCATACTGCTCATACTGTAACTAACTGGTTTCAAGATAACAACATTAATGTTCTTATCTGGCCCAGTTATAGTCCAGATCTTAACTCTATGGAAGACGTATGGGGACTACTCGTAAGAAGTATCCAAATACTAAATGTGAGGCCGCAGAATGCCCAAGAATTACTGGAAACAATAAATAATGCATGAGAAAATATTATTACTGATGATTATTGTATAAGGTTATTTAATTATATGCCAAACAGACTTATAGAAGTTATAAATAGAAATGGTGCAATAACGAAATAATAATAGTTAGTTTCTTGTTAAGTTGGATATCCTTTGTCTCCTGATCCAGAATTTATACTTATTGTGCCGTTTATTCTCTACTTTTTTAAACTGTTAAACACCAAATTTTTGTTAATGTTATAACGCAGTGCAACTTGTCTCATTGACTATCCACCATTTGCTATAGCAATAACTACAGCATTACAATAAAAAATAAAATAAAAGTGCTGTTTTATTTCGGCTACTCATTACATATTCAAATAGAGACAGATTTACATTAGAAAAAAATAGTTGTTCTATTTTTTTTTGCTCACTACAGTACATGTATGTATTTTAACCAGATCTGGAACTAGATTATATTTTGATCTGATTCCGTTGAAGGGTTGGGGGGTAAATTGGAGTCAAAGAGGAAATCTGGTGTAGAAAAGTTTGGGTACTCCTCGGGTTCGTGGAGGATGTTTTGTGTCCAAAAGAACTGGCGATCATCATGAAGACATGAACTCGAATGTTTTTGAGAAATGATATGCAAAAATTCTCACAAAGATAGAACTCGGGTTTGTCGTTATTATGGATAATGCTCCGTACCATAGCCGATTAATGGAAAGATTCTTCAACTTGTACATGGCGAGAAGCGCATATTCAAGACTGGTTGAGTGATAAGGGTATCCCATTCGATCGTGCTTCGGTTAAAGCCGAATTAATAGCCCAAGCGAAACAGCATTTGCCGATATTTAAGAGATATCATGGATGAAATGGTTAAAGCTGGAGGTATTGACGTACTACGTCTGCCGCACAGTGATCGAAAATGGAAACAATTCGAGCTACGCGGCAATTTCAATCGTACAGCAATACATTTTTTTTTTATCCTCCTTGAAATAACATGTATTTTATGGGGAAAGTGCGGAAAATGTGAAATTTGGTTATATGTTTTCGTAAGTCGAAGAAGGAGCCATTAGTCGCAGCACGGAAGCACCTAGATCCGAGAGAATCGGTATCTACGAAGCTAAAAAAAAAATAATAATGCGATTGAGGTTGACAAGTTTTATTAAAAGTATTATTTTTTTTTTAGCTTCGTAGGTATCGATTCTCTCGGAGTTAGGTACTTCCATGCTGCGGCTAATGGCTCCTTCTCCGATTTACGAAAACACCTAACCGAATTTTACATTTTCCGCACTTACCCCATAAAATACATGTTATTCCGAGGAGAACAAAAAAAATATATTGCTGTATGATTGAAATTGCCGCGTGGCTCGAATTGTTTCCATTTTCCATCACTGCCGCCTTACCACTGTGATTGAACCCCTTGAGCTAATTTGGACTGAACTAAAGAGTAATGTTGCACGAAAAAATAGAACCTTTAAATTATTTTATGAAATATAAATTGGTATCTATATTCAATATATAAAATAATAAACTCGTTCAAATTTCAATCATTTTGCTTATTCAAATTGGTATTTCCAGGCAACTCCCGACTGCCACTTTCATTCGTTCGTAATATTGTCATTAAATATAAAGATTTAAAGTACAATTGATATAGCACCTAATTTTTGTGTAGTGGTACCTCAATCTGGTCACGCTGGTATACTAATTAATTGTAAAAATAAATCAAGAATAGGCTTGTAAATAATTAATGAATGTTTCTATACCGTACTGATGAGAACTAACGAGTTCGAAAAGACTTCTACAACTTTTCTAAAGTTGAAATAGATTGTAAGGTTCAACAATTGTTGTGAATGACTGAATGTCAATAAATGATTTAAGTATTTTCGATATATTTTTTTGCTTTTAAATGCTAAGAATCCTATAATTCAACACTTCGCCAGCATCGGCTAGGAGAGTAGGTGTTTTAATTGGTTCTCCAATAATGACTCTTTTAAAGTGTTTACCTAAGTAGCATATTAGCATGACCAGATTAAGGTACCAATGTATAAAAAGTAGGCAATTTCTTATTAAATAAGAAAGTGTGAATGACTGAATTTGAGAATGAGAACTGAAGAGAAAAGAAACACACACATACACATGGGAAAAAATTTGAACAAGTACATATTCAAGTGTGATTTTTACGATATTCTTAACTTCTTGTGATAGTGGATAATTGGCTTTCTGTCTAGTAGGTATTAAACTATGCCCACAAAAATTAGTGCCAAGCAAAGATGTGAAGTTTGAAATAAGCGACGCTAAAAGTACAGAACACACAGTGTGATCACAATTATTCACTTATTTATTTGAATTTGCAGTTTGTTAAGAAATTAAAAATTGGTGTTGACAAATCTGCTGACAGAGAGCTTTAATTTAAAAAAACCGCTGCCCAAGGAATCACTACTTCCACATCCAGATTCTCTATCCAAGTCACTCACAACGAAAAAACTTTGTATGTGAAAATAATTGTTTATGGAACTTTAATAATATAATATTTGAAATCCTCTACCCCAAAAACCCATAAAACGATACCCCACATCGGTAGTGGGGTGGGGGTGGTGATAGGGGGGTGGTAGTGGGGGGTGGATGAAGTAAAAAAAATATTTTGAGGTTTCTGGTTCATGTACATACACTAAATCACAATTTTTTTTCTTCCCCTTTAATAAGGAGGTGGGGGTGGTAATGGGGGTGGCTAATGCCAAAAATTTTTTTGAGACCTTAGCTTCTCTTGAATATACTAAATACCAATTTCATGGACTCTTACCTGCTTGATTTACCCATTTACCCCAAATTTACCCCAATTTACCCCCCAACCCTTCGACGGAACAAGATGAAAATATAATCTAGTTCTAGATCTCGTTAAAGTACATATGTGTACCAAATTTCAAGTCAATATCTTAAACGGTTCCAGAGTAAACGTGCGCACAAAAAAAAGTTACAGACAGACAGACCGACAGACAGACAGAAATTTTTTTTCTCTCAAACTTAAAATCTCGATGTTTCATCACATTTTAAGCCTATTTGGACAATAAAAGTTTTTTTAAATTTTTTTGTCGTTACTATACTTCCACTGGACGTGGAAGTAAAACAATCGTCAAAATCGATCAAGTGGGAGCTTCTGGCGAATTAAGAGGCGAAAAACGACTTGTGTTTAAAATATCTACCAAATTTTCTCTGCTTCGGTGTATATTAAGTACGCAAAAAATATCTAAATATTTAAAATATAATAACGAAATTGTTAACAACATAGAACTAAAATTAAATAATTTTTTAATGCATGCACAAAACCATTATTATCATGTTTGTTTCATGGGATCTCTAACTCAAAGACAAATTGAAAACAGATTCTTAAAAATTATCCACAACAGTGAACAAAGGTTAAAAAGTAATTTCTTCAGAATTTTATTATTATATTTTTAATACAAAAGGCTATGTTGAGATACATGGCAGGGTAAAAAATGAGAACTTGTTTATTTATTTATCCTCTTACAGAATCAAATCAGAAAAATGTAGTCAGAATATTAAAAATTAACATTAAAATTATGTTATTGTCTAACACATAGTCTTCAGGCACCGCTTTTATTGTAACATTTATATCGGTTTAATTTTTTAATATATTAAATAACCAAGTAGGGAGAATTGGGACAGTGACTTTTTATAGCGATTGGTTGGTAATTTGATAATGTGCGTCATACAGATTACATATATTTGTGAGAGAAGTAAATAAACTGCCGTATTTCGCCCGTGTGTTGTGTACTTCAAATCTCAGATAATTTCTGTGCTGAAAAGTAACTTTTTTTGTTCAAATTAACCAGTTCATTGCTTTGTGGGTGCAAGTGTTGCTGGGGAGTTATTGTACATGTAATGACTATTAAATGTTGGGGTCATTTCATGATTCACTTTCATCTAAAAATAAATCACTTTTAATGACACCGACTGAGGCAAAGTTTGGACGTTATTTTAAGGGAGCGTTTTCTTATATTATTTGGATCGTTTTTAGGTATGCCGCTACGATACAAGAAAAAAAAGAACAATACTGTCGTTTCAATCCATTTAATTCAAGAAGCTGTGGCAAAACGCAAAAATAATGGCGGCTTGAGAAAGGTACCATACTCAAAATTTGGTCGAATTTTCACCGCTATTTACCCAGTAAATTTAACTAATATTTGCAAGAAGTGGTCCAATATATGAAGGTATATTACTGTCTTTAATTTTTTTAAATTTTCAAAAATGACAATTTTAAAAATTAATTTAGGAAAATTGTCCCAACTCTCCCGCAACTCTCGTACTTCGTTATTATTATAATTCGTTAAAAAAAAATTAAAACCACATCAGTTTGTCACTTCACACCTCACACATTACAAGGCTTAGAATGTCATGCAACTAGATTTTAAGTTTGAGCAAAAAATCTGCCTGTCTGTCTGTGTGTAATTTTCTTTTTGTACACACGATTACTTTATAATGGTTTAAGATATTAACTGAAAGGACATCAGCCACTCCCACTCCATTATTAAAGGGGGTAAAACAATAAAATTGTGATTTAGTGTGTGTTTAAGAACCAAAGACCTCAAATTTTTTTTTTGGCATCAGCCACCTCCACTACCGATGTTTCATTGTGAGAGACTTAGATAGGAAATCTGGATGTGTAGGTTGTGATTCCTTAGGAAGCGGCTTTTTTATAGATTGTCTCATGGTGAGCAATTGTTTGCAGGTCAAGTCAATCCTTTATTAATTCCATAAGAAACTATGTAACTCCAAATTTTAAATAGAGACTTGGTTCATCAATTAATAATATTCATTAAAGTTCTGCTAGTTTTTCTTATTTTGAAGTAGTAATTTGTCAAAATGATAATGATTATTTCTTGCAATTTTATTTTAAAAATTACTTTGCCTTTAATTATGTTATTGAAGACCAAAACAGTCATAATGAGAATTTTTAAACCAATGAACTATATACAAATGTATTATTTTGCATTACACAAACTAGGGCAATGGAAATTAAATGCTACAGATTATTGAATGGTTAAATATACAGATGTAACCGAGGAAACGCATTACACGAATTTAATATATAATTTCCTCACAATTAGGCTTGAAACATTTGAAATGGTGCAAGTATTTTGTTGCCAAATCCTGGGATTTCTGATAACAACATACATACTGAGCACAGAATAATACCACGCGTGTCTACGGTAAATTACTAATGAATATGATAGCAATGGACATACGGTGTAATGTATTGTGATTGAATTGGATTTGTGTTTACTCACATGTAAATATGAACCATTGTGTACAATAGTGTAACATAGTCTTAATACAGATTGAATATTGAGGCTAAATGAAATTTAACAATAAACTAGTATGTATTAATATTATGCCCGTAAGTGACAGCAAGCAAAAATACAGTGATAGCGCTCTAGAGCTGGCACAATTTTTAATCGACTTGATAAAGGGAGTTAAGCTAACCAGACATTAGAAATAGAAAATTTGACGCTAATCTCAAAAATCTTCGAATGTCTTTTACGGTCAGTTTAAGTAATAGTGGCGAATTAGAAAATAACGAATTATTAAAGTTTGCAAGATAGTTGTTATCAATTTCAGGGGGTGGGATAGAGTCTATGAAATGATTATTAATTAAGTCAGGGTTATCGAATTTATCTGGTAAATTAGTTATTGGCGGCTTAATTATAACACCTTGACTTTGTAAAGTGCTCCATAATTTTTTCGAATCCGACTTACATTCATTTAATTTTGTTTTTGAAATATGCTCTTTTTTCACTTTTTACGGTACATGCATATAAGTTTCTAATCTGGCAATAATATTCACGATGTCATTGTAACTGAGTTTTCTTATATCTATTCCTGGCATTGACTTTCATGTCTTTCATGTGTTTTAAATTTTGAGTGAACCAAGGCATACTTGGTTATAAAATATTATTTTGGGTATTCAGCAGATAACTTTCAAAGAAATCATTCGTTCCTTTCATATATTATTGATCTAAATCTGATCAAGCTAGAATATCAACGAGTAGTCCTCTTACAAACAAACTTGTCAATTTCTTTATACATTTACTATGTCTAACATTCAATATGAAAAACAAGAAAATAACCATTCTTTCTATATATTGAAGATCTAAGTCTGATCATGCCAATATATTGTCAGAAATCCACCCTTAAGAGGAAATCTTTCAAGCATCTCTAGCCCTACCTAGAGGATACTCCATTCAATACGATAAACAAGAAAATAACCATTCTTTCTATATATTGAAGATCTAAGTCTGATCATGCCAATATATTATCAGAAATCCACCCTTGCGAGGAAATCTTTCAAGTATCTCTAGCCCTACCTAGAGGATACTACATCACAAACAAACATTAGTTACATTTCAAAGCCAAGAACTACTGAAAAGCACAATGAAATATATGAATAAAATTTCACTTACATGTCATAATAAATAAAATATTTCAATCAATGTTTGATTGACCAAAACTCTGTAAAAATTGCGCAACCTTTTTCATTCTCTTTAGAACTCATCAGCAGAGATATATGTTCAATTCGCGATTTACTAATTAATGGTTGCTTATATCGAAAAAAATTATGGGAACTTACAAAATTTTCATAATTTAAGCTGTCATTCAAAAAAAAAACACTGAAATCGGATAATACCTTACAGAGATACGGTCGTTTTTTTAAACGTCCTACATTCGCCATCTTGGATTGGCCGCCATTTTTGTTAGCTACCACTTTCAGATGGCAATCATAGTTTTTTGCTATCTCTGTACACCCATATAGATGTGGCTTAAAGGAAAATTAGTACCCCCAAATTATACCGATTACTTTAATTTGGCTAGTTGGCCCATGTACTATAATGGATAGATCTGATTTTGCAGTCGTCTCTGAGGCCACGAGACATTTTTAAAAACGGTAATTAGCAAATTGTTTGAGCATTTTCCGTGAGAAATTGCAAATGGTCTGCAAAATGAAGGCAATATTCAATACAGGGTTTTCTACAATCTATTAGCTTTGTAACGAGTTTGAGCAGACATTGAGAATTAATGCCAAATAACGTATTATTTATTAATAATTGTGAGACAAACATATGAAACGTGCTGCAAGATTGTGGAATATCTTTACAACTTGTCCTGGACAGTTATGTAAATTTGGAACCATATATGTCGCGTGCAAAATACATTATTTGTAGAGAAATACTTATAAATAAGGTAAAATATTATGGTATCAATGGTAATCTTTTGAAACGGCTTAAAGAATATGTTTCAGAGAAGCGTAGGTCACAAAAATTGATAATTCAACTTCAAATAACTGAATAATAACATATATGTACCTCAAGGGAGTATTCTTGGTCCTTTATTACTTATTATTTACCTTAATAATATAAATTGTTTGCTGATGACGTATTGGTTGCTTGCTGGGGTAAAGATGTAAAAGAGCTAGTTACCGCAATGAATTTGGTATTATAATCCAATCAATGAATGCCCAAAAGGGGATTGTAGATAACATTCATGATGGGAGAATTTTCCTCCTTAGGAATGTGTTGGGGGTAGTTAGGAGGTAAACATACTAAAAGTCCCCGCCCTAGCCCCGCCGCTTCAGGGGGGGACGGGGGTGGAAATGTTCTTTTTTTCGATTCTTCGCTTATAACTCGGGAACGATGCGTCGCCGTCGCACGGAAAAAGGTAATCTATGCAAAATTAAACATAATTAAATTTCATACAAGAATGTCTATATTCATTTTCTTCCTATGTGTTATAATTTACGAGATATTCGCCAGCGAATATCGATAATTAATAAAAAAAAATCAATTATGTACCTTGAATATTTCTATCAAAGCGGTTTACCGTGGTCTGCTAATAAATCACAGTCACAAAACAATCTTTATTTTACAGCACTCGACGTATTTACTAACGTAATATTTTGTCGAAATCTATACATTTCCTTAAATATACAGTGTGACTCACTTAAAATGAATATGCCCTTATAATTTTTTATTTTGTTTCCGATTTGAATCAAATTTTACTCAAATATAGAACAAATTAGAATCTACTTATGACCAGAAAAACATTCGGCTGCTACAAAGGCAAAGCCACCTGCGGTACCAAAAAAAATTTTTTTTTTACATTTAATTTTTTTGAACTAATAGTTTCATTCGTTTTTCCTTTTTCCAAGCTTGCTTATAGATATTTTTTTTATTTGCCACTATTTTATGCTAATGCTAATAGTTTTATTTTAAACAACGTTGAAAGAAGAACGTCACCAAAACATTGTTTCAAATATATTAACACAACAGTTCCATAGGGAGTAAATACCTATGGATATTGAATATAATGTAAACATATACTTGAAGCTGAGCATTTAATACACAGAAAATCTCAAAAAAAGAGCAGGAAAAGTTGCCGTTTATTTACTAGAAAATTTTTTATCCGTACCTACACAATATTTTTATGATATTTGTGGGAGGAGATGTTTTTCTTTTGAGTTAATCCATCTGTAATAATAAATAGAATGATTGGAACGAAATGAGTAAATATATTTTTTACTTCAGGTAAATGGCCATTTAATATTTGTTGTCGTTTTTGTACAAAATTGACTAAAAGTTGAAGTTGTTTTTCAAGCCCTATGTGAGTTCAATAATAACATAAATTGAAATTCAATTTTCATGGAAATCGCTCAGTGGATTTTCGTGGAATCTGCAAAAATATCATACAATCATCTAAACTAAATATGTAGAAAAAAATGGCGAAGTATTTCATTTAGTTTCACTAGGTATTTCAAATGTATTCATGGATATAGCCATAAACAATGAAAAGGCAGTTATGCATTGCCGTGCCTCTTGGTTGAATTTTCGCTGCAACCGAAAATAGGTTGTTTTGTGCAGTAACTTCTAAACAATCTAAATATTCTTCTATTTTTGACGTGTATAATTTATGTTTAACTAGTAAATCCTTCAGTAAAATTAACGCTTTCGAAATGGGATATCCAGGAGGAAATGAACAAATGTAAAACGAAATAGTCTAGGAAACATCGGGAAAGCTAAAAGTAGGTTGAACTCTTCACTGCACGTTTTAATGTCAGCAACATGTCACCATTAATTTGTCATTTGCTTTATCTCCCATTTTAAATTTGAAAATAATAAACTATTTTTTAAAAGCTTTAATTTAACTTGCAATGTATGTATGTTTGTTTGTTTTTGTTTGTTAGTTTAGGTCAAATCTTGCAAGCTGAATTTCGACTAGTTATAATTAAGCTAGAGCTTTGAAATTTGGCACACATGTATAAGTCCCATGATAATGCAACATAGTATAGCCATTATCGGTCTAAATCCAATATGGCGGACGTCCCAAGAAGGCAGATCGGCTTAGTCACAACCCCCTTGGTTTGACGAGTAAAATACGATAAACAATGTGACATCATTCTATATCCAATATGGCGGACGCCCCAAGATGGTGGATCGGCTTTTTAGTCACAATCCCCTTAATATGAGTATCAAATGACAGGGTTTGACGAGTAAAATACGATAAACAATGTGACGTTATTCTATATCCAATATGGCGGACGTCCCAAAATGGCGGATCGGCTCTTTAGTCACAACCCCCTGTTTGACGAGTAAAATACGATAAAGTATGTGACGTCATTCTAAATTCAATATGGCGGACGTGGGAGATGTGGCGAGAAGTGAGGAACGGGTGGTAAGAGGTGGGAAGAAGTGGGGAAGGGGTGGGAAGAGATGGGGAAAGGGTGGGAAGAGGTGGGGAGAGGTGGGGAGAAATGGTAAGAGGTGGTGAGGAGTGGGAGGAGGTGGGAATGGGGTGGAAAGAAGTGAGGAGAGATGGGAAAAGACAAGGGAAAGGGTGGGAAGAGTTGGGAAAGGGGTGTGAAGAAGTGGGAAATAGTGTTAGAAGGGTGAGAAGACGGGAGAGGGAAGGGGTGGATGGCGGTGGCAAATGAAAGGGTTTTGTCTGTCTGTTTGTAAAATAAGTAGAATAAAAAGTAAAAAATAAAATTATATAAAAAAATATTTTTAAGAAAAAGCTTTTATTTGAAAAAACTACTAAAAAGTAAAAATATATATTTTTTAAATTTATACACCTTTTTTATTTTTTAGTAGTTTTTTCAAATAAAAGCTTTTTCTTAAAAATATTTTTTTATATAATTTCATTTACAACAAGAATCGATAATAATATTCCATTTTTCAAGTTCTGCTTGTGTTACCAAGGCATGGCATTTCTGAACTTGATAGTACACTTAGTATGTATCCTCGAACTTCTGCTTCAATTAGAGGCAATAAAGGTCAAGTTATAAGGCTTAGTTTTATATAGAAACATAAAAATATTTTGGTAACATGCTCTCCAATTTCAGCCTCATCTAATTGAGTCTTGAAAAGTCGCTGCAACCTTTCTCAATCATTAGTTGTCGTACCTTTACTGAACTCTACGTCATAAAGATTCTGACTGCATTATATTTATATTTCTTGAATTGAGAATTAGTCGTCATCGAACTTTTATAAAAATTATTTTTTGTTATATAAATAAAATTACGGATGAAGCAACAGTACTCATATTTCTAGGGTTGTTTATTGTCAATAAACTAAACGACTCATGAAGAATTCAATTTTAATTAGTCCTAATTTTGGTGAATTTTAATGCATCATTCCTGAACTAAATCTACTCATTGATAAATGGTATTTAGCACAGTATTCATCTTCTTATTCGCAACATCTTGACAGACGTTTTATGATTCATATGTTGCTCCAGTTGGCCTCTTTTGCTGTATGGCATGGCACGTCTGACAGTATCACTCCATCCCAAAGCGTGCGGTCTCCCCAAAACTTTTTTCATCAATTCCTTGGTCCACCTTCCTCTTCAATGTTTACCATCTGGTTCTCTCTGAACCGCTAACTGCTCTATATTGTCCCCTCTCCGGTTGATGTGCCTAGAAAATGATAAGATGTGGAAGAATACGTTGGAGAGTCCTTTTTGGGGGAATACTTCTTCTCTTCATTATACGGAATTTTCATAAATGATCATAAGACATGCGATCAACTACTTTGAAATGTATTCTTGTCTTGTTCAAATCAGGCTTACTAGGGATTCATCATGGATTTGTTAATCATAGGTCTCCCACAATAATCTTCTCTGACGACGCATTTCGACGGATCGCACGGTTACTGGCTCTGAAACTCACTATAATTAATGCAGAGCCAATCAACGTTGTGCACCTGCATGTGTGTACCAGCAATATTTAATTTTCGGTATTTGTTAATTTTCAATTGTATTAAATTGTTTTAAATATTATAATTTCCGAGCTTTATATACCATATCTCAACTAGCATTAATGCACTAACATTCAACTGAATTGTCGTATAATAATTTTTTACTGGTTGGAAAATGGTCTTTTATGTTTTATCAAAGTATTACAAACTAATTGACTGAAATAATTTGATGATATAGCAATGGCCTAAATATGTTCTTACAACATAATTATACAACCATTTTATAAAGGCTCGGTTATCCCCATGTAAAGGTTCTCGATAGATCTTTCATAGGGTTTCAAATAACTATGAGAATGTTTTAATTTTATAACCATTTTATAACTGTTGGTTACAAAGCTATTATAAAACTTATAGATTATTCATCTAATGTCTTATTACCATGTGATAGAAACGTTCTTACAATTATAAAACAGCTAGGTTTATACAGTTAACAGTTCTTGATAAGTGCTCTTATGCAGAAACTTTATTAAGGTGTTTTAACGGAACTCAGTGAATGTATAAAGAACTTTTATATAGCCGAAAGTCCGCCATTGCAGCATTCCACCTGTGGTAGTTATATTTATAAAACTGTGGAGAACATTATTGATATTTTTGTTTTAACACGGGAAATACATCTGTTGATTAATAATTTCCGATTGTGTTAGATAATATATTTAAAGAGCTTGAGAATAATCAGGATGATGTCAACATATGGAAGAAAATGAAGTGGAAAATATTTTAGAACCACTTGACTCTTTACTAGCAATATTGAAATTAAGCTATATTTTTACATAACAACTATTACTTATACTGGCTCCGTAATACACTGAATTGTTCTAGAAGAGAATCTCTACTGCGCGAGCAGCATGGTTATATAATGTCTGCGTAGGAAGCTGAATTGTTCTCTAAAGTAAACCGCTGTCTGTTTGTATAAACTAAAAGTGATTATGTCTTTATTATTGTATAGAGGAGTCTAAACGAACTCGACTCTTTGCATCTCTATTATAGCTTCTTAAGATACTGTATAGATGCTCTGAGAATATTTATTAGTAAGGGGTGCTAAATAGTTCTATGGGTACTGCCTTTTGTGGCTTTTAAGCGATAAAACGCTTTATAAACCTGTGTCTAGTCTGGATATGTAGTGGTTATATAGATATTATTAGACGTTAATTATAAAGCTTTTACTCTTATACAAAGGCAATATAGATGTTCTTATTGCTATTATAAAAATTAATGTTAGTTGGAATCCTATTGCTTTTTAATAAATTTAATGAATACATTAATAATAATGTGATAATTATTAATATTAAGTGCATGCATCATTTAATCTTTGACTAGAACGCCATGAGAATATATTACGGAATTTTGTTAATCTGTAGTACAGACAATGTATCGCCTCCACTTTGTGATCGCGGGTCTTCTTAAAACTCTGTACAAAATTGAATAGAGAAAACATAAAATACTAGGGAATTTTTGAAACTATTTTTATTTTTATTTCCTTCACTCATGTCACCTGCGTAATTAGTCTACTTTTATTTGCATGTTCGAGTTCACAGATACTGGCGCTTTTTGCATTTAAATACTTTTAAAAGTTTAATTTCGGTTCTAGTTGCCTACATGGGTTTAAATTTTACAACCAACTTGATTACACAAACTTTATTTCCAAAACTCGGTGTATAAAACCACGTAGCTTTTCTATAATGTGACAACCCGTGTAATTGCATTACAGTGTTGTGTTAAGTGTCGCACCTGCTATTAATATGAATTTCATTAGAGTTTTTGGAAGTGAAGACATAATGAGATAACTTCTTGACGCGTTATGTAATTTGGATGGAGACAAAGTATTATACATATTAAGTAAAACCCGTTAATGACTCCTAGCGCTGTTAGTGAGAATATGCCCTTGTTATTAATACAATTACAAGATTTCTGGGATGTTAAATAGATATTTAGTCCTATGCCGTTAATCAGAATTCTAAGCACCAGATTATTAGTTTACTACGGCGAGAAACAGGCCGTGTTTTGCATACAACTGGAATGCATCTCTTCAGACAAGCCTTTCGGCTCAAAACTTGAGTACATTACATTTGTAGTGTTGGAATGAAGCAGCGCATTGCAAATCTCTTACAAATTCGCTTCACTATTAGCATTTGGCTTTGAGTTTCATCAGAATGCAACATCACAACTCGCTTCTCTAATAGTAATAAATTATTATTTCTGTTTATATGGTAAAGGCAGAGACCATACATTTTTATTTGAATACAGTAATATTTATTTATTTCCCAGTGGGCACTTGTTACTTGTGATTCCGCAAATATATCCTTCAAATATAGTAATTTTAAAATAGTTTATTATAGAAAAGATAATTTCAAAATTTATTGAAAGTATCTAGTGGAGTCGATGTGAGTTTAACCTCGGAACCCTGCCAACAATATAATGAAATTGTCTGAACCTTTTTGCGATGTCTTTTTTATAATAATAACTGCAAAGTTTGCCAGTTTATCTCGTATGCTTGTCAGTTCATAGGGAAACATATCCAACATCCAAACATATACACATTTGGCCCAGGAATTTTAGATTTTGACCCGGAATTAATTATTGTAAAGCTGAAAATTTGCAGGAGTCTAGTTTTCATCGAGGATAACACGTACCAAAAAGTCCCCTACTCTCCCCCGTCGTTTTCGGAGCAACAAAGGCCTAGCCCAGATCTGGCTATAAAGTGCAGCAGAAAGGTTGTTACTGGTCCGATTTGGGTCGAAATAATCGTAAAAGCTTCTCAGAAACATATCAGTTCCTATTTCAAATTTTCCATGCATATTTTGTTCATAATTTTCCGTTCTAGTGTTGTAAAAATTTCAAAAATTGAAAAAAATCCAAAATGGCGCCATTGCGGATAAATGCCGAGTCTGAAATAAGAATAGATATGCTTCTCCGAAGCTTTTATGATCATTTCAACCCAAGTCGGACCAGTAACAACTTTTTTGCTGCACTTTATAGCCAGCTTTGCAATTTCTGCGACTTAGGCCCTTGTTGTTCCGCAAAAACAGGGAAGCCGACAGGGGAGCGAAGAGGACTTTTGGTACGCATTGTCTTCTACCAAAACTATAATCCTGCAAATTTTCAGCTCCACAACAATGAATTCCGGGTAGAAGCGATATATTGACTAAAATCCCTAGGCTAATTGGAACAAAGAGAATCAAATTTTGGCAAAAAAAGGTTTCTGTACAGTTTTTTATACAAATTGATAGTTTTTAAGTTTTAACGACTTGAAAATTTCGATTTTAGCTCGAGAAAACAGGTATTTCAAAAAGTTTTCATCAGGTAACTCAAAAAATATCACATCTAGCGAAGAAATGCTTCGGACCAAATAGAAAGCTAATAAACTGTGAACAGATTTGTTTTTTTAAATTTCTGTAGGATTAATAGCTTCGGAGATATACATTTCAATTGTACAGGTATGCTTTTATAGAGGGCAGAATATTTACTAGTAAAATAACATAAATATACAAAAACATGTATATACTATCTTAAGAGTAGTACTTTTCCTTAACTAATGTATTTAACTGCACGAGTTATTTAAATTGCAATTTTTCTTTAACTTAAATTGGTTATTATTGTTTGTTTATGACAAAAAAGAGCGATCGTGCAGGCTGAAAAGCTATAAAAAAACACGTTAGAAAATGTTAAGATTTAATTCTTATAGGGCAGGTTTCGAGGATTTGCTGTTTTTAGGCTCCTGTCGACTCAACTAATAGTTCACAGATCTCATATAAGCAGCAGATTTATAATAAAAATTTTGTATTTAATTTGAAAATATTCCTAAAAACATTTCAAAGTTTTTTATCACTATGAAATAGTAAGATTATTTTGTTAAATATTTTGAAAAGTAGATCAGACAATAAAGACAAATATATAAAGGACCCAAATAGGAAAGTATATAGGTACTGTTTTCTTGATAATATAGTTTATTTATGTACGCGAAAAAAAAAAATTTTATTTTTAATTATATGATAATTCATTTAACAATTTTGTTTCAGTTTATATCTTACACTCAAAGAAAATGATAGATGAATTCAACCAAAAAGAGCATATGAAATCGCGCCTATCTAGTTTCATAGTTAAATCAATCAGAAAAGAATAGTCATACAACAACTTTGTTTTCGTAAACAAATAGTAGTTCATATCTTCTTGTAGAACAACAAATTAAATAGTACAATGACATTTTTTTATGTTCACTAACCATTTTCAATTTGGTCTACAATTAAATAGTACAACGTTTTTTTGTTCACCAACTAATTTTTAGGTTGATCTACACTTTATTGTATGATGAAGTTTTTTTTGGTTGGCCCAAAATCTCAGTATTGAGACATCAGACGACCCAAACCAAAGATTAGAGATCGTTTATAAGATCCATCCAAATATATCGATGATCCCTGAGAGAATTTGAACATTGCAATCATGTTATTAATTTTCTATAAATTCATAAGAGTATAAGATAATGCATGATTGATTATTGTCAGTGATTTTTATGTGGCGTCATCTAGGAATAATTTCTGTAATAGACTATGTGGTAAGCAAGCAAATTTTATGGTAATTCCCTTTTAGAACTAGAAGACAACAATAATATTGGTTTGTCTACAAAGTACAATAATACAGCGAACTAATACTGGGTTAGAATTACAATTCGATAATACTTAATAAAGTCTACCATTTATCTAGTTTCATTTGACAAAATTCAACAAATTATTAGTAAGATGAATAAATTATAGTCTTTTGCACCTATTTTTTAAGTTAATGTTTATTTTGTTGTGTGACAATCACCTTGTGTTTAAAAATACTATTAAATATACTTCAATTTAACAAAATGAAAAATATATATATACTATTTTTTTGATTGATTTAACCCATACTATTTGCAAACAAAAGCGCTGATGCGACGTCTTAATTCATCAAAGTGGATGGCAGAACGATGTTATGTTTATGTAAACAGAACTGCGGGTTAACTCTACAATAATATTGGTTTATCTGCCAACTATAATAGTAGAGCAAACTGCTACTGGGTTTACAATTACAATTCGACAATAGTTAAAAATAAAATATACTATTATCTAGTTTAATTTGACAGAATTCAACAAAATAATAGTCAGACGAAAAAAATAATAGTTTTATTCATCTATTTTTTAAGTTAATGTTTGTTTTGTTGTACGACAACTTTTTATTAATTAAAATAACAATCACCTTTTGTTTAAAAATACCATCAATATAATTTAGTTTAACAAAATTAACGATATTGTTAATTAACCATTTTTTTTTGTTGAATTTACCCATACTATTTCTTTGACTGTAGGATATAAATATATCTTTGTGTGAGATATTTTGTAGCAATCATGACTACTTAAAAACGAACCTTGTTTGATCCATTTGACGCAGAGACTCTTTCAATATATTTTTTAATATTTTTAAAAAGTGGTAAAATAGTGAATAAAGTGTAAGAAACATCGAGAACAAATTAGAAACCTACATATTTTTTAATCTATGATCTATACATATCGGATAATTGTAAATGCAGCTCCCATATCCAGGCAACATGTAAGAAAATGCACCAGTATGTGATGTAATGAATCAGCTGCGAAAATTGATTGATGATTGAATTAGTTCTAGTTTCTACTGTATTGTTATTGTATTACTTTGCGCATGTTCATTCAGTCATACCTTACGGGCTCGTAGCTTGGAATATCTCACAAGAAACTAAGGCGAATTTAGATTAAGCCAGTAGACAGGCCAGTTGAACTCTCCAGCAGCAGGTATATCATGGTGGTGAGTAAAAGAGCCAGTTGTAAGAAAACGTTTAACCTCTACCGTGCATCTTAATTTATCACTTGCTGCTGTATGCTAAATCTGAACTAATAGCCCAGTAATTGAAGACATTTCGAGTGGAAGAAATTACGAGAAAGCTGTATTTTTGTGGAGACCTTCATTGAGGCGCCCTTAGTATATCCTGAGAAGTTCGAGCAATTTGAGCCATGATTTTTTTGGGGGGGGGGGAGGTTTGGGTTAGAGGGGAAATTTTCAGTTTTTTGCCATTACCTCGAAAAGCATCACTTTTTCGACAAAAATAGTTATGAGCAAAAATATTTACTATAAAATTTTACACAAAAAAGGTCATTACACTTTTTTTCGTAGGATCAATCGTTTTTGAGTAAAAGTTGCGGAAAATACAACGTCTGTATTTCTTTAACACTAAAAAACAGTAGGCCTAATCCACATCTGATACTCAAAACAACTCTTTACATAAATCATTCGTTCTCTTCTAGCAGTTCTAATTCCACGTCAACATCATCGTCCCCTTTATGAAGAGCTTCGTCAATTGGCTGATCAGTTGATCCTATCGTATCTTCAACTATATCTTCATCTATAGCTCCATTGTTACTATTTATTTCTTCTGTCGCGGCATTCAAACAAGATTGCCCACGGCAAATACAGTTTTTACATTTCTTTTACTGCTTTTTTTTAATTATCGTGCAATATTTAAATGACTGAATGAAATTTAGTTGCAAAAAGTATATCTTCTAAAAATTCCACCCCCTTTTAACATATAATATTGCTGTTTGGGGATTATCTACGAAGCCAAATAGAATATTTGTAAAGCCAAGCAACAGTAGAAACTAGAACTAATTCATCTCCAACCTCATTTGCTATTTGTTTTTCTGCTGCTTCTACTATTTGTTTATTACTGTTTTTCTACTGCTTCATGACTTTTTTAAATCGATTAATGTCTTCTTGGATTTGGGAATGACTGTCTTTGTGAAACTTTGTCTTCACAATTAGACACACAACAATTTATGTAACCCATTTCACTGATATTTAGTTTTTATGGTTACAAGCTACACGCTATATCTTTGAAACGATTAATCCTACGAAACAAAATGTAATGACCTTTTTTATGTAGAATTTTGTAAGAAATATTTTTGCTCGAAAAAGTGATACTTTTCGAGATAATGGCAAAAAAAATGAAAATCACCCCTTTAACCCCCCCCCCATCCAAAGAAAAAACTTATTGCTCAAATTGCTCAAACTTCTCAGGATATACTAAGGGCATCTCAATGAAGGTCTCCACAAAAAATCAGCTTTCTCTTAATTTTTTCCTGTTTTGGCATCAAATTTGTCTTTATTTACTGGGGTATAAGTACTTTCAATGCTTTTGAATAATAATTACTCCTACAAAACCAGAAATAATTTAACATTGGTACCCTCACGCAATTTGATAATATATGAAAAGAGTCCAAATTATCTAGTAGTAACTTTACAATAAACTACCTAATAGTTACAATTTGTTAAACGAAAACAAGTATAAAGCGACGAAACTTACCACACATACATATTTGTATATCTCAAATAATCAATACAATTTTTATTATTATTATTATTACCCGGTACTTTACCTAATGGTATTAGAAAATAAATCTTTTTAATAAAATAGTGTCCTCCCTATCTCCCATCGATGATATGAAGGGCATGCGACGTGGATGACAAGTTCCTACTCTTAGTTTTGAGACAACTTTCACAAGAAATATTAGGAATATTTTCGTTTGTGAGAGTTGATCCCAAGCTGCCTGGTTCTCATTGCGAAATTAAACGGACTATAACATTTAATTTCAATTATACCCCGCAAAGTTAGACAGTACAAATATACCATTATTAAGTTTCACAAAGTTTTGATATGCATATGGATACATAATAAACAACTGTAACAGTTCCCATACGGTAAGAAGACAGACACTAATATATATTGGTTTATATAATAAACGCGACATCGAGAATTAGTTTAGTTTCATTGTAACTATGGTGCGATTAAAATTGAGACAGGAAATTGGAACTAATTCTGGCCTCTTTTGTGGTCTTTTTCTAAGTTCTGATTATTTACATACTTTTTAATTGACAATGAACCAATTTATATCAGTTTAATGCCATTTGAGTTTTAAATATCTTTAGAAACTCTTAAAATTCATAATAGGCTCAGGGCAAAGAGTAGAGTGTAGACAGCCGGCGAAATCGCTTTGACCTTTTAGTAATGGCGCCATGACCTCGACTGTTTGATTTGGAGTTATCGTGCTATGTAATTCGGTTTCATATATCAGATCAGATGTTATATATAGATGGATCAAAGATTGTAGGTGCTTAATTTTAACACAGTTCTTATACAATATAGAATGTGTCCTGTAGTAAAGAAATTTGCAAAATAAAGTAAATATTCTTTTTAAATATAAAATTCTAAAGCTAAAAAAACACAGATTTCAGGGACATGAATGAGTAAACAAGTCAAAATATAATATAATTATGAAATTATATATTTAATAACAGTAACAGAATATTTTTCAATGTAATTACAAATTCATTAAAATATTTGTTTTTCTATATCGTTTGATTTAAAATCTAAATGGCTATTTTTCAACATATCTGTAAGATAGCAAATAGAATATTTATCGTAATTGTTCACAACATTTTGGGTTTGAAAATGAAAACTGCTTTAATTCGTTACTATATCGCCTACCGTGTTAAAAAATCTAATTGGCTCTTCACAAAATTTGCAGTATTTTGACTTAAGAAATTATCACAATGGGACTTAAATTCATCTTAAGAGGAATTTTCAATTTTCCTAATGATAATTGAAGTTTTTCATTCATATTAATATTTTGCATCCTCAAGTTATTATCTAAATTTTATTTTACGAGCAAAAATTTTAGCACTGACAAAAGTGTCAGTTTCCACTAGCGAAAGTAATGGTGGCGCGACACTACAAATTTTTTACATGCAGTTGCTATATATGTGAATCTCTCTTAAAGTAATCTATTTTTTTCTGTACGAGCTACGGAAGGAGCCTCCGCGGGCCTTTTCTCACCATTCGAGTGCCAGAAAGTACTTGGTTCTGTAGAATCCAAAAACATGGGAATGTATGTACAAATACACAGTAAATGATGAATGGGGCCCTGATTTAGAGATTAAGATCAGATTCCCAAAAATTTGTAGGCAAGAAATGTAAAGAGCATTTATACTAATTTTTAATTTTATACTTTTTAAAAATTTAAATATTCACGCCATCTTCTTAATAAGCAACGTTGCCAATCAATTTCAACAGCTGTTTTATTTACTTAAAATTGATTAAAGTTCTTATAACTTTTATGCTAGATGGACGAAATTGTGGTATTAAGAGCGAAAATTAACTTAAGCGGAGCTCTACTATGTCAAATAAGGCATATTTGCCTATGAAAGTCAAACTTTCCGAATTGATTACTCCGAAACTAAACGGACGATTTTATTTTTATTGAAAATTCAGGTGTAAAATCACTTTATTTATTAGTATACCAAATTATATTTAAAACTGTAAAAGTTCATTTTAGTATACAAGTACCTTAAATGAAACCATTTTTGTTTCCTTTTTGATCACTTTCCTGTCTTACCTATACAAAGTTTATACCGGCGAAGAGAAAACTATAAAGTGTATCGGAAAAAGAAAAAAAAAGATAGATGTCGATTTCAAAGAAATGTTTATGATGTCACATCTCAAAAACAGATAGGAAAAGACATATGTAAATAGAACCCATATGTACACAAACAATGAAATCTATATACTTTTACTGCGAAGTCAGAACTAACCAGAAATGACAGATATTACTGCATCGATCGAAAATAAAACTTGTGGAAATGGTGAAGATCATGTTTCGTGAGTCGTGAGCTAACCTTTTATCTTATTGGTATATGACGAACAAAGACAACGTTCCATCTCCAAAACTATATCGAATACGATAAGTAATAAAAACTCACAGTTTTATTGGTTTATGCTTTTTGTGATTTTTTATTAGTTACGCCCATCAAAGACTAACAATCGTTACTGCATTCTCTTGCATGAAATAGAGAAAATATTCGGGAATTATAAATTAACAATATATTTGGCCTTAAGCGAAGTTTTCGGTATTCGATATAACAAAAGGTAAAACACAAAAGAGCTTTTGTTTTGGCAGGGTTTATGCAAATTTATATTTGTGGGTATTGATTTCCGAAAAAAGAATGCTCTGTTAAAAGTATAGAGGAAAATATATAAGATTTATTTGGTATTTGATGCAGGTAGGTTGTGATATTTATATATATATATATATATATATATATATATATCTCATGTATTATAAGTTTATGATCAGATCAGGATACATATGCTATGCTTCTTTCAATATAAATGTGGTAAATATAGGGTACTCGCACGTTTAAACCAGAAAAACGATACAATTTTAATAGTAAATTATGAGTAAGCTCTGACTTTTTCATTTGCAAGGAGACGTATTTTACATTTTATTTTTTGGAACAGGTAGCATGATGGATATTATTTACGAGATTAAGTAGTACGCAGCAGGAAAAAGAGCGCATAGAATTTTGATTTTTTTTTTATTCATCAGAGCGGAAAATTTACTATACAGTAACTGAAAATATCTAGTTTCCTGTCAGATATTAATACTTGGACTGCTGTTGATGCAATATTATTAAAAATTGATATTTTTCTATTTATCGTAAATTATGTATATTATAAAAGAAGTTAGGAAAATACATCACATTAGAAACTGTTCTTAAGCTGGGCGGTGAACATTGTTTTGATAAACATGCCTACGGGATCAATATCCCAATTACAAGCAGTTGTTTAAGTTGAATTTAAACCAGCAATAGATAATTAAATTCAGTTACACTAAACTTAAATGGCACTAAACTTACCGAATTAAATGAATTATAAATTCCAAAGGCAAGTTGAGTATAATGGAATCTATAAGAAAAATAGAGTAAAAGCAACCTTATTTTTAAAGAATACTCTGGAACTAAATAATGCAAATACTCGGACTTTCCATGATACAACACCCTATCGAAAATAATAAAGGTTTAATAAACCTTTTCTGTATATTCTATAAAGTCTGTATATATTTTATGTAGAAAGGACGCCAAACTGCAATGCAATATTCAAGGCTAGATCGAACAAAACTCAAATATAATGTTAATAAAGTTTTAATATTTTTAAAAGCTTTAAAATGGCGAGTTACAAAACATAGATAATGTGTTCATAAAAGATAATTTTGAATCGAACTTAATACCAAAATCAATTTTTAATTCACACTCTTTCCATAATCAAGTCGTTCATTAAATAAGAAAAATCCATAGTTCGCTTGTTTTGTGAAAGGGTTAGTATTTTGCATTTTATTTTAATATTAAAAGGTAAACGATTATCTATAGTCCATTTAAATAATAGTTATTAATATCATGTTGAACATTAATATAGAATCGTCGCAATTATGGATGGTTTTATACATTTTTATACCCTCTGTAAACAATATAGTTTTACAGTTTTTGACTGAATAAACAGTACCATTTATAAATAGAAATAATAAGGGACCCAAATGTGTACCATGAAGGACACCAGAGCTTGTACAAGAATTATCTGATTCATAATTATTCATCCTAACATATTGTATTCGGTTAGACAAATATGGCAGAAAAAATAGTAATAAGCTACAAGAAAAATCAAATTATCTTAACTTTATGACTTCATAGTGATCAACTTTGTTGAATTACTTGGCAAAATGTTTGTAAATAGCAGCAACTTTATTATTATTTGCCAGGGCATGTGTTGTGAAACCAACAAAGATTATTATATTACCACAGTTGATCTTTTTTTCCTGAAGCTGTGCTGGAGATCGGATAATTTATTATCTACGTGAACATAAATGTAATCGTATAGCACATGCTCAAACATCTTAGATATGTTCGAAAGAATAGCAATTGGCCGATAATTTGTGATGTCATGGCAATTACTGTTTTTGAAAATTGGAGTGACACGAACAATTTAAATTTTTTAGGAAAATACTTTTTTTAATTAATTATTATTTGTAAGGGTTTGGCTAGTATGTCTTTGCAACCTTTAATTACATAGTTGAGTATATTATCGGACCCCATTGACTTCATCGGTTTGAGCTTATCTATAACCTTTATAATTCTCGTCTGTGATATATTGCTAATATTTTAAGCGTCAAGGTTATTTTCCATATTTACTTTTTCAAATTCAATGATTTCAAATACTTGGTAAACAGATTCAAAATGTTCTGCAAATGCCTGAAAAATTGCTGGCCTCCCTTAATCCGATTGCTATTAAATATCATTTCAGATGGTATTTTATTTTGATTACCTTTTTACTGCTTATGAAATTCCAAGATATGTTAACATTTAGCTGAATATTGTTTCCTATTAACTTCACAAAATTATTGTTATTTATTGGTCTTTTTTACTTTGGCCCTTAAAAGTATATATAGTCCGTGCGGCACTGCTCTAAACTGTTTTTTAAGCACTAATTTCCCTTCGTTTGATTTTGTCACTGATAATTTCATTATTTGTTACTTTTTGGCTTCGTCTTAGAAAAACAAAGGTTAAAAATTTCATGAGTAGCCAATAATAATAATTTCAATTAATTTATTTTTAAATTATTTATGGGTCTGGTTTGCGTCGGCGTCAATCACATGAGCATTATTACTAACGACAATATTTTACAACATAATTAACCCCAGCCGTATGTGCATTGTGCATACAATGCAGTATTTGTCCATATTTTCGTAAATTGAGCCAAATTACATTTTAATATGAATACCTTCATGTTGTGGTGGTTAAAACTGCATACATGTTTGACAAAGGCATTAAAATAATGTAATACCCAGATTCCACTAATTATTATGGTCAATTTTAAATGTGATTTAATATGCAATAATTACTGTATATCCTAGATTAGAACTTAAGAAAAACAATAACGGGTCCAATGCACTACATTATTATACCTATTTGATTTGATTCAATAGGTATATTATAACCGGATAATAATTTTTAATAATCGTAGGAAGAAAATTTGTAGAGAAATCCATTTCACAGGCTGGATTCAAATATCGAATAAGAAATCTCTGTTACTCCGTATGTATTTGTGTAGACCGATTCTTGTAAACACGATAACATCTGTTAGACTTAAATTTTTTCTTCCAAATTTGCCACGTATGTAAAATAACATGGTAGAACACTCTATATTTGCCACACAGGATGATTGTCAGAGGCGTGTACGCTCTCATCTTTTATATAAACTATGTTTTATTACAAATTGGTATACTCCAGTCAAATTGTGTTTTTACCAGGAAAGTTGTGAGGTAGTTTTGATTTCTTCCATTCTATATGTTTTTTGGAGTGCTGAATCCGAATCTGAGGTTTGCTAATAAAATTTCGTGACGCAACATCGAAAAAAATTCAAAAAAAGTAAAAAATCTTATTTTTTGGCGGTCTTTTGCTTATAACTCGAAAGCTATCAACTTTTTGTAGATAACCTCTGTATTCAAAATGGAAGTACATAAAATTTCCCACAAATTCTACTATTTAGATTTTTTCTCCGACGAGCTATTCGGTGCTGAATCAGAATCTGAAGTTTGCTAACAAAATTTCGTGACGCAACATTGATAAAAAACAAAAATAGGTAAAAAATCTTATTTTTTTGGCGGTCTTTTGCTTATAACTCGAAAACTATCAACTTTTTGTAAATAACCTGTCTATTCAAAATGAAAGTACATAAAATTTACCACAAATTCCACTATTTAGATTTTTTTCTCCGACGAACTGTTCGGTCTCAAGCGCTAGTTGAAAACTGGCGTATTTCGGCTGAAAGATGTGATGGCCGGTGTGTTTTTTTGGTGGGGGGAGAGGGGGAGGACCTCTCGTGAACAATACAAAGGGCCTGGAAAATGAGAACGCAGGTACACGGTGACGTAGTTGGCCTTGGCTAGTCTGTGAAGGAGTCGAGTGGAGGGAAAGAAGGCTTTTAAACCACCCCCCACCAAAAAAACACACCGGCTATTACATCTTTCAGCCGAAATACGCCAATTTTCAACTAGCGCTTGAGACCGAACGGTTCGTCGGAGAAAAAATCTAAATAGTGAAATTTGTGGGACATTCTATGTACTTTCATTTTGAATAGAGAGGTTATTTACGAAAAGTTGATAGCTTTCGAGTTATAAGCAAAAGACCGCCAAAAAATAAGATTTTTTTCTTTTTTTGAATTTTTTTCAATGTTGCGTCACGAAATTTTGTTAGCAAACCTCAAATTCGAATTCAGCACCCCAAAAGACGTATAAAATGGAAGAAAAATGGAGAAAAATGGAGAAAAAAAATCAAAACTACCCCACAACTTCCCCGCTAGGGGCCCTTTTGAGCACAAATTGACTGCATTATTACTGAGGTTTTTGATTATGCACACAAAGATATGAATATGTACAAGATATTTGAAGTTGAAACCAACTTTGTGTAGATTAGATGGTATATAAATTTAATGGCATTGTAGAATACTTCCTATTGAAACCGAATCATATTAGTCATACAGGCTGATCGTCAGAAGCGTGTAAAGTACCATGTTTTATATAAACCATGATTTATGCTTTAGAGCAAAATTTTAAAAAAGGTTTTGATTAAGAACATAAAAAATAATAAAAAAAAACAAGACATCTTTCAGGTTTGAGCGAACTTTACGTAGGTTAGACGACATATCAATTTTATCTTAAAATATTGTTTTAGTATTTTTAATAAGACTATTACGAAACAATAGGAATTTACATTCGAACGTTGCCGAATAGACACGATTCTTCTGCAATACATTTTTTATTTCAAGTTTATACGAATATCTATTAAACACGATAACTTCTGTTGAACTTAAATTTGGTAGGTATATTAAACAGCATGGTAGAATACTTCCTCATGAAATTGGATCATCTCTATTATACAGGGTGATCGTCAGAAGCTTGGGAACTATCATATTTTGTGTGAACTATGGGTTATAATTTTAGAGCAAAATGATCCAAAGGCATAAAAATACAAAGATATACAAGATATCTAAACTATCTAACTTCACGTTGATAATTTATCAGTTTTACTTTAACATGTTATTAAGGTATTTTTAATAATACTATTATAATACGAATTGTATTTCAACCGGGCGTTGCGCTGAATACCTATTAAACATGATGACTCCTGACATAATAATTGTATATGTAGATAATATGGTAGAATAACCTTATTGAAATTGAGCCATATCCGTCGTACAGGGCGATCGCCTGAGAAATGTAAATTGTCTTGCTGTGTATAAGCAATACGTTGGTGATAGATCAGTTTCACTTTAAATTGTTTGAATTTAAGAAGGGTATTACGAAACGAATTAGAGTTGTAGTCAAACATTGCCAATTGCGAATGCCTATTTCAATAATAAACTATTTGGACAATAAAAATTTTTTAAAATTTTTTTGTCCTTACTATACTTCCACTGGACGTGGAAGTAAAATTAAAAAGATGTGTTGACTGTTGGTGTAAAATATGAATCAAATAAGTATTCGCAGTCGGCCACTCCCGACTTCTACTCGTTTCGGATTCATGTTGCTTTGTTTACCTCTGCGTGAGTTATTTTGAACGTATTATTGACGACTTATAAAATAATTGTACATGTTTCTAATTTTCCACCAATATTATTGTATAAAAATATTCAGTATGTTAAAAGTATTGAAACATTCCAAAGCGTGTTTTTCATTAAAGTTATTAATTTGCCTTGATTTTGTGTGTTGTTCACAAAAAAGATCCGAATTGAATGAAGTGGATGGAGAATAAAGTTACGAAATTGATGTTGAGGTAAAACGAAAAAAAATAATAATAAATCGGCGTTTCGGGGTAATGAAAATATGCTACAGTTAATAGCTTGTTTTTAATGAAAAAAGTAGAAAAAGGTAATAAGAAACCGTCAAAGGTTAAATAGTCATTCAAAAGTAGATGAATCTATTAAAGCGAGAAAGTGTTATAATAGTTTTAATGTTCACCTCAGAAATCTGTTGATATACATTTGCCACTATTCTCGTCGATACAATAAAATACAATACAATATATTATTTAAATATTTTATATGCATGTAATACATTTGTGGTAAGCCAACATGCAATCAATACATATTATATTATACATTATTTGAATTTATTTGAATACATACTCTGAACGTGATGTTACAGAGCATATAAGTAATATATAACATTTAGCTTCATAAAGTTATATTCAATAAACAAAACGTAGAAGTTTGTAAATATAACGTGTAATTTTAAACAATTTTTTTATTAAAAATAAAAGTAAAACAAGCTAAAAACGTACTCTTCGCCAATTTACTGAGCTTTTTATATATAATTGTTACACATTCTATAGGATACTCTTCGCAGTTTTCTTGTAAATAATGTTAGTTTTTGGACATCCTAAATTTTGTGATATAAACTTTGTTGTGAAAAAAATTGTATGAAAAAAAAAATGAAAAAAAAATCCAACCTGCGGGATTCGAACACGGGACCCTTGGATTGCAACGAAAAGCTTTAGCCGCTGCGCCACCACCTGTTGCTAGGAAAATTGATTGTCTGTAATATATATCTGTCGACATTCATACATATTTCACTTCTAAGAAATATTAGTAAACTTCATACACAAAAAAAAAATTGTTATGGAAATAATATCTCGCGATTTCCATTTTAGTACAAGCCACAAAAATTTAAAAAAAAATTATTTTTTTTAATTAAATAATTAATAACTTTTTTATTTACTGATCGATTTTCTTCAAAAACAATAGGGTTCTTCCTCTAGCTAACACTAACTTATTTTCTAAATTTCAATACAATCGGACTTTTCTTTCTTAAGTTATCGTGCTTACAAGAAACGTGACGGACGGACAGACGGACAGACGGACGGACGGACATTTTGAAAGTTGTTCAGAATTCGTTCACTAACACAATGATATGAAAATTTTTTCTCTACGAGCGATATTTACGATTTTAGAAATGTGCCGATCAAATACAATATACTCTTCGTTTTTGCGAAGAGTATAATAAATACTAAAACCTTTGAGTTTACCTGACAGACGTGTAACCTTGATAAGTAAGCAATGTTCATCTTTTGACCACTTCACACTATTATTATTAAGGTAAGACGTCCAAATTTGAAGAGATGCTCCTAAATTCAGCAATCGAGTAAAATAATGGGAAAGTAAAAAATGTCTTGTTATTTTTTTTGAAATGGTTAAAATTTACATAATCCAGTCATATAGGGATTCCACCTCGGGATGAAAGGTAATAAGCTATAAACTTGAATATGTATCTTTGCTTTGGCATTTTATAAGTTGGCTCAAAAGTCTCATAGAATCTCGTATACGCGAGTCAAGATATTCAAAGTCAAAGGTCGCAAGAATCGGTTTTCTACTCTCTAAATGACATTTTGGTTTATTATAATAGTTGTAGAGTATAAAATTCTCTAAAAATTTTGTTTCAAGCAATATTTTATACATTCAATCGTTCTTAAGATAGAGCGCGAAGAGTGGGGAGCGCTTAGCTGTTATATCATAACGCATGGTCATCTGTGGAATCCAGTAAATAATACGATTTATAAATTAAATTAATTAATTATTAATCGTGTCTACTACCAGATCTAAATTTGGTTAGGCAATGATTTAAAACCCCAGGAATGGGGCTGAGTACTGCAAAATGAAATCCTGGAACTGATAACAACATTATTACCACCAGCACCAGATGAACTGCTCAATACAATATTTTGCAACTGTAAGAATGGTTGTGGTTCGCGTTGCAGATGCAGGAAATCAGGGTTGCAATGCTCTTCAGCTTGTGGTCATTGTAATGGACAAGCATGCCTTAACGTTTCATCATATCCAAATGATCTCGATGAAGAAAGTGAATATATAGCTGAACTCCTTGAAGCTTTAGAGTCGAATATAACAGACAACGAAGATGATGATAATGAATTTGAAATTCAAGTAGAGCGACCGGAAGAAGAAGAAGAAAATTAAGTTGCATATTTGCTATTAATAATAAAAATAACAAAAAAAATCCCCCTCACATTTAAACCTAAATTGTAATAAATTAATAATACACGATTGGTAAAAACAATATAATTAAAATAATAATAATAATCAAGGTTTTTTCATACTTATAATATTTTTAATAAATAATTAACTTTATAAATCGTATTATTTATTGGATTCTACAGTTGACCTTGCGTTATGATATACAGCTAAGTGCTCCTCACACTTCACGCTCTATTTTAAGAACGGTTAAATGTATAAAATATTGCTTGAAACAAAATTTGTAGAGAATTTTATGTTCTACAACTTTTATAATAAATCAAAATGTCATTTAGAGCATAGAAAACGAGATATTTACAAAAAACCGATTCATACGACATTTGATCTTGAATATCTTGACTTCCATTCACGAAAATCTATGATACTTTTGAGCCAACTTATAAAATGCCAAAACAAAGATTTATACAAGTTTATAGCTTATTATCTTTCATTCCGAGGTTTACCCTTTTCTTTATCAAAAGAAAAACAATATATTCTACCTATATAAATTATTTAAATACATGTATGTGTACGTGTATGTAACTGTACAAGAAATTAAGTGCAATATAATTATTTAGTTACATAGATAAAGTTGTAGGGTGTCCGGGAATACCGGTTACAAACTTCTGGTGCAGATACTACATCCACAAATATGAAACAAAGTTCATATAAATATAATATATCCTCAAATGTTTCCTGAGTAGCAGGGCACTTCGAAGGTGGTAGGTTTTTGTTTAATATTTGAGCAGTTCTTCAGCGAAGAGAGTCAATTAGCTATTTCTATACCAAGGCTGCGAAATTGCGCACCGAGAGAAAAATTATCGCCGAGGTCGCTTACAGCCGATGTAAGGTAATCTCGAGGGCGCTAAAAAATTTCGCGACCCCATGGTATAAATACTATTTTTTGTGCAATCGTATATTATAGTTAGATGGTGAAAATGACACATTTAGCGGTGGCCTTAATGTCACAGTGTTTCTATGGGAATGGTATATTCTGTATGTATATAAAACATTTTGACAGTTCTTGAAAAATCGTAAAAATGTCTGACAGCGATTATGATATTTTAATTTCTTGCACTCCTCCAGAACTAAAAGTATCGTAAATTCGGTACTTTCTGACTCAATACCTGAAAAATCTAAACGGCAATACGAAAAATGTTACAGCGAATTTAAAGATTGGTATGAGAAACGAAATGTTAAGACGGTGTCTGAAAATATTTTATTAACTTATTTGATGGATAAATCAAAAGTTGCAGAGTTCAACTTTATGGAGCATCTATTCTATGTTGAAGTGTATGCTCAACGCTCGGGATGGGATAAAAGTAACTTTTAGTTTGGCGGCTGTTACTAAGGGTATCGGCCGCGAAATTGAATCATGTATTAGGATATATTACTTATGGCTAACATTTCTTTTGGTCACAACTCCTTACTATTTATAAAAGTTTGTTTAATTTTTATTCAATTTGTGTATTGTCACAGTTGACATAGTACCATTATTAATATTTAAAAATTTCAAGCCCGGACTTCTTTAATTTGACTTTTCTTGTTTCGATAAAAAAGGTCATTCTGTATATATTTTTTTCAACATTCAGTGGGAAATTATTAAAGTTCATAAACAGTGACAGAAGACAGTAATATTTGGAGTGTGGTTAATACAACTGTCAAGAAAGAAAAATATGAAAAATATACTGGGTGGTCATCATAAAAAAAAATATGAACGGATGGCAATAAAATTTCGCATGTAATTAACACAATTGTCAAAGAGGAAAAATATAAAAAGAAATTAACAGGGTGGTCACCCTAAAAAAATTAATGAAAAAATGTGACGGAGGACGGTAATACTTCTCATGCAATTAACGCAACTGTGAAGGAAGAAAGTATGAGAATATAGAGGGTGGTCATCCTAAAAAAAGTTAAAAAATATGATGAAGGATAATAATATTTCACGTGAAGTAGCACAATTGCCAAGGAAGAAAAATGTGAAAATGTAAAAAATAATTAAAAATATGTGTCAGAGGACGATAATATTTCGCATAGAGTTAGCACAACTGTCAAGGAAGAAAAATATGAAACAATATGCAAGGTAAAAAAATAATGACAAAATTGTGACGAAGAACCATAATGTTTGGCATGTAGTTAACACACCTGACAAGGAAAAAAACTATGAAAAATGTACAGGGTGATCACAATAAAAAATAATTATGGTGGAAAAAAATATTTTGACTGTAGTTGACACAATTATCGAGGATAAAACGTACTTTTAGTTAAAAAAAATATATGCAGACTACTCATTTTAGAGAAAAGATAATGAATAAACATGCTTTTACAGATTTCTTTACAAGCAATTGAATTTAACAACATGGAGAAATAAAACATAACATAAAAAATAATAGTCAATATAAGTCAATATAACCTCAGTAATTTTACATTTTTATTATCTACAATACTTCTTTACAAAATAACCTTTAAACAAATAACAAATGCCCGCAGCAAATTTTTAAAATGAAAACCGCCAACTCCCTACATTTGTATTCGCGTCTGTTTAAATGGCCAATAGATTTCCCAATTAGAAATTATCTGTGGGGTTGAAATCTGGCGATCTAGCATCTTTGGATATTAAATATGCAAATGCCTCCTAACTTCAATACCAAGTATTGCGCTCTGATATTAATATCATGCATTAAAGCAGGACAAATACACTAAATACTGCAGTTAACTTTTCCGAAAGGATACGCGGACCAATTAAGTGGTTATTAATCATACCACACCAAACATTTATTGTTTAAACACAAATAACTTTTCTTTGTCATCGTACAAGTAAGTAATGAAATGAGAAAATATCATTTTATTCAGTTCGCTAAAATAACATTTATTACTAAAGGAAGGAAAGCGCTTTAAAGGGTAAAATATATTTATGTTGAGGTGACAGACCATCAATAAGATATTTTTACTGATATATTCAAACGAGAGTTAAATTTTTAAATATATAGCCTGTTCGTGACAAGAACCGTTTTTGTTTCGAAAGAAAAATATTAACTTTATTGAAAAGTCGATATCTGTCAGAGATATACTTTAATATTAATACTTAAAAATTTATTGCGTCAAGGAAATATTAAGAGTAAAATTCAAGATAATTTTTATTTATCAAAAGTTTTATGCTCACTTGAGCAGAAGTAATTCGGAGAGGATGTTTTTAAGATTAAGTGAATAATTTAAATGGCCATTAACTTTACTTCTTGTAGGATATACAAGGAATGCTACATAAAAAATGTCAAATTGTTTTAAATATTCTCTTGTGTCAATTGCAATTGCATACAAATAATTACAATGCGTGCAAAATATTACAGTCAATCTGTCACTTGACCAGTGAATAATTTCTAAAAGGTATTTCTTGATATACAATATTTTCCACAAAAATATAGTTGCCGCTACGAACTTCATATTGAAAAATAATGGTTTCCCAAGCAACACAATTAGTTTATTTTACCAGTTTAAAGCCACATTAACCTAAGATAGTTGATATAACGTAATCGCAACCATTGCTTTCAACTTTGAAGGTATATGGACTTAATAGTAATTTAGTAAGCAATATTAAGTAATATTTTCTTATGAAATGCCTGATAAAGTCACATTGACTTTAGTGTAATTTACAAGAAATATTTATGTTACTGTTCCTTAAAATTTAACTCTAAAGTTAAAATGCATATTGAGGTCTATGTGTAAGAAAATATTATATAATTTTGGACTAAATTATTAACTTTGGAGTCGCTGTTTTTGTCTGAATAAAAACAGGGAAATTTTACCAATTTTTTACGTAAGTATATCCTTAGTTTTGTCTTGTCCTTGTAGTCAGATTTAGGTTATAACTTTAATCTCGTGGTCACAACTAGTTCCAATTTTAGGTAAAATTTACCCTAATTTTACTTCTCCACTAACCATATGTGTTTAACCTAAAGGCAAATATTACTTCATAAAATGTCCTGAAAGTTATTTTTACTTAAAAAACAGAATTAGGTCCCTTCCCTGGAAAGCAAAATTACGTTTTCATTGTCTAAATTACTTCAAAGAACTATAATGATTGTTTTATGTTGATGCCTTTCCCAGTGTCAACTGTACTTTATTTATTAGTGGGATAATGTCCTAATTTGTAGCAATTTATTATGTTGTTGTTTGGGTTTTCCGTTTTCGTGTTTTTAAAAATAAAATTGGAGGTGTTTTGTTTTAAATGCGAGAAAGTATTCTACAGCCAGTCAACCTCAAGTCAGCACAACTGAAAAGTGCATAAGCAAATAGGACATAATTATAATTATATCGATTATGCGGTGTACTTAAAGATACTTGTAATTGTATTTCAACTTTTCTATTACCGACTTGTTTGCATTCGAAGTAATGACTACATTATATCAGGTAAAACAGTTGTTAATCTTTCAGAGAGTTTAGTACAACATAACTATTTTTTTTCTCTAGATTTCAGTACTTAGTTTGCAGAATGAAAAGCTAAGTGAAATTCAGTAGTGTTAGCAGTGTAACTGAGTGACTTTATTTGGATTGTATTCAGTGTTCCTGAATGTACTCACTGAAGAGAAGTTGTAAAAATTGTTTATGGCCCTATAGAAGGTTTAAACCTATACCTATGAACAAATTTAAGTTGATAGATGGGGAAGTAGTAATTAAGAATTAAAAAACAAGTTTCATATGATGTGTTTTCTGTTAATACATTTATTCAAATAAAAAATAAAGTATTAAAGTAACCAACTAACAAAAGATTAATTATTTTACCTGAAATATTTTTAAATTCCAAATTCACCGAATCCGTGATGTGATCATGTTTTTCTATCAAATGCAAACGCAACTCGTTATTAAAGTTAAAACACAATTTGCACTCTAAGCACAGGTATCTTTTGGGCACCGTAGATTTGATATAAATATAAATACGTCGGATTTGTTTATTTATACACAATTCTGTTGTGCCGATTTAATGCTGACTGGCTGGAGAATACTTTCTCACATTCAAAACAAAACACATCCATTTTTATTGACAAAATACAAGAGAAAATTGAAGGAATAAACCACAAACTCACAAAACAACAATTGCAGCCAAAGAAGTTTGAGGTTAGAAATAGTTACTCAATTTACCGCCTTCTCTATCCTAATTTAGGAAATATGACCAATTTAGTTCTGCATGAACTTTAAAGACTTTACAGTTTTGAAGACTACAAAATTATTTTAACTTATATTGGTCCCATTTAACTTTAAAGTAAATAATATAAGTTTTAACATTTCGTCTCACGGAAAAACATCAATGAGGCTTAAAATATTGGGAGAGAATACTTCGAAGTCGCATGGCACTATATTCGCCATATTTTTCAACCAGCTGTAAGAGACCATTTTACAATGAAATTTTGATGAGTATTTCATTGAAAAAAATCATTAATATAAGGTTATTTAACAGATACAAAGTACAATATTATAATATTTTATGCTCCAGGAAAGTCCTGCCGGGCAATTGAATAGGCTTTTACAAATATTTTTAAAATACATTTAAGCTAAAAAAAATGTTTTTTTCTTTAAAATCTTAAAATACTTGAGGCCCCTTTAATAGTCCGAGGTAGAATGGATATATTTACAATGAAAATTGATTGGCAGTAAAAAACACACACAGAGGGGAAGTGGACACATTATTTCACAACTACGTATGACATTATGTGATGCACTCCTACTCCATCGTTATAATAGAGATGTCTGATGGTTTCTAGTTATGTCTTTGCTGCTTACGCCTCATGACTTATAAGTAAATCATTATTGTTGTATATAAAATCTTATTAGTTATTTCTGAAAAAGAAAGATTGCACTTGAAAGAGGATAACTGGTTTGGTAAATATTACCTATTAACGACCACAATTAAACAAAATTTTGACGTTTAAATTACCTGTTCAGGGAAATATGTTCTATAACCAATAGGTCATTATAACTGAGCAGCCTTATTTAAGAGGTATTCATGACGTCGTCTCATTCCCCATTTACTTATATTTTACGTAAATTTTAAGTCAATTAGGTTAGGTTAAACGGGAAAACGGGACCAAAACGAGGGCTACATTACGTAATTCTGACTTAAGGTGCTACTTGGATAAGATATGCTTTTCTCAGTTGACTCCCTTCCTATTAATTCTACCATAAAATTAGGTATTACCAATATCATTGAAAATGAGAATAGCCTACAACTTATATTTAAACTATTTTTCTGCATTGTTAATCTTTACAATTTACAGCCGCCAGAATAGTGAACATTTGTACTTCACTGCAGTTTTTTGCAATTATCTCTATCCTCTTTGCTCCTACGTGGTAATTAATTATTATTGTCGATCTTGTAGATTATAAAATTTCCTAAAACACTTATTTGAACAATTTTCTTCCACTATCAATTGTCTACGATTAACAGGAAAGGAAATAATTGAGAAAAATTTATTTTCATCGTAATTTTTTCAACATGGTTGCCGTAGCAGCAACCACATTTTTGTGGAAAATATTAATTAATTATTGTAGCAACCTCCTCTACATTATATAAACAAAAACCTCTCGTGAGAATTATTCGAGGGTCCCCCCACTTTTTTGCTCCACAGACTATATTAATAATAGTGGTATGAATAGTCATATACGAGTGGAAGCGATAGCTATAATTATTTTTTAGTTTGATGGAGGACTTCACTCTCACTTGAAGGACAACTTTGTTTTTTTAAATAGAAATCCCTACTTTTTTAATTCGTACTTTCCGTGAAAAAATAATAATTATTTTTTTGTGTAGTTCCATTATTTGCGACTAATTAAGCGTTGGATCTAGTAGTATAGCACATCTGTAACTAGAAAACTATGAAAAATTTCTGCTTTATTTTCAAGCTATTCGCGTTTGCCAACTTAAATGCCCCACCCGGTATATCGTCTTTATCGATGTTCGTTCTGAATTCAAATTGTCTATGCGTTATAGTTCTTTTACACTTCTTGTCCAATAAAATTGTGTCCATCACATGGTTCAGGTATATTAAAGCGAAATTACATGATGCTTTTATTAAGTGATTAACAGCTTACGATTCTCCCTTGCGAGTTGATCCTCATACATATAAATTTTCTTCTTACTATTTTACACAAGCAAGTTATTATTTAGTAACTAATAATAAAATTTTTGAAAATAAAAAAAATATATTTTACACCTCATACTTTAACTAAAACACTGATTTCTCTTTTCTGTTTCAGGTAAGTTGAGCCTCATCCTCTTGTTATAGTAAGTACAGTTCTTTTCATATTAAGCATATGTTTTTTAACGCTTCTACCATTATCGGCACCACTAAAGGAGAATACAGTTATACAGGGTGTCTCAGAATTTAATTCCCAAATGTGAACCTGCCACTTAATATTGGACCCATATCCCAACTTACGTCAGTCCAAATTACATTCCTGAGGAACTACATCTTAAAAAGACAAAAATTGTTTTTCAAGAAATCAATTTTGTAAAATATAACCTTACTTGCTTCATCATTTTATAAATGAGTTCTTCTCACATCATAACCTGTTTTTATATAAATATAAAAGCCATATATCATTGAAACTGTTGAACACGGAAAAAAGCTCCACTAATTACAAGATTAATAGACTTCATCCAAGAATATTTTAATTTCACTATTCCTCAAATAAAATAATACTTACTTCTAGTATTATCTTATTCTTAAATAATGAGATTAGCTTGTTCTTCATGTAAGAATAAGCCACTATTGAATCGAGGAAAGCGTAGTGGTTGTTTTAAGGTCCAGATAGATCTCGTTCTAAGTATATCTTGTTCCTATTTCAATGACGCTACATGTTTACTATAATACTGTCATATTTGAAAAGAGTTTATATTTAGATTATATCAATTTTAGCTATAATTAAAATAAATTCAGGCGTAGCTCTACAGGAGTATATAGAATATTTGTTTTAAAACATGCAATATTTGATTTCAATGAAATAGGAGCTTTGTAATAAATGCAGCTATTCTAATTTCAAGTAGTGCCAAAGGCTTGATTTAAAAATATGTTACAGTTTGATTTAAGAATATATATGTATTTTCTTCAATGTTTCGAATCAAGAACATATTATTTATATACAGTGTGTCCTATTTTTGACGATAACATCTTCGTAGCTTAGTTATTACTCATCCAATTTTATCCAAATTTGAATCGATATCAAAAGACCTTTACTATATCTTTTTTGTGAAAACAAAACTGATTTCAGCCATTGACGCATCAATGGCTGAAATCAGTTTTGTGGAGGTTAACAACTATTTCTCTGAAGTATATAGTAAGTTTTATTCAAGAACAAATATTATTGTTAAAAATTAGTGTATTTGAAGCAAATCGAATATTGAACCTTTTGGGTCAAGAATTATATAGTTTTCTATCAAGAACACCTTTTAATTATTTGGAATTGAACTCTTCTCTTAAATGAATATGAATTTTAATCTTAACCTAAATATAAAATATTCTACCTGAATAGAATGATGCTTGGAAGTCAACACCATATAAATATTTGATAGAAATATCGACTATTATTTAACCTAGACTTCTACGCTTGTATCAAATTTAAAATTTCAAGAACAGGACTACTCTTGGAGACAGTATAGGATTTTTTTCCATGAAGATATAAAAAAAACGTATTGGAGAAATGTCCTCTCCTAACTATATTTTCAAATTCAAAATATATCCAAATAAATTCTAACCTATATCCCTATTAATAAGATAGGCCACCTGATTTAACGCCCCTTGATTTTTTTGTTTGGGGTTATTTATAAAATATTGTCTACGCAACCGCCGTTAAACTCGTGAAGACCTGGAGCTACTTGTAAGACGCGCAATTAATACCATAACGGCCCAGCAATTGGCGAACGTTCTTCGAGAAACAGCTATGCGAGTTCAGAAGTGCATTTACGTTAATAGACAGCACTTTGAACAATTGTAATGTTTTGTGTTCATTTTTTGTATTCCAAAGCCACCTTATGTATAACAAGATAATTACAACAAAATTGTATTTTCTTATTTTCTTTTAGCTGTAATTTTGTTTGCATTTATCGTACATTTTAATACGACATATGAATAAATTCCTTATTAATAGTACTAATAAATGGTACCACGGTACCAAAATGGTTCCATCTGAAAAAATTGAGTTTTGCCCCAAAAACCATTTTGATGAACTTTATTTGCTCATAAATCACGTAATTTTGATGGGATTTCGAATTTTTTAACATGGCACACTTAAATGGAAAACTAAAAATATTATAAAAAATATTGACGTTGAAATGTCACTTATTTGATATCGTTGGATTCAGAAAATTATACAGAATTAAAAAATACAATAATATACAGGATGCTCCATTTAAAAATCGAAAGTTAGTGTCACTTCCGGCGAAACCAGAAGTAAAAAAAATCACTTGCATGTCAAAAAGTGCCACTTATTGTGTATATAGGATATCACAACTTTCAATCAAATATCTTCGAAACTAAAGGAGAAAAGTGGGGTGTACCATGATCCTGTGATACCCGGTATATCCTTCTGCCGCATATGCACTTTTCCATTTTCCATTCATTTTTAGAATGGACCGGCTTCAACCAAAAGGGTTGCCGAAGTTCTTAAACAATGCCCAGTGTATTCATTTACATTTTCCAATTTTAAGTATTTTGCAATTATTGAAGGCACACTTCCCAGTGTATTTTTGCCAGTTGAATGAGGCATCGACTCTATCGATATGTAAGAAAAAATATTTGTTCCATTATTTCTTTTGGTCTTAATGCTACATATTTCCTGACCAGTTTTAAAGTATCTCTTTTATCTTCCTCTACAATAATCCTTTTGACGTACCAGTTTTAGTTACTGATATTTTAACGAGTAAACCGTATCCTCCTCACCCCCCTCGATTCTAGGTTATGTCGGTATTGCATAGAAACTTATATTTGGATACGACACATTTTAAAGGCCGAGTATCAATACAGAGTCTACAATGTATAGGACATGTACCTAAAATGGTGATGAAAATGTGTTCTGACTTGATTCCAATATGCGCACAAAACTGTTTCTAAAATAAGCGGAAAAACAGGAAAAAATTTTTTTTGTCGCTTTCTTCTTGGTCATTTTTCAACTGATCGTTTTTTTCTTTTCTTCTTTTTTTAAAGTAACAGGCGATGGTTTTATTAAAAAATCCAAAAAATTCCCTACTCCAAACGATCCTCCTTTTACCTCCCTCTATATTTTTTATTAAATTATAGTATATTCCCCCCTTCATAGTTGTATTACTTACATGCGAAATATTATTATTCTCCGTCACATTTTTTGCATTAATTATGTTTCTAAGTGTGTACCCTATATATTTTTCATTAAAGTTATAACAGGTCTTTTCTTTGATAATTTTACTACCTACCAAATATTATTCATTGTTCTCCGTCAAATAATTTCATAGAATATAGTGCCAACAGCCAGACACCAGACCGACAGGCAGACAGGCAGATATACTCCCAAGTAACAATTTAAATGCCAACAAGTATTTATCGGGTTTTATCACAGATTTAAGAAGGTAAATAAATCGAACTGGGTTTTATTGTTTCTTTTGTGGATACCAATTTATCGGCAGATAATATGTACTTAAAAAAAGACCTTCGAGTTATCTTTAAAGCAATTTGCTTTTTAAGACCTATTGGTTTTATAGCCACTTAATTGCTGCATTATTCAAAACCACAATAAACTCATTAAGTTTTATAGTGAATTTTAAATATTTTTAGTTTTGTGGTAGACATCTATTAATCTTCAGGTTTTATGGGAGTTTTAAAGTATGGTTTTTAAGTACTCCTTATGATCAAGCAATAAAACTAATAACTCTTAAGTAGTCTTACCCTTAATATGTGTTATCATAAACACTATTTGCTTTTAACGATAATTGGTAAAGGTTCCTTAAAACCTAATAGTTTTTTGGTAGCTTTATTAAGTTAAAACTTTTTGGTTTTTCTAAAGCACTTATAAATCCTTTGGTTCCCCCCGCTTACGTCTTTAAACTTTGAGAGAGGGGCATATAACGCATAGTAAACGTCATTTTCTGATCGCACACTCAAAAACACACGAAATAAATAATGTTTTTTTAGGTTATATTATCTAAGCTAAGTAAATTTGGATTAGAGACAAATCTTTAGGGTTTTAATGAAGAAGTAGTAAGCCTAGGTAAAGTCTTACAGGCTTTAAAATAGTGATAAAGTGGAGCAATTTGAATTTAACAAAACCTTTTGTTTTATAAAAATATTTCCTAAAGCCACAAACTCTTAATAGGGTATTCTATTAAAATAGAGGGTTTCATTAATTTTTCGGCCATGTTTTTTTCTGTTAACTATGGCAGAGATGTTTGAACAAAGTCGGGGCAACAGTCTTTAGTTATATTTTTCCTATTCTTACTATTTACATTTAGCCTGCAACTATCTAAAATGTGTTAATATCATATAAACCCCTTAAAAACCCAAAATCATACTGAGTAGGCTAAAACTAGGGTTACTATTTTTTTTATTAATTGTATATAAGAATTAATAAGCTGACAAATAAAAGACGCGTGATTTTTTTAAAAGTTTTTTGATATAATTTATCAATAAAGTGGTCTGCGTTGACAATTTTCTGATACTAGGTTGTTTATTAATAGCAAATTTTAAAACGTTAACACATGCAGATATTTCAATCGAGCCAGACATATTTTATTACTTGGCGACATTTTCTGATTTATTGGAACAAGTTTTCGACAAAGAATTATTAAAGACACAATTATTTATAGTTTTCAAAGCAGGCTTAAAATTTGATTACAAGTACTAACGGTTTTAAGAAGATTTTATAAAAGGTTTTATGGTAGACTTGAAAACATCTTGCAGATTTGGGTTCTAAAGTACTGTTGGTTTTATTGATAGTTTTAAGGAAGATATTTATAACCTTTATAAAAGGTCTTTTTTTGTTTTATGCCGGGTTTACTGTGGCTTTTAAGAGGTTATCTGGTATAAACAGTTTTACGATCAGTTTTATTATATAGACTTAATAACCTATTGTAGATTGTGATAAAATTTAAATTGTACTTGGGCTGGCAGAATTAAATTAACTTAATTTTCTTAATCTACGTAATCTGAAACGTGATTATCTGAAGAAATCTCAGAGTGTGATTTTTTTTATGATGAGAATACTTCCTTGCGATAAGCGAGGGAAGTAAAAAGAAAAGTGTCCCCAAGACTTGATGTATGTTAAATGCGAACTGTTATTCACCGATTTTTATTAATTAACAGTCATTATATTGCCTATTAAATAACGTTTGCGACTATATAAGTATCAACAAGTTAATATTGCAAGGTTTACATCTCCGACTTAATTAATTTCGGCTTCGTTATTATCGCGCTAACCATCCCGGTACATTTACAAATAATTCCAACGTTTTAAATTTAATAAATCACGTGGCGCTCTGATTTTTCCTGTTGATTTCATCTTACAGATTAAAAAATTCTTCTCTGCAGAATTTAATAAAAAGTGGATTAAAATGTCTTCAAAAGAAAATAACTTTAGAAGGTCAACTCAGTCCAAATCTAATATCGCTCCAATTTATCAGAGCGCTCTTATCCATCATTTCTAAGGCATTTTTATGTTAAATAAAAGCAAAGTTTGCTGTAGTATTTTTCTCGACCCCAGGAAGTGAAGAGGTAGTTTACTTAAGGTTTATATTTGGTCTGTACTGATAGAGTAGAGATAGTGTCGACCCACGTAGTGCTTTAACTGGGAACAACCTGATAGCATCTGGAAAAGTTCGATAAATCGGCAGATCTACTTTTTCAATAGCGCTTCGATGTGTACTTCATGTTCGCTAAATCGTTACTTTTATTTTATTAACTTTTTCACATTTTAAGGCCGTTACCGAGGATAGTAAGGTATTTCTTTATGCGGATGTTGCAAATTATGTACTTATTAATGGTGTATTAATGTTTTATAACCAAAAATGAATGCAAACTTCAACAAATCTAATTTATTTATTTATTTAAATGCACTCTCCCACAAGTTAACAAAAATTCAACTACAGGACTGGAGGGTTAAAGTGCGATACAAATAACACATAATAATACAATAATATAATTTGATAATATGTGCAATATAGACAGTACAGTTTTAAACATCAGATATACAACATATGGAGATTATAACAGGACTGCTTACACTAGATAAGAGATCATATTATTAGGTTAATGTTTGATGCTAAGTTTGAGAGTATTTAGATTGTAACTGAAAATATCAAAGTTATGAGAGCCGTTGTAGTAATTCTAGCACATAGTGTAAAGATGAGAAATATCTAAGGTATTTGTGCTTTGTTGCGGTTGGTAAAATCTATGACATACGAGGGGTACGAAAATTAATTTTCTCTAAAATAGTGGGTCAGTCAACCATAATATTAATGACTTTGTAAAGTAGCATTTCAGAACGATATACACGCCCATCAAAAAGCGAAGATATGCTAAATTTTGGTAATATTCCGATTCTGGAAAGCCCATTGGAAAAACCTTTCTCACAGTAGTTTTAGAAAGGACCCGGAACAAAACCCATGAAAATGTTAATTCGGTGAAATCGGCTGAAATTTTGGTATTTTGTAGGTCAAGACATTCTGATCAAAAGTTCTTATCACATCGAGCCAATCCTATGGACAGTTTTTGAGATACAGCTTGTCAAAGATAGGTAACTTGTGTAATTTTAGACATTCAATAACTTTTTATTCCTAAACTATTAACTTTAGCGAAAAATTGCAATGGTCGAAATATTTTTTTTCTAGTCCAATAAAGCTCAAGAATTTTTTTCAGAATTCTTTTATCAATTTTTAGGTTAGGTAAAATATATATATATATGTCATATTTCGGCATGCTTCGGTGGGATTGGCTGAAACTTTGATATTTTGTAGTTAAAGTCATGCTGATCAAAAAATCCTATTGCACTGAATGCATCCTATGAGTGGTTTTCGCCCCAGGAGTGCCTGCAGGTCTTAACAACGAGGTAACGGGTAATCCATATGTACGTGTTTATGAATGGCTTCCAGCGTGTCTGTGTCTGTGCGTGTGTGTGTGTGATTATTTTTATTAAAGAACCTGCTCTTACCGGTACTATGTTTCTTATGAGAGCGTTCTCATTACCAACCAGGGTGATCCCATTTTTTTGGTTTCACTTTCTATCTGTTTATTTTTCCTTTTTGTTGTTTTTTAATATTTTTTTTTAGTTTTTAAATATTGAAAACATCCATAGGATTTTCAGGAACAAGTGCTCTGTTTCCAGCATCATGTATCGTTCGAAGAAGAATCATTGATGGATATTTTATGTGATTTTCATGCCGTGCGTACCCCAAAAACCATAATACGCTTGTGTTTTCAGCGGTTCCGCATCAAACTCATTAAAACGATTTTTCTTACAAACGGTCCGTCCTAAAATGAAAGAGGACATTTTTTGTGTATTTTTAATTAGTTTAATTGTACCAAAATGAAAAAAAATATAAAAGAAATTAATGCAAAATATCGACAGCCCCCCTCAATGTCACCCACTTACGGTAAAAAATATTTTTAAAAAATAATGTAAAAATAAGCTTGTATTATTGTTCAATATGCGTATAAAGTCGCGTCCCTATAAATCAAAAGGTTTCTGAAATATAAAATAATAATCAATTTTTGAGTGCCATTTTCAAAGGGCCGTAGCTCAAGGTATTTCTGCATGTAGAATCTGCACCAGAAGTTCGTCATCGATATTTCCGGAGAACCCTGTATACACTGGCATATACATACACACAAATGCATGCACGTAGTACACAAACACGCTGGAAGTCATTCATAAACACGTACATATAGATTACCCGTTACCTCGTTGTTAAGACAATCAGGCACTCCTGAAGCGAAAACCACTCATAGGATAGACTCAGTGCAATGGGAATTTTTGATCAGCATGACTTTAACTACAAAATAGCAAAGTTTCAGCCAATCCCACCGAAGCATGCCGGAATATGACATATATATATTTTACCTAACCTAAAAATTTATAAAAAAATTCTTGAGCTTTATTGGACTTGAACAAAAGTATTTTGATCCTTGCAACTTTTTGCTAAAGTTAATAGTTCAAGAGTAAAAAGTTCTTGAATGTCTAAAATGACGCAAATTACCTAACTTTGACAACCTGTATCTCAAAAACTGTCCATAGGATTGGCTCGATGTGATAAGAACTTGTGATCAACATGACTTGAACTACAAAATACCAAAATTTCAGCCGATTCCACCGAATCAACATTTTCATGGGTTTTGTTCCGAGGTCCTTTTCTTTATACCGATTCTAGACAATCGATGTTCACATTATTCCCGGGATACCAAACAACTGATGTATATTCCAATTTTGATCTAATAAATGAAAAACAGGGTAATTAAATTATCGATATCTGAGAAGTTATGCTGCTGTGCACAATAAATCCATGTCTGATTAGATTCACCTACAATGATTTCAAGGTGATTAGCAAAGGAAACTTTTCTATCAAAGATAACACCAAGGTTGCGAAATATATCAGGTCTTGCTAAAGTCGTATCTTCAAGTTCATAATTGAACATCACTAAAGAATTTTTTTATAGATTAGGATTTACTTGACCCTTTAACCTATCTAAATTATTTTGAAAGCGCAGACAATCTTCATGGCATTCGACAGTGAAAAATATTTTAACGTCAGCATAGAGCAGGCAATTAGCATCTAATACTATGGTAATAGCATTAATAAATATTATAAATAGCAGAGATCCAAAAATAGATCCTTGTGTACCACCAGACGGAGCAAAGTAGTCAGAAGATTGAGGCTTATTGAAAGCCATAAATTATGAACTATTTGATAGGTACGTTTGAAAGAGTAACAGTACAAAATCAGAAAAGTCAAAGTGTCGTAATTCGTTAAATAGAATAGAGTGAAGCCTATGGAAGGCTTTAGAAAAGTCTATAAATGATATCAGCCTGTGCACCTGAGTCGATTTATTCACTACTGAACTGCGTAACACAATCAAGGTTTGTTGTCGTGGATCGATCTTTTACAATACCATCCTGGGACATGGATAGTTGACTGTGAACATGACAATAAATAGAATTGTACAGCAATACTTTTTAGTAATGAGTATAACTTGTATTGTGATGGTCTGAACGTATGTGGTATCAATCTGAAACATTCGAAATTTTATACTTTCACTAATAGTATATTACGTAATGAGTTTTTTAAGAAGCATATTACGCACGAATGGAAAAGTTACGCATGATTCCGCGTAGCGGCAAGTGCGTATTTCCATGAGTGCGTAATTGCTTTACAACTCGAATTATGTACTATACTTTACCTACGATCATATTTACTAATTTATTTAGTAAAATCTGGATTTGGTTTACTTGTCAACAATATTATTCAACCAATATTATGTCAATTTTGATAGCGTTTGAAAATTACGTAGGCGCATTTGTTTTTTTAAACCCCGCGTCAGCGATATAAGCCACCTATAATTGCGTGTCCCGTGCGTTTTGTTTACCGTGCGATTTGTTTACAATACGTAAAGTTCAACTTACATAGATCGCAGGTAGTGTGTTTTTTACTATTTACAGTAGTGATCGTAGGTAAATGCTTTTATTTTTCTATAACTGAATTTATTGTGTTTCCTTATACATGTTTCAAGTGTTCGTCGAGTTTGTCCTACACCTAGACTGTGCAGATATTGGTTTTATTTATTTGTGCCAATCTATCTATGCCAATATTACCTCTTCAATTAATGTTCCCCGCTAGTTTATTCTCTTTAGTGATATCTTTCATAGGTAATCTCTTGAATTCTTCTTACGTATCTCGAGGATATTGGTTATTTCACATTTCAGTTAATAAATCGATATATATATATATATATATATATATATATATATATATATATATATATATATATACAGGGTGTCCAAGGTGGGCGAATTTGTTCCATAGCTCGCTAATTATTTTGTGGAACAGTATAATTACTTATTCCTCCACAACCTCAATTTTTACTGATTTAAATAAACACATCCTTCAGTTCAGCGGGCTTGAGAACGTGTATGTCTATCAAAATCTCAAATTCAAATTTCTGTACAATCACAATAATTTTCCTTTGTACTTATAGGAGAAAGCAAATATTTTGTTATACATGGTGTTCTGTTTTGGTAGGTTAGTTATCAAGTTTGAAAAAAAAAATCGGTTCAATTTAAAATGTTTGTTTTTCTGTAGGTACCTGTATCCTGTATACCTAGTGAATATGTAAATTGATTCATACTTTTCTATTGGAAATAATAGGAACAGAGATATGCATACTACTACTTCTACTTTTTTATGCGCCAATGAAACAAAATACAACCTTTTGCAGAAAGAAAATAACGATAAAAACGAATATTTACTTTACTAAAATTTACACAGCTCTACCACAGGGATGCGATGATCTTCTTGTTGATTGCTGATGATTGCTAGCACCAGAAAAATCATATAATTACGCTGATGCTCCTTAGGTGTTTGTGAAGAGGCACGAAGTAACGTAAGTTCGGTATAAAAAAAAATGTCCAGAGAGAACTAATTGGTGCTAGAAGCTATTTGTTTTATCTTTAAACTAGTTTTCTACCACTCAAAGTAGTGTCAGTTTAAGTCTACAGAGCAGGCATTAGTTAGTTTTATGGTGCTCTTTTAAAAGTAATCATCTTTATTTGAATATTCATAAAAAAATGTGTGGTTCGTTAATTTCAGCTACAAACATTTACTGATCATAGTCCTCGTTGGTTAAACAGCACGCCCTTTGCAGTAGATTTTCCGCTGCATAAAAATGCATGTTAATTTAATTTAAATTTCTCTCGTGAATAGTAATTTTGTTAAAATGTGTTATGTACAGTTAAACAACGGGGTAAATATTTTAGGAGCAAATTTTAAACACTAATCTGTTCCAATATTACCCCGAGTATGTACAGGGTTATTCATTATATTTAGGCCACCCTTTATTATCGTCATTATTAGAGATAGAAAAAAAGTTTTCGGATGAAAGTTGTAACTAAACCCCTTTAATAAGTTAATGGAAGTACAGTGGCCTGCAGAGATTGAGGCAATAATACATTTTTTAATGGAACGCCCTGTGTATTGTTAAATTTTTGAATTATTCTTTTATTTATTTCAAAAATATGACATATGATAGTCCTATCTTTATCCGTTCTCCAATAATAAGGGTAATGAAAGGTGGCCTAAATATAATGAATAACTCTGTACATTCAGGTGTCACCATTTTGATAAAAAGAGGAGAAATTCACTGAGCCATATTCCTAGAAGGGATTGAACCTTCGATGTGACGCTAAACTTAATTAAAACTTATAGCTTAGCCGGGCAACTGTCAATAGTGTCAAGCGGCATCTGTCATTGAGCGACGTTGATTTGATAAGACCTTGTAAAAATTATTTTGAGTTGCACCCCCTCCAAATTTAAACGCCAATAGGATCTTGTTGCACATGCTGATAACGTGCTCATATCACAATCCTCCTTTCCCGGCTAAGATAAAATTTGAATCTTCTCCAGATGATGTCAACATGATTAAAGAATTAATTGTATTGTTCAAATGTTTTGATGTTTGTGGAAACTACTTCAGATGCACTGAATTATATGATTTAAAACATGTTTTTAACCACCTTCCAAGTCACCTCAATGACCCTCTTAAATCAAGAAGATCTATAAATATTTGTCTGAGATAAGAAGACTGACAGTTTATAGCGGAATCCGAACCACTTTTTTGGAATAATTTAATGAAAAATAATGTGGAAACTCACTTTGCTAGTTACGCTCAGAGTGCAACACACACTAACCACTGAGCTGCCGACCTCTTAATATATTATTGAAAATTCTGTCAGTCGTTTGGGTTGTTTTTCTCAATTTTTGTGTATTAGAAATTTCTGTCCTACTTTCAACTCTGGAAGGAACTTGAATTTTAAAACATTTATCTCATTCATTTATTTAGTTTGTATTATTTATTTGTACTGTTATTTTCCGATTGTTTTGGTTAATTATATCTTCTAGTTTAATGGAGATAGTAAATTAATTTTTAAAATTTGTTTAGACGCTTTGTTGAGAGGGAAATAATTGAAATTCAAACGAGAGAAAATAAACATTAACATGATGAATATTCGAACGAATGTTGCTCCATCGTTCAAGTTGAAAACAATTTCCAGATCACAGAGCTCTGTCACAAACTTTGGTCAATTTTCCCTTTGATAATATTTGTAAAAACACTTGTTTCGTGAGAAACTATTATTCGTCGGTTTCAGAAATATCGTTCTCTTAGAATATAATTACTTCCACATCTAGTGGAAATATAGTAACGCAAAAAAAATAACATTTTTATTATTCAAATAGGCTTAGAATGTCATGAAACGTCGAGATTTTAAGTTTGGGCAAAAAGAAATTTCTGTCTGTCGGCCTGTCTGTAGTTTTTTTTGTGCGCACGTTTACTCTGGAACCGTTTAAGATATTGACTTGGAATTGGTACACGTATATATTTTAATGAGATCTGGAAGTAAGTAGGTAGATTTTGATCTTATTTCGTTGGCCTCAATTTTTTTTACCAAAACTAAAGTCAAAAGAATGTTTCAGATAAAAATTGCTTTCTTTTCGTTCAAGTACTCGAGTCAAAATAAATTTCCATTTGAAAAAATGAAATTGACAATAAAATAGATCACCAAATCAAAAAATAATAATGCCATTTTATTTTCTTCTCGGGAACAAACTTTTTTAGGAAACATATTTCTGGAAGATGCGCTGTTCTCGAGATATTTCGCGGCGTTCATTTAAATGCGACACGCAGTATGTTAAATAATATAGAAATAATGTAAATATAGCCCAGTGTTTATGAGGAGCCGTGGAATGACATTATTTTTATTTATAAAGTAATATATAAAGCAAAAAGATGTAAATAGATGTGTTTTTCTGTATTAAAATCGAGACTGTATTCACTCGTCGCGCAGCGAGTAAGAACGAAAAACAAATTGTATCATGTCTCGGAGAAAACAGGCAGTCACTATATCCAAATTGTTTTTCTGCATATTGGATGACTCTTATACGAAAGACATAAAACCCAAGCACAATTTCATACTCGGATGTTTTTGTTTACCCCGCATTCCTTTAGCTCTGCCAAGTAGACTAAAGTTCCGGCTTTAATCCGGAGAATTACGCCAACACCTGTGGTAATTACAGTGCGACAGAAATTTGTGTTGAGTGTTAATTATTATTTCAATATCATGAAACACCTTCTCAGCTCCAATTCCATACAACTTCACCCAATTCAATCTTTTTCGCTCAATAAAACAACCTGAGAGAAATAGTAGGAAATCAGCATATATTTGATAAGACTATATTAAACCTACGAGTGGGCAGTGAAGCCAGGATTGGATGGATGAAATAAAAAAAAATTGTTGAAGCCTTTGCTTCTTGTACACACACACTAGATCACAGTTTTATTTTTGAACCCCCTTTCGTTAATGGGGTTGGGATGGTAATGGGGCCAAAAAATTGTTTGAGACCTTGTCTTCTCTTATATATTAAATACCAATTTTATGTACTCTTACTTGCTTGATTTACCTATTTACCCCCATTTAGTCCAATTTACCCCCCAACTCTTCAAGTAAATAAGATCAAAATATAATCTATTTCCAGATCTCGTTAAAATACATATGTGTACCGAATTTCAAGTCAATATCTTAAACGGTTCCAGAACAATCATGCACACAAAGAAAGTTAAAAACAGACAGACTGACAGAACTTTTTTATTTTTTTGCTTAAATTTTAAAATCTCGACGTTTCATTACATTCTAAGCCTATTTGAACAATACAAATTTTCATTTTTCTTTTTGCGTTACTATACTTCCACTGGATGTACATTGCCTGGAATGATCTTGCGATTTCATTCAAAAATTTGGCTTGTTATTTTGTCAGAATTTTTTGTGGTCGGCCATCATTTAGAAGGATTTGAATAAATTACGCGCAAAGTTATTTCACACCTGTAAGCCCGATGCAAGATTTTTTTTAACACATTTTGAGAGTTGTGTATCAAACAATTTTTTGGAAAGACGCGATTGCAATAAATCCAGAAGATATTATGAAAGTAAATTATTAGGTGACAATTTAGTTTAAGTATGCATAATATAAATATAAAGAGAGGCGGAGAGAAACCACGACGAGTAAAAATTCAGATCATTCTTCGAAAACAAAGAAACACTCCCAACAGGACAACGACTAAACCAAACCTTCAGATATCTGAAAAAATATAGAAGAAACAACAGTACCCACAAGAAAAAATACATATCAATGGAACATTGGACCAAGAAGCTGGAGGAAGAAGAGAAGGCAACTAAAGAACAAACAGAACTAATAAAAGAAACGGACCACTGGCCCTTGGACAAGCCATCATCAAAAAACCAACTGCTAGGAATAATAGCCAGAGCTAAAGAACCACCGCACCTGGAGTAGACAAAATAAACAACGAGTTAATACATTACGGTACGGAAAGGCTAAAGGAGCAAACCCTAGAAATCATCACCAGAGTATGGACAGAAACCATACCTCTGCCTACGGAATGGACCACGACTATACAAATACCCCTCCCAAAAACCAACTCGACACAGAATATAGATGACTACAGAAGAATAACACTCTGCAGCATAGGATACAAATACTACGCACAATTCCTGCTCGAGCAACTAGAGAAGTACATTAGAAGACCGCCAGACTACCAGACAGCATTCATCAAAGGCAGATCAACGGACGACCACATGTACACCACCCGAAAAATATTAGAAGAAAAATGGAGAGAAGGGACAAAACTGCACATAGTCGCTATAGATCTCCAAAATGCATTCGATACCATCAGTCACGAGGCCATAGTCAACACCCTATATAACAAAGGAGTACCGCACTATCTAATAAACAAGATAATAAAGGCCTACCTTCATGAAACCGCTGCCATAGAATGGCCAAATGATGGAAACCAGACAAAAGAACAGAGGAGTCAAACAAGGATGCCTCCTGTCCCCCCCGACTATTCACCATGGTCCTAGACCAAGTAATACAAAACACCAAATTTCAACGAGAACCCCAATCGTACTAGCATACGCCGATGACTTCTTAATCGTCGCAGAAGAAGAGCAACAAATTCTCAACTTCCTAGAAAACATGAAATCGCATCTGGACACATCTGAGCTGAAAATAAACTTCAAGAAAAGTCTAGTAATGGAGCGAGACCCATCAACAAGAGAAAGTCGGATCAGTGGAGAAGAATACAAAATAGGTGACTACTCCCTAAGAACAACGAGCAAACTGAAATATCTAGAAACATATCTGACGAACCAACTGAAAAGGAGAGAAACAGTAAAAGAGAGAATAAAAACAGCATACAGAGTCACAAGGGCAATTATACCGTTCATCAAGAAAAACAAACTATCATGGGGCCTGACCAAACGGCTGTACATAGCCATCATAGCCAACGATGACATATGGAGTTAAAAACGCGGCAACAACAAAAACCAACGGAAGAAGTTTGAGAAGAGCTGAAAGAGACATCATCCAACTACTCAGAAAAACAACAGGACAAAAACAGCGACATAAAACATCAACACTACTAGAAAGAAAGACAATCACAAAAAGGATAGAAATGTACGCATGAAGTACTGGGGACACGTCATACTAAAAATAGGGAGAGACCATGTTACACGTGGAAAACAACAATCGAGAGGATCATGAACAAAGTGGGAAAGGACCAAACATACTGGGAATGAAAAGCGAGGGGAAAAAATGAATTCTACAAAGAAATCGGAGCGATATATACTCTACCAGAATCAAAAACGGAGGAATCAGAAGGCTCAGAAGTAGAAAAAGATGAGGATTTGTAGAAGCAGAAATACAAAAATAGGAGCACAAACAGCAGTGACGCAACGCGGCAACATATATCACAAGAAGATCCAGAAGAGGCAGAAGTCCAGAATCAAAAATACAAAAAAAGGGAGCTTAAACGCTCCCTCACGACACAATGCGGTAACGCATCTCACAACACATTCACACACCTCCCACCCCACATTCCTTTACCATGCGCCATGTGGCTCTCTCTGCTGGTAACAAGCATGACCCTAGTCCAACCTCGCGTGGACGTAGCAAGCCCAGCTGTATAATCCTTGGGAGTGGAAGAAATGCCTACCGCATGCTGGTAAATCAATCAATCAACTTCGATCTTGTTATTTGTATGCACAAGAAGTAAATTTAAGTTTATTTAGTTGCCCGCTGTTTTCTGTATCTTATGAACATTTTAAGTTATAATTTATAATGTAAAAGTTTTTGTTCGCAAATAAATTACCTTGTAAATTACTCTTTAAATTTTTGTGTTACTTTTTGCATAATAAAAAGTGATCATCTTTACGTACAAGTAATAAGTATAACAAGAACGTTTTGTAAGTGTTTTGCAACCACAGTAGATAGTGGTGTAAGACACTGATTCGCCAGAGCATGCGAGACATGAACTTATAAACTCAAAGCGGAAACAACGTAGCACTATACAAAAATAATCATATATGATATATTTTACAACAATAAAGCAATATACATATTTTCTTCACTAAAAATTGCCCTATTCTTTTCTGCAGATTTCATATCATAAGTAATAGTTCAAAAATGCCTCGATGCTGAAATTTACACCGTACTTTTCGGGTCCTCTTTGTTTCTGCAGCATTTGTTAATAATAATTTCGACAATAATTGGGCAGCACATGGATATAGAAAGAATAAGCTATCATTAAGAAATGTTAAAAAATAAGCCTGTAAATGCTGTAGAAATATAAGATCAACATTCAGTAACACAAAAATTTTCGGAAAAAAATATTTACGCCTTTTTTCAATCGCAACATTTAAATCCGCAACGTCATACCAGATAACGTACGTATTTTTTAAAAAATATATCTTCGAGTGCACACCCTGAAATTTTAGGAGCATCTTTCCAGAAACTAGATCCCTGACTATGTGGTAAACACAGTGCAACAGAAATTTGTGTTGAGTGTTAATTATTATTTTAATATTTTGAAACGCCTTCTCAGCGCCAATCCCATAGAACTTTCCCCTAATTCAATCTGTTCCGCCCAATAAAACAATCCGAGAGAAGGAAACCTCAACGAAGAATCACCCGGGATTAAAAAACTGAAATTTAATCAGACGCGTGGCGTGGCCACATTTTTTTCAACCATTAAAGGGTAAACGTTTGAAGAATAACGAGTTATCACATTACTGGGCTTTTTTCTTAATTTGACGATTAATAATGAATGGTTTTGGGGGTTCGGTAAGCGAGATATCTCGCGCAGGTCTCGATCCTTACTCCGGATAGTCACCGGAGCATTTTGTCAGTGTGGCCCATGCTACGAACGCGCGTGTGTTCACCGGAAATAAATGAAATGTGAGTGATCGTGGTGTGATGGTTGACCCTCTTAAGGTCTTTTGGGTGTTAACCAACAGCACTTACTTAGGTAATTAAATAAAAAATTTTGAAAAAAAAATTTTAAATATTAATTGAAAGTTAAAAGGTTTAGGCATTTTTTTAAGTAAAATTAAAAGTGGTTTACCTCTATTCGAATTTTCTGTATAATAATTTATTTGTGGAAATTTTGGTCCCTTAAAATAGTCCGAAAAAAAAACAGTGAATAGTTTTATACATAGTTTTCTGTTTTAATACCAATATAATTGTGTACATTTTAATTTCTTACAAGCTTGGGTCCAGTAAAATTGTTTGTGTCTATAAACTTCAATACAAATGATCAAGTGTGAACGATTATAAGTATAAAAGTTTAATTTTGAGTATTTTACTTGATTTACAAGTTATTTAGAAATTGTGGACAACCTAATTTATTTATTTTTCTTCACAAATTCAAAGAAATATTGTAAAGGGTAGTTTAAGTTATTATTAGTATTTACTATTGAACTTTTTTTTAAGTTGTTATTTGTTTTATTTATTTATACAAAAATGTATTTTCTTCTCTTTGCATAGTATATTATTTAGTTGGTGAAAATGTGTGTCACTATGGGACAAAAAGATTATATACTTTTCTTATTTCTAGAAAAAAAAAAAGTTACTATTAAAATTATTTATAAAGTTATATAATTACAAATTTAATTGACAATATTTCACTCAAATAAAGCAACAACTGCATTTTGTGTTTCAGGGTAACGATTAATTCCAATAATGTCAACAAAAATAATCAGGCTCGTTACTGAGTCAAATTTTATTAAATTGCATGAAATGTAGATCGTTTAGAAAACCACTTGATGGAGCTATTTCGCAGTGCCATTTAATAAAATAAACTGATGAGGTTAGTTTAAATTTAAAATTAAAATTAAATGGTGTATATTTTAATAAAAACTGATTGGTTTTTATTAAAACATTCGTTATCAATTCAGTATTATCCTAGCGCAGGTTATTTATTATTCCACATTTTGTTGTTGATCAATCGGTAAAGTCTTAATTCGAAAAAAATTGTCGATTTGACTAATATGAACTTATTGTATTACTGTGATAATTTATTTCATCTATAAATAAAGCTGTAAGAACAATGAAATTTTCACCGAATTAGTGTAAGCAGTAGTGCAATTTTTTTCAAAATTTTTTCTATAAGTCCTGCCTGAAAATTGTGAAATAACATATTTTTATAATTAATTTAATTAATAAGAAAATATATTATCATTTTAATAAGATATGAGTTGGAGTAAAATTAAAAGCCTATGGCTACTTATTAACATTATTTATTAATATCTATTATTATTCAATAAAATGACCCCTGAATACCATTCGAGCTCATATTTATAATAAATAACTTTTGCGTCAGTGTTACGCATATCCATTATGGTTGAACATAACATAGCACTACATACGGGTGCTATTTTCAAACAAAATAAGTATTCGTGACACTGACGCAAATTGTGCTTTTGCGGTATTATATTTTTTTCCTACATGTATGCAAGAAATAATAGAAGTTTTGGCAGTGTGAATAAACTATAGATTTTTTAAAATTACATAGGTACTAAATAATTGTTTTTCTTGTATGAATGTGCAAAGGAAGGAATATTTATTATTTTTAGTCGCAATTTTTTTTTTTATTGTTCAAAACAATAGGAATACCAAAGTTGAACTATAAAGATAGTAGAGTAACAGATTTTCATTCAATAATGTCTATCGGCTGCAAAATTATTAGAATCAAATTTTGTGTATTTTAATGTTTTAAAGTAATTTATTTAGAAGATATTATTAAATAAATTTCACTTAATTTTTCCTGTAGTTTTCTGGTATAAATAAAACGAATTATATCCTCTATTGAATTCAGCAATATAAGTAGTTCTTAGCTTTCGGTCATTTATTAAATCAAGTTTATCGATTATAAGCAACTATTTAAAAACTAAAATATTGTTTTGTTAGTCTCTTCAACTAACAACACCCGTTCATTTGAATAAATTATTTGAAAATATTGGTTGTTGTTGAATATAAAATTAAAGAAGGAAAAAGTAACGGTATCAAAATATATTTTCAGATGAAGCTGAAACTTTGAACAATATTTGATATATCTATAACAGTCTTTGTTTTGGTTTTGAAATAACCCAGTAAAATTGCGAATGTACCACATAATGAGAAACAATTTTTTAATGGTAATTGCGTTCTTGCATCAAGCGTTGTATCATTTCTAATATGTGAAGTTTGTTATTTTTGTATTTTGTGTATTATCTTGATATAATTGTATAATAATATAAATCCGTACACCAGTGGTGCAAGGCACCATGTCACATAATGAAATGGTTTGTTGCCTTTTACCTTCGGTGTACAGATTATAAAACTGACAAACCTGCTTAACTTAACTAAACTTTATTTTTGTAGATAATGGAATATCCTTTGAGTACAATAATAGGAAAATGCACTTAACCTCTTTATTTTTTAATGTAGATTCAAGAATATAATTTCCTCAGAGAGATTAGTAAATTTATCATCTATTTGGCATTCGTTACCGATTGTAACGAAATACGTAACGAAAATATATAAGATTAAGTACAATGTGCAACCGGCGCTAAAGAAAATTCAAATCATTTTGTCACTTTCCACTCCTTAATTTAGATGTATTGTTTAGCGCCCTCTTAAAAATCGGAGGCGATCGAGGTAGTTCTGTTAGCTCTGAGAACGCGAAAAAGAACTTGTTCGCATCAGGTCTGGTCACTCTTTTGATGAAGAACGAAACAGAGCAAAACGTGGCCAAAGATGTAATTCTTGAACTTAGCAACAGTATATTGAAAATGACGTACTTTTTGGCGGGAATAGTATGTTTTTAAAAGTGGAAAAATGAAACGTATTCAAGTGAATATCATGTCTTTTTTTGTGAACAATATGCTCTGTAAATATTTTAAAACAAATATAAATTCAAATTAAATATTTGCCTCCAAAAAAGTCCAGTGATGTTACAAGGTGTATAAAAAATCAGCATGTTTATTGGTAACTTGAATCTCAAAATTATTTAAAATGTAAAAAATGGCGGTTAAACCATAGGTTAGGTTATATGAATAATTTCAAATAATACTCCCGATCAATTCAACACAAGATCATCATTTATATAGTCATAAGATAGTACGTAATAATCAATAAGGTGGCGTTTTAGGAATCTTTTAATATTTTGAATTTTAAATAATTGAGTTTATTAAGTTGTTATGATGTATTTGACATGAGAATGCAATTAAAAACTTTAATATTCGTTTTACTGTCTATTAAGGATAGGATTTTGCAGAGTGAGAGATAAATATGCGTTTATTTTCGGTTTATTATAAATATTTACAAAACCATAAATGGTAAAATGTTTAAAATAGCTTCATGTACTTCCCATTGCACTAAGGAATACAACCATATACAGTTTTTATCATAAATTTTGTATATAGTTAAATGACATACTTTATTAATGAAAGTAGGATCTATTTTTATTGACAAACTACAATATTCAAGTACAACAGAAATTTACAATAAAAAAAAAAATAGTTATTTTCGTTAGAATAGCAAGTATCTAAAACAGTTTTAAAGATTATAATATGCTTGGTTTTTTAAATATCAATAAGAAATCGAAAATTAACGCATATTTCCTCTCACTCTGCAAAATCTTGTCCTTAATGCATCATTTGAAGTGAATTTTTATACTATAGTAGGAATTTTTGCAAAAAAAAAAATTAAATTACGGTGACAAGATACAGTGATTCTTTGTATTGAAGAAAAACTTCCTACTTAATGATTCCTGATTTCACAAGAAAAATATAATATAATTTCTCAGTGATAGAACCTTAATTGGATGAACCGAAGCGTGGCATGCTTAAAATTGTTCATAGCATTTTATTTATTTATTTTTTTTTTTACTATAAAATTGTTATATTAGGCACGCTATTATTCCATAAATTGTGTTTAACCATTTTAGTGGCTTACGGGTGAGGATTGAGACTTCAGGTATGGGTGTTTAATGGCATTTTTAATGTATTATGAGACGGTAACAGTGGACTAGTCCGCGGTTGAATGAGACAACAGAGCTAATCGCTTTTATCTCTCCTGGGTTCAAGTCTCAGCTGCTGCTGCAGGGAATGTTTGTTGTGCTGCTGTCTGTGTGTGCGTATGCCGGTTGAGTGGTGGAATAGCCATGGCTAAACGCCGCTAGATCGGTAATATAAATAAAGCTATAAAAAAATACTACGTCCTGATCCATTCATCTCGCCTTTTACAGGTTTGTATAGTGTAAAAAAAGCTAATAAAAACCTGCCTATAAAATGTTTAAAAGTTAATGAAATATTTTTTTTCTGAGTTTGGAAATTGTAAAAGATTGATCGAAAATTTTATTAACTTACACATTTGAGCTAGATGGAGTGCTATATACATATAAAGGAAGTTTAACATTTCAAGTCCATAAATTTAAGTGGTTTCAAATTAAAAAAAAAATGGTAAAAAGGTTTCCATGAGCATAGGTCCGATATAGTCCTACAAAGTTGAGCAAACATTTTTTTTTTCAAAATCTTAATGTCTATCAGTCATCGATTTTGACCAATTTGTTGTACCTGTTCATTTTTACACCGACCTTAATACTGATAAAGAACAAAAAGTGGATAACTTCTCTGTCACTGAGTTCGAACCAAACTGAAAATGATCATTCCAGTCGCTTAATTGAAAAGTAACTCCAAAATTTGGTCAAATTCGGTTGTTAAAAAAAAAAATGAGAAAAAATAATGTCTCACTCAACTTTATATGCTGTATCTCCGTTATTGTTATTATAGATTTCAGGGCCCATATTTATGGAAACCTTTTTTCATATTTTTTCAATTTAGAAACTGCCTAAATTTACGGACCTAAAATTTGTGACGCCCTGTATACAAACTCTCGTAAAAGAAATTAATGTGCTGACCACACCAAATATTTTTAGGCTAGAGCTGCGGTCGGCAGATTATTCGGCCGTTAACTTGTCGCATTGAGATAATAACTTTCAGATGGCAACGGACATGGTATTCCTAATGTTTAATTTCAGCAAGATGGGATGCCCTCTCATTAAGCAAGCCTTGGTGAACAGTAATTTACGTACTCCTGGAATGTACTTCTGGCGTGAATGTCGTGAATTATGCACTTACTTTTCGAAGCTTATCTTCATCTATTTTTTCCATGATTATAGGCTCCCATTTATTAGTACAGGGAAAGCAGCAATTGAATTTCAACATGCTTCTATTATCTTGAACTGTAACATTGTAAACAAATCTTACAACTCACTTTTCATACTTCTAATAGTTGTATTAATTTGAAACTTTGCAAACTTCCGCAATTCTGATAACAACACAATAATATGGTACCATTGACTTTGTATGATGACGGAGGGGTGAGGTAGTGATAGGGACCCCCTATGTGCGTATCACCGGCGACTCCGCCATAAACTCGAATTCTCCGTGATAGAGGGAGAGAAAATAAACTATTGTTAAAAAAGAATGAAAAAACTCGCTTTTATGAGTAACGCATTAAAAAGTCAAAAATTAGGTAATTAAATTTAAAAGCCTGGGACACATTTATATAGGTAACTATATTACATTTTGCTCATTATGCCTAGACCGCTCTATAAGTGCGCTTCGCGCTTTTAAACTTAATTACCTAATAAGTATTTTTAACTTTTTAATGCGCTAGTCATAAAATCGTATTTTTTATTTTTTTTAAACTATAATTTTTATTTCAACAAGAATTTAACTATAGTTAGTTACTTAGTATATTATTCGAGAATAAATGTCAACGCCTGTGACTTCTCCCAGGAACCATTACTTATTAAATAAAGCCGATGTTGGAAGTAAAATGGACTTATCTATCGCAAATGTCATATAAATCATATTTCTTTCCTCTATTATAGGGATAATATATCGATATCATTCTTTAAGAGACGTAGGTGGCACTGAATTTAGAAGAATTCTGGTTATTTTGTTGATAACAGATCGCCCGAAAGACATACCTAAAATTATAACATCGCAAAAAATAATTACTATTCCATTTCCAAATTAATATTTACGCCGAATCAACTTTTTTAATTTACATAACGTCTACTATTCAGCCAGTGTTTATGTTAAAATATTCGATACTTTAAGTTTACTTAAATTCAAACGAAATTTAAAAAAATGTGTATATGTGGATATTTACTTAATAGTTAACTTTTCCCCCAAAGTAACTATTTTTCATCATACTTAATTGGTTGTCAAAATCAATTTCTTTCCTGTTAATAATAGAGCAAAAAGTAACACACATTTAGAGATAAAATAACAATAATTTTTTTTAGAGGCAGCTTATAACAGTTATTTAATGGTAAAAGTTAAACATATTTGTGGAAATTTCCGGGGCGTATTGAAGAGATGAGCTTTAGACGATCATAAGTGCTAAGATTTTCATGCGCCTTTAATTATTGATAAAAGAACGCATCATCCACGGTGGTACCGGCGCGGCGCGGTGGAGAAAATTATTTATAAGTAAATACGACACACTTGAACCGCCAATAACATGACACAGATGGTTTTTACTTTAAAACAATAATGGAAAAGTCTCAAAAAGAGAGAGTAAATAAATTTGAAAAATGTTGTAAAAAATACCAGAATACTTAAAAATAGAAACTTCCTCCCATTGTTTAAAAAGGATGTCTATAACTAGTTGGATTTGAAGGAGACTTGGAAATTATCAACAGTTGCAGAGGGTTGTTTACATATGACTGAATAGAATATAAAAAAATCTTGTAACATATTAATAAGCATAATAATAGCATTTAAAACTATATAGCTTTACAATAGGTTGCAAAATGCAAAGTAACTCAAATTGAATTTTTGTGTATCTTTAATAACACCTTACTGTCAAGAGGTCAAACAACTAGACTTACGTATATTATTTGAATCTAAATTGGACACTATTGAGCACATTAGTGTAATAACAAAGTCAATATTAATTCTACTGGGTATTACAATAATAAAGTGTAAACAATTTGCTAGTGTTAACGTTTTAAAAACACAAAATTTTTCACTTGTTCAATCAATGATTGGGTATGGTGCATTAATTTGGCATCCAATTTACAATGCTGGTTCACAGTCTCTCGTAAGAATTCAATGAAAGTCTTGGTATTTTTTTAGTTTAGGTATTTAGCATCCAAATTTGATAAATATTATCCAAAATATCCTAATAATTTACTTCTGTCAAGTAATGAATAGATAGTGAATAGATAGTGAATACACTTTATTATTCAATAGTATACACCAGTTAATGAACAGGGCCAAGGATAATCGCAGGCACTTTATCCACAAAGACACATAACATCATCAAAAATTTAGAATATATCACTGACATCAATAAATATTAGAAGAGTATTTAAATTCAAATAACATTAAGGTCTTCGAATTTATCTTGTTTACAATAAGAAAATTTAGTTGCACGTTTGATTTATATGTGGGGCAGTAGAAAATATCACCCTTCTGCTACTAACAGGTTTGGGAACTATCAAAGCTATTCTACTTGTGGCATCAATGTCAATATAGCCATTTATCAAACCATGTAAATCGTGTAAGCAAGTAGTGTACCTACATAGCTACAACTCTAATGTTGTACTACAGGAGGAGTTCCCCCATCCTGACCACACATCCTGAATTCTGCATTATCCTTCACACCCACGTTGGTCAGCTCTGTCTCATCCCCGGCGCCTCGGTCCAATGCAAGTTGTGTTTCTGACTCAATAGTTCCTTTACCATTCCTCTTGCGGTATTGTATGATATCCCGCAGGATGGCTCGGGTCCCATCAATGCTGTTTTTGCACCTTCCTTGGCCAGCTTATCTGCTTTTTCATTGCCTTCATTGCCCTGGTGTCCTCGCGCCCACTCCAGTCGTATACTGTTGTGTTCCGCCAGTTTCGCCAGGAATTCAAGGCAGTCTTTTACCGTTTTGGAATGTATCTCTACTGCAGTCAGAGCTTTGAGAGCTGCTTGACTGTCAGTGATGATGCGGATTCTTTTGTCAGTGTATGACCTCTGTATCATTTCTTGTGCACAGATTTCTATAGCTGTGACTTCTGCTTGGAACACCGTTGCGGTACTGCCCAGGTTCAAACTAATATCTGTCCCTGGTTGGTCCCCCGTAACACCTGCTCCAGTACTTCTTGACGTTTTTGATCCGTCAGTATACCATTTGGTATCATTTGGATGTCTTCGCACTTGCCTCATTCCTTTCTCTTCCCTATCGGGTATGTATACCCTGAAGGTGTTTGTGAAGTTGTGGCTTGTGCTGATTCTATCTGACTGCATATCTAGTTGTTGTTAGTTGTTACTTTAACACTTTACTTATTTCAACGCAGTTTCAACATCTTAATACTTATATTAGTTACTTTTCAAATGTATTTTTAAATGTTATTGTATTTATTGTAATGACTTTCCGTTAAATTAATAAATTATCAGTTTCTAGTTTCGAAATTACTCATTTAATTTTAAGGCCGCCATTAGACTATAAAAGTTCTTTGGTGTTTTATAAAATATATTTTGTGAGTAATGTGATAGATATTTTATAAAATATCGATCATCTTTTCTAAAATATGGTCGATTACGCTGTCACACCTCTCATAAAATATCTTTTATAAAAGATCTTTGTCAATGAACTTCTATAGTCTAATGATGGCCTAAGCGATTTGTTCAAAAATCGATTAAAATGCCCGCCTGTATCAAAAAGGCGGGAATACAGCGCTATGTGACGTATGTTTTGCAGTTTGAAAAAGTACTGAGAGTTGCCTATCTATATATACATTATACATATAATATTCTTTAATCTAAAACTGTGGCCTCTACATGCACAGTTTGATGTATTAGAGGCCTTCGGTACGTTATAGTTCGTTTAGTTTAGTTCGTTATAGTTCCTTTATTTATTTATTTCAACTTCTATTTTGTTTTTATGTATGAAAATAACAATTTAAGAAAATAAAAATTAGTGATGACACATCTGTGGATAAAGAGCTTTACTTAAAAAAAAAAATCATCAAAATCGGTCCAGTGGGAGCCGCTGATGAAGCCGGGAAAAAAACGGCGATTAGTAAATTTATTATTATTATTTTTAGTGTACGGGTTCATTTATGTTATCTCCAGTGACCTAAATTATTTATATTTTAATAGCTACAGGCTATAGGAAATTACGTATATTTTTATAATATATGCATTTCTGCTGTGTGCATTCTAAATTTGTTTCATCTAACTGCTATTATTATTATCATTATTCTCACCTGTAACTGGTTTATTTTGTTGAGCAATAAAATCCGTTATTATAAATGTGGCGGAATATTAACGCAACAAAACCCTTTTCACTTGCCGCTTGTATAGATAAATATGTATTTTTGTTGCTATATGTTTTTAATTTGATTAAATAGTACAGTACCTAGAGGTAAAAAATATGCAAAACTTCGGAATAATGTCATATTGAACGGATTTCGTTCATTTTTGGCAGTATAATAGTAGACTAGTTTCTATATTGTGCAGGGTCTTGTTAATTTATAGGGGGTGGATGCCACTCCCTCCTAGGGGGTGGCACTTAAAAAATATATATATTTATTGGAGCTGAAGTAGAATCAAATTTTAAGAAGAAAAGGTTCTATGCAATTGTTCACATAAATTGATAGTTTTTAAGTTATAACGACTTCAAAAATTGCGATTTTAGCTTAAAAAAAAAGGTATTTCCAAACGGCTTTCGTCAAGTATCTCGAAAAGTATTACTTTATCGAAAGAATGTTAGAGACCAATTACAGAAAGTTTCCCACTGGGAATTAATTACATTTTTGTTTATTGATGTAGGATTAATAATTTCGGAGATAATTAAGTTTACATTTGGCATCCAAGTGTTCATAAGACAATTATTTAGAGTGAGAGTTAAATATCTCAGAAACTGTGACACCTACGTCAAGAATGCTAATAGGTAGAATAATAGGTTATTAATTAAGCTTTGAACTGTTTTTTATATTTGTTTCTGTAGCATAAAAAACAAAGAAGTTATGACCGACATTTTTTTAATAACAACGTCGCCATTTTGTTACTGTATGGTATTGTTGATAAAACATCTTTTTTTTTCTTTTCCAAATATCTCAATAAATATTAGTTTTACTGAAAAATAGGTAGAGACCAAGAATAAAGCTCATAAACTGATAACGAATTTCGCTTTTTATTTATTTACATAGATTTAATAGTTTCGGAAATATGAAAGTTTACAAATGGCGTTCGAACGTTTATAAGACGAAAAATGCAGTTTAAATGTTAATTGAGCATTCAAATTATTTTTTACTCGTTCCTGTAGCATAAGAAATAAAGAAGTTATGACGGAAAATGTGCGTATTTATATTTTTTTATATAAAAAGGTCACCATTTTGTTATTCTAATTAGCCAGTAATTTAAAAAATCATCTCAAATACTATTTTTCATTAAGATGCAGCATTATCTAGATGCTCAAATTTTTTCGCTCATTTAAAGCACTTGTTTTAGAAAAAAAAATGCATTTTAAACTTTAAAGGTAATTTCGAAACACTTGTATACCAAATATACAATTAAATGTAATTGGTCTGTAACATTTTTTCGATAAAGTAATACTTTTCGAGATACTTGACGAAACCCGTTTGGAAATACCTTTTTTCTTAAGCTAAAATCGCAATTTTGAAGTCGTTATAACTTAAAAACTATCAATTTATGTGAAAAATTGCATAGAACCTTTTCTGCTTAAAATTTGATTCTATTTCAGCTCCAATAAATATATCGTGCATGTAATTTCCCATTAGGCATGTACATTCACGTAGCGCGATAGATATGACAACATAGCTGCCGTAAATTCCTCCGTCGAGCGGAGCCTGTTATTTCATTTCAGCCAGCTGGCATGCGCGATGTTGTAATTTTACTCCCTATGCCTAGCGTTCGGCTACACGCACGGTATATATTTTTTAAGTGCCACCACCTGAGAGGGGGTGGCATCCACCCCCTATAAATTGGCAATCCCCCGCACAAGAAACTTTTCTGTGAAGCATTTACTACTATACTGCCAAATATGAACGAAATCCGTTCAATATAACATTATTCCGAAGTTAAAACCTCTAGTTACTGTACTAAAACACCAATCTGGGAAAGTAAATTGGATTATTTTGCATACCTTTCGTGTTTGTATATTTTTTGTGTTTTCTATGCTTCTACGCCACCAAATATTTATTCACCATTAATAAACGCTAATGGAGTAATTATTAATATGACATTAAAACAGTTGGTTCCCAGTAAACTCCAAATTAAATGAGTAACATTAGTAGCTTTGAGGTTTCGTATATTCGTTATGTTATACAAAAACAATTCGAAACTTCATTAATGATTTTACCACAAAACACAAATGGCAGTGTTCGCTATAGTCGTAAATCTATACATTGTAATGAATTTAACCAGAACGGTCCACCAATGCGTTTTATTCCTTTAGTTGTATCCAATTAAATCCAGTTTTTGAATAATTGTATAGAAGTTAAATCCGCCGCAAATACAGAAAGATGAAATAATCAATTATTATAAATATAGAGTTTGATTAAACATTAAATACGCACGACAATAATATATAATTCGTTTTGGAGATGAATGTTGTAAACACCAATTTGTTCCAAAACCACATATTGTTATATTGTTATAGACAATCAGAGCATTACTATTTTTTATATGAATTTTCAGAACTGATAATAATTAATATTAAAGATAATGTATTGTGTTTATCTGGGCTCTCTCAGAAGTTTCGACAGAAGCTAGAACATAGAACAAACTGAATCCGGAAAAAATAATGAAAAAAATCCATCATCCTCAGTTTTTTTTCTGGGTATCGATATGAAAGTTTTAGTTGAAAAACAGCGTCACACATTTCCCTATTTCTTTTTCTTATTAGAATATAGTTTCATTGATATGGGAGCAGTGCTGGATTACCCTATACCCTAATTATGCACGTGCGTAAGTAAAGCCGCAGATTTTTAGGGGCGGCAGGCAAAATCAGAATAATAAAAAATTCGCTTGACTGCACATCTTGCACTTATAACTTTGTAACTTGTAACATATGAATGGACATAATTTTTTCCCTAACATTATTTTTAAGATTTGACAATAATAAATAATAGTTTTAAGAAGTGTATCGTTCTCCTCAGTCCTGGGTGATATTATATACATAAAAAACGTCAGCGTCTTTGAGTGGCTGTACAATTTGTACCGCCATTCAACGGCGCCGACGTTTTTTATGTAAAATAATAACATAATATCACCTAGAACTATATAGGTACATACATATTTGTATTTGAGTATTTGTATTGAAGCTACTGCTGGTCACTTCATCGAGAGAATCAAGGTGTTACTCACAAGAGGAAAAATAACAATCGGAGCTTTTCCACGAAGAGGAAAAGGAAGTAAAGGACCATCAATGTGAATTAAATTAATTGAAAATACATTAACAGTGTCTTTCGTTGTAAATAAACTTAATTTGAAATAATAAAACCTTTTTAAAATTTTTTAAAACACATCTCTACATTCCAAAATAGCCATATTCATACCTATTATTAGGTTCAAAATATTGGGTCAAGTTGCGGAAAAACGTTGGGTGATGGAGAAAAACTGATGTCATTTTCGTTTCTGTTAGATCACACGAAATAATAAAAAAGTTTTCATTTTTTTGCAGGCCTGTGTCATCGATAGTCAAGAATCAAACACTTTCTTAGTTAGCACATTTATTTTTTAAATTTCTGTTTCGGCTAGCATCAAACCATCTTCAATAGCACTGCTATTAGGTGAGTCATTTTAGGTGAACAAAAGGTTAAACATCAAACTAATTTTAAAAGAAATAAACCAAGGTTTTTTAGACTTGGAATAATATCCCTAACAACATATCAAATGTCTAGAAAAATCTAAGTATAGGAAAACCGCCATATTAGCCGACATCTTGGATTTACTGTCTAAATATATAAAATGCATATATTGCTCCGATTTGCTAACCTACATTTTGATATGCTTTTTATCCCTGTTGGGATGATTCAGTGCCTATTTTGACATGTTTTATTTTTCTTTTTTTTTTCTTTTTGCATTGACTAAAGTAAAGGCTAACTACATTTTGAAATACAGAAAGGGCATGAGTTATATTGTGGTCATGCATCGTTGTAAATAACTTTTATTTTTAATTTTTCGAAAAAAGTCTATTTCAGATTTTTTTGTCCAAAAAGGTCCGTACCTTATACCGGTTATAGAGATTGATCGACGGAATTTTCGATTTTTATTAGGAAACTGTTCGGTATTTGTAGAATTTATCTTAAAAATCAAGTTTTCCAGGATTTGTAGATTCGCCTTTGTTTTGTCAAATTTCTCACAAACGTCACCTAATAGACTAAATCGAACCCCACAATCGCCATTTTTAAAAATCAAAATCGGACCTTCGATCCCACCAAGTCTCATCGAAATCGATCAATATCCTGGACAGTTATCGTGCTTCTTTCGAGAAAACCAGTTTTTTGCAAAAAAATCAATTTTCATTTGTTTTTCGACATTGTCTCCGGTATACTTATCTGTAGAGCGTTGCTAGCGGCACCATCTCTTTTTTGAAATATCTCGATCCGACTGCCCGTTACCGAGTTATTCAATTTCTCCCGAAAAACTTGAAACGTCTATATCGGGTACTTCCGGTTTCTGAACGGAGCCGAGCTTTCAGCGTTAAGATTTTCTAAAGGTCTCCTATCAACCACCCAAGTTTCATCGAAATCCGAAAACGGATTAGCGTGACAGACAGACCGACTGACCGACGGACGGAATTTTCTAAATTCGCTCTCGAGTCGATAGATATGACTTTCATTTCGATCCGACGCGTTTTTCGGATTTCGATGGTCCGCTGGAAAAATCGAATCAAAACTGAAACTGTAAAGAAAGGAGACGTAGTGTTGATAGTAAGTGACAACACTAAAAGACTTGATTGGCCAATTGTTGTTGTTCAAGAATTGATACCAGGTAAAGATGGTCAAGTCAGACTTATATAGTTAAAGACATTGACAGGAACTATTCTACGACCAGTGCAAAAGATATGTTTACTGGAAACTACCCCCTGGGATACACAGAACTTTCTTCAAGATCGTCCTGGTGTAAATAATAGCTTAGAAAACAAGACAAAAAATGTTAGTGGTCGCGATAGTGCATTGAAACAAGTTGAGGATCAAATGCCTAGAGCACAGTTCTCTAGGCGAGGTAGAGAAATTAAAATCCCAATGAGATTCAATATGTAGCTTGTATTGTGATGAATTTATTGTTTATATTGTTTTGTAATATTTTGAGCATTGAGTCACTATTTTGTTAACTGTAGTTAGTGACTGAAGGGGGAGTATGTTGGAAATAGAATTATCCTTGCCTTTTAAAATTAGGCAACATAATATAAACATGATGTCCTGATTATGAATTTTTTAAGGATTGACAGTTTAGTATTAATTTTGTTAAAAAGGAACGTCAGATTTTACAGAAATTCAAATATTGTTCATTTATTTTGTAAAGTAAAGAGTTTCTGAGATATAAGGAGATTTTTAATTTATACCAAGTAAGTTTCCTAACATTGCATTGCTTCAAATATGTACCAAATAGAAAGTTTTTTGAACCAGGAATCATATAAAGACTTTATCTAATTTTGTTTCTATCATGATCCATTTATTACAAAATGTTAATAATAAAGGAAGGTAATTTATGAACGTTATGATGATACGGTATAAGTTTTTAAATACTTTATTAAACTTGTACAAAATCGTTTAAATTACTGTACACTTTTTGAAAAAAACTACTAACACAATTAAAACACTACTGTCATTTCCAACATGAATTACTCTCCATAGAAACACCATCGTCGTATACATCTTTTATATTTGAGTTACTGTGGAGTATCCCTTGACTTTCACTGCAAGCTGATGAACATTACAAACTATGTTTTCCTCATGAGCACCTTGAAGTACTACAATCTGTCTTACATTTACATCTTATGATATCGAGTAAAACTGTTGATGCTAATTGTAGTTCAGTGAGTACTGGTAGGAGTTGACCACCCTGTAATTGTCAACTCCAATCCTCAGGTAGAAGAGATGTATTTCCTTTCCCATCCTGAACTTGGTAGAAAACCGTAAATTATGGAATTTAGCAGCAGCTGAAATCGGTGGAAGGCTTGAACAGCTTGAACCAAATTTTTGTTAGCCACCTTTGTACTGAAACATCTGTATCGTGGTTCATCCAAAGTATCGGATGTCGTTTCTCCATACATGACAAAAATAGCATTTTCCCCGGCAGTGATTATGTCTTCGTCCAGACTGTTGAATACTTCAGCATACTCCATAAATGATGTAATTTTCATGATCTTCGTTAGACCTTTGCCTTTGACAATCCCAAACAACTGTGGCGTGGTGTCACACCCCAAAATGGCGTGAATAAATAGTAAGTCGTTGCAGACATTTGATCCCAATGACGATTTTGTAGTTTGAATGTTCCATTGACTGCATAAAATTTTCCAAATAAAACCGCATTTACGTGCGCTGCCAAGGTAAGGTGTTTCACTGTACCCAGGCGTATTATCCAATAAATAAAATATTATGTCGCTTGGAATAGGATGCGCGCAACTGTTTCTCCCCTCTCTACAAATTGTCATGTTATTTGGTGCGCACAAGACCGAAAACGAAGAGTCACGACGAGTCCCGAAAAAGCCCGAGCGCCCACCAGAGAGACGAGTCGGACTACGCGCAGCGCGCATTACTTGTGAGGTCCTCAACAAGCATGTCAAATGCCTTTCTCAAGCTTATTACTGGTAAAAATGTTTTTAAATTGCTTTAAATAACGTTCCTGGTTCAAAAACCTTTCTATTTGATATATATTTGAAGTTAATCAGAGCAAATATATGCATTTTATAGATTTCGAGAGTCAATCCAAAATGTCGGCCAATGCCGGCTTTCCCATACTTAAATTTTTCTAGACTTTTGATATGTTCTTGGGGATATTATTCTAAGTCTAAAAAACCTTAGTTTATTTCTTTTACAATTAGTTTGATGATTCCAACTAAAATGACTGGATTATATACACTAGACGAAGTGATAGCTTCATATTGCCTAAAAACGAATAAACAGATATTGTTTTTTTTGCCCTTTAGTGTCGACAAAAAACGCTATTTGATCGTCCAAAAGTGAAAACAGTTGATGTTGTGTTGTGTTTTTTCTATTCTAGTGGCCCTTCTGGGGTGTGAAAGAGAAGCGTATTTTTTTATCAGACTTTATAACTACCGAGATTTCACAAAAATGTTTTGATATTTTTTTTAATGAACATTATTTTAGTCACAGGTTTATGGGAGAATAAACTGATTTATCAAATTTTCGGTATCTCTCAGCTTATAAGATGCCGATTTTTTTCTAAAAACCTGTCATTTTTACATTTTTTGCCGCTAGGTCTTACTGTGTTTTGTTTATGACAACTTCTTTAAAATAATAATAAGTACATACATTTTTTTGCACTTTCAGTATATGGTGTCCAAAATTGATAAACGTTCACGGATTGGTGCCCCTTTTTTGGGTTCCCTACATCAACATGTAAAAAACCGAAACCAAAATAATTATCTCCAGAACGGTTAAAATGCAAATTTGAAATTTAGCGCACATCTGAAGGGCTTTACCTGTAGATAGAAACTATATTTTTTTCAAATTTTTCACACAAGAAAATACAATAATATACGAAAATGGTGTGTATGACTTTTTAATAGATTGAAATGGAATAAAATAGAATCTAAATAAACAATATAAAATGTAAATATTGTCTAAACGTTGGTTGTGGCATTTTCTTAATATTTCTCTATTCTTATTGAGATGCTCTGCCACATGTATTCTTCTAAACAATGTCTGAAATCTACAAAATAATACAATTAACCAGTATTTTACTGGAAAATAACCTCTACGCCTGTGACTTTTACGTCAAAGGATCAGTTAGAGGGTGGTTTTGACAAATAATGAATAAGAACAAAAATATAAAAATGACGTATTTTGCTGACGTTTCGGAAAACGAATCTGTTTCCTTTCTCAAAGCGTATTATAATGTTTGTGAGCTGTGTATATTAAATACACAGCTTTAAGAATATATTTGTTATATTCAGTATCCATAGATACTTACTGCTTACACAGAACTGTTGATATATCTAATTGATAGTTTTATTTTAAACAATGTTGAGTTTGTTAAGTTCTTATTTTAACACCGGCAGCCAGGTTGTGCAAACATCTGCAGAACAATTCGACACGCATTTATCCTCATTCAATAGTATTATAGCCGCTTCTTTAATTTTTCTTTTCTTGCTATCTGTCTCTTTTGTTAAAATTTTTGCCGAGTCCCAGTTTATTCTATGTCCGTTCTCCCAAGCGTGTTTGCAAATCTTCGATTTCTGAATCTCATTTTTTCTAATGTAACCCTTGTGCTCACCCAATCTAACACTGAATGGTCTGGATGACTCACCCACATAATGTTTATTACACTCACACGGAATACTATAAATGCAGTTTTTTGAATTTTGCTCATGATTTAGCGGTTTTGTTTTTGTTAAAATAGATCTCAATATATTGCCCGTTTGAAATATCCTCCTAATATCAAATCTATTGCCTATACGGTGTAGCTTTTCAGATAATCCGTGTACATAAGGAATTAACGTCGTGTACCGTTGTTCGGGTTTTTGTCGTACATGATTATTATTTTCTATATATGTGAAAGTTCTATCAACAAAAGCTTCAGGGTATTGATTGTTTATAAGAACCTCTTTTATAAAGCGCTTCTCATTGTCTAATATTTCATCATTAGAAGAAATTATTTTGGCCCTATCATATTAGCATTTTATGACACCCTTTTTAACATGCATCGACTGATTTGAGTTAAAATTCAAATACCTGTTGGTGTGTGTTGGTTTTAATATAAAATGTTTATTAAATTATTTTTATAAACACTATTATTATTTACGATGTGGATGAAAGAAAAAGGCAAGAAGTAAACTTTTTATTATTAGTGGAGCAATAAAAATGAAATGTGTAGTAGCAAAATTAACTTATTATTATTATTATTTTAAAAGAGAAATTATAAGGTGTTATAATATCCTCAACGATAGGCTCTTACGAAACACAATAAGGCTTAACTGCAAAAATTGAAAGAATTACAGGTTTTTAAAAAGAAATCGGTATCTTTTACAATAAGAGAGATATAAAAAAATTGAGAAATTGGCTTTCCCCCCATGAGCCAGTGACTAAAAAAATACTCTCACCCAAGGGTTCTGGGTTTGATTCCCGGTCGTAGCACTAGGATTTTTTAGAAAGAAGAAGTTAATCCCAGTATACTCGGATATTAGGACCCTTGTCTCCAAATGTGTAGCACCTCTCGCACAAGACTCTACCAGAGCCTTCAGGGATAAAGGGATTCGTATTACCGGGCACTACTCGCTGTTTCACAAATAAATTATCTCTTAAATTCTGAAAATCTCATACTAATATCGGTTCTCCTTCTCAAAAAATGTGGCTTGAAATTCAACCTAAGAACTCGTTTAGTCCGTTTCAATTGGCCAGCAGTTTAATTAAAAGCGTCGAAATGTATTATTAATATTATTATTTAATATTTTAATATACAAAGTGATAATACCATGATATGTGGAAAATAAAATGGTGTACTAAACTTCAATGTGGGAAAGCCCTTGCAAAATTTTAGAGTGCTCCGAGGTAATCTAGTATATTAAAAATGGTTAAAACTTACACTACTGTTATTGGCTAGGTCAGTAATGGGGCGACGAACTGACTTTTGAAAGATCATATTGGAGATGTTTACATTTCCTTAATTGGCGTAAAAAGTTAAGCTGGTGGGTGTGGTCAAAGTGTCGCGTTTTTTGCTTTCGGTCGAACAATCAGGACACCGGCAGGTACAAAGCACCGCCGAAGTTGGTGTTTTTGTATTATTGACGGGTTTAAGTAAATATCTCTTATATCTACTTGTTGTTGTAGAGTTCACTAGCATAGGGTCAATGTCTTTTCGATTTATTTCGCTATTTTTGTGGCGTGATTTGATTAAAACGAAAAAGTCACTTCGACCCTCTCCAGCTTTGCTGTTAATAGTGTCAATCCCAAGTCTGATGAAGTGATATGGTTGTACCGCGTTACGTCAGATTGGTTAAAGTCATTGGCAGCGCATTTCTACAAAAAGATCAGGTAATTTTTTTGGTCATTTTTTTAATTTTTCATTTTTTAAACTCCTTTCGGTGGGGACAACTTACTGATAAATTTTCCGCATGTCATGGTAGATCACGTTATATAATAATATTATTTAGTATTACCTATTCCAGCGAATCAGTACTCTAGTGACAACGTCTTTATTCTCGTAAGCAGCGTCCATCTAGTTATTAAAACAAATTTCACATTTAAGTGTTACAGGTTGTTACAGGTAATGCCTACTTAAAGCTGCACTTAACGGACCCATTTAGCTATATAGCTTAAGCAACATTAAACTGTTTTAATTAGCATTCACATGCAGCGTTAATATTCACTCAACTGCTCGTGAAATATTAATTAACTGTAACCCCCATTCTCAGGAGCACCGTCACCTTGATCTTGAGTTATAGAATATAATTATACACTGTGGTCCATTATGTAGTCATTTATTTCAACATAGGTAATAAAATAGCGAAATAGCCAAACAGGTCAACTTTTGATTTAAAAATTACAGTTTGTGCAGACCTTTCATCCTCCGCTTCAACCACCGTCGAGTGACTACAACCCCTAAATTTTTGAATTATAAGGGGATGATTGTGGTACCTCATCGAAAGCTATTATGATTCTTTATCCAGAAATAAACTTTTTTAGATTTCGCTAACTAGTTACCGAGAAAATTAAATTTATGATTTGGAGACATCTTATAGTATCACTTTGTGCCGATTAAATCCCTGAACTGATTCAAAAATTTTTTGATGGAATTTTAGAGACAACTTTATATAAGTGGTACTAAGCTATTGAAAACTGAAGAAGGAAACTTTTTTTCTCGTGCGAAAGTCAAAAAAAAAAATCAATCGGTTCAGGGATATTGGAGAAATTGTCGATTATCAAATCAATTTCTTAAGCACGGCACCGCCACCTTTAAGGCGACATTTTTGTAGTAACTTCAGAAAATTCTCATTGGATAATTAATGTTCACTGTCAGGAAAGTGAACGTTTGAGTCGGGATTATTAAAAATAAAACAATGGACCCCCGTTTCTTCGAGGGCTCATGAAATACTAAACGGTATCTACATTTCTTATTAAATTTTCTAGTTCTAACATTAAAATGACTGTATCCTGATAATAACAGTCCACATGAAGTAGATAGGAATATTTGGTTCCAGCAAAATGGTGCTCCTAAAGCACTGTTTGCTAGGATGCGGATTGATAGCTAGATTACTTCTTATGGGGATACTTGAAATCGAAATTGTATGTTAATAGACTGGAAAATATTGACGATTTAAGAAATAGGATAAGGCAAAAAGTTGAAGAATAAGTCCTCAGGTCATACAAAACATTCTTGGAGAATTTAGTAACCACCTTGTGTACTGTCAAAAAGTGGACCGTTTGCAATTTAAACATTTACATTTACTTTTTTCTAAAATACGCAGACACTTGTATGATACGTTGTGAAATTTAATTTTCTCGATAACTAGTGAGAGATCGAAAACAGTTGAAATTGCTGAATAGAATATCAAAATATCTTTTAAAAATTTAGATAGAGATTGTAGGTGTCACTCGAAAATGAATTTATTCGTTACATTAGTACCTGCCTACCTCCAGTATCTGAAGGTAAAAAATGCGCAAAATTTCGGAATAATCTCATATGTAATATTAGTTTTGGTGTCTTGTAATAAAACGTATTATCTTCAGTTTCTATATGGACCGGACATTTGCTCTTACCCACTCACCAAAGGGTGAAAACCATAAATTTAGATATTTAATATTCGAAAAAGTATTACTGATTTTTTTTTGAAACTTGGGATATTTATGTTTTTGGGATCGCTAGTGGGGTATTTTCCTATTTTTTTTTTTTTTTTGAATAATATAGAATATGTACAAACAAGCCTTCCAGTACAGATTTCCGCGAAAATAATTATCAATTTTTTGAGAAAACAGAAGTTAAAATAAGTGGAGCAACAGATGTTTTAAATTGGTGACGTAGGTAGTTTGGCCGATGACGTAGCTGGACTGTATGGATTTGTTGATAGAATGGTTTTATACAAAACAGTGCTGTGTTGCCAAGTTGAAATGCCTTCTCTAGTTCTAGCATAGATAATTGAAGAAAACAGGAGTATAAAGCTCATTTATTAAATCAATTTTAATATATTTATCCAGGAAATTTAATTTTCTTATGTAAAAAATAATAATAGGCGTGAATAATTTTTAATGCCGATTAGATTTTTAAAAACATATTTAGCACAACATGACAACAATGTCAACGGCTAGTCAAATGACAGATGTGTTCTAACGTCGCCGTCGTGTTGATTTGAAGCATTTCAGTTTCTTTCATCGAGGTATTTGCTGTAATTTACAAATAGTAGATAATGTCATTTAAAAGGTACTTTATAAGAGTTGTGGAAACACAAATATAAGTGTTTCGGAAAAAAAATTTGTAACTGTTCCGAAAAAATTGATATTCGAAGAACTTGGTGGCAAGCTTCCAATATTTTTGATCCCATCCCTTCAAAAATCCAAATTTTGTTATAGAAAGAATCTATCAAGTCATAATCAACTTTGGGCAAATTGGACGAATCTCCTTTCACAAAATTCAGCTCCATCTTAATAGTTTATTCATGAAGTAAAAATCTAACCAATATATCTCTTTCACTTGTATTGTGACAAGAAGTGTCAGCTGGCGGCACGCAAGAAATGTTGCCACATAATCCTCGCCGTAAGTTTTGTTTACATTTTTAAGATAACTTCTACATAATAACAAATATAAATAGCTTTTAATTCCTTCTAAATACATGTCTAATATTTATTGATATTCAAGATATTGAGAAAAATATAAGTGTCATAGGTAAAATAACGTAAAGTAAATACACAATTTGACATTCATATAAGATAGTTACTGTCTAAGCGAAAGTTGTCTATGATTGGTTAAATTATTTCCCGCCAAATAAAATCATTTGAAATGTGTGTCTAGACGGGCGTATTCTTATTTCTTATTTTTATTTAAGAAATTATTGCTTTAGTTTAAATTGATTATGCAGTAATTGTTAAAATAATAACTTTACTTGATATATATCACCAAAACTGAATTTTAAAAAAATGGAAAATACCCCATTACGAATATGAAGTCAAAATTCAATATGGCTCATGAAATTTTTTTCTAAAGCAATTGTTTTAAATGGACAGAAAAAATTGAGCATTTAGTTGATGCTATATATTAACAAAAAACATTTTTGAAAAAAAAAATTATTATTGGACAGTTACAATAACAAAATGGCCACATTTTGTTAAAAGAAATGTGAAATCGCACATTGTTTCGGCCATATCTTCTTTATTTTTTATGATACCGAAACAAACAAAAAATCACTTGAAAGACTGATAAATCCTTAGAACTTTTGATGAATGACATTTAAACTAAATACTTTGTCCTATAAATGCTCGAATGTCATATTTAAACTTAAATCTCCTAAACTATTATCCTGCATAAATACCAATATCAACAAATTCACTCTGTTTATTAACTTTATTTTTTATGTCTACCAGTTTTTCGCTAAAACTAATATTTATTGAGATATTTGCAAAGAACCAAAAATTGTACGTTTTCTTGAAAATCTCTGTATAGTTTAAAGTGCTATTTTTTTGTGAAGCAAGTGTTATAGACGAACGAAAAAAATTGAGCGTCTAGGTCGTACTAGATGTTAACGTAAAACAGTATATGAGAATAGATTTTTATAATTACTGACTACTTACATTAACAACGATTTTATTTACAAAATGTGAGGAGGCACGTTGTTTTTGTCATAACTTTTTTGTTTTTTATGTTATAAAGTTAATCAGAAAATCATTAATATTCTTTCAATTTGATGGGTAGCATTTTTGACGTAAATGCCATAGTCTCTGAGATATTTAACATTTAAACTAAATACTTCATCTTATAAACATTCGAACGCCATCTTTATATTTCGAGATATCCTAAACCGTTAATTCTACAGATATTAAATAAAAACGAAATTCATCATCAATTTAGTGACTTTCTTATTTGTTTCTAGCATGTTTTCGCTCAATGTGATAGTTTTCAAGTTATTTGACGAAAATCGTTTTTAAATACCTTCCTTTTCAAGTCGTTATAACGTAAAGGCTATCAATTTATATGAAAAAGTTGCATAGAACATTTTCTTCTCAAAATCTAATTGTCTTTCAGCTCCAATGTTTTTGTATTTTTTTATCTATAAATTAGCAAGCCCCCCTCGTAACATATAAATTTTACTTGATGCATTACTATTAAGTTGCCAAATAAGAACGAAATATAATTCATATGACATTATTCCAAAGTTAAAACCTCTAGTTACTGTACTACTCGTAATGGACCATTGTATACATACAATATAGCTCGCTTATGAAAAAACTTTTTGTATCTAACTTAAAAAAAAAATATTGTTAAAAAATATTGGTTAAAAAAAAATTGTTTTAGAGAGTCCCTCTAGAGACGTTACGATGAATAGACGCCTATCAGATAACGTTCCTTTGAATCGGCAGAATAACCAGTAATAAGCTGGCCTAAATAGGTCAAAAGTACAATCGTTGTGAAATGAAAAATTGTGCATGCGGTAGTAGTGTCCGAATAGCAACAATTAAGTGATAAGTGCTAATATTTAATTAATACGAGTGATTAAATCTTTCAGTGCAGCGTAAAAAAGTGAAAACAGTCGTCAAATATCGACCCGAAGGAAGGAAAGGCCATAAATCAATCAAGATAAGTCCACTTTACCCTTAAAATATTTATGTCTTAAGTACTTGTAGACAACTTAAAGAATTTCATAAACAGACCTGAAATGCAATAAAATTAGAAATAAGTTAATAAACAATTCTCTTTCAGCAAATACTACCAGTGGCGTACCATTAGAGTAACAGTACACCGCGCCAAATTAAATCAATTCAAAAATAATAAAAACTTGGATAAAATTGTTGCCCATTTTTAGCTTGGTTTCAGTGCCATTAAAATTTAAAAAATCCCATGCATACTATAAGAACATACTGACTGTCTACACTTCACATCTGGTACGGCTCTGGTAAGGTTAAGGAATTTTATTAAAAACGTTTAGGTCCGTAAGAATACGCAAAAAGTAAGCAAGAAATAATAACTCTGCAGAGAACACAAAAATAATGTATCCACTACAAAACGTAACAACGTAGACACATCAGCTACTGGTACAAAAATCGAGCAATAAGCCATCAGTTAGAAGGAGAAAAGATAACAACCCCAGCCCACGCCAACACTATGAAAAGACCAGTAGAGGAGTTGCATAGGTAACCAGACGAGAGAGCTCCATCGAAATAAGGACGGAAAATATAAACGAAAACATAGCCACGGCAATCATACAAAATGATCAAGATCATTGATCATTGATCAATCAGACAAGACAGCAGGAAGGGTATTCATGCAACTGACTCAAGAAACCAGAAGAAACGAAAAAAGAAAAAAATGGGGAAATCGGGTTACACGTGGAAAACAACAACTAAGAGGATCATGAACAAACTGAGAAGCGACCAAACATACTGGAAAAAAAAAGCGAGTGGGAAAAATGAACTCCACAAAGAAATCGCAGCGATATACCCTACCAGAATCAGAAATCGAGGCATTAGAAATCTCAGAAGGAGAAGAAGAAAATTTGTAGAAACAGAAACACAAAAAGAGGAGCATAAACATTAAATAACGAACACAATGCGACAACACATTGGACTTGTCATCTTGCTGCCGAGGCGACCAGACCTGCTTTATAATGCTCTGTCATCAATGGATACCCATAAAAGTTTATAAAAGTTAAATAGTGACAACGTGTAAAAAATATAGTTAAAAAAAGTATAAGTGGATGTGTTTGTAAAATAATACATATCTCGGAACATTTTCAGTAATTGATAAGAAATATTAGATAGTGTTTAATTAGGTATACAAACCAAAACTTTACACAGTGCTTCCCCTCTAACGCAGTAAATAACGATATATATAGTGCAGTGAAATCGTGCCAGATGGCAAAAGGAGAAAGAAATCAGTAATAACCGAAGAGAGGACTGTCTATATGGAGCACTAAGCCATCAATTAGAAAAAGAAAACCGGCACACACTAACGCTATTAAAAATCAAGAAAAATGTCAATTATACTATTCAGGAGACTTCAATGCACATATACTCCACACATGGCCTAACGAACATGGAAACGCGCTGAAAAATCTAGCACACATGTTTGACTTAACAATAAGAAATATATGGAGCAAAAGTCAAACCTGCATTGACACCTGGAATAATGGAAGCTCAATCACACAAATAGACCATACCCTGGTAAGCAGAGAGATAAGGGCAAGGATCAAGAAGGTTAAAGAAAAAAGGACAGCAGAAGAAAGCGCTAACACTGAACAGCAGCAAACTAAAAATAGGAAGACCATGTTATACGTGGAAAACAACAATCGAGAGGATAAAAAAAAGCTAGGAAAGAAAAGCGAGGAAAAAACATGCATCATGTGGCTCTCGCTGCTGACAACAAGCATGACCCAAATCCAACCCAGCATCGGAAACCGAGGAATCAGAAGGCTCAGCAAAAGAAAATTTAAAGAAGCAGAAACACAAAAAAAGGAGCATAAACACTCCATATCAAGACACAGCACATATTTCACAGGAAGATTCAGAAGAGGCAGATGCCCAGAACCAAAAACACAAAAAGGGGGCTTAAACGCTCCCTCGCGACACAATGCGGTAACGCATCTCATAAATACCTACACCTCCCATCCCATGTTCCTTTACCATGCGCCATGTGGCTCTCGCTGCTGGCAACAAGCATGACCTTAGTCCAACCCAGCGTGGACGTAGCAGGCACAGCTGTATAACCCTGGGAGTGGCAGCAATATCTACCGCACGCTGGTAAATCAATCAATCAATCAACTTACAAAAAAAATATTGTTTAAACTATTTTTACGTTTTACAGAAATATTGTTCAAATAATCATTACCCAATTTTATTTTGTGTACAAAGATGCTATTTGCACGTAAAATTATAAATAAATTGGGTATGATTTCGTAATGTTTTTGCTTTTTGATTATTTATTATTGAAGACATTGTAATACCTACACTAATCCAAAAACACATATTTTATGCTCAATATGAAACCGTTTCCTATGCATCATTGTGCGTTTCTGTAGGAAAAAAATATAACTCCATAAATACTTTTACGTGTATCTCAACTGAGTGGATAAGAAACGTGCATGTCAAGAAAAATAGATTTAAATAAAAAATACTGAATCAGAATGTTCCTGTCTCCTATCTTTTTATGTTGACAAGGAAATGGAGAGAAGAATAGAAAATGATAAATAATGTAATCCCACGTTTCAGAGAGTATTTTGATATGCGTTCTTATTAAATTATGAATACGACACTAATCATTTATCCAGTGGACATTACTAAATAGCTTTCATGATATGTAGGAGTAGGGGACGGCAAATTATGAATGCCTGAAATTTTGAATATCTTTTATATATAAATATACAGGGTGTCCCAAAAGTCGTGGACAAAATGAAGAGGGTGATAGTTGAAGTCATTTTCATTCAAAATAACCATATATCTGGTTATCTGATTTTGGTAGTTCAAAAGTTATTTACATTTTTTATAAATAAATATAAAGAAACTACGCTGATCCTGTCAAACCGACGTCATTATTAGAAACGTACTCTTTAGGTAAAATTGTTGCTATTATAATATAGTCAAAACGGGAGCGTTAATAATAATTTGTCAATGTTTACATGTGATGAATAATCATTCCTTATATTTAATAAAATGTTCGACATCTATTACTTACAAATTGCATGGTATTTACAAATCATTGAAAGAGAATGAAGAGATTACCAATTTTCTCTAAACGGAGTGCCCGAGTGCCAATACAGCTATATTTATTTTTTAAAAAGGGACACTAGTTTATGCATTATAAAATTGTTGCTATTTACATTGGTCTCATTCCAAATTCTAGACACTTTATTTCCTGTGACTCGGTCTGATGTAAAATATATGAGCTAGTTTGTCAGAGGAATAAACACTAAAAGAATTTGTACGGCGACAAGCAATTTTAGAATAAAATTCTGTTTATGAGTGGCAAGTAATATAAATTGAAATTACCAAGTGAATAAAATAAGGTCAAATATGAAATGCCTTTCAAAATTTAAAACACGTATTACTTCCACATCCAGTGGAAGTATAGTAACGATAAAAATTTTTTTTAAAATATTTGTTTTTCAAATGGACTTAGAATGTCATAAAACGTCGAGATTTTAAGTTTGACCAAAAAAAATTCTGTCTGTCGTTCTGTGAGTCTGTCTGTAACTTTTTTTGTGCGCACGATTACTCTGGAATCATTTAAGATATTGACTTGAAATTTGGTACACGTATGCATTCTAATGTGATCTGGAACTAGTTTATATTTTCATCTTATTCCATTGAAGGGTTGGGAGGTAAATTGGGGTAAATGGGGGTAAATAGATAAATCAAGCAAGTAAGAGTCCACAAAATTGGTATTTAGAATATACAAGAGAAGCTATAAGGTCTCAAAAATTTTTTTTCTATTAGCCACCCACCTTACCACCCCCATCCCATTATTAAAGGGGGCGAAAAAAATTGTGATTTAGTGTGTGTACCGAGGTGTGTATAAGAAACAAAAACCGATATGGGATATCGTTTTATGGGTTTTTTTCAAATATTATATTTTTAAAGTTAAACAATTATTTCCACATTCAAAATTTTTTCGTTGAGAGAGACTTGGATAGGAAATCTGAATGTGGAAGTAGTAACTCCTTGGGCAGCGGTTTTTTTTATTTCATCCGTCCCAAGATGCAGTACTGTATCAATAGTAACCAAGATACAGTACTGTATCTTGGTTACTATTGATCACATAAACTTCTATTGCAGACCATTTAAAGAAGAATGCTGCGAGTACATTCAATGTAGCAATATCTCTACTTAAAGTATTTGACAAATAAGTTATATGCCGAAATTTATAAAAGAACGTAAAAATTAGAAAAAAGTTAATAAAAGTAACAATCTTCGAAGCGCTGTATCTAGGTTTCTATTTGTCGTAGAGACTTTTACCAACCACCATTTCAACGGGCGTAAAGTCAGCTTTCAGTTTAATATAATAATGTCTATATCTAAATTTACTCAGAAACAAGTTACAGGACGAAATTTGAAAAAAAAAATAGTAAAAATAGTAAAAAAAGTTAAAAGCTGCAAACTTTGAAACGCTATATCTCGGTCACTATTAATCGTAAAAATTCTTACAAAATTTCATTTTAATAGGTAAAATGCCAGCTTTTTTTTATGTAGCAATGTCTATGCCTAAATGTACCCGAAAAAAAGTTACAGGCTAAAATAAAAAAAAAAATAAAAAATTTAATTTTCATTTTTTTTTGTTTTTGTTTTGGGCGTATTTTTGTAAAAAAACTTTCAACTTTCTATTGACGTGTTTTTAGAAAAAATGCATAGTTTTCGAGCAAAATTCAAAAATGTGAATAGACTTTTTTACTTCGATCTCAAAAACGCAGCCCTTTAAATGGTAGCACTCCGCGGTTTTCTTATATTTTGGGGTCAATTGAACATAAGAAACAATAAAAATCCTTTAACGTTTTAGGTCCTTTCTACAGTACATAGACAATAGACTATACCTAGGTTTCACAATTTATCTAGTAGCTAAACTTCACCCATGACGTATTGTAGTAATGTATTTTATATAATATTTCCTCACATATCAACAATATAGACTTTTATTATTATTATCACACTTCGTAACAAATCTAATAACGTATATATTAAATTTCAGAAATATATATGTGATATAAAGCACGAGATTATCCTAATGAAATTTTAGCTAGGCGTAAAAACATATTTGCATTTTTGTTATAAAAATCTCCACTGGGACATTCTTATTACACAAAGTGAGAAAATACACGAAAAGCTTATTGTCCCTGGAGAAACGCGTAGATCCAGAGAAGTGTGATAATAATAGCGAAACTAGGACGGAAAGAGTAAGACTATGGGCTGTATATGAACAACATATTTCTTTCCAGGCAAAATGTGGCCTCATGGAATTTGTGGCGAAGGGTGAATTGTTAGAGAGTGTATATTAACCAATTTCGCAGACGGTTGTATATTTAGTTGACTTACAAAACTGTATAAGGAAGATTACGGAAGGATTATAGTACATGTATTGCTTCAAATTATGTTTATTTTATTAGGATTACATGTTTGTCATGATTATGAGTTGTTACTGCAAGAGAATATACTCGTTTACATGTAGGAGTTCATGTACCATTCTATAATCATCAAAAATAGCGCTGCACAAATAATTATTCAATTCAATAAATCTAAGTAAGCTTCGTTCGTCAATTGGGCGTTAAAGACAATATTTGATGTTACCAACATATAACACTTTATTTTATATAAGTGAGTTCTTAGTATTTGGCACTAGCTTATGCGCCGTTTTCTCATATTACTAAATAATTTACCAGATTTGAGATTGTCAAAATTCATACATTCAAATTTTAAAAACATACTTTGATGAAAGATATTCAAGATAATCACCCACTATTAAGAAGAATCTTGGGATGACTTTGGTGAGACTCTGCGCCTAACAGCAACCGCAGCAGATGGTGTGATGTTGGTAGACGTGCCATACAGCAAAAGAAGGCCGACTAGAATAATGTATGAATCACATAACGTCTACTAAGGTGTTGTCAATAAGAAAATAATGTCAAAATCGTTAATCAAGTTAATAAATTATTCACTACAACGGAAAATATGTTCAGCCATAATCTGTGGTGTGGTTTCTGGAGAGGTGACTAAGTTTGTGGAAATGCCTAGAGGTTTTGATAGATAGATAGATAGATAGTTTATTCCAATAAACTACATTACAATAGTATAGGAAAAGTCAAAGGTGGTTCCTCTGATTGAATAGATACATTTCAGATACATAGTTTAGAGTAAAATAACAAATATTTGCAACAAATTTAAAATAATAAATACGACAAATTTAAGACATAAAATTTAAAACAAGACATGATTATAACAAATTTAAAAAGTGCGTAGGAATGATGTAAACACATACAATATATGGTTATGTATATAAAACGATGAACAAGTATACCGAAATTAATAGCAAATATAATATACCTATATAGGGACATATTAATATACAATATATAAATTATACGTTGAAATTCATATATTCAGAAACACTATAGAACACATTGTCAAGTAACATATTATAGATGGTAGTTTTTAATGATTTTAGATTGTTTATTTGCCTGATTTCTGGATTTAACTTGTTCTATAATTTAATTCCTACATACATAGGGCTTTTTTCATACGCTGACAAACTATGTGAAGGAATTGACAGTAAATGGTTGTGTCTGGTTTCATATTCATGGAAGTCGCCATTAGTTGCAAACTTATTTAAGTTTGATTTAACATACATTAAAATTTCCAAGATATATATGCAAGGTAATGTTAGTAATCGTAATTTTTTAAAATATGACCTGCATGATGTTCGAACTGATACATCTGCTATATTCCTTATGGCCTTTTTTTGTAGTTTAAGTGGCTTGATGATCCCCAGAATAAGATGCCGTAGCGTAGGCGTGAGACAAATTGTGCATGGTAGAAGGAGTGAAGAATACTTTTGCTAGTGATATTTTTTAATCTATAGAGGGCGAAACATAAAGACGAAAGTTTATTACAGAGAATATCTGTGTGCATTTCCCAATTCAATGCATTGTCTATATAAAGTCCAAGAAGTTTTGTATTGTTGACTTGTGCGATTGATTTTTTCTCTATTTTTAATAAATGACTTTCGTTAATGTTGCTATTTCTAGGTGTAAAATTTATAAAAACTGTTTTAGATGTGTTAAGATGCAGCTTATTAATTTTGAACCAATCTATAAATGTATTTATCATTATGTGTAATTTAGAAAGAGCATCTACCAGAGTTGGATCTTCACACAAATAAGTATTGTCATCTGCAAACATAATGAAGTTACTTACAGAGATTGTTATTTCAGGGAGGTCGTTAACAAAAATCAAAAATAACAGGGGACCTAAAATGGAACCCTGAGGGACACTGACAGTAACATATGACTCGTTAGAATAGGTACCTTTAATATCTACAATTTGTTTTCTATTATATAAGTAGGATGTCAATCAATCGTTTATTTTTCCTCGCAGTCCATAGGTATTTAATTTCTCCTTAAGCAAGGCGTGGTTGACTATGCATCATGATGGTTGCCCTGGTTTGTCTTGTATAAAAAATGTTGAGCTATTGTGTGGCTAGAAGATAGTACAGGCTTTAATGTTAGTTGTATTAAATAGTACATAATGGTGTATATAGACCAAAATCCCACCCTGGTCTATATACTCCACCAGCTGTAGATAGGGACCAGGTGGACAATATATAGATCCTAAGGCGTGGCTAACATCATGGAATGCATCAAACTGTAGATGTCATAGATAGTTACAATATCCTGGGATCGTGATCAATTACGAGATAACTTATAATGGATACGTAGTTTCTAGTTTCATGTTTGTTGAGTGTTTATGGCAATGATTTTTGCAAAGTTAAAAATGATGTTGGTATATAGTCTTTGATAATTGGTAGTCTCTTGGAATTTTATTTCTTGATTTTTTTGCTCTTTTGTGTTTTTATATTTTTTACGCTTGTTTCTATCTACAATTGTATATTGTGCAACAAGTGTTGACAATGGCACTTTTTCTACGTATTGCACACTATATTTTTCTATGGCTGTCCTCAGTTTCCATATTTAAATAAATTATAGACTAGGAGCCCGCCGACCACTAATTGTGTGTCATAAGTTTAGTCACAAAATGTGTGAATTGTTGTTCATTTGGGGTGGTAGAGGACAGAAATATCCATGCCGGCCCTTTTTTTTGGTACAGGGGCGTATGGTAGGCCCCCAAATGTGTAAGAAATATGACATAAAATTTAAAAAAGTCATAGGTCTACGCATGGTGGTTGGAGGATTTCTTAATTTACCCTCAAAAATCATGAATCCAGACCCCCATTCATTTTGGGTGATACAAGGAGGCGCTAGGTACGCCCAATTTTGAAAAAAAAAGTCAGTTAAAAACGATGATAAGTTTATTAATGACAATCAGGAACTTGGTAAGTATGAACCTACTGAATTTGAAAAGTGGTACGACAACCTTGCCATTCACTATAATTGATGGCGTACCGGAGTTTCCTACCGCGTGTACTGATTACCCGTCTAATTCGATGAATATCATAAATTTATTTACTTACCATTTTTTTCACATGACTTTTTTTTCAATATCACCATGGCTCAACTAATTTTACACAGAAATTGAACGTCAATATTATAAATAATTCAAAATAATTTTTAATTTTTAAAAATAAGATATGATGATTATTATAAGCAATTTTTAACGTTTTTACTTTTCGTCCTAGGGCGTAAAGTTTAACTTTACACACTACACAGCGTGCGCAAAGTATGTACTTTATGCACGGTAGTAGAAAAAGTTAATTACTTCCACATCCAGTGGAAGTATAGCAACAACAAAATTTTAAAAAATTTTTATTGTTCAAATAGGCTTAGAATGTCATGAAACGTCGAGATTTTAAGTTTGAGCGAAAAAAATTTTCTGTCTGTCTGTCGGTCTCTCTGTAACTTTTTTGTGCGCACGTTTACTCTGGAACCGATTGAGATATTGACTTGAAATTTGGTACACATATGTACTTTAATGAGATCTAGAACTAGACTATATTTTCATCTTGTTCCGTGGAAGGGTTGGGGGGTAAATTGGGGTAAATTTGAAGTAAATAGATAAATCAAGCAGGTAAGAGTCCATAAAATTGGTATTTAGTATATACAAGAGAAGCTAAGGTCTCAAAAAAAATGTTGGCATTAACCACCACCATTATCACCCTCACCCCATGAAAATATATTAATAAAGGGGATGAAAAAAAATGGTGATTTAATGTGTGTACAAGAACCAGAAACCTCAAAATATTTTTTTACTTCATCTACCCCCATCCCACTACCGATGTGGGGTGTCATTTTATGAGTTTTTGGGGTAGAGGATTTCAAATATTATATTATTAAAGTTCCCTAAACAATTATTTCCACATACAAAATTTTTTCGTTGTGAGTGACTTGGATAGAAAATCTGGATGTGGAAGTAGTGATTCCTTGGGCAGCGGTTTTTTTACACGCTGTTAGCGTGCGTAAAGAATTGGCCACGCACTATGTGATATCAATAATTTTCAAGCGTAGTTAATAGTGAGTTTTAAAATAATTTTTAAAGCAGTTGTAGAAAAACAAACTTAAACAGAAATAACGAAAGATTTTAAATTAAACTTCGTAACTTTAAAGTATCTTTCTCTAATTCAATTATGTTTTAAACTATTGTCATTGTCTCTGAAAAAGCAGGATATACTTTTTTAACTTTTAACACTGGAAGAATATAATGCGACGTTCAGTTATAGTTAAAACATTTCACTCTACTTATACTGCGATATTAAATTGCATTTATAAGCTAGGAACTTTAACTGCAGCTTGCGGTACTAAAAACATAAAAGTAAATATGAATGACAGAAACAATTGGGTCTAGTTAGAAAAGTTCATAAAGCGATAAGTTGCGTTTTAATTAAAGTTCCTCATTATTGTATAATAATCCTAAATTCATATAAAACATTTAAAAACGTGCTAAGGATTTTTTTTGTTTGTATAACGTAAGGGTGATTACCACACTCATTAACCAATGTTTTCCATAAAAATATCGTTTCTGCTACGACCGCCATATTTAAAAAAATACGGAAAAATAGGTTTTTCTCAATATCTCCTCTCCTGTTAGTTCTATCCCAAAATTAGGTATTACTAACATTGTAGTAAATTGTGTAAAGAAAAAAAGCTACAATTGAAATTATTTTTCTCTATTGTTAATATTTTATACAATTCACGGCCTCAGAATATTGAAAATGTGTGCTTCGCTCTAGATTTTTTTCTGCTCCCATTACTTCTACGTAGTAATTAGTTATTATCAATATTGTAGATCATAAAGTTTCCCAAATATTTTGTTTAAACAATTTTCTTCCACGGTTAATTGTTTAAAAATTACAGCAGCTCGTTTGAAATAGATTCTTGAATTTCGGAAAAATATCTGCTCCGTTGTTTCGATGTTATTAATACTTCCACATCCAGTGGAAGTATAGTAACGACAAAAAAATTTTTGAAAATTTTTATTGTTCAAATAGGTTTAGAATGTCATGAAACGTCGAGATTTTAAATTTGAGCGAAAAAAACATTTCTGTCTATCTGTCTGTCGGTCTGTAACTTTTTTTTTGTGCGCACGTTTACTCTGAAACCATGTAAGATATTGACTTGAAATTTGATACACGTATGTACTTTAACGGGTTCTAGAACTGGATTATATTTTCATCTTATTCCGTCGAAGGGTTGGGGGGTAAATGGGGTAAATGGGGGGTAAATAGGTAACTCAAGCAGGTAAGAGTCCATAAAGTTGGTATTTAGTGTATACAAAGTTTCAAAGAATTTTTTGGCATTAGCCACCCCATTACCACCCCATTATTAAAGGGAATGGAAAAAAATTGTGATTTAGTTTGTGTACAAGAACCAAAAGCCTCAAAATATTTTTTACTTCATCTACCCACTACCACCCTTCTATTACCACCCTCACCCCACTACCGTGTGGGATATCGTTTTATGGGTTTTGGGGGTAGACGATTTCGAATATTATATTATTAAAGTTCTATAAACATTTATTTTCACATACAAAATTTTTTCGTTATGAGAGACTTGGATAGAAAATCTGGATGTGGAAGTAGTGATTCCTTGGGCAGCGGTTTTTCTATAATCAATAAAATTGACTTACAAAGGCGTTATTTTTAAAAACAATTTTACTGGAGTTTTCACTGATTTGTCAACACAAAAATTTTTCTTGTTGCTAATACTTTACGATTTATACACCAAAAAATGTGAAAATTTATGCTTCACTGTGGATTATTGCAATTATCTCTGTCCCCAATGCTCCTAACTAGTAATTAGCTATTATCAATATTGTAAGTTATAAGATTTTCCAAAATCTTTGTTTAAACAATTTTCTTGCACCGTCAATTGTTTACAAGTTTGAAAAGTTTTGGGAAATTTTATTATCTACTACAATATTGATAATAACTAATTGGGAGCAACAAGAATAGAAATAATTGCAAAAATGTGCAGGTAAGCACAATGTTCGCCATTTTGACGGCTGTAAAATATTAACAATAGAGAAAAATAGTTTAAATGAAAGTTATAGCTTTTTTCATTTTCTACAATATTTGTAATATCTAGTTTTAGGGTATAACTGACAGGAAAGGATATAATTGAGAAAAACCTATACAAATAAAAACATTTCTTGTAGGAATTATTCACGATTTTCTGCTCTACAGACTATACTGTAATAGTAGTATAATTTATTAAAATTCTTCGTGGATGCCGCGTAAGCTTCTACCACTGAGGCCTTGAGAAGATATCAAAGATAAATTTTTACGTGTATCTCGAGAAAAAATGTTCAATAAAAATGATATACAACTTTATCAATTTTATGGCAGTTCACTACCTTCCAGGAGAGAGAGGCCCTAGTTAGCTCAGTAAGAACACCCGAGTCCTTTGGTCTTCTGGTTCATTGTGGTAAATACTGAACTGCCTTTCAGATTAATTGAACCATTTTATTTCAATTAGATACAGGAAGAAAAATTCAATTTTACTTTTCCAAAACATACATACATACAATAATGACATTTAAACCTGTAATTTCGTACAGTCAATATTAACTTTTTTAATGTTCTCATTTAGGTATCTCAAATTAATTTAATTTGTGCAAGAAATTTGCGAATTATATTAGGTAGGGTACCTACCCTTTAATAAATTAGTTGGTTATTATTTTAAAGTTTTATCTTATCTAGAATCAACTTAAACGTTTGACTTAATGAATAGAAATTTTGCAAATATTAAATAACATTTATGTAGCTACGTAGTAAAAAGAATCTAATTTGTCTATGATATAGTATGTATGCAAATTGATAGCCTGTTTAATTTAACTTTGATGAACCATATATATTCTTAGAGTAAGATCTGATGCTTTGTACTTGCCAAGTTAATCAAAGTTTCAAAACAATATTGAAATCACCTCTGTGGAAAGACAGCTCTACCATGCAAAAGCAATCGCAAGCAAGCACTGTTGTCGTATGACAACGGAGTTCCCTCACCTTTGGGAATTTTCGGTCAATGATTAGAAGAAAATAAACAAAGATCTCGGGATACTTTGATGTATATTTTTATGGTAGTGGGTATGGGAATTTTGAGATTCTTAAGATGCGTTATATTGTCTATAAAAATCTGAATCGTTTTTACATTAAATTACAAATTATGTCACTTAGTCAAAAAATAGTTTTAAGAATACCTATAGTTGAGAATATATTTGTTTTTAATTGTATATACATACAGGTAAATAATAAATATGTCCTAAACTTATTTTTGGCGAACCAAAAATTTCAGCATTGCGGTCGTATTAGTATAATACGTAAAATAAAATAGATAGTTGTGATATAAATTACATATTTTGTGATAATTTACAGACATCAAAACTGCGAACAGTATTATCGTTAAGAGTTGCCACGCCAACGTAATCTAATATTTATTTTTAAAGGGTTTAGCCGGATAAGCATGACGAGTCGGGACCCAAATGGCAACCTATATCGAAACTTATGTTTTAATATCGACTTGATGTATGAACGCGATTTATATGTGTTTTGCCGCCGTACTCCGCTTTGACCTTGAGATATGGAAGAAAAATGAGCGCATGCATGACTATCGTTCAAAGAGACATATCTCGAAAACTAATTGAGCTAGAGAGGTAAAACCAACGGGAGGTTTAATGAGTATATTTTATATATTTTTTGAATTTTTAGAATAATTACGCACATCATTAAAAAATAAATAAAAAATAAGTATAATAATTAATATTTCCGTGTTCTCTGTGACTTACAATCACTGAAATAATATATGTTGTAATACTTTATATGCACTATTACTCAAAAAGTTGCGTTAGAAAAAAGTTGGTGCAACACAAAAAAATAAAATTCGACGCGCACTACATCATATAAGGATACAGACTTGACATGGGACACATATAAATATTTTATGAATTGAAATTATTGTTAGAAGATAAATTGAATGAAAATATAAATAATTGTCACGTAAATATCTATTTCATACGGCACAGTGGCACAAATCGTAATTTTTTCGTTCAAAGTTATTTAGAGCACTTCGCAACCGATTGGGATAATTTTTTTTTAAATACTCGTTATTTAGTTTCAAAAAACGTAAGAGAGTCGATTTTTTAATTATGCTAACCAAAATTGTGAGCTTCGCCAAAATGTCCATTTTGTATTTAAATCTTAATAAAACTTACAAAAAAAATTTTGTTCTTATCCAATTTTTATAAATCTTGTTACTCGGGGAGTTTTTGAGGTCGTTGATTACGAATCTGATATCCAAATTGTCATAAACCAACCTGCAAAAGGGCGGCTATAAAATGCTAAAAAATTGTGAAAAATTAAATATTTTTGTTAATGTTTATGCCGAGAAGTTTTGAATATTTCTGATAAGTACTTTTAAGTTAAAATAGACTAAATTTTAAGTTCCAGGAAGAAATTCAAGATGGCGGATCCAATATGGCGGCAATAAGATGATAAAACTAACTTAAAAATAAATGACGAAACATTTTTGCACAAGTTAGGTTTAAAGTTCATGGTTTAAAACTCTTGCCTTAGGTTATGTCAGGTATAGAGTTCTTGGTTTAAGGTTCTATTAGGCTCAGGTTCTGTTAGGTTTAATATTCTTGTTTTAAAGTACTTGGTGTTAGGTTTTTATTATATTATTAGCAGATAAAAAAAAAATAAATATTAATATGACCTACTTAGGGTTATGTTTAAAATTAATGGAGGACTGAATCGCATATTTATGATTGATAATTAATGTATGGCAGCCATATTGGATATATTTGAAAATTTCAGAAAATTTGTTCCTTCTTAAATTTTTTAATAATTCTTAAGAATAGCCTTTTTAGTTTAATGCGTTTAATTTAATTTTAAGTTAGTTTTATCATCTTATTGCCGCCATATTGGATCTGCTATCTTGAATTTCTTCCTGGAACTTGTACTTATAAAAAATATTCAAAACTTCGGCATAAAAATTAACGAAAATATTTCATTTTTCATATTTTTTTAGCATTTTATAGCCGCCATTGATTCCGCCATCTTGTAAGTTGGTTTATGATAATTTGGATATCAGATTCGTAAACAGCGACCTCAAAAACTCTCCGAGTAACAAGATTTATGTAAATTGGTTTAGAGAAAAAAATTTTCTTTATAAGTTTTATTAAGATATAAATAAAAAATTGACATTTTGGTTAAGCTCAATAATTTTGGTTAGCATAATTCAAAAATCGACTCTCTTACGTTTTTTTTAACATTAAATGACGAGTATTTAAAAAAAAATTATCCCAATCGGTTGCTAAGTGCTCTAGATAATTTTGAACGAAAAAACTACAGTTCGTACCACTGTGCGCCGTATGAAATAGATATTTACGTGACAATTATTTATATTTTCATTCAATTTCTCTTCTAACAATAATTCCAATTCATAAAATATTTATATGTGTGTCCCATGTCAAGTTTGTATCCTTATATGATGTAGTGCGTGTCGAATTTTATTTTTTTTCGAAGTGTTGCACCAACTTTTTCTAACGCAAATTTTATTAGTAATAATGCATATAAAGTATTACAACATATGTTATTTCAATGATTGTAAGTCACAGAAAACACGGAAATATTAATTATTATATTTTTTATTTATTTTTTAATGACGTGCGCAATTATTCTAAAAATTCAAAAAAAACATAAAATATGCTCTTTAAAGTTACCTGAAACCTCCCGTTGGATTTACCTCTCTAGCTCAATTAGTTCTCGAGATATGTCTCTTTGAACGATAGTCATGCATGCGCTCATTTTTTTCCATATCTCAAGGTCAAAGCGGAGTACGGCAACAGATATAAATCACGTTCATACATCAAATCGATGTCAAAACATAAGTTTCGATATAGGTTGCTATTTGGGGGCCGACTCGTCATGCTTATCCGGCTAAACCCTCTATTTTTAAAATTTAAGTTTTAAAATATTTTTTATGATACTCACTATATGAATAATTAAAATCAATGTATAAACAACTTCGACGTTCCAACAGAGAAAACCTGGATATTAAAAAGGAAGCAGTTCAGTACCCAACTTGGCAACACCACAAACAGTTCGGTTTTGTTTTGCTTGGCTCTGGGCACGTAAGATTGGGACATCTTCTAATGGTTTCCGTGACTAGAGTGCATTACTTTAAAACAAGCTAAAAAGGCAGTAAAAGTAAGTTAAAAATAAAGTATGACGAGCTGCATAACTTTTGAATTATACTCGTTATCCTGGAGGAGACGTGTTACTGTCTTTTATATCTTTTCTTTAATTTTCTACTCGTTTTTCTGACATAATGTAATTTCCTACAATAAGTTGTAGAAAACGTGAAATACACCTATATTTTCTGTAACTTTAAATAATTTAAATAATTTTCTGACAAATACAAAGCGAAATGCGTATATAGCGAACAATTTTCAATGAAACTACAAATGAGATTTATGCTAGAGTATTGTGCCTAAAGTATTTACTGGGTACATAAATCAAAATTTATGTCATATGAAATAAGAAACGAAACTATAACAATAAGAATTACAAGTTAAACCATATGGACTACAAGCTAAATTAAACAACACGAGTGGGTTAATTTGCCCCCCCTACTTGTTTTTTAAACTTTCTTTCCCAAAAGATTATTCCCATTATACGCTCCTTTGTTCATCAAAATAATTAGCTAATGTCATTTTTCTCCTTTATGAGACTGATCATACAAGTCGCCCCGTGAAAATCTCATAGCCTGGACCTGCTTCCGTAATACTTCAAACTATCTCTTCGATGGATACCTAACCCCACGTCCCACTTCCATACCGTGATGTGATTTGAAGCTCAGGTTGCGATCTGCTGCTTCTCTCTCTTGTTTCTCTCTTTCTTGTTGTTCCTTTGTCGCTATTGTCTTCATTTTCATTTCATTTATGACTTTTCATTACTTTTCACCTAGTAACTTTATGTTAATGATTGTTCGTAGTCCGACGAGTTCACGAAAGTACCCATACGCCATTTCCCTCTCCTTATACCACATTTGACATTCAAATATTGTGTGAGCCACGGTATTCGCAGTATTCGTCTGCTGCTTTACCCATATGACAGAGGTAATCTCGGAAACACTGATGTCCTGTGACGAATTGTGTTTGATGATAATTCACGTATCTCTTTTTTTTTGGCATCTGGCCACTAGCCATACAGCCAACCGCTACCCTAAAATCCATTTATTCCAATTAACCTATGTCTACAATGAAAAATCAAATATTGAAGATCAACAAAGGAGAAAAAACAGGGACACACGCTTCTCGTCCTGGGGTCTATCAGGACTAATTCACGTATCCATGTCGTCTATTTACCCATAGTTTCAAGTATGCAATCAGTATTCTTGTCCACTCTCCTCTTTGTGACAGTTACCATTGCTATTGCCACAATTTTTTCTCAGCTTCTTTAATCTTAGCCCTGGTCCCCCTATACTCCTTATTTTTTCTTCCTTTGTTATGTAATTAGCTCCACAGGTGAGATTCTTCCTACCAAAAGCACAACCTCCCGCGATACAGTTCGGTATGCACTATTTACCTGAATAGCCATGTTTCTATCCATCGAGTCCGCAACCGAGCTTAGGAATCGCCTTGTGTCAGCTGAAGACCCTCCAATATTAGGTATGAGCTTCTTTAAGGCAGCAACTGTTCTCAATGCATTTGCCGCAACGTACTCTAGGTGTTTCTTGTACGACATCTATAAGAACCCCTAGGTATTGACCGATTTTTTGGGAACACTTACCTTCTCCCTCAGTAGAAAATTCATAGGAGGCACGTATCATTGCTACTGTCTTTTCAGGTGCTAATTCCAGCATGTTCATTGTCATCCATTCGTCTGTTTTACTAGAATGCGGTTTACCCTGCTAGTTAACGGGTCTGTTTTATGTTTAGCTACTGCAGCAAGCTCGTCCGCATATGCAATTGTTGTCACTCCCTTAGGTAGTTCCATTTGCACCACCCCCTCATCTAACATATTCTACAGCAAGGGCCTCAGAACTGAGCTTTGGGAGACACCTCTACTAATTTCGTATTCTGCAATTCCTTAGATTGTTTCGAAGATGATTGAACTATCGTGCAAATAGGTCCTTATTATCTGGAGCAGACAAAGGAATATTTTTTCTGTTCAACTCTTTAAGGATTATCTTCCACGCTGTAAAATTAAAACATTTTAACGTCCAGTGTAATTAATACACACATTTTCCAGGTTCTGTGTGTGCCTTCTTTGGCTTTGGCCAGTTCTACCACGATTTTGGCAGCGTCAACGGTGAATTCTTCTTTTTTGAAACTGTGTTATTTTTCAGACAGCCCCCTCCCCCTATCTTGATTTCTATTTCCTCGTTTAACCTTGCAAATATTATTTGGCTCGCCATCCTGTTTATTCCCTTTCTTAATTAGAATTGCTCGGGATTTTCTCATATCTTAGAATATATGCCTATTCTTGATACTCCGTTCATAATTCCTAGGAAGAATTGTGTGTGTTTCTTTACCATCTTTTTGATTTTCTAGTGGTATACCATCGAGTCTGGGCGCCTTCCAACTTTTATTTTCCCGCTCGTGTTTCTCAGTTCCTGTTCTCTTAATGGGGATATCTCAATCTCTTCCAGCTATTCCCATACTCCATCCTCATGCTTGGGGAAAAGTTTTTCCACAAACTCTTGTGTCATATCAGGGTGCCATCACCTTCAAGTTTCTTGTTGCAATCTGATAAGCACTGCCCCATACGTTTTGATCGATTTCACTGCACAGATCCTTAGAGGGTTTTTTTTGTCTGGTTTATTTTGTTTCTCCAAGTTTTTTTTTACTTTCCGAATATACTAACTTGAGCTCCTAGCAGATTCTCCTTATTTCTTATTCTATAAGTAGTTGCTTTGAAAGCTATGGCTTCTTAAAAGAGGCGCGTTGTGCTGCTGTAATAACTGTAATAAGCCGTCTAAATGATAATATAACATAACGCACCGCAGGCAGAGGTAATACGTAGGTAATTAAAATTATAATAATAAAATAATATGCCTTAAACATCTATTTAAACATATTTTCAGACCATTCATTTTGTATCATTGCAGCTCAATCAATAAAATATGTTGAAAATATTTTCCATGTCTGATCCATCGACCAGCATTTATTGTAAGCATCTGACCAGTGAAAATTGAGTGCTTAATTTTTATTTCGGAATAACGCTACGTCACATGCATTTACTGTTTTATGAAACTAATTGATATGTTCGAAACCAGACGGAAGCTCTCATTTAAAATATGAATTATGAACTATAGAATAGATAGCTGTATTTTCACTGCATAAAGTGCAGAATAACAATTCCTTCTTTTACGTTTCACTCCAATTACAGTGCAAGATTACTTCGCGAACTAAGCCAAACACAATTAAACTTTTTAGCTCTAGTTACTACATCTTCGCATTTTTTTTTCCATTATACACGTTTGCAGCTCGAGGATTAACATGTTCAGGATAACATACGCACTGAATTAGCAACTGCGGTAATTAGGTTCATCTTGTTTCCACTCCAAATAAAAACTAGATTTGCCTTTACACAGTGCAAATGTTTTGTTAAAAGTCTAGTATTCCATGTTTTCTATCTCTAGTAGGAAATGTAGCACTCGCCAGGATGTATTTTAAAGGAAGGGTAAAGAGTAAAAAACCAAACCCAAATTCTTGCGTAAAATGTTCTGACACATTCGAATTTCGAGATCGCCAATTAATCCCGGATTGCGCAATTCGAGAAAAAGTATATTTTGGTCAAAGCTGGGACAAACATGAACATAAATATTTTTTTTATTTCTCACTCATCTCGTACGTCATTAGACACATTGTTCTCAAATTTTATAGATATGTTCCTCTGGTATTCTTCTTGCTTGATGTGTGGGGCAAAATTATTTTATCTGATAATTTTTTTATAAAATATGTACAATAATATATATATATATATAATATAAACCAGTACATTTCACACAAAAATGCAAAAATACGAAGAAACATTACAAACAGTAAGCGAGAAATTTTCTATTTTTAAAGATATAAGGGTGGTATAACGACAAAAATTGAAATTTTTGGAATCGATATTTTTTTTATTGCTGTTTAATTTCATCGCAAAACGGCTTTCTTTTTTATAAAACCCTTCACAAAAAAATATTTATTTTATAATTATGTGCCCAATGTATTAAATAAAAATCCGTTTTGGTATATACGCCTCTTTTAATGAATAAAAAACCTCCCTTGTTACATTTTATAAGGTCTCGGCACTGTCTTTTTGACACATGACGTTTTGCGTGTAATCTATTTTGACTCTACAAATATATTCTCTAATTAAAAACTAACACTAATTATGAACATTTAAAACTCTGAATTTATTATTATAATCTTTGCAAAAACGAAGAGTATGTTGCATTTGATTGGAACATTTCTAAAGCCGGAAATATCGCTCGTAGAGAAAAAAAATTTCATATAATTGTGTTAGTGAACGAATTCTGAACAATTTTCAAAATATCCGTCTATCCGTCCGTCACGTTTCTTGTAAGCACGATAACTTAAGAAAGAAAAGTCCGATTATATTGAAATTTGGAAAGTAAGTTAGTGTTAGCTGGAGGAAGAACCTTGTTGTTTTTGAAGAAAATCAATCAGTAAATAAGGAAGTTATTAATCATCTAATTTAAAAATACATATTTTCTTGGTAGTTGGTATCACAAAATTTAGGATGCCCAAAAACTAACATTATTTACTAGAAAACTGCGAAGAGTATCTTTTAGAATGTGTAACAATTATATAAAAAGCTCAGTAAATTGGCGAAGAGTACGCGTTTGCAATAGCTGGCCGAAGGCTACCGCCAGCAAAAAATAAGTAACACTTTCGCTGCGGCCGTTCAGACTGTGGGTCACCCTCCCCCACCCCACGCTGACTGTTTTTTTTTCGAACGAAAATATTGCATAATTAAGTGTCAATAAAAATTGTATATACAGGGTATTCCATGTTTTCTGGACTGACTCTCAGGAGAACCATGCGCACCTGGTCAAGAATTTCTTCTTCACTGCTGACTGACATAATAATAATAATACATAATATGGTATGGCTCACCTTAGAGTCATGCACAGCAAAAGTGTTAAGTCACCTGTAGAATTGTGCATGTGCGGTGGCTCTACAGCTCTTAATTTATTGAATGTAATTATATTGTATTGGATTCCTTGAGAGAGAGAATAATGCAGCTTGTGAATCAGATACTATTATAAAATATCCCGTATTACCTTCCATAATAACCCTAAACGCACAGTCTAATGCTTATAGTTTTGTTGTAAAGATTGAGCTTTGGTCAAGAATTCGATATATAAATGCTTGATTGGTGTTTGATATGTAAACAACACAACTAGTTCCTGTTTCTCGAATAGCAAGCGAGATATTTAGTGAAAAATAATAAAATGCATATCTTCATATGTCTTGTAATTTTTGCAAATAGTAAGTAAGTGAGTAAGTAATTTATTCAAAGACAGAATTACAGTTACATTTTACATTATAAACTATTTAGCAAAATCAGTGGCATGCCTAAATCTGGTACAGATTTGTTTGCGCATCACTGATATCTTTCTTAACACAGTTATGATATATTGCTATTATATTATTATATATACATAAGTTTTTGAATTACATTATAATTAATTACAAAAAATTATTAATAAATAATGCTGGAGGAAAAGGGAGAATTATTTATATGGATTAAGTGACTTGTGAGGGTACAGAGGAAATACAACGAGTACTAGGGTTATCCAATAACCTAAATACGTATAGAAGAGGAAAACATGTATTTAACATTATTTTTTTTAAATAAAGTGACAAAAAAGTGCGGTTATTTAGGATATACTTTTTTGTTTCAATTTTATATTTCATTATTTCTTTTATTTGTAAAGGAAGGTAGTTGAATAACTTGTAGCCCTAGTAAAATATAAAACATTGTGAAAGAGTTTTATTCATTTTAGGAGGGACAACTTTTTTGTTTTCTTTATATCTTGTCAAATAATTTAGGGAATTACTATATTTATCCTGGTCCTTAAATGCCCATAACGTACAATATGTGTAAATATTTCTTGTTTTAAGCAAACCTGACTCATTATACAACTGCTCACTTGAAAATAGAAAAGATTTTCTGAATATTATTTTGATTAGTGAATTTTGAGCAACTTGTGGAACGTTTAATGCATTTTTATATAATTCACCCCAGGCTACTATGCCATAATTTAATATGGAATCGACTAAAGAGATATATATGATAAGTAAGTTTTCTTGTTCAAAATATCTCTTAATTGATAGAATTTTTGCATCACCTGTTTCATTCTTGTTGCTATATATGATACATGTTCCTTCCATTTTAAATGGTGATCTACAATTATACCCAGGTATTTGATCGTTTTAGTTTTTTTAATATCAGAACACTGACAATTTTGGATGAAACAATTACTATCTGTATGTAATTGCTAAATATTTTGTCTTATCTGTATTTAAACTTAACAAATTCGGACCAATCATAAATCACCCTTAAATGGGTCTCTGCTTTTTCGTATACTTTTTTTCCATGATTAATCAACAAATATTAGGACAGTCTCATCCGCAGAAAGTATATGTCCTATAAAGTTTTTTATCGAAGCTATGTCGTTTATATAAACTAAGAACAATATTGGGCCTAATATAGTACCTTAGCGAACGCCCATGTTAATAGTTTCATAATCACTTAACATATAGTCCACTTTTGTTCTTTGTTTTCTGTCTTTGAGGTAATTTTTAAGTATATTTAAAACAGAACCTTCTAGTTTCTTTAATAACAAAGTATGAGACACTGTGTCAAACGCCTTATCTTGATCTAAAAAGACCGTAAGGCATTTTTATTTTCATCAAGATTTGTAACTATGGTTTCTATGAGGTCTAAAATGGCATGCTCAGTACTCTCAGCAAATACATTATTTTTTCTCCAATTTGGCAGTTCCGAATAAATTGGCGAATTCTAAATTCGAAGCCGGCTGAAAATTTTACATAAGATTCTGGTTTTCGTTTTTTATACCCAATTGCTAATGACTGTCTGGTACTGCCATATGCCTTTCAGCATTAATAATTAATATATGTATATATGACTCATTTCTTAGATAAAGTTTACTGGTGAAGTGGTGCAAGTTTAGCTGTGCATATAATTTGCATTTCGCTAAAAGCTATTTCTGTAATGAAGTTAAGATCTGCAACATGCATGGAGTTATTTTATGTTTATTTTGCGTGCTCAATTATCTAAAACTTCTTCAAGAAAGATTAAGTTTCAGTCCGATTTGATATGTTGACACGGACATATAGAACTTCCATTTCGGTTCGTAATTCTATTTGAGTTCACAAAATACAACTCTGCTAGATCTAGTTTAAGTTCATCTATTCTGATCGGTAAACGTGTAAAAATTTATTATTTGCAGTTGTTTAAATTAAAGTGGAGTTCAAAACATTTTATTTTTGCATCGCATGCTAATAAGAACAATTTAAAATAAAAAAATTAATTTATCAAAAAAAACACTTATTATATCGACAATCATTAGATAAAAGCCAGTTATCCCACCTATTTTAGTCAGTTAATGGTCGATATTATCGCACTAGTGTGGTAATGGGGTAGTAAAAGAATCTTCAGAAAACATTTTGATCATATACTGTTCAGGAAAATATGTAAAACTATACTTATTATAAATATTAACAACGTTCATTACAATTAGTAAAATTGATACCAGACGACAATAAGTTTGAAGAAGTTGAATTTATGCTTACCTCTTGGTTACTCTTGGTTATGAATCACTGCATTCATATTTTTTTTCTTTTCTCAATGTATGCTTTAGCGACTGTAGTTGACTTCCACCCTCCGTGCCTCTTCATATCTGAAATATCAACTCCAGTATCAGCTAGCAGTGATGCAGATAACCTCCTTAAGCAATAGCCAGCGTATTGTTCAGGACTGGGTAATTGAAGGAACAAAATCTTCTGCGCTATATTTCCAAAGGTGTTAATTCCTACTTGCTTGCTCTTAAAGTACTTATAAAAAGCTACAATTTGAGCCATCATACCCATTTCTTGGTTTTGATGGCAGGATTTCACAAGGGTGCAAAGTTTTAGCAACAGTTGTATATCTGAGCCGTTTTAATATGAGTAGTCGTATATTATATTATATTATATTATATTATATTATATTTATTATATTATGTTATATTATATTATATTATATTATATTATATTATATTATATTATATTATATTATATTATATTATATTATATTATATTATATTATATTATATTATATTATATTATATTATATTATATTATATTATATTATATTATATTATATTATATTATATTATAGGAAATCGTAAAATATAGTACTCTAAATAATCTTTTTAAACCGAAAATCTTCTGAAGTAATGTCTAACAAATTGTTATTAAAAATGAAATATATGAAATTTAACTAATTTCCTACGAGAACGTTTTGAATTGTCATGAACACACACAAGCGATAAGCACAGAGGCGCAGACAGACTGACAGATAGGCACCATCGGGAGAATGGTCACAATGAATTTAGGGAACCTTATATATAACATTCCAACTATGTAATACAGGATTTTTTTGGATTCCCTTTATTAGAGAAAGGTCATATGATTTATGATTGAGGATAAACTAAACATTTTTGTAATATTGCATCGTAATTTGTTGCTTTTTTGCAAAATGGTAGATTATCGAAAAAATAAAAATTCAGCGACTTCGTATCTTTGATATATCAAATTAAAAAATTGTATATACTTTCCAATATTGTTCCATTAATTCGCTAATTACTTCTCTACTTAAAGTCTATTTAGCTTGACCTGTAAGTCGCATCAGCTTTAGAGGATGCGTATTTATGGCATTAAGGCTTTTCCAAATTTTTGTATGTGCATCTTATGCACTGTACATCACTGAAATACGCTGGTCGGTGTGGCGCAGCACGTCGGCCTTGGCTTTAAAGAAACTAACCTCTTTGAAAAATAAATTAGTGCCTCATCAAGTTCTTTTTCATTATTTATTTATTTATTCGTTTATTCGATTGTTAGTTCGTTCGATCGTTTATTTATAATTTATTATCTGTTATCTATCATCTACCATCTATCGTCTATCGTCTATCGTCTATCGTCTATCGTCTATCGTCTATCATCTATCATCTATTATCCATTTATTTATTTATTTAAATACACTATCCTACAGGTCAGCAAAAAGCCAACTACAGGACAGGAGTTGGATGATTTAGCTTGAGGAACACTTTGATTTTTATCTCTGTATTTATTTCCCTTTCAGAGTCAATATGTAAAAACTAGGATTTTTTGCATTTTTTACACTTTTTTATATACGGTTGTGTTATTCCTACAAAGTTCGTCAGGTACTCATTTTTTTGTTTTCGTTATAAAATAGACGAAACAAGGTATTGCACGCTTTTTATGGAACATTGTATTGTTTTCGAGTTCAAACAAACACAAAAACTGAAAAAAATTACTTGTTTTGCCATTCTTAGTTTCTTTCCACCTCGAGTTGATTTTTGCAAATCTAGGTTCACTTTATTTATGTCGGTATACATCCGATAATGCAGACCTAGCATTTCTGATTTAAATCTTTCCAGGATTGACCTCGTTTCGCTCATGAATCAATTGGAGGCATATAGCTGGACAAAATTCGACTAATTTCTTGTGTTCTGTCACCCTCCGAAGAAAGTTACTTAATTATAAAACACCCTGTATTAGACACTAAGACGACAATGTCAAAGTATTGAAACACCACTGAATATTGGTACTCTCTCTGGTACTCTTTTATTAGGTTCGAAAGATTAATACACCGTTTCCGCTGAATATTACCAGTATACACAACATTTCTAAAATAAAGTACTGTCATTGGTCTCGTGATTAACGATATTATTTAGAGAATTTATAACAGGAAATTTCAATCACAAAGAGCTGCCCTTCCGAATAAAACTATATAGGACTGTATGTGTCGGAATTCAAACAATAGCCAAACAATTTTGATGAATGTACGCTACAAATGTAGATGTACACAAAAATTTACATTTACTGTTATCTCGCATTAATGTTAACATGTCTTATATTAACGTAGTAATACAATTAAAAAAATCTATATATTACAAAGGGCAGGAAATTTGACTTTCATTTAGCCAGGATACAATGTTTCAGGTATGAAATCAATCACAATTATTTGCAAATAATGTTTGCATTGATTGACCTAATTAAAAAAAATGGCATAAAAAGATAAAGACGAACAAACGCATGAAACGTGAAGTGAAGGCAACAAAATGGAGAGAAGAGAGAAAATTGAACAAGGCAAAGTTACTTACCAGAAAACTTACTTACAAAGTATAGGGCATATACACCAAAAACGGATTAGGTTATGTCGTGCTATTCCAATACGTTTGATAAAATATCATCAATGTAGCTCGTCTTGTACAAAACTCATTAAAACTCATTATTCTGTTAGTTCATATTGGCCACAGAGAATAGTTACAAGTTAAAGAAAATGAAATTTTACGCTTACGTCATGAAAAATTTTATTATAAGTACAAAGACTAATGCAGAAGCTAAGCTGACTCGAAATCCGCCAATTTACTGTATCCTCGACGTCACGAAACCCTCAGTAAACTACTCTTAAAGTGCTAAATCAGTGGTTCACACTCACGTCATTTTCGGCAAACAAATTTAAAACGCGAGTACAAAGTTTTTACTATGCTAACTGAAAACTCACTGGCCTGTCTTGCCCTCTAGGCTACATAACCCTCGACAGAAGAAGGGTAAAAAAAAATGAAGACGATTAGTTATTTTGTAATAAGTTAAACAATGAGAGCTTATCTTTTTCACGCATTATATTTTTTTAATCTTATTCTTGTATGTGAAGATAGTATGTTGAATACTGTAGTTAAAAGACCTTCGAGATTTCTGTTCCAGGTTCTGTCCTGGACCCACTATTATTTGTTACTTTTATTAACGATATTGTTGACTCGATAGATATACCGTGTTTGCTATATGCTAATAATTTGAAACTCTAAAATAACCTAAATAAGTTTCTGGAGTGGTGCATTAGTAATACTTTTCCACTGTATGTTGTTAAGTGCAAGATTGTCTCTTATTATAGGAAAAAATGGTTTTGATTTCGCTTATCACATGAACAAAACACGTCCTGAATACGTCTATAATCTAGGAGTGGTATTTGACCAGAAGTCATCAGTTTCGAAGCATATTGAAAGCAATGTATCAGCATCCTCAAAGAATATTTGTTTTATTATTAGAAATTTATTCGGCTTTACAGAGACTCTCTGTGACGCATTCTCAGTTAGAACATGCAAGCTTAATTTGGTACCCAGGGTACTTGTATAATGACTCCATTGAAAATGTTCAAAGAAGATTCCTAAAATGTCTTTCTTCTAACTACTGAAATTTAATCAAACAAGTTTCCGTGTACAGACAATCTCAACTAGATTTGAGGGAACCTTCTATTTTTCGACACCCACACCAATTTATTAAAATACTCTCCCCTGCCTATTTATATGTAACAACTATACCAGCCTACAGGATAGATTAAATATATTTAATTGTTCCTTAGCGGACGTCAATAGTCTACTTTGATAACAACTAGCTATACAATTACAGTACAAATCTATAATTTATAATGTGCACAATATTTGCAAATTAGGTATCATATATTTGCTCTCTGAAATTTTTTTGATTAGATTGATGTTTACGTCTCAATATATTTTTATAAACTTTAAACAATTTTATGCTTCTTTGATCCATACATATTTTAATCACTAACTAATTATCATATGTCTATACTCTGGAATTTTAACAATTATTCTGAAAATATATTCAATTTTAAGGGATATAAAACAGCCACGGTTTTTCAGCCACGGGTTTGTAATATGGCAACATTGTTTACAAGACAGCTGTCTTATAAAGTGACACAATTCCAAAGACTCCAAGCATAAGAAGTGAATAGAAATGCATATATTTAGAAAAGTAATGTTTTTATGTAATTTGAGCAAATTAAAAAGTCATTGTCGGGTCGTAATAAATATTCGATAAATTATTAAAAATCCTTGATCCCTGTCGGTGAGTTTTGCATATCAGAAAGTAACTAATGTTTTGTCCTTTCTCGTGTACGAAAAAATCAGTGTCGGGTAGGAATGAGGGGTTTAAGAAAAATTAATATTCCATAAATAATAAAAAATTTCTTGATCCATGTCGGTGAGTTTTGCATATTGAAAGCAACTAACGTGTCAAGTGCCTCCGCCTCACTGTGTACATCCAATTTTAACGAAGTTTCCAGTTTTATATTCGCTTTCCTTATGCGACATAATTTCAATAAATCGTAGGTAATAATAAATGACACAACCAATAATGATATGCGTAAAGGGAAAACTTTTAAAAAGTCCTGAATGACAATCTAGGACAATAAAAGCTTTTCTAATCCACAAAAGAAAAGACTCGATTGGTATGTACCTACACTAGTAACGAATTTGTCTCTTTGTGCTTTAGTTTGATTTCATAGCAACATTTGGTTGACAATGTAATAGCACACAGCATGAGATTAAACGTACACTGAAATGCCTCTGGAAATTGGCTTGAGTCAAAGCAAATAAAAGCTATATACAACAGAAACAATGGAAAATAAAAAAAGGAAATAAAATTACTAACTGTGACATTTTTAAATAATACAGTATCCGTATGTATGGCATATATAATAGAATTAATTTTGTAATCGTATTACGTCTTTACTAAATATTTTAATAAAATATATTACTATTTGACTTTTATTATATTATGACAATGATTTATTATTTCCATTAAATTTAAATATATGTTGGCATACAAATTTAATAAATCAACAATTATCAGAGAACGTGACTTAAAATCTATATTTCTTTTTTGTCTTTTGTCCCTCATATTTAGTAGTTAACTGCGGACTAAAAAAAAAAAAACATACGAACTTTGAATAATTCCAGCTATGCTTTTTATATTTATTTCTCCACTTTGCGCCAAGCTTATTTATATATTTTATTAACATAGGTCAAAGTGTGCATGTAAATTGTTTTTTCGTCAAACTATGGCGTGTTGCACGAGATTCGTAAACAGTTAATCAATGAAAGAAAGAAATTCTTGATACGTAATCAGCATCTGATAGTATTATTTAAATCTTTCGATTTCACACGACGATGGTTCGTTTAATTTTACATATTATTTAAAACAATGTCAAACGGGTTTATTAATAATTTTTTAACAAATAATAAACATTACGTCAAATTAAAGCAAATATTTTTTTCTGTGACAACCAATTTAGTAATTGGTGTGGCCTCTCTTACATCAATGACAACTTGACAGCGTCTTGTAGTGCTTTCTATCAAATAATCGAACATGTCTAGAATGAATTTGGGTTAACAGGAGGGGTGATAACTCCCTCAGTCTACTAGGGTTTCTGGTCTAGGCCTATAGTGATCCAATCTTCTTTATAGCATATCCCATGCATGTTCAGTAGAACTGATATCGCTTCGGAGGATATATGCGGTTGAAAATTATCATCCAAAGAACAAAATCTAGGCCCGTAGTAGCATAAATGTCACCACAGTGTGCTTGATCATTTCGATAATTTTCATACAAATTAAGCCTATTTGTTAGTAAGCTATATTTATAACCGTTTTAAGCACCCATATAAAAATATAATGTAACAGATGAAAATAAATGTTCGGTTTTGTTATTTGATATATGTAGTTATACTGACAATATTTTAATAAAATGAAACGTTAGAAAAGATAAACGCGAAGTTACCCAAGAATGCTCTGGAATATTTAAAATTAATGGATAACAAGAGCAAAATATTTAATTGAAATATAAATAGTCAAAAATATAGATAAATGTTTATGTGTATAAAAAGAATATTATTAATCACTATATAATATTTAATGCTATTCTTCTAAATATGTAAAAATTTGCTTCTATTTTTGAATTTTTATATTTCAGTATATTTACTTTATAAGATCTGAAATCTAACACACTTAGTAGAGTATTGGAGGGCTATATTTTGACATATAGAAGAAACAATTGTATTATTTCATAGGAGTAGATATTATATTTTACTGAACCTTTACCCCCTAATACCTAAGTCATTAATTTGAAAATTTCATGGAAATTGAGTACATGTTTCTGTTCTTTATTCAACTTGGTAATCAAAAGATATCTTTGAGTTTTCTACGACAACGCATCGTTTTCCGGACATTCCACCACCAACATGAAAATGAAACATAAGTTAAGCAAACCAAATGTTAACTGAAATGGTCCATTTCTGCTTCTACACTCTCTTATTTACTGTTTTGTTTTTATTTATTAGATATACAAAACTATTTTGAACTTTAGTTAGTATGATTCAGAATACATAAAAAAATGTAAAAAAAAATTTTCTTGCTACCCTTTCTCTCGAAAACCAAGTTTTTCAATATACGGTAGGATACAGTACACTAACATTAATTTTCAACTTTCTGTCGCTTCTCAAAGTTATAACGGGAGAAACTGAAACACCCTGTATAATATTCAATAGTATTATTTTTAAATATGCAAAATGTATATGTCGATATCAGTATTCACAATAAGTCAGTTGATTCAATTTGAATAAAATGTTATTTACTAAAAGTTGTTTTTATAAAATGTCTTATTATTATTCCAAGTTAAAATACGCAAAACTCATTCGGAAATATAAAACCTTTGAATCGGAAGATATTCTGTATGAACATATTAATGTATTTTCGAAGGAAATTGAAGATTTATCTTTAAATTAAAATGAGAACAAGAAAATATGACCAACTTAATAGACACATCGATAAGAAAATGATACTTCTTTGTTACGACAAAACCATAATAAAGATAAGAGAAGTATTTATTTCTTGCAGAAGGTTGATTTTCTGTATTTATTGTGTAATCGTAACATATATTATTTCACTTTTTCTTGTAAATTTAATCGACTTCCAATTTTTTAAATTGAAGTCTCTTCGGAAAATTGTTTGCAGATTTTATATAAGAGAAGTTGCAGTCAAATTTCAACGTAGTCGACATACAAATAAAACAAGCTAAAAACGTACTCTTCGCCAATTTACTGAGCTTTTTATATAATTGTTACACATTCTATAGGATACTCTTCGCAGTTTTTTTGTAAATCATGTTAGTTCTTGGGCGTCCTAAATTTTGTGATACCATCTTTGTTGTGAAAAAAATTATATAAAAAAAAAAATGAAAAAAAAAATCCAACCTGTGTGGGATTCGAACACACGATCTTTGGATTGCAAGACAAAAGTTTATGGAGATAACATTTCGCAAGATTTCTATTTAAGTACAAGCGACAAAAATAATGAGAATATTTTTTTTTAATATTAAATAATTAATAACTTTTTTATTTACTGATCGAATAGGATTCTTCCTCTACGTTACACTAACTTACTTTCCAAATTTCAATACAATCGGACTTTTCTTTCTTAAGTTATCGTGCTTACAAGAAACGTGACGGACGGACGGACAGACGGACATTTTGAAAGTTGTTCAGAATTCGTTCACTAACACAATGATATGAAAATTTTTTCTCTACGAGCGATATTTACGATTTTAGAAATGTGCCGATCAAATACAATACACTCTTCGTTTTTGCGAAGAGTATAATAATTAAATACAATATTTGTACTATATTTCTGATCAGTCTAGCTTTTAACCAGAAAAAGGGCAACTTTTTTAAAAGAAAGGTCAACTGTTTTAAAATTACAGCTGGTCTAATTTGACGAATTCGAAGAAGAAAATGCTTAAAAAAAAATTTAGGATATTTTATAATCTACAATATTTATAATAACTGATTACTACCTAGAAGCAACGGGAGAGACATAAATGGAGAAACCTGCAGTGGCGCGCAAATTGTCAACTTTTTGAGCTACTGTATATCGTAAGGTATTGCAACAGGGACAAAAATTTTGTATGTGGAATAATTGTTTGTGGAACTTAAATAATATAATATTTGAAATCGTCTACCCCAAAAAATCCATAAAACGATATCTCACATCGGTAATGAGGTGGGCGTAGTGATAGATTAGGTAGTGGGAATGGATGAGGTAAAAAAACATTTTGAGGCTTTGGTTCTTGTACACACACTAAATAACAATTTGTTTTTCACCCCCTTTTGTAAAGGTAATAAAGGAGGTGGCTAATTCCAAAATTTTTCTTAAGACATTAGCTTCTCTTGTATATACTAAATACCAATTTTATGGAACTCTCACCTGATTGATTTACCTATTTACCCCCATTGACCCCAGTCTACCCCAAACCTTCAACGGAATAAGATAAAAATATAATCTAGTTCCAGATCTCGTTAAAATACATACGTGTGCCAATTTTCAAGTCAATATATTAAACGGTTCCAGAGTAATCGTGCGCACAAAAAAGTTACAGACCGACAGAACGACAAACAGAAATTGTTTTTTGCTCAAACTTAAAATCTCGACGTTTCTAAGCCTGTTTGAACAATAAATATTTTAAAAAATTTTTTTTGTTACTATACTTCCACTGGATGTGGAAGTAATTGTTGTGTTGATAGACCAGCAAAAACTCGAAAATTCAGATAATATTCATTATTTTAATCAGATACCACTACTGTAAGTCTATTTTATTGTTTTTGTAAAGTTAATAAAAAACAGTAATGACATACAAGGGCAGACATGTTTCCGATATTCGAAAAAATCTTTCAGATTTCGAGCTGCTGTAATTTTTAAACAATTGATGTGAAGGAAAATTGTTTAGTCAAAAGGTTTATTAAATTTTATAATCTACAATATTAATAATAACTAGTTTACTACGTGGAAACAACTGGGACAGAGATAATTGCGAAATCTACAGTAAGTACAAATTCTCTCCATTCTGGCGGCTGTAAATCTTGAAGTACTAACAGTAGAGTAGAGTAGAGAAAAATGGTTTAAATGGAGATAATCCAGAAAATCTATTTTAATCCTCATTTTCCAGCGTGGCGCGGCGGTCGTAGCGACAACGATATTTTTGTGAAAACATTAATTAGTGATAATGAAAACCCCCTTACATCATACAAACAAAAACTTCCTTATAGGAATTATTCACGTCTCAAATGACAGATTAACTGTACTACATTATCATTTTATTGATTTTGAATTTCAAAAGTATGTACGTACTATAAATTTATGGATACTAGATAGTATAGCAAATATAAGGATTTGCTTTCGTAAGCATCTTTACTCACACTCTGATTTCCCGGTGCTATTGCATATTACAAGAACAAATGTATGCAATATTGTTAACTCTCTTCTATATTTCTTCGCTCCTTGAATATAAAATATCAACAGATCACTTTGATTAAATATTTTACAAAACTCATTTCGTTAGATGACGCATTTCAAATATGCTTCATTTTTTTTTGTAATTATATTCTCTTGTAGTCTGTTTTAATGAAAATTTATGATATAGTTTACAGAATATAAAACCTTCTATTGTTATCATATTAAATGGATATTTAATACAACATTTTCAATAGACTTGAAAATCCCTATTTTAACCAAATTACAATGCCCACCCAAGCTCGCATAAATAACGTAAATCACAAGAAACTTATTACTAGCAATTTATAGGCAAAAGTATACAAATATAGCTTTATAGTGTGTAGTATAAACCATTTTCTAAGGAGCCCATAATTAGAATAAGAAGTTCTATCTATATCGATACCGTTTATTGTGTTTCTATTTTAGAGAATGGATGCTTCATTGAGCATAAAAGAACAAAGCTCACAAATATATCGACCTTTTCAATGTCCGCCATGGAAAATCGAGCTTATTTAAGTTTTCTCGGATACATTGTTTCCGAGAAATAAATTTGTAAATAAAAGTTTAAGGCTCATTTAAATTGTTCCCGACAATATACAAGGCATAAAAACGAGATTTATGCTCCCTAGTAGTTGTACGGTTGCCTAATTTCTGTTTTTACTACATATTAAAGAGGTTCGCCGAATTCAAAACTGCTCTAGGAATGTAGAACTTACTGTGTTTCGACTTTTACGCAACTATAAAGCGTGAGTTCCTCATTTACATAAGTTTTGTTCCAGTAAAAAGTGAAAAGCGGCTTACTGAACTTTTTAAATTAACATATCTGAATGCTACTGTTGAAATTAGCAACTATTATTGCTGGACCTTCTAATTTTCTGCTTTTTCCTTGTTCTGAAAATATACTAAAGAAAAGAATATGTTATAATAGTACAAAATAAAAAATAGTATAATACCCTCTAGTTTCTGGTACACTAGTGGCACCTAGATATCTTGGGTCGATCCCTATAATAAGATAGAGTGAAATATAAATATCAAAATAATGTACGTGAAAGAAAACGATATATTTAACATTGATGCCAGGCACTTCAGCATGTTAAGAGTTCTGCCGACGACTAAAAATTGCTAAACAGAAAAGTGGCAACAGCTTAGGTTAAATCTGTTTCTTTTCAGCATTTTTTTACCCATTTCTCTTCTCTTCTAGCATTGGCATCGACTCAATATTTTAAAATGGCACTACTGTATATCAATAGAAGGAGCACATACGATGGTACATCTAATAATTTGAGAGTTGATGATATAAATCTTTTCGACCCAGTAGAAATATGCAATGCTTTTGTACATTTTTTCCGGCAGTTTAGCAGCACCCCCTACTAGCAATAATGAGCACTTTGTTAATATATTAATAATAATTATGATCAACTTCAAACTGAATATTTTTCCTTCACAATGGAAATTCTCTAAGATAACTCCAGTTTTCAAGGGACCAAAATATGCAACTATTGTTCAGTTATCATAGTTTGCAACTTTGCAACTTTGCAAAATATTTGATCACGCCTTTTTTCACTACAAACGTTTTTTCATAGATGCTCAACATAGTTTTATCAAAAGCAGGTCAACTGTTACAAACTTAGTTTGTATGACAGAATTCTTAATTGACGCTACTGATGGAGAATTTTAAGCAAACGTGATTTATATTGATTTTTCGAAGGACTATTGAAAGAACTGGTTAATTTTGGTTTCCCTCAAGACTTTTTGACGTTCTTATAATCTTACGTTCCAAACAGAATTCAAGATGTAGTGTTTTGTGGTTACAATTCTGTCCAAATATCGACTATTTCTGAAACGGGTCCCCGGAGGGTACCCTTCTTCTTTATTTTATATTTTATTCATTAATGATATTATTGGTAGCTTGACAGTACCGTTATATTCCGACGATAAAAAAAATATATTGACATTATCTTATACGTCAACAAAACATAATTTTGATCAAGGACTGGTGCAGAAAAACGAATTTACCTTTAAATATCCAGAAATACAACGCAGTGCCCTACTCCACCAAGAAATTCTTGATCGACTTTGATTAACTTATTGATAATAAGACACTCTCGAGACACTTTGTGTGATTTGGGAATTATTTTTGACAAAAAATTGTCCTTTAACAGTCACATTACATGCATCATCACAAAGACCTACAAAGCTTTAGGATTTATTATCAGAAACACCAGTAATTTTCAGAATATTCATACACTGAAACTACTATACACTACCTTTGTCTGCTCTAATTCAGAAGACGCCGATCGTATATTGATAATTTGGAAGGAACTCAACATAGGTTATTAAAACATGCCAAGTTTAGAACAGATGGGAAATATACTGCTATAGGATTCCCTCAATCCGATCTTCTCACACATTTCTTCTTCGACTCACTCGAACATAGGCGCATAAAGGCGTATCTATTTTTTTTTACATAAGACTATTGATAACGATAAAAGCTGCTCCCAAGTTTTAGGTATGTTAAATTTTCACATTCCTAGAGCTGAGGCAACCGCACTAATGAATATAACAATATTAACATATTATTAACATTAATAGAAAATAGAGATAACGCATGATTTTTTAAATAAAATAAAACACATTGACTCTTAAATTTTATTTTCATGCCTTATTAAGACATCACATTCATTATATCATCTCATACTTTAACTAAAACACTGATTTCTCTTTTCTGTTTCAGGTGAGTCTCATTCTCTTGTTACGATGCATTGAACGATAGTAAGTACACATTTTCCTTAACGCTTCTACAAATTGACATCCCCAAAAGGAGAGTACAGTTATCCAAGGTGCCCTAGAATGGAGTTTCCAAATATAAACCTGTCATTTCTGAGCCTATATGTAACCCAACTTACCTCAGTACAAAAGAGTATCCTTGTGAAATATTAAGTATTGTGAAAAAATGTCTACAAATGAAAGATATTTGATTGATATCAAGTGTACATCGAATACTCATAGATAGATAGCTTCCATGAAAATTGTATAGTTTTATCTTCTGTTTAACGTAAGTTATCGGGATTTTCTCTCTGCATCATTCTGAGAGTATGCCATTCCTCGAGGATGCATCTTTCAATTAAGGTAAGTTTAGTTATATGAGCCCAATATGAACTGAGGAATGGCAGGTTACCATTTAGGAACTCAATTTTGGAACATTTTGTATGATCACCTGCCCAAAGAAATCTAGACAGTTTGGTTTCTTTACTTCATTCTATTTAAATTTTTATTGGGTTAATAATTGAGTTAATAGTCCGAGAGCTTGCGATAGTTTTGGTTGGCTCATATTATTAACTCTATAAATTCGTTTCTCGTATTGTACATGTCCTGTTAATTGGAAAATGGCGAGTCTGCCATGCGAGTAGTTAGACAAAGCTCGTCTAAACTAGTAAAAAAATAGTGTCACTGGAAGACTAGCAGATTACGTTTTTCTTGCATTCTACACCATAAACTATTGATACAAGAAGTTTCAACATTAATGATTTAACTCTAGCTACTTCACTTCTTTGGCATACTTGTTCAAGTGGCAAATATATTTTGTCCCACAAATATGATGGCGGATAGAATTTTTTCGAGCATTTCATGATGTACATAATCCATAAAGAAAATTTGATCGTTAATGGTTTCAGTCAACGACACTATTTTTTTTTTTTAATAGTTGAAACACTTCTAACGAGCCTTGTCCCGCGCGTACCCTGGCAGACAACCATCTTCACTATTTATAGCACAGAAATAGTAGAATAATGTTAAAAAGAATGTTAATAAAATCTCCCAAAATTTTCTGTCACTTCCTCCCTGGCTATAAATACAGTGTGTGTAGTGGCGGGATAGACATAGGGGGTAAGAATTGCAACATCACGTGTGCCAGCTGGCTGAAATGAAATAACTGAGAGCTGGGATGCTTCAGTGGTCTAGCGCCGACTCTATGCCGCCGACGGGCGAGTTTGCTGTTGCTGGGTTGTCATACCTCTCGCGCTACGTGAATGTACATGCCTAATCGGCAACTATACGCACTGTATACATTTAATGATCTAAAAAAAATATGATAATTTTGCAATAAAAATGTGACTTCACAAAAATCTCCTAATTTATTATAGACAATTGCAAATGATATAAAAATCTATTCTGTTTCCTTTCATAGTTGCTCATCAGATCGTGCAAAAGCTGACACTGAGTTTCTGTTCGAAATATATATTTTTCACGTCGCTAAACCACAAAAAGTGTCTTTGCTTTGATTAAAAACACGCCCTTGAGAAAGTTTTGAGATATTTAAATGAAATATTGCAGATATTAATATAATTAGTTCGACTAGGTCAGAAACGTTGCCTTCTTAATACGAGGCAGTGGATTGCAGGCCCTCGCACAGGGCAATAATAGAACTGTATCCAGTACAGAAAATAATTGAGAAGACTAAAAAAAAGTATCTGTAATTTTGTCTAGAAAGCCAGGAGAAGAATACCCCTAATGCTTGTTACCGCTAAACTTTGACCTCGATATATTTTTAGGGCCAGGTAGCTGACATGTTTATTTTCTTTAAACCATTTTCTAAAAAAGGTTTTGTACAAATGAACCGTTTTCGAAAAAATATTACTCTTTCCGTTTTTATAATTAATTTAAAACGGTTAAATTAGCAAATTTAGTCTGTTTGTATTTCGGGTTTATTCATTATTAGGCCTTGTTTTTATTCTCGAAATAGTATATTGTGTATCTAGGTGTGAATGCGATACATTCCCGGACGACGATGCAAGCATCGAAGTCTGGGAATGTGCTTTCACACCGAAGTACACATACTATTTTTTTCTGAAATCACAATAAATACTATGTTAAACGTATAAAAAAACCGCTGCCCAAGGAATCATTACTTCCACATCCAGATTCTCTATCCAAGTCACTCACAACGAAAAAAACTTTGTATGTGAAAATAACCGTTTATGGAACTTTAATAATATAATATTTGAAATCCTCTACCCCAAAAACCCATAAAACGATACCCCACATCGGTAGTGGGGTGGGGGGTGGTGATAGGGGGTGGTAGTGGGGGTGGATTTAGTAAAAAAATATTTTGAGGTTTCTGGTTCCTATACATAGGTACACTAAGTCACAATTTTTTTTCATCCCCTTTAATAAGGGGGTGGGGGTGGTAATGGGGGTGGCTAATGCCAAAAATTTTTTGAGACCTTATCTTCTCTTGTATATACTAAATACCAATTTTATGGACTATTACCTGCTTGATTGACCTATTTACCCCAAATTTACCCCCCCTTCGACGGAACAAGATGAAAATATAATCTAGTTCTAGATCTCGTCTAAGTACATATGTGTACCAAATTTCAAGTTAATATCTTAAACGGTTCCAGAGTAAACGTGCGCACAAAAAAAAGTTACAGACAGACCGACAGACCGACAGACAGACAGACCGACAGACAGACAGACCGACAGACAGACAGAAATTTTTTTTCGCTCAAACTTAAAATCTCGACGTTTCATGACATTTTGGGCCTATTTGGACAATAATAATTTTTAAAAAATTTTGTCGTTACTGTACTTCCACTGGACGTGGAAGTAATATAAACATTAAAAAAAAAAATTCTGAAATCACAATCAATACTATTTTAAACGTATAAAAATCAAAAGTATTACCATATTAAAATATATATAAAAAACCGTACGGGAATGTTACTTCCCGGCCTAGACCGGGAAGTAACATTCCTGTACGGCTTTGTTGATCGTTACTTGGCAACGGATCTTTTCCAGTCTGTTTTCTGATAGTTTCCTAGCAACGGACTAAAATGCTGGAATTGTGCATTTTTCGCTCTAAAATCGCGCCGAAAATATAGACATTCCCGATCGATTTCAGAAAAACATATTTTTCTGTTTCTTAACACGATTGCATAAATATGTGAGTTATCTGAGTAAAACTAACATTTTGTATTCTAGAAAATGTACAGTTTTTATCAATTATGTTAATTTCTTCCTTTCAAATTACCTACTGTGTTTGTGTCCAAAATTTAACGATGATGTCAGTCCTCATTTTTTTTTTTTAATAAGTCATTTTATTGGTATCAAACAAGGGTAACTTTTCCTAGAAATTTGTTTAAGAAATTTAAAAAATATCCCTTCAAATTCCAAAAATATGTCTATCCTTAAAATTGTTTGTCATATCGACTTTTATTTAAGGGTAAAAAGAATTATGGGTTTTCCACCTCTTGGCTTCCTAGGCAACATACGAAATGGAGCATATTCTTGCATAACAGATACTTACTGTGTACCTATACTGTCCAAATTTTACTACAATCTATACAGTAGATAGAAATTGCCTCAACAGGAGACTTTTGATACTAATAGGGAACGTAAGCTGGGTTTAGACCGTCATAAGACAGGCCAGTTTTACCCTACTGATGCTCAGTACGAGAGGAACCTGCTCAGTACGAGAGGAACCTGCTCAGTACGAGAGGAACCGCAGGTTCGGACATTTGGTTATCGCACTCGCTCGAGAGGTTCAAAACAATGTGACTTTACTAGGCGGTCGCGGTTCGCCACGATCATCGCACTAGTCCTATTCGCCTTCGAGATCGATCCTTGCCATATATTTCCCCATATGTCTGGGACTCCAATATGGATCTACTAAGTTTCCAATTTAGTAGAGATAGTCATACAATGTGGGGCTGCAGAATTTGTTCAACAATATAAAAGATGTACATTATAAAAAAATTGTTTATTTGAATATTTTTTCATAAGCTGAAGTTTTGACACTGACAAGATATACAACAATCAGAAACAATTGTAAATGTAAACTGCTAAAAACTGATGTAGGCTTCTATAAATCCTATTTTTATAAGAATGGACATTATAAATTTTGTCGGTTAGAAGCTATAATATTTGAACGTATTGTTCCTACTAAAATATGAAAAACTAGGGAAAACCGTTTAAGTTATGGAAATCAATTTTATTAGCTATTGAAATTTTTATATGAATTCGAAACGATAGTACTCTGAAGTATACTTATTTGCATCAAATTAAATGCCAATTAATACCATCTAATTTGTGTAACTTATTATCACAGATAATTTATAATTCAATTGCTTTTATTCTATAGCTGTATGTTTTGTTAATTTGTCTCATTTTAAATCATTAAATGAATCTTCTAAAATGTACTTAGTAAATAGATTTGTATAAATGATGAAGTGATTTTACAGCTTACAATAGAATCTGGGTCATTTTTTGCTAATAATTTCATTTAAGATTATGTCATACCAAAGTTTGTTATATATAAAATAAAAGCAACTTTTCTATATTTTTTTTCTTGATGAAGACTCAGAGCAATTAACTAGAAATATTAGATGTTCAGTAAATACGTTGAAGTAGGAACATCATCAAGTACATTATTGAAGTACTTGATTTTAAATTATTTTGACATTTCTTTAAAATTGTTAATGTACGCTTTTGAAATTGGTCGCTAATGTTTTGCTCGAAATTTTTTCATGTGTAAATCTCAGTAAATGATTTAATGCAAGCGTGTAAAAGCCATTATAAAGACATTGATAAAAATTCTTAAACGTATTAATATCTTAAATGTTTATTATTTAATACAAGCATATAAATGCCATAACAACGGTATTGATCAAAATGTATTCGAATTAAATTTCTATTTTATAACAATTTGCCATTGTTTAGCATTTTAAATACTTTTACTTATTGTACCGTTGGATGTTCCGCTATGCTCGTACATCTTTAAAGTTGCAGGAAAAACGAAATATAGGAATTTGTATATGCCAGAAACTGGTTGTTGGGCCTTAATCATATCCTTATTTCCGGGAAACATGTGGGAAGGAGAATCTCTTGCTTGTATCGAAGTTGCGGCTTACTTCCGAGAAAATATGTGGTAAAGAAAAAGCTCGTGAAAGGGTCTACAACATCCATAATATAAATTATCCCCTTGTTTTATATTGACCGTCAGCAAAAATTGCAAGGAAAGTATCTTTATTGTGTATACATCACATTTTTTAATAAAATATATCAAAGAAATACGCTGACTGTGTGAAATGCAACTAAATACATTTTCCGAAGTTTCCAAATTATGCTCCGTCAGCTACTTTGGTCGTGTCGGGTGCTCACATATCCATTGTTTGTTGTTTCAATATGATGACACCAAATTTCCTTGAAAATTCGCTACATATTTCGCAGTATTAAGCACTTTCTAATATGTTCTGCAACTGCTTATGCATTCCAGTTATATCATTTTAATTAATTATCTTTAAATTAGGGCATAAGAAAATCATTTTACTAATTAGTGTATTTGGTAGCCCATTATTATACGTCATGCGCTAAACAACTCATGGAATTATTTCTATTTAATATGATGAGTTTGTAACTATTTCTCTTTTAATTATCTTCTCCAGTTTTCGTAGTTCTAAGTGTTGAGATATAAAGAAATATTTGTGCAATATGTAATACAGCTTTATGCTTTGAAAAAGGAGTTATTATATTTGGGTAACGGTAAACTAAATTACTTTTCGTATGATTATATCAGTGTAATTGGGAGCTTTTTGTTATTTTTTGCTCTGGATCGTTTTTAAATTGCATATGTGACCCCGTAAAAACCACCGAATCCTCCCCCAACTTTAGTAATCAACAAATACAAGAAATGTATTTATTGTTCACCATATCACAAAATGACATTTATTTGACAGTTTCCAAGAATGTCATTATTGATAAAAGTTAAAAAAAAAATTCACAGCGCGAAATAAATACGTTGCCAAATTGAATTTTTTACATCCAACAGTTGTATATTAACAGTTTTCATAAACAATTTCACTCATAATTTAACGGAAACTTACTTGACCAGTATTATTACTAACATTAATGATAATATGTATTCCTGGAATTACAGGATGTGCTGAAAATATTTGATCCATTTATATTAAAACATGATGCTTGATTTCGACGTTGTCCTGATTTTCACTATTGACTATATCGACAGACAGTTATTTCTGTATTTTTGCTTGAAAATATATTTTTTGACATCTCTGTTTGGTTCCGAATGCTGTCTTCTCTATATCTCTCAGCATCTGTTAAGGATTTCTATCTGTGATGACGTTTTAAGGTGAGAATATCGATTCCAGAATCAGATAATAGTGATGGCGAAAAAGCTGTGAAGCAGTCCCGCCCATAGACATTATTCGTTTGTGGTCCCGCTATGATTCTAGCAGTACTACTAAACCCATATTCCTGACAGTATGTATGTCAGTGAATGATGCAGAAAAAATATAATATTAAAGCGTTTGTAGATATATATTTATCTATTCAATACGTATTTTTAATTTAGGTTGTTTAGAAATTAAGTTATGGTTGTTTAGTTAAGCAGAGAGTATTTCTGAGAGATAAATTTCTATGAATTATAATGTACAGTGCATAGTTTTGATTTCCAAAATTATTAACATGTACACTTTTTCCTTATATCTTCCCAGAGCCAGTGTGTTTAACTTATCTTTATAAGTAACTTTGTGTAATTTGTACCTACTCATGTAATAATTGATTTTTAATTTTAGTTGCCGCAGTGGATAATTATCTTGTAACTTACGTTTTTAAATCAGAATATATTTATAATATTTATATTAAACTTGTCCCTGTATGAGCTATATTACAAACTTTACATGTAAATTGTACCTGAAGGATCTTCCATCTGAATAAATTGCAAGAGCCTAGTAAACACTTTATAAATTCGAACTAAAAGTTTTGATATAGTTTTTCGTAAACATTAGATAATTATTATACTCTCCGCAAAAACGAAGAGTATATTGCATTTGGTCGGCACATCTCTAAAACAGTAAATATCGCTCGTAGAGAAAAATTATTTATATCATTATGTTAGTGAACGAATTCTGAACAACTTTCAAAATATTCGTCTGTCCATCTAGCCGTCCGTCTGTCTGTCTGTCCGTCCGTCACGTTTCTTGTAAGCACGATAACTTAAGAAAGAACAGTTCGATTGTATTGAAATTTGGAAAGTAAGTTAGCGCTACCGAGAGGAAGAACCCTATTGTTTTTGAAAAAAAAATCAATTAGTAAATAAAAAAGTTATTAATCATTTAAATTTAAAAAATATATGTTTTCTTAATTTTTGTCATTTGTATTAAATAGAAATCTTGCGAAATGTTATTCTCTATAATTTTTTTTGTTTATACATTTTACTAATATAATAATATATCTAATTTCTTGAAATATAATATTCGAATCATTAGATATTATTGTTTTGGTATTATGCAAATTTCAACTTACACACTTTTTATTTATTATGAAAATACCTACTTTCTGTATATTGTTGCCCTAATCTTGGCATGCTAATATACTAGTTAGGTAAATACTTTAAAACACTCATTATTGGCTAATCAATCAAAACAACTACTCTTCTAGCTAATACTGACGAAGTATTGAATTACATGATAGGATTCGAATCATAATATATATTACAGACATTCAATTTTTGTAGTGATGTGTCATGGTCCAATGACTAAAACATTGTCTGGCTATCGAATCACTGTCACAGCCAAACCTGACCTGTCCCTACCCTACATTCACCACGGCGCTACGCGTCGTCGTTGCCTGGCTGGCTCTGGGCCAGGTTCTAGGGAGGCGCATACTTGTATATGCTTAATATAAGAAATATATATGCTTTGCTTTTTGCAATCCAAAGGTCTTATGTTCGAATCCCTGACAGGGTGTTTTTTTTTTCATTTTCTTTTCATATATTTTTTTTCACAACAAAGTTGGTATCACAAAATTTAGAATATCCAAAAACTAACATTATTTATAAGAAAACTGCGAAGAGTATCCTATAGAATGTGTAACAATGATATAAAAAGCTCAGTAAATCGGCGAAGAGTATAGTGCTTCCACTAGTTTAGAGTACGTGTTTTGATTCTTATCATTACAGTAGAATGCCAAGTATGCGCCCGTCGAGAGTTTTTAATTTTTGAAGTTATTAATATTAGGTATTGAGCAATGTGTGAAATGAAGAATGGCTTAAAAGAAGTTCTGAAGAGGGAAGAAGGGTTAGAATTTCACGTCTCATTGATATTTTCACCAACATACCAACATTCTCAAATATGGCCTTTTATTAAAACTTGCATAATTCAACAAACTTCTGACCAATCCATACTTCTTAAAATTGCTGTTTCATTTATAGTAAAACTCAAAAACATCACAGGAGGTATTATTATTAATAAGAACGTTCACTTCTTTTAAATTTTTGTAGTCTCACTGCTGTAATTTGAAAGTATTTGTATATCCAACGTCTAAGGTGATTATTATTGAACAAGGAGAGAATAAATTCAATAAATGAGTTAAATTAGTTGAACTTAACTTTTTGCGTGCTTTCATGAATATTTGTCTTAATGTAAAATAAAAGAAGCGAACAAACTAATGAGTTTCCGTGGAATTAAAGACAAAAAAATTGAACGGGAAAAGAAATAAATGTTTTTGTTCCCTGAATGCTAATGAACTCTCTTATAACAAGTCTTGCAACTTCATCGTATCGTAATAAAAAAAGTAATGAACTATCTAGCTTGTCCCAAATTTTTAATTAAAAAAACACAAAATTATGCTATTAATAACAATTTCACTTGCAAAGTGTCGTTATTTGATGCGGAAGGATGGAATATGGGGGCAGAAAGGATGATTCGGGTTAGAAATAAATGACCGCCTAATAAATGTTGGATTAAATCTGGATCTCTGTGAGTAGGGCTTGATGTGGCGATTTCGTCACACAAAGATAATAGATGATAGACTTATCTTGTGTGTACAAGGGACTTACTCTTTATTAAAATTATTTGTCATATCCCGAGGTCATATTTCTGATGAGCTTTTAAGGCAAACATAACTTTTATAGTGCACACTATTGAAACTTGCCTAGGGATTATTCTATGTTTATTTATGGAGAACAAAGTCAATTGAGATTTTCAGTTTAAATCTAGCTAATATAATATAACGAAAAAAATACCGTGACATACGTAATATTTGCAATGTAATTTTTATAATTATTTTTCGTAGCTATGCTTATGAGACGATATATTTCCATAAATTGAACAGTATATGTATCAGATTTTGTTGTAGATAGATATATGTTATAGATATCTGAAGAATTTCTACTTATTGACTCATATTCCTTAATTAAAAGACATTTATGTCAAATTCAAAATTTACAGTACTGTTTTGGAGCTGAATATTTTTTTATAATTATCTAAAATTCTTCTTGTAGTGTACGTAAGAGGCCAAAATGATTCGCGTTCAGTGGAGTGCACTTAGATATAATAATAAATATACAATATGGCGCATAAAAAATTGTCGATTTAAAACTAAAAGCATGCAATATTTTGTTAAACTAAGAAAAAATCTGTGCGAGAGATAAGCAATTCTACATTTATGCTTCATTTTTACGGTAGCTAAACTAAAATATTATAGAACTAACTCGACTCCCAACAAAATAAAGAATTGTGAAAAATTATATACTTATAAGAATTTAGATAAACAAAAAAATAATTCCAACATTTTGATCATGAATAATATTCATATTGTTACTGATAATATACAGTTGTCTGAAGTTTTTGCAGATTATTTTTCTGATTATGTACCTAGTATCAAAATTATTGAATATTTTGGTCAAAATCTTTCTCTTCTATGTACTTTGTCCGTCAGTTTTTTACACTCAATTCACCTTTCTATATTTACTGAAGATGACATTGATGATATAGTCAACGGAATGAAAAACAAAAACTGTTTTGGAATATATCGTGTAAATTAATAAAGTTTATGCAGAATTATATTGCATGTCCCTAAAATTACAAATCTCTCATTATACAGTGGTGAATTTCTCGGACAAATGGGAATTACACTGGCTCTCCCATCATTGGCATTTAAGAGTTTCAATACACACATATGCATTTTATCGACTATTTTAAAGGACTTGTACTTTGAAATAAAAAAATAACAAAGCTAAGTATGCTTCAAGTTTTCCAGTAGATATCTTTTACACAGAACTCTCCATTTTTATATAAATCAAGTTTGCTCAGCGATTGTGTGACTTTTTTCACATTATTCGGGTAATTTTGAATCAAATTAAATAATCCAAGAAGCCTTTTTGAGATCAATGTTGCACCTAACACCTTCAGAACCTTCACTTCCACATCCAGGTGGAAGTATAGTAACGCAAACAAATAGGGTTAGAATGTCATGAAACGTCAAGATTTTAAGTTTGAGCAAAAAAAGTTCTGTCTATCGGTCTGTCTGTAACTTTTTTGTGCGCACTATTGAACCATTGAACTCTTTAAGATATTGACTTGGAATTTGATACACGTATGTATTTTAACGAGATCTGGAACTAGATTATATTTTGTTCTTATTCCGTTGAAGGGTTCGCAGGTAAATTGGGGTAAATGGGGGTAAATAGGTAAATTAAGCAAGTAAGAGTCCAGGAAATTAGTGTTCAGTATATATAAGAGAAGCTGAGGTTTAAAAAAATTTGTTGGCATTAGTCACCCCCATTACCACCCCACCCAACTATTAAAGTGTGTGTACAAAGAACCAAAGGCCTCAAAATTACTTTCTTACTTCATTCACTGCTGCAATCAATTTTGTCTAATGTCCGATCAACACGTAGCGAGAACTTATATTCCTGAAATATGTATTTTTCAAGATATTTCCGAAAAATTCAGAATTTGCAAAATCACCAAAATTATTCAAGAACAAGTAAAGAAGAATTAGCTGCAGCAGTATAATTCAAGTACCTACATTATTTTTTTTATAGGCTTAAATTTTTTTTTACCTTAGTTATAAAAAAAATTGTTTTCTTTATCATAATTTTATCAGAATCAAGTGGCTATAGAAGGCGCTGTAATTAGGTTAAATGAACGCTGTTGGTCCCATATCAAGGACAGTTGAATAAGCTTTATTTTGCAACAGAAATTTGTAATATTTTGTTTCTTTAAAGATGATTGTTTATAATAAAATCAGATAAAACACGTGTTTTTTAACCAAAAAAATTGGATTCTTTATTGTCTAGGTGCCCGCGTACATAAATGCAATTTATACATATCCTCGTATAACTTCTTGTACCGCATAATTGCGCCTAGTCTATCACTTTTTTTCCTCTGCGAGAATTTTCGTAAACGCGGCGTTCCTCCTCGGCATGAAAAAGACGATTTCCACACGTCGGACTGGAAAATCGGCAAATATATTTTGTCCGATAATTCGAAAATTGGATTCTACATATTTTTATTAAGCAATCTTGAAAAAATCAGCTGGTTATCAATAAATGTTTTAAAGTTAGGTTATGTTATGTTTAGGGTGGTAGACACCCTTAACGTTCCAAAATTTTTGTCGGGCAGTTTGTAGAAATATATAGAATATATAGGTAGAATCCAATTCTCAAATTGTCCGACAAAATATATTTGCCGATTTTCCAGTCCGACGCGTGGAAATCGTCTTTTTCATGCCGAGGAGGAACGACACGTTTACGAAAATTTTGGCAGAGGAAAAAAGCGATAGACTAGGCGCAATTATGCCGTACAAGAAGTTATACGGGGATATGTATAAATTGCATTTATGTACGCGGGCACCTAGACTATTAGATTATAAATTATTTTTAAGGAACATAATTTATGCTATTTGATTAATTGTTTAAAAATATGTAACAAAATTTGATTGAACTTTTCTGTTAGAACGTAATATAAAGGAATAAATTCATTTTCAGAGAAACACACTCTTTTAACAACTTGGCCATTTTTTATCGCAAAGCGTTATACTGAAAATGAAATTATAGGCAATTAAGTTGATTTTAGTGATAAACATTTTTTTTTTGTAAAGCCTTAATTTTTGAGTTGAGGTTTGTCGTTTGGAGAGGAGAGAAAAAAACACTAAATTTTAAGAAACCATATTTCCAACAATTTTTAATCAAATTGGACGGAACTTATCTCTAATGTAAGGTAATTTCGTAGTCTTCAAATTATATATTCTTACACATTTTGATAAAACTAGCAGTTTTCAATATATTTACAAGAAACCGTATTTCCACCACTTCCCCTCTTCCCAAAAGTTTAGCCCACAGCCGATTTTGATCGACTTTTTTACATGAATATGAGACCCTATGCAATAGTTTTCTATAAAAAAAATATCAGGCTGCATCCATTTCCAAGTCAAAGCCTAAGTGTATTCTATTAGTTGTGCCGTTTGAGTTTCAGCACCAGTATTTTTTAATATTAGTGTAAACATTTCTAATTTATCTAACATGTTCACTAATTCATGATTTAATTGTGTATGTTTCACTGTACAAAGGACAATCAATCTAAAGTGAAATGAAATAACTGAAATCTATTTCAAACAGAATTTCAAACGTTTTTTTGATTAAGTTTCAAAAGTGCATTCAATTGATTCAAAGCCTTTTATTTTTTATAAGTGTTCGGAAATGAGGAACAAGCGATCTGTAAAACTAAATTTGCAAAATCTTTCGAATAATTAACGAATGTTTGAGTTCTAAAAGCGTTAAAGAAAATCAATAACGTGCACATTGTACACATGTGGGCCACTTTAGTATGTAGTAAATGCAATTATCCCAACTTAGAAGCATAATAAATACTGGCTATATTTACTATAATGTTTGTTGGAATGAATTGCAGAAAATTGTGAACACTTTTAAATTGGACCACTTTATGTTGCTTGTTTGGGTATGGAGTCGTCTTTTATGAAGCTTGTAAAAGTCGAGATGGTTACATACTGCAAACGATTTTGTAAATTTATATTGTTTTTGTACATTATAGTGGTAAAATATCTCCCTATTTTAGAAATATATGACAGACAGACTTATTTATTAATATATTTACCCGAATAAAGAGATTGGTTTAATAAAACTGCCGGTGGAAGCTACAGTTTCATATTCTTTCCATATTGGAAGCCTTTCTTGTAAATTACTTCCTAAGCATAGTAACGGTAACAAGAATTTCAGTTCAGGCTTAGAATGTCAGGAAACGTCGAGATTTTAAGTTTCAGTAAAAGAATATAAAAACATTCTGTTTTTTTTTAAGTTTTATGTTAACTATATAAATAGAGATATGTTGGTTTCATATAAATTACTTTCTTAATCAATAGTCTAGCATTTACGATGGAAGAATATAAATAATGCAGAATGGTCAACAACTTGGCGTTAATAATGTTAATGAAATAACAAAGTACATTGCTCACAGAATTCTATAAGAGAAAGAAAAAAACAGAAGCTTACTTTTCATCAACAGTGTGATTAGTTACGAAACTAGTCTTATAAACGAGAATTATGGGATTTAAGTCATTTTCTTCTTTTCCGATTTCTTTATTGTATATTTTCTAATAAACTAAAAATTAATTTAAGTCACGAAATCTGCTCTAACCTAAATTGAATTCATGTGGTACGAACCCAGTTGTATTACCTTATATTTCACTCTGCTGCAGGATTTCTAAGTTTTTAATGGACACGAAGTAGCACTGCAAGTATGCATTAAAGCATATTAAAACTCTTAGAAAGGCATAACCAAAAAAACAAGTAATGAAATTACGAATTGTTAAAAGCTGCTTCGGATTAATAAATTTAATGGAGCTTTTAAAGCTTTAATAATGTATTTCACGTCTTGTTTAAATAAATGTAGCAGAAGTTTCCGATGAGATTTAGACACAAGGTAACGTAGTGTCTTGGAAACGGTTACAAATATCACAAATGTATCAGGAAGAAAAATGGTAATAATCAGTTATACAATGGTCCCGCTATTTCTCGTTCGCTCGAGCGGATTCGACTAAACAAATTTATTTTAAAACACTTTTGCTCTTGGGCCGTTTTTCAAATGACAAAATGCCACTTTGTGGTCTCTAAACACACACAAGGAAATAAAATAAATAGCCTGACATTTGATAAGGTTTAAAACATAGAAAAGTACAAAAGAGTTTAATCTATGTGAAGCCAACACTTTTGACATGAAAAAGTAATAACGTCGACATGACTCAGTATGCATGTATTCATTAACTTTCTTTTAATCAAAATTTCTACTGTGTGTTTCTATTACACCTCAACCTATTGCGATATATTTTTTCAAAAATATTTTGAATATGATATATCTCAGAGAATTCAGATAATTTTGTCGTGAAAATCGGTCGTTTTGAGGACGCTGAATAAAAATAACCTAGAGGTTACGAAAAGTACAATATTAAAAATTATATTTAAAAAACATTAGCGACATTTTACGAATCAATTATATCAATAAACAGGCTTGTTTAATATCAGAGATTTATACTTTCGAATCTATACTATGGATGAGGAGGAATAATAATAATAATGTTGGTAACATTTTCAATCATTACACCAAATCTATTCCAACATAAAACATTGTTATCCCATTGTGTAGAAAAATTCATGTATTCAAAGATTTATTTTTCTTAGGTCCTAAATTATTTAACTTATTAGTACCTGAAACTATATAAAATTAAATTACAAATTTAAAAGAACCTCCGACACAAAAATATCTACTAGTATAAAAAAAATAAATTAACACAATTTTAAAAATTATGAAATAATATTAATTCCATATACGAACTCTTATGATTTATTTAAATCGAGCTTACATTTTCTTTATGTCCTCGAGATCCAAGCCTACGCGGAAGAAGACCCGGAAACCAGCAGCCAGATCACCAGCTACGCGAAAGCCTTAGCACCAAGATAATTTTTGATTGTTTCATTATTCTTTCTATTCGTAGTTCCAATTAAAAAAATATAGGTTATAATTATTAAGGCATTAGTATAGAATAATTACCTGCAATACTACATGGAATTTTGATAGGATGTATATCGACTACATAAAATTGGTCTATATCATAATATAGCCGCCAATATTCTTGGCTAGAGATGTCGGTCTCGGATGTCTGGGGCCGGGCAGGACTATTGCCCTTTACCCCAGTACATCGCTGTAGACCGGGGACCGGCCTCGTGCAGGGCGGGCGAACTTACTTTACGTCGGCCCCACTCACAGATGTGAGCGGTGCAGACGATTTCGGTCCACCTCCCTGGGTCCTGGCTCGTTGGACCTTGCTGGCTAAGGCCTCTTCTGGCGTTCTTCTGTCTTCGTTTTCTTTTCTTCGCCAGCTTGTTTCCCCCCGGGGGTAGTCATCTGTCTGTTAGGTGTGTTGGAAGTTTTGGCAGGAGAGACTGCCGGTACACAGGATGCCAAATGACATCCTGTCATCCGGATCGTCGGTTGGGAAGGATGAGCTGTGTAGCTCGAGGAAGGGCAGACCTAAATGCTATTTGTAGCATTTTTGGTCTGCCCGGAGCCAGGGGGACTACAGGTACTGGACGGTATGTTGTCCGGTACCCGCAGGGTCGTGGGTGGGGTGTTTGGTGTCGTCATGTCTCTTCGGGTAGCTTCTCCATCGACGGGGTGGTCCGGGTGGCGTCACTGGGGGGTGAGGTGGGGCAGGTTTGCGAACAGGGCCCCCATCATGGTACACATCTGCTGCATTTGAGCCAGTACAGCAGCGAGTTGTCCAGCCTCTGGGGGGGGCTGTGGTGGTTGGGCAGGGTTGGTGGTTGTCCCCGCTGCACCCTGGGCTGCTCTGGCGTAGCTTAGCCCGGGGGTTGTCCTGGTGGTGGCTGACTTGTGGGCTGGTGTCTTCCGGGGGGCTGGGGTCTGTGGGCTGGCTTTCCTTTTGGGGCATCGGGGGCATCCTCTGTAACTTGCGGGGTGCGCTCCCTGGCAATTCGCGCATTTGGCTGGAGTGTCCTTTGGCTTCTGGCAGGTGGAAGTGTGGTGGGTCTCGCCGCATTTTACACATTTGGGAGTGGCCATACACCGTCCTTGTGCATGGCCGAAAGTCTGGCATCTGTGACACTGGGTGATCGTCTGTTTGGCTCTCTGTTTCTCCACTTTCACTACCAGGTAGCAACATCGAGTCACTTTTAGGATGTCTTCCTGATTTGGGGGAACCTGCACCAGCATCATCGGGATTTCCTGTCTCGTCCTCCTAGATGACATCCTTTGTACAGAGACTGGTGTGTGCCCCTGCATTTCAAGGTCTGTCTTGACTTCCTCACTGGTTACACTGGTCGGTATCCCACGTATTACTACCCTGAGAAGCCTCTCCTCTGGCAGGGCGTAAGTGTGGTATTCTTGTTTCTCGTTTTTGAATAGCCGGGTTAGTCTGCGGTGGTCATCGGGTGTAGAGGGCTCTATGGCGATACCATCTCTCACAGCCTTGGCTTTCTTGATGTCTACCCGGGCTTGTTGTAATTTTTGGGTTACCGTCGACCATGACTCGTGGCTGCGCAGGACAACTGGGGGCATCCGGGGGGCTTTGGGGGCCTCTATATCAGCACCTGTGGGGTTTGTCTCCGTCTGGCTGGTTGAGGGTTTGTCTTCGCCAGCTTTTGGCGTCCTCTTTGTTGCTGTGGGGGCTATTTCCTCGTCACTATCCGGGATGTTTTTCCTTTTCTGGGATTCCTGTATGGGGGCCACTGGGGGGGTCTGGTAGCTTCGGAAGGTGTCCATTAATTCGCGGTGTCTGAGGATGGATTCTTCCTGCTGGGATTTTAGTTGGTTGTTGAGTTCCTCGAGTTGTGCCTGGAGTCGCTCGACTTGGGTTTTTAGTCTTGCAGTTTCTTCCTCGAGCAGAGCTTGTCGTGTTCTTTTTATCCCGTCCTCGTGTGTTGTTATTGATACTGGTGTTGACGTCCTGGATGAGTCGTCTGTCTCCATGTCGAAGCTTCTGTCAGTGTTCTTTTTCCTCGGCATGTCGTTCTCTTCTGTACCTAAAAAAGAAATGGGGAAAGGAAATTGGGAAGGGTAAAACACAATTGTCCCCAGGCGGGGGACTTTATTTATCTTTTATATATCAGCGTCTTAATAAAGACGACTGATATTTCTCCTCTTGCACTCTCTGTGGGGCTTCCACTTCGCTAGTTCGCTTCGCACTGTCTTCAACTGCACACTGGAGGTCTGCACTCGTCGACTGCCACTTGAACTATGCGCATAATATAGGTATTTCATGCCTAGGTGATAGGACCAATGTGCTATTTATTGGTAGATATATAATATCTGAAATTAATATATACCCGATGTAAGTAATTTTCCTGAAATAATTTGATTGGATTCGATTGAACTTTGTAATTAGAAATTCATATACAAAATTAAATATTCTAGGAAGTTGATTTGATATAATTTTAGCACAGATTATTAGCTTCTTAATGTCCTTAAATAATTTTATTAGAAATATATCCACTTAACACTGATTTTGCGTTTATGTCCTTGAATCTTTAAAAAAGGATATTAGAACATTTCTTTGCCATTAATTTATTTTATCACACTATTAAAAATTATCAAGTGTTATGCATTATATACGTGACTGAATCCAGTTCTCATATATGAAAGAACATAAATTGAGCGTTTATTATCTGGCCCCGAAAGCTATAAATAATAAACACGCCTAACGTTTATAGTCAAAACGCAAACACACCAACTTGTTATGGGTCATTTCGTTCACTTTCGCATTTCCATTTATAACTTTGTGTTATCAGATAATAGCTATATTTAAATTGACGTATTTAACGTCTACTAAAACCGCCTTAAACAATCTACTGATTAAAAAGAAGTATAGTAGATAACAGTACTCGCCTTTATAAAAATTACACACAAAGTTTTTACTTGAACAAAGTTCTACCAAAAACTACAGCTAACTTTGTCTCCTAATGAAAGAACCGTGGAAAACTCAGAAAAAATTTAATAGTAGCTTAAACGTAAATAGTAGTAGTTGCTGCTAAATTTCCTTGAAGGAAGGAGGTTCATAGAAGATATTCGACCTCACACAGTTTCCAATAGACAATGTTTTCTTTTTAAAAAGATTACATAAATATACAGTGTTTATTGAAAACAAGTTCTTGTCTCTATTCGAATTTAAGATTTTAAAGTTTACTAGAAAATCGCTTAATTTGATAATAAAATTTTAGTAACTCCTTTATAGTAGGAGAGGTAGCAGCGGATTTACTTATGTTATTTCATCAGTCATAAGAATGAGTAGGCATACCCTTCTTAACACACTAGGCACGGAATGGAACGTCTGGCACCCCGACATAGCCGGGTTTAGTAACCAATTCAAATTCAGCTTCTTAATGTCCTTAAATAATTTTATTAGAAATATATCCACACTGATTTTGCGTTTATGTCCTTGAATCTTTAAAAAAGGATATTAGAGCATTTCTTTGCCATTAATTTATTTTATCACACTATTAAAAATTATCAAGTGTTATGCATTATATACGTGACTGAATCCAGTTCTCATATATGAAAGAACATAAATTGAGCGTTTATTATCTGGCCCCGAAAGCTATAAATAATAAACACGCCTAACGTTTATAGTCAAAACGCAAACACACCAACTTGTTATGGGTCATTTCGTTCACTTTCGCATTTCCATTTATAACTTTGTGTTATCAGATAATAGCTATATTTAAATTGACGTATTTAACGTCTACTAAAACCACCCTAAACAATCTACTGATTAAAAAGAAGTATAGTAGATAACAGTACTCGCCTTTATAAAAATTACACACAAAATTTTTACTTGAACAAAGTTCTACCAAAAATTACAGCTAACTGTGTCTCCTAATGAAAGAACCGTGGAAGTTCATAGAAGATATTCGACCTCACACAGTTTCCAATAGACAATGTTTTCTTTTTGAAAAGATTACGTAAATATACAGAGTGTTTATTGAAAACAAGTTCTTGTCTCTATTCAAATTTAAGATTTTAAAGTTTACTAGAAAATCGCTTAATTTGATAATAAAATTTTAGTAACTCCTTTATAGTAGGAGAGCTAGCAAAGGATTTACTTAGGTTATTTCATCAGTCATCTTAACATACTAGACACGGAATGGAACGTCTGGCACCCCGACATAGCCGGGTTTAGTAACCAATTCAAATTCAATTTTTTTTTCCAACCTAAAAATTACTAAGAGTGACGCAGGCTGTCAGATTTAAACCTTTTCGTTTCAAAGACCTCCCCCGACCAGTTTGGATGAAACTGGTTTAGGCCTCAAATTCTTCCCAAATGTTCATAAAACACTATTAAAATATAAGAGAGTGTGATATTGGTATTGTTCCGTTACATTTTCTTATATTTTAATAATGTTTTATAAACATTTGGGAAAAATTTGAGTCCCCGACCGGTTTCAACCAAACCGGTAGGGGAAGGTCTTTGAAACGAAAAGGTTTAAATTTCACAGCCTGCGTCACTCTTAGTAATTTTTTTGAGTTTGAATTGATTACTAAGGTGTTAAACAGAACATACCTCTGATGATTTATTGACGTTTCATAGGCCATAGGCAGGTCAAAACAACCTCTCTCTCTCTCTCTCTCTCTCTCTCTCTCTCTCTCTCTCTCTCTCTCTCTCTCTCTCTCTCTCTCTCTCTCTCTTTCTTTCTCTCTCTCTCTTTCTCTCTCTCTAGCGTGTTTATGAATAAGGCGGTTAGGATTGAGTTGGATCATTTGAAATATTATCAGGCTGCGTTATGTTCAATTAAGTACCGTATTCAATATAATCAGACTTTCATTTTTGTTTAACCCTACAGTTTATGATTTAATAACATAAAAAGTAATAAAAATATCGATATATAACATACAACCTTTTTTGTAGAGAATTTTGTGACAAACCTTTTCCTATACTTATGTTTTTTCCCTAAGATAAAGCGTTTAAAAGATATTGTAAAAAACAGTGCGGTGTCCCTAAAGGGGGTGAGAAGGGATGAAGCTTACCCCTTGGGGGGTGGGAACTTTTTTGATATGTATTCTTACACACATAAGCTAACTATTATAGACATTTCAGCTTATTATAATTTTTTTCCTTCTATTCCACATAAATTTTCCTAATTTCCGTGTACTATTAGTATTTTATATAACAAGTGACTAAAATGGTGTTTTTTTGCAAGTGGGGCGTTTATAGTACGAGTCGAAGGCGAGTGCTATAAATCACACGAGTAAAAAAAAGACATATTTTAGTCTTGAGTTATATACCAAATTTTTTGTATCGCCATTCGAAATTAGAAAACAATATAATTTTGTAAAAATAGACTACATTCTATTGCTGTTTCCATAGAAACCAATAAGTTTTATTTCACACTGTGAAATAAAATTTCTTTATTTCGCTATTTTTTCTTTATTTTACACTTGTAAATAATGACATTGTTTTGATTCATTGAAACTGTCGGACTGTAGGATATGGCGTTACAAAATAGTATTTTATATAAGAAGTGGCTAAAATGGTGTTTTTTTTTTTTACAAATGGGCGTCTATAGTACGAGCCGAAGGCGAGTGCTATAAACCACACGAGTAAAAGAAAACACATTTTAGTCTCGAGTTATATACAAAATTGTTTGTATCGCCATTCGAAATTAGTAAACAATATAATTTTGTAAAAATAGACTAAATTCTATGGATGTTTCCATAGAAACCAATAAGTTTTATTTCACACTGTGAAATAAAATTTCTTTATTTCACAATTTTTTCTTTATTTTACACTTGCCAATAATGACATTGTTTTGATTCATTGAAACTGTCAAACAAATGTCATTTTAGGATATGGCGTTAAAAAAAGTAAATTAAGCCATTTTATAATATAAATTCTGTCATTTGAAGAAAATAGAGCACATATAGAATAGAAGGCAGTCGACTTCGTTAGCATTTACTATAATTATATGGTAGGTTCTCGGTGTTTCTCTCAAAACGTCGACCTACTAATTGCCTAGATTTTATTATTTTCTGTAGCCTATTTTATTTGCATTTGATGTAATTTTTTTTTACTTGCACATATAACGGACGAAATAATTCTTCTTCAACGGATCTTCGCCTTGTACGCGGTGAGGATCCTCAGCACTTCCATGAACTAAGAGCCAGTCGCGCCGTAGCGGTATCCTAGGCTACCGGAATTTATTTATCCTAAAGCGATGACCCTAGTCGGAAAGAAGTAAATTAAATCTACTGCCTTGTAATTCTAACAGAGAATTAGAAGTAGTTTATTTTCTTGTTAAGTCATACGTAATTTAGAATTCGTGAGAGTATTTATTAATCGCAGTTACGGAATAACTGTTCTATTTTCCGTCAGAGTTCCATAAAAAATAAGTCATAAACAAAATGAGATTATGTTTTTGAGTTCCGTCTAACAAAGACTTTTATTATATTGTCCCTGCTCAAGTTTAAGTTTCCAGAACAGTAATATTGTGGAGAATTTATCAACTTCAGGACGATTTATTAATTTTAATTCTGATGAAAGCATCCGGCTGTCAACTTTTCACTTCGTAAGCAATAAGGAAGTTCAAATGCGCATCTCGATGCTTTGAAAAATGTACCTGTGGCCAACGAACTCCTGTAAAACTCTGTATATTTTATATATCCAAAACAATGTTACTAATGTTGGCGGGATCGATTCCGAATCGGGAGAATAAATTGTGTTCCCGTGCACAATTTATTTTGCTAATGGTTATCTTTTTATCGTAATGATCCCGCCAAAGAGTACTTTTAACACGTCTTTTCTAATAAAAGAAAAAATAAGAGCTGTTCCATTAAGAACGCAAAAAGCTTTGAACCAAAGGAGTAGAAGGTAACTTTTAGAAAGCCGTTTTCCAAACACAAAAACAAGTCGATTTAACTTAAAGTTGAAAATGCGAGAGCATAAGTTTTCGAAACTTCATTTACAAATTTGTATAGGTATATTGTTTTTTATAGCGGGTGAAGTCGAGATAAAATTGTAAATAGCCACATTAAAATTTAAATTGCTTTCCACATGTGAATAAAAATTATCATATTCATATAGACATATAAAGTGCTCAACTTTTTATTGGATTTCAGAAATATATTCCCGGAAAAAGTTGTTTCATATAAAATTTAATAAAAAAAATGTACGTAAGGGAGCTCATGAGATATTAAGTCACACTTCTCAGCAATTAATCCAAACCAGCAGCCCCTTTAAAACCTGACAACTTCCCTATTGTTCTAATTGTATATTGTTGAACAGTACATATTAAACGTAGACGAAATAATTATTTATATATTGCTGGTAAACTAGTGAAAGATGTAAAAAATTCTTGCAATAAAGTTAGGTAGTTGATGTAACTGCAACATAATAATGAAAAGTAGATAGGCATATTGTGGAGAGACCAGCGTGGTAAGGTGGGTGGCCGAAAAGGTTGTTGATACATCAGCCAAAGCTGAAAACGGCGACCGACAAAGGTACCTCTACTCCCCTGCCTTCTCCGTTGGCCTTACGTTGGCACTTGATGAAAACCGTCCCCAGCTTTTAGACTATTAGTATTATGTACTAGATTTGTACAGTAACTGAAATTATGCGTCCACTTCATGTTAAACGCTGTTATATTTCTTTGTCAAATATGGCAATATAAAGAAAGGCAGACAGGAAGTCTTGAAAGTCCTTTGAAAATTAAACGTTAAACGAATCATGAGAGCTTTGAAAACTTTCTGGAAACTTACTAGTTAGAGAATTTGGCCTACGGCTGAGAGAACTATCCAAATAAAACTCATATTACTGTGGACCTCTCCAACAGCTTGATTTATGGGATGTTTATACGGTGACAGTTATTCGACTTATATACATATATTTTAAAAATAACGAAACTGTTAATGCTATTTCGGTACCTATTCTGAATAACAGAAGCTCATTCGATGAAGGTATTTACCCACAAAAATTTGCAAACTGAATAATTATTTTTTTAATAAGTTCGTGAAAGTGTATAGAATAATATCCTCAAAAGTTTACATTTCGCTCGGATGCAGAACATAAAAAAAAAATTTTTTAAAAAATTGTTTTCATCCATTTTTTCAATGTTTTGAAATTAAGTCAAGCTAGAAAAAAATAAAAATACACATGAATAGATCACGTATTTATGAGCAAAAAATGTCCTAACAAAATTTATCGCTAAAGCTACAGTTTTCCTGGAAAAAATAGTCGAGTGTAACGTTACAACCCGGAGCGAGATACATGCGCGCGCGCGCTTGAATGCGCATAACTGTGACACCGACGCACTGAATTACATGTCACTAAATCAGAATTTGTTCAATCTATATTAGGCCAGTGGAGTTAGCGAATATGCATATTGTAATTCGTTTCAGGATGCCACGTGGATTAAACGATAGTTTTATTGATTACAAACATGACCCTGAATTTGGTCCACTTTTTGACCGCCGGAACATTGTTTATTTAATGATTTATTGTTGAAAAATTCCAAAAAATCTACTTTTTTAAAGATAACTCAAAGGCCTTTGACGATAGGTTTTTCAATTTATAGATACTGTTAGAACTTTGAAAAACGGTTAATTTGAGAGGTGTTTCGTTTAAAACGCTTGAAAATTTGTTTAAATAATTGCAAAAAACCGCGAAAATTTTCGCAACTTGCAAATATTTTTCATTCTTTAACAAAAGCACTTTAGTGCTTGAAACTTTGACAAAATATGCCTTTTATCACCTCAAAGTTACCTCTAAAATTTCAACAAAAAATTTTAATTAGTTTAAGAGACATTCAATTTGTTTATTAAAAACATGAATAATGTAAAATGCAATTTCACTCAGTTCCCATTGTCGTAGAGGGTTGATCTGGACATCATTTTTTTTTGTTGAGACTTAAACTTTATGTTTTCCATTAATGGTAAATCAAATTTGCATTAGTTTCAACTTCAAAATGGCGTTTGAAAAAGTGTCACATTTTGAGGTTAGGTTTTTTGCTAATAACTTTTAAATAAATGAAGATTTTGCAATATCGTTGTTGCTGGGGTTTTTTCACACATTTTCAAAAAAAAAATGACTGTAGCCTTACTAGAAGCCGAGATGATTTTTTTTAATAAATTCATAATTTGTTTATTAATAAACATTAACAGCTGAAACTTGTCGAACAACTAGTTTAATAGTCTATATTTGTAATAGAGCTGAGTTTGGGGGAAAAAATTCAATTTGCAACGATAACAATAATTAATTTTAAATCAGCGTCAAAACAGGAGTGAGAAGCATGAGTCATATCTGTAACGAATTTATTAAAAAAAAAATCATCGGCTTCTAAGAAGGCTACAGAGTAATTTTTTTTTGAAAATGTGTGAAAACACCCCAGCAACAAAGATATGAGAACGATATTGCAAAATCTTCATTTGTTTAAAAGTTATTAGCAAAAACCTAACCTCAAAATGTGACACTTTTTCAAACGCCATTTTGAAGTTGAAAATAATGCAAATTTGATTTATCATTAATGAAAACATAAAGTCTAAGTCTCAACAAAAAAAAGGATGTCCAGATCAACCCTCTACGACAACGGGAACTGGGTGAATTTGCATTTTACATTATTTATGTTTTTAATTAACAAATTAAAATTTTTTGATGAAATTTTAGGGATAACTTCTATATTTCTTCAAAGTTTCAAGCACTAAAGTGCTTTTGTTAAAAAATGAAAAATATTTGCAAATTGCTAAAATTTTCCCGATTTTTTGCAATTATTTAAACAAATTTTCAAGCGTTTCAAAGGAAACATCTCTCAAATTAACCATTTTTCAAAGTTCTAACAGTATCTAGAAATTGAAAAACCTATCGTCAAAGGTCTTTGGGTTATCTTTAAAAAAATCGATTTTTTTGAATTTTTCAACAATAAATCGTTAAATAAACAATGTTCCGGCGGTCAAAAAGTGGACCAAATTCAGGGTCATGTTCGTAATGAATAAAACTATCGTTTAATCTACGTGGCATCCTGAAGCGAATTACAATAAATTTCAGTCTTTTTTTTACTAATTCTACTGGACTATATGAGTATTGGTTCATTTAAAAGATGGAAATTTTAGCTTTCTCATGCTTTTCTGTTTTAAACAATACAAGCAAAGGACGGATGAGAAAAATATACTTATATATATATATATATATATATATATATATATATATATATATATATATATATATATATATATATATATATAATCACGTCCGAACTCAATCGTCGCTATAAGAAATATAGAAAAAAATAAAAGCCCTTCAAAAAAATTCTTTCTTCATTGAGAACTGTTAAAAAGTATGTACATTTCATGATTATTATGGTTTATTAAGTTGTAGTAACGTGGATTCAAAAAAAAGTACATCTCAAATCATTTTAATTTCCTTGCTTGAAGATTTTCTTGATAAATTTATATAAATATATAAATTAACTTGTATGCATTTTTTCGAAAATATTATTAATCAGATCATGATAAGAAATTGCAGTTTTCACGATCTTATCCTTATAACTATGAAAATATCTTTGATTGTTTTTGAATATAAATTCTGGAACTTTTCCAGTACATTAACCAATGTATAAGGAATCCATTGGATATAGCTGAAATGTGGATAGGTGTGCCTATAACAAACACAATACAGTAATGGCACGTAAAAACTCATGCGAGCGATGCAGCGGCTATGTGTGGTGTCTGTGTATGCGTTCATAATTATATTATTTTCCCTCCTGACTCACAATCTATCCTCTTATTCACTGAGAAAAATGTTAAAAATGTGTAATCAGAAAGAGAAAAAAGTTTTATTTTACTCGTTAAGAATTTTTAGAAGTGCTCTTGGCCGCGCAGAGTGACAAAGTTACTTCACTATTTTTTTCCGGGAAAACCGTGGCTTTAGCGATACACTTTATTAGAACATTTTTTGTTCAGAAACACGTGGTCTATCCACCTTTCTGTCTTGACTTAATTTAAAAATTTTGAAAAATGGATGAAAAAAAATTTTTTTTCACTTTTTTTTATGTTCTGCCTCCGAGCGGAATGTAAACTTTTCAGGATATTATTCTATATACTTTCACAAACTCATTAAAAAAAATTTTTCAGTTTGCAAGTTTTTGTGGGTTTCACTATAAAATGTTCTCTGTTGTCTGGGCTGTTTTCTATACATCTCCTTGAAATTCGTCTTTATTTCAGAATGTTTCTCGCAATTATTTTAATTCCCAGGGATCTTTTTTTACATAAATAGTTGAAATATTTCAGAATTTTTATGGTATATTATTCAGCGTGCGTATAATGGTTGCTATTTCTCGCGAGGGTGATGTTTACGGCACGAGCCGAAAGCGAGTGAGTAGTAATAAAACTAAAAAATACACTTTTTGGTGCCATATTATTGTATTGTCACCAGAACTACACGTGTATGAAATTTCAGCTCAACTGGACATCGTTAAGTGGTTCCAAATTAACTTGCAAGATTTGATCAAAACCTAAGACGTGGACTAAACATCTTGACAAACATACATGCAAAACAAGTTAAACAAAAGCTTAATGCAAAAATATAACCAATATTGACAAATAACGTATCAAATTAGTTTAAGCTTAATCATCTTCATATGCCTACTCGTTTGGACAAATGCACTTCAGTGTTTTTTAAAAGCTCATAAGACCTAGAAGTGTAGGTGGAAACGCCCCACGTCACTATATCGAAATATTTTTCTTTACAACCACTTAACTGTCTGTTGTGCTCAAATTATCGGTAGTGGGGTAATTGGTTATCGATCTCGACATGTTTATAACTTATGAGAAAACTTTACTAACGATCCGACACCAGATTAACTTTAATCCAGAAAATATCCAAAAGCTTGTTTCATAAGTTTGGCTGTTTCTATAGAAATATATAGCACAGGTGGTGTGCAAATCAATTCCAAATTGTTTCATTCAACAGGCCTGGTTTAAAATCCTAACCGACGCAGCTTGAGTCTTAAGCTTCAGTAGGAATAAATAAAACTGTAGATTCAATGTGTCAGTGATCTCATGCACATGCTTTTTCTACTATGTAACAAGGAGAAATTCAATCCAGGTAAGTGGTGGAGCTAATCTTGTAGGCCGCAAACTTTCTTCAAATTGCAAATTAAAACGAAGAAGCAGTTCAAATGTGAACCTAGGACCCACGTCTCACGCCAATTTGGCGCGCTGCCGATTAAAACTGACTCGATAATTTCCTACAAATGTATGTGATTTAAGAAATGTGACATATTCAGCAAGCAAAGAGTTAGTTTTAAATATTAGGAAATGTTCAGCGCAAAATGAAACTCATTGTGTCGCTTTGTTTATAAATGGCTAAAACGCAAAAAATGTCTTATTTCGGCTGTCAAATAATGTAAACAAAATGCATAATTTTACTTCACTAATAGGTGCTCAGATCCATCGTCGTAAGTCCTTGCCAGATGCTGTATCAATACTAACACAGGTCTGCAACAATTTTTTTTTTTTTTTCAGCTACATGGGATGTTTTTGGTAAATATTATGTTTTCTAGTCTACTGAATCCAAAAATGAACTCCATTTCCCTCCATCACGTACCGTTTTTTTGCAAAATACAAGGTGTTTGGATAAAAAAAGCCTAACACTAATGAAAAAAACCACCATTTTATTACAATAAACTAAACAATACTTCTCATAATTAAACAAACAATTTCTTCATGAAATGTATTTAACATTCCGTGTTCATTTTTTTTGCTTGTATCTTCCTCTCTTTGATACTTTTCCGAGCACGCATCCGTTTTCCATTTTCTGTTCCCCGCTTGAGCATCCAACAGTAGTCAGTCAGCATACTGACGTCCCATCTTTCTTGGTAGTGTCTCTCGATATCACGGACATCCTGGTGAAATATCTCACCTTGATCTTCACTGAAGGCTCCCAAGATTTCGAAAAATTAGTCGACATGAGAGTGTAAGAAATGAACTTTTAAGCTCATATTGCATCCTTGAGCTTCATACGCAGCCAACATGTGTTGTACAATGGTTTTATAGTGAGGGTCTTTAGTATTGTCCAAAAACTTGTGCAGTACATCTTTGAAAGAGTCCCACGCTTCTTCTTCTTTTTCTCCCATTGTTTCTGAAAAGAGGGGATCGGATAATAGTTTTGGTATGTCGAAGCCAGTCAAAACTCACTCTTTCAACTTGGCTTCAGACAGTTTTGGGAACTTGGAACACGGATATCTGAAACATTCCTCATCTTTTGGCAGTGTATAGCAACCAAGAATAGGATACCAAATTTCGGTTTAAACGGGCGTTTCACTCTAAATGAAAACTACAAACACGAGTTTTGCAAGAAAACGTGACGTGATGGAATTTTTCGAATATTTTTCCCGGTTTTAGTGAGTAAAAATTTATAAGAAACTGTATAAAAATCTTATGCAGGTTTTTTTGTTGCAGACCTGTGTAATCCATACGAAACTTGCAAAAAAAGTCTAAAACCCCAAAAGTGCAAGGGTAGCGACAAAATATGTCTACTCCCCCGTTTTCGAGAACGGCCAACACGATGGTGATACTCGCGCGGTCCCTACCTCTCTCGAACTACCTCTGAATTCAAAAAACCACCTCTTTTTTTCCATTTTTCGTTGTTAGACATGTGAGGACTTGTTGGATCGGTTTTTTTTTTTTGAGGAAACTCGATATGTCCTGTAAAATTTCGCAATCAGACATCCTAACGACCTCCGGGGGTTGAAACCTGGAACATGCAAAAAAAACATCCAAACGTGCCGAAAATTATTTTTTTCACGTCTTTAAGGGCGGGGAACATGATGCTGATATCATTTAGCCTCCCATCACTAATCAACTACCCCCATTTAGTTCCCGTATTGAGGGAGGGGGTGGTTTCAAACCTTGGGTGGTCGTTAGGATGTCTGGTTGCGAAATTTTACAGGACATATTGAGCTTCTTCTTCAAAAAAAAACGATCCAACGATCCTCGCATGCCTAACAACGAAAAATGGAAGAAAAGAGGTGTTTTTTTGTGCTTGGAGGTAGTTCGAGAGGTAGGGACCGCGCGAGTATAACCATCGTGTTGACCGTCCTGGAAAACGGGGAGTAGACATATTTTGTCGCTACCCTTGCACTTTTGAGGTTTTTACAAATTTCACATGGGCTATACGTACAAATACGTTTGATGTCAAAGATCCCAATGCGATTCTAAATAGTTTGACGATATGGTACTTGAATGTCAAGATGAGATTCGTTAAAAGTGACCGTCATGCGTTTGGATTCAAAAACCCTCAAAATATCATATAGAGGATATTTACTCAAGGATGTGTCATTTCCATAGCCATATAGAACATATGCTGGCTAACAATTGCAATTTGGTATCTTGCTGGGTATTTTTTTCTAATTGATTAAATGTGTATCAAACCAAATTTCAACTATGCAGCAAGTGACAATTTTCCGACAAGTTTTCCGCAGCTTTCACTGTTTCTGTTGGTGCTTTATCTTCCACTTTCATTTCTGCCAATTTTTTTGACGATATCTTTGCCCATAACATGTTGCACACAAAGTTTCAGGCTTGCATCTTATCACATTATCAAGCCAGAAAATTTTCTTGTTTCACCGCCCACTCCACAAACGTATTTTAAAGCGGCGCACAGTGGGAATAATATGCCCTTTTCTGGACAAAAATCTGCCGACAGTAGAGATTTCAATCAAATTAAATTAAAAAAATAGCAAATACCCTTGAGACATTGTACTTTAGAGTAGTGCTGCGGCAAACGGGCTTTGGGTTAACCTAACCTAAAAATCGCAGATATTACTTCCAAATTCAGTTGTAGAAATGACAAAAAATTTAAAAAAAATTTTATTGTTCAAATAGGCTTAGAATGTCATGAAACGTCGAAATTTTAAGTTTGAGCAAAAAAAATGTCTGTCTGTCGGTCTGTCTGTAACTTTTCTTTGTGCGCACGATTACTCTGGAACCGTTTAAGATATTGACTTGAAATTTGGTATACGTATTCATTTTAACGAAATCTGCAACACGATTATATTTTCATCTTATTCCATGGGGTTGGGGGTAAATTGATGTAAATGGGGGTAAATGGGTAAATCAAGCAGCAAAATTGGTATTTAGTATATACAAGAAAAGCTAATGTCTCAAAACAAATTTTGGCATTAGCCACCTCCATTACTACCCCCACCCCATTATAAAAGGGAGTCAAAAAAAATTGTGATGTGTACAAGAACCAAAGGCCTCTTCTTTTTTACTTCATCAAATAATGAAAATGGGGGTTGATCTGAAAATTACGATATTCCAAATAACCGTCACTAGATGCGTTTAAACTTGTAAATACTATTTTACTGACAGATAAAAATAAGGATAGTTTTTGATCCACGTGATTTTATTCCTATGCATTCAGACGAACGTAAATAACAGTCATAAACCTAAAAGTTTTAACTCTAGCATTATCCAATTTCCGAAGTAATTTTTCGCGCTGAATCCGAATCTGACCTAAGAATTGGCCCATCATGTCAGGATTTTGAAATATTTTAGGTTAAGTAATTAAAAAATGACTTTTTGGCAACTTTTGAGGTTATGTATAGGATTCAAAAAAATTTCAAATTATTTCTAATAAATACATCATTTAATCTTCCTCTTTAAAATAAGCTTTCGAATGGTTTTCTACGATGAAATATTTTTTTTCACTCACTTTTATAATGGGGTGGGGGTAGTAATGGGGTGGCTAATGCCAAAAATTTTTTGAGACATTAAGCTTCTCTTGTATATGTTAATTACTAATTTTATGGACTCTTACCTGCTTAATTTACCTATTTACCCCCATTTACCCCAGTTTACCTCTCCCTTCAACGGAATAAGATGAAAATATAATCCAGCTCCAGGTCGTTAAAATGCATATGTGTACCAAATGTCAAGTCGATATCTTAAATGGTTCCAGAGTAATCGTGAGCACAAAAAAGTTACAGACAGACCTGCAATCTCGACGTTTCATGACAGTCTAAGCCTATTTGAACAATAATTTTTTTTTAAAATCTTTTGTCGTTTCTATACTTCCACTAGATGTGGAAGTAATAATATAGAGCCACTTTGCCGCGGCACTATTCCAAAGTACAATGTTTTAAGCCATTTTTTTAATTTAATTTGATTTAAATCTCTACTGTCGGCAGATTTTTGTCCAAAAAAGGGCATATTTTTTCCACTGTGCGGCGTGGCAAAAAAGCCCTTTCGTGAATGGCAACAGTAACCGAACCTTTTCAGAAACTAGCCCCAAGTTACGTTGAAAAAACGTAACCAGCTCTCTGTCTAAACCGGGACTTGAAAAGAATCTTCAAATTGATCTTCAGTATGCATGTCGTGGCCTCTTATGACTATTCTGCTATAACAAATGTTAGGTGGTGACCTTTCCTCTTTACAGGTACAATAAATACATTTTATCTTTTCATAAAAAAATCGAAAATATCCATAAAGAGCAAGAAAATATCAAGAAAATTTGTATTAAGTTTTTTCTGTTATCTTAAAGAAATTTTTTGTTTTTTAATGGCCCAAAAATTTAAAGATATCCAAGATTTCATACCATGCCACCATACATAACGTAATTGACAGTTTCTTTTGTGACAACATGTACATAAACTTTGAACGGAGTTAAAATTTTCTGACAAATACTTTTATTTGATATAATCAATAAATGACAAATAAACTGCTTGTGAAATCCACTTTAATAAATAGCTCACATTTAAATGTTACGACGAAGTTCTCCCTTGGGATTGTTAAAAATTGGAATAAGCGTGTATCCTTTTTAGTCAGTTTTTTAGATATGCAGAACTTATAAGAAAATTGAGAAGAATATTTATTACAAGATGTTGACGGAATCGTTCTAGTGGATTCAAATAATCGCAGTAGTATAAATGGTTGTCGTCTTTCCCCCATACGGAAATGACTAAGTATAACAGAAATGACATGCCGGAAAAACAACTGAAAAGCGGACAAACAGAATCACAATATCAAAATTAGTGCAGTCGAATTGATTTTTTTCCGCGACAACATTCCACTTGAAATTTTATTGTTGATTCTTATGTATTGTGACCTCCTGATTACGAAAAAATTATTCGCGCCCAAAAATTCCTTGCGTGTCAAAAGTTATATGCACTTTTTGACGCGCTTTCATGGATTTTCAACTTATCTGCTTAATATATCTTGTACTAGTAATCGGATAGGAACTTTAAAAATACTGGCATATTTAGAAAAAAATTTAAATTAGCTATTCAGTAAATGCCCTATTTGAGTTTATGTTTATAATTTTTGTTATTTAAGTTAATATTTTTGTTATTCACAGAATAATTATTTATTTAAATTTATTTCATTTATATTTTTTCCTTTTGATAAAAAACCTTTGGTTTGTTCATTATATTAAATATACGTATATAATAGTATATTATTCAACGAGCATATAATGATGGCTATTATTCACGAGGGTGAAGTTTAAGACACGAGCCGTAGGCGAATGCCGTAAATCACCGGAGTAGCCATTATATGCGAGTAGAATGCTATACTTTGTCCACGACTATTAGATATTTTTGTTAAATTGTTTACTGAAGAAATTAATTAATGAATTATTTATATTATTCTTTTTGAGTAATATGTAAAATTATTGTGAATAACGTTGACGTTTAAATTTAATTTGACAAGCCGTTCTTTGACACATAACGGCCTACTCAATCAAAAAAAATGAAATTGTATGATAAAAGAGGGTCTGTTTCTGAAACGCTAAATAAAGTTATCTATGTATAAATTTGATAATAACACAATTGAAGCTATGACAGTCAACGAATAATTATATTTAAGGTTTCAGAAAGTAGCCATATATTCTACTAAAAAGTTGCGAGATTGCACTCGAATTGAAAAAATACTTGCCCGTGACTTCTTATAAACAACTGACTGCCCTTATTATTCACTAGTGAATACTGAAATCATTATTCACTGCAGGGAATAATGGAATAGCATTATCCTTGAGGAAACACATACATAATGAGTACATTATTTAGTAGTCGTTGACAAAAATTTTTTTTGTCAAATTTAGATAATTTTGTACATGGAAAAAGATAATTGCCATTTTCGCCACCCTAATCATTCACTCTAAAAATTACCGGTAAATACCGGTTAACCGGTTATTTACATTTTTATTTGCCGATTTACCGATTTACCGGTTATTAAAACTTCCGGTAAATTGCAATCCCTAATTGTAACGGATCTTCCTCAGAACCTAACCATTTTTGGACTTGGAAATATACTTTTAAACAGTGTTTTTCTATTACCTCTTCAGTCGGTGGAATTGCAGACAAATATATTTTCATCATAATGTTAGTCAATTATTTTATTAATTTTAGGTTTGAAAAAATAGATTTTTTATGATGATTCCACGCTAGTGGTGTCATTATAACCAAAAGGTCAATGTCTTCACCAATTATTATAACTTGACTGTCTTCGGTTTTCAAATCAATAGCAGTTTTAATGATTGTAGTATCGGCGTCTTCTCTGCATATTTTAACGTTAAAGTCATTATCTATTAACTCTTTGTGCAATAATTTTATAAAGCTTTCCTTATTTTTACTATTAGCTAGAATTTTTTTTTGACTAACCGATGATTTCATAATGTCACTTATGATTGAAATACCTACGCAAACATTTTTTTTCTAAACGACCAATGCGCTCGTTATAGTACGGGAGCCCGTGTATAAAATGACTGACTATCCGGCGAACTTTGACAATATGTAAAATGGATTGTCCTTATAAAAGTTAGCAATGAATGGACCGTCAGCTGGTTGGGTAGCGGTGGGGGTGGCTGTCAAAGGGTTGAGAACACGTAAAAAAAATTGAAAAAAAATACTATCCGGCGAATGCTGAAATTTACATGAGGGGGAGATTATGTTATATAATGAAAGTAAAACATAGTCAGCTGGACGGGGAGCGGTGGATTTACCGTCAGCTGATCGATCGAACAGGTCCAAAAACATGAAAAATTAAATTATTCGGCGAACATTAAAATTCGGGTATAAGATAATATTTATACTGAGATTCACGAAAAACATAGTCAGCTGCAAGTATGTGGGTGGAAAAGTCGTCAGCTGGCACAGTAAAAGTGCTGAGTCTTGACTCGCCTGGGAGGCAGCGCGCACCACCTTTCTTGTACCAGCTGACGACTTTTCCACCCACATACCTGCAGCTGACTGTGTTTATCATTAATCTTAGTATGAATATTATCATATACCCGAATTTCAAAGTTCGCCGTAAAGATTTAATTAGTAAAATATCGATATTGATAACTTAATGTTGGAAAACGTGCGTGCGGCATTCCCGAGTTTTGTTTTCTTTTTAATTCGATTAAATATTCAACTTATTATTAATATACATTATTTTATGAAAATACAAATTAATACATTTGTATATTTCAAAATTATAGAGAATAATCTGCTTAGAAAATTTATTTAGTTGTGTGAAAAAGAAATGAATTTATTCGGCTTATGATAACAAATCTTCCTCGTTATCATCTTCATCCGACTCATCACTCTCTTGATCCGGGGTGGGTGAAAGATCATTTTCCTCTTTGCCACTAGCATCTGAAAAAATTTAATATTATTTATCAAAAATTGATTAAGATTACAATAGAATGAAATGCACAAATGATATAATACCTTCAGTATTATCGGCCTCTCGGACAATCATTTCTACTGATGGAGGTAATTGATCTCTATCAAACCACTTGCAAATAAACTTGTTATCCTCGAGCTGCCACCCAAAACCAAGGGGATTTAATATAGATGGCACTTGTTTGTGTGTGTTGCTCCAAATCGTGGACACATACACAGTTCTTAAAATGTGCTGTATAAGTTCTGATTTCGACGGTGGCAAGAGAGACGCATCAAAATGTTTGTGTGGTAACCGGAATTCATGATCGTTTTCGTTAAATTTGTACATCTTCATGAAGGTAGCTACTCTAGCATCATTGACGTTTTCTATGGCTTTAAATCCATACATTGCGCAAACGAACTTCTCTATTTGGTTAATGACATTATTTAGATTCTCATCTGGTAAATTATTGAAACTTTTAAAAGCTTCAATAAATCCTTGATTTTTTCTTAATATAGTAAATGGCTTTTTTTCCCTTTCTTAAAAAATGCCGGATTATAGTCACATCCCGTGAAACCGTGGAAAGCGGGCAACGCATTACACAAGTCCTCGCCAAGTGCTAAATACAGATCGTTTATGTACAAAAATCGTTCTTTATTTCCTACGCCCATTTTCATCCAAATTTTCACATTATTATGTACATTTTTCATGTTTCCCAGCATGATTATAGGAATGTCAGTATCTGAACAGCGTATGACCACATTGGTGTTCTCACTAAGCTGGCATACATGAAAAATCATTTTAGTATCCGCCTCTTCGTAACTAGGACACGATAAGCTTTCCACGGTTTCTCGAGTGATACTAGATTGGATATCGTCGTTTTGAACGCAGTAACTATAGCAGTTCTCGGCATTTAGGTATAGGATTTTATTACCTAAGAACGGAGCCATTTCATCACTCGCCCAATATGTTGAAAGAAACTTAATTAGAGCTTCTTTGAAATTGATGTTTTTTAACTCTTTGGCGAAATCGGACGGACGCACTTGCTCGGATCCTCGTATTTGAAAATTTTGGTATCTACTTCTCCCTCGAAGCTCATGTTCAAGATCTTTTATGGATGGATTTGGGTATGCATCAAATGCAACTACAACAGTGGTTGCTGAATTTGCCGTCAATATTTCCAACAATTTTTGTCCTATCTTACCAAAGGTATTTGGAACTTCTTTCATTGTGTTTAGTATGAAAAATCCGTCATAAATTATAACATCATAATATTTTGGATCATTATTTTTAATTTCTTTTTCGAATACTTTCAGCATTACCGACTTATCAGTTTTACATAAAGTACCGTCTGTATGGCATAATGCCAATGGTACAGGTGACAATGGATACGATAAAACTTTGTCAATATCCAAATTTTTTTCCAATGACCACCCTCCTATCACCACCTCCACCTCACTACCGACGTGGGATATCATTTTATAGGTTTTTGGGGTAGACGATTTTAAATATTATTATTAATAAAATTCCATAAACAATTATTTCCACATACAACTTGGATAGAAAATCGGTTTGTGGAAGTAGTGATTCCTTGGGCAGTGGTTTTTTATTTTTATCAAACTCTTGATTGAGTTAAAAATATGTTATCCGCTTGAAAATAATGAAGTAAAGCAATTTAGTAGATATTATTTACTTACTTGATACTTTGATGCTGCTGAACTATTCGATATTTTGGTGGTAAAGCGGTAAAAACACGGTAGCACTGGCTATGGTATAGTTGGAAGTCGTTTACTTCGCTAGGAAGATGCACATTGCTCATGCTTAAATTATTGTTTTTCCTAATAATCGAGATGTTTTTATATTTTACCAATGTCTCCTCACTAAAAGACAATAATTTGTCTTTTTTTTTTAAACAAATCACACAAAACTTTTCAATATTAGACATTTTCGGTCTCACTTAATAATATTATATCATTAGACGATCTCAATAATTGTACGAGGCACACTGAAATTCGAATACAAGGTATTCTAAACTAGGCCAGAGCCGGCAATTTTGAGAATCGGAATCCCTGGAATCGGAGAGAATCGAAATAATAATCGGCTTCGGAGAATTTCAATTTTTAGTTCAGTTTGGTAGTTTTGCGGTGGTTGCCGGGCCAATTGATGCGGGGGGGGAGAGAAATTTTTTTTTCGTCCGCATCTAAGATTTGATGAGAACTTTTCGTCTGCGTCTACAGATTGATGATCGGGGGAAGAATTAAGAAAAAAATAGGAATGGAAAATTGAGAATCGGATAAAATAAAATAATCGGAACGTTCCGATTCTTTCAAGAATTTATAAATTAATCGGAACATTCCAATTCTTCCAAGAATCAGAATCTCCCGATTCTTTATTCCGCCTCTGCCCCTATCATTATTCTAAGCATCTGATGATTCAAAAGTAGGTTTCGTTTTCCATACCCATTTAATAAATTTTCTGAGCAGATTATTCTGTATAATTTTGAAATGTACGAATGGATTAATTTGTGTTTTCATAATGTATATTAATAATAAGTTGAATATTTAATCAAATTAAAAAAAAAACAAAACTCGGGAATGCCGCACGTACGTTTTCCAACATTAAGTTATCAATATCGATATTTTACTAATTAAATCTTTACGGCGAACTTTGAAATTCGAGTATATGATAATATTCATACTAAGATTAATGATAAACACAGTCAGCTGCAGGTATGTGGGTGGAAAAGTCGTCAGCTGGCACAAGAAAGGTGGTGCGCGCTGCCTCCCAGGCGAGTCAAGACTCGGCACTTTTACTGTGCCAGCTGACGACTTTTCCACCCACATACTTGCAGCTGACTATGTTTTTCGTGAATCTCAGTATAAATATTATCTTATACCCGAATTTTAATGTTCGCCGAATAATTTAATTTTTCATGTTTTTGGACCTGTTCGATCGATCAGCTGACGGTAAATCCACCGCTCCCCGTCCAGCTGACTATGTTTTACTTTCATTATATAACATAATCTTCCCCTCATGTAAATTTCAGCATTCGCCGGATAGTATTTTTTTTCAATTTTTTTTACGTGTTCTCAACCCTTTGACAGCCACCCCCACCGCTACCCAACCAGCTGACGGTCCATTCATTGCTAACTTTTATAAGGACAATCCATTTTACATATTGTCAAAGTTCGCCGGATAGTCAGTCATTTTATACACGGGCTCCCGTACTATTATTCTTATTGCTATTCTGTTCATCGGCATACCCATAAAAAATAATACTACACTAGTCTTGACTGCTTGGTTCTAATTTTTGATCATATATTCATATATTATTATTATTACCATGCGTATGCTTCATTTTCCTTATCAAATTAATGAAGTTTCATTTAGTATTAAATTTTTGAAGTTATACGAGACTTTCTATAGCATATTTCATTTTGTTTCGATCAAAATTGGGTAAAAGAAGGAGGGTTAAAGAAAATACATTTTTGAAAATCGTAAAAATACACTTTTTATGAAAATAAAAAAAAACGCACTCTTTTTGAAAATTAAAAAAAAAATGAACTCTATCCCCTAAAAATACATAAAATAACGTACAATTGAAAAGAAAAAAAAGTGACGTACAAAGCCTCCTTGATAATTGACGAAGAATTAAAAACTTTATTTGGTCCGCCATTTTTGACCGTTCTATTTGACATACGGTATCCGGGATTGGTGCATTATATTTGACCATGGACGAATCATTATTTCAGTAAAGTTAAGCCAAAAATCATAGTATATCCGACAAAATTCATAGTTTTGAAACTTGGCAGAAATATTAGGAAAAGCACCGAAACCACGATAATGAATTTTATCTGCTAAATCGTTCACTTTTTGACAAAAAATATTTTACAAAAAATGTTCTATTCATTTTTTCCACCGAATAAATAATACTATCTCAAATGCAGCGCGAAAATAAGTCGAAGCGCTCCGCTCCGAAACACACATATTTTTCATATTTTATAAAATTTGGTATGTAGTCATGATTGGCTAATCTGGCCAATTATTTTAATAAATCTTTTATATCTCTCACATAAATATGACTGAATTATTTGGTTATGCTTTAAGTAAATTTTCAAATGTTGAACGTAGGTCAGTATATTTCAAACAATATCAACAGTTTGATTCTTGTCAACTCAATTAGTGGCAACTAAACAAAACTGTCAGAAAATTATTCAAAATGCCTTCAGTTAATCGAAAACACTTGGTCATACAAACACTTTGTTGGCAATCAAATCTTTGAAAAGTTTCAGCATGCAAATAAATGCAGACACGTGGATTCTAGTTAGACCGGCCTTTTAGTGATTACAAATGTAAATGCAAAGAGCCTCAGTCTAATGGCTAAACCAGCATGAAATTCTCGCCCATTTCGTGCTAATTTCAGGTGTAATTATTAATCTAAATCTTGACTAGAGCTTGAGGCTTCAACTTAGTTTAAGTTCTGCCTTAATTATACCTTAGGGTTTATGGAATTTCAACTATCCATTATTGGCTTGAATATTCGTTAAATTGGATTTTATTTGGTGGGGAGCGCTTAAAGTTACCATGACAAATGTTTAATACCATCTTCCAATGTTGTGCCTGTAGTCAACGAGCGAGTAACGGTTAACTAATTACGCCTTTATTGCCTAATTCTCAAATCTTGTTAAGAGTAATATGAACTATTAATTTTGTGCATGATAATAGTTAATATTACCCATATTTGTATTAATATTGTGGTAATCGCTGTCAGGTATTAAAATTAACAAAGATACTGATTATCTTGGTTTACTGGCTATGATAAAAAAATATTACAAAAATAAAAGAAAAATCAATAGACTCTGTTTATGTAGTTTAGGGTATTTCTTCATCTTCACATCTGCTCAATAAACGTTTTGTTGCTAATTTATTGTTCGTGGTAGCCTCCTTTTGCCGTATGGTACGTCTGACATCATCACCCTGTGTGTCGCGGCTGTTTGTTAGGCGTATGACCTTAATAAAGCTGTGTTTTCTGTAACTACTCTCCGGCTACTGTGGGTCGTTAGATGTGAACACACTCAGTTACGCTCACAGTATTATACACTTATAGGCCAAGCAAATAAGATGTTCGTGTCTGGAATTCATTTCCACAAGTCGCCGGCATAAAAAATGGAATTTTTTAAGAATTCTATTCTATGTGGAGTATGTTTTCCTCCTTCCCCCTTTTTTTCCAGATAAAAAAGTTATTTATAATAATAGTAATCAAATAGGGAGGCTTTTTATATTTTCTCGTCAACATCTCAAAACTAGAGTGGAGCAGCACACAATTTTTTAAAATAATGGTTATAACAAGAAAACCGGTATAGTTGAAAGTTTCGTGTGTACCGTACCGACCGCCAAAAAATAAAAGCAATAAATATTTTTTTTTTATTTATATAGCAATAACATAAGCAAAAAAAGGTCTAAAAAATCTGCTATACTATAAAAAGTGTTCTTTGGGGTCCACAGATAACCTGTAATTTTTTTTAAATTTTTAGTCGCATTTTAAATGATCGAGAAAATTAATAATTATACTATACAAAGAATGACGAAAAACATAAAAATTCTGTCTGTTTGGTTACTATTATTGTAAATCTCTTTTATCCGAAAAAAAAGGGGCACATACCTCACAATAAAAGAAGATGTCTAAAACAATTCCATTTTTTATGACGGCGACTTATGGAAATTAGTTCCACAGACAACCCCTTGGATTTAGCTAATATGCTTGGTCTCTTATACAGTGTGTCCCCGGATTGTGTTTGCGATAGGTATAAAATACCAAAAAAAAAAAAAAATAGTACGGCTTACATTTTCTGCAGTCTCGGTCTGCTTGACGTAAAATGGATTTTTACCAAATTTCAGTTAAAATGGGATCTACCCCGCGGAGTTAACCTAAGAAGAAAATAAATAATTGTAGGTAAACTGGTCTTTTTGTTAATTTTACGGAAAAATTCTATTTGGATAAAATATTTGGCATTGAAAGTTAGAGCCATATGCCAACTTTCATTGCACTTGAACAAAATAATAATAATAATAATAATAATACTTAAAGTAAATAGCTTTTTATTTTTTAACACATTTAAAAATTTCAACGAATTCAACTAGAAAATTGTACCCCACCTAAATTACTACATAATTCCACCCTTCTTTTAATTCTTTGTAACTTCTAATTTTCGCAGGAGATATCATTTTATTTGTTTTTTTTTTGTTCAAATGCAATGAAAGTTGGCATATGGCTCTAACTTTCAATGCCAAATATTTTATCCAAATAGAATTTTTCCGTAAAATTAACAGAAAGACCAATTTACCTACAATGATTTATTTTCTTTTGTTTTCTTCTTAGATTAACTCCGAGAGTTAGATCCCATTTTAATTGAAATTTGGCAAAAATCCATTTTACGTCAAGCACACCGAAACTGCAGAAAATGAAAGCCGTACTAATTTTTTTTTTGGTATTTTACACCTATCGCAAACACAATCCGGGGACACACTGTATAACAATATTTAAACCAAAATATACGTGTATACCATTCTCTTAGACATTTACACGTCAGAATGTGATTATGAAATAAAGATAATAGTAATGAAGTAAAAATATAGAGGAATCGCAGATAAAATATACGCAGGGTTTTATCGTATTCCTCATGGTTTCCTAATTCTGTGATTAGGATGTGCATTCTGTTTGATATTATCATCATTACTAGACATTCAATGCTTGCAACAAATGCTGGTGAAGGGAACTATGTTTAAATTACAAGAAAACGCTGCGTTTCTAGTAACGATGACAATATCATTCATAACGACGATCCTAATCATAGAATTAGGAAACCAAGAGGAGTACGACAAAATCCTGCATATATCTTATCTACCCTTCCTCTATATTTTTACTTCATTAGTAATATTTGCCTAGTCTAGGCTCCTGTAAAGTGTTTACAACAGATGCCGTTGGAGAGAACCACTCACGCTATTTACAAGTCACTGGCCACCAAGATAAGTACGACATATATTTTATGAAATAAAGATGTTTAACGGCAATGGTAAAATATCTCTGAGGGGTTCGAGCTTCACAAATAATTTTGCATGATAAATTTCCCCTGTTGAAATTGTTAGGATTTCACTACAAACTGTGGGGCTCCGTCTTCTTTACTCGGACAAGTCTAAATATTCTACAATAGCTATTATTTCACTTCCACATCATGGTAAAAAAATGTTAATTTTTTTTTGTTCAAGTAGGCTCAGAATGTCATGAAACGTCGAGAAAAATTTCTGTACTGTCTGCCTACCAGTCTGTACTGTATTATAAAGCCTCAAAAAAATTTGCAAGGAGTACCTATGATATTTACATTTAGTATGCAAATTAGAATTGAAATTATCTTACAAAATAATATCTTTTTTGAATGATTAATCAAAAAGCTCGTTGGAAAAGAAATGTCGCAAATTTCTCGGAATCATTTAGTAAGTTCATATGAATTTTTATTTTATTTTATTAGACCATTATCAAAAATTCTTAAGATTTACTTGCTTCATATATAGTGAAAGCTAATGTTTGTTTATTTTCAATGAATTAGTTTTTTATATGTTTTAAAACTGAGAACCTCGTCATTTATTCAAAAAGAAATTAATTGTATTTGGTTTTGATATCAATCCTACCTAATATTTGAAAAAATGTGAACTATATACATTACACAATTTGATTAGTTACGTTTTATTTGAATAAAATGTTACATGGGTCAACGGTTTATCCTTTTCGGCTATGATAAATACTTTGAAATTCTCTAAACAAAAAGGACTAATTTAAAATCGTCGTGTCCTCTTGTCAAGCCCAACGTTTATTATATAATATTGCCGCCGAAAAATACATTACGATTTACTCGAGATTCAACTAAATTTACGGTCTCCTTTTAATTGCACCCTTGGGATGACGAACTTTGAAACAAAAGCCTCTATTTCTGCTGCGTTATTTTTTTATTGGCTTAAAATTTGCATTTAACTTTGGGCGACATCTTGCCACTGGTAAATTTGCGTCAAATTAGCATAAAACCTCAAAACCAATTACACGATAATGAACTTGTCAAACCATCCTCCCAAAAAGATTACTTTCCCGATGATGAAAATATTTCAACAGCCGGTAGATTATGGTAAGCGACCTTTTAACTCCAAACTTTGTTAAATAAGCCACAAAGAATCCACAGGGATTAATCGATTATACAATATTTCGGGAAAGTTCATAAATATTTATTGAATGTGGGGGCACGTTCGGGATAAGAGCAGTGTAAAATAGCTCAGCCTTGCTACTTGTTTCCAGGTATTTTACTGTAGTCCTTCGTTCAAATGGATTTGGATGAGAGCAACTTTTAAACTGGGTAACTTGAAATGGAATCTGCTTTCCATTAGTTCACTGAAATAACATTAATATTAAATACAAATATACGTTGTCATATGGAAGGTAAATAAGACAAGGTCCACCCTCTTTATCCCTATATGTTTTATAATTTTATAAATGCCAAACAACAATGGAGAATTGACATATATAATGTAATATATCGAGAATAATAAAGCATGTTCACGGCTCTGCAAATTATACACCTACAAGCTGAAGTTACAAGGCGTTGCTTGAAAGCAAACCATTAACTAAAAGACGATAAGAAAATTGTTTGCAAAATATGAAAATATTTTATGTCTTTTAATATTTGAAAGGAAATTGCAGAAAGCAAAACAGATCAATTAAATCTGGAATAAGTCTTTCAAAAATAAAGATGAAAGCTGCTTCTTGGATCTGGAGTCAGTATAACCAATGACGGTACTATACCTGTGGCCGTGCCACACCACAAAGTTGTTTACGCAAAAAGTTTCTCTCGGATCTTTATCATCTTCTTTTAATGATTGCCAATTAAACTTATTATTTGACATAACAAAACACTCTTTGATAGCGAATTACAACTTTTCAAATTCGAAAGGTAACCAGATGGAATAAGTGATATTCAAAGGGTGAAGACAGATTATCTCTATAATATTTTGGTAAAGATTCGTGACCTGATTCTTAGTATCATTGAGAGCTTTGGGCGGTTTCAATTTTCCTAATAAAATTATCGGATAATCTGCATTCAATATAGGATGATAAACATTAATTCTAGGGGAATTCATAAATTCGACAGGATTCGACAGATCATCTATATACTCTCAAAGCCGTGACTAAGAATATTGTTCATTTCAGTCACACTGCCATTTTTTTATGTTAAAATCACTTCTGTAGCTAAAAGACCGATTTATGCTTCGTATGACTAACATCAGGGTTAACTGTTACGTAGGCTTATTGACATCTTAACTTAACCATCGCCTAGAAAGAAATTTGCAAATTCATCGGCCTTGTATTACTTTTTAAGTGAACCAGCAATTTCTCGAAAGTTAACGTTTTTATATTTTCGGACATAAGTAAGATGGCATTCACTAACTTGATTAGCTCGGATTCATCTTGAAATGACAGGCAAGCAGGCTATAAATCTCCAAGAACTCGAGCATTGGTACTTGTTTTGAAATGTTGCATTGGGAAATTTCAACAAAATTCAAATTCAGTAGAACGTGGAATGAGCAGTTCTACTACCTTCTAATAGTATTGCCACAATTTCTGAAGAAACTACTGCGATTGCAATTTTGCTACTCCTTTTTTTAATAATAACTTTATAAGAAACCTTTTACCCGTATCTCAGGTTTATTTAGAAAGAAAATTTTTACATTATCAATGCTTTTAAAACTTTTAAAATGATCTTTTTGGTGATTGTAAGTAATGATTCATTTTGTTTGACTGTTTGTAAGACAACATTGACATTATAGATGATTTTTTTCAATAACCTGGATTTCTATTCGGCTGGATTAAGATCGGTATTGATTTGTGTTATCTTCCTTGCTTTAATATTTTTTACCCGTGCTCTTATCTTCCGGTCCACCAGGATATGATCTGTTTGTGAAATTGAGGTTTCGTTGCTGCAGATGTCCAGATAGGTTTAAATTTTGTTCTAAGTGTTTCTTATATGTGCCAGATTTTTCAGCCAGTTTCAGTTCAGTTTCCAGTTTTCAGCCAAATTAATGTATATATAAACTTTTAGCATAAAATAAAATTATGAATCGAAAAGTGTTTAGTATTTTTTTTTTCAATTATCTTAAATTTTAACCTTTGATTTAACCTCGCATTTTACCTACTTGAATCTTGAAAAAATATTTCTAGGTGGTTAATTTGAACAAGTTAGTTTCCTACAAATTTTAAAGTTCTTGCTTTAAAAGTTTGAGGGCTTCATTTTTGTTCACATTTTTAACCCCCTATTTTACCCCTTTGGAGTTAAATGTTGAAAAAACATGGTCTGAAATTGACCCATTTGAGATTTTTTTTTCTTAAGGGTGGGCAGCGCCGCGCCGTGCTTAAGAAAAATGATTTCGTAGTTCGAGAATGTCTCCTATATTCCTGAACCGATTGAAAAATTTCTTTGATAGGCTTCTAGAGAAAACTTGATAGAATGGTACCAGACTATTGAAATAAACAAAAAAAAATTTTTTTGATTTTCTCACGAGAAAAATTTTTTTTTCCTTTTTTAGTTTTCAATAGTCTAGTACCATTCTATATAGTTGTCTCTAAAAGCCCATCAAAAAATTTTTGAATCGGTTTAGGAAAGTAGGAGAAATTCTTGGAATTACGTTCACCGAACCGCCCACCTTAACAAGAATCTTTAAATATCTACACAGGAAATGCGATAATGTTAGAATACACATACTAATGAATAATTTAGTACTTCAGTACTCTTCGTAAGACTTAACTATGATGAAAGCAAATAAATAAAAAAAATAATTCACTGTTAAAGTATGCAGTGAACTTACAATTTTTTTTTTCATTGGCAGATGAAATTCCAATGAAAGAACCCCGCACCAAATACATAGGAAAACTGTTGTCGATGAAAAGTTTTGTAACTTTGGGAAAAGGAAGTTCTCGTTATCTTGATCAAACTTTCAAATGTAACCTTGGTCTGAAAACTCGCCGTTTCGGAGATACAGGCAGTCGAAAAATGTATAGTAGTAGGGATTTTCGCTTCTCACGGATTGATCGACAGTGGATAATAATAATTATAAGAACAAGGTCTACTTGATATAATATTTTCGTAAGGGATGCTTCTCAATTGCCCCTCATTTTCCCCCTCTTTGCGACATATATATATACAGTGTGTTTACGGATGGGCTTAACTATAGGTACCTACTCCTAAACATTTTTATTTCTTGTTTTTCGAAAAAAAAAGTGATTCTTCATAATTTCTTTTGCTTGTTTTATAAATACAATTCATATTGAGAAACTTCGATTTGTTGTACAGGGTGCGCAAACAATATAAAAATATAGATTTTCAAAATTAACCATTTTTGAATCAAACTTTTTGAAGCATTAAAACTAAAGACCTTCAAAGATGTAATCGAAAAGCCAAATATTTTTTTATGGGAGTTATTGTTACTAAGATATTTGATATTAAAAATTATATCGATTTTTTTTTTCCATATCTTATTATAGATTATTATTTTTTTAAGACTATGTATTACTTTTAATGAAACGTTGTTTGTAACGGTTATTAGTAAGTTTAGATATATAGGGTGTTTTAAAGTTTTTCGATTGAGGTTCTATCTTAATTGAAGTAACTTCGTATTATTTTTGGAAGTGGACCTCCATCTCAGGTTGTGAATATAAATCCAAATTGTTGCTATGAAATAATACTTAGGTGACATTATTATTTGTTAACATTTGTCAACTAATATCTTCAGAAAAGTGCTGACGTTAGAGCAGAGCATTTACTAAAATAATAATTGGTGATAAGATATGGAGAAAAAAATCTCTTTAATCTTTAATATCAAGTATCTTAGTAACAATAATTAACATGAAAACAAATTTGGCTTTTCGATTACTCCTTTTAAACTTTTTCGTTTTAATATTTCAAAAACTTTGATTTAAAAATTATTAATTTTGAAAATCTATATTTTTATATTTTTTGCGCACCCTGTACAACAAAATCGAAGTTTCTCAACGTGAATCGTATTTATAAAACAAGCAAAAGAAATTATGAAGAATGACTTTTTTTTCGAAAAATCTTAGTTATATAAACTCATCCGTGGACACACTGTATATATATGTCGCAATGAGGGGGCAAATGAGGGGCAATTGAGAAGCATCCCATGAAAATACTATATAAAGTACACCTTGTTCTTAAATCCCTACTACTATACATTTTTCGACTGCCTGTATCTCCGAAACGGCGGGTTTCCAGACCAAGGTTACATTTGAAAATTTGATCAGGACAACGAGAACTCCCTTTTCCCAAAGTTACAACATTTTTCATTGACAACAATTTTCCCATGTATTTAGTGAGGGGTCCTTTGTACAGATTACAGAAAGTATTTCGATAGGTGAAATGCTCAAAGAAAGAACAGAGAATAAATATCTGCTAGAAATAAATGATCGGATACTGAGAATCTTGAGTCAAATCTGTGGCAGAGTATGAATTTAAAAATAGCGCTTATTCATAATTAAATCAAAATTGATATTTTTCCGTATTTAAACTAGCTGTTACTGCACATTCAGTAACCAGCCGCCCAGATACTTCCTGTGAGCTGCACAGATTTATTTGATGTATTAGCTGACCTCCTTCTCTTAATATTATTAATACTTCACTGCAAATTGGCGTTGTTCATGATGCACTGAACATCTTAACCATCGTTATAATGAGAAAGTTTGCCAAAACTATTAAAGCAGAGAAATTTCGTCCAATAAATATGTTTACAGCGTTATTACAAATATTAAAACTACATACTAGTGAAGTGCTATGAGATTAATGAATAAAAAGAAGCATGGGAAAAATGATCGGCATTATTTTTTTAGATTTGAAGCGTGGATGCGAAACGGCACTTAGAGATAGATTATTGAAAAAATTGAAAGACTATGGACTGGATAGAACTGTACATATGTGGTTAAGTAGTTAATTGAGTGGCAGGGTGCAAAAAGTAAAGTATGACTAGTGTGTGAAGAATTATAAATGTTGGGATACCGCAAGGAAGTATTTTGGGGCAACTTTTATTCACCTTATGATACATATACATCGAGCGTAAAGTATTGGCAGTGAAGGATTGCGAGTTGAGGCAACCAAGAGTGTAGCGGCACGCCCGCCCGAGAGTCGTGCACAGGTACACACTGCCATAAGCATCCTAAAGCATGTGTCGCTCCACTTTTAAGATTCCCAAATAGCATTAATTCACTGTCAATGCTTTACGCTCGATGTATAGTGACATATCAACTATTTGGTGGCTGTTGTAATAATTTGTTTATGGATGGTACTGTTACTTATTTAACAGAGAAAAGTAGTGCGTTGTTGATTAGTAGACTTAATGATGGTCCCAAAGAAGTGAGTGAATGATTAAAAATCAATAAACTGAAGTTGAATGAATCTAGAACAAAAGGTATGATTGTTAGAAAAATTTTAAATGTGAAGTAGAACAGTTAGGGCTAAAATTCCGAATTTGTGGGGAAGTAATTGTAGTCATCAAGGAAGTTAAATATTTAGGAGTAATTATAGATGATTAATTTAGTTTCGGTAATCATGTCAATTATGTGCGTAAAAAGTTAGCTGAAAATATCGGTGTTTTAAAAAGAGTATTTGTCTATAGAAACTATAAAATTGGTATGTAACACTATAGTGTTTCCACACTTTAACTATTGTAGTACTGTTATGTATCTCGCAAACCAAGGTGACATGAATCGCTTGCCGAAGTTACGAAACAGGGAGGGCAATGGAGGTTATATTATAGTACAATATTTATACTACAGTAAATGGTGGGCTGAAGATATTAAAAGGTTAAATTATGTAGAGTTGAGTGTACTGGTGTTCATTTGTAAAATTAAATTACTTGTTGTACACTCTTACCAGAAGAAAATATACAAACTTATCTAGTGGTAGAATTAATTTTATAACGCAACGAGTAAACAAGACTGCTGCATAATAGTCTTATTAGGGAAGCTATGCATACTCGAAGCATAGCTTTTTGCAAAAGGATAGTTAGAAACATTTCCAAATTTTTCTATTTCGTGTGTAAATATAGCTAAGAGTGGATGGAGTTGATTTGGTTATTTTTGATATTATGTGAATACGTTGTACATATCACATTCCTTTCTTCCCTACTATTATGAACAAACAAGAATTATTATTATAGAAAGTATTGTTAAGGCGATTGATTGTATAGAATCAGCTAGTACTCTGGGGTCAAAGTAAATCCACTATCTGTAAATGTCATTAACGTGTGAAGTTAAATTTTTTATAGTCTAATTTTGTGTGCCTATTCAAAGTAGTTTAATATTTATTTAAATAGACAATTTTTTTCGGTAATATTACTCATCCGGTGAAAATTACATCAGAATATGATGAATTGAAGACACAAGTGGATGAAGGGTAACAAGAAAGTGATTTTGAGATAATTGACCTGAGTTTTTAACAACCTACCAACTTTAACAGTACACAGATCCTTTATAAATTTATAAATCAGATATTTTTGCATTAGAATCAAATGTAATGTACCTGGGGGAATTGTGTGTACTTATAGCCTTCATTCATATAAAAAATCGTTTTTTTCAACAAAGTGATTTTGAGATAATTGATCTCAAAGTTTTTAACAACCTATCAACTTCAACAGTACATGGATCCTTTATAAATTTATAAATCAGATATTTTTGCATTAGAAACAAATGTAATGTACCTGAGAGAATTTTGGAAACTTATATTATAGCCTTAATTCATATAAAAAATTCGTTTTTTTCGAAAATGTCACATACTATAGAAACATCGATCCACTTGTGTCTTCAATTATCATATAAGATTCTATCAATCGAGATAAACATGAAGTAAGAGACTCTTGCTTTAACCACGTTTGTAAGAAACTCATTTATGCATGTGTTAAGAATAAAATATACTCGATAGAGGTAATACACTTCAAATTGTATTAAAAACTAAGTATAAAGTTTTATGAAGTTAGTAGTGGTAGGTCATAAAAATGACATTCATAAAATACTCTAGAAATCTAATAAATCTGAAATCTTTTTAGTGGTTACTTTTATAGAGATGTATACCGACCATAAAAGTAAAATATTACAAATTCTTACCGATAAGTTGTATTTGTAACCAATAAAAAATTTGTCGATGTTTCTATAGTATTTAGGTTATTGTTTTTAAAATTAGTTCTTCGAGAATTGCATAGTAACGAAAAAGGTGTTCTACATTATTTATACGTAAGTGGAATCATGTTAGTAGAGTGAAATTAATTAGAGAAGATAACATCCGCACAAACCGATATCGCTAGCGCGTGCCGATTGTCTAGGTCCTGTTCGGTATTTATTATATATTTATAGTGAATATTCAACCGTTTTTATGAATAAAACCGATGAAATGAAATTTAGTGACTGTCCAATAATATTAATAAACGAAAATAGTAAACTTAGTAGTTTTAGTATGTTATCTTCTCTAAGTAATTTCACTCTAGCAACCGTAGACATTGGTTTAAATATTTAATTTCTTAACGACAAATAGAAAGCCAGTCTCCTAAAGGGTATAAGATGAGTAAAAGGATGTCTTATTCTTTATAGTTGCGTGAATGTATTGTAAATGCCAAAATATTAATTAATAAATAGAGAAAGAGAAACTATATGTTTACTATTTTTATCGTCATTTTTCACACCCGACTTATTCAATTTCATAATAAAAATAAGTAAACATCTGTCTCGCAAATATCACATTTTTGTCAACTTTCACCTTTACCACAATTATTTTTCACTGAAGACAATTTCACTATTTTACCGCAGTGATATGTATGATCTTTAAAGAAGGATTATTTACCCTTACATTTAAGGGCTGGGAACAATAAGAACCAAAGAGAACACGATTTGGTAATGATTTCCACATAATTGTTATTGGGGTGGAAAGGTTGTTAGAATATGATGTTCGATAGTTATTGTTATAAGGGTAAGAAGAGTTCAGTGATGATTCAGATCAATAAATAAATAAATATTGAATTTGTTATCGCAGAGTTCAGTAAAGATGCTTCCATGAATAATAACTCAAGGAGGTATTTCCACTTACAGCGCTTTATGAAATACGCAGGCCTTGTTGATTTTAAAATGCAATTTGGTTAAAATAACCGACAGTTCAACTGTAACAGCGAGCTAGTTTTACATAACTTACTTTGATTTTTAGCCCAGTCACTTTATACAAAGAAAACTCCAAACCTCTAAAAAAATCCAACCTATCTAGATAACATATACATAGGAACATCGTTTATGCACATATACCCGCATAATTTCTTTCTGAGATGTCCTTGAAATGAACCCTTCTTCATAATAATAATAGTAAGCAGCGTTGATGTATGAAAAAAACTCAAAAATCCACTGATATGTTTTTCGAAGAGACAACGCCAATAGCCAGAACAATTCATGTCCAATAAGTTGAATAAGAATAGATTTATTTCTTTACTAATGACCAAATTAGAAATGTTTAAAATTAATAGCATACAGGCCCTGGATGATGCTTATGTTTTTATCATAGAAACAGCTTTGAAGCAGTCAATTGAGCGCACTACAGTTGTTGTTGGAGAAGATATTAATCTCTTCATAATTTTAATAGGACGCACTCCGATTACTCACAATATCTATTATATATTAAAACTTTATCGAGTAATTATACATTTAAATAAGACTTACACTCACTGCGATTCCCGAAAAGCCGTAAGAAATGGCTGATACAGTACTAAAAACAATACTGGAGATCCACACCAAGAAATCGTATATGTTCGGTGAGGATAGAAGTGTTTTGATTTTGAGAAACATCCCATCGGGCCGGCTTCGTCTGTACTAGGTTGGATTTCGGTCATCTTGTTGCCAGTACCGAGAGTCACATAGCTCATGATACAGCAATATAGGATGATAAGTTCGTGAAAAGCGTTGCCGCATTAGGACATGTTTATATTCCCCTTGTGTTTTCAGTTCTAGAGTTTTTCTTTTCTGGAGATATTTATTACCTCCGATTCCACCAGCACACATATCCTTGCGATTTCTTCTTGGTCTTTTCCTAGTTTGTCCATAATCCTCTCAATTGTTCTTATCCACGAGAAGCATGTGGATGTATTGTGGGCCCTTCTTTAGACATATCATCAATTTCGTACGTTCCCTCCTATTAATGTTGACATTCTCTGACGTTCCTTCGGTTCATTCATTGTTTATTTGATCGATTCCAGGTTTATTACTCTAGCCCAAAACATAATTTCTAGCTGTTGATCCTTTGATAATCCTTCCAATGTCACAGTGATATGTATCTGTTGCTTCTTCTGAATGCTTGATTTCGTCGTTGTTCTGCTGAGCGTTAAAATTTAAATATTAAATTTATGAAGTGAGGTTAATGAATAACAAAAAATAATCACCAAAATTGGAAGCATTAGTTTCTGCATGTAATCTGCCTCAATATGGCAGTTGTGCCAGTTATGTTCTATAGCCACTGAGCAAATGTGTAACTAGCGCCACCATCATCGGTGACTTGTCTATAGTTTTAGTGGTAGTCAGCTTTCAAATACTTATACTGTTTGAACGTAATTTGTCGTCAACACTCATTAAAACAATTATGAGGGCAGAGAATGATGTGAGCAAACAAAATTGCTGTTTTATATGTACATTTTCATGTTTACGCAAATAACATTTAGGTTAGATTTTTATCTTTTGTAAAATTCAAAAAAAAAACCAGTTCAGGAACGAAGTAAAAATGCGCCAGATTTCAGCGAGTTTTGAAGAGAAATACTGTTGTAGATAATAACCGTCTATCGTCGCAACAAAGAATATTTGTTGCCTTAAACAATTCCAATGAATTAACATCATAATGTTTTCTCATTTTTTGGAAACAGTTCATCAAACTTTTTTCCTTTTCCATAATTCTGCTTCTCTGTCTTCCTAGCAGATGATTTTCTCCATTCACACGATCTGCTTGTTTTAGTTTCACAATTTTCAGTGTTCACGAAAATGACAAATGCACTAACGTGCTTACAATATCCTGCAACCTCGGCCGGACCATGACTCAAACGTACATGGTCTGTTCATTCCCCGAAATCCCCTTCAATAGCGTGACGTCTCAGAAAAACTCGTTTAGTGGGAAGATTTTAAACATATCACAGTCATCACACGAATCCGCCTTTGCCCCTCAGTATCCACAAACTCAAAGTACAGTGGCAAGGATGTTACGTAAGGGAATAGCTACGCTAAAGTGACGCGTCCACAGTTTGTATGAGCGGACCATGTACGTTTGGATCATTGAGCCAGACAGTCACATGTCGGCTTTTGCGCTTGTCTGCCCTTTCAACCTACAAAAATCAACCATGGTCTCATATACTACTCTATAGAGATTCATTGTTTTATAAATATTGGCTACTTACCTCCAAACTAACCGAATATGGGTTGAGAGCAACGGACGTCTATCGAATAACATAACATACTGAAATTTCGGCTGTATTACACTTTCTTTCGTTAACATTTAACGTGTTTAGAGAGGTTCAATTCTAAACTCTTTCTGTGCGTAGCGTCGTTTCACTGCGATGCGATGGGTAAATTTCAAGGGCTGAAAGCCAAATATATCCATTGAACAGATTGACAGTTGGCTACCACCAAAAGTGTTACGTTTCTCCGCAACGAGGAGCTGCTAAGCAATATTCGCTAAGTCCCTTAGTGCATTTTTGTGTCCAAGCTTCTTTTTAGCTTTTAGCTTACTTAACTACATTAATATGCCTTAGCTGGGAAAGTAGGATAGTAGTAGTGGTAGTAGTAAATAAAATTAAACATGAATCTAAATATTTGTTTTACGGATACTAAATTTTATTTTGAACTTTTTTTGTTATAATCGTTTTCTATGTAGTGGAAGTTACGAGCAAATCACTTTTTCAAGCATTTTGCTCCCCATTTACATTGAAAATCATAAAAAGGTGAGCCTTGAAGAGTTTCATAGCTGAGAAAGATTTGAAATCGATTTGTCGAATAATAACCGAAATAAAAACACCTGTCCACTTGAGACGGGACACACTATGTAATACGTCATTATGTCTGCCATTATAAATTATTGCAAATTATATTTCACCGAAACTGTCATCTACCAATAAGAGCTGGGTAATTCCTGGTGAAAAAGTAATTAGCAATTATAATTCCTTTTTTTTTATGTAATTTTAATTGTATTTCAGTACTTTTTTTTTATCAAAGTAATTTGGAATTGTAATTGCAGGAAAATTGTTATAAGAATTGTAATTTGTAATTATATTATTTGAACTATCTAATTACAAATTACTTTAAAAGTACAATTACTTTTTCCAATTACAATTACTTTAAGAACATGCGTATGTGGTTTAACAAACAAGAATACATTAAAGCAGAATTTTACAGTTGCATAGTTTAAAATGAATCTGAAAAGCTTAATAAAAATACCTAACTAAAAACGAGTTTTTGCCGTGGTTCGCTGCACATTTATGTTACAACTTACGTTACTACTTACAAAAGTTTGTGTACTTAACAATAAAAAAACATAAATGTGCAACGGACCCCGGCAAAATCTCGTTTTTAGTCAGTAACTTTTTTTGAGCTTTTCAGATTAATTTTAAACTATGCAACTCTAAAATTCTGCCTTAATGTATTCTTGTTTGTTAAACCACATACGCATGTTCTTAAAATAATTGTAATTGGAAAAAGTAATTGTACTTATCGAAACAATTTGTAATTAGATAGTAAAAGTGAATCTTGACTTATATCACGTGAAAGTACAAAAAATAACCTACTTTTTGCCAGAAAGCAAATTTTGATCCGACTTTTAGGTCCGAAGAAATTTCGATTTGAAAATTTCACTGAAACTTCAATTTCAGCCAAACTATTTAATATTTTTGGCTGAAATTTAGTTAACAGTTTTTATGTGATAAAGACTACACTTCCATTCCAAATTTCAGCCAAAAATCGGTTTAGATCTGATCAAATTTGATTTTTTCAATTTTTTGAAATTTAAACTGAAGGTTCTTTTAATATTGAGAATAAAAGGATACCATTTTCTTTTCTTAACTAATTGTTTAAGTGATCAAAAAAAAATTAAAACAACAAATTTGACCCTTATAATATCCAAAATACCCCTTTTCGGACAAAAAAGCATGATTCCACCCCCATTTGGAAATCAAGATTTAAGGGTTTTATTAGGTTTTATTATACTCGTCATGACAAACAATTTCCGCAGGGTCTGCATCCATCTTAAAAAATTTCCCAACTCTTTCCTAAACCGATTCCACTATTAAGTTGTCTTTTTTATATGTTTATTTAACTTTTCCTAATTACTCTTAAGGTCAAACATTCTAATAATGATTCTAATAAATATTAAAACGCAATAGTACGCAACACTTTTAATTACAATTTTTAACTTACCTTTTTGTCTGTTTGGTCAGTATAATTTACTTTATCACAAAAGTAATTAGAAAAGTAATTGCTAATTCCTTTTTTAAAGACATTTACTTTGTAATTATTATTAGTTCCTTTGTAGTTGTAATTATTTTTAAATTACAAGTAATTACCCAGCTCTGCTACCAATCTATTTTATTCTTTAACAATTTGATACTAAATTTTTTGAACCTATGATTTCGTAATATAGAGAGATTGGCTAGTTGGTTTAAGCCAGTAGTGCTATCAGAGTAAACGCACACAGGATTTCATATTTCTCAGAACAAATTTTCTAGAAAGCATCGAGACAGTATTAACACTGAAACTCGTTTACTTCAAGTATAGAAAAATAGTATATGCCTGTTGCCTCTTGTGCACTTGCATTAAATTAAAACATTTAAAGAGCTTAAAATTTTGATTCGCAATTTAACAGCTCTAAAATTGTAACGTAGAATATTATGTACTGTTTGCTAAGCTTGGTAAGCTTTCAGGCCACGAGTATTATTCTATTATTTATTACAATGTAGCATCAAATATAACGATATAAATAATGTACGTCAATATACAATACACGTCACATATGGGGGTTACTAGTGCTAAATAAACTATGATTTAATGTAAACGAATTTGGACAACAGAGAAATATCTTTCAATAAGATCTCCACATTATCGAAAAATCTTATTTTGGGTATTCTGCAGATAACTTTTAAAGAAACCATTCATTTTTTCCAGATACTGTTGATTCAAGTCTGATAGTATACCAACAAGAACTCTTCCTTACGAGATATTTTATCAACTTATTTCATACACTCACAAATATTCAATATGAAAAAACAAGAAAATAACCATTCTTCATATGTACTGTTGATCTAAGTCTGACCATATTAGTATAGTAATCAAAAATGTCCCTTATGAGACATCTTATCAAGCATATAGTATATTTAGCTCTACGTAGAGGATTTCATTGTAAATAAACATTTGTTATATTTTAAAGACAAGAAATTATTAAAAAGCAAAATTAAAGCGAATATAAAATCTCGCTCATCGCTTACATGTTTTAATAAATAAAATATTTCCTTCTACTGTCGAAATCACTAAAAAGTTACGCAGTTTTCTTTTCTCGTCTGAAATCGTCACATTGTTCGAACCAAAATTGCCATTAAAAACTAACAAGCAAAATATTTCTTTTTATGCAAAAACTGACACGAAATACTTGCTTATTAGACAAATCCAACTCTTCTGGAATCCCATGCTTCGCATTTTAAAATAATATCTTTTATTTCTTCTTACAATTATTGAAGCGAAATTTTTATGAAAAAAAAAAAATAGTATAATTAAAATTAAATTAAAATATTAATAAAAAACTAAAAAACATGCTTTTATAAATACTGCACTAAAAAGCAAAAAATAATCATCGAACCTGTTCTCTCTATCTACCCCGTAAAGGCCTTAATGTAAGCCGTGTTTGTAATTAAGTATTAAGTATATTTGAGTATAAAAGTTAACTGTAAAATAGAGGTTGAAAATTCACAATTTACATGCAGGGTGGCTGAAATTCCATGTGAATGGAGCAGAAAAAACATTTTAGGTAAGCATTTATTACCTAATTGTGGCTTAGGGATTAGGTTAATAAATTTACAGTTTAGAAGCTTATATACTTCGGAAAAATAGTAAAAGTTTATTTATAGATCTTTCAGTAAAACTAAATTACACTAATAAATTAAATTGTAAAATAAAATACCGTAAATCTGCAGTATTTCGTTAACCTTAATTTATTGAAATTAGGAATATAAAGATATAAAATATATGTTTTAAATGTTGAATTCGATGTCATTTCCTTCGTCAATTTGATAAACATTCACTGCGGAGGACTGTATTTTATAATTAAAAGCGACATTATGCTCTCTAAATAGAATTATATAGTAATTTACAGGTCTGTCTATGCAACCTTATAGAAATATAAAATTATCCAAATTAAACTAACTACTATTCACGAATGGTTTACGACGATAAGACGTCAAAATGGCGCATTATTTTATTCTAATTAAAAGAACGTGAATGTGCATAACATGCGCATATGGTCAGTAGAATATCTGTAAAATTTCAATTTCGAATATGTAATTATTTCTATAGAACATACATAGGCAGAGAGGTAATTACATGTAGTATACACGATTTCTAGTTTTTATGTTGTCGAGTATAATCTCGCCAGCAACAAAAGCACTTTTTGATTAAATTGCATCAAACTACTCACAGATGGCATTCTGTATGAGTTGTTGACTTAAATCGGCATATAAAAATTAATGTAAGTATTAGTGATTGTTTCTCAGAAGGCGATCCATGTGGCTTTCCACCTTTAGGTGCTTGCCATAGTTTATTTGACAGCTGAGAATAATTAATGTATAGTAAGAGGGGGCTATATACAGACACATATCAGCCCATGATCTAAACGTACATGGTCTGTCAATACAAATTGCACATGCGTCACTTTGGCATAGTTTTCTCTACGCCACACCTATTCCACTGTACTTTGAATTTGTTGACACTGAGGGGCAAAGGTGGATTCATGTGATGAATGTGATGCCATCCCGCTAAGCCTGCTTTCTCTGATTTCACGTCAGGGAAATGGGCAGACCGTGTTTGTTGAGTCCTTCGTGTACTAGTGAAAACTGATTTGATTTGATTTACCAGCGTACGATAGGCATTGCTGCCACTCCCGAAAAATATATCGCCGGCCCGGCTACGTTTACGTTGGATTGGATTTGGATCATGCGTACAGGGATATAGGATGGGAAGTGGAGATGCATTTTGGTATAGTGTCATATATATAGACTATAGACGAGCAATGAAAGTTCAGTTGAGAAATCACCTGGAAAATTTTTATTTGTTACCACCAGTACAATCAGGTTTCAGAAAGGATTATAGTTGTACAACGGAATTACTACACGTTATAGATGACATTATTAGGGTTACTGATTGGGGTGATTGTACAGTTTTAGTGTTGCTAGATTTCGGCCGGGCTTTTGACACGATTTATTACAATTTGCTACTTACTATTTTTCAGTATATGGGTCTCTCTGAGAATTTAATTATCCTAATAGAAAATTATTTAAAAAATAGGAAACAAAAAGTCTGTATAGATGGGGTAAGCTCTTCTAATTTAACTCTTACCTTCTTCCTTGCTTTTTCAATTTACACGTTTAATTTAATTAACAGTTTACAGTACTGTAAGACTCACTTTTACGCAGACGATACCAAAATCTATTATAGCTTCCTCCCTCAGATGTTGCTAAATTCATGTTCATCAATCAATAGCGATCTTGTGTCATTTGTTAAAACAGCCACAGATCACTCCTTAATTATAAATCCTGATAAAATCCTAATAAAAGTAGTGTGTTAGCCTTTGGAACTAAAATAAATATTCCTATCCCATTTTGGTATCCCCTATTATTGATGTCCTGTCTTTTTCAAAATTGTTGCTCTTTTTGACCATTGTACTCAGTACATATAGGGTGTTCTTGCTAGAATGACAAATATGATTGTGCAAGTATACAGGTTAACTCACTTAAACTGATTAAAATATTAATCTAAAGTGCTAAAATGCTATTCAAGTAAGCCTCTTTGTGCTTAATTACTTAGGGGGTAGCCACATGCGTCTGTTATGAGTCAGGTTGCCTACTTTGTAAATGGAATTTTTAAACAAATGATGATAAATTACGTATTTTATAAAGAAAGAAGGGGAAAATATGTTGTTCTAATTAACTTTATAGAATTCACTCTGCATGTGTATAAACGTGCTGGGCTTTGCACAAAGAATTCCATATTAGTTAATTTCTGTTTTTTTTTTATATTAAATATCAGCATTTGTGTATCAAGGAATTTTGAACGGTCTGCATCTTGATATTGCTTTATTGCGGTGATTTTTAAAGAGTTTTTTGTGTAAATTTCGGTTCTCATACCTATTTTGTTTAATCAAATAGGTATATTTTTTAATAAGTGCAGTCGTGTTTATTTATTTGAGAAATTCTAATCTGTAGCTGTATCCCATAATTAATTGTAAAATTATTTTTCCGTCGAATAGCCACACATTTACAAAGCTACTTTTATCGTCAAAAATAATTTTTTTACGTCCCTCTGGTGAAGTATTTTATGTAATTGTCCATGCCAGACCGATATAGATTGATTGATCACTACAGAATGAACTCGAACTACATGGATTCAATAAAACTAATGACACATTTAGTAGCCAATATGTTTCCTCACCTTCTTGCTAATAGTATGTTTCAAACATTCAAATATAGCAACAACTTGACGTAGTAAATTATATGAAATCAGTTCTTAATTAGTTTCTTGAATTTTGAAGCAACCCTAACGTTTCCCTTGTCAGTCTGGTAATTTGAGGTTTGTTGAGAATATCAAATTCTCATCGTGCATTCACGAAACTGTAGTTCAAAACTGAAAAAGCCAATAACAATAGGAGAACCGAAGTAAACCCAATCGAATATAGAAATAAAAACAAAAATTATAATTCAACGTATTACGGTGGGATGTTGTGAGAATAGTGTTATCTTTCGTATACACAAATGTAGCAATCTGATTTCTCTGTTAGATTCGCAAGATAAAAATTGAGCGAATTAGAACCATTTCATATTTTGCAATTTTTTAGTAGCGCGATTTCTTGTGCAATATTCCGCATTTCATTTTGATGTTTATTCCGACTTATAAGCTTATTTTAGCTTATTAGACTGAATTAAAAATTTTTAGTATTTTTAGAATTCCTCTGGGTTATATTCACATATTTATGCTTTTGACATTTTAACCCCGGAAAAGGAAGTAAATGTTCTATAATCTAATAAAGAGTTGTAAGAAGTTCCCATAATATATTTATATTGTATTAATAAAGAGTGAGTTGTTTTCGTTTTCTCTGACAGGATCTTTAAGATCTTGCATTGTCTTTTAAGTGACTGATATTTTTTCGAAGTTCCAACAGTTTGTGCCTATCATTAATTCAATTAATACAAGAGCACTGGTAAGATTTAAACAAACCAATAACTCTGTATAATATAATAATATTTGAAAGCCTGTGAAATTTTACATAAGAAAAGGCTTATTTAAATTTTTGAATTAGAACTAGTAAAATTGAAACATGATTTGAAATTTCGACGAAGTTTGAAACCAATTTTGTACATTTTGAATTTATACTAACAAATAACTAGAACATTTTTAAAATAATGTTATAATTGTTTTGGAATATTTTGGGCTACGACGACATAAAAACAATGCTAAAATACTGCTGAACATCTATTTCACACACAGATGATAAGTTTTTGTTTATTACGTATTGCTTTTCGATATCTAAAGGATTTCTTTAGTAACTCCGCTGCTCAAAATTGACCTGCCTATTGAATATAAGAATTTTAAACCAATTACAGAATTCATATGGAAAACCTGAGAAACTGCAGAAACATTCAGGGAATATAAAAAATCATAAAAATCTCAGGGAATTTAAAAAATCACAAAAATCTTAGGAATTCTCACTGTTATTTTAAATCGTGACTTTGAATTTAAAAAACCACCTTAAAAAAATTTCACTGTCGGCGTCGTCATTTTCAGTAGCCTCTTTATTTAGTTCCTACACAGTAAAATATCCGTCGTTTTGACTTTTTAAGCTGTAACATCAGGTTCGTTATCAGAGAACCTTGAAAACACTATATATCGTAAATGTGCAAAAATATTGCAATTAACGCAGCCATATTAGATTCGCCATTTTGAATTCTTAAGTTTTGACATCAAATTTGTTATCAGCTACTTCTAAAATACCGCAGCTACCCAAATACTTAATAACCAGTTTTTTTGCAGTTCCGACTAGCGACTTCGCTCAATTAAAAAAAAAATGTTTCCGATTTTTGAGAACCTCCTCCATTTTTAAAGTTTTGAAGTCGGATAAAAGTTATCAGAATATCTAAAATCACTATTTTTTTTTTGTGATGGAAAATCTGGAAAATTGAGAGAATTTCTTCAGCTAAGTAAACTACTAATTAATCTTTGATCACATTTGTACAAGTTACTTGCAAGGTTTTAAAAATAAAACCATTTAGTTCATTCACAACTACTCACAACATAGGAGGCAAATTGTAAAACTGAACAATAACTAATGTCACTAAAATAGCTTGAATCGTAGGGTACCACAGGGGTAAATTCCGAGGCATTTACTTTATTCTCTGCTTATACAAGTCAGCCGCATAGAATACTTAAATTTTGCAAGGTGCACTGACAAATTACCCCAGTCAAATTGGAACGAATTTCTACGTTTGACGGAAATACTGATAAAGTTTTGAAACTTTGCAGATATGTTCATTATTAGATATACTAAAAGTCCCCAGCTGAACTTGCGCTGGAGCCGCTATCTTGGAAAAATGGCGATACGTTTCAGTTTTTTGCTCATATCTCTTTAGCCGTTGCACAGGTCTACAAAAAAAAAATCTGCTCCAAGGACTAAACTTATCATGCCTTTTGTATTTTTGTGTGCTGAATCCGAATTTTCAATTTAAAAAATTTTCTACCGCGTATATTTCGAGTAAATTCCGGTTTTTATTGTCAAGAGAACCTATTTTGTCGATAAAAACCAGCATTTACTCGAAATCTACGTGCTAGAAAATTTTTGGACAGAACTCTGTGATAGTATGTTCTAAAGTTATTTTAATTATTATGATACTAAGATATTTTTTAATGCCTTATTTATATTAACATCCTGGCGAAGTTTAGCTGAGCTACTCTACCACTTAACCAGGACGGCGAGATAAGATACGGTCACCCATTCAAGTGACGTACTCGCCCGACGTGGCTTAACTTCGCCGATCGAGGTCTCGCCACTGAAACCGGTACCGTACCATATTGTTACTTGTTATCAAGATGAAGTCAAAGAATTCGAAACTCTTCTGTTCTTCTGATTTGTAACATACACAAGAAAGAGCACGTCTTATGAAATTAAAAAAATAAACGGCTAAATATAGAGAATATATATTATGTATATCTGTCTGCTTTCAAGAAATTGTGACTACCAAATTACCACGTTATCTATATAATAAAACTCGTTTCCTTATACAGATGTTCATAATTTTAATATAATAAGAAAATCATTAATCACTCGTCCTATTCAAAAATCTTTACGTAAACGATCCTATACAATATCATTTAATTAACTGCATTGTGCTTAGGTATTACAAAAATTGACAAATTTAACCCTTGAATGAATTGCGAAAAATAATATGTATTCAGTAAAAGAAAAATAATATTAAACAATTTAAAAATTCTAAAGGGTACAGGTGCATCGACATTTTTAACACGTAGACATTTCTTGTTTTTTGCTTTTGGGCCGGATTAATTTGAAATCTCGTTAAGAATTAAATGGTAGAACAGGATTATTCCCTAAATTTCTCCCTCGAAAATTATGTTATTTTTCTATGACATTACTTTATTAAACAAAATTCTTTTATTATTATTTTTGTATTTCAATAAGACGTAAACATAATATTGGAAATATACATATGATTCTCTCATTGAATGTTTGTGATTAATTGCCAAATATAACAGAAAGATTTCAATAAATACAGACCAAATTTACTGGAACATTAAACAAAACCAAAACGTAGGGAAATAAAATTGCCTCACATAACAATCAAATAAAAAAACGTTTAAAAACTTAATTGCAGAGCTAATTAATACCCAACATGGGGGAAAAGTTATGTGGAAAATAAAACCGTTTTAATTGTTCGTTCGATCAAATGTTCGAATTTACTTTAAAATATAAAAATTAGTAAATCGGAAATTTCTCTGTTATTCATAAAAAGTCAGTTAAATTACTCTTTTAAATCAAGTCGCACGTCACGTCACTAACGATGCCAATACAATCAATCAATTCTTCTAATTGTCTTTTTTCCTTTCATATTTCAGCCTGAAACCGCAGATTGGAAAATTATAATGCCGAGCGAAAAATTCCCACTTAATCAGCATGAATTGAAATAACAATATATTAATGACATTCATGAAAAAATCATTTATTAAATGCCTATTTTTAGAAGAAATTAGAAACTTTTACTTTTAACTCTTGTTCTTAATTGTTTGGTGTCATATAATATGACTGCAAACTAATTATATAATGAGCTATGTATTATAGATTGAATAAACATCTATCTTATAAGTGATGCTGAAGAGCTGTGGATTACTTTTACCCAGTCGTCGATAGTTAATTATCTAAAGTACTTCTCGTCAGAGGGTCTTAGTTTCAATCCGAGCAAAACAGTTATTGTTCCATTCACCAAAAGGAGAAAACTTAATTTCAGAGGCTCCTATGTTAAATGGAACAGTACTGAATTTTTCCAGTGAAGTCAAGTATCTAGGAGTAATCCTGGACCAAAAACTTACCTGGAACTCAAACTTAGAAAGGACCCTCACCAAAGCAACGACGGCTATTTGGACGTGCCGTAGGCTGTTTGGTAAGACTTGGTCTAAAGCCGAAAATGAAACATTGATCCTACCTTTCGGTTGTGAGACCCATGGTTACCTAGGCATCAAATGTGTGGTGGCCAAAAACAGAGGAGAAATAGCACAAGGAAAGTTGCAGAAATTGCAACGCCTTGCCTGTCTAGGGACTACAGGAGCAATGCTCTCGTGTCTCACAGCAGCTATGGAGGCAATGCTGGACTTAACAGGAGCAATGCGCTCGTGTCCCACAGCAGCTATAGAGGCAATGCTGGACTTACTTCCTCTGCATTTGCATATAAGGAAGGAGGCAGCACTTAGTGCCTTAAGGCTGCATCAGGCACTTAAATTCAGACCAGGCGACCTGATTGGTCACTTAGGATTCTGGAGCTAATCCAATTCGAGTCCATGACCAAACCCACTGACTCAATGCCAATCAAGCATGACTTTGACTGTCCGTTTGATGTGTTGATTGAAAGCCATCAAGCGAGCAGGGTCAAAGTACTGCGGTTGAAGAAAGTGTCACACATCTGGTACACAGACGGATCCAAGATGGACGAAGGGGTTGGTGTGAGCAAAGCAGGGCCTAAATGCAAGCTATCTAAAGCCCTTGGTAACACTCCAACCATCATCCAGGCAGAAATCTATGCTATGATCAATGTGCCCAGGAATGCCTAAATAGAGGCACTCGAAGGGCAAAGATCTATATACTTTCAGATAGCTAGGCAGCATACAAGGCTTTCAGGTCCTATACCTTCGAGTCAAAAATTGCCTGGAAATGCAGACAATCCCTCAAGCAACTGGCAAAAAACAACAAGTTGATGTGGCTGCCAGGGCATGAGGGAATAGAAGGCAACGAAGCCTCGCAAGAAAAGAGGCTGAAGCCCCATTTCTTGGATCCGAACCTTTCTGTGGCTTATCTAAGGGACACAACGGAGGAGGTCCTAAAATGAGAAAAGGAGGAATACTCCAAGCCAAAGACAAGCGAAAAGGTTTATAACCTATTCAACAAAGAATGCCACAAGGCTTCTCGAACTTGAAAAGTCCGACCTAAGGCTGATCGCAGGCCTTCTAACTGGCCATTGCCCCTGTGAAGCTGCAACTGAAACTGCGGAACATATACTTTGTGAATACTTTGTGAGGTACTAATCCGCATTAGGCTAAAGTACCTAGAACAGGCGGTATTAGCGCCTGCAAACATAGGGAAATTAGCTCCCAGGAAAATCACAAGCTTTGCAAAAAGTCTTGGAATTCTGGACAACAACTAGTTGCAGGGTAATTCACAAAAGACCTTTTAGGTCGAGGTGAAGAAAGGCCAACCCAGAGCCAAGCTTAAACTATCTGCAATCTAATTAGCTAAAGTACTTGTGACAAATGATCGACCATGAAACAAATATTCTCCTTGATTTATTAAGGATATAATTAACTATTTATGACGTAAAGGTATGGCTCTTAGGATTCAAATTTCGTATTTCCTATTAATAATGCAAATTGTAAAATTTTCCTTACTAAAAATAAAAGATGTATTGTCAAGTTATACAGAAAATATTTGGAATCAATTGAAAACAATTTAACATCCAATCAAGAAATTTCTGAACGTATGCTGATAGTAAATTCAATACCCAACATAATGAACAATATCAGAGAAATAATAGATATTTCTGAAAACAAAGGAAATGTGTTTAAAAAATATTTAGTTCCGGTGCACTCCCAGTTGTGGCGTTGTGGCGTAAATTATCCCACAGGTACAAATGATCATTTGTATATTTTAATTTCCGAGTTAGTGAACGGCATGCATTGGAAGCTTACAAGAAAATTAAATCAAAATTCACTACGTCAGTTCCTGACGTCTTTAAAAGAATCCTTATTGTGCTTCTGGTACACTTTTAACTTTTCTCTCTGTAAATATTCCCTAATAAATGGAAAACGTCAAAAACATGCCCAATTCACAAAAAAGGCAGTAAATCTGCCATACAAAATTATCGCCCCGTAACAAATAATTTCGGTAAGATTTTTGAATTTGCCCTACATAACAAGCTTTACTAACAACTTCATCAATATGTAAATTGTAATCAACACGGTTTTGTATCATTACGATCTTCAACCACAGACTTCCTCTTCATAACTTAGCTAAAGTTATGGAAAGCGAGGCCCAGATCGTTGATATGCTGATATGCTGATTTCTCGAAAATTTCGACCAAGAAACTCTTTTTAGTAAATAAGTTACAACTCCAATTCAATACTTACAATCAGTTGTGCCCCAGGAGTCCGTATTGTGGCCTCTTTTATTTATTATTTATATAAATGACATTGTAGTTGACTTCCACTGCCCATCTTTTATATTCCGATGTCTTACAAACCTGTTTCAAAATTATATGTACAGCTCTCCTTAAGATGCTACAGATATATAGATGCTACAGATAGGTAGGACTCGCATTCATTATGACATTCGCCTACGGCTCATGTCATAATTCTCATGCTCATGTCTTAATCAATTCAATGGTCATTGCATAATATACTATTTTGTTGGAATTTAATGAAAAAATATAGAAAAAGACTGGGTACAAAAAATTTTTTTTTCAATTGTCTGAACCATCTGGGTTTAAACAATACCTGTCTAGTCTACCTTTAAATCACACAATATCATCTATGTATCCTCGAGGATGGCGCGACAAGCGACAGTTCACATATAGCGAGTAGTGAGTAAAGTATTCATATTATTAAGACACTACTTGAATCATTGAACATACATTTTTTATATTAACGGGACTGTTAATTATTTCCTTTTACTTCGAAGTTCCTTTTTCTCAGTTGAGTTTTTGATTTTTAAATTACACAGTTCCACAAAAAAAGTAGTTTCTCCGGCGGACCAGATCAGTGCATCCTTATAGTGGAGTCAAAATAAAATTTGAATGGAATACTCTGACTGCAGCAATTTTATTGTTTTAATTTGTTGTAGGTTAATAACAAGTGCTCTGAGCATTTTTTTGTGAAATCCGTCCATTGCTTCTTGTAGAATTTTAACAATTTATTTTTCAACACAGAAATTTTCCGCTATTTTCCCTATTATCTCAGGTCATAGTAATCCGATCGCAAAAATAAAAATACCAAACTGTTCGCTATAAAATTATGAATAAGACTAGGCACATGAAGAAACTTCTTGATAATTTGTAAATTTGCAAAAAAATAAAAACCACCAAAAATTGCTTTTTTTAGCGCAAAATATTTATTTAAACGGCTAATAATTTCGAAACTTCCATCGCAATTTGTTTAAGTGCATCGACTCGTAGTAGGACAATTTTTCTTTTAAAGTGTAGCGTTTGGAAATAAAAAAAAAATTTAAACTTAAACCAGTTTTTTGGAATTTAATTGTAATTATGGATATTGCACGTATAAACAATTTCAAATAATTACGTGATTTTTTGTGAAACCAAAACCGATAAGCGAATTATGAAAGTATATGAGATAATCAACGTTTTAAAAAAATAATGATGTTCTACTTGCATTTGAATCCGTGATATGTTAGTTTTTGCGTTTTAGTCAATCATAAATAAACATTAGGGTGGCCCATCTTTTTCGAAATCGAAATTTTTTATTTCTCACCCCTGCAAATGGTTCCATTTGAAGAAAAAACAGTCCCCTCAAAATATTATTGAGGCAAATTGAAGGCAAGGGGTGCCGCAGAATGCATTATTATGCAATAATAAAAGTAAATGGAATTATTTACATTCTTTGGTTGATGCATTGTTTTTTTTTTTTTAATCAGCAACATTTATCTTTAGAATGACTAATCAAGTCATACAAATATCAAAGACATTATCTGTTGTGACTATGTCATGTGTCATACTACTGTAAATTCGTAGTCTAAGAAAACTAGACTAGAAATTTTTGAAATAAAACTCTCGTTTTATCTTTGTGTATTTTATTATGAAACGTTTTTTTCATACATAGTACCAAATATTATCCTAAATCTACAAGACATATAGTAATAAAAACAATATTTTTTGCACTAGGCCAAAGCATGCGACAGGGTTTCTTTTTTTACATTTGGAAACTGTGATTTATAATCATTTACAACTTGGAGTAAAAACTGTTTTTGGTCTTCATTTTTTGTTAAAATGTCATTATAGTCAGTAATAAGTTTGGGTCCTCTCTCAGCGGCATCATTTACAACTTTAATTTTGTTTACAATATTGAAACATCGGGTATAACTTTCATTTTCCCTCCATGTTGTTGGATCATTTTCCAAAAATTCCATAGACAAACCTAATTTTTGAAAAAACTGTTTAGTGTTCTCGCATATGAAGTCCCGCACATGATTTCCTTGTTTTCAACGTCAGTAATGTTACTAATCATAAGTTGTTTAATACCCTCTTGATTTGGTGCTTTCCTATTCAAAGCTTTAACCATTTCTCTTTTAGTGGTAACTGAAATATCGTCATCAAAGAAAGATAAGCCAACATTTACTGAATTAAGGTACCACAAAAGTCTAAGTCATGAAGCGGTGCTTTACTAGCAAATGACGCTGTAAACCAGGCCTTTACATAAACCTTTACAATAAAGAGACATATATCTTCAATACCTATTTTTTCTTTTTTAGTTAGTTGGAACTGATCTTGGAAAAAAAATATTTTTAGACAGTAAATGGCTTTGGCCATCCAACGTGCATGATGAAATGCCCCTGGTTGATAGAATGTCGTGTGAGTGGGCTCTTCTTCAACAAAAAGTTTAGAAAGCATTAAAAATTCTTTATAATCATCACGAGGCTGTTGCAAAGTTAAAGCTGCATTTAGAAACTTTACAATTTCGGCTTTAACTGGTTGTAAAATGTGTTTAATTTTTGATACCTGAAATCCAGTTTTTAGTTTATTTTGATCTATTTTAGGCCAAAATTCCCTAAAACGTTTAAATAGTGGCACATTTGGACCAGATGAGGAAGGCATTTTTGTGTCAAACACACTTCTCAAAACCACTTCAAAAATATGATGTCTACAAGGAAAATATAGAATATCTCTTTCCAATTTTTGTTGCAATAGTGTGGCTGCCCCATTTATATAACCCATATTTGATGCTGTTGTATCACAACACAAAGCTATTACCTTTTCGTCCAAATTCCATTCACAAAGCACATCATAAACTGCTTCAGTCTGTTCTCTTCCAGTTGAATTGGGCAAAGCTGGTACTCCAAGTAGTTGTTCAATATCTCCACTAGTAACTAAGATAGCAAGTCTATCGATATTTCCCATTCCAGTGAGAGAAGATAAAAGTTTTCCATCCCAATGGATGACTGGGGCTGGCAATTCAGAATTACCGAAGGCAGTTTTTAATATTTCAGCTCTTTCTTCGCGGATGCGTTGTCTAGAGCGCTGAAGTGTGGTTCTGCTGATGGACAAAGATGTGGTGTCATGTCCTAGTGCTTCTGCTACTGCCGTCAAAATATGGACTCCATACCTGTCGCTTATTTTGCAAGCATCAAATGCAGCGGCTATTTTTGGTGTGATGATGTTACATGTTCCATACAATCTCCTCTTTTTTGGCTGTGACGGGCCAGGCTGGTCTTATAACAACTCTTCTTGGGCTTCGATTATTTCATCTTCATTTTCGTTGGAGTCGGCTGAATTACTACTTGATGATGGACAGGTGACTGTTTCCTCTAATCTAGCTTTTTCTTGTTGACTTCGTTGCATTCGTTCGGATAATTTCTGTAATTTCTCCTCAGCTGATTTTTCTTGAGAAGCAAGTTGGTAATCAATACCGTGCATAAATCCAGGACGTCCCTTTTTTCTTTGGTTAATTAAAAACTGCTTATCTTCATCTATTTTCATCAACTCCAATGCATTTGCATGAGAAATGTCAAAAAGATCGTCCAATTTTTCAACGAAATTTTTTTCTTTACTCCCGCACTGGCCCTTTTAGCCGATTTTTGTAAGTTCCTCCACTCTGCATAAAGTTTATCTAGTTGTTTAACACAATGAAAATCCTGACGTGTCGGAATGCGAGCTTTATCCCAAAAAACTGACACCTCTTTTATTGTTTATTGTTTATTGTTAATTTAGCACTTTCATGTACACTTAGCTTCAATTCACGAATATTATAAAAGAGCACTTGTAATACTTGTCTATTAGACGGCAATTTATTGCCAATGATTTGTGACGAATAGTGTCCAATTAAGTAAATGAAAGTATCCTTTCGTAAGGATCTAACATCAGCCATCGTTAAATGTTTTTTCAAAAAGGAACGTATGCTAGAACTTATAATGTCACCACTGTAAAACACAATTGCAAACTGACATAAAAACTTACCGTAGGTGCATTATATTTCCAAACTTCCAAAACAAATAATTTATAGGAAATAATTACACCAATAAAACATTATGAGAAAAGAGGTAGATATTTGTATTTTAAGTAAAATTTAAGTCTATTACCGTAATAAAATCTTATCTACAAATTTCTACCTGAATGCGGCACTGGTTACCGTTCACCGAATTATCTGAAACTTTGACATAAATTATTCCTAGTATAATAGTATATTTTCGTGGGGTGAGACTTAAAAAATACGCAAAAAAAATTCACCCCCTATAGAGATGGGCCACCCTAATAAACATATTGATATTTTTACTTCAAATTTGCGCATATAGTTCCAAAATGCTTATATTTCTCTCTCTGCTAGTTGAAAATTATCCACAACTAAAATTTTTTAAATTACATTGCATAAAGCACCCTTAAGGACATAGCGCACGTTCGAAAGAAATTATCTCCCCACTCCTTGAATATTGTAACTAGGCAACTAACTTAATTAATGGTATACATCACTCTTTATCATATCGAGTCTTTTTTTTTTGACATTTTTAGTCTTTTTCCGTATAGGTATTCTGATTCTTTTATTTAACAAAATATGGTTTGTTAAGTTTTTATCTTTATTTTTTTATATTTCCGGCTTTTGTCATATCTGATTCTCTGTTTATTTTTAAAATGTTTGTATTTTGTGTTTATTTTCAATTTCTAATGTATTGTAACGTAAAATAATTTGTTTAGCCGTTATTTAATTAAAATGCATTGGAAATTTTAATCTAGGTAGATTATTTCTATGTTTAATAAAATAGTTCAAGACAATATTGATTATTTTGCGATGTGCTATTTGAAGTACGAAATAGTATTTGTAATTGAGCTACTTTTGCTTCGTTGCTTCAGAGTAATATGAAGAAATGTTGTTTTCGCTATTGTAATATGAAATGTTGTGGATTTCTAAGTGTAGTCCCATAGACCCCCGGCAGAATCTTTTGTCATTTTCAGATTTGCTGATAAATACGCACTACTCGTTGCTCGAACGGAAGTGACGTTCTCCTTGTGTTCTCTGGTCAATAATACGAAGCATTAGCTGGTTTAAATTATTTTTTTTACATATTTATAAAGTACCTAGCTTAGTATACTTCTGAAATATCCATGCTTACAAAAAGACAAGCTACAAAGGCAAAGAGATATTTGCTGCTGGCACAAGTTGTATCGTAGCACTGTATGGTTCAGATGTTCAGATCCAATGAAAAACACCTGTTTATACGTTCTGCGTTTTGAATGTTTAAAAAAATGCACTTCAAAAACATCATGCAAATTATCTGTTCTCCCACCAACCGAAGAAGCTGCAAACGAGCATTCATTGAATGTGTATTTTCAAATACAGAAATGGTTTTGCAGATAAAAATTCTGAAGAGTATGGTTGGAAAGATACCATAAATGGATTAATGCCATTAACAACAACAAAAAATCCTTTGCCAGATAATTTATTGACTATTTGCAGTATGTGTAAATCGGGTTTCGAAACAAAACTTTGTTCGTGTAAAACGATAGGGATTAAATTCACAAATTTGTGTCATTTTTGTAATGGATTAAATTGTAGCAACTATTCTGAAATAACATTGAAACAAACTGAGGATGAACTTGACGACGATGAAGACGATGTTTTATCGATTTCTGAGATGGAAATAGATGAAGCAGACTTTTAAAATTCATTTGCTACAGCGGAAGACATTGACAACAACGAAGTAAGCAATGTTTCGGAAAGTGAGAACTATTTTCAAATTGATAGTGAAGAAAGCTCCGTCGATGAAAATGATTCAGATTTAGTTTGTAAAAAAGGAAACTACAATAATATTTGTATGTATAATTAAAGAATATTTCTATTCTTCTTCTGTACCGCTGCATTATATCTCTATCAACGTTCCCTTACATATGAAATAAATGGTACGGCCAGGCCAAACTTACTTTCTCGGCTGACTTACAAAAAAGGAGTGGGGAGATAATTTTTTTCGAACGTGCGTTATGTCCTCTAGGGTGCTTCATGCAATGTAATTTTAAAAAATTTAGTTATGGATAATTTTCAACTAGCAGAGAGAGAAATATAATCATTTTGCAACAATATGCGCAAATTTCAAGAAAAAATATCAATATGTTTATTTATAAGCGACCAAAACGCAAAAACTAACGTATCACGGATTCAAATGCAAGTAGAACATCATCCTTTTTTTTTTAAACGTTGATTATTTCATATACTTTCATAATTCGCTTATCGTTTTTGGTTTCACAAAAAAATCACGTAGTTATTTGAAATTGTTTATACGTGCAATATACATAATTACAATTAAATTCCAAAAAATTGGTTTAAGTTAAAAAAAAAATTTCTTTCCAAACGCCACCGTAAAGTACGTGTAAAAACCTACACTTTAAAAAAAAAATTGTCCTACTACGAGTCAATGCACTTAAACAAAATGCGATGGAAATTTCGAAATTATTGTTGATTTTTAGCCGTTTGAATGAATATTTTGCGCTAAAATTTGTCACGGAGGTTTAGTTCAATAAAGGTCATGGTTCCACCAACTTTGTTAAAATTGATGGATTATTACATCATATTTCTTAAACTGTTAAAAAAAGGCAATTTTTGGTGGTTTTTATTGTTCTACAAATTTACAAATTATCAAGAAGTTTCTTCATATGCCTAGTCTTATTCATAATTTTATAGCGAACAGTTTGGTATTTTTATTTTTGCGATCGGATTACTATGACCTGATATAATAGGGAAAATAGCGGAAAATTTCTGTGTTGAAAAATAAATTGTTAAAATTCTACAAGAAGCAATAGACGGATTTCACAAAAAATGGCTCAGAGCACTTGTCATTTATACCTACAACAAATTAAAACAATAAAATGGCTGTAGCCAGAGAATTTATTATTCGCCTATTTTGATCCTTGATTTGACTCCAGTATTATGTATTTGCTGAATTTTTTTATATGTTTATTTTATAACCTCATAATGCCATAACCATAACCCTGCAACCCTATACACTGTTTTACTTCCACGTCCAGTGGAAGTATAGTAACAACAAAAAAATTTTTTAAAATTTTTATTGTCCAAGTAGGCTTAAAATGTCATGAAACGTCGAGATTTTAAGTTTGAGCGAAAAAAAAATTCTGTCTGTCGGTCTGTCTGTAACTTTTTTTTGTGCGCACGTTTACTCTGGAACCGTTTAAGATATTGACTTAAAATTTGGTACACATATGTACTTTAACGAGATCAGGAACTATTTGCATCTTGTTCTGTCGAAGGGTTTGGGGGGTAAATTGGGGTAAATTTGGGTAAATAGGTCAATCAAGCAGGTAAGAGTCCATAAAATTGGTATTTAGTATATACAAGAGAAGCTAAGGTCTCAAAAAAAATTTTGGCATTAGCCACCCCCATTACCATCCCCTTATTAAAGGGGATGAAAAAAAGTTGTGATTTAGTGTATGTACAGGAACCAGAAACCTCAAAATATTTTTTTACTTCATCCACCCCCCACTATCACCCCCCCTATCACCACCCCCCACCCCACTACCGATGTGGGGTATCGTTTTATGGGTTTTTGGGGTAGAGGATTTCAAATATTATATTATTAAAGTTCCATAAACAATTATTTTAACATACAAAGTTTTTTCGTTGTGAGTGACTTGGATAGAGAATCTGGATGTGGAAGTAGTGATTCCTTGGGCAGCGGTTTTTACGGGTGTTTCTTAAGGTTAGAGATGAAAACCGAGCCAATCTGACAATTCTGACTTTGAACTCGGATTCAGTGGGTCAAAATACCTAAGGAAAAGACTGGTCTGGTCCACCGGACTGTGAGTCTGTGTTATTTATCTTATGTATATCGGCTTTTGAGGAATCGATCTGGGCTGAGAAATCACTAAACATATTTTCCTGTGTCTTTAGAACACACCCTATATATCTAATTAATCGTCATCATTATGTTTATCAACTTTTTAAAGGTATTAAAATTAAACAGAGTAATTAAAGTCATAGAAATGATATCAATAAGCTTATTTGTGAAGCAAAACCGAAGACAAAACTTAAATAAAAACCTGTACTATTTTTTCATCCCTTCTTTTCTCCGTTAAAATAATGGTAATAATTGTTATATAAGTACATTGTTTGAGCTAAGTAGCAATTTTATTAATCTCCTTTATTTCAACCAATACTCGTAAAAAATACGCACACTTAACGCATAACCTCTTTTAAAATCATTTTAATTAAATCAAATTCCCTTGCTACGCTTACGAGTCTCTCCACCACCATTTCCCCAAACCCTCAACTCAAACTTTTTGCCGTAATCACATTATAAGATGTTTGTAGTACAAGAACAATTAAATTCATTGAACAACTCCAGTAAAATTAATTCTGTTAGGCAAAGGAACCTGAGGAAAGTAAACTAAACGCGAAACCATTTCTACAAAGAAATAAATTTGTAATACCTAATCTTGCTACACTTTGCTTAAGCGCGTTTAATTATCATCAATTTTAACTGTTATACGGTTTTCGTGTAATTTAATTCTATTACCGGTTGCAGCATAATATATTATAGAAAAATATGTGACATTAGTCCAGTCAACGAAGCGCTAAAATGACCAAAATCTCTAAGTTGAGTGCTAATGAATTGATTTTGATTAAACCTTGTGCAATGTGTTTGAATGACGTTAATAAAAATGTTGAAAAAAAGATTAAAGTAGGAAAAGATCGGAAGGGGTAGAAAATACCCCTTTATCTTGGGTTCCGTAACTTGTAGAATTAGGTCAAAAATGAAAAAGAAACAATATATTTACCTTCTTTGGCCCAGAATAAGATGTTTTTACTCTTGTGAATTTTTTCGAAAAATGCATATTTTTTGAGATATGGCCACTCGAAAATCCCTAAAAGTGGGGGAGGGGAAATGTAAAAGTTGGAAAAAAAACAAAAAATTCAGGTGACTGTATCTTCAAAATACAAGACTTTTCTGTAAAATGCGTTTTCACCGAGTTTTTCCGGAAAAACATGAAAAACTACCCATTTGTTTGAAATTGTAGGGCTATAAAAAAAAATATGAAATTTAAAAATTTGAAAAACTTCAGACATATGCATTGAGGCCTTATAAACATTTTTTGTCTCTTGGTATTTCTTTGTAACTTGCTAATTTTCCGAGTTAGAGGCAGTTTTTCACGATAAATAATGTTCTACATTTTTTTGCACGTTAAAAAAATTTTCCGGAATTTTCACATTTTCAATTTAAAAATTTTATTGAACCTTTGAAAATGGCATAACTATATAGGTTTCATATTTTTTTATAATAATATTTATAAATCACGATCATTTTTCGAATTTTCACGTGCAAAAAATATAGTACATTATTTATCGTGAAAAACTGCCTGTAACTCGGAAAATTAGCAAGTTACAAAAAAATTCCAAGAGACAAAAAATATTAAAAATGTTTAGAAAAATGTTTAAAAGGCCTCAATGCATACATCTGAATTTTTTCAAATTTTTAAATTACATATTTTTAAAGCACTACAATGTCAAAGATAGGGGTAGTTTTCCATGTTTTTCCGGAAAAACTCGATGAAAACGCACTTTACAGAGAAGTTGCAAATAAAGAAAATCTTGTATTTCGATGATAGGTTCACCTGAATTTTTTCAGATTTTTTTCAACTTTTATCTTTTCCCCTTCCCCATTTTTAGGAATTTTCGAGTCTCCATATCTCGAAAAATATACATTTTTCGAAAAAATTCACAAGAGTAAAAACATCTTATTTTGGGCCAAAAAAAAGGTAAATACATTGTTTTTTTCATTTTTGACCTAATTCTACAAGTTGCGGAACCCGTGATAAAAGTGTGTTTTCTTACTCTAATATTTTTTTAAATTTTTTATTAACGTCAATACAAACAAATTGCACAAGGTTTCATCAAAATCCATTCATTAGCACTCAAGTTAGAGATTTTGGTAATTTTAGCGCTCCGTTGAATAGACTATGGTAGGTAAAACTGACGCAGTAGCATTCGATTGTATGAGTGTAATGTTCTAGTACTTTGGTGTTTCTGGAAACTACTAAAGAGAGAAGATTAGCTATAGTGGCAAAATATTGTTTGAATTTTTTTTTTTTGTAGCTATTGAAAACATTGTAATATCTTAAGGTCGCTTTACTTCAAAATAATATTTGAAGGGAAATAACTATTTTTCGTTTGTTTTTAATATCATCATTTATTGGATCAGTTCTAAATTCTAATTGTGTATTTTTTACGGATCAGTGGCAGATTGAACACCATATATCTAAGACTAAATATTATATATACTGTAGCACGTGCATTTGAAATGATAAGTATCTGCATTGCATTTGCAAAGAAAACTTTTAAGTAATAAAGTTCTCATAAAACTATTCAACTTACGGCTTACGGTAATATGGCCACAGAACTCCTTAAAATAAGTGTTCTAGGATATACAAAATTGCAATGTAAGGAAGCTCCTCTTGTTAGCTGAGCATTATTCGTGGAACTCTGAATCTAACGAAACTATATCAGTCGAAAGACATGCTTTCAACTAGATTATAAAACTTTTAACCATATACCTGAAACACTCACAGTAACATTTAGAAGTGATTTCCCACTGAAGTATATAATAGCAGACTTTAAAGTAAATTAAATTTTACCTAGAGAGATTATGAATTTATATAAGCCAAATCAGTTTTGCATGGAAAAAGTTCCAATAGAGGATAATAGTATTCACTGTAGCATAGAAGCATATACTGGCTTATGTGGAATGGAGATTCTAAACTTTTCACATTCACTGACTAATAGTGGAGTTACTTAATTCGAATTTTCTTAAGAATCGTTCAGATTGTGATACTAACCTGAAATTGGGTGAGCATAGACAGTTTCTTGAGACGAACAAAATGGGATATAGTGCCACTTAGAAAAAAAAATTGGTTCGGCTGTTTTAACCTCAAAATCGTCAGAAAAATCAGTACTTCGACATTATCCCGAAAACGGCGAATTGTATCAATATTTTTGTGATTACACAAATTCAGTTTTCTACAAAAATCGCGTAATGAGTTTTTTTGTGGCTCCATTGTTTTCTCAGTGGCGGGGAAATTGTATATTTAAGTATAGCTGTAATATAATTCTATTTTTAATAAAAGTACCTAAATAAATTTTTTTGTAAGCTTTATTTTAACTAAATATTTCTACTCTAGTGATTTTTTATAGAATCTCAAACGAATGCCTAAAAGTTAAAATTTTCAGTCACTGTCGGCTTTACAGCAGTCTCCATCACAAGCGGGGGAAGAAATCCGAAAAGCAAAAGATATCCTGATATTTCCTGGGATTTCCTAAGATTTCTTCGGATTTCCTAAGATTTCCTGATATTTCTTAAGGTTTCTTAGGATTGACTAAGATTTCCTCGGATTTCCTTAAGATTTCTTCGGATTTCTTTAAGATTCCTCGAATTCGACGTAGGGAGAAATCCGAAATCCTGAGATTTCCTGGGATTTCCTTGGATTGCCTAAGATTTCCTCGGATTGCCTAAAATTTCCTCGGATTTCCTTCTGAGTGCACACCAGATTTCCTTCGCGATTTGCCCCTCGGTTAAAAATGTAAAGATTCCACAAGCTTCATAGGTTCATTATTGTTTGTGAATTTTGGTTGGCATCTAACATGTGGTTATTAATAAACATACAAAATTAAAAACAAATACTTGAGCATTTTCTTTCTTATAACACCCAATTACAATTAAAGTATAGCGCAAATTTGATCGGTCATAACTACAAGACGAAACCGATTTTTTTTTTCAGTTTTGGTACTACTAGGCTAGTAAGAATTGATACTTTAATACTACAGCATTTCCCCCATCCTACATATTGTTCATTTTTGCAACGTTAACGCGCCATACAGCAGAGTATTTATTTAGTTTTTATACAGGGTGTTCCAGATTTAAAGTGACATAGACCAATGAGAGATAGAGCACACTTTGCTGAGTTCAAAACACCCCTACTTACCCTTGAAAGAGAATGGTTTTCGAGATACGGGGTGTTTTATGATTTTTTACTGAAACTAAAATTCACCATATTTTGGAATGGGTGGACGTATTTGGATAAAAGTTGGTACACATATATAGTGCACTCCTAGCCCAATCAATAGCATATTTTATTTTGGAAAAATTCCAGGACAGGACTCGATTTTTATTATTTTACATTTAGGGCCAATTACATCACCCTGTATATCACTTTTTTGTAAATGGCTGATAACTATTGAAATGTCTATGGATTATTGTGCAAAATACTGTCATAATATTTGATGGCACGTTTATGGTTACTTCCTAGCAAATTTTTGAAAATAATGGTGAATGATATTTAAATTCTACCAAATACACAAACAACTAGTTAACGTCGCTATTTTATTAATTTTTCTTGAGCATTTGTTTAATAATTATTTAATGTATTATTGTTACTTAAATTTGATTCTAATTGCACTTAGAATTTGTACGGCTATATGCAATATTCCATAGAAAATCAGTTTGCTTAAAAATGAAAGTAGGCGTTTGTCAATTCTGTCATTTATAGTTTAATATATAGTAATGTAAGTTACCTTTAGAAATTAAGCTTAAAGTATCCAAAGAAGTCGTTTGTGTCATTAAAATAAGGTTTTATATTAACAAATCTAATAATTTCAAGATGCCATTCCAATTTACAATTGAAGAGTATTCAGATATGATTTATGTGTATGGTTTTTGCGACGAAAATGGAAGAGCTGCAGATAGAGAATATAGAAGACGTTTTCGAAATCGTCGTACACCAATCATACATTTTCAGAGGTGTATGTAAATGTAAAATAATAAAAATTTAGTCCTGTCCTGGAATTTTTCCAAAATAAATTATGCTAATGATTGGACTAGGAGTGCACTATATGTGTACCAACTTTTATCCAAATGCGTCCACCCATTCCAAAATATGGTGAATTTTAGTTTTAGTCAAGAATCATAAAACACTCCGTATCTCGGGGTGTTTTCAAGGGTAAGTGTGAGGGTGTTTTGAACTCAGCAAAGTGTGTTCTATCTCTCATTAGTCTATGTCACTTTAAATCTGGGACACCCTGTATTATTGACATGTGTAGACCTTATACTTTGATACTATACCACTTGAAGCCATCGTTCAATTTTTACAACCATAGCGTATTTTAATTAAGCACTGTATCTGAATCTATGAATATAATTGGTACTTTAATATCACATAATTTTCTGCTATCTTACTTATTGTTCATTTTTTACGACAACGCGACCATTTTCTTAAAATTAATTAAAATGAAATATTCTCCTTATGACAGTTAATCATTTTTTCCAATGCTATTTGTCCATTGTTGGTTAATATCAGTTAGATAACGAAAATCAGAACATGCCGAAGCATAATAATTTTTCACACTGAGAGATTTAAGAGATATGATTCTTATTTATTGTCAACTTAATTACAATGGACGTGCTGAGAACCGGGAATAGTTGTGTACAGTTCTAAACAGATTGCAATCAGGTCATCAACTATTTCAAAATCTGTTGAGGAATTTAGGCAGAATTAGTTGATTTCATCCTAAACGTGATAATTTAGATCAACAGAGGATTATTACGCCTGACCAGGAAGACGAAATATTAGATCGCATTGCAGATGATCTACAGACTAGTTCAAGACGACTATCTGCAGTAAGACTTCCATTTTAAAAATGTTGCATGTAAAAAAATACCATCCATACCTTTTTACACCTATGTAAAATTTAGTGCCTGCCGATGTTCCGTTAAGATATCAGTTTGCAAGTGATATTCGAAGCAGAAGAAATGTTGACCACTTATTCGTCAACAAAATATTGTTCACGAATGAAGCTACATTTTCCCTCCAAGGTATCTTCAATTTAAGAAATAATAATTTTTGGGAAGTTGGAAATCCTCATGTAACGCGAGAACGACATTTCCAACATGAATTAAAAGTCAATATTTAGTATGGGATCATTGGGAAACATTTTCTGGGATCACACGAGTGGCCAAGAAATTTAAATGGTAACAATTATTTAAATTTTTTTAAAAACGATTTTAATAATATGCTGGATGCATTACCACTGAATTTGAGGCAAAGTATGTTGTTCATGCAAGATGGTGCCCCGCCACATTTTAACAATCAAGTATGAACTTATTTAAACACCACCCATTTTCATGAATGCTGAATTGGTCGTGGTAGCCTATTTACTTGGCTGCCGCATATCCAGATTCTCTCTTTGGATTTCGGTGTGGGGCGCAATGAAGGAACTTGTTTAAGTACTAGAAATACCTGCGCCCAACTCGCCTCGATGTGATTGGTGGACATATTAAACAATTACTATAAATTTTCTCTTCATTTGTTTCTCAAATAAAATTTATTAACTTGATAACTTGGGCTTTAATCCTATTATGTTAAAGTGTCAAAATTGTCAAAATTAAAGTATTTAATTGTCAAAAGTATTGTTGGCGTCGGTGTCTACTACTACGTTAATATTTCTTGTAACAAATTATGCGGTTGATTGTTAAAATGCGATTGACCTGAAAACGGTTAATTTTTATGGCTAATGAGAAGTATACTTTTTCTTCTAACATGAGATAGGTTGAGGATTTTTTAATAAAAAAAAACGATAACATTACGGGTAAAAAGCTAAGCTTACATTTACGTCACATACATTGCTTATGTGGCGCGGTCTAAGATCTACACCAAAAATGGGAGCAGATTTGAATTTCTCGTCTTAAAAAAAGCCTATTTACCAATTTTCAAACCAATATTTGAAAAATTTCAAAAATTATGTGAATAAATTAAAAACATATTATTGACTTTAGCACCCTGTTAATATGAACGTTTAGACTGAGGTAAGTTTAGCTAAATCGCAGTATGTCAGAAATCCACTGTTGTTCTATGGACCATTACTTAGGAACCACCATAATCTGAGAGTGTATATTTCTTAGACAGTTCATGTGAAAAATTAGCTAGGCCAATGTTCATTTTTCTCAAATAATTAGAAAGCTAATTAGAGTTTCGTGTCCTGTTTGACTAAAGTAATTTTAAATGCGACTTTCGTGAAATATGTCTGTCTAGTGGGAAATTATCTGGCAATCATAATTATCTCTTCTAAAAATACAACCAAGTTATAATGGTAGCAACAGTATTTACAATAAATCATCAGAGGGTTGAATTCTTAGAGCATTAAATTTTTATATATTTTTTTATTATACCTATTATATATAGTGTTCGAGAAATCGAGGTCCATAACATAACAATCGAAAATAACGTTTTCGTCACAAAAACTATTTAAACTCACATTAAGGGCAATGTTGTTTATGGCTTGGAGTTTGTGGGAGTAAGTAGACGGTGATTAGAACAACTAAAAGTGAAAAACCGCTGCCCAAGGAATCATTCATTGCTTTCACATCCAGATTTTCCATCCAAGTCTCTCACAATTGAAAAAATTTTTATGTGGAAATAATTGCTTATGGAACTTTAATAATGTAATATTTGAAATTGTCTACCCCAAAAACCCGTAAAACGATATCCCTCATCGGTAGTGGGATGAGGGTGGTAATGGGGGTGCATGAAGTACAAAAATATTTTGAGATTTTTGATTCTTGTACACACACTAAATCACAACTTTTTTTTTAACTCTCTTTAATAATGGGGTAGAGGTAGTAATGGGGGTGGCTAATGCCAAAAAAATTTTTGGGACCTTATAGCCTTTCTTGTATATAAATACTAAACACCAATTTTATGGACTCTTACCTGCTTACCTCTAATGCTAAATTTCAAGTCAATATCTTAAACGGTTCCAGCACAAAAAAAGTTACAGACAGACAGAATTTTTTTTCGCTCAAACTTCTCGACGTTCCATAATATTCTAAGCCTATTTGAGGCGCTCGCGCGCAAACCCCGATAAATCCACACACACAAAGTTGTGGGAAATTACAAAAAATTTCTCAAACAAAAACCAATAAGTCTTTTTTTGTTATTTTGAAGTCAAAAAATATCTTCTAGGCTGTAGAATATAAGACCAAAAAATAAGAACAATGCTATTTTATTTATTTATTTTTTTTTAACTTTTCTTGCTGGATTTATCGGATTTTGCTATGTAAAAACGAATTTATCGATTTTTGCTTTAAAATAAAACATTAAAGATGCAGAAAAATAAATTTTGACAACATTAATAATTTATTAAAAATAAATAAAAACATTAATTGTTAACAAAAATTAATTCTCAATATCTGTTAAAATTTCAGATAAAACCGTTATAATATATTGGTAATAAAATGTCTTGCAGTTGTCTTCTTTATTTCTAGAAGAGAAGTAGGTTTTTACAGTAAATAGTCATATTACAGAGAACTTTTTCAAACGTCAATCAATATTAACTTTTCTACCTCACAATGGATGACAGTGTATTGTATAAAAATGGATTTATCTGCTTTTGATCCCGATATTGGATTTATCTAGTTTTGTTCGAAACGGTCAACTTTAACATTAGATTTATATGGGATTTATGGCGTTTTGGTTACCAAAGATTATATAGGCTTGTAGAGTTTAGTCTAACATACATGAAACTATTACAAACTCAAAATTGACTTTTTGTGGATTTATCGGGGTTTGCGCGCGAGCGCCTCATTTGAACCATAAAAATTTTCAAAAATTTTTTTTGTCGTTACCATACTTCCACTGGTTGTGGAAGTAAAACGTAATAAGTCTTATAAAATTCCTATTACTTCCACATCCACATAGTAACGACATTTTTTTCAAATAATCTTAAAATATCATGAAACTTCAACATTTTAAGTTTGAGCAAAAATAATGTATGTCTGTCTGTCTCTGTCTGTCTATAACTTTGTATAACTTTCTTTGCACTGAAGCGGTATGATATTAACTTGTTTGGTATACTTAGGGTATGTATTATAATGAGATTTAGAACTAGAGTATATTTTGATATTATTCCGTTGAATAGTTGAGGGATAAATGGAGGTAAATGGAAAAAACAAGTAAGTATAAGTGTCCAAAAAATTGTGATTTAGCGTGTACAAGAACCAAAGACCTTAAAAATTTTTTTGACATCAGCCACTCTCACTACCACCCCCCTTTGGGATGGTGGTGGTAGTGGAGAAGTGAAGAACTTGGATAAGAAGAGAGAATCTTAATGTGGAAGTAGTTATTCCTTAGACAGTGTTTTTTTTTTTAAATCCGTAATATTCAATCTGATTTCTATTGGATTTAATTTCGAAAATTGTTTGTTGAGAAAGATTGTTTGCAAAAATTTAAATTATGTTTACATTTTTTGTCTGAACTAGAAGTATCGATTTGATCAACTAAATTGCCATACGCTTTTACTAAATTTATCAACGCCAAACCTCTCCCTCATCTATACTATAAAAGATAAACATCTTGGAGAATTTTTGTATAGAATTTTATTCCTAACAACTTTGTCTATGTAAAATTTTTCTTTTGTAGTTCTCTTGGCCTATCGGGTTAAAAGGCGCGATATACTTATTTTGTACGTTTTTATTATAATTTTTGCAATGGACGCGGTGTCGGGTTTCAAGAGAACTGCTATTTATTTTAGTTTTACCTAGAGCATGAACTAATTTAATTCAAAATCAGCTAACAATAAGCTTAGATTGGCCAAGCGTTTATTTCTACCCGTTTGTTCCTTTTAAAATCTTAGTAAATATCCCATTTCAGAGTAAAATGTTAATCAAATAAGTATTCAGTTAGCCTTTGTTCTTAATTAACACGTTTATGTATTTATATCTGTGTAAATCTGAAATTGGCTTTTATTAAATACAATTTCGTGTAACAAGTATCCAATTTAACGGTTTTCTCACAGTAAAAAAAAATATTACAAGAAATTAAGTATAAAGTTTTTCAATTTCTTGCGTGGTATATTTTTATGAATATTTTTAACCTTTCCACTGAAGTTAAAAATTTAAAAATTGATTTATGAAAACAGCAATTAAAACTTTTGACGTATATCAAAGTATAAATGATTAGCAATTATATTCTTTTTAGTCCAGTCAACGAAAGAGTTGTAGAAAACATGGAGGAGGGGAGAATTTTCCTCTCCTGGAATGTGTTGGGGGTAGTTAGGAGGGAAACATGCTAAAACTCCCCGCTCCTAGCGCCGCCGCTTCAGGGGAGCAGGGGAAGGTTCTTTTTTTCGATTCTTCGCTTATAACTCGAAAACGGTGCGTCGTAATTAAAAACGTAATCTATGCAAAATTAAACATAATTAAATTTCCTATAAGACTGTCTATCATTTTCTTCCCATATGTTATTACGAGACATTCGTCAGTCAAAATAGATAATTAATAAATAAATTAATTAGGTACCTTGAATAATTCTATCAAAGCGGTTTACTGTGGTCTGCTAATAAATCAGTCACAAAACAATCTTTATTTTAGAACACTCGACGTATTTACTAACATCATATTTTGTCGAAATCTATACATTTCCTTAAATATACGGTGCAACTCACTTAATATGAAGGCACCCTTATAACTTTTTAATTTTGTTTCCGATTTGAGTCAAATTTTACTGAAGTATAGAACAAATTAGGATCTACTTATGACCAGAAAAACATTCGCCTTCTACAAAGGCAAAACCACCTGCGGTACCAAGATATGCTGAGAAAAATTAAAAATCGTATTAGTGTGTCTTGACGAATTTCACGTATCCACCACAAATTACACAAACTGAGGATCCCCTTTGCCACATGAGGTTATGTATGAGAAATCCCCCATCAATAACCAAATCAAATTTTGATGTATGTACGTTTGTGGCGCCGATCCGATGCAATTTTTAGAATTTTTATTATTGAAAGTAAATCCTAATTTGTTCTCTACGTGACCAAAATTTGATTCAAATAGAAAACAAAATAAAAGTATTTTCATTTTAAGTGAGTCACACTGTATATTTAGGGAAATGTATAGATTTCGACAAAATATTACGTTATTAAATACGTCGAGTGTTGTAAAATAAAGTTTGTTTTGTGGCTGTGATTTATTAGCAGACCACGGTAAACCGCTTTGATTGAAATATTCAAGGTACCTAATTAATTTATTAATTATCTATTTTGGCTGGTGAATACCTCGCAAACTATAACATATAGGAAGAAAATGAATATACACTTTCTTGTGGGAATTTTAATTATGTTTAATTTTGCATAGATTACCTTTTTCCGTACGACGCATCGTTTCCGAATTATAAACGAAGAATCGAAAAAAGGAACTTTTTCACCACCCCCCTGAAGCGGCAGGGCTATGGGCGGGGACTTTTAGTATGTTTATCTTCTAACTGCCCCGAACACATTCCTGAAGAGGAAAATTCTCCCCTCCTCCATGTTCTCTACAATCCCCTTTTGGGCATTAATTGATTGGACTATTTTGGTATTTTCAACAAATAAGACGAATGTTCCTAAGATTATAAAATACTGCGGTATATAAGGTAATTCGCTCAAAAACATTATACTAACTAAAAATTAACAAAAAGTAAATCAGTAATAGATTCATTATACTGTAATTATTTACTTGATACTATGACCAGGAGGTAGGATTGGAATATTTGGAGTGAGCTGAGTGCTTGGTTGAGTGCTTGACGTTTCGACCATCTTGTCGTGGTCTTCTTCTGAAGTGAAGAGAGCTCTGCTGGACTGAGCTCCTCTATTTATACAGGTTATCAGGAGGCGTGTTGCGGATCATTGCTCATGCGGAACATTGACTTCCACATTATTGGTAGTTGTAGTCCGTTGTCACGGTTATAGTTATTCGAATGTTTAATTTATTTCGATGGCTTCTCTGTATCTTCTTGGCCAATAATTCTTGGTGCTGGCTAATTTCTTTGTTTTGTCGAATTTTATCAAATGGCCGGTTTCTTCTGAATGTTCGGCAACTGCTGATTTTGTAGAATTTCCCTTCTTTGTATTTCTAATGTGTTCTCAGAGTCTGGTGTTTATACGTCGTTTGGTCTCTCCGATATAAACTTATCCGCAGGAACATGGGATGCTATATACTCCTGGTGTTTCTAGTTCTTCTGGACCTTGGTATTTGGGAAAATGTTGTGCCACCTTCTGTTTTGCATTATATATTACTTTGACGTTCTTTTTCTCCAAAACTCTTCCGATTCTGTCCGTACATCCTTGTATATATGGTAGGTAAGCTGTTGCTGTGTATTTCTTTTCTTCTTCTGTTCTGGTTGTATCTTGTCTCTTTGTTGCGTTGTCTATGTCCTTCGGTTTGTATCCATTTTTCTGTAGTGATGTTTTTAAGGTCCGATATTCTTCTTGCAGATGTTCTGACTCGCAAATTTGTTTTGCTCTATGTACTAGTGTGTTAACGACGGCCTGTTTTTGTGCTGGGTGGTGGTGAGAATTGGCGTGCAGGTATCTGTCGGTGTGCGTCGGTTTTCTGTATACCTTGTGTCCTAATCCTCCATTATCCTTCTTGAACACGAGGACGTCCAAAAATGGAAGTTGGTTCTCTGTTTCTATTTCCATGGTAAATTTGATCTTATGATGTAAGCTGTTTAGGTAGTTGAAGTTCTCCAGTTCCTTACGACCATGTTGCCATATAATGAAAGTGTCGTCCACATATCTAAACCAATATTTTGGTTTCAATTGGTAGTTGTCCAAAGCGTATATTTCGAAAGCTTCCATAAATAAGTTAGCGAGTACTGGTGATAAAGGTGAACCCATTGCTGCTCCATCTTTTTGTTTATATAGACTTCCATTGAAGTTGATAGGTCGAGTTGACACAAAGCTCCATCAGGTCTGCTAAGGTGGTGTCCAAACCTTTGTTCTGCAATTCTTCCCGAGCTAATTCTATCGCCTCATTAACTGGTATATTTGTGAAGAGTGATGTTATGTCAAAACTGACTAGTATATCTTCTTGGTCCACTGTGATGTTCTTCAGCTCTTGTATGAAATGGTGTGAATTCCTGATATGGTGTTCTATTTGTCCAATAAATGCTTTGAGTATGTCTGCAACCCGCCTCCTGATAACCTGTATAAATAGAGGAGCTCAGTCCAGCAGAGCTCACTTCGCTTCAGAAGAAGACCACGACAAGATGGTCGAAACGTCAAGCACTCAACCAAGTCTACGCGGAAGAAGACCCGGAAACCAGCAGCCAGATCGCCAGCTCCGCGAAAGCCTTAGCACCAAGATGTTATTTGTACATGTTGGTACAAATCACTCTTTAAACATTTTCTAAACACAAAAATCCAAACTAAAGAGAAACGACTATCAAAGTGTCAATTTCAACGTCAACTATCACAAAGTAGGGAACCAGCTTTATGAAGGTCGTAGGCTCGTCGACGTCACTAAGGTGAGTGCGTGACGTCACGTTCAAAGCGCGCGCTTTGTTTCCACACTTTTGATTTTTTTTCGATAGAAATCATGCTAAAAAAAATTACGGCGAATTTTTTTTATAAAACTATATTATTAACTAACTATATATATAATTATATATTTTTTCTATGAGTTACATCGAAGACATGCTGGGAACACTAATTTTTTCAGTACTTCCATAAGTGAAACGGACTATGTCTTGTATATTTAATCACATCTTTTAGGATGTAATAATTTTAATTTTCTTAACGGATTTTTCCCCAGCGTGTTTAGTGCTAATACGTTATATTATTCACGTTTCCCCTTGCGATCTCAAAGGCATAATATTGCTAGGTTGAAATTACTATTTTAAAACTGAAACTTCTCACAACGTATCCTGGAGCCCAGCCACTCTTTAGGTCGCGTGACGCCACTGTCACACAATTGTCGAAAACTTCGATTTGCTGTTTGTTCCATGTTAAATTTAGCAATATATGTGCGCCTCGTAGTTTGCTCTCAGTTGAAGCTATTTTCTAGCATGCAGCATTTTTCGTGATTTATAGTTGTTTGGGTACGTGTTAAATCGGCAATAACTGTCAATAATCTGTTTCTGCAACGATAAATGGCTTCCATAGGTAACTGATGACGACTTGAAGTCAAAATATTTTAATCTTGTCCAGAACCAATTTATTACAAATCCTCCTCTAAACAGCGGTGTGAATTTTCCTTCCAATTGCAAACACTGATTCTAATAATAATACCGTACCTAGAGGCAAGAAATATGCAAAATTTCGAAATAATCTCATTTGTAATGATATTTGTTTATGGGTTATTATGGTAGTAAAAGCTTCAGTTTCTATATGATCCGGACACTTGTTTTTAACTTCAAGGGATGCAAACCACGCCTGAGTTTAGATATTTGCAAAAGTATTACTGATTTATTTTTGAGACGTGGGATATTTATAATTTTGGGATCGCTGAATACGAATCTAAAGTCGAAATTAAGAAATTCAAAATGGCGGCTCCAATATGGCAGATGGATTTTTTTATAAACCATGTGTTTTAAATAGACAAAATAAATTGAGCATCTAGAAGGATGCTATATGTTAACGAAAACCAGCATTTTAAAGAAATATATTATTACTGGACAATTACAATAACAAAATATCTACATTTTATTTAAAAAAAAAGTGACAACGCACATTATTTTGGTCATAACTTCTTTATTATTCATGATACATAAACAAACAAAAAAATATTTGAAATACTGCTAAATTACCTTTAGTTCTGTCCCTTAGACCATTTGATGATTATTGTCATAGTTTCTAACATATTTAACATTTAAACTAAATAATTTATCCTACAAACGTTAGAATGCCCTCTTTAAACATAAATATCTCCGCAGCTGTTAATCCTACATAAATATCAAAATAAAACAAAATTATTCTTAGTTAACGTGCTTTATTTTTGATGTCATTTTTCACTAAAACTAATATTTATTGAGAAATTTGCAAAAAAAAAATAATAATTTTACGATTTATCGAAAATCTCTATATAGTTTAAAGTGCAATTTTTTCCTGAAGCAAGTCTTATAGACAGACGAAAAAATTAGAGCATCTATGTCACTATATGTTAACGAAAAACAGTATACGAGGATATATTTTTTTAATTACTGACTACTTACATTATAGTAGAGTGCTCGGTGCCCAGATATACGCATAAAAATAAATTCTGTGGGGTTTCATTGTTACAAGCTGAATTTGATATAAAATTAATGATGATATACCGATGTTTCAAAATCTCAAAGCCGTCAAAAAATGTCCTACTAAAAGGTCATTATAATCAAAAAACGAATTATTTCTTAGTGATTTAGGTCTTTTGATACTTTTGAGTAATAGCAAATCCTTTTAACCATAAATAGAACTAGTCAAAATAAGTAGATTTTCGAACAGACCCACCTCGAGAAATCATGCCTGCTCCCCCTGCCCTCCCTCAAAAGGGCTGCATGTATCTGCCTATATATATATATTTTTCTCAAAAACGGTAGGAGCTAGAGGAATGATCTTGGGGCCATTCGATAGAGTATAAAATTTTGCAAAAGACCCTCCATTTTTGCTTTTTGCTATTTCCTTTTTTTAAGGCCCCACAGCAAAAAAAGGGTGAAGAGCCTTCCAACAACGACACATGTTTGACTATACCTCTAAAACGGCCCAATAAATCAAAATCTACAAGATATAAAAAATAAAGACCATTATTTTTTCTATAGATTGGTATATTATTTGTATATGTTATTTGTTTATATAAAGCCGTTAGTGGCGTATAAAGAGAAAGATGTACATGTGCATAATAAATTTATTTAAAATGACTTATTATTGTTGTTAAAAACAATAACAATGTAATAATTTTGAACAGGTACAATCAATATTTTCTCAGTTTGTAACAACAATAATAAATTATTTTAAATAAATTCATTATGCACATGTGCATCTTTCTCTTTGTACGCCACTGACGGCTTTATATAAACAAACAACATTTACAAATAATATACCAATCGATAGAAAAAATAATTGTCTTTATTTTTTATATCTTGTAGAATTCTGATTGGGCCGTTTTAGAGGTATAGCCAAACATCTTGTTGGAAGGCTCCTCACCCTTTTTTTTTTGCTGTGGGGCCTTAAAAAAAAGAAAATAGCAAAAAGCAAATGGAAGGTCTTATGCAAAATTTTATACTCTATCGAATGGTGCCAAGATCATTCCTCTAGCTCCTACCGTTTTTGAGAAAAAAAATATATATATAGGCAGATACAGGCAGCCCCTTTGAGGGGGGACAGGGGGAGCAGGCATGATTTCTCGAGGTGGGTCTGTCCGAAAATCTACTTATTTTGACTAGTTCTATTCATGGTTAAAAGGATTTGCTATTACTCAAAAGTAGAAATATCAAAACACCTAATTCACTAAGAAATAACTCGTTTTTTGATTATAATGACCTTTTGAGTAGGATATTTTTTGACGGCTTTGAGATTTTGAAACATCAGTATATCATCATTAATTTTATGTCAAATTCAGCTTGTAACAACGAAACCCCCACGGTAATCACAATAAGCGTATTAATGCACTCTAACTATTAACAAAATGGCGACGATGTTATTAAAAAAATGTGAAGTGCATTTTTTTTCATAACTTCTTTGTTTTTTATGTTATAAAGTTAATAAAAAAATCATTTGAAAGCCTATTTCATAGTCTTTTATTTTGGTGATTAGCATTTTTGACGTAAGTGCCATAGACTCGGAGATATTTAACATTTAAACTAAATACTTCGTCATAAACGTTCAGACGCCATTTTTATACTTCCAGATCTCCGGAACCAATAATCGTACAGAATTTAGAGAAGAACGAAATTCATCCTCAATTTAGTAGCTTTTTTATTTCTCTACAGCATGTTTTCGCTCAATACGATACTTTTCGAGTTATTTGAAGAAAAACGTTTTTAAATACCTCCTTTTTCAAGCTAAAATCTCAATTTTTAAGTCGTTATAACTTAAAGGCTATCAATTCACATGAAAAATTGCTTAGAACATTTTCTTCTCAAAATTTGATATTCTTTTAACTCCAATGTTTAGGGGCCACCCCCTAAAAAGTAGCAAGCCCCCTCTTAATATATAAACATTTACTTGATGCATTTACCATTAAATGCCAAAAATGAATGAAATTTATTTCGTATCACATATTTCCTAAGTGAAAACCTCTAATAAGCTCAGGAATATTAGGTTTTCAGCTCGAAAAAATAATGTAAAGCTGAAAACTGACTTATTGAAATTTTCTGAGCACTTTGCCAAAACTGCTGCTCGTGTTCGCATCAGTGAGAGGCATTGGATCGAAGATATGTATCCCCAAATAGAAGGGAATATTAATAAATTTTAAAATTGTCACTTTTTTTATCATTTTTTATTCTGGGCTGTTAAAATAGTGAAAAATGGTAAACGACCAAATTCGGAAAATATCGATTTTAAGGTCATATTTTAAGATGGCATCCGATCTGCTCGAGATATGGAGCTCCTTGTTCGTTTCAATCATATTCATCGTCCTAGAGTTTTGTCAATAACGGTTAAGCTCATTTAAAATACGTGTGTATAAGCTGGAAAAAAATGATTTATATTAAAATGGGGCGCCATTTTCGATCCTAAGGATGAAAATGAAGAGTACTGCTGATCAAATCGTTTATTTGGGTCTAAGGAACAACTGTACAAAATCCCAAACTTCCCTTCCAGAAAAGACACACATTTGCATTGCTTTGCCACTATTTGAGACGGCAAAGGATGTAACGTATACAGATTTTTCCAAAGCATTCGCAAGACTTGACCATTAAATGCTGCTTTGGTATCTTTTGTTCCATCTAACAGATATCTGTACGTTGCACTTAATGTTTTCAAGTCATTGTCAAGTGATTACATTGCTACTTCTAGAGTCTCGCAAGGGTCAATCCTTGATCCGTTATTTTCTATTATATGTGTTAATGATATTGCAAATGGTTTCGATAAAGTCGAATATTTAATATACTCTTATGAATTAAACCTTTTTGCAGGATCGATAACATGGAGGATTGTATTCACTTCCAAAAAAAGATTGTACTAAGTGCAAGTTTCCACTAAATTCTCAAAAATGTTATCTTATGTCTCACGTAAATAATCTTCTGTGTAAAGCTAACAGATTGTATGGATATATACACTTTAGCCAGAGGTATAGTTGGAACTTGATATACTAGAGCGTCTTAAGCTCTATTATTGTCATGTCAGATCAAATACAGAAGGCAACTCAGTTGTTTGGTCCCCACAGTACAATTTACATATTAACAATCTAGAATGAGTTCAACGAAAATTCGTAAAATTTCTGTATTTTAGAACCGAGGATAGTTATTCTGAGGTCGACTATCCACAAAAAGACTTACTTGATCAGAACTCTTTTAGTAGTCTTAGTTGTAGACGTGAGTGCATATCCCATTTTTTTTGTAGGTAAAAGCTCAATAAATTTAATATTGATGGACAAGAATTGGTTTCTGAATGAAATTTTTATATTTCCAGAACAACTTCTCGTCACAGTAATGTATTTTACTATTTTACGATATGCAATAAGTCTGATTTGATAAAGTTTGATTTTTTATAAAACAATGCTTTCATTTCAGGCAGTTCTATTACCTATGAAGTAATTTCACAAACACCAAAACACATGAGCACCACACTCGAATGCTATGTTTTTTGTTACTATTCTTTTAGATTTAAAAAACCAATTAATAGTTTTTCTATTAACTTTAACTTTATTTCCACAAACCGCAAATATTCTACTGAACACGTACTTTGATCAATGAAATAGTTTCAATCATCAAATTGCGTACAATGTTGCATAATACATTTATATAACAATTGATAAGTGTGGCTAAAGCACCATCACATCATATATCGATAGAGCACTTTGGCCTGAGCTTCTCCTGGAACCAGATTATTCATGGTTATCCACGGAATTAATGATTACGTTAATCGGTTTGCTAGTTTAACGGACAGTGGCGCATCGTTTCGATCAGACGTCCCGAGTTCAAATTTGGCTGGGCCAAGTGGACAAACTAAGGTGAATAAACGGAACTACCCATCTCACAGCCTTTTGACGAGGAACACGAGGAAGTTATTTGTGCGATATGAGCACGTTAAAAATTGCGTTACTTCGGTAACCTATTGTATAATTAGTCTCTTAGTTCAAACAGTATGCATTCGTTAGTAATAATATTACCAGGTCGGGATCTTCTTAATTTGTTTTATATAGAAGTTAGAACAAACAAATCAAAAAATCTCACGAGGTTAGGAACTATCCTTAACATAAGGGACCATTTTGTTTTTGCGCAATAACTCTTTTTTTGATTAGCTTAAGATGATGATGTGCAAAATTGACTGAAGCTAAGGACCAATATTTTCCGAGTAATAATAGCTGCACGAATTCTTCAATCTTCAATGATGGTAAGTTACCATAACCCATATAGAACATTTTTGTATTTCAAGCGGCTGTCGCTATTGCTCGGAAAGTTGATTTGAGAGAAAACATGAATAGAAACTTCTTCATGGAGAATGTACTTAGTTCAGTTTTGTGCACCATGTTTTGAGCTCATATCAGGATCAACAAAAAAAAAGTTGGACTAACTATATAAAATTACACCGTGGCTTTAGTTACTTAAACTTTAATACTAATTAATAATAAGTTTTAGAGTAAAATCTACGAAACTGCGAAAAATTATAGACTTTCAGCTATAATATCCCTAGGACATTGATAATGTACGAGATAATTTTATGACAATCGAAAGCACATTACTTGGTAAAGCCCGGCGCCGAAAGCGGAGGGCTTGAGGTTGTCATAAAATTATGAGGCATTTGTCAAAATCAGAAAATTTTTTGAAAAAATAAAATCAAAAAGTCGCAACACAACAAAACAATTATTTATTTATTAAAAGTACAGTTGGTAAAGGTACGGTTACTAAAATTTAACGCAGCATTAGATTGGTTAAAGTTAAATAATTTTATTGTCATAGTGATTGAAAATTTCCCTGAATGTAAGTAATGTTAAAATGATTGGGTGATTTGTGTCACATGACAAGAAATAACGAAATTTAATTGGTTGTTAGAACTGTTAAAAAATTTTCAGTATATTTCCATTCAGTACTTTTCGGTTACCATATCAATTGTTGACAATTATAGGGTAGTTTTTGTAACCTTAATTTGCACGCAAACTATATTCATTTATTGTTTAATTATGTAGGAAGGTTTATTTGAAAATCGTTGTAATTCAAATATCACAACATGGAAATTGAAGTATAACATCATTAATTTTAATGAATCAATCAAATTATTTATAACACAATCGTTGGTGGTTTGTTGATAATTGTAAATATAGGTATTCAATAAAACTAATTCAAAGGATTTTTATTTTATTTAATTAATTAATGTAGGTAATTTTAGCACCTTTAATTTACCTCTCTTTACAATGCGACGCCAAAATCAGTATTTTACGAAATATTTGCAACAGAGAATTAGAAATATATTGTTTTTCTAGAAAGTTGTAAAACATATTTTAATTTTAAATACGTATTCCTCAGAGTATAAACGGACTAGAAAAAAAATCCTATCGGGCTCGTATAGCTGAAATATTCTAGTTATTAAAACCATGTTTGGCGATAATTGTCAAATTTCTTTTCCAACATTATCTGGGGATGATTAAAACTGATTTTTTATCCCCAGATGATGTCAACATGATTGACGAAACGCGCCATGAAGGATAGTAGTGTTCAAATGTTTTGGTGTTTATGGAGACTACTTCAGAAGCATGAAATTACGAGTTATTTATCAACGTTCGGGTTATATTCGCTTAGAAATTTTATGCAAATCGTGAATGTGACAACATTATTTCTAAATTATTAAACGGTCAAAACCTCATGACATAAGTGGGTAGTTTTAAGTTTAATATTATATTAGTCAGTTATTTTCGCACACATTATTATAAACGGACGATTTAATAGATTCTTATCCGGTCAAAAAAAATCTGTTTAATTTTTGTCGATCTTGACTTTCGACGTAAATTATTTCATTTAAAAAATTAATGAACCTACCCTGATCATTTCTAAAACCCCATCTTGTAGACAGAAGGCAATGTGTGGTTGTCAAGAATACCCAATCTGATGCGGAATTAATTATCCATGGCGCGACGTGCCCCAAGGCTCGGTACTTGGACCGCTTTTATTCATTATTTATATTAGTGACCTATTTTATTAACTTTCTCCTAATAAATGTGTTTTATTTAGAACTTAAGACGGTAACTTGATTTACACCGAATAACTTAAAAGTAAGCAAAGACAGAACTCGGTTCTACTAACAATACAGGGCATTCTGTTACTTTATTGAAGATAAACTCTTGGCGGCAGTTTGTATTGTCAAACCACATCAAGCAATTATACTTAAAATCATCAAGTACACAGTATTTGCTTCGACAGCTTAAAAAGGTTATTACTATTAAAACTCTAATTAGTTCTTACCATGCTCTGTTTCACTCGCATTTATCTTATGGTATAATACTGTAGGGTAATGCTTCTATTTCTATTTCTAATTCATATATTACATTTTTTCTACTCCCATACTTTGATTCGTTTAATAGCATTCGTTTAATAGACATTCCCTACCTACTGTACTTTAATGAGATTCATTAAGATACAAATTTTCCATTAAGATACAAGTTTATAACTAATAAAAACGCGACATACAGCAATATTCTGTCAATATCAACTATTGCCTTGAACATCTGACAGATCTAAAATTTATCAATTTTGATAAGTCATACTTACACTTCCTATATTTTCAAACTTTGTGTTTCTTGCAATTAAAATCAGTGAACATGTGTGATAGTGAAAGTGGGATTGAAATAATAATCTATGATATTTCCTAAGTTTAGTTTTCATATTTCCTAAATTGTAATCTATAATTAATAAAGTGTGTTAATTTTCTTTTATTATGACTGGTCGTAGAAATATTAGTGTATACACTAGCATTCATTATGACATTCACCTACGGCTCATGTCATAATTCTCATACTCATGTCTTAATAGCCATCATTAAATGGTCGTTGCATAATATACTATTATTTCATTCTATTGCTAAATGTCATTACATTTGCATATACTTATATACAATAAACGTGTTTTCAAAATTGACTTACTGCAAATGTATTCACATAATATAGTTAATAAATGACATTCTGTTCTATTCTATGCCAATATATTATAAATATCATGGTGTATACCTTTGGATATAAGTTTATTTCCGTTGGAGAACCTAGAAATGACAAGAAATACCCTTAGTGGTGGAAGGTGTTTTATAATTATAATAGGCACCTTTTGTGACCTAAAAATTATATATTTTCTAAATTATTTTCGTTCCTCCATAATACATACCTATGGTAATATGTTTGATGTCTAGATATGGCGGCTGGATTCAGAACAGAAAAGAAATTGAATGATTTGTAAAGAAATTACAACTTTATCATTAACAGAATGTCACTTAAATAAGAAAAATACATTTTTTGTTGATCTAGAAATTCTATACCAATTCTTCAGAAGTATATTATCGAAGATATTATGAACATCCGGAAATCACACTGTATATAACAGTTTTATAGTAAAAACATTATGAAAGCTGTACTTCAATTAATTCACCAAAGATACAACAAAATAACCATCCTGAAAGACTATATTTTCCTTAGGTTAATATTAAGGCATATATATATATATATGTTTATCTGAATATTTTTCAGAATAAGTTTTGCTCTAATGAAATGAATTCGTTTGCTTATACAGACAAATAAATTATTTTTGTAAAAGTGTGTGATGAACAAAAGGCGTGGAGAAGAATGTCGTATGGAGTTGAGTAGTCTTGTCGTTATTAAACCCATTCAATTATTCAAATGGCTCTTGTCACGTCGAGAGTCCTTGGAACTATCCTTATTCACAATTTTACACTGATTCGTTACAGGCTATATAGTCTGAGCATGGGTACAGTGGAGTTAGAAATGAGCGGTAATAATCAAATTCAAAATTCAATTTCTTTATTGGCTTCGTTGCTACTAATAACAGTTGTGGCTTAGCTTCGTCACAGTAATTGTGAGGACACAGGATCAAAATTTATAAGTCTGTATAAAAACTATTAAATGCATATAATTTCTTTTATATACAACAGAGAAAATAAAACTAAGAAAGCGTAAAAAAAACGTCTAATTTATATGACTAGGTTAAACAGATAGTCAACAAAAAACATAGAAGGAATGAAAAGTCTAGTTAAGATTAACAATTACTAAAATATGCACATATCAACATTATACATGAAAAGATAACAGACAAATAAAAAGACATAACATATTATTAATATTAAGAATGTCTAACTGAGTTAAAGTATTCTTCGAACACTATAAAACATTTCTCTAACAGTAATTTTTTTTTCGTTTTAAATATATTATAGTCCAATTAATAAGAAAAAAGTGTAAAATGTGGAAAAGTGGTGGAATAACACCGATTTGAAAAATTCCTTTCTTCACGTTTTTTCCTAGACCCCCAGGAACATTCATCAGCATTGACTTCTCCATTAACTCCGAAAATGAAAAAATTAGGGGGGTTTGAAGTGCCCCAAAAAGTAGCTGTCTTAAAAAAATTTACAGAATTAATATTTCGCCTCGAAAATTGGCTCTAGAATTTTTTTTGGCTCGCTGTCCACGAATCCGAGATCCAAATTAAGGAATTTCATATTCCAGTATGGAATTCGTACCATTTTTTGATGAAAATTCCACTTTTTCGGTCGGAAATTTAAATATGAATATTGTGAAATTTAAATATGAATATTGGGCACTTTTTCTCGAAATAGTTCAATTTTATTTATTTTTCTTCCAGATTTCTCTTTAGATTTCTGAATATCCCCTTCACTTTTTTCCTGACTTAAAATTCTATAAACATGCATGATTAACACAGTCGAAGGCTTTGATTTTTTAGAAATAGATGTTATGCGTTAAGTTAGTAATTCTATGGAAATTTTACTTATGACAAGTAATAGATTTATCGATCTTGGATCGTTAAAACCCGTAGGGCTATTTATTAAATGTAATTTATTAATAAATAAATAACAGCCAAAATAAATTACGGTATATGCGTAGCTCGTAAATTGATACGCCAATAGATCTACTGTCAAGACATACTTCTAATATATTTTTCTCTTTCGTACTTACATTCTCTAATCAAATTTCCTCTGATCTTTTTTACACGCTTTCTTTTAACTATGTTAATGACACGCCGCCGTATCCAATAGGTTACTTATGAACTTGTAGAGGTATACTGTAAAATTATGGAAGCCAACATATAAATTTTAATAGAAATATAATCCGGCCGCTCCAAACTGTTTGCAGATGAATTAACCATAAGACTTTTTTTTAAAGCAAATTTGCATTTTTTATATTTGATCCCCTAATCGCCTGAAGGTATTATCCCAATTTTCCGTGCTTCATATTAACGGTGAAGCGAAAATCCATCATATTGTTTTTATGGCAAATATTTGCGAATGTGATGAAAGGAAAATTCCAGCTTTTGTTAAGTTCGTATTTTAAATTAGCCTATATATTTTTAAGGTAATGCAGCCTTCCTTATTTAATGCATGCGACTTTATTTTATAATTCTTCAAAAAATAGTTTTAAATAATTTAAAAAATGTATTTGCTAATCACTCAAAAGTATTAAAAAAAATTATTCCACATACTGAAATAATCGATGATTCAATTTTTCAGTTTCTTAGTATTTTTTAGGCGTTGCTTTATATATATTTCTACTGTAATTTCACTTCAATTCAACTGCTCTAGAATCGTATTTTCGTTAAAATATATGCTTGATTGTTGTAAAATTAAAGTATACTTCGACAGGGTGTTTTATAAGCAAAATTGTAAAAATCACCACTAATAAAGTACCTTTATTTTTCAAAATATGAAAAAATTCCACTAAGAAAAGTTATTTAGAATGCAATTTTATACCTCTACACCAAATTTCAGGAATATAAAATGATTTTTTTGAAACTTCCCATTTTTTGCGAATTAAGAGTTGAATTCATATTTAAAGTTGTGTAGGAGCAAATGTTAATCATCCACTACTTTTCTCATAACCTATTTTTAGCTTCTACATAACTTTAAATATTAATTCACAAAAAATAATTTCTATGCAGTTTTAATTGAATGGTTCAAAATAAAATACTAATTTTTTGAAAAAATGGGAACTTTAATAATTTTATATTCCTGAAATTTGGTATAGAGGTATAAAATTGCATTCTAAATAATTTTTCTTAGTGGAATTTTTTCATATTTTGAAAAATAAATGTACTTTATTAGTGGTGATTTTTACAACTTTGCTTATAAAACACCCTGTAGAACACCAAATCAAGTCATTTTTGGTATACTTTAGTTCTACAACAAGCAGGACTTAATCCCCAAATACCGTTCCAAAATTACAAAATTTTTGGTCCATTACACCTCTTGTTACATCTATCCTGGGACACACTGTATAACTAAATTAATTTTTTAAATGCTTTAATTGAAATATCCCTTAACATCACTCATAATGTGTATAATTTTCGGATGATTTTTAATTTGGTGCTCGAATCAACTCTCAGCAAAAAAACACTAAATGTGCGTCATTTGACGTGATTCATAAATTTAAATAGTTTATCTCTTTTGTATCTGCACATACGCTACATGGGTAAAAAAATATAATTTTTAATAATTAGATATTCATTCACTAAAGGTCTACATACGATCCAGCGGCAGGGAGCCAGCCTTGTCGGCATGCTTTGTACCGACAATATTGGCTCCCTGCCGCTGGATCGTGTGTAGACCCCTTTACTAATTTTTAGAATTTTATAGACAATTATGTTTGTTATAAATAAACGTTTGACTTACTTGACTTACTATTCCGTGCATATTGATAGAGAAATAATTCTTCCGTTTTAGAGATGCATACCGTGCTCTTTTTATTAATGTATGATAAGCCTATTACGAAAATTCGTGAGAGGCGGTACTAAAAAAGCTGCTTTTACTCGAAAATGGTTTATTCTACGTCTAATTGTCGGGAGTATTATTTTTATTCAATATTAGCTAGTTAATTATTCATACGCCATAAGCCATTGAAAATGTAAACTAGATAGAGAATATGTAAAAACAGAAGTTACCTACCTCCCGTTTCTCCGTCTATGAATAAAATTAATTTTATAATGTAAAATAATAATTCTTTATAATTTAAACCGTTAAGCATGTGTCATAAAATTGTCTCAAAATGCTTCGACATAATCAGTAAAAACTAATATATAGGCTTCATCCTCAATAGGCCGTAGCTCTTTTAGAAAGGATCAGATGATAAACGGATAATATTCATTTTAATAACACCCTGTATATATATTATTATTGTTTGCAATATTACAGGTCATATGAAGTCTCATATCAAGTCCTAATTGAGTCTTTTTTTATTTCGATTATTCTTATGTTCTTCTAAATTACCCTTCAGAAGCAGATCTAACAAACATACGAAACTTCAATAAAACTTTCTATAAGCAATGACACAGAGCATTACCAGTAGAAACTCTTTTAGATACCTGATGAAAAGTTTGTATTAGATATGTCATGTTCTTTCTGCAGGGTAGCCAAAAGTTAAAAAGTCAATTTAATGAACTTTGGGAAAGCTCTGTAATTTTTAACCAAGATGATATCAAAAAACAAACTGCGGCTTTTTTTGTATTATATATATTTTCGATAAAAAGTTAATTTTTCTGATTATCTATTACGCGTTCCATTAGTTCCCTTAAATTTTAGTTAACAATAAAAAGTAAATTAGTTCTATAAAGTTAATTTACGCCTTGTGTTTTGCGCGTACAAAGTTGCGTTATTATTTCCTTTTTATGCTCAGTAGAGCTACACGTTGTATAAAAAGGCTATGCAGAGAGTAATATCATCTTACCACCGGCTCTATGAGCTGTGGCTTTATCGTACTTTAGAAATTGGAAATTCATAATAAGATCATCCATCCCTGCCTTGAAGTTCGTCCTAAAATTTTTCAAGAACACTTATGTAACGTTCTCGGTTTACAGATTCAGCTTCTTCATTATCCTTTTTCATACAAAAACATCACAAACCCTCGCAGCTTGTGGCGCATTACATCGTTATTATAGCTATTTGTAGTCTCGATATGGGTTTTGTACAGAACCACGCAAACACAAATGTTTGTACTCGAGTTCATTTACGGCACGGTAAGTCAAAATGTTAAAATTAAAGTAATCTATATGTCATTCGGTATTCACTTATAATTTAAGATTATAAAATTTTGATTATTTATACGTTTCTAATAATCTCAAATCTTCCAACTTCCAACAAGCACAACGTGGTTACATAAGAGAACGTCTATAAAACAAAATGTTATAAAAATGATTTTTCAAAAAAATGTTTTTTTCCGTAAGTCGTTTATGAAGTATATAAGAAAACCCTCATAAAATATGTAACTGTCTTATGTGAGTTTTAGATGTCTTATATACATCACTCCTCGACTGTAATATATCAGTTTTATAAAGGTTTTGAGAAAATTTTTTATGGCGTATATTTAATTTGGAGGGGGGTTGTACATGTGTTTATTTAAAACTGAATTGTTACGTAGTTATCGCAATTATCAAACCAAAAAACTTGAAATTAATTAACAAAGAACAGTATTCCTCCCTTGTCACGCGTAGGAGCCAGCCACACATGCATGGTGCGAGGCGCAATGGAGGGCAGATTATATTAAAAACAGTTAAAAAAAATAACCAAATAGACATGTGTATATGCGTTGCGATTGCTTTTATAAGTTTCAAAGTAAATCATTCTTATTATAAAACCCAACATGCCGCACGTAGGATTTATTTTCTGTATGAATAAGGTTTAATTAATTTGAAATAAAGTTTTTTTTTGCTTGATTTTTATTAATGAATGATTAAAATATGCAAATATTTAAAAAAATTAAAATAATCATGTATGCAATTTTTGCTAAAAATAATAAGGTTTAATGTCTTATAAATAAAAAAAAAACTGTTTATTCTACATATAGGTCTCACATATAATTAGTTTTCATTCTCTAGACACAACTGCAATTTTATATCTTGAAACATAAAATCAACTTTGTTTTGTACCAAGATTATGATGTACCCGGTATCAAGCTAGCATCGATGTTCGATCAGCGAATGCACGTACTTACTTATTTACTAAGATGGTGAATTTTAATAAAGCTTATATATATGATTATTAAATTGAAGTAAAACGGGTGTTGTGCATTCGAAAAGACGTGATTTGACGTCACTTCCGGCAAAACCGGAAGTTCAGGCGTATCAATCTAAGACCAAATAATGGCAAAGAGTCTAGTTGTTCATTTTCAGCAGTTATTATTTCAATAACTGCAGTAGTTTTGAGAAATCGTGGTATAGTATCGAGGGGTGAGTCCAGTCTTCGGCGCCATCTATCGGAAAAACTGTCCATAATTTAAATATTAGGAACTTATTGCTCAGAATCAGTTGAACTACAACATATCAAAAATTCATCAAATTCGACGGGCCACCAATTTCCCTATAAAACGTGCGTTGTCCTTTTTATTGTATTGCTTTCTTTACAATGAGTGATTCCGAAGACAATAGTGAAATTGAAAATGCATGGGAGATTAGATGTGCAGCAATAATTCCAGAAAAATCCAAGGATCGCTATGAAAAAGTCTATAAAATGTTTAAAAAATGGTGTGAGGAGAAGGGTGGTGCTAGCATCAATGAAAAAGTGTTGTGTTATTTTGTTCATCGGAATAATGCATTAAAATCACCTGGTAGCCTCTGGGTGGAATATTCAATGTTAAAAAGCACAACTTTCCTTAAAGATTCTATTGATATTTCAAAATTTTCTACCTTGATTGCTTATCTGAAAAGGAAAAATATTGGACACAGACCTAAGAAAACTAGTGTATTTACCAAAGAAGACGTTAAACAGTTTTTAAATGAAGCATCCGATGATGAATTTCTAATCCTTAAGGTATTTATGGTTATACTAGTATTACATGACAACAAATATGCTTGTATTTTTGGGTAGGAACTGATCCTAGGAATTGCAGGGGCATTCAGAAGGGACGAATTATATAGTATGACGATAGATGACATAGAAGATCGTCAAGAATATGTTATTATAAAAATTTCAAATACGAAAACCAATATACACTTTTACCGTAATAAATAAAATAGATGGAGAAATCCACTACGTAGATTTTTTGAGAAAATACAGTGAGCTCCGACCAACTCATACGAAAAGCAAACATTTATTTTTAAATAATTATCAACGTAGAAAATGCAGTACGCAGGTGGTGGGAAGGGGAACTATTCGAAGTTGGCCATCAAAAATTGCCAAATATCTGAAATTAGAGCACCCTGAAAGTTATACTGGCCATTCTTTTAGAAACACCTCGGCAACACTGTTGGCCAATAAAGGTGTTGACATAATAGGGCTCAAAAGAGACGGGCGGGGTGAAGCTCATAGCAGAAAGCTATGTGGAAAATTCTCTGCAGAATAAAATCGAATTTGCCGAGAAAATTCTACACGATGGTGCCTCGTTTTCCAGTACTGAAGTTTCGCTTAATACGCTGAAAAACAACACGAGAAGTACGAGCGGCATTAGAATTAATAATTGTACCAATTGTACATTCAATTTTAATTTTCTAAATAATGTTCGTTCTTTAAATAAATAGAAATGTCCTTATTTTTTGTTCTTATGTTTGTGAAATAACATATGTATTATATTAATTTTACTTACCGTTCAGACATCGGTAAGTAAATCACTTACCGACGTCTTATGCCTAGCAACCAGTAAACATAACCTACCATCTTGGAAACAGATCTTGTAAATAAACAAAAAACCTCGATCGTGCAAAAAACTCAGAAACGGCCGCCAAACTAAAAGTCACTTTTATCCCATCCTGAACGTTGAGCATACACTTCAACATAAAATAGATGCTCCATAAAGTTGAACTCTTTACAACTTTTGATTTCTCCATCAAATAATCCAATAAAATGTTTTCAGACACCGTCTTAACATTTTGTTTCTCATACCAGTCTTTAAAGTCGCTGTAATATTTTTCCTATTGCCGTTTAGATTTTTCAGGTATTAAATCAGAAAGCGCCGAATTTACTTTTTAGCTTTGGATGAGTGCAAGAAATTGAAATATCATTATCGCTATCATTTTTACGATTGTCAAAATGCTTTGTATACATACAGAATATACCATTTCCATAGAAACGCTGTAACACTAAGGCCACCGCCAAATATAGCATAAACGGTGGTGTCATTTTCATAAATTTACGGTTGAACAAAAAATAGTGTTTATACCTTGGCCTCAAAATTTTTTAGCGGCCTCAGCGATAATTTTTCTCTCTAATAACTATTGCCATATAAACTGCTGACCAGTTGAAGGGGGCCAAATGAATTTTTAGGTTGAATTTAAATACACATTTTTTTGAGAAAGAGAACAGATATTGTTATGCGGTTTACAGGATTTAAGCAACACCACCTAGAGATTAAAGCCACACAACCAGCTGGTGACGTCACTGAAGGAAGGTTTTAGATATTGAGATACATAATACATTTGGACGTAATTAGAACAATAAAAATCACTTCTAATTTGCTTCTACTAATTCTTATAAAGTAAAAAGGTACCTAATTAAATTCTGAGGCAAAACTAACTAACGAAAAGCATATTTGGTCACTCAAATAAGTGAAAACCTAGCCTCAATTTTAGTTTCGTTTGATTTAGATTACGGGACTTAAAAATAATAACTCACCACAGAGTGCATAGAAATTTTAAAGTTTTCTCGATGAATAGCTTTAATCCATTTGTTTCTGAGTTTCTCGTCTTTGGGAAATTTAAAAACGTGTACCTTTTCCCCGGTGGCATAATTACCAGTACAGCGAGGAAGCAGCATTTGTTTACCATTTTGCACGGCAATTAAATATTTTATAACTATCACTGGAATGTATTATTTGTTGTCTGTTTTATTAAAGTGGGTTTTAGATCACATTTACACGTTTAAAACACAGAATAAACAATAAGATACAATACTACTAAAATTCAAATACAACGATTTGTTTTATTTGACACTACACTTGACAGTAGTAATGTGTCGTTCATGAACGGATCTTCCAAAAGACCCGTGAACGATTCGATCACTCTCCGTGACCCTATCGTCCATATGACCTGGCCGAACACGGAACTTCGGATAATATTTTCTTAATTTTCTACTAAGATATTCACGATCGGTGTGCGATGAACGAGAACTAACAGAATGAACTCAATTCAAATCAACTTGTTTAAACATAATTAATTATTGATTATTATTAAACATTCGATCCCGTGTTTGGGTTTAGAATTTGTAGAAAATATATTATTTTCAAAGTGTTTCATAATTCAGAGAGATGAAATGCAGTCATAATTTATAAATTTGGAAATTCATAATGTTGTCTTTAAATAGTGTCGGTACCTCTTATTGATTTATTCAAAAAAATATAAAAGTTCCGCGCTACTCACACTAAATTATTTTCGGCGGAAAGTGCTTAATACAAAAGAAAAGACATCAAAGGAGCCGCCGATACACGGGAATGAACGATTAAGTTGTTTCGAAACAGATCTCATCGCGAGCTGTGTCTCTCTAATCCGTGACCATGTACCCACCGGGTCATATGAACGAATCTTCGTGAACGGGTCATTTGAGTCATTTGACTACTTGACAGCCCTTGAAGCGTGACGTCATGTCAGTTGGTTGTCTGGCTTTAATCTCTAGGTGGTGTTGATTTAAGAGATAATTTATTTGTGAAACAGCGAGTTTTGCCAATTTCTTTTATTTTGAATGACATTACTATCTACGTGGTGTGAAGAAAAGCGTGTTTCTTTTTAACCAAACTTTATAATTACCGAGATTCCACAAAAAATATTTTATTTTTTTTTTGATTCGCATTTTTTTTAGTCACTGATTTAAGAAGAAAAACCAGTTTATCAAATTTTTAATCTCGTATTTTATGAGATGCCTACTGGTTTTTCGTTGAAAAACTTATATTTCCCATCTCTTTGCCGTTAGGCCTTAATGGGTTTCGTAAGAGCCGATCGTTGTAGGTTATTATAATAACTTATGACGGCTTCCTGTATAATAGCAATAATAAGTAATTTTTTTTGTATTTTCAGTTCATGGTGAATAAATATCTTTTTCCTTGGTAATACATATTATTTTTATTGCTCCATTAATAATAAAAAGTTTGGTTCTTCCTTTTTTCTTTAGTTGATGTTTTATATAATAATAGTACTTATAAGAATAGATAAATAGATAGTTTTTCTTATTGTTTGTTTAGATTTTATTTTATTCCATTAAAAAGACGTACATACAATTTTTCGTATATTTTTGTATTTTTGATGTGAAAAATTCATCAACAAAATTTGTTTTCATTGCATCTACAGGTAAAGGCAGTTAGTCTCTTTACATGTGTGCTAAATTTCAACTTGATATCTTTAACTGTTCCGGAGATAAGTGGGGTTCTGTTTTTTATATTTTCTTTTTACATTTAAAAAAGGTTTCCCAATCCGTGAACGTATACCGATTTTAGGTAGTCTGCTGATTATCATGCAAAAAATGTACTTATTATTATAATTTTACTGGAGCTATGATGAGGTAGTATAACAGCCTACGACACTCGACTCTTACAAATTACAATGAGGCCTAACGGCAAAATTATTGAAAAATGACAGGTTTTTTGAAAAAAATCGGTATCTTATAAAATAATAGAGATATCAAAAATTTTAAAAATTGATTTTTTCCCTTAAACCGGTGACTAAAAAAATGCGCAACAAAAAAATATAAAACGCTTTTTGTGGAATATTGGTAGTCATAAAATTTGTCAAAAAAAACACACTTTTCTTTTACACCCTGTAGATAGTAATGTGGTTCAAAATAAAAGAATTGGGCGAAATTCGCTGTTTCACAAAAAAATTATCTTTAAATCCTGAACTCCGCATATTGCCCAACAAACAAATTTGTTTTATAATTGTCATTTCTAAAACAATTTTGTTTTATTGCTATTTTATTACATTTGTAAAATTGCAATAAAACAAAATGGTTGTATAACGTTTAGATTTTGCTTGTTCTCTTCCTCGAGAATTTTTTTTTCATATTTATTTGTTCCTGGTTCCTCAAAACCTTCCATTATTAATGTTTTGAAATTAAATTTCAATATTTATTACCCTAAGAATAATGTTTATGAATCCTATAAGATGGCTACTTAATTCAGTCAGAAATGATCTTTAATATGGCCATTCGTAATAACTATACATATAATAAAAGTTTCATTGCAAAACTGATAAATCTGTTACTATTATGACTCATAAAAGTCTTTAAGTCTTTTAATGCTTTGGGTATATTAATCGTTATTTTATACAACTAAAAAACAGTTTTTGTTTTACTGTGCCTTTCATAAGAGCTGTTACATGACACGTTTTACTGCTTGAATGCTCGACTGCTTTAAAAGGACCAGTAATGTTTCCAAATTTGCTTCAGGAAACTTTATTACCAGTATTACTTATTTCTTATACATTTTTTTATACAAATATCGTTTTATTTTCTTTAGGCTTTAATGTTATTTTATATATCGTGTTATCGTAATTCTCTTTGAAAATATCACCAATTTCTTTCTTCCCCTTTTCGGGATAAAGTTAAAGTACAGCATATTTACTCCTCTCTATTTTTCATATTATTCTGTGCCTCTATCGGCTCCGATCATATTATTCGCATGTACACACAGCTGGCGTAATAATAAGTAATACTGTTAATTTTGACAGCATTTTTATGTTAAAAGGGATATTTCACTTTTTAAAATTGTTCAAGATCTTCCAGTTGAGCAAATGCAATATAGTGTCCTAAATGGTTTGAAATGAGGTGAATTATTTCTGGAGAATAAACTGCTTTTTAATATAAACTCGAAATCGTAATAAACGACTTAAAGAACAGCACTTATGAAGTCAAAATGTTAGGTTTTTATAACTATTTTTGAGAGTTGTCAAAAATCCATTATAAGTTACTTGTTTTCGGTAGCTAAAATGCTTTTTAAATTTGTCTGTAAAAACGTTCATAAGATTAATATAATCATTGATATAACTGTTTTACTAATTTGTTTTAAGAACTTTCTTAAAACAAAATAAAACATCGATTTTGTTTTCTAAACAAAAATAATTTCGTTGCAACTTTAACAAGACAGATATAATGTATATTTGCGAGATGTAACAAATCACTTATACAGTAATATAGTCAGTTTATAAAGCTAGTGTACTAGATGAGCTCTCGTGAAATTTTGCGTATATGTTGAACTAGCACACCTTCATTCATTCCAATATTGCCTAGAAAGGAGGATACCAGAAATAAGCTATCGGTGTATATAAATGAAACGTATATATATTAAAAGCTTATAAGTCAATTTCATTCAAATTGGCAGTTCGGAAATACAAGGGGTTCAACCCGTACTATTGGAACTTGACCGAACTAACCTTACGGAACAAGTATCTATATGCCCAGATTCAATTGCAGAACTACTTTTTAGATCTCAAGTGGCTTATACAGCTTATTTTGCCAAGTCATTATTAGCGGAACAAACCTTTCAGTTCCAGTCTTACAGGGTAAATCAACTTATGTGGAACAGTCATTGATTTTAGTCTATCGAATCATCATCAGAGGTTTCTAGAACAAGTAACTCTACTACCCCTGCAGCCTTGGTCTAAGCTAAGTGTTCGTCCATGAGATTGGCTAGAATCATCCATGGTTGTTCGCTCTGTAAGTGTTGGCCCAATGGGCTATGGTCTATGCCCCTGGTTTGCGCCATCAGGCGTGGCGAGAATTATTTTCACCATTTCCCATCCTATATTTCACACGCTAGCAGGCTGACTCACTGCAAAGTAGAACGAAGTTCTCCGCGGATTACACTATTCGGAGGTTCATATCTCGGAAATGTTAATTCAAATGAGTTTGATCCCATTAAAATTATTGTTTCGCATTACCATGGCTACCATTTGAACTTTACCGAGAAATCTGCAACAATACTTTACACCATAAGTACTTATGCTGTGTGAAATATAGTGAATAAGGTTATTATTAATTAGTAATTTTGTAATATTGTTTACTTTTGTTCATGTGAAGATGGATAATGTATGAAAATGTCTATTCAGTGAATATATACGCGTCGAGATTAGACTGTCAAAAATTTAATTGGTCTAAATTCATGTATCTCATATCTGACATTATTATTTGTTTACAAAAGATATGTGTTTCTTCAATGCAAGAATGTTATAAATAAATGTGTTAGTAACGAATGTAAATATCAATTTTACATACATTTTCATATACATATCTTTCCTATGAAATATTCTAAGTCTCAGAGTAGAAAGTTTGAAAGCTCTACTTCAGTTACTGATGAAATGGAGTTGATGTAAAAGTACAAGTTGTACTCTCACGATAGTCACAGTATTTCAGAATTGCTTTCTGCTTTATTGAAATATCACGTATAGGAACGTGTGTAATTTCATGTGATATATAGAAATATATGCGTAGCCTTTATTTCTTCAATAAGTGATTTATAATATACCCTGACATCTCTGCAGACAAAGGTGTACAATATATCCTTCTTCCTTTGACACGCCTGAAATCGAGTAGAAGTAATTCAATTTAACAGGTTACTGGAACTATTTTACGTATGTTGTTGCCAAATTGACTTGTGGGGCATAGACTCCTGTTATTGGTGTATCCGTTATCCTTTAGTTATTACACCGTTCCGAAATTTCATTAAGAGTTCACAGCACTTTTATTTATTCGCAGGCGAAATTAATTAGAGATTGATTTTGAAAACACCTTCATTTAAGACATCCACAATTATATAGTTCATCAAGTATTATTAGTGACATTGCAGAAATTAACTTAGGAAACTAGTTACCAAACATCAGAAAAAATAGAAACTTATGATAAATATGTATATTAATCAACAAAGTGGAATCGAAAATGACAAGCATTATAAAAAACAAACAAGTCTCGTTTTGATGACGTAACAGTTAAACCAATCAAAAGCGCAAATGAGATTACTTTATATTTAATGACACATTTAATGAATGCTATTTTTACTTCCACATCCAGTGAAAGTATATAGTAACGACAAAAAAAAATTTAAAAATTTGATGATGATTATTTTTTGTCTATTTTTTATTACGAAACGTAGTGGCACTTTTGACTAGAAAATCTCATGCCGGAGTCATTTCTACGTAAAAAAAGGTACACGAACTTGATAATTCCAACCGTTTTCGAGAAAACTGCCGATAGATCTCAAAAATTCTTTGAAAACAAACCCAGTTTGAAAAGGAAAAATTGTATAGCTCATGAGGCGCCCTCCACGGGCTGGCGTGATGTAATACACAAATTATTGTTTCTTAGCCTAAAAAATGTTTCCTTACCAAATTGGGAGACGATCGGTCAAGAGATATTGCAAAAAAAAAGAAAAAAAAAACAATTTTAACACCCTGTATCTTTTTCCACAGTAACAATTTACTAAAGCATCTTCGTATATTTTGGTCCAAAGAATCTACCCTTGGACTATGGCCTATTATTAAAACCAACTTTTTGAGGCGAAAATAATTTATTGTTTTGCAAGTAATATCGAATAAATGTTATTAGTAACTAGACAAGTTTTTAAAATTTAAATCATTAGATAGGATTTATTATTAATTAGATCTTGACTGAATGTGCAAATCGCATCGCTGGAAAATTAATAATTTAAGATCCATCGTTACCAAGCGTTACTTGGGATTAAATTATTTCATGTAAATATGTCAATAATAGGTTTATAATGGGCAAAGCGTTGATATAATATTCCTAAATTATCAGCGTTTACATTTGAATGAGTCCTGGAGATTCTGCCCCAGGGGAACTATGGCATCCTTTACTCCAGAGCTGCTGGGATTTTCTATAAACAGCGGGGCGAATTCGGACCGAGAGACTTAAACCATACATCATCATCATCATAATAGAAGTAGTTTTGACAGGTTTCATCTAAAAGTTTTTAACAATTAAAAACATTCATTTAAAATTTTTCATTAAAGCTTTAAGCACTACTACCGGTCCACATGCCAGCAAACTTATGAGTTCGATATCTGCATGGAAATTTCCTTTGTAGTCGAAGTTTAGAAACCGTTTTTTGTTGCTTTACCACTAACTTGGACTCGTTTATCTTTCACTAAAATTTTAAACCGTGAAAATAACTTAAAAGTATTTTTTTGTCCACGTGTCGAGGGACATTGTACAAAAGAGCACTTTTACGGTTTACGTTTATTTAGTTAATAAATACTACCAATGTAGGATAACATGGAAACTCTTTTAAAACAAGCTTAATTAGTTATATATAGGGTTAGTTTATTTTTAAGGTAAAGATTTTAAGAATGCATTTATAAGATCCGAGATTTTATTTGGTTCGTAAATACTACCAACGTAGAATAGCATGAAAACTCTTTTAAAACAAGCTTAATTAGATGCAGTAGTAATTAGCTGATTTATCCTGTAATAATGTACAAAAATTGAGCTGTCGATTTTTTGTTAAAAATGAATATGGATTCTTCACTGGAAATTGTATATTTTTGAAGAAAATAAATAAATGTGTGTTCCATTCGATAACATAATTTTTATGAATTATATTTATGGAAAATTCAAAACTATTTTTTTGTAAATTTTTGGCATCGACGCAACTAGACTAGACTCTTTGTTTCATATTTTAATCTACTTAATTATATTAAACAACGGTGTGAGTTTGTCATTCATTTCATATAACGCTTTCATCTACGCACTTGGTACCATATTAATATTTCTAAGATGAAAATTAAACTTTGACATTTCAATGAAATGGTTGTGAATGTGTGTAGGAATGATTTTATTATTATTTTGTACCAAGATGTAGAGTTAAGAAAAACATTCGTATAAAAATTAGTTTATGTGAAGTCATTATTTGTTGAATCTATAATAAATCTTGTGGTAAAATTTGATTCGAATCTAACATTTAACCTTAAAAACTTATACAAAAGCCATTTTCTTAAAGTTTCATATAGTCAGCGAGAATACTTACAGTCCTCAATAAACACTCTTATCGAACTCACTATTTCTTTCAAGTTAGTTATTGTGATCAATGTACTGTATATGTCTAGATAAGTTTGATTGGGATCTAATCCAACAAATACAAAATTATTGCTTCTTCTGGACTAAAATAGCTTAATATGTCTCATCGGCAAAATAATTATTTTACTGTTATTTACATCATACGATTGAAAGCTCCTTATATGATGTGCAATAAATGAGAAACAGAAAACTTGCAAACAAACTAAAATGCTTGAGTGGGTTTCTATAGAATTAAACTTAAAATAGCCCAAAAATAGCACATGAAATATATTCAGATAACTTTAAATACTTATTTGTTTTATCCCCTTTCAATGGTGTATGATGAAATGTTAGTACATTCAATAAAAAAAACATATTTCTTTAACTCTTATTTAGGCAGAAAACCATCTACATCGTTTAGATCTATATTTATTATGATGTATAGTATTAATGGAACAAAGAAACAACTAAGAACAATTAATGCTTTAGGTTCAAAATGCGAACCACGGTTTCAAATACATCCACGTGCTCTTCTTCTCATTTCTGTGGTAGTGAAGCCACATTTGATTTCTTCTTTAATTCTTGCCCTTGCGTCACTAATTCTCCTGATGAGGTGGTCGCTATCAGTTATTTTAACCTCGTAAATAAGTTCTTTCATTCGTCCCTAGACGTGAAAATCCGGAGGTATCAAGTCTATGGACCTTGCTGGTTACAATATCTAAAAAGGCCAATATCTCAAAATCTGTGATACTTTGTATAACGATATATATGGTCGTGTAGGTTCTAAATGACCTTTTCTATTACTCCTTTAAAACTTTCTATCTATGTACCAAACACCCCGTATATAACATTAGCTCGCAAGTATTTAAAAACAATTTGAAATGTAATATTTTTAGATAAAAGAGTTACTAGTAAAACATGAAAGGGAGTGCTCACTTTGTTTTACACCCACTTACTGTTTGTTTATTTAGACCCATTCTTGTTACCCTAATTAGTGTAAATCCGGCACTCTAAATCCCCCCACTCTGCTCAACATGACAATGTGCAAGAAAGAGAGGCTGCCTTTGACTGGCTGACAGAGAAAGCTCGCTCTCTAACTTTGGAACCGGTAGAGATACTTGAGTCTTTTGAAAAGATTTCTTCTCAACATTCACCATTACTTAACCTACAAACAGACAAAAGAGACTGCTCTCCCGTTAGTTGACGTAGATCGCGAAGAAAAATATAATTGTTTCAATGATGAAATGCAATAATTGCCTATCTCTTCATGATTTGGAATAAAGATAAAAATGTATTTATTTATTTATTTATTTATATAATTATGTTTATAAAACATCTCGTTGTTAACTCTTAGTGCAAAGAAATGAAAGAAAGGTGACAGAATCCGATGCTAAGTGAGAAATTCTACAGAGTGGTACATATTAGCATAACACACGTAATAATCAAATGCATTGCTCTTAAAGTATGGTCATTATATTTTCTTAGGTACATTTTCAAGTGATACTGTTCAGGTCAAAATTGCGCTCGTTGTTAGGTGAAAAATTCTACATTATATTTCACACTAAAAATGGGGAGACCGGTTTACACGTGGAAAACAACAACCAAGAGGATCATGAATAAACTTGGAAAGGATCAAACATACTGGAGAAGAAAGGCAAGGGGGAAAAATGAATTCCACAAAGAAATCACAGCGATATACTCTATCACAGGGATTCCCAACAGGTGGTCCGCGGACCGGGTCCGCGAAATGTCACTGAGATATTCAATTGTTTTGTATTTTACTTGACTTGCAGTGGTAGATTCTACATAATCTTCATTTTAATTAAAACAAGAATTTAAGTTTTTAGGTATAGCGACCGATGAAGGGGTCCTTGAAAAAAATCTTGTTGGGAATCCCTGCTCTACCAGAACTAGAAACCGAGTAATCAGAAAACCCAGAAGGGGAAGAAGAAAATCTGTAGAAGCAGAAACACAAAAAGAGGAGCATAAACATTAAATATCGAACACAATGCGGCAACGCATTGGTCTTGTCATCTTGCTGTCGAGGCGACCAGACGTGCCTTATAATGCTCTGTCACCAATGGATACCCATAAAAGTTTATAAAAGTTAAATAGTGACAACGTGTAGAAGATATATTTAAAATAGTATATATCTCGGAACATTTTCAGTAATTGATAAGAAATATTAGTTAGTGTTTAATTAGGTATACAAACCAAAACTTTATACAGTGCTTCCCCTCTAACGTAGTAAATCATAGTATATATAGTGCAGTAAAATCGTGCCAGGCGGCAAAGAGGAGAAAGAAATCGGTAATAACTGAAGAGAGGACTGTCTATATGGAGCACTAAGCCATCAGTTTGAAGGACATAACAACCCCGGCACACACCAACGCGATGAAAAATCAAGAAAAATGTCCATTATACTATTAGGAAATTTCAATGCACATATACTCCACACATGGCCTAACGAAAATGGAAACGCACTGAAAAACCTAGCACACATGTTTGACTTAAAAATAAGATATACATGGCGCAAAAGTCAAACCTGCATTGACACCCGGAGCAATGGAAGCTCAATCACACAAATGGACCATATCCTGGTAAGCAGAGAGATAAGGGAAAGGATCAAGAAGGTTAAAGCAAAAAGGACAGCAGAAATCCTACTGAACAAAGCACTGACACTGAACAGCAGCAAACTTAAAATAGGGAGACCATGTTACACGTGGAAAACAACAATCGAGAGGATCATAAACAAATTGGAAAAGAAAAGCGGGAGGAAAAATAAATCCCAAAAAAACCAAGCGTCATGTGGCTCTCGCTGCTGACAACAAGCATGACCCAAATCCAACTCAGCATTGAAAACCGAGGAATCAGAAGACTCAGAAAAAGAAGATTCGAAGAAGAAGAAGCAGAAAAAGAGGAGCATTAACACTCCATATCAAGACACAACACATATTTCACACGAAGATTCAGAAGAGGCAGATGCCCAGAACCAAAAACCAACAAAGGGAGCTTAAACGCTCCCTCACGACACAATGCGGCAAAGCATCTCACAAATACCTACACCTCCCATCCCATATTCCTTTACCACGCGCCATGTGGCTCTCTCTGCTGACCTTAGTCCAACCCAGCGTGGACGTAGCAGGTCCAGCTGTATAACCCTGGGAGTGGCAGCAATGCCTACCGATCGCTGGTAAATCAATCAATGGATTTATAAAACATAATTAAATATATTAATTCTCTCAAAATGACGCAAGATGTAAATTTGAAACTTACCTCTGCACGTGTTAATATTTAACACCAGCTCGTTTTAATAAAAACATAGAAATTTCAACATATTCGTAACGCAATAAATCTTTTACCTTTATTGAAATCACATCAAAAATCCGGAAAAATTCCTTATCCTTTACGAAGCATTCATGCGCTGCAAGAGTGTGAACACCGATACATAAATACCTTTTTATTTTGAATGAGCACGACTGCAATATTTTGTCATAAATTTATAGATTTGCATTTGCCTGAATATTGATGATGCGATTTAAAAATATAGAACGTTAAGCTGAATTCGAACGCTCCCATACATAATGTAAACATAAGCGGGATTTGCTCCAGCATGCATTTATAGTAATTGCATATGGGATGAATGAAAAGTGGCGATCATGTTTATAGAAAATCTTCATGAGAACCATCATTGGATGCTATTTGACCGATACAATGAATATCAAAATAGAAGGTTAGATGAGTATTTAGTAAACCGGGATGTATAAACTCACTCTGTTTTATTGTCTATAATTATTTACTTGTGGCATATTCAGTACGTTTTGCTATAACTAGTGTGGTGGATTAGAGCAAATACTAGGCAGAATCGTGATCTGCTGGATGAAAGCGCCAAATTTTGCAGGGTCCTTATATACCCTCAGTACTATCCATTCAGGAGGGAGTGCCCGATTTCAGTATCCGTCATCTTGAAATACGACGCTATCTTTGTTCTCTTTGGACTGTAACTGTAAAATTTCGACTTTTATTTGGTTTTTACTACATATCTCCCCAACTTCTGATTTTGTAGCAAAAAAGATTTAATTTAAACTAAATTTGCTACAATTTGAGGCCAGAGCCGCTTTTGTAACTTTGATATTTTGCGAGATTCAAGCTTCCAAAGTTTTGGACTTTTTCAGGTTATTACGATAATTAAGATTTACTGTCCTGCCAATCTTCAATTAAAGACCACGATGTACCAAACTTTGATGCCAAAATATTTGATGGACCTGCCATTGTACATGCACTTCCTAAATATGATGCATGTACATTTGGAGAATATAGTGGTATGGTCTTCTTACCATGGATCAAGATACAACTTCAGGATTGCCTAAGAATCGATGTTGTATGGGACATATACAAGCCAGACAGTCTGAAGGAAACTACACGTGTGAAGAGAGGGAAGAGAGAAAAGAGAAAAATCACAAGGGAAAAAACTTTGTTACATTCCTGAAGAATTCAGAGAACTAGACGGAACTGTTTACCCTACTAAGTGATGCAGTCGCAGCTTATAACGTACAAGAAGGTAAAGAAATATGCATCACCTATGGTAAATCTGTTATTTCAAAAAATAGCAGTGCACCGATGTCCGAAACTAACCACGAAGAAGCTGATACCAGAATGTGTCTTCATATATTGGATGCATTACAAAAGGGTGCAACGAACATCCTCATAAGTACAGTTGACACAGATGTTATTGTGGTACTAGTAGGTATCCGTTTCGAGCTGCAAACTTACAAATCTAATATTCAGTTTTGAATTGCATTTATATTATCATATCAACGCCATCGGCCAAGAGCTCGGAGAAAATATGTTGCAAGCATTGCTCTTTTTCCATGCTTTCACGGGTTCAGACACTACATCACAATTTTTTGGTAAGGGGAAAAAGTCAACATGGAAGACATGGAAAGCATACCCTCCAGACACTGAAGGATTTATCTTCTCTGCACACATCAATTTCAGCCAGTAGATGCTAAAACAAAGGTATTTGAACTTATAGACCGATTCACATGCATCCTGTACGATGGCACAACAGAACTTGATAGCATCAAGAGAGCGAGCAAGCTCAGAGAAGATCTCTTCACACAAGGAAATAAAGTAAAGATGATGCAAAGTCTACCATCCACAAAGACACTAATCGCTGCATCTGGTTAACCAATTTGAAGTCACTCCAAAATGCACCTACTCTAGCTAACTTTGGATGGAAAAGAAACAAAGAGACATGGCAACCAATTTGGATGTCTATACCGGAAGCAAGCAAAAGCTGTAGGGAATTAATCAAGTGCGGATGTAAGACTGAACCCTTGTGCTCTAAGAATTGCGTTTGTAACGAGGCTGCACTTGCCTGCACAGCCCTATTTCATTGCAAGGTGAACAGTAAACAACAACATTACAAATATAATAATAACAACATTATAAACATAATTTTTAAAATTATTTTCTTATTCTTATTCTGTAATTTTACTCATATTGTAGCCTATTTATTCTTCTTAAACATTAATAAAACAATGTTTGCTGTAAAACTGACTTGGAGATATTTAGCAAAACCGACAAAAAGATAGATTTTCGTAATAACCTGAAAAATGTCCAAAATTTTGGAATCTTGTATCTCGCAAAATATTAAAGTTGCATAAACGGATCTGGTCTCAAATTGTAGCAAATTTAGTTTAAATTAAATCCTTTTTGCTACAAACCCAGAAATTGGTTAGATATTTAGTAAAAACCAAATAAAGTCGAAAATTTACAGGTACAGTCCAAAGAAACCAAAGATGGCGTCGTATTTCAAGATGGCGGACACTGAAATCGGGGCCCCCACCTGCGAATTGATAGTACTGAGGGTATATAAGACGTGTGTAAAATTTGGAGCTTTAATCCAGCAGGTCACGATCTTTTCGTTGAGCCACCACACTAAACAGACTAAATAACAACAAAATAACATATGATCATAGCAGCATATGAATCAAGAAATGTTTATGTCAGTAGGTAATAAACTAAATGGTATCCATACACTTATAACCACTAAACCCCATGTTCGATGAACGTTTTGGCAAAAAAATTGGCAGCATGTGCAGGTGATTAAAACTCTTAATGATACGATTCATTAAATTATTAATATTTAACAAGATTCTATTATTTTATTTCAGTGTAAGAGTAAAGTGAAAGTAAAAACCGGATATTTTGTACCAATAGAGACATATAAATACATTTGGCTATCGAAGTTATAATCCTAATAAAGATTTGTATTATTTTAAGACATTTATATCGATGCTAAAGTTACCTGCTGAAGTTAAAATATCTCGTACATTAGGAAACCTAATAATATAGTGAAAGTAACTTTTAATTGATCTAGATTACTTATGCCTTATAGAGAAGTTTCTAGAGAAACCGTTTAGCCTCATATATATCCTAAACTTTAAATACCTCAGCTGTAATTTATTTTCAGCTTTACTTTACCCTACTTACTAAATTTCCTTGACTTTCTGATTAATAGCTCCAATGGCTTAAGAGATTAATTTTGATATATTGATATAATGTTTTCTAATACAATTACACAAAAGTTTTATTTTAAACAAATGCATTTTTTCACGGAAAAAAATCAGTGCAGAAAGAATCGTGTTTTGTTTGTTTTCTTGTGGATTTTTCTGCTTACACAATTACAATTAATATTCGGCAGATGTGTACTTTTATGATATTTATTTTCAAACCAAATCTTGATTAAAAAAAGGTAGATGAACTCCCTGTTATATTATTTGCTTTTAGAACTATCCCCAAAGATGATTTGCAATGTTCTTCAGTTGAACTTATATTTGGTCAAACTCTACGACTACCTGAAGAGCTTTCACTAAATCATATGATTGTCCTGATATTCCTTATTTTATTGACAAATTACGCACTTATTTTAATGATTTGGCTTTCGTTTCTCCTGTTCACCACGTTAATCACAAATCGCTTGTCAGCTCTGACATTTTAACTTGTGATTTTGTTTTTGTTCGCAGAGAACGTTATATACCTACTTTCTCTCATTTGTACAAAGGTCCACTTAAAATTTTGTCCCGTATAAATAAATGAATTACTTTTGATAAAGGAACTAAAATCGTTACTGTCAATATTGAGTTAAACCTGCATTTTTATTGGCTGACACGTGATGTCACTCTGCTACCTTTTAAAAAAGTGCGCTTCGCCATAGAAGGTTTAGTTGATTGGCTGTTCTTTTTATTAACGGGGGAATGTGTGTAGTAGCTCACTTGCCTCAAAATTAAGTTTCTCTTAAGTTACCTATCACTGATGTAACCAAGGATATTTAACAAAAAACAATGAATAATATTTTTTTTAAATGAAAAAATAAAATACATTTAAATGTAATATAATGTTTGATATATTTAATATATACTTATAAACTTGAAGATAAATATTTATTTATTATAGATAATATCGTTAAATATGGTATATCTATACATGTGTCAAAAAAGATAAAGAAATGCTAGAAAAGTACCACTGAAAAGTACGTGACAATACCTAGATTCTAAAAAAAATGTTCTAATGACTTGATGCATTTTAAACAATCGATGATCAATTTCTAATTAAATGGTATTTTTAGGCGGATTTATAAACATCACGACATGTTGGCATATTGCTTTATTTCCGCTAGAAGCGTATTTTTCTAAAGTTTCATTAACATATATGCATTATTATTTCAGTTATTATTAATTGTTTAAAAATTACCGTTCTTAATTGTTTTTATTTTTTGCAAAAAAATGCCTTCAAGGGCTCGGACTTATTTCAAAACTTTCTGGCACATTTCTTGCAGTGTCTACAACAAATTTCACGAAAATAATTGCTATTGTCTATTTATACAATTTGGTACAATCAGTATAAATAAAATTTCAAATCTTGACAAAATCTTGTAAATAGTCACTGATGAAGAAATATGGAATGATTTGAATTACATACAAATTATAGTTATTATAGTAATTATAGTTTAAGAGTCGTATTTAGATTTTATTGATTGAATAAGAATATTTTAACTGGTGACAATGTTTTAACTCACAGCGACGCATTATATTTGTCGTTTAAAAAGTACGCTAATGACAGTGAATTTTTTTTTTCAATTCAATTAGTACATCCCTCGTGTTTTAGTCTAATTCATTAATGATTAAATTAAAACCGGCCTTTTTCTCATCCATTACATTTTCCGTAAAAGTTTAGTCAAATATTTATTAACGCGAAATTTCGTATATAATTTACCCGTTGCTTGTTACATTTTCTATAAAATGGAGGAAAATGCTGGAGAAAAATGAAATTATTCATGAACAGAATGTAAATTTCATTATATAACTTACTTATTTCAATTGTGAAAACAGGCAAATTTTTTTCTTGGTTCAGTCAGTAAGATTGGTAGTACTAGTGGTCTATAATTTAATAATACGTATTGGGCAGTTGTGACCAGTTGTGGGATACACAGACTGAAATTTAACTTGTAATTAATTTTTTTATTAATTCTAGCTATTAAGGTTGGGATTTTGCAGGGTCGGTTTTAGGCACTTGCTATTGTTCCAGCAAATATAATTATTACACTTTATTACAAGCTTTTATTTAACTTACTTTGTATGTACGTTAGTATGTTTAGTCAAATTTGAACCACTTAACGTCGTCCAATTGAGCTGAAATTTTGCATACACGTGTAGTTCGGGTGACAATACAAAAAATGTATTTCTCAGTTTTAGCACTATAATTTGATCGCAGAGTGTATTCACTCAGACGTTGTATTCTAAGAAATGGCGAAGGATCGAGTATTATAAAAAATAAATATATTGTATTTCTGCTTACATCATTGTTATAAAATATTATTTTGGGTATTCAGCAGATAACTTTCAAAGAAATCATTCGTTCCTTTCATATATTATTGATCTAAATCTGATCAAGCTAGAGTATCAACGAGTAGTCCTCTTACAAACAAACTTGTCAATTTCTTTATACATTTACTATGTCTAACATTCAATATGAAAAACAAGAAAATAACCATTCTTTCTATATATTGAAGATCTAAGTCTAATCATGTCAATATATTGTCAGAAATCCACCCTTAAGAGGAAATCTTTCAAGCATCTCTAGCCCTACCTAGAGGATACCCCATTCAATACGATAAACAAGAAAATAACCATTCTTTCTATATATTGAAGATCTAAGTCTGATCATGCCAATATATTATCAGAAATCCACCCTTGCGAGGAAATCTTTCAAGCATCTCTAGCCCTACCTAGAGGATACTACATCACAAACAAACATTAGTTACATTTCAAAGCCAAGAACTACTGAAAAGCACAATGAAATATATGAATAAAATTTCACTTACATGTCATAATAAATAAAATATTTCAATCAATGTTTGATTGACCAACTCTGTAAAAATTGCGCAACCTTTTTCATTCTCTTTAGAACTCATCAGCAGAGATATATGTTCAATTCAAAAACATAATTACTATAAAAAAATAGGAAAACATTTTCTTGTAAAAAATGACAGGAAATATTTATTTAGTTGACACATATCAAAAATAAAAAAGAATCACTCTTTTTTAGAGCCCCATAGCTCGTGTAGTTTTTTAAAAAATAAATATCTTGTATTTCTGCTTACATCATTGTTATAAAATATTATTTTGGGTATTCAGCAGATAACTTTCAAAGAAATCATTCGTTCCTTTCATATATTATTGATCTAAATCTGATCAAGCTAGAATATCAACGAGTAGTCCTCTTACAAACAAACTTGTCAATTTCTTTATACATTTACTATGTCTAACATTCAATATGAAAAACAAGAAAATAACCATTCTTTCTATATATTGAAGATCTAAGTCTAATCATGTCAATATATTGTCAGAAATCCACCCTTAAGAGGAAATCTTTCAAACATCTCTAGCCCTACCTAGAGGATACTCCATTCAATACGATAAACAAGAAAATAACCATTCTTTCTATATATTGAAGATCTAAGTCTGATCATGCCAATATATTATCAGAAATCCACCCTTGCGAGGAAATCTTTCAAGCATCTCTAGCCCTACCTAGAGGATACTACATCACAAACAAACATTAGTTACATTTCAAAGCCAAGAACTACTGAAAAGCACAATGAAATATATGAATAAAATTTCACTTACATGTCATAATAAATAAAATATTTCAATCAATGTTTGATTGACCAACTCTGTAAAAATTGCGCAACCTTTTTCATTCTCTTTAGAACTCATCAGCAGAGATATATGTTCAATTCAAAAACATAATTACTATAAAAAAATAGGAAAACATTTTCTTGTAAAAAATGACAGGAAATATTTATTTAGTTGACACATATCAAAAATAAAAAAGAATCACTCTTTTTTAGAGCCCCATAGCTCGTGTAGTTTTTTAAAAAATAAATATCTTGTATTTCTGCTTACATCATTGTTATAAAATATTATTTTGGGTATTCAGCAGATAACTTTCAAAGAAATCATTCGTTCCTTTCATATATTATTGATCTAAATCTGATCAAGCTAGAATATCAACGAGTAGTCCTCTTACAAACAAACTTGTCAATTTCTTTATACATTTACTATGTCTAACATTCAATACGAAAAACAAGAAAATAACCATTCTTGGTTATTTTCTTGTTTATCGTATTGAATGGAGTATCCTCTAGGTAGGGCTAGAGATGCTTGAAAGATTTCCTCTTAAGGGTGGATTTCTGACAATATATTGACATGATTAGACTTAGATCTTCAATATATAGAAAGAATGGTTTTTTTCTTGTTTTTCATATTGAATGTTAGACATAGTAAATGTATAAAGAAATTGACAAGTTTGTTTGTAAGAGGACTACTCGTTGATATTCTAGCTTGATCAGATTTAGATCAATAATATATGAAAGGAACGAATGATTTCTTTGAAAGTTATCTGCTGAATACCCAAAATAATATTTTATAACGATCGAGTATTATTTCAAGTAAGGACGACGCAATTAATATATAATATTTAAGACGTAACTAAAAATTTTAAAATAAAATTAAATGTTAAAAAAACTGATTGAAAACAAGCTTTTATTATTATCTAGTTGAACTAAAACGAAAAAAATAAGTTATGTTGAATTCGAATAAAAGCACTTGTTTTTACAAAAAAATTATATTTTTTAAATAACTTATTTGTAAGAAAAATATTATATGCCAGTTGATTAATTCTTTGAAGAGATACAATAAAGCTGAAATTAACTTTTTGGTATGAACGCAATTTAAAAGAATAAATTCGCAATTTCAATTTTTATAAAAAACACTTTTTTAACGACAAGTAGCCATAACTTGTCCAATTTTTATCCCAGAGCATTATACTAAAAACCAAATTGTAGGGAATTAAATAATCTTTTAACATTGTGATTATGGTTTGAGAGGAGTGAAAAAACACTAAACCATCATATCTCGCTCAATTTTTGACTAAATTGAGCGAGAGTTCAAATTCAAGGTAATTTTATAGTCTTCAAGTTATTTGTTTTAATACTTTTTGATCAAATTCGTAGTTTTCAAAATATTTGCAAAACAGTGCTTTTTAAAATAGTTTCTTTCTCATTTTTTGCGTTTTTCTATTTTTTTAACAATAATTAACAATTAATGAAGCAAAATCACAATTTTTTAATGGTTAAATATTTTTATAAATGTCATTTAGAACCCATTAAAAAAGTTTTATTAAAATCGGTAGGTATAATCCTACTACTATATCAACTAAAGTCTTGTTATGGGCAAGCATTTCTTACTTTTTCTTTTTAATTGCTTGAATCCATTTATTCCGCTGGCCTTTTTATAACAGTTTACCGAAAGGACAAAAAATGCAGATCTAGTCGCATTCTATTATTATTTTCTATCACGATTTTTAATCTGTGAACGTTAAATAAAACGGATTACCCCTCCTAGATTTTGTGGCGTGAGGGAGGGTTGGCCATAAAATTGATATGGATCTATTTGGTAAAATATCGGTGATGATTTCTAGGTACTACCGTTCACGAGGTATGCGTAAAAAACGATCCTCGACGTTTTTTTAGGTGAATTCTTCGGCGATTTCTATGCGGATTTTTGTACGTTAATCCACATTTCAAAAAGATCATATTTACCAAAAGGCTATCTTTAATTTTTGCTGCTACCTTTTCTATAATTTCTGATTTATAAATAAATCACTTTGTTGTTTTGCGTCTTTATTAATGATTGCTGAAAAAAAAAATTAGTTATGCATGGCAGTAGAAAATTCAGATAGATATGTTTCATATTCGGTAGTTCTGCTCATTTTACTCGAATAGGATTGCTAACGCCGCTCATTTCATTTCGTGTCTCAAAAATAACATGTATTTTAAAAAAATGAATATTTTACAAATTTCAAGATTTGTATTCGAAGAGACTTTCTTGATCAGTTACAATCAACAATGTTAAGGATGCCGATGCCATGCTTGAGAAAATGATTTCGTAATTCGATAATTTCTCTTACATCCCTGAACCGATTCAAGAAATTTTTTGATAAGCTTTTAGAGACAACATTATAGAATTGTACTAGGCTATTAAAAAGTAAAAAAAAAAAAATTTTTTTGATTTTCGCACAAGTGCAATTTTTTTTATTTCATTAGTTTTCAACAGCCTCGTACCATATATAAAATTGTTTCTAAAAGCCTATCAAAAATGTTTCTCAGTCGGTTCAGGGATATAGGAGAAATTGTCGAATTACGTTCACGGCACCGCCCACCTTAATTAGGCAGCTCGAAAATGTATATTGAAGTAGATAGAGCCTTGCGACTCTATTACCAATACTCACCCCATATTAGTAAGTAGATGTCACCTAAACGATCATCGACTTATAATGAATAAATTCGTAATTTTCAATTAATTATTTAAAGCAATTTTCACTTGAGAAAGTGAAGTAACAACAAAACGTTCATGTTAATTTGTGCTCTCAACCGTTCGTCATTGCCGCGAGTTGTTTGAAGCATTTCAAACTTTGAGATTTTGAAAATAAATCCGTATTTACACGTCTGGTTTGCGAACAAAACTTTTTAACTCCCCTAGATTTATTTATGTTACATTACGTTTCAAACAAGCGTGTGCAAGATTAAGTTTATGACTCCCAGCCAGAATTATATGGAACTAAAGCCAGAACTCGCTAAATAATCGTAGTTCCACGCAGCACTATTTGTTTATCCCAAATAAGTAGGCATTAGGTGGGTAAGTAAAAACTTTGTAGTGTAAATTGTTAGATTCCTTGAATTCAAACAAAACAGTGAACTTTCGGGCTAGTTATTTATTCACGGTATCTTTTAATTAAGTGCTCATCCAATAATTAACAACCGAAGCATAACTTATAAGGTAGCTTATCTAGCTAAATCGTTGCTGGGAAATCGACATTAAATTCATGTATATAATATAACAATTAGTTTCATAAATATGAACAAGAGCTTTTCTTAAGTAAACAGTGTGATAAAGTTTAATTTGATTAGATTTACTAGCATACGTAGGCATTGTAGTGGATTGTGTGAGTCGGAAAAAAGAAACGAAAAACCCGAATATTGTCTGATGCAACCAAAATAGTTCTCCCCCTCTCCGTTGCCGAGGATGCTGAATACCGTGGTGGTGGCAGAATTTCTCGTTGGGGTGACCCAGCCCCGTAAACGGCCAAAAACCACCTCCAAACGGGGTCAAACGTGTATTGATAATGTTTCACGGAATCTAACTTATTGATCCCCCGTTTTCCAGCATGCCAATTATGGGAAGGATCCTGAGACGCGTGCCTGACACCCGCTCACACCCTCAACGGCCAATAACCACCCTCCAAAGAGGTGAGAGAGCGCTCTCATCATACCACTGGACAGAAAGGTTTCCCTCCCATTTTCGAGCATGCCGAACACGGAGAGGACCACGTATCTAGTGCTTGACATTCATTCATCCATTCAATGGCAGAAAAATACCCCATCAATAAAGACATTTTAAGATATAATATATTATAATTGCATAAATCAGATGTTTCAATTATTGTGTAAAATTTTCCCAAGAAATATATACAAAAAATATACATTCATCTTTATTCAGCTCCACAGTAAATAAAGATGACTACTTTGTTAAAGAGATTGAGGTGACATCTTAATATTTTTTCCTATGTAGCATCCTCAAAAACGGGCGGTAGCTTTGCCTGGGGGTATGCTGAGAACGCACTCTCACCCCTTTGGGGGGTTGTTATTGGCCATTTACGGGGGTGGGTCACCCCGGGGAGGAATTCCACCTTCAGCATCCTCTAAACGGAGGATCAGTCCTAATCCCTCAAACAATTATAATACGCGTTTGACTGGTTTTTGGCCGTTTCCGGGGGTGGGTCACCTCAACAAGAAATTCTGTCACCACCACAGTGTTCAGCATCCTCAAAAATGGGTTGAATCAGACAATAGTCGGGTTTTCGTCCGACTCACACAATCCACTATTTGCTGCAACTCCCGGAAAACATACGCTGGGCTGGACTGAGGTCATGCTTATTGCCAGCAGCGGGAGCCACATGGCGCATGAATAGCGCGGGGTGCTTGAATGTTGTCATGTAGCCTGATGGTTTCCCGATGTGTTTCGCTAGTTGTTCGAGCAGGCATTTGCCTAGTGTTTGCATCCTGCGGAATGATTCTCTTCTGCAATCATCTATGTTCTGTGACGAGTTGATGTTGGCTCTTATATGATTGTGTTCCATTCCATAAGTAAAGGTGTAATTTCCATCCATGCTCTGGCGATAATCTATAGGATTTACTGCTTTAGTCTTTTTGATTCGTTAGTGATTGTGTATTGTGCAGTATTTGTTCCAGCTCTAGCCATTATTTTTAGCAGTTGGTCCTTTAAAGGTGGTGGCTTGTCTAAGGGCCAGTGGTTTTTTGTATTAATTCTGTTCATTTCTTTTCTGGATATCTTTCTTGGTCGGATGTTGTGATATATTTGTTATGTTTCTTTTCGTTTTGGGCTCATAGTAGCTGATTTCTCCATTATAGTGGAAGACCAGACCCTCTGAATTCGACACCCTCTATACAACTCGCGAACACCCACCTAAAAAATAGGTAATCTGATGTAAAATAACCTGCTAAACTTGATTTTTGAATTCGCCCATTGATTTGAGATTGCCAAAATGACCAAATTGGCAATTTTCTAAAAAAAATAAAAATTATGTGTTATTTTTTGTTTTTCATATAACACGTCATATATTTTTTATTTTACTTCAGAATTTTTTAATTTTTTTACATAATATTCTCTAACTATTCTTTGATATGTTGAAAGTAAAAAACTTTACCTAAAAAATAATTAGTTGGCAAAAAAAAATAACAACTTTTCTTTGACGCAAAATCTTTAAAATTTGCAGAGTAAAATGTCCGATCGAGGTATCTTTTTTATTTTTAAAGTTAAGTGCCTACTATAAACGAAGAAAATGTTCCGAATGAACTAAATAAAATCTTTTATAAGAAGTTTTTTTTGAAATTTTGCTCCCTTATCGAAATATTCATTGATTGTTTCAGCGTCCGAACGAATGTGCGCTACTATGAATCGGCCGCAATCGCATCTAGAGCTAAACGCAGACACGTGCCGGGTGATTATTATTTTCCAGTATCCATTTATGTTGAGTTGAAAGTGCTTTTTGTCTCAGTCCTTATATTTAGTGCGTTATAAACACATAGTTTGGCATAATAAATTATAATTACTCGGATAGGAAATCAAAGGAAACAAGCTAAAAACGTACTCTTCGCCTGTTCACTGGATTTTTATATAATTGTTATACATTCAATAGGATACTTTTCGCAGTTTATTGTAAATAATGTTACTTTTAGACATTTTTAATTTTATAGTACGATCTTAGTTGGTAAAAGACTTGGTACAAAAACTATACCAAACCCCATTTGGGTTTCGATTCCGAGTCAAAAGAACTACACCACCACCTTACACGTAAAATAATGTAAATTTTTACATTATAAGACACGAGCTAAAATCATATTTCCACGGTTGTATATTACATTATGAAATGTATATTTGTAAAATATATAAATATTTAGATATTAAAATGAAATATCATTTCACCAGATTTCTATTCAATTACAAAAACATAAAAATTAAAAAAAAATTTTTTCAAATTTAAATCATTAAGTAATGACATTTTTATTTATCGATCGATTTTGTTCAAATAGGGTTCTTCCTCTAACTAATACTAATTTACTGTCCAAATTTCAGTACAATCGGAATTTTCTTTCTTCAGTTATCGTGCTTACAAGAAACGTAACGGACGGACAGACAGACGGACATTTTGAAAGTTGTTCAGAATTCGTTCACTAACACAATGGTATGAAAATTTTTTGTCTGCGAGCGATATTACGGTTTTAGAAATGTACCGATAAAATGCAAAATCCGATGACATTTCTGTGGCTCTAAAACAATATTTAGAACAGAAAAATTTATTTTTATCACTAAATCCAGTTTACCATGCACAATGTAGAAGATTGTATACCCAAACTGCTTATAAAAGAAAATCAGAAATTGTAAATCCTAGTACAGAGAATACAAGTAAAAAGGGCATTTCTGCAATGTGCTATTTACAAGACAGCCTGCCAAATTAAGTCCAGAATTCCAAATGTTTTAGATTTTGGATGGTACCTAAAGGAGGAAATCTTATTTCCAAAGATGATTTCAAAAAGCCCAAAACCCAATTTTATTGAGTTAACTCCATTTTGTAAATGTAAATTATATAACTGTACTACAAGCTGCAAGTGTAGCAAAGCAAACGTGCAATATAACATAAGTTGTTTATGCGAAGGAAAATGTAATCTTTAGTACCCACTTGCTGTTATAATTAATGAAAATATATTTTTTAATGTGTATGTTTCGAGATTATCTACATAATCTTATAACATTTAATTGCAAATAGAAACTAAATAATCCGTAGACTCACTTGCTCGCTTAAACGACACCACAGATGGGCGACGTTAATAGAAGTTATGCTTTAAATTAATGCGGACGAGTTGCGCGGCCACATTCAACAGCGTCATCTCGTTACATGAGCCGAATTTCAAAAAAATCTCTTTATAAAAAAGTTTGTTTAAAGTATATGGAACATTTTTCTCGTTTATACTATAACTCTCTCTTTAAAAATAAAAAAGTTACCTCGATCGGGTATTTTTCAATGCAAATTTTAAAAAACCGCGACAATAGAGGGTAACTATATTTTTATTAGGCACTATATTATTAGTTACACTATATTCTTTACCGTCAGCCTGTCCAAGAATATTGGAGGGATAATGCGTAAAATATTGGTCTAAATCGGAATTAAAATAAAAAAGATATGATGTGTTATTTGCAAAACAAAAATTAACACATAATTTTAAAATTTTTCAAAAAATTTGCGAATTGACCGATTTGGCAATCTCAAATTAACGGGCGAACTCAAAAATCAAATCCAGAAGGTCATTTTACATAATATCATCTGTTTTTTAGGTGGGTGTTCGCGAGTTGTATAGACTACTTTTAAAATGCTTCCTACAGATTGGCTGCTCTCCGACTATTATTATACTCTTCGTAAAAACGAAGAGTATATTGTATTTGATCGGCACATTTCTAAAATCGTAAATCTCGCTCGTAGAGAAAAAAATTTAATATCATTGTGTTAGTGAACGAATTCTGAACAACTTTCAAAATGTCCATCTGTCCGTCCGTCCGTCACGTTTCTTGTAAGCACGATAACTCAAGAAAGAAAAATCCGATTGTACTGAAATTTGGACAGTAAATTAGTGTTAGCTAGAGGAAGAATCCTATTGTTTTTGAACAAAATCGATCGGTAAATAAAAATGTTATTAATGATTTAAATTTGAAAAACATTTTTTTTGATTTTTATTTTTTTGTAATTGAATAGAAATCTGGTGAAATGATATTTCATTTTAATATCTAAATATTTATATATTTTACAAATATACATTTCATAATGTAATATGCAGCCGTGAAAATATGATTTTAGCTCGTGTCTTATAATGTAAAAATTTACATTTTTTTACGTGTAAGGTGGTGGTGTAGTTCTTACGCTTTTGACTCGGAATCCAAGGGTCCCGGGTTCGAAACCCAAATGGGGTATGGTATAGTTTTTTTTATTTTTACTTTATTTTACACTGAGTATTTTACCAACTAAGTTCGTGCTATAAAATTAAAAATGTCTAAAACTAACATTATTTACAAAAAACTGCGAAGAGTATCCTATAGAATGTGTAACAGTTATATAAAAAGTTCAGTGAACAGGCGAAGAGTACGTTTTTAGCTTGTTAACATTTTCCTTGCTGCAATCTTTATTTTTAAGATCATTAGTGTTCAGATGTCTTAATCGACATTAGTTTTAGGCATATAATGTTGTAGCGATCAGTTTCATAAATATTAACGAGAGCTCTCTTTAAGGAAAGTAAACTGTATGGTATAGCTGGCTTTAAACTCTCTTTAAAACCTGTTGTGTTCCATAAAGCAAATCTTCCGTTAGATAAAAATGCGCGATGTGGGTGCTTTTTGATACCATTTCACCATAACCTCGTCCTCACCTAACATTTCCCATCTGTTGATTATTTGTGGTCTCATTTTCTTGTTGCTTGTTGTCCAGTTATTAAACGTTTGACTTTCTGTAAGTACGTTTAAAAATGTCGGCTAGTGATGAATTGAAAGGAGCAAAAGAAATTGTTCAACATTCTCGAAAGAAGATAAAACTAAAGTACTGAATGGCATCTATTCCAAGAGAAATGTGATCGAAATCACAGAGACAGATAAAATTAGAAATGTTTAAAACTGGGTATTGTTAGTTGAAATACATACAAAAAAGTCTATATATCATAAACACTGTTGACTCATTTTATTTTTATATTTTGGCTCTCTTTAAAACCATGAAAATCTTATGATGATGAACTTTGCTTTATATCACGAAAAGGACCAAATTCGAGAATTTACTATAACAAAAGCTTTTTCGTAACGTCTCATTTAAACACTGATTAAGAAACGTGTTTTCCAAGTTTATAGGGCCTTTTGAGATCATGGAACTGATTGTAAGACGACGCTACATTAAAGCAGAAACTGTTAAACATTGAGATAGATATGAAAAATTACATATTTAAAAAAGTGACAAATTCTATCAAATTCCAATGCCGTCCAGCCTAAGGCTACTTTTCTACTCAACAATAGTTACATGCATACCATAAGAAACTGCCATGTTGGAGGGTGCAACACACCATCCATAGACCGGTTTGAAATAAAAAAAAAAAATGTATGCGGAGAGTGTTGCAATCTTTGATAAGATTATATAAGGAGAAAAATACTACAAACACATAGTATATTGACGAGCGTTTAGTCAATCAAGCTGGCATCATCGGGAGATGATTGATTTAATTTCAAAAACCTGTGTACAGTACCCTACGAATTGTTAATATAATTATAAAAAAAAACTTCAATAGCCGATGAAGAGTATAATGTTTGTATTTAATTTATTTTTTAATACTTTGTATAAATTCTCTTGAACTTTTAATTGGGATTATTTCAGTTATATTGATAACAACAGACAAGTAACTACGCCGAAGCTGTTATGATTAATTATATTATGCTTTAACTAAATTCTGTACACATACAACAATATTGATTAACTGATTTGGGAATTACTAAAGCGAATAAATTTGGTGTTAAATGAACCTAACTATTTGTCACAGCATATATCAAATAACGGTAATTAATTTGATACCTGAAATTTTAGGCGTTACACCTCCCTCTTAAATTGCCGCCACCCACGAATGATCACATTACCTATGTTTCTAAGTAACAGCAAATAATGAGGGTATTATGTCTTATTATATGCCTTTGATTTACTCAAATAGGAGTATTATAAGCGGACAAAAAGTTTTAATAATTAAAATTATCGTAAAAAGGTAACTGCACAGAAATCCGTTTCATAACCCGCTGAACTCAAATGTAGATAATGATAATAACGCATTTATTTTTTACTAACAAATTTAAAAATTTTACAAATGTATAAAAAACCTATCGTGATTATTTCACTCATTGACATGATAACAAATGCAGGGCCATTTTCTGAGATCGTTGATCCAATCAAATAATAATAATAGTATTTATTTACATTAATTTGCATAGTACATATGCATATATTAATTAGATAACAGTGTAAACAAATATTGAGAATAGGGCAGACTATAATAGTTACTAAAAGTAGGTGTCCGAGACTTCCTTAAGTTTTTGAAAAAACTTGACTGTAGGTCTCGAATTTCTAAGGAGTAATATATTTTTTTAACACTATTGCTATATTAAATGTAATAAAATCCTAAAATAATAAGAAAATCAAATAATAATAGATAACTAAAGTGATACTTGAATATTATACAATACTTAAACATGTATATACATTATACGTACACATATTTTATGAAGGGAAGAATATGCAAAAAGAATGTAAATATGTATAAAGAAAAAACAACGATTCTGACAAATGTATATTTAGCACTATCGAAGGAAAATGTAAAAAGAAGCAAAGCGGATCTAATAATGAGCTTTCATAAAAGCGTAGGTTTATTTTCAATTAACCACTGGCGATGTTTTATTTTTGAGGATTTTTTATGTACTATTTACTTTAATTCGGTTGGTAGAATAAGTGCGGGAGTTTTGAAACTTTCGACATTTGTAGATTTCGATACCCTGAATGAAATAAGAAAAAATGCAAAATGTGATCTCAGCCGCCGGCGCCGCCATATTGAATAAATGGCGCACAAAAACAATTTCTTTGAAATATCTCGCTTCGGTACCCATACGGCAAAAAATGTTCTTATAAAAATAACAGACCATTAGATTTTCTGCAAAATATGTTCTATACATTTTTTCGTTAAACTGAATAGTTTCGGTGCAGCAGCCGATCGAAGTCAAGCATTCTTGACAAAATTATGATTTTTTGTAATTTCTCAATTTAGTGCGACTTTTATGAAGGAGTATTTTTGTGTTGAGACAAAATCTGTTTTCATACCTAAAAATTTTCAAATATAGTTGATTTTACATGTCTGCTAGCTCAATGTTCAATACTCATTTCCACACCACCTTGAGTATATGGTTTTTTTTACGTGGTTGTCCCGTATATGCCTAATCGACAATTAGCCTGCTTTTTGAGGCTTTTTAGGTGCTTGATGTCGAAGGTATAGGTTCGGTGGAGTCTTCAACAATACTTTCTTCGGAAATTGCTTCCGTTGCGCTGTCCACTGATTCTACCTATTGATTGTTCTCCATGCTTGCGTAAAATGTTTCGACTGGAGAGTCAATTTCCTCGTCGTCATGAAGCTCGTCGACTGTTGCTGGTGCATTGTCGCAGCTTTGTCCATTACAAAATTTGCAAATTACAGAACATTTTAACTCTGCCTTTCTACAACCACATACTTCACTGCACCCTTTCTTGCATTTACAGGAAAGAAATTTAAGTAGCTTTTCAGAAGCAGGATCTTTCAGCTTTGCTCTGTTTCGCGATATCAAAAATACGAGTGCCCTTTAAATCATCGATCATCCCCGTTTTCACTCCTTAAATAGGTGAAAATCGAAATTTTGTCTTACTCGTGTCTAGTAGATTCCAATAAAGAGTATTTCTGCCAAATTTCACGCTTCTATGTCTAACCGTTTCCGAAAAGCTTAAAAACTTCTGCCTTCCGGATCACCCTTTCTGGGGTCTCTATTTGAAAACCGTCGAATACGTATCTTCTTATTTCCTCAGAAGAGTCCATCGCTCGAATAATCACGTTTCTGACTTACGCGATTTCAAAAATATAGGTCCGCTTTAAACCATCTACCACCCGCGGTTTCACCTTTCAAAAAGTGAAATTCGAAATTTCGTCTTACATCTAATACTACCTAATAGATTTCAACAAACAATATTTCTGCCAAATTTCACGCATCTAGGTCTAACCGCTTCTGAAAAAGCCTAAAATTTCAACCTCCCTTTTCATCCCCTTTTGAATTTCGAAAAATCCCTTTTTAGTGATTACGTACGTCATTCGAGGAACCTCTATACAAAACTCGAAGTTTCTAGACCCAGCAGTTTGAGCTGTGCGTCGATAGATCAGTCAGTCAGGGTATTCTTTTGTATATATATAGATACTGTCATACTGTTTAATAAATTTGTTAAGTGATTCTATTTACCTGGATAACCTGTAAGTACTAAACTTTTACTGATCAAACAAGAGCCTCCGGTTATGAAATCTAATCTTCTGATCTACTACTAATAATATGATGGTTATTTTCCACATCTATCCAGTCTAAATATTTAGTGTAGTGCTAAGTTTGTTCGTAATTAACTTTTTTTTTTTCGATTTTAACAGTAGGCCCGAGGGGTTGGCATCAACTGGTCTCCGTTTTATGCATTTTTGAAATGCTAGGATATGCAAAAGGACATGTCCCCTTGTAAATTTTATTTATGGTATCTTTCTTGTTTCCTAGTTAAGTAACTATGAGTAAATTGCCTATTATTTATGTAATGTTGAATGTAAAATAGTTTAATTAATAATCTCTTTTATATGATAATTAATATGTTGTTGGCCAACTGAACGTTTTTATTTACAAATTATATTTTGTTGTGAATGTACGATGATTTTCTTTTTGTTTATATTACGAAAGCATTAAATGTTTGCCCACCACTTGAGGTTCAGCTCATGCTCTAATGCTCTTGTTTGTGTATTGATGTTAATTAATTCATTATAGTGAATTAAATTAGATTCTTTATCTTATTTATCTAGCTCTAAACAAAAGTAATTAATAATAAACTATTAAAATTAAATGTAAGTAGAAATCAAAATCGTTAACTATAACTACAGAGCTTTAACTTCATTTTTAAACTTCTTAAATTAGAAACATAGATTTAATAGGTTAATAATGATCCACAAATGATTACTATTTCGGGAAATCAAAACGATGCATTGCACAATATATATTCAATAATAAGGCTAATTTAACCTTTCAGAGAGTACGCTCTGCTTAATTAAACAGCTTTGACTTAATTTTGAATCTTCTCAATGTCGGTAAATATATTTAATTTAATAATAACAATTCTTTTATCATTTTCACTATCGCACATTCTAGAAATATGATCGACCTCCCCCCTAACTGTATTTTCATTAATATCTTATGAAGTCGGCGTGGCTACTGATTATGGACGTATAATATGTTTACGGGTAAATGTACTAGAGCTTCCTCTGTCTTTTCGCGCCATGTGATTGACCCAATCGTGCACGAGTAACTTTTTGCAGTAAAGACTCCATATTATTATATCTACGGTTCCAATATGTTCTTTTGTTACTTAGTTGTCATAAAAACAGCCACTTAGCACATTATGTTTAAAATATTGTGAGTTCTACGTAGCTAATACATACATGGTATTAGTATTTGAAAGCAGTATATTAAAACTACACAAAATTGGTATCATTGTAGACAATTAAAAACTAATGCACTCAAATTCGATACAAAGTTTATATCTTGTTTGTAATATTGGTGCGATACCTCCAAACTAAAACAACAATGGATTAAAAATGCCATCACAAATAGTAAAACGATTTTCCACACTTAGTCATAACTATTTGGTGTTGCTCAAAAGCATCAGTATAATTTTAGAATAGTCGAAAAGCGCGAAGCCTTACATATACGAAGTAGTTAGGGAAGTTACATCCATCAATAGCTACATGGTTGTGCCAGTTGTTTCGGGCCAATATACGTAATTGCTTTTATGTAATTTGACAAACATACAGCATTTGTAATAATCTTAAAACTGACAAAAATTGATGATCTTTTGTACAAATCGTGAACTGATAAATTAATCATGATTATCTTTAAACCAGGCATTGCTAATTTTTACAATTTAAGAAACTTTAATAAAAACTCAAAATATTGAAACGATAAATCAGATAAACTTCCCCTTTTGGTCAAAGATTAAAACTATAAAAATATTTCTTACATGACATACCTACCACAAAAATGAAAACTTTAGTTTCGTAGGTAGGTATAATAGTCCCTTGAGGTAAAGCTGTTGCCCCAAAAGTTCTGCGACCGCACCGCAAGATATTTTCTCCCCTGTTTTCGAGGACAGGGAAAACGATGGTGACAATATTTTCCGACCTACCCTCCAACCACTACCCCTAAATCGAAAAAAATCACCGGGGGTAAGTTGGAAAATATTGTCACCATCGTGTTCCCCGCCCTCGAAAACGGGGGTAGGGGGAATATCTTGCGGTGCGGTCGCAGAACCTTTGGGGCTTTTTACCTTTTTCTTTCTGTTTTACCTCAAGGGACTATAAAGTCATTTTACAATCAACAAAAAATTGTTTAAAATTAGAATACTATTTTCTCTTCCAGTGCTTAACTGAGCTACTTCCGATTCTTGTTCATTTATGATATTTACATGCGACTTTATAAGAGCTTAATTTTAATTATATGAAGCTCTGCAACCAGTATTTTTTCAATTTGTGTAGGTTGATTAAACATTACTTTAGTATGATACATATATTTCATATTCAAAAAAATGTTTTATTTAAATGACATCTAAGCGAATAAGCTGCTTACCTGTAAGTGAATTCTAAATTAATTTTATATTTGCAAAAGTATATATATAAAAAGATCATTTCTTGGGTGACTGACTTACTTTACTGTATTACCTTTTCTGGAAATTGAAAAGCGGAAATTCATCAACACGGCGAAAGAAATCTGACCGACACAAACACAAATCAACTGAGCTTTAGATTGTAATTCAATGACACGCAACAAAGCAATAAATAACGAAATAAAAGAAGCCACACAATTTTGTAATCCTCACCTTCTACGGATAAACTGAAATGTTGCCGTACCATTATATTGAAGAGTGCTTAGTGATAAAATCAATCAGATTTTTTTAAATAATTTGGGGAGGTTACCATAATCATTAATTAATGTTTTCCACAAAAACATCATTGCTACATGTTGTAGAAATTACGGTCAAAAAAGTTTCTCTAGATTATCTCCTTTCCTGTACGTTCTATCTTAAAATTGGATATTACCAATATTGTAGGAAATAAATAAAGCTACAACTTGTATTTTTCTCTATTGTTAATACTTTACGATTTACAATAGACAGACAGGTGAAAATTTGTTCCACAAGAGACTTCTGCAATTATCCCTATCCCCGATGTTCCTACATAGTTATTAGTTATATCAATACTGTAGATTATACAATTTCCTAAACCGTAGGTTTAAGCAGTTTTCTTCCACAGCCAATTGCTTAAAAATTACAGAAGCGCCGAAATATTGAATAATTTAATACTTATTATTAATTTTACAATATTTAAAATTGACTTAAACTAGTGTTATTTGTTTAAAAAAAATGAGTTTTATCCGAATTTTTCAAGTTTTCATTGATCTGTAGTTAATACTTTATAATTTACACTAGCCAAAAAGATTGTGTTTAACTGCAGATCTTGTCTCCCGTTAGTCCTTCGCAGTAATTAGTTAGTATCATTACTGTATTTTATAAAATTTCCTATAACTTTTGTTTCGACATTTTTATTACAAGGTCAAAAATTACAGTAATTCCATTATTTCATCATCAAACTTCGAGCTGCTGTGATTTTTAAACAGTTCACCGTACTAAGGGAGCCCGCCCTAAGTGACCAGAAAAACCTGTATTGACCGTAATTTCTGAACATAGCGGCAATGGCATTTTTGTGAAAAATTGTTTCAACTCCCCTATATTATTTTAAAAAATATATTATAGTGTATAATTGAGAACTAGTAAAATTACCAAGCAAATTGAAACCTTTATTCTGAAAGAATTTGTACCTGTGAAATTGTAACGGAACTTCTTTAGCTGCATTTCACAAGATTGAAATAATTATATGTTCAACTAATTTTAAGTTTACAAACGAAGTATTCCCCAAAGTACTAAGTTTTCGTAAAACTACATATGAATATTCACCTAAAACTGAATAAAGTAGAAGTCTTTGCCCGAAACAAAATAAAGTAAACTATTCATTCTGAATATGTGTTCAAGCTTTGTGCTCTTCTCAGCCTTTGGTTTCCTTTATTCGACTATTCATTTCAATTTGCCGATCTATTTTTACAAATTGGCAGGATTCAATTTGTGTTTAAAAATAATCAAGAATTATTTCCATGTCATTACTTTAGTACGAAGATAAAATGTACTAAGAATTGAACAGCCAAAGATGGCTTGGGATAATCAAAGTTATTCGTTTATTTTGCACTAGTAAGTCCTGAGAATTTATATACGGTTCAGTTTTTTATTTAAATAAATATCAAGGGAAATTAAATAACCGCATAACACTTCGGACAATCCAGTAAAAGACACTGCTGAGCTGAAGCTGGTTAGAATTGAATTTGCAAAAATATTGTAATTGTCGCAGGCATTTTGAATTCTTAACTTTTGACATCAGCTGCTCATAATCTATCAATTTTAATGCAATTCCGACAAAATTTCAATTTTTTATCACAAAATAAAATTTAACGAAATTAAATGATCACTTGCCAAATTAGCAGCTAAAAAATTTTGTCCAATTTTTATCTTATACTAGATGTAGCTTGTGAAATTAGTATGGAATCTACAGTAACATGCGGGTCGAATTAATTATATGTAGTTTGGTAAAAAGAAAACACATTTGATTTAAACTTTTTTAATAATGCAGTGACCCTAAACTGATTTGAACTGTATGGGCTGCATGCAGCCTCAACGGAGCCTTCGCCTTTAAGTGTGTCCCCAAATGGGCCTAACTATACTTAATCTTAAACTAAACGTAATCTTTCTAATTTTCCATATTTATAAAAACAGTCACATTTCATAAATACTTTTGCTTATTCTGATAAATGCTTTGCCATAGTCAGAATATCCTGAATAAACAGGGTGGTCAAGGAATAACGAAACGTAAAGAAACGAGAAGGGATGTTGGAAAATTTCTTAATGTTTGATTTGGATGAAGTAAATTTACATGACAGTTGTTATCTCATTTTCAATATGAGTGTTGGCCTGCATATAGTGCAATTCGAGTTATAAAATTATTAGATATTCATTCTCGTAGTAAATGGATTGGATAGTTTAGCCCTATAAGAGGGCCTGCATGTTCCCCTGACATTACACTGCTTGATTCCCTTTATGGGAAGCAATTATGAGCGTGAATGCCATTCAATTACTTATTGTACGAAAAATTTAGAAAACATGAAAAAATGTGTAGCAGTAGGAGACAACAAATGGAGTAACATGTTATTCACTAAATTATGAACTTTGGTTAAATTTGCACAATTATTTCTGTCATAATTAATTATGGTAAAAATATTAACTTTGAGATACAATATTCAAATTTTATATCTGAACTTTCGTCGACATTAGAAACATATTTTTTCTGCTTTTTATCTCTCTCAAGACACTCTCACAACCAATTTAGAATTTTTTCTGATTTATAAAAATTTGTGCAATGTAGAATGCATGTTCTTCTTTATTACAAATATCCTCGCAAATATATGATGTTGCCAATTAAAATTAGAAGTTTAGATTTGTAATAAATGTATGTAACATCGTATTCAGTGAAAGTCAAAACATATCATTTGACGTCTTGTATTTGAGGAAAATTAGAATTATATATACTTATAAAAAAACTAAAAAATAACAAATTAAAGGTTGAAGGGAGTTTGATATTAAATTATTACATTATAATTTTTATTTACTTATGAATCTTATATTTTTTCATAATTTAGAGAACTTGTTATTTAAAGTTACTATTTTTTCATTGATTTGAGGATTTTATTAATAGTTATGATTGTCATGTATTGTTCTGTCTACGGAATGAAGTTGTTACAAGATTTTATTTACCTTGCTTTAGTTAGTTTGTTAGTATGTTAGTATGTTTAGTTCAAATCTTCAACTTACAAAGCGTTCAATTGTGCTGAAATTTTGCAAACACGTGTAGTTCTGGTGGCAATACAATAATAATGCACCAAAAAGTGTATTTTTAGTTTCAACACTATAATTGATCCAATAATGTATTCACTCAGACGTTGTATTCTAAGAAGTAGCGAAGAATCCGGTACTTTTAATTCTAAGTGAGGACGACACAATGACTAAAATTAATTAAGATAACTAAAAATGTAAAAACTAAATTAAATGCAAAAAAACATTTTTTAAAGACCAACTTTTATTATTATTTAGGTGTGCTAAAACGAAAAAAATAAGTTATGTTGAATTGTCTTAAATGCTGGTACTTAACAATTTCTGCCAAACAAAATTAATACCTCTATGAACTTCTCGCGAGCGACAGGTTTTTAAGACAGTTATTTCAACATAACTTATTTTTTTCGTTTTAGTACACCTAAATAATAATACTTATGTATAAAAAGTTTTTTTACACTTAATTTTATCTTTTTTCCTTATTCTTAAATTATTTTTATTATTATTATTGTTAAATATATTGAAATTTTAGTGTGTAAATGTAAAAATATCTCACATATAAACAAGACTCAGCTAACTCTATTTTTAAATTAATAAAACCGCTGCCCAAGGAGTCACTACTTCCACATCCAGATTTTCTCTCCAAGTCCCTTTCAACGAAAAAATTCTGCATGTGGAAATAATTGTTTATGGAACTTCAATAATATAAAATTGAAATCGTCTACCCTAAAAACCCATAAAACGATATCCCACATCGGTAATGAGGTGGGGATAGTGATAGGGTACACAGATAGAAATAATATTTTGATTCAAGAATAAACTGATTCATATATACGCAAATAAATAAATTTTTCATAAAAAACAAATACGTTTGTTTCAAAAATGATTTAACTTGTGACAAAAGTATTTGTTTTGTATGAAGAATTTATTTATTTGCATATTCGTTGAAACAATGAACTCTTGATTCAAGAAATTATTTTTATCTGTATAGTGGGAATAAAGTAAAAAATATTTTGAGGTTTTTATTCTCTTATTCACACACTAAATCACATTTTTTTTCTTCATCCCCTTTAATAATGGGGTGGGGGCGGTAATGCGTGGCTAATGCCAAAAAATTTGAGACCTTAGCTTCTCTTGTATATACTAAATACCAATTTTATGGACTCTTACCTGCTTGATTTACCTATTTACCCCCAATAACCCCATTTACCCCAATTTACCTCCAACGGAAAAAGATGACAATATAATCTAGTTTCAGATCCCGTTAAAGTATATATGTATACTAAAATTTCAAGTCAATTTCTTAAACCGTTCCATAGTAATCGTGCGCACAAAAAAAGTTACAGGAAGACCGACAGACAGACAGAACATCTCTTTTTCTTTTGCTCAAATTTAAAATCTCTACGTTTCATGACATTCTAAGCCTATTTGAACAATACAAATTTTTAAAAAAAATGTTGTCGTTACTATACTTCCACTAGATGTGGAAGTAAATCATTGTGTATTTTTCATCGAATACAAAAATGTAAGTAGCCTCGTTTATTTATTCTTTTTTTCTCTAATTACGCGTAAATGTTATGTGTTTGTGTTTATAAATTTTGTTTATTTTACTTGTAAATAAATAATAAATTCATCCAATTTAACAATATAAATAGCTTTGCTCATGTTCACTTCTTTTCAAATATGCCTAACCAATTCACATATTCATTGAACATGTAGTAAAAACTATAATTTTTTGTTTACTATTTCACTACACGTATATATTTTTCTTATTTTCGATGATGTAGGTGTTTTGAGGGTCTTCACTTTATCTACTACAGTTTTAAAGTCATACTGTTTGTTAATACGTAATATGACAAAAAAATATATTTATTTGCAAGGCACAGAATTTTTCCCGCGGTTGCATAGTCAGCACAAGTCCCACTGGAGTCTTTGCCCTTTCTATGAATGTCTTTTATTACAAATTATAACATTAAATTTATGAAATTAAGTGACATACAAAGGATAAATTAAATTCCGTAGTTATGTAGTTTTTTTTTTTTGCTTCTTCCATTACTTATTAGTAAACGCTACACCGGCTATATATTTTTTTGCAATTTTTTATAAAACCATATAGCAGCATAGCTAGGTAAGGTTATTTGTTAGTGCCGAGAGAAACATAACTTATTAAATATATATTTGACTTTTTGTTCTCTTTTGCAGAACTAGCTATAATAAATCTACATCAACCCCATTTAATTATTCCAAAGAGAACGCCTATGAACAATTTCTCATTATGACCGAAATATGTTCGTTTTACTACAATACACTGTTTTTGCTATAATTAATCCCCATTCCCCAATAGACTTATTTACATAATTAACGACATATTATCGGACTTGTTTGTCCACAAACTATTATAATTAATGATAGAAGGAAAAAACATATATTCAGAGCCCAATGATTCAAATACAACAAAAGGTATATTTAGTCAGCTGGTTATTGTATTTCCATGCTAGCGAAATATTAATAAAAAAATCCTTTGTTCAAAACTAGCCGCCAGAACATCTGTAAGTGATTGTGACGGTGGATTTTATGTTACTTCACGTCAAAACCATGTTCCCGTTTAGTGTATTTGGTTGTTCAAAGAATTTAAAGGAAAAAATTAATTATAAGTTCCCTTATAAGATATTTGACTTTGTCGGAAAATAAACGAAAGCTCAAGTAATGAGTAAAATTGTAACGAACCCCATTATTCAGAAAACAGTTGCAGTATTCCTCATTTAAAAATTTAATTATCTTCGCTCATCAAAAAATTTGTTTTATTTACGCTGTTTTTATTTTAGAACGTAACTTGAATATTTTGTAGATAAATACAGTGAAACGGTAGCATAACAAGTTGTAAATGATGTTTTTTTCTCGTTGTCGTTCACAAGTCATTTTAATTATGATTTTTCACAGAAATAGCCAAAGTAATTTAAAAGTTTGCGTACAATTTCCGATTATACCAAACAAGAAAATAAGTCGGAAAATCAAACGATTTCTTAAATAATTTATTTTTTAATAAGTTTATGTGTTAAAGTAAATAAAATAACATTATGTGTATACAAATCATGATAGTCTTATAACGTATTTTTGCTAAAATCTAGTTGTGCCCATCTATCTTTAATTTTTGTGACACTCAAAATTCATTGTAAGTGTGCAAAAACTAATATGCACTATATAAGCGATTTAGTTAAAGCTGGAGTTATTGCCAAAGCAGAATATGGATGAACAATGATACAAATTGCACTGCGTTATAATATTAACAAAAATTCAGTTACTCAGTTATTCAGGCTGCTGAAGAAATGAATTTTCCTGGATCGTGTAGTACTGGTCGCCGGCGAGTAAGAGAATCGGAGCTACGCTGTCATCCAGTAGCTCGACTAAGATTTGCGCTTGAATTTTTAGTACACGATGTAAATTTTTGAAATAATGTAGTTTTTACAAACGAAAAAACTTTCCAGTCAACACACAGCGGTCGTATTCGTGTTTCCCGACCTTCGAATACTCGATTCGATGAGAAGCATATATCTAACAATGACAAAAGTGGTAGATTTTCCATTAATATGTGGGCTTGGATCTCTGCAAGTGGTCCTGGTGTCTTGTGGCATATCGAGTAACGATTTAATAGTGAAACGTATATTAGGATTTTAGACAATACTATGCTCCCTTCTGTGTCACAATTATTTCCTAATAATGAATTCATATTTCAACAAGATAATTGTTCCGTTCCTACTGCTCATACCGTAACTAGCTGGTTTCAAGGTAACAACATTAATGTTCTTAACTAGCCCAGTCATAGTCCAGATCTTAACCCTATGGAAGACGTATGGAGACTACTCGTAAGAAGTATCTAAAAACTAAATATGAGACCACGGAATGCCCAAGAATTACTGGAAGTAATAAATAATGCATGGGAAAATATTATTACTGATGATTATTGTATAAGGTTATTTAATTCTATGCCAAACAGACTTATAGAAGTTATAAATAGAAATGGTGCTATAACGAAATATTAATAGTTAGTTTCTTGTTAAGTTGGATATCCTTTGTCCCCTGATCCAGGATTTATGCTTATTGTGCCTTTATTCTCCACTTTTTTAAAATGTTAAACACCAAATTTTTGTTAATGTTATAACGCAGTGCAAATTGTCTCATAGACCATCCATCATTGGCTAGAGCAATAACTACAGCATTACAATAAAAAATAAAATAAAAGTGCTAACTGTTTTATTTCGGCTACTCATTTCATATTCAAATAGAGACAGATTTACATCAGAAAAAAAATAGTTGTCCTATTTTTTCTGCTCACGACAGTACTAGAACAAATGAGAAATATATTTAATACAAAAATTTAAGTTACACATAGATTTACCACTTACAATTGAACGAAAATTAATAATAATAATAAATACATTTATTCATAAAATTCGACATTAACTGCCCTCTTAGATTTCCCTCTGAGTACTGACTAAACCTGAAAACTAAAATATTTCTTTTCCTGACAATCTATTTTCATGATAATTTATTTTCATGAAAACGACGTGCTACAAACTAACTGTGCGAGCTCTCCGCAAGATGTTCGATCAGTAACTTATATAACCCATAAACAAATGAAAATACAGGGGGCACCACGGAAATATTGATGCTGGGTTAGCAACAATCGATTTTCAATATATGTTGAAATTGTTTTATATGTTTCAACTTTTATTTAATTTGCAAGCACATTCCGTAAATGGGTTGTTATATATGTGTATGATTTTTGAAGAATAGCAGTTCTGTGTGGGACTATGACAAAACTGGTTAAATCTCTGGTATGGTATCCATGGTTATATTATTTAGATCATAAATAAGTTGGCTCATTTGTTTTAATGATTTTCCATATAAATCAATACATGTGATGTGTATTAATAATAATAATAATTTATTGTCCATAATATCATACAAAAAACGGTATGGTACAAGTCAAAAGAACAGTATTAGTATAGTAACAAACGTTACAATGTTTAAGTTATAAATAACTGACAGTATAAAATATAAATATAAAGATAAAATAATTACATAGAGTATAAAAACAGAGATACAGATATTAGTGTAGTCATCTGTTTTCCATTTTGAAATTGTATGCTCTTTAGATATGGGGTAATATGATTACGGTAGGGGATATTATAAATGTACCTCATGCAAGAATTTTGAACCTTTTGTATGGCATGTTTGATTAAAGAAGACAGCGTATTACCATATACCCTATCTCCATATAGTAATAAATAAATAAATAAATAAATAAATGAATGAATGAATGAATGGATGAATGAATGAATGAATGAATGAATGAATGAATGCATGAATGAATGAATGAATGAATGAATGAATGAATGAATGAATGAATGAATGAATGAATGAATGAATGAATGAATGAATGAATGAATGAATGAATGAATGAATGAATGAATGAATAAATTTATTTATTTTCGCATGCTCGAAAACGGGGGATCAATAAATTAGATTCCGTGAAACATTATCTGTGTGTGTTTTACCCCGTTTGAGGGTGGTTTTTGGCCGTTTGCGGGGGTGGGTCACCCCAACGAGAAATTCTGCCACCACCACGGTGTTCAGAATCCTCGAAAACGGGGGGGGGGAGAACTACTTTGGTTGCATCAAACAATAGGCGGGTTTTTCGTTTTTTTTTCCGACTCACACAATCCACTGTACTGACAAAAACCAGTTTTATATGACAGAAAACAAATGAAGAAGATGCAATAATTGTATGCAATTTATTTAAACTCTATTGGAATTAAAATTTTGTTTTTACCTCAGTTTTTGTGTATTAAGACATTGTTTGACTACCCAAAGAAAGTATTTTTTTCTGGTAATTTACTAATCTATTCGTATTGACGTATTACTATATGCATTGCGCAAGAGGAATTCTCGTATAATAGAAGCTATAAAATAAAGCATCATGCATTTCTTATTATAATTACCACTTTTATTTAATAGGAGCTTGATTAAAAAAGAAGCTCCTGGAGAGTTTCTGCTGCATAAACAATCTGTAAGAAGCTGTATAAGAAGTTGGAAATAAGAAAAAACTTTTAATTTCACTAATTGCACAAATTAAGCGCGTAAGACGTTAATTAGCGACCCTGCTTGGGCGTTTTTTAAAATTCTATTTAACCCCACGACCGTTCTGCTGAGATTATAGTAATAATTCCAATTAATACCAAGAAAATGGCAACACTCTGACAGTTTAATCACTGTACTCAAATGGGTAAATACACTGTTCAAATTCAACGAAAAAGACGCTTTGAAGGATTTAGTGGAATGAAATTTTTACAAAGTATTGTTTTTTTTTTATAATTAATATTGTTGAAATATTTTCTTTTACAGTAGTTTTTTAACTGATTAAATAATTTTTCAAGCTGGATTTTATTTTTAATTTGCGTAATATTTTAAAAATTATTCTCTGTGGTTTTTTTTCCTTATGGGTTGCGGTGCCAGAGGCGCCGCCGTGCTGAAGCTTAAGCTTATTGTACCCCATTAGTCCCGCTCCTTTCCAAAAGGAGAGCTTACGGTCAATGGGAGCTCTGGCTATTTCTTCCGGGGTCATGATTGGTCCCCCGAAGTTAATAATAAAACCTCCCAGCCACCAAGGCTAGGCATTCACATAGTATGTGGTGAGGAGTTTCCTCATCCTCACCACATATCCTGCATTCTGGATTATCCTTCACACTTATCTTGGTTAGGTATCTATTTAGTGTGCAGTGTCCTGTTAAGATTCCTACTTCACATCTCAGCTGTTTTCTGCTTAGCTTTAGCAATTCGTTAGTCAGTGTCTTGGATGGCCCGCCAGTGATGAACATACGTGACTGTCTCATATTTGGCGCCCCGGTCTAATACAAGTTATGTTTCTGACTTAATAGTTCCTTTACCATTCCTCTTGCGGTATTGTAAGACTTCCTGCAGGATGGCTCGGGTCCCATTAAGGCTGTTTTTGAGGCCTTCTTTGGCCAGCTTATCTGCTTTTTCGTTACCTTCATTGCCCTAGTGTCCTCGGGTCCACTCCAGTTGTATACTGTTGTGTTCCGCCAGTTTCATCAGGGATTCAAGGCAGTCCATTATCGTTTTGGAACGTATCTCTACTGCATTCAGAGCTTTGAGAGATGCTTGACTGTCAGTGATGATGCGGATTCTTTTATCAGTATATGACCTCTGTAAGATTTCTTGTGCACAGATTTCTTTAGCTGTGACTCTGCTTGGAACACCGTTGCGGTGCTGCCCAGGTTCAGACTAATATCTGCCGCTGGTTGGTCCCCCGTAACACCTGCTCCAGTACTACTTGACGTTTTTGATGCGTCAGTATACCATATGGTATCATTTGGATGTCTTCGCAGTTGCCTCGTTTCTTCCTCTTCCCTATCGGGTATGTACCCTGAAGGTCTTTGTGAAGTTGTGGCTTGTGCTGATTCTATCTGACAGTATTATCCAATAGTCGATTTTTTTGTATTTGTTGGAATATTTCGGTATGGTATCCTATTCTTGGAATGATCCCATGTCCGTTTGTTTTCAGCCTGTTCGCCGCTAACAGTGCCTCACTATCTCCAATTAAATGTAGTGGAGGCAGGCAAAGTAGTGCTCCCATGGCTGCGGTAGGCGTTGTTGACATCACTCCCGTCATGCCTAGACATGCCAGTCTTTGTACTTTTCGTAGTTTTCTCAATGCCTCCCCTTTTCCGGCTTTATGCCACCAGATCAGAGAGGCATAGATTATTATTGGTACTACAACCCTTTGGTACATCCAGTGCACCATTCTTGGTTGTAGTTTTTACCTACCATTCTCCTGCTAGCCCATAAGGCCCGCGTAGCTTTGGTAGTTACTATATCTAGATATGCACTGAAGTTTAATTTGGTGTCTAGAATCAAGTATTTGACTTCTCTGTAGTTGCTAATATGATTACAATCTTTCACAAAGTTTTTATTTCAATTTCATCATTATTATCCTATCCATAAATGATGTTTTGTTTTATTATGAAAAATATGTTGCCATAGACATAAGCGAATAATTTATTTGTCCAAAATCAGTAAACAAGTTGTATGAGAGTTACTTCGATATAACGTAAAATGTGCGTTCGACAGTTCTGAAAATTGTGAAATTAAAAATTGTACAAGTTTCAAGATCGCATTTTATGACTTTGGAGTTACTGGAGAATACCTTCTAAAAACTAGTAGTAACTAGTTCTTCGGCATTTAACGACTTGCTAAAACATTGTTTGTCTTAATTAATAATGAGATTTAATTGTGAAATATGAATGAATGTGATTGATTTTCTAATCTTAATCGAAAACAGTAGTCGTTGTAGACAGGGGTAATATATTGGCATTACCTGTTTCATAAACATTTTGTTTGAATACAGCACAATGTACTTTTGCGTGGTGCCTCAGCCAATATATTTTTTATTTTTGAGGTTTGCGATAGTATAGTATACGATAGGCCAAATCGCAGTCCAAGAATGCAATTTTTATTGCATTCGGCTAAGTGCGACTACAACTTTCGTTCGATTCCTAATAATTGTATTACACAAATCTTAGTAGTATTTTGTAATAACCATACAGTTTAGACTTATCAAAACATGTTCAAAACAAACTGAAGAACTGCTCACAAAGAACAGGATTCAGATGAGAACCATAACAGGTCTTCTGACGGGACATTTTCCCGTTAAGAAATACCTGGATTTAATCTGAAAATTTGCTGGCGACTTTAACTGCAGACTGTGCGGTAAGGTATCAGAAACTGTAGAACATATTATACATGACTGCGAGGCGTTGGACCGCAGAACATATAATATCTACGGGCAAACACAAACAGATCCGGAAACCATCAAAACTCGCCCATTTTCAGACCTGTATCACGTTGTCAGTGATACAGGAATATTAAAATGGGCAGTGTAAACTAAGACGGGGAGAGCACAATAAGCCCAGGAGGCTGCAGTGCCCTCGGAGTATTCTTTACAAACGAGCCCTAGGAGGAGAGGTTTTAGTCAGTTAGAAGCTGACACTCAGACCATTCCAGTGGGATGGGCAGCCCGTGTGGGTTTCCCCTCCTCGTCCGAAGTCCAAATCTGCAACATACTTCTTTATATATGTAATTCAAATTCCAGAACAATCTCCTTCCTAGACAATTTCTTTATTTCGATTTTTAGCTTTATTTTTACTCCACTAGAAACTTAATAAGTCGTTTAAATTGAAAAACAGCTGAAGTAATAATCATGACTACGCTTATTCAAGTAATATTAGATATAAATATATCTCTGGGTGATACAATAAAATCGAAATTTTAGTACATCTGTCACTTGTCCCTCACTGAAAACCGAAATTTTTTTCACGACGCGCTGTTTACGCAGTTGAACTGGTGGACCGGATACCCGATGACCAACTTCAAAGTATTATTTTATAATTTTACTTAGGTTTAGGTTTCTGAGAATTTTAATCCCTTGAGTTTTCGTTTGGAAGACCGAAACAACTGAGTTAATCGGAGTCTCATGATTCCACAAGTTTAACCAGTGTTCTGGTCGTCTTACGGGAGCTCGACAGGGACTTTTTAATGCGATTTTTCAGGAATCGTTAAGTATAGAATCCGTTATTAGTAGATAAACAAATAACAATCATGTCAAATTTCAATCCCCGCATCAAATTGACGCTCGGTTGTGAGTTCTTCTACAGTATCAATGCATGTAAGCTGTTAGTACAACCATAGTCAACTGGCTATTAGAACACAGATTTGAGCTCTATCATCTTTGAACCTCAATTAATTTGCTCAAAGTCTTATAGAAATATTGTATGAAGTTGGCCAGAAATAAATTGAAAACGGCAATTAAGTATCGACACTGTTTTAGAGTCAACCGTCCCGGGATTATTTTCTCATATCATTATTTATATCAGTGCCTATTTCTAAATATTGATATCCACGTCATATTTTGTTGTCAGTTGAAATTAAAAATATTTCACTTCACCGAGCAGGAATTCCATAAAAAGTTTCAGTGAAGCTGAAAATTTAAATGTTCATCAAGCAGATATTTACTATAATAACGCTTAGTTTTTATTTTTATAGCAAAAGAAAAATGTGATATGTGTAAATTGTTACCGTATGCCACCACCAACGCTTGCAATAAACGTAGTAATTTATTGGTTGGAAAATATGAGAAAACGAATATGGCCATCCCTTGGTCCGAGCTGATGGGTTAATTGTTTGGGTTAGGATACAACGGAAGGTCCTAAGTATCATATCCTCTGAACCCACAACCCGACATAAGCTCTTGGTACACTGTGGTCGGTCTACCATTTACACACGATTTGTGGCTTTATTTCATGACATTAGACTAGCCTGTTTTATTACCCGTTATGCATACCGTTTGTGTTTTACTTTGGGATTAGTTTCTGTATCTGTTATACACCTATTAGTCCAATAAAACTGTACCTTTTTCAACAATTGTTTGGGGAAGGGGGCATTTTTTTTATAGAAATGGAATCTGTATGATATCAAGAAGTTACATTAAATTTTTGTCCAATCTGGGAGGTGACTGTTTCTTGGAAAATAAGTTTTAATTTTGAAAAACGTTGTTTTCTTTTAAATCTCTTACTCCTTTCATCGGATCAGGTCAAACAAAAAGTCAAAATATTTGTAAATAAATTATAAATAAAACTGCAAATGCCTAAATTCGATCGGCCGTTTTGTTATTTGAAAAAAATAAAAATTGCAAAAATTTCTAATTTTACATGAACCGAAATTACCAAAGAAATAATTAATCTTTTTTTATGAAACTTGTCATTTGATCACATTAAGATTTTGTTCTTAAATCACTCAAGTGGGTTTAACATCGCAGAAACTCGATCAAGAACCAAGGGATCAATTAAGTACTTATATTTTTATCTTTTATTAAATAAACACAGTTTCTTACAGGTCAATAATTTTCTAATAATTTTTAATTTTTACTTTACTTTATTTACTGATCAGTGGTGTTCTATTAGTTTACTAGTATACCATTCCAAAACTGAGTTTTTACATCGCATAAACGGATAATGGAAATTCATGTGATACAATTTTCTCTCAAACGAAAAAATAAAAATACCCATTACAATATCAGGAGACTTCAATGCACATATAGAAAAAGACGAACAGACGAAGGAAGACGAAAGTATCATTGGAAAAACTTCTACCTCACACATGGTTTACGAAAATGGACACGCGCTGAAAAATTAAGCACATGTCTGACTAAACAATAACAAACACGTGGAGCAAAAGACAAACCTGCAAAAGACGTAAAGGAAACAACAATGCACCACATAGTACCTGAAATAGCTCTCTACTACAGCACGAAGACTCGCAGAAGAAATACTACGAAGAAATCTAAAAACAACTGTCAGGAGAAGAATTAGACTGGATATCAATGGGTAATAAAAAATAAAAATTGCGACAAGAAAAACGTTAAAAAGGCACAAGTCACAGGTCACCAGTGAGTCCGACAGCTAAAACAGCTAAAAATTCGCCACATTAGACATCTGGACTGACAACAAACTTCAAAAAAAGCCTAATAATGCAGCGAAACCCGTCAACAAAAGAGAATTGAACCAGCGGAAAGGAACACAAAATAGATGAATAATACTCCCTAAAAACAACGAACAAACTGAAGTACCTAGGAACAGACCTGACGAACCAATTGGAACGGAAGAAAACGATAAAGGAGAGAATCAAAACGGCATAGAGAGTCACAGTGGCCGTTCACTGAGAAAAATAAACTATCATGGAACCTTACCAAATGTATATACATAGCCGTCAAATGGCCAACGATGACATATGGAGTCAAAAAACGTGGCAACAACAAAAGCCAACAGAAGAAGTTTTTGAGAAGAGCAGAAAGGGACATCGTCTAACTACTCACAAAAACAACAAGATGAAAACAGCGACATAAAACATCAACACTATTAGGAGGAACCTCTTTCACAGTTCGAGTCCGCGGCGTAAAGAGCGATAAACGTGCGACAGCGAGTGAAAATTAAAACCAAGTGCAATCCATATAAATTAAGAAATTAATAATACAATTTGTGTTTAAGTGAACATAATTAGATATATCATCGTTATATCATTAATACAACATGTCTCCCCCACCAGAAGGTGAGGGAGACGCAGCTCATAAACAATTAAAACAACCATTTAATTTAGTGTCAAATTCTCAAGATAATCGGATACCCCATCAGCAATATGCCGGAATGAGTGAAGACGGAAGTAGCAGTGGTAATGTAGACTTCGACATCACCGAGAGCAATTATAATTCACGCTCTACAGGAATAGTGGACGGAAATAACACAGCACAAAAAAGTAAGGTTTTTAATTTAGAAAAAGCCAGGTACTATTCTAACGATGTTTATGTATTTATTGAAAAAACCAACAATCAAAATATAGGACGTCTACACCCAATGTATGTTGGACACATCTTACTTAAAAAATTAGGAATAACAAACATTACTTCCATCGAACGGGTAGGAAAGAATCGAATAAAAGTTAATGTTAAGTCCATATATGATGCTAACAAATTGGTTAACAATAATTTGTTGAAAGACGAACAACTACACGCGTATATCCCAAATAATTTACTATCCCGAAAAGGGGTTATTAAGCATGTAGACACTATATTTCAAGAAGATTATTTATTAAATAATATTATATCACCCAACAATATAATTGAAGTCAAAAGATTCATAAGAAAAATTTTAATTGACGGGGAACCCGCTGTGGTTCCAAGACAAACAGTTTTACTTTGTTTTGAAGGAAATACGCTGCCGAATTTTGTTTATATCAATGGAGTATCTTGTCCAGTCGAGCCATATACTCAGAAAGTAGTACAATGTTATAAATGTTTATACTATGGACACGTTGCTAAACAATGCCGCTCTACCAAAACAATGTGCATAAATTGTGGGAAAGAAAAATTAGAAAATCATACATGCAGAGACCCGCAAGACAATTTCTGCAACAATTGTAAAAATAATGAACATAAAACAATATCAAAACAGTGCCCTTTTTATGTAAAACAAAAAAAGGTAAAAACAGTAATGTCGGAAAACAATTTAACATACTTAGAAGCTAAGAAATTTGTTAATTCAAGTTATGCTAATAGCATACCGATTAGAAATAGGTATGACGTATTGGGTAACATAGACGAGAAAAATTTCCCCTCTCTCCCTATTAAAAAAACAATAAATAATAATCATAGCTACTTATCGCAACCATCTACATCTCGAGGCCAAAATGTAAATACTTATAGTTCACAACCAATACAACAGAGTAATAATAAAAAACGAAAAGCTCAGTCACCTGTCATTATTCAGCCTAGTCAACAACCGCCCATGTTCCCGTTCATTTCAGGTCCAGAAATACCTTTGGCTCCTAACCCCTATAATACGTCAGAATATGAAAAAACCATAAATTATCTTATCGAAAATTTTTATCAGTTGTTCCAAAATTTAATTAGTGAAACTAGTTGTATAGATGATTTAAAAAATATTAATTGCCATGATTTTAAATCAAAAATTAACAATATATTTAACCAGAATAATGGCTAGTATACATAAAACTTATAAAATATTACAGTGGAACGCTCGTTCTGCTGTATCGAATAAAAATAGTTTACAAATATGTTTACAAAACTATAATATAGATATAGCACTTATCAGTGAGACGTGGTTCAAACCTAATCAACAAATTAGCTTTAAAGGATACAATATTGTCCGTAAGGACAGACACGATGGTAAAGCAGGTGTAGCTGTTTTCATTAAAAATACTTTAAGTTACAAAGTCATACAAAATCTAAATAATTTTAGCGATGACATCCTTGTCTGTGGTGTGGAAATTCCATATCATAGTGGAGAAATGTCATTTTATTCTGTCTATTGTCCACCAAATGTCGTTACAAACAATAGCGATTGGGAAAACCTATTTCATCAAATGCCACACCCTAGCATAGTCGGAGGCGACTTTAACGCACACAACACCGCATGGGGCTCTTACAAAAATAATCAAACAGGTCAACAAATACTACGCGCGACAGACAGTCACAATTATTTATTCTTAAACGATGGTTCTCCAACTAGGTTTACTCATAGCGATCAAAAATCTGTAGTAGACATTACCTTCTGTTCACCGAGTATAGCAAACACAGCACACTGGCAGACATTATCAGACAATCTAGGCTCTGACCATTTTCCTATCCTTATACACTCAGGAATAACTAAGCAAGAAGATAACATAATACATCCAAGAAATAAGTGGAATTTAAATAAGGCCGACTGGGTAAAATATGATTGTGAAGCAGAAGCAATTTTTTCTAACATTTATCCCTTTGCAACCACCGAAGAAAAATATCAATACTTCATTAACGGTATAAATCAAGCAGCAGAAGCCAGCATTCCTTGCAAAAAACCTTTTAAAGTAAGAGGGCGTCCCCCTCCACCCTGGTGGGACGAAGAATGTGAAGCAGCGGTAAATAATAGGAAAAGAGCATTAAGTAATTACAAACAAGAAAGTACATTGGAAAATTATTTAAAAACTAAAGAAGAAATGGCGCGAACAAAAAAATTTCTCAAAAATAAAGCTAGGATATATTGGAAAACTTGGTGTGCAAAATTAAATAAAAACACGTCGGCCGTAGATCTGTGGAATCAAGCTAAAAAAATAAAGAGAATTTCAGCAACTTACCAAAAATGTTATACCCTAAACTGGACCGAAGAATTTTTTAATAAAGTTGCACCAATAACTGTACCAAATAATATCAATGCCACTCCAGTTGAAAACTTCAATGCTAATAATTATAATGATATTTTCACAGCTCCCATTTCACTTTTTGAATTGGAATACGCCCTAAAAAACGTAAATAACACAGCACCGGGTATCGATGAAATAAGGTATGCAATGTTGTACAATCTACCACTCAGTGCTAAAATATTTCTTCTCGAAATCTATAATGACATATGGTTACAAGGTAAGTCAATAGAAGATTGGAAAAACTTAACAGTTATACCCATATTGAAACCCAACAAAGATCCCAACCTATCAGACTCATATCGGCCAATATCTTTACTATCCTGCGTCCTAAAAACGTTCGAAAGAATCATTAAATACCGGTTAGAATGGTGGATTCACAATAATTCACCCCTTCCCACTAACCAGTTTGGTTTTAAAAAAGGTTATGGAACAGAAGACGCAATATCAAGCATAGTATCAGAAATACAAAATTGTTTTTCTAAAAATGATTATCTGGGGGCTGTTTTTCTAGATATCAAGGGTGCTTACGATTCAGTAGATCTTATAATTCTTAAAAATAAACTCATACAGTTAACAATTCCCCCAAGTGTGGCTCAAACTATCATCAATTTATTTGTCAATAGAACAGTTTACCTTCGACTACCTGATAATAACAAAATCGGACCACGGTATGTATACTCAGGCCTGCCTCAGGGATCGGTACTGAGCCCCTTACTTTTCAACCTATATACCGCAGAATTACACAGCATAAATAATAGTATCAATATTGTACAGTACGCAGATGATTTTTGTGTCTACACTGAAAATAGAAAATATCAACAATGCATCGATACTTTAAGCTCCGCTATGACTTCACTACAGCATTGGTTAATGGAAAATGGTCTCCAGTTGTCTCCAGAGAAATTAGTAGTTACCTTTTTTACGAGACATAACACTCCTAATATAACTAATGTTACACTTGGTACCATAAATTTCCCTGTCAAAAACGAAGTTAAATACCTAGGGATAATCTTAGATAAAAAATTATCATGGAAATCTTATATAGAGCATATTTTATCCAGATGCATCAAGGGTATAAACTTTTTAAAAATGATTAGAGGCACGTGGTGGGGGGCTGATCCACACACGACCATTATATTTTACAGATCTTACATCAAATCAATAATAGATTATGGATCAGTAGTATACGGCTCTGCTAGCAAATCACTTTTACACAAATTAGACGTCTTACAAAATAGTGCACTTAGATTATGTTTAGGGGCAATGAAATCAACCCCAGTAGAAGCATTGAGAGTAGAAGCTTTGGAACCACCATTACATTTGAGACGTCAGCTATTGGCTGAAAAAATGATTCTAAAATCCAAAAACAAAAAATCTCTTTTAATAGACAAAATTCACAAATTAAATATATTTGACCTTACTAATAAATACTGGATTAAAAAGAGCTCTCCACCTCTGTGCGTGGGGTACCGCGAAGTATATAAATTTTTCCAGGAAGTAGATCAAAATAATTTAAACTGTAAAAACTATGGATTTTTTGCTCTTTTAACTAAAATACCAGTCATCATACCTCAATATACTGAAATAAACCAAGTTAATAAAAATATATTGCTAAGTGTTCTTATGGAAACTCAAAATTCCTTAGAGATATATACGGATGCTTCCAAAAATTTGGACGGCGTTGGTTGTGCATATGTTATACCGGCCTTAGGCGTACAGAGATCATATAAACTTAATGAAAATACTTCTATTTATAGTGCCGAGGCTATGGCTATCCTGAAAGCTTTAGAATACGTCGACAAAAATGAACATGAACAATGTACTATATTTTCGGATTCACTGTCTGTTCTTCAATGTATTGCTAACAGTCAAGTCATTAACTACACTATTCACCCGCGTATTGCTGAAATTAAAATGTTAGTAAACAAATTAAAAGAAATAGGAAGGTTAATCCAATTTGTATGGGTTAAAGCTCATACAGGCTTAGAACATAATGAAGAAGTAGACATCATAGCAAAGAAAAGTATTAACGATGGAGAAATTTTGAACAGTGGACTGCACGTCCAAGAGTGTATAAGTATATTGGAAAAAAAAAGTAAAAATGCGTGGTCAACCTTATGGAGAGAATATAGCATAACAAATCCTACTCGCTACACAACCATTCAGCCAGATATTCCTACTTGTTACTGGCATAAAGATTTAAAATACTCCAGAAGAGAAATAACTACAATAAACAGATTAAAATTTGGCCACGGGTGCTACCCGGCTCACCTCAAGAAGATAGGAGTTATGGACACAGACTTGTGCGATACTTGCAATGTCACTGCAGATTTAGATCACATATTTTTTGACTGCTTAAAGTATAAAGTAGAAAGCGATGTATTCCATAAAAAATTAAGTAATCTGAACATTTACCATCCTAATAATATCTGTCATTTATTAGCTCTAAATAAAAAACATATCTATGACGTCATACTCCAATTCCTCAAAGACATTAAAATCGACATTTAGAATAGGCTAGTTATCCATTCCTTTGTTTTTTTCCTATTGTTATATATTCCTTTCCTTCCGTGGTCGCACTATTTGTGTTAGTCTCTATATAATGCCTTGATAGACCCCTGGGCGAGAAGAGAGTGTCCCTGTTCATTAATCCCAAAGTCCAGTCATGACACGTGACGTAGGTTAGATGTAGGGTTTTTATTAGGTAATAGTGAATAGTCGTCGTAATAAATTAGTAGTTATAGAAATATTAAATATTTAATTTGTATCTGGCTGCATCAACTCATGTCGTAATGCCAAAAAAAAAAAAAAAAAAAAAATAGGAGGAAAGACATTTAAAAAGAATCGAAATGTAAGTAATGAAGTACTTGGGACATACTCAAGGAAAGGACCCAATACATCTACTGAAGAAAGCGCTAGCACCGAACATCAACAAACCAAAGACAGGGAGACTATGCTACAGTGGAGAACATCAACTGAGAGGATCGGGATCAAAAAATGAAAACCACAAAGAAATCGCAACAATATGTAATTTACCACAAGAAGACTGAGAATAGGCAGAAGTCCAGAACCAAAAACACAAAAAGTGGAGCTTAAACTCTCCCTCACGATACAATGCGGTAACGCATCTCACACAACCTACACCTCCCATCCCATATTCCTTAACTATGCACCATGAGGCTCTCGCTGCCTTCAACAAGCATGACCTTAGTCCAACCCAGCTTGAACTTAGCAGGCCCAACTGTATACCTGGGAGTGGCAGAAATGCCTACCTCACGCTGGTAAATCAAATCAAATCAAACATCGATTAGCTATAAAAAATAATAAAGATAAAAAATCTAAAATTTCAGCATCAATAACGCATTGTGTTAATATATCAAGGTCGGCATATTAAGTAAAATACGCGTTGCTATGGTTATTACTTTTTCTGGCGCCCTCAGCGTCAGAAAAAGTATTTTTACCTCCGTTGTTAATGGCAACACACAGCTGTCTAAACAGTCAAACTTTAATATCATGAAGTGAGTTAAGAAATGTCATGTTTTTCTGATGTTTGAAAGAAAAAATTAGTCGTTAATAAACCTAGAATTATGCAGGTATACGCCCGCTCGTTCATCAAAACCGCGATCGCCATATTCTCCCACTCCCGTTACTAAGGCTTAGAAATTCTAACGTACGGAGATGATATCCATGCATTCTACTTCTACATCTTGAGTGCTCAGACAAAGTCAATCGCGTTTCGCGAAACATCAGAAAATGTCATTTTTTGTACGTTCCTGCTGGATCTAATTTTCGATTCGAAGTATGCAGTTTACGATGATGTTAAGACATCATTTTTGCTCTTTCAATATCGATATCGTACGGCCTTTCCACTCACGTATTAATGAAGATCAGATTATTTCAAAAGTTCGTGTTTTTCTTTCTCTGTCATAATTCATCGAACGCGTAAATATTTCACTGCCACAGCGTAATAAAGTGTGGACTCTCATGCGGAGCGTTCAAATTCAGAACATATAATTTTTTGTTTATTTTTAAAATAATGTAAAAAAAATATTTTTTTCACCATTGTAATTAACGTTCAAAAAGCTACAATTTTAGAAAGAAAATGTCTTAGTGTGACCAAATGGGAATTTTTTATAAAGCCTCAAAAATCTCGTTCTTTAGGGAAAATAATAAATATTTTTATTTATAATTTTCCATAGTAGTTTACACCTATAAGACCTATCATTTCACCAAGTTTGCTTTAAAAAGATTAATTGTTTTTTAAGTAATTTCGATTTATGTAAAACTAAAAATTTTCTTATGTTTTTATATTTTTGTAAAGAATAACAGCTCGGATTTGGATCTATGCAGTTTTATTTATAACTTATTTACAAACATTTTGTTTTTTTCCCAAATTGGACAAAATATGACTGTAACTTCCTGATAACATACAGATTGCATTTCCAGAAAAAAATGCCCTCCCAAACAATCGTTGAAATCGTACTGTTATTGCTTAGTTTTATTCGATTACATTATCTGTTGTGCGGTACGGTACTGGTTTCAGTGGCGAGACATCGATCGACGCAGTTAAGGCACACCGGTTGAGTTCGGAAATTGGATAGGTGATCGTATCTCATTTCGCCGTCTCGGTTAAGTGGTGGAGAAGCATCAGCTAAACTTTGCCAGAACACTAATATAAATAAGGCAATTAAAATAAAAAACAGTAAAAAAAATATTGAGTAAGTGCATAAAATATAGATCCTGCTTTTACATTCTCTACGGAAATTTAATAATAATTTAAATCAATAGGTGGACAGTATGAAATATATTAGTACTGTATAAATATTTCATTATAAATAGGATTTGGCTAATTCTACAATATTTTAAACGGTTAAAATCGAGCCTGTCATTAAGAAAGGGATAGAATTCTACACCAATTGTTTGTCCACTATGGTTGTGTAATTTTAATTAGTTTCGCCCGAGTCCTCGAACTCCTGTATGAACTTTGCCATATTAAGCGATAAATATCAGAATTCCAGCATGACCTACAGTTCCCAATTGATTTTGTTTAATAGAATGAGATTGGTACTCAAGCTGAAATAATCTATATATAGATTTTAACAAAGACTTCGACATGCTAAATCGCAATATTCTATTGCGAAAATTAAATATTTTTGAATTTTCAAATCACCTTATGAATTATTTTTTATTTTACCATGAAAACAGAACAGAACATTCAACAAACACAACACAACACGACAAATATGGACGGTTGGGATATCGTCTACGATACTCCCTTACTACATCTGCTGCATTCCCTTAGCACGATGTCAAGATAAAAAGCATATTGGTAAAATCTTCGGCAGTATAGTGCACCGTTTTCACATCAATAACTCTCAAAAAATTGCACTACTTTAATTAGACAATTCAAAATCTGACAACTCAGAATTTGACAAACGCTGCCTTTGCTTTTGAATAAAATTGTCACTTATAATATCCCTAAAACTTAAATTATTTCCGGAAATTTTTTCGAGGTCATGAATTTTCTTAAAATATTCATGAACGAGGAAATATTGCCGGATATTAATTTAAGCTCGTGGGATATTCGGTAAGAAAATTTCACACCATTATTTTATAAATATTATGCCAAAATTGGACATTTTAATTACGAATGGTAAAAATTCATTCATCATAGTGAGCCATAGAATAACAATCTGTGGTTAAGTTCCACCACCTGTCATCAAGTCATTGTGTTTGTGTAAGTCGCTAATTTATTAGATTGTGTTTTTGAAAATGTTCCGTTTTGGAAAGGATATTCAAGATATTATTTAGGAAGAAGTTCAACACTTAATTCCATATAATACTAAAAAATCCAAAGTGAGTGTTTGGTGATATCAAAATATAGGTATTTGTTATTTTAAATATGTTAGTAAAGATTTTGAATAAAATAGATCTATATTTCTAGACTTAACTTAAAAAAAATATCACGATCCCATGATTTAAGGTGCAATTTCTTATTTTAATAAAATAGGATTTCCCTACTTTAGTTATATGAAACTTTTATAAATAACTTAAAAACATCTTATATTTTCATCCGTTATTAACGTTAATCTACTAAAAGTGGTGAAACATTATTTATTTTTGATAATTATTCTGAAAACCATTAGGAGAGAATATACTTTTTAAAATGCGAAATTTTTTAGTGAAATAAAATGCAATTTTCTAATTTTAGTTACATAAATATTTTATAAATAACTTAAAGACATCTTATATTTTTGTTACTTATTAACTTGAATCTACTAATATTAGTGGAACATCATATATTTTTGATAATTATTCTGAAGTACCTACCTACTTCAAGATTTATATGTTTAAAAAAATACGAAATTTCTTAGTGAAATAACATATCATTCTCCAAGTTTAGTTACATGAACTTTTTATAAATAACTTAAAAACACATTATATTTCCGTTTTTTATTAACTTTGGTCTACTAAAATTGGTGGAACATCATTTATTTCTGATAAATTAACTCCTATATAAAAAAGTCAATTTGACAATCACATTTTGTCACTTTGACAGCGATAAAAAAAGGTGCATCGTTTTTTATCGTATGTAATATCACTAGTGCTTAAAATTTTATCGAAAATTTTTTCGAAAGCGTGTTGCCTGGTAATATAACGAGTGCAAATTGGCAGTTTATTATCTGATTAAATCCCGACCGCTTTAGCGGGAGGGATTTAATCTTTGATAATAAACTGCCAATTTGCACGAGTTATATTAACTAAGGGCGACTTAGCTTGAGAAAAAATTTTTAGATAAAATTTAAAGCACGAGTGGTATTTGAGGAGAATATTTCACGAATAAATAATTCATTAAGTACATCTTCAATATTATGTTTTCTCATTAACTGCCTTCAGACGTTTTCTTGTCACTTTTTGGAGTTTACTGACCTTTATTTTCAATTTCATCATTAATTTGATATACAGAAATATTTCCAAACCGACTCATATTGTCAAAACAGCAAATCTGAAACAAACGCAGTAGAAACAACGGAGATTCGCTATATTTTAAAATAATCTAGTGACGTTTCCATGGCAACTAGTAAATAAAACGAGTTGAAACCTTAGATATTATAATATATAGACTGGCTTAACACCTTTCAGGCGTTTCTGAGGTGCAATACGACGAGGAACGATAGAGAGAGCACTACTTTAGTACCGATGTCTCGCCCAAATAAAATATACACCCATGGTTCCGAGATTGACATAGAGAGCGCCATCTAGCGCTACAAGTTATATTCCATAATAAATAAATGTTCATCGACTCATATTTACGTATTTAATCCTCACTTTTAACTTACGAAGTTTATGAATTATGTTGAGGTTTGCTTTGTTAAGCAAAGAGAATTTTAAATACAACAAATTATAATGTTTGATGCACAGCTTTGGTTCAACGAGTTACTTTTTGGTAGATTACCATAATATGTAAGTACTATACATTTTTAGTTTGTTCCAGAGCGAATGTGTACTTGACATTTATAATAAATGATTTGCTTACCTTCGTAACTACGTTATTGAGCTATTGAAAGCTGTGCTTGACTTGTTCCTGTATTATGAGCTAGGTATATTAAGTACAATCTTTGTGTGTAATTGTTACCTGATTTAACACTAGGAAAACTGAAATAGTTACAGATAGGCAAAAGTTACATTACTATATATTTCAGACAAGATTCGCTTTGGAATTGAGGTGTGTTTTTGTTTGCTACTACATAATACAATATTACAATTTACAAGGTAAGTACGTTAACAATTAATAATAAGCTAGAGAAGATATTTATAGATAAAACTTAAAAGCTCGAGTTGCCCTATTTGCCAAAAATATTTCACGACAAAAACGTCAAAAAATTTTCGCATATTTGCCGCTGCAGCGACCTAAAAAATTAGAGCGATAAATTTTGCATGTTGGTCCTGTCAAAAGCCGATCTAGCTTGAATTACCACTAATAATGACGTTTGATTGGTGCGATGTTTTGAAAAAACGGGCTCTCATTGGCTATAGCGTTAATGAGTGAAATAATCACGATAAAAATGCCTGTTCTTCAAAAGCAGAGTATATCTAGTAGTCGCACGTCATTTTAAAATCTGTACTGTCGGCTATAATTTTTAAGTCTTGTGGAAACTATACTGTACGATATGAGTTGTTTTGAGAAAATTATAATTATTTTTAATTGTTGTTGTTCATTCACATATTCTCTCGTTAATTTATCTTGCCAAAAATCACTCGAGCTTTTCTTTTATGGATAAAATTCTTTTTAACTCAAAATTTTGCCAATCGGTAATTTTGCTCGAAAAACTGACATTTGACAAAATCGCTCGACCTCCGGTCTCGCGATTTTTTCATGTCAGTTTTTCTCATAAAATCACTGATTGGCAAAATATTTCGTTACAAAGAGAAATTTATCCGATAAAAAAAAAGCTCTTGTGATTTTACTGTTGATAATATTACTTAAATGCGAGCACAGGAAATGTATTCATTCTTGTCGCCGAGACAATAATTAACAACTTCTAGGCGGCCATGGAATAATAAAAAGTAACAAGATAGTAATGGCTGCCACACTTACAGACGTCAATTAGATTAATTTTTACATTCTAATCATAACAAAATTTGATTATCAGTCAAAAGAATAAAGAGCATAGGCATATAGCACAAAAATGACTCCAGATTCTAAAACATGGATTGTGTATTTTGTGCAAAAAATATTCAGACATTGAAGAATATCATCGCCAGCTTACCTACTTGTCATAATTGGTTGAGGATATTCATTATGAAGAAATATTGGATGTAAAGCTATTCAGAAGAATCCAAGAATATCTACTAAAATCTTCAAGTAAATTTAATAGACTATCTAAATTAAAATTAAATAAAATTGTGTCGAAATATTTCATATGTTTTATTAGACATAGACATTTACAAAGTTCAGTCTTCAGTCCTATTTATTCTCCATTAAGACGAGAAGAATTCTTGCTAGATTTCCAAGTCCACTTAAATTTAGTTACTTACATGTGTTAATAAAATTTTTAATTTAATATATATTATTGTGATACCCACAATTTATATTTGTAAACAAAAAAAATATTAACATATTAATTTGTGCACTTATAATATCCTCCTGAATATCCTCCTTTGCGTCGCCAAATAAATTTAATTTTAAGAGCACTCCAACTCCCGCATCTTTACTTTGACATTTTAAATGACAGAAAAATTTCCACTTATTAATTTGACAGAATGTAAAAAAATTCCGGAAATTTTTTGGGTTGCCATGGTAACTTAATAAAAAACAATCCTCTGATTAGCTAAAAAATGTGGTGAGAAATTTTCAATAAAATTGCTTAAGCATGCCCCTGTTTTTTTGCAATTTGCGAAACCAGCCTAACTGGATGAAAAATCACAAGCGCAAAAAAGTTTCTAAATTTAATAAGACATTCAATAAATAATCAAAATTCTTAATTTGACGCAAGACAAAAAAATATTTGACCTTGAACTTTACCGGACCACCCTGTATAGGACACAACTTATATATCAGTAGGAACATCAACATCAAAATAAAGAGCCAAATCCACAATTTGATCATCGTACGTCAATCCACTTGAAGGTTATCAGGAGAAAACTGGTTGCCACTTTAAGGGGCTGTAACTCGGTTAGGAGGCGCGGTAGGAAAAAATGTTATTAGAAAAATCGTCATCTCTGGGGCACACCAATCTACAGTTAAATTTAATATACTTTCTTTTGAATCACCCTATATACGTAAAAAAAATAGAATTTTTTTAAAAGGAGTAAAAAAATGAAATTGTGATTATTAAATCAAAATTTTTTTTGACATCAGCCCACTACCACCTCCGCCCTATTATTGAAGATGGTAAAAAATGAAATTGGGATTTGATGTGTATACAAAAAACCAAAGGTCTCAACATTTTTTTCGTCATAACCCCCATCGGAATATGGATATGGAGGTAGTGATTTCTTAGGCAGCGGTTTGTTATATTTTATGACGGTCAGAAGATATTGCAGAAGAACTAAGATTTAAAGGGGTATAACTGCTTTATTATCCATTTTAGGATATAATTTTATACAAACCAACTATCAGCCACAGGAAGACAATTTTGGGCCACCGTGTGTATTATTTGAGATGTTGGAAAAGTGGCTTGCATTTCATTCCTGTTCCATTATTATAAATTAGGAACTATATTATAGGTTGACAACTTCTTTTAGCAAGCGATTTATTTTTGTTATCGTCACGCCTCGCTAAATCCAGGCGTGCTATTATCAGATTATATTTAGTTTTCAAACTAGCTCCAAACAAATGCTAGAGTAATCTGCGAATAGTATATAAAAAAGGAATCCTCAATTTTACCCTCTGTGACTCAGACTCAGTCAAAATTTGATAAGGAACGTTTCATATATCACGCTTAGACAAAGAACCACTTTATTATATCTACTGGCATTTATTGGAATACTTGCCATTGGTCGGAAACCTACGAAGTGAACTGTGAGTAATAAATCTAAAATGTTCTACAATGCAAAAAGGAGATACAGCGCTTAGTCGGTGCGGCAACAGATATGACACACATCTAACAGTGTAGCCGCTGTGCCACACCATTTGCAGTATTGACGGGGCTAACTCACAAATAATAATTATTCTTGGTGAGAGTGTGTTTGTTCATTAAGAACTATGGAGTCATGCTACACTCTATTGCGTTTAGAATATATGTATTTCAGTCCTTCAGAAATAATACCCTGTGTAAATATATTAACAGTACCTAAACCATTAGAGGAAGGAAAAATACTACTCTACGAGTGGAAGTTGCAGACGGACGTGGCCAACTGCGAATACTTATTCGGTTCACTTCTTTACTTTTATAGTTCAAATAGGTACCTACTCATTTGATACGTAATGGTTTAACAATACCTTGACAACATTTTAAAGTAATATACCACCTATTATTTTATAAAATGCATTCGAAAATGAGAAACATACTGTATAGTACAGTTCCGATATATTGGAGAACTTTAAATTTGTGTATGCTTAATCAAAACCTTGGTAAAATTTTGTTCCAAATTTATAATAAATCTAATTTATATAAAACGTTATAGTTTACAAGCCTTTAGAGACCACCCTTTACGATGGATATGGCCCAGTTTCAATAGGGAATATTGTACCATGCCCTTTTGCATATGTCCTGAATTTGAAAAGGAAAAATTAAGTTTAGCGAAAGTTGGCGTATTTACAAGAAACGGGCTAGACACACATATTAGTAGAGCGGTAAACCAGAAAGAAACGGCTATTAGTGAAACAATCTTGTAATTTGGTATACTGATTTCTGTCATTAAAACAACTATTTTTCCAAGCAGCGCCAAATCAAAATGGCTCCCTGTTTCAAAATGGCGGCCGATTTAGAAAATTTAAAAGAATGAGTTTTCTATCTAAACTATTGATGTAACAAAAAAAAGTTGTTAAGAAAAATTGTTCCAAATTAAATTCTGAATAAAAAAGCTAAAAATAAAGACGGTACAGAGAAAAATATAAAAAGTTACTTTTTATTTATAATTTAAAAGTTTACATTTTTTTCTACTGAATAGTTACTGTTACAGAAAAAAATTATTAAGAAAAATATTCTACATTAAAATTTGAATAAAAAACTATACAGTATATTTACCTAACACTAAAACTAAAGCCGCTACACGGAGAAATACTAGAAAATGATTTTATGTATATTTTACAATCTAAAGCAATAATTATAATGTTCTTGTTGAGTGTTGCTTTACGAGATACTGAAGATACGTTGTTTTCAACTCAAAAATAATTTAATAAAAATAGGTAGATTTTTTTAATTAGACATTCATACCTTTTTTAAGTTACTTAGTTGCATTCTCCTTTACAATTTCTGTAAAGTAACGTGCATTGCAAGCCGGCTTTTTTACAGCCACATTTGGTTTCATACGCCCTTTTTTTCAACTACATTGAATTAATTGTCTAAGGGCTTTAGATACCTACGGAAGTGTTGACCATTTTGGCCCCCAAACATTTTCGGACAGGCACCATCCCCATTTTTCAAGATTAAACAGAAACAAATTTGATGTCAGGGACTGTCCCCAAATGTGCCCACTTTGGAAGCTAGCCCATAAAATGTGTTCCAAAAAATCCTTTGAAGGGGGATGTTGTCCTGTTCTTGGAAGTAAACAGTTTGTTTCGTGTCTGATTTGCAGTATTTTTGCAGTACATTATAACAACAAGTTTAAAATTTTATCAAGAATATTCTCTTGTGGTTTCGAAATGAACGTGAAAGCTTCTGTTACTTCTGGATATATTGTCCATGTCTTCCCTTTTCCAGAAAAAAAAAAGAAACGGTATCACATCCCGTTAGGGAGTGGAAACCTCGTAAGCATCACACTTGCTGTCTCCTAGTTTTTGTGCTATCTCATGCACCTTTAATAATCTAAAATATTTATTAGCCCCAAACTGTATATTTAAACTAAATTCTTTATACAAACAGTAAAAAAATGAATCCGCCAGTAATACTACGTCAGTGTCGACAGTTCTAATGCAAATGTGCTTCCAACCTTGTTGAACACAATCTTTAATATGCAATATTAGCCTTTTATCTGCTTTTTCTTGGTTGCAGGATTTTAGAGCAGTATTACAATACCTATTATTCGCAGTTTCTTCGCCAACAGTTGACACAATTTCAACAGAATTGATGTTATTAGATGCTGTTATGTTTATGTCATTTACCAATAAACCAAATAATTCTGTTCTATTTTCAGCGTTTTTCAGAAATTCTGACTAACTCTTTGGTAGTGTATTATAACTACTTGCCTTCTTATTCCGACTCCTCTAGTTTCTCTCGCATGACTTTTTAAACTGTCCTTTTTGTACACATCCCATACTATGTTACTTTATGGTCAAAGGATTATTATGTCAAGTACAGAACATTACTTTGCGTATTTTGTAAGATATTAGAAGAAACTGACTTTATGATATTTTACCCCGTAGAGTCTTAATTTTTAGTTTTAGAAAAAACTTATAAGAACTTTTTTGTTCAAAATTTATTGCTTAACATTTTTCCTTAATAACTCTTTTTCATAAAATCGATAGTTTAGCTAGAAACTTCGATTTTTTTAATTTTCTAGAACAGCTGCAATCTTGAAACCGGAAGCCATTTTGATTTGGCGCTGCTCGGAACATAGTTGTTTTAATGACAGAAATCAGTGTACCAAATTACAAAATTGTTTCACTAATAACCGTTTTCTAAGGGTTTTTACTGTGTTTGCCGCTATACTATATACATTCATACACAAACAGATTTTTTTCCAGCATATTACGAAATGAATATCTGTACATTTTTTCTTCTCTGATAATTATTTAAAAAATGTCTCCGGTTGTAATATACCTATTTAATTGAATCAAATAGGTATAATAGCTTATTAGTATGTACATAATACAAAATAAATAATAACACAGGTCTACAAAAAGAAGTGTTGTCCTAATGTTCCCATCTAACTTTTTTTAAGTATTTTGGCGAGCTGAATTCAATTTTGGACACCTTACATAACCATAATTACAGCTAAATTGTCACCCTGTTCTGCAAGGTATTCTGTTTTCGCACATAAAAAATGTAGAAGAAAATGTCTTTGAATGCCCACCTCGCGATAAGATACAAAGTACTGCCATTATGAACTACAATTTTTGCAATCTGATAAATAAACTGTTCCAAAACTTGGAAATAATCACTTTATTGATACATAATTTTACTAAAAATAGTCAGAAAATAAATTCTTTTTATGATGAAGTAGACTTAATACAGGAAACCTGTTTCTTAAATATTACTGGAGTAATTCGATATGAGAGCAATACCTAGCAATTCTAATGTAAATGATAGTAATTTAAAACACATCTTTGAATACAACACAGATGCTTTTCAAACTTTATGTATAAACGCCCAAGTAACAATTTAAATGCTATGTGGACTTGAACAAGCTTTGATATAGCTTTATTGTGGATGTAAGTTTGCTAAGTGGCTTTATAGTGGTAGTATAGCAGGCCAACAACTCTTTCAGTTTAAGTAGTTTTATTAGGAGTTGTAACAACCTCCTGGAGGCTGAGTTTCATTCAGCATTTGTTTTAAATCGAGTCTATTGGCACTTATAAAGGTTTTATGGTGGTGGTCAGCACTACCATGATAAAATCATTTGGCCTAGGAAACCAATTTACCTCAGAGACAACGCTCATAAAACCAGTATGCCTAAGAGTTTTAAAGGGGCACCTGAATATACTAATTATAAAACTGCTATAAAGCTGCATTGTCCTGTATAATGCCAAATGTAACATAAGAACCATTTAGTCTGGACAAATTCCTTCATAAAACCGCAAGAGTTGCAGTTTGACAGGTCGATAAATAGATTTTACTTATTTTAGGTTAATTTTTAATTACTTTTGTATGAAGTACCTCAAGAAATTAAATATGGAGACGCATTTTTCACAAATGTGGATGAAAATTTAAAAAAGCGGTTACTTTAAACGGAAAGCCAGAAATAACTATTTCAAAATAGTAAATAACGCATCAGTTTCGATGAGTAAGCATAACACAGAATATGATGCACAACTCAACAATCGATAATTGATATCAGTAGCTGCCATTCAATTACAAGACGAAACGAAGGATTACTTCGAGTGAGTTTGTTATCAACTCCAACATATTCCTCAGTGTACCACTGGTTTTTTGTCAACATTAAGTGTCTGTTTTTGCCTTCTACAAGGATTTTTGTGTTAACTCTTTTCTGAATACCATATTTTTAACCTGATACTTACTTTAAACAATTAGAGCCACACCACACATTTGACTAATCAAAATAAATGAAATAAATGTGATCTTCTTCTTATTATTCATATCTTTTTGCTCTTTTATTCACATTCCAGTGCAGTTCACTGCATCTGGGTATAAGGGCATATAGCCGACCCTTTCAAAGCAATCACAGCGCAGCTAAGGTAAGGAAAAAGTAATTAACAAGTGTGAGGTTATATGTAAATAAACGCCAGAAAAGTCAAATATCTTTGGGCAATAGGTTTTATGGTGGTTGTAAATAAATCCAACAAATCTTAATATAGGTCAAATGGTATTAGACAAGATCACTTGGTATTAGACAATACCAAATGGACTTATATAAATGTAAGAAGGCTTAAATTGGTTGTAATTAGTAGCAAATGCTCTTATACGAGAGCATTGTGACAATCTGAGAATCAAATACTCCTATTGTGGTATTGCCGGCAACCAACAGATTTTAATCAAAAATCGCCATTTTTCTACAAAAATATCTTTGTAAACAAAAGCTGTCATCGTGGAATTATTCAAATGAAGAATTACTTAGTTGCAATTTTTGCAACAACTTATACGTAATAAGAATTAAAATCATGATTTAAGTTGATGTCAACAAAAAATAAACTTTTTTTTAATGAATTTTGAAGTCTTTTTTAAAATTTCCAAAATTTTCAATATTTTTCAAGGACCTCCGTATTTCTCGACCTACTAGTTGTGATATCATCAGTACAATTTAATGCGCAGCTAAATTTTCACGCACGGTGAGTACCTACTGAAATTGATAATTTTAACCAGTATAGAGAGACCAGCTGAAAGCTGAACCACAGCAAATGTAATATCCATTACCAACACGCCAACATTGCCAACTTAGTTTATGATGGCAAGTATAAAACCTTTTTATTAAAAATAACCATATTAACAGAGCAAATAACTTTTTTAAGTGCATTTCAAAAGCATTTTAGTTTTATGATGACGGTGGTGGTGTAGTTCTTATTGGTTTTATAATAGTTTAAACAACGGTTTGTAGATAGTCCCTTAAAGCCGAAATTATGCTTTTAGGATTTATTGTTGGTTTTATGAATAATTTTATCAAGGTCTCAGAACGTTATAAAGGCTGTTTAGAATAAAACCAATTGGTATTAAAATGACTCTTTTAAGAATGGTCCCTCTTAGCTTTAAACAAGCTTTATAAAGCTCTAATAGCGTTTGTCAAAGATATATAGTTTTATCAGAAGTTTTATTAAATAGACTTTAAGAGGTTCTGAAGATCACGATAAAATTTAAACTGTTACTTGGGCGTTGTATCTTACTTGCGATATCATGGTGGTTTTTTTTCTTAAAATGACACAAATACCTATTTATAGATAGAAAAGTATTTGCTCTGTCTAAACAAAATTGCAGAGCTACAAAGAGTTAACCAGTATCTTATTCCCTTGACAAGTTGCAAAGCACCTACTAAAGCAATTTTCCATTCGTCACGTTACGCCGCTTTTCTGTCTCTCCACTTCCATTTCGTTATCCGTATATCATAAGAAAAAATGTTTGCTGTATCTAAGTGCCTCGCCACGTCTGCCAAATATTACTCTTTTGTATCAGTACTTAAAAATATGTCCCGAGCTCGAGTACGAAAAATCTTTGAATTATAAATCATGTATTGAACAAAATGATTGGCAGTGTTGCGTTTTTGGTGAAAATCTGCTGTGTAAACCCAGTAGCAAACATGCTTACATTTCGTACGCGTATAGAATGTTAAATTTCAATTCCTTAAAGGTTTAGAGACTTAGAGGTTGGAGTAGAGATAAGTAAGATATATACTGCTGTTCGTATAAAGTTTGCTGTGTTATCTACAATATCCAAACCAATTTTTTGTGGATATCTTGTTCCTCCATCGCCATAATTTGATTTTTATCCTAAAGCAAATAGTAAATTATACGAAATAAAAAATTAACAAAATAAATTATGTCAGATTTAAACCGTAATATAAAATAACAAATGGGCTAAAAATTCAATTTACCAACATTAGCATCTTCAACTACGTATTTCGATAAAATGGCGAATGCGCTGGGTACAAGTCCTAGTCTAGAAATAAAACCGACCAATTTAGCGGAGCGGATCTTAATTCAGTAAAACAACAGTTAATATTTAAATATATCGGACAAAATTCATGAATTTTTGAAAATTGGTAGAAATGTTAAGAATAGCATAAGAATTAGTAAACCGAAAAGTTCCCACCCCTAAATAGTGTGCTTCATCCTCTAGAAGGTCGTTTCAGGTTTTATAGATTACCTCGGGAACGGTGCACTTTTTGATAAAAATACCTATATACAAAATTATTCCTTATAAAATTCTCTTAATAATGTTTGTATATTTTTTTCCTAAAATTAATAATACCATGGGAAATAAGGCTCACACATAAGGGTTGGTTCCAGTTAACACAATAAATTATAATCTTTACTATAATCTACTTTAAACACTAAACGCTAAAGCAGTAGCTACTAAACTCCACTTAAAAATATGATAAATGTAGAAAATAATAATAATAATAATAATAATAATAAATAACAAGGCAACTTTGTACCAGATTATTAATACTGTTCCAGAACAAGATCATATTTTCGAGTATGTGATTGACGGAAGATACTTGCTTCGCCGCGTAATATGGCCAAAAAGAGGAGAATTTAATAACATTTACAACGCTTATGTTAGTTACATAACAACAACAACAAAAGAACGAGCTTCTAAATCTGTTTTAACACGAATTTCTTGTTCATGCAAGTTAAGGTGTGAAAACAGATGCAGTTGCAGAAGAGCAGGCTTACGTTGCTCCACAATGTGTTACCATTGCCATGGACAAGCATGCTTGAATGTCGAATCTATGAAAGACAACTAAGATTAATTAATGCAGGTAACCTTCTAATAATTAGTGGATTAGGTATACAGGGGACACCACTTTACCTCTGGGGTGACGCGGCAACAAGTACAATATACAATATTCTCGCTTCTTTAAAAATTGCGATATTTTTTATGGATGAGAGGGTGGAAGCGCTACCTTTATTATATTTTTAAGTGGAGTTTAAATAGCTACTGCTTTAGCGTTAAGCATTGGACTTTAAGGTAGATTATAGTAAAGATTACAGAACCAACCCTTAATGTGTGCGCCTTATTTCCCACGGTGCTATAAATTTTAGGAAAAAAATTGTAGTGACTTTTTTGACACAGAATTTTACAAGGAACAATTTTGTATATAGGTATTTTTATCAGAAAGTGCACCGTTCCCGAGATAATCTAGAAAACCTCATAATAGGGGTGGAAGCGCTCTCCTAGGGGATGAAGCACACACTATGTAGGGGTAGGAACTTTTCGGTTTGTCACCTGACAAGTATGTAATGTAGTCAAATAAAATGAGTATGAGTATGTGTATGAGTACCTCTCGCGCTACGTGAATGTACATGCCTAATGGGCAATTACACGCACGGTATTTGTTATATTCAGTATCCATAGATACTTTCTGCTTACACAGAACTTTTGATATATCTAGTTGATAGTTTTATTTTAAACAATGCTGAGTTTAATAAGTTCTTCTTTTAACATCGGCAGCCAGGTTGTGCAAACATCTACGGAACAATTCGACATGCATTTATCCTCATTCAATAGTATTATAGCCGCGTGGTGTCTATTGGATATATAAAACAATTATTTTTCCGTTTAACTCGACCTAACTCAAGAACGGCATCTCAAATTGTTATCGTGTTATCACTATATATTTGTTAACAAAATGTGTTAATATGTAGGTCAAATTTTAATAAGTGTAGAAAGCATTCTTTTTTCTATGGCTATGTCGAAAATTTCCATTCTCATATGTAACACGCGGGAATTTTGTTTATTTTTCGAAATAGATACCAAGTGAAACGAAGATAAAAGATAGATGTAACTTTTTTATTTGAAACGTTCTGAAGTTCTCTCCCTTGTACTTTATGTATAACACTTACATGTCTATTGACTAATCTAGTCTATTAATTAAGTGTAATATATAACGTATTTCCTTCTGAGAAACGCATACCATCATCGTCATTTCATAAAATAATTAAGTAATTGTTTGTGTTTTCTACAAATTCTGTTAAATATTACTGTGGTTACTAGATCCCTATATTGTTTGTTTGTAATATTTTTAATATGTATGCGACTGCATGCCCTCTGTATGCATTCGAAAATCCTATAGAGAGATATTTCTGTTCCATTGACTTGCCAAAAATAGTGTAATGTGTACCTTGGTCAAATAAAACTTCTATATTCTACCAGCCTGGTATATTTCACTCAATTATTGCAAATATCTAAAATAATAAATAAATTATTTCTTTAATAAAAATACAATCAATTGCTAATAATAAACTATTACCTGGTAATGTATTTTGTAGGTATAAGAGACACTAACCATTTACATTTGCCTTTTTTTATGAACATAATGAATCTTTATTTTCATGTTCATTCTTTAAGACCATTATTATTATTTTTTGCCGGTTTCCCGACGCCGGAAGGTCTTCTCGTGGCCTTAGGCACCTAACGGGAAGAGTGCCAGGAAATAAATAAAGACGGCTATTATTATTATTTATGAACATATGTAGGTTTTAAGCACTATTACTCGGTGACAAATAAAGCAGTGCAACTGAATATTATAAGAACATGCTGTTCATGTGTGCGAAATAAAGAATCTCAAAATGTAAAAAATATGAAACATTTATATCATCTCATGTATTATATGGCGTAAGTTATTCTGAACGTGACTTACTTCCACATTTTACTTGGGCGCGTATCGGGAATTTTCTTCTTTACTGATGCATTGACATAAAAATACATCACTGAGCATTATCTATTGAACTAGCACGAAATTCTACTCAAATATCCATAATTTAATCCAACCTGACTAAATCTAACTCATTTATTTTAACGCCTCTTAGAGTAATATTTCCTATTTTATTATCTATCTTCATATAAAACTGACTTTAAAAAAGGTTAATGAAAAAAAATCGTTAGTGGCTTTATGATTAATAAAAAGAAATTGCCTTCTTAGTTTACGCCTATGCTTAGGACTTTCCATCTTATGATGCTATCCTGGTCTGTCTTGAATGTTGATAGAATGGCTTGCTCAGAGGCTAACGGTGGTTTGTTTATAGTTAATCTGTTTTTAGTATATTATGTTAGTATGTTTGTTGGTTTACATAGTTTTGATTATTCTAATATAGGCTGTGTATGCACAGTGTTTTTGGCTCTTTCGGTGCTGATATGTTTGTTTTTTTTTTGTTTTTTTGTTTTGTTTATGAAATGGCTCTTTTTGTTTTCTGATCTTCATCATTTTTTTGGTTTATTTTTTATATTATTCGGATATTGGGAGATAGCCCAGGAATTTTAGTTTTTGACCCGGAATTAATTATTGAAGAGCTGAAAATTCGCAGGATTGTAGTTTTGGTCTAGAACAACACGTACCAAAAAGTCCCCTACTCTTCCCTGTCGGCTTTCCTGTTTTTGCGGAGCAACAAGGGTCTAAGTAGCAGAAATTGCAGAACTGGCTATAAGATGCAGGAGAAAGGTTGTTACTGGTCCATTTGGATTCAAATGATCATAAAAGCCACGGAGAAGCATATCCGTTCATATTTCAGATGTTTCGTGTATATTTCGGTCATAATTTTCCGCTCTGGTGCTGTCAAAATATAAAATTTTTTAGAAAATTCGATGTGGCGCCATTGCGGATAAATAAAGACTCGGAGGGGAAAACGTACTTGAATAAACATTTCTTGATGCTACAGTTCAGACCAGAGTTCCCGCACTCGCACCGGGCACCGCAGTCCGCCTTGCAGGCATAGGAAATTAGCCGTAGCAGGCTATCAGGAGCTGACTACCTTATGGTAGGAACCGGAACCAGGCCTTGGAGTCATGATTTCCACCCCCAGTCCTTCGGGCTGAAGTTGACGTCTAGCCATTGCTGAACCTGCAAAACAGCCCATGTACATTGTTGAATGCTGCAAGCTTTCCGAGAGATTAAATCCTCACACTATTCTCCCTAACGCCCTCACCTGGAAGTATGCGCGGAACGAATGTTGTTCACAGGCGGCACTTGTTAGCTTCTTCGCCTTCTTCTTCATAAACGCCTCCTATACACAGAACAAGCAGTCCCTTTCTATATCGATAAGACTGAGCGGTGATCTAAGTCGCGGCTCAGTCGTCTCACTTCCTGGCTGTGCAGTTTTGGCCATAGCAATATCCTTCCTTATGAGGAAATAGCACTGTAATGAGATTATGACGTTACGAGGTTATGTATGTGACTAAGACACCAGCGTCTTGGCCTACTCAGAACATTTCTTTAGAGCTAGCGAGTATCGTAGGACTTACCTGCACGTCACATGTACGGTGATAGCCACCCTGAACCACCACAATATTTCCATCTTCAAGAGACAACTTACAAAAAATACAAACGCCTGTGTCCACCATGACTTAACTACGATCACTCAATTTTCCCGCACCAATGAACTGATGCACACACTCACAGCTATAGTGAACTAAGAAGGCATAGCCGCCGTGCGGCCGCTTGATTGTTTAAACTAGTCGTGATCGACGCAACAATGGACGCACTTAAATGTAGCGTAGCTCCGTAACGGGTGACCCTACAGAGAAGGTAGACATAATAATGGAAAGCCCAAAGTATGAAGACAAATGTTTATTCGAGTGCGTTTTCTCCTCCAAATCTTCATTTATCCGCAATGGAGCCATTTCGGAATTTTAAAAATTTTAACAGCACTAGAACGGAAAATTATGAACAAAATATGCATGGAACATCTGAAGTACGAACGGATACGCTTCTCTAAAGGTTTTATGATCATTTCGACATAAATCGGACGGATAACGACAACCTTTCTGTTGCACCTTATAGTCAGCTCTGCAATTTCTGCGTCTTAGGCCCTTGTTGCTCCGCAAAAACAGGGAAGCCGACGGATGAGAGTAGGGGACTTTTTGGTACATGTTGTCCTGGACCAAAACTACAATCCTGCAAATTTTCAGCTTTACAATAATTAATTCCGGGTAGAAGCGATATATTGACTAAAACTCTTGGACTAAGAATGCTTAACAGATTTAGCATTATTCATACCACCCCCACACACAATCTATATAGTTTCAAGTTTTCCATTTTCTAAAGATGATGCAATCAATATATAATGTAAACAAATATTCTCGAGATTGCATACATTACTTAGTTGATGAACATAAAGCAAATATTCCCAGAATATTAACTATGAGTTGACTGTTATGTGTATACTAATAATATCACCCTTTGCCACTAATAGAAGAGAATATTATTACATATTTATACATAATAATTATAGCTAAAATGTTAATGAGAAATTCCCTCTGTCACTTTAATTATTTGAAGTAGAAATTGTCTGTCAGACAACTTTGTAGTTTGTAGTTCCTTATAAGAATTGTCGTCGAAATATTACTGTATTCAGAGCTTTTGCTAGAAATATTGCATAAACAGCTTGTTTTATTAAGAAGATATCTGCATCTTTAAAGGCAAACACTTTTGTTCTTATATCTTGTACAATTTATGGATCTATTTTTCTCAGATACCAATATAGCTTGAGATAAGATCTACATGATTTCATAGAAATCGTGCTAGAGGTTTTCAAACTTGTATTTTTACAAATACCGATTCAATAATTTGTCTGATTTTCTTTCCATTAAAATATAAATATATTTTTTTCCTCATCCGAGATGAAATAAATAATTATAAAACTATATTAGTCCTAATCTTCTAAAAGACTTTTTAGAATTCCGTTTTAATAAATGAATTATATTTTTCGATAACTGAACATACTTAGATAGCATTTTTTTTTTCAAGAATTATTCTAACCTGTCTAAAGCATTCACAGTAGAAAAAATGTAATTTAGGTCTGGAATGAAAACACCATCATACCACTGGTCTGCAATCCATATATAGTGAATGGATTTGAATGAAACTTTTTATATTATTGTTTTTGCTCCAGTATAAAAGTTAAAAAAGTTTAAGCGTGTAAAAATATATTTAAACAAACTTCAAATTGCTGATTATTTTATACTCTTAAGAAATTATGTTTTGAATTTTTCGGCCATCTCTCACAGTTGAAACTTAGAGCTGAGAAACTGCTTGTTGCATCTGAAAATTATTAGAATTTGAATTTTCTTTGTCACCAACTTAAGTTGCATAAAACATTACCATTAATAATACTATCGCAATAAAATGGACAGCTATCCAAGTACATCTACGATTACACCTGGAGCATTGTTTTTTGTTAAAAAGATATATGATTTTAAACGATATTTTCTTAGCTTTCTGATGGTGTAATTATAATTACTCTATGTCATTGGAAATTTCATATTTCAATTCATGTTCTATGAAATTTTCTCGTACAATGCACTTTTTTTAAATAAATTTGAAAAATCTAAATAAATGTACGTTCTTCTAGAAAATTTTTGAAAAAAGGCAAGTAAAAATTTTTTGTTACAATCGACATAAAAATTTAAATAATTTGAATATAAAGGTATACCTATAAAAATCACAGTGATTTAAAAAAAAATAACAATTTACAGCTCAGAAATGAACAATAATTATATTTTTTATACTATTTTCATAAAAAAAATTTAATTGTTTAAGTGACTATAAAGAAACGATGTATTAAAGATAAATAATCTCTACGGACGGCATCGTGAAGCTAATAGTACCGTGCGTGTAATTTCCCATTAGGCATGTACATTCACGTAGCGCGAGAAATATGACAACACCGGCAGCCGTAAATTCGTCCGTTGGTGGAGCATCCCAGCTCTGTTATTTCATTTCAGCCAGCTGGCACACGCGATGTTGTAATTCTTACTCCCCATGCGTAGCCCGCGACTACACACACGGTATGTATTTTCATGTCCAATTGACAAATATTGATATTTCGTTATTTAATTAATATGACGGACAAAATATAGCTAACAATTACCAAAAAAATTACCAAAATAGCTGTTTGAACTAAAAAAATGGCCTATTTGAAATACATTTATAAAATTTTTTATTTACCTTTAACAATATTTTTTTTGCACTATCGAACTCACTTACAATATCTGTTGCCAAGACGGTAGGTTATGATTACTGATTGCTAGGCCTAACACTTCGGTAAGTAATGTACTTACCGACATCTGAACGGTAAGTAAAATTTGTATAACATATACCTATGTTGTTTCACAAAAATTAAGATAAAAAAATTTCTATTTATTTAGAGAAAAATAACATCACTTTCTGCACGGTAGTTTTAAAGTACAGTTCAATTAAAATAATTTAAGTTCTACTAAATAAGTTGGACTTACCGCGAAATATAAAAACGTCACTTTTACTTTTCGTTTATTTAATTAAATTGTAATTTAATACGATCAAAAAACAGTGTAAGCACAAAATAGTAGATTGTAATACAAGTGTGGCAAGGGCTTCATTGCAAAACGATGTATGAAAGTAGGAACACGAGCGTAGCGAGTGTTCCTATCATACGAGTTTTGCAATGAAGCTTGCCACATGTATGTTACATACTATTTTTTCTACGGTTGTGAAGTTCTTTCCCTTTTTTAAAGTCTTTCCAAAATTTTAAATTTGCTGCCTGTCAGATTTTATTTAAAGTGACATTTTCCGCAGTCATTCTGAAGATAGAAAATTTGACTTTGTAATTGCAATTCATGTGTAATTAATGTACATTTATAGAATTTAATTGTTATTACCAGTAAGTAATATAAAATTCTTTAAGGTAAACACACTATTTTATTCCGGTGTGTGAAGATGTAATCAAGGCGTGTGGCAAATTCTCTGCCGCACGGCGTGCGGCAAAGTGATATTTTCTGTAGTCATTTTGAAGTTAGAAAATTTGACTTTCAGCACAATCGTAGAAAATAGTAGATTGTAATACAAGTGTGGCAAGAGCTTCATTGCAAAACGATGTATGAAAGTAGGAACACGAGCGCAGCGAGTGTTCCTATCATACGTGTTTTGCAATGAAGCTTGCCACATGTGTGTTACATACTATTTTTTCTACGGTTGTGAAGTTATTTCCCTTTTTTAAAGTCTTTCCAAAATTTTAAATTTGCTGCCTGTCAGATTTTATTTAAAGTGACATTTTCCACAGTCATTCTGAAGTTAGAAAATTTGACTTTGTAATTGCAATTCATGTTTAATTAATGTACATTTATAGAATTTAATTGTTATTACCAGTAAGTAATATAAAATTCTTTAAGGTAAACACACTATTTTATTCCGGTGTGTGAAGATGTAATCAAGGCGTGTGGCAAATTCTTTGCCGCACGGCGTGCGGCAAAGTGATATTTTCTGCGTTCATTTTGAAGTTAGAAAATTTGGCTTTCAGCACAATCGTAGAAAAAAGTATTTTATAGTTTTTTTTGTATCTCTTATAGTTCCATAGTTCTAAAAAAAATATATTAAAAAAAATTGTAATTTTAAAAATATTTAAAAATAATTGAATAAAAAAGAAGCGGCAAATTTTGAATTGTAGAGGTTTTAGTGTTTTGAATTTCCAGCATTTTAATAAAAAGAATATTAAAATCCGTGCTTTACTGACCTGTTCTCAAATAAAACTAAAATGAGTACATAGATATGGTATAGAATAACGGCAGCTGATAACGTATAAGTATCCCTTATTTTGAATATATGAAATAGTTCATGCGAAGATTCCATAAAACAAACACCAAAGGATAATAATTATACTAAGGTGCATTAATCTGCTATTTTTTCCACTAATTTTCGGTAGACAAGGAAGCGTATCCGTGTGGACTACCTACCTAATGATTATTTTTATGAGTGTCCGATCGGCGCCATGACTTCGATTTCGAAATCGTTTTATTTATAAATGAGTCTGCCCGATAAAATCCAAATGTGGTGAAGAAAAATGTTTGTTAACATGTTGAACTACTAGTTGGGATCTAATCTTAGAAGTCATTAATCTCTGTTGAGTGTGTTAAAATAAGTTTTATCCGATTTAGGCAAACTTACTTCCTCATCAATCATAATTTTTCATTATATTATTGGAAGAAACTAATTTGTTTTTATAAGAAACCCTTGAGTACACATCGTAGTGAGTCAGAAATTAATTCAGGTATTTAAAGTTTGTTTGAGTTTTAATTTTCAGGGGCAGCTCATTTTCCTTTATACAGTTCTATGCACAAAGAGCGTACAACTGTAGAGCGTGCTTTTCTGCTTTTAAGGTTTTTTTGCAATGTAAATATTGCTTTTAAATTAAATTATAGCATCCATTTTTGCACTATGAGTATGCTTGATAACTGTAAATATCCACCGTTGTGTGGCAGATTTATCATTAGATGTTATAATAGAGTAGTAGTTTGATTATAAACAAACCAGAAGACACGATTTGAAAATAAATTAAAAAATACAACTTATATATTAAATCTAATTAATATTTCATCATTTCCCTGTCTCTTGCAATCTCTTCGATTAAGCATCTGGGCATCGAATTATGGTTTCCAAAAACATTTTCGTTGTTACACATATATTCTGATTCAGTCTGTATGAATTGGAAGAGGCAATATATCTAGATTATTGTGTTGAAACCACCGCATAATGATAATATGTGCTGTGTGCACAGGGAATATAAGATTATTTTCGGGTTACGAATGACGCACTGATGGTAATATTACATTTTCCAAAATATCTTCAAAATGTTCTCTTATGAAGGATCCACGTATTTTACTTACCCCCGTTCCTCGGAAACTTATTCACGCCTAGATATTTGCTGAAAATATCCCACTTCTCTGTATAGATAGACATAATTTTCCTCGACTCATGTCTCTAGGTCTGTGCATGGATTGAAAAACATATTTCTCCTTAAGCACGATGTTCCACCAAAACTGTTCATCGATATACGTAATTTAATGCAAATAGTAAGCGCGATTTTTTGGTCAGAATAGTAATGAATGGTGTTCTTGTAACTGAATGATTTTTTAAATCAGATCGTTCAATTCTTCGACCAGCTGTCGGGCATAATCTAGGGAAGTTTTAATTATCTGCAACATCTACGGAGCTTGTAAAAGGATTTTCCCTTAAATAATTCACAAGAGGCATATGGTTATCTGCATTGGAGACTAGTTTTCGTCCAGATGCTACTTCTTACAGTTTGCTCCATCTCCCGCCGTTTTTTTTCTTTTACTTTAGGACCCAGTAGTTTCACTTAAGTATAAATATACTTTATCGCGAATAACAAGGATAAGAAAACCAGAGTTTGCTATCTGTAGAATAATTTGCATCCGTATTTTCATTCAAAATATACCTTTGGTTAATAATTCGATAGATATGACGTTAGATATATTCCAAAGTAAGTGTTGCTCACTCAAGACACGGTAAAGTAAGTTTTATGCCTCAAATAGAGATAGAAAAGATCCCTTACTGTTATTTGTTGCGGGTTTTTTACATTGGCACGGTTTTCGTGATTGTTTGAAATAGTATATAAGGTATGCGCATGAGAAAACTAACATAACCTGAATTTTTTATATTTTTTGAAGTTTATTCTCTTTTTAATGGTTAAATTTTAGCTTAGTCATACTGACTCCAGACGACTATTTAAAAATCAATCAATAATTTTTCAATGTTTTGTTTATTAGCAAAATAGACTGCTAATTACAGATTGGACTTCCAACGTACAAAAAGACTTATTTTATTAGGATAACGTTTTTAAAATATCTATAATACAATACAAAGTATGTGTACCTACAGTTTATGATATCATTTTCTTAATGTTTTTTTGGTAAACATGATTATTTATACTACGCGGGCCTTATGGGCCAACAGAAGAATGGTAGGTAAAAACTGGCAACTACAACCAAGAATGGTGCACTGGCTGTACCAAAGAATTGTCGTACCAATAATAACCTATGCCTCCACGATCGGGTGGGATAAAGCCAGAAAAGGGGAGGCAATGAGAAAATTACGAAAAGTACAAAGACTGACATGTCTAGGCATAACGGGAGCAATGTCAACAACGCTCACCGCAGCCCATGAAAGCACTACTTTGCCTGCCTTCACTACATTTATTTGTGGAGAGTGAGGCACTGTTAGCGGCGTACAGGCTGAAAACAAACGGACATGGGACCATTCCAAGAAATAGGATACCATACCGAAATATTTCAACAAATACGAAAAAATCGACTACTGGATATGCAGTCAGATAGAATCAGCACAAGCCACAACTTCAAAAAGAAGAGGAAGAAACGAGGAAGGAACAAGTCAAATGCGAAGAGATCCATATGGTATACTGACGGATCAAAAACGTCAAGGAGTACTTTAGCAAGTGTTACGGGGGACCAACCAGGGACAGATATTAGTCTGAACCTGGGCAGCACCGCAATGGTTTTCCAAGCAGAAGTCACAGCTATAGAAATCTGTGCACAAGAAATGATACGGAGGTCATATACTGACAAAAGAATCCGCATCATCACTAACAGTCAAGCAGCTCTTAAAGCTCTCAATGCAGTAGAGATACGTTCCAAAACGATAAAGGACTGCCTGGCGGAACTGGCGGAACACAACAGTATACAACTGGAGTGGACGTGAGAACACCAGGGCAATGAAGGTAACGAAAAAGCAGATAAGCTGGCCAAAGAAGGCGCAAAGACAGCCTTGAGGTGACCCGAGCCATCCTGCGGGATATCATACAATACCGCGACAGGAATGGTAAAGGAACTATTAAGTCAGAAACATAACTTGTATTGGACCGGGGTTGGACCGGGATGCCGGGGATGAGACAGTACGTATATTCATCACAGGTGGGCCATCCAATACTAATGAATTGCTGAAGCTGAGCAGAGAACAGCTGAGATGTGCAGGAATCTTAACAGTACACTGCACACTGAATAGACACCTAACCAATATAGGTGTGAAAGACAATCCAGAATGCAGGATGTGTGGTGAGGATGAGGAAACTTCTCACCACATACTATGTGAATGCCTAGCCTTGGTGGCTGGGAGGTTTTCATACTTCGGGGGACCAACCATGGCCTCGGAAGAAATAGCCAAAGCTTCCATTGGCCGTATGCTCTCCTTTTAGAGAGGAACGGGGTTAATGGGATAACGAGACTATGGTGTAAATTAAGCTTATGCTTCAGTATGGTGGGGCCTCTGGGACCACAACCTATAAGGGAAAAAAACAAATTATAAATTTACAGTTCAAACACAATACAAAGCAAACCATACTTTTAAAAAGTTGGGAAGATAAAACAGCACTTCTATCAATCAAAGCGCAACTGCTTAGGCGTGGCCTCTTTTATCCAGTAGCTAAAAGTGTTATTCGAAAGTGAAGCCTCCGGATAGGTTATTCTAGGAATACAGCATATTTTTCTGGTTTTTAAGTAAAAATTTCGATCTTTTGCTTATATCTTGGGATAAAATTTATCTGCAGAATAAATGCCACTGTTTATAGAAAAAAGTACTGGGACTAAATATCATTGTATAAATTTCTATTTTTGAGCATTCGTTGCCTGGATTAAACATATCGACAAATGTAAATTGTGGTTCTTGGAGCAAATTTTGTCAGCTTTAATTTTGTATGGAGTGGTTAAGCCGCTACGACGCATAGTTTCCGAGATATAAGCGAATAAATGAAAAATGGGACTTTTAAAGTGTCCCCCCCCCGCTCACCACCTAGGAGTGGGGACTTTTGATATGTTCATCTCCAGACTAGTCCAAACAAAGTTCCGAAGTCAAATTTTCTGTCCCTAAAATTTCCCTCTATAATCATTCGTTGCCTGGCCTATTAATTGTTCATGCATTATTTTACTTCACTATTCCAGAGATCACTTATTTTTGACGTTTGTATAATATATTCCTCGAATACTGAAATTTAAAAAAATATGTAGTTGCTGTGCATATGAAACATGACATACTGGCAAATAATAAATATACGCTTTTTTGCTGCACAGAAGTGTACATATAAACGACCTGAAACATCAAAAACTTTTTTCATGACTATTGTAAAGTATTTGCTTTGTAATTATATAAATTAATGTTTGCCTTTATTTCTGCACGGATGAGGTATTTCATTAAAAATTCCTCTTGTTTTGTCTAAATAAAAACTTTATTTAATAGCAATAGGAGAGCAATAGGAGATCTGAATTGTAATTACCCGAATTAGCAATTAAAATGTGTGGAGGCTAATCGAAAGGGCTGAGTAAGTCCATTGCGAAATTATTTGTATTGCTGATACAATGCACTCACTGCAGATTGCGTCACAAAGTTAATTACGGAGCAAAAGAATTATTTTTTGAACATGTCTGAGCTTAACTGCGAATTATATTTTTAATTATTTACGTGTAAATAATGTTGGAAATTACAAATTCTGTTTTGATATAAACATATTTGTAGCACCAAACCTTCAAATGAAGCACGTTTGCAACAGTTCCATATGTTAATTATGAATTTTAGTATTAGTCGGAGACCGAGACCCTCGAAATATGCAAAATAAATGTCTCCTATGCAACTCGCTAACATTTAAAAACTGAAAAATGCAGTTTTCCAATTTTTCATTTTTCAGGAATTAAATATTTTACATTTCTCATCCAATAAATTTGTTTCAAACAATCGGTTTAAAAATTTGGGCATACTCTACATACACTGAAATATAATTAATCGATCACCAAACATAAAATTGTACTAAATATAAAATATCTGATGTAAAAAAATAATTCGAGGTCACATGGATTTTTCTGGACCAGCATGGAAAAAGCCTATGTCGAGGATTTTTTTTATTACTGAAGATATAGTACTAGCATAGACAAGTAATGTCTTAATTATTTCTTGGTAAACAAAAAATTGTTGTATATAACAGTCTGGTGGTCATAAAAGGGTAATTAGTTTGAGCGTTGTATACTCTGCATTAAATTTAAAGTTACTGATGCAACAAATCGGCGCGGCGTTCGTTTCGATATGTATTCATAAACTACATAATATTTATAATATTATACTAAGTAATACAGTTCTGCACTAGCACACAATAAATACATTTTTTCACCCATGCATAGCAAATACTAATTTTGCTGACTAATGTCAAACAGCAAATTGGAACTTTTCCTGCCTAGGCAGCAAAATGATTGGCCGTCATCGTTTATGATGTCCTTCATATTTATCCCGAGATTTATCTGGCTGTAAATTTAATATGACATTTTTTGCAATATCTGTAATTTCTGCAGTAGTAAGTACTTCTAGGTCACTATCTCTATTCATGATAAAAATATATTGATATTTTTTCCGAAACTCGCAAGAATTTTTGTAACTAATCAAGCTTTGATTATTACGATGACTATTGACATATAAAATTTCCATAGTAACCAACACACAACACCTGGGAGTTTTGATGAATTTTTATTGAATTTATCATAATTAGTAAAGTCAACAGAGGCTGAAAATATGCATTATTTCAGAATAATTTCGGGAAGCTGCGATTTTCCTAAAACTTTTACATAGCTTAAAATAAAAAGTTATAAACATATAATCGCGAGAAAATTGTTTATTAATTATTTAAACAAAAAGAAACTTTTTTTAACAAAATTTTTATAAGCTGGAAAATTTTAAAGCAGTTTAATTCAAATTGACATATGAGGGGGTTTCGCTGAAACATATTATGATGTCAAAAAAAGGTAATTCAAAATGGTCGATCCAATATGGCCAATTTCCATCAAGCAATAAAATAATTCAAAACGCTATTCAATTAAAAACACAATTTAAATATTCACATAAAAACTTAAAAAGAAGCTGAGAAATCGTGATATTGTACATAGCATTACCATATGCGTACTGCTTGCCGCGAAGATGTGTTACTTTTAGTCTCTTTCTATTATTCCAAAATTATAATTTGACTTATGGCCCTGTACCACGTCAATATTTGTAATATGTTTTCAATATTTTAAGCAGGATAAAAATTGTAGAAGCAATCAACATTGAATCGATTTACCGAAAGAACTTGATTTTTTCAATATTTCGTGAAAAGTATAGGTTTATACATATTCCAAAATTTTTTCGTCAGATTTACTTATTTTGAGGTCCTACTATAAACGTATGCTGCATAGGTAGGCTAAATAATTTTTTATAAAAGTTATTAACTTTTATTTTTTCACGAATTTTAGAGCAAAAAAAATTTTCTTTTATTTTCGTTAAAAAAAGGCGGTTAATTTAATTTTTAATGTAAATCCCCTTGAAGCATCGTAAAGTACACATTTCAAACTTTAAAAATCGCACCTACAGTGATCTAATAACGCGATTTAAATCAGAGAAATAGGTGGTTAAAGTTAGTTTTATATATATATATATATATATATATATATATATATATATATATATATATATATATATATATCAAATTCTTATCATTTTCTCAAAATTTTGAAATTTTGGAAGTGTACATCTTCAAAAATAAATTTTTGAGATTTTTTTCACTCATCGGATTTTTTTATACATTATTTCACCCAAGGACCCAAGTTTTTATCTTTAAGTTTTTAGAAATGGTAGAGCTTTTACCTATTTCATCGCAAATCTCTGTATGTTCCGACTTCATATATGTACTATTCCTACATACATTCATTTTTATATTTGAAAATATAATAATCTAATAGCTACATGTTTCTTCTTTCATTTAAGCTTTTGTGAGGTCAAATTATTAATTAGTTCAAAAGTTATAACAAATTTAGTGTAGTGCGCCCGAGGCCGCGCGCGCTTCGCTTACCGTACTTACGTATCTCCGCGTTCCATTTTCGGGCGTTAAACAAAAAAATCTGGAGCCTACATTTTTGATCGAAGAAAAAAACTTCATATACATTTTTTATGTGAAATTTTTCGTACTTTCGAATGGCGCAATTACTTTTTGAAAGAAACAAAAATATTTTAAGATATATTTGGCTTCCTCAGTCAATCTACGATTTTGCTGCTTAGTTAAATAACCGTTGCCGATTAACACCAAAACACTAATTTTGCTGACTAATGTCAGGCAGCAAAATGATGATTTTTTAATGAATTTTTATTGAATTTATCACAACAAAAATAAAGAGATTATAGGAATTGTAGTAATTTAAATATTTTAAAATATATTAAAACAATCGACAAAAAAATTATATATGCAACTCAGCAGCAAAATAAATTTACTTTATAGGCTGTATTTCTAGCCTCGCTACGCTCGGCTAGCAGCGTATAATAGGTTGATTGCTGCTTAGTTAAACAATTAACTATTTTTTATTTGGTATCTGTACACTTGCCTTCAGATAAACACCTCGAGGAATATGATACATTTGCTTTTACACAAAAATATGATGTGATACAAATGAAGTATTTGCATTTGCAAAATGATGTTATGTTTGCAAAACCTGTCTTTGCATTTATTGTCATCTTGTTTGGAATTATGTTGCCATATTTCCTGTGCCATCTAAATTCAAAAAGATTTCGTATTTTTTAATGAATGAAGTAAAATGGAAGTATTGAATATAAACTAAAATAATAATTACGTATATGCTGAAGGGAGTAGTGTGTTTTATGGTTGGTTACAATCTACCAAGGATAATAAATGCACCCGAGGCCACCAAACGTTCTGATGACACATGATAGATGAATATTTTTTCTTCCGTTGGCAAAAATAATGGAATTAATTGAACATTTTGAAATCATTTAGAAGGAATAATTTTTTTGTATAGATTGATAATAATTCAAAAAACTATATAAATTCCTTGTTAAAATAATAATTAATGTTCAGTACACAATTTATTTTCAACTGATTATGAAACACTAAATTGTTGCACACACTTACGTACGAAATACCTCTTAATTCATTTTTAAACACAATTACTTAATTAGTAAGCCAAATAAAATTAGGGAAACTCGACGTTTTGTTTTACTCGCACAAAAGCAAAATAATAACACTGACATCAAACACGCACAGCAACTCAAATAGCAGTATCGGGGCAGGTAAACGAAGGACGGTCGCCCCAACAATTCTGCTCCTATTCAAAATCGCACACGATCTATATGAAAAAAAAAACACCGTTTTCTGAATCACACGTTCTGAACTAGTCTGTGAAAAAATATGAAATTTTCCATAAAATAAAATAATACTATGAAAAGTTTATACTTCAACTTGTTTGCAATTTATTTTTTTACGTTGTTTTTTAATGTTTTACTGTCTACTAATCCAAATTAAGTTTTTCACTCTAAATTTTCAAGTTAAAGGTAACTTTTACGCAATAAATAAATTAAAAATCTAAAAACTTCCTCTTTAAGATACTTTTTATTTTAGTTTATTTTATTTTAATTCAATTATAAATAAATTATTACTTTCTTTCTGAAGAGCTTATCTTTTTTAAATATTACTTTCAAGAGGCACTAATTTTTGTATTGATTGTAATTATTTAACACCATATTTAATAAGTAGAAATAGAAAAATGTATTATAATGTGCTTTATGTATTATAATACTTCCCTAATATTTTCTTATTAGATTTTTGATATTTAAGATACTGTATACTAGCATCTTCGTGAAAATAAAAAATATAATAAGTAGACGCATTACCGATAATGTAAAATTCTTTCGTGGTGTAGAATTCCAGAACGCTTCCTTTTTCCCATTATTTCAGCATTTTTAGGAAATAAATATGTGGTAATAGCCGCATTATTATTTTCTTTTAATACACTGCCAAACATGACATACTAGTATATAGTTGAACAATTTTAACTTGCTTGAAAATGATTTCGTAATTCGACAATTTCTCCAATATCCCTGGACCGATTGAAAAAATTCTTTGATAGGCTTCTAGAGAAAACTTGATAGAATGATACCAGGCCACTAAAATCATGATTTTCGCACGAGAAAAATTTTTTTTTACTTTTTAATAGTCTAGTATCATTCTATAAAGTTGTCTCTAAAATCGCATCAACATTTTTTTTGAATCGGTTTAGGAATGTAGAAGAAACTGTCGTACATTTCACACTGATATGATCACTAATTAGGAAGTTTTTGATATAAAAATAACACAGCTTTATATTATGTATTATCATATAATTTTGCCCCTACGGTCAATTTACCATAGTTTATCAGCGTAGGTTTGATATATTTCCTCGCACTCTATTTATCTTATAGCACTTAAAACACTTGACGTAGCTCTTAGAATAGGTACGTGTGATCCCTTGACGTTCTAAACTCGACTTCCCATCATTTACATCCAAATTCTATATAATTACTAATTTTCTTTTCCTTTTCAGTGACCAAATTCATCCGCATTGGAATTGCTGATAAGAATGACAATCCTCCTTATTTCGATAAGGCCCTATACGAAGCGGAAGTTGACGAAAATGAGGATATACAGCACACCGTCCTTACTGTCACCGCCAAAGATCACGATGAATGTAAGTTACTTATATTTATTATTTATTATATCTCGGCAAGTTATAAATAATGTACAAGGAGTGCATCAAGTCCTTACATCTTAAAGTACTCTGTAGTGGTTCTTTGGTAAGCTCTCAGATATGACGTAAATATATGTGGGAAAATACAGTTCTGACGCCTAAAAATATATAAAGGGTGCACGTGTGCTCTGAATGGGATTCGCACTTAAAAATAAATGCGATTAAATATAGCGAGGTAATGATATTAATGAATACTCCTCTAATCCTCTGAGGATTATACAAGTTCCGTGCCATTGAATCTTCTCTTCTATCCTTTATATTTGGAAACTCTAAGTCTCTACTTAAAAGATATCAAAAACCTTTATTCAATTTTAACTCTATGGTCACAGTAAAGCACAAATATCACATGAATACAACTTTATAACGTATTATGTTGCAATCTGGTAAAGTATATAATTTGTATTAACTTATAAAGTCAAGTGTGCAGTCAGTTAGACTACTTCATAACGCGCGATGTATAGCGGGTTGTCTATATCCTCATTCAGGCAGTATTACTTATTTAACTTTTGTCTTTCTCCAGATGGAAGCTTTATATATAATTAAAAGAATAAATGAAATAAAAGTGGCACCGGTGAATAAATTAATCAAATTAATTAGGCACTTTAGACACCTCGTTTAATACTTCGCAAATGATGTGCTGGTACTTTTGACAGTTCATCTTAAATATCATAAATGTATGTAAGTACATACACTTGTCCTGGATAGTTCAACAATGATTTGTTGATGATTTTTAGGCTTGATCTTCTTAAAAGAATTATGTCACTTTTGGAGAAAATGGTCAATATAACCTATAACTTTTTTCAATTATTCCTCTTTAGAATTTTACTGAGCGTGTATCGAGTAAAATCAACCATGTGCGTATCTCTACGTTAGTTTTTTTTGTATTTCGCAAGAATAACTCACGTGGGAAATTAAGCCACCTCATCGCCCCTTTCTGGTGTGAGATTCCTGAAAAGCAGGACGTGAGTTTGGCTAGTGTAATTTTTTTTAAACAGGCCCCTTGAGATAAGTTAATTTCCATTAAATTTAAGTTATTTAAATTTTTAAGGACCGGTTTTATAGGTTCCGTTTGACTTAGATCTGATAGTTAACTCTAAATTTTGTCAAAAAGTACGTTTGATATCTGCCAGTAACTGCCAATCTTAAATTTAAACGCCAAGCTTAAGTTTATGCACGCTTACGTTGATTAATTAGCAATATTTTGAAGGATGTTGCACTCAATGCAAACTTCAAATTTCAACTTAACCTACAAATAATTATTTATTATAATATATTCTGTAAAGAAAAAGTTATAGAAAATGGACATTTTCGATATATTTGAGGACATTTTATCAAGCGATGAAGATGGTGTTATAAATATAATAAAAGCACCTCGTCATGCATGAAAATTCCGAGAGAGTGATCATTTACAGATACGGAATAAAGAATTTATAGATCGATTTCGAATATATAAAGAATGTGTGCATATAGTATTAGAACATATTATTAAAATATTTCCTAAGTGCGATCCAGGCATTTGCTTTATCCTTCCAAGTAACCGAATTACTTCTCTTACATTCGATTACATCTTTACGCTTTTTAACTAATTCAATCAATAGTTTCATTTCACTGTCGTTGAAATTTAAAGATCTTTTATCATCGAGAAGAGTCAAAATAACAGTAATGAAAATGACAATCAATCGCCAATTTGTCACTATGCTACCAACTAAGAAAATGGCGATAGAACTAACGATCTTGATAAGCTCCTATAAAACGGCATTTTAGCGAATACTAAAATCTAAAGTTTAAACCTTCAGTAAAACTTTAGTTTAAACTTCTAGTTAAACTTTGGTTTAATCTGTACCTATAAAACCGGCCCTTAGTCTAAGGAATACTTTCATATCTTAAGGTTACAAGTTTCCATCGCGAAGCATTAATTCTTTTAATTCTAGTGGAATTTATACGGAAATGGTTGAAGGTGAGCAAAACTCCAACGTAAGGATTTTAAAATCTCATCTTCGTTTCTAGCTAGTTTCTTGTAGAGGCATCATTTATTCTTTTGATTTTTCCACCGCGTGGAAAATTAATAGCCTGTAGAAACTTCTTCGGAGGTAGATGAGCTAGAGCAAAACTCTTAAACAAGAAATTTCAAATTTCCATTTTGTATTTTTTTCTGGTAACGACATAAACCACATGGATCGCCGATTGATCTTTTTCTGGGGATAGGTAATTTCTAAGGATGGAAGTTCTCTACTAAGCATCATAAGATCCAAGATCCTAGATGTTGACAGAGTTAGTCATATAACAATAGCGATTTTCCAACCATCAAGTAATTTACATCGTGAATCGTGAATTTTTGTAACGAAGTATCACCAAATACTATGATTTTGCTTTGAAGTCAATTCAATCTAAATCTCTTACAACATATTAAACATAAATTTAATTTTTTTATCAGTATTGTAAAGAATTGTACCATTTTATTTTTTTAGAATCTCATTGTCATATTTGTGATCAAGAGCACAAGTTTTAGATTAGATATCAACATCTGGTTAGTTACAATTTCTTTTTGTTTTTTGCAAGGTACAGACTACAGGAACTTATATTAATTCATGACAACTGATTCACATAATTCTTCATCAACTTGTAAGAGGTTCAACACAAAGTTAGCTTATTAATATGTCTTGTTTTATTTTCTTTTACTACAATATTCTAGCTGACAAGAATAGGTGACCTTTAATAGTCGATAACAAAGTATAGTTTTCCACAGCTTTTATAATAGCCCAGGAATTTTAGTTATTGACCCGGAATTAATTATTGCAAAGTTGAAAACTTGCAGGATTTTTATTTTGGTCCAGGAGAACACGTACCAAAAAGTCCCCTACTCTCCCCCGTCGGCTTCCCTGTTTTTGTGGAGCAACAAAGGCCTAAGTCGCAGAAATTGCAGAGCTGGCTACAAAGTGCAGCAGAAAGGTTGCGACTGGTCGGATTTGGGTCGAAATGATAATAAAAGCTCCGGAGAAGCATATCTGTTCGTATTTTAGATGTTCCATGCACATAATTTTCCGGTTCTAGTGCTGTCAAAATTTCAAAAATTGAAAAAATGGCACCATTGCGGATAAATGAAGGCTCGGAGCGGAAGAGGTACTCAAATAAACATTTTTCTTCACACTTTGAGCTTTCCATTGGTATGTCTACCTTCACTGTAACGTCACCCGTTATGGAGCTACGCTACGGCGGACGCGCCCGTCATGCGCTCGGTGGAACTGCCCTGGCTGCGCTGATGAGACTTGTTGCGAATTCCTGTTTATTGTGTTTTATAAGATTTATTGAATGAAATTTAATTTGTCAGACTCAGAAAATGACTTTATTCGGCAAGACAATTGACATTATTAATCTACTGGGAAGTAGGGTCGTTCGGATCATCATCCATATCCACTGACTGGCTGTTTGTGCAGCTAGATCTTCTGCAGCTCCTGCACATGATGTTGCAGTTCAGTTCCTGTACACGCACCGCTGCACCGAGCACTGCAGTCCGCCTTGCAGGCACAGGAAATTAGCCGTAGCATGCTATCAGGAGCTGGCTGCCTTGTGGTAGGAACCAGAATCAGCCCCTGGAGTCCTGATTTCCACCCCCAGTCCTCCGGGTTGAGGTTGACGTCAAGCCATCGCTGGACCTGCAAAAAGGCACTGTAGTTGAGTGCTGCAAGCTTTTCGAGAGATTAAATCCTCACACTATTATCCCTAACGCCCTCGCCTGGAAGTATGCCCGGAACGAATGTTGTTCACAGGCGGCCCTTGTTGTCGAGAGGCTTTCCAAATCAAAGGAGGCTGTCACCGACTGCTTCACCACGCTCTGGTTGTATCGGGCTACTCGTAGCTGGTCCAGGCTCTCCTGCTCACTGCGTCCATGAAGAGCTACGATAAACCTTTCCCCAGTGTTGGAAGCTTCCACTCATTCTGCTTCCCCATTCTGTACAGAGCTGACGCCTGTGTCCACCATAACTTAACTACGATCACTCAATTTTCCCGCACCGATGCACACACTCCGAGGACTGTCACAGATACCAAACTAAGAAAGCATAGCTCGCCGTGCGCCGGCTTGATTGTTTAGACTAGACGTGATCAATGCAACAATGAACACACTTAACTATCAGAGTGTCGTAGCTCCGTAACGAATGACGTTAGAGACAGTAGACATGCCAATAGAAAATCCAAAGTATGAAGAGAGTTGTTTATTTGGGTACGTTTTTCCCTCCCAGTTTTCCCCTCCTATACGCAATGGGCGGTGCCATTTCGGAATTTTTTCAATTTTTGCAATTTTGACAACACTAGAACGGAAAATTATGAACAAAATATGCATGGAACATCTGAAATGCGAACGGATATGCTTCTTCGAAGCTTCCATGATCATTTCGACCCAAATCGGACCAGTAACAACCTTTTTCTGCATTTTATAGCCAGCTCTGCAATTTCTGCGACTTAGGCCTTTGTTGCTCCGCAAAAACAGGAAAGCTGGCGGAGGAGAGTAGGGGACTTTTTGGTACGTGTTGTCCTGGACCAGAACTACAATTCTGCAAATTGTCAGCTTTACAATAATTAATTCCGCGTAGAAGTGATATATTGACTAAAACTCCTGGGCTATAATACTTGAATATCATCATAATTCTGTATATAAAATTTTTTAAATACACAGTTTTCAAAATAAAAAAAGAATTATTTTGCATTAATTCACGACCATTAAGATCGTTAATTCGCTGGTAAAAAAAATTATTTTGACAGAAGACAATAATACGCACTTGAAAATTATTTCCAAGTTAAGGTTTCTTGTGTCGCTTCAAAATTTTTGTAAAGTAATTTTTAAAATCAATTCCAAAAAACTGTCGTTTTTAGAATCTCAACTAGGTTACAGATTGACAGTATTATTAATAAAGAAGGTCAACCACGTGTCTCCAAATATAAATTTTAATGCCCTACCAATAAATTAATTGTATTTATTTCAGCGAAAACTCTAATTATCGCAAAAGTTATATGGGTGTCATGGAATTAAAATTAATGTAATTTCGTTCGCATTGGCATCATTTAAATGATTTGCATATGAATGAATATATAAACAAAGTTTTTAAATAGTCCAGCATAATGTTTCCGCTTTTAGGTCGACAGTGCACGGAGAAAAATAATTTATGCGTAAATTAATGATATTTATGCTAAAGCAGAACTATTTTAAATTAATGATTGTGCATATTTATTTAGTTTTAATATGTATTTTGTGAAATTAATATTTACTCTTTAGAAATTGTATAAGTTTCTGGCTTTGTGAATTATGAAATATACTGATTTTATGCACCGAAGTTAGATTAAAAAGTCATTAAATAATTACTCTGATCAAGCTCACATTATCTGCTGAATACCAAAGAGGTTCTCCATTTTCTTGCCATCCATAATAATTCCAAGGCTTTGAAATATTGTGAATACCTTCGTCGGCTAATCGCTAAATACGCATTTGGTAAACGCTTCTAATAATATGCTCGATAAGACAAGCTCTTGATGGTGGAATCGAGAAAAAATCAACTTTAGTGTCAATTGATAAAGACAAATATTTGTCATTACGTTTCTGTCTAATGGCAATTAGGCGAAGCTCGTCTACGCTAGTGCATTTCTTTGATCCATATATGGCACATGTAACTCCTTTTATGATGCGACTAATTTATCATCAATATTCCAGCTGCTGCCCAAATCTTGAAATGTTCGGATATATTTGGTATATTTGGGAGAAAGTAACATTTTTAGGGGTTCTATGTTTCTTTTTCCCTTAAAGGCGCCGACTGAGTCGCATCCAGTAAATGAATGAAGGCCCAGTAATGCCGAACATTTTTGAGATCCGTACTCTTCTGCTAATGCGGATATGTTAATAAGCGTTACGGATGACAAGTATAAGCAGCGAAGCGGTAAAATAGCACAAAAGGTTCCCAGAACTAATATTTGCAATTTCAAATTGGCAATCATTTAGTGATGGTAAGACCCGGCTCATTTGAGTGAACCGGGTCTTACCAGGTCAATCACTCAAATGACACGTTCACGAAGATTCGTTCATATGAACGACACGCTGGGTACATGGTTAGTTCATTCCGTTGGTTCCACATGTTGGTTCTCGTTCGCCGCGCACCGATCGTGAATATCTTAGTAGAAAATACGTCCGAAATTCCATGTTCGGTCAGGTCATATGAATGATAGGGTCACAGAGAGTGATCGAATCGTTCGCGGGTCTTTTGGAAGACCCGTTCATTGTGAACGGGCCGTTCATGAACGACACATCACTAAATCATTGCCCACCGCTGCGCCATGCCATACTGAAAATTTGACCCCAGATTGGATAGCGCATAATTTGCAGACATTTTTTTTATGCCTTATTTATATTAAGGTCCTGGCGAAGTTTAGCTAATGCTACTCTACCGCTTAACCAGGACGGCGAGATGAATTACGGTGTCCCATCCAAGTGGTGGACTCGCCCGGCCGTGCTTAACTTCGCCGATCGAGTCCAGTCACTGAAACCGGTACCGTACCTCACCTCACATTTATCAACGGCAACTCCTATCCAAATGTTGTATAGGAACAAAATTGTGGAGAATTTTATGCACGTTGTTTTTTGTGAAAAAAGTTTTTGTCCATCTTTTTAGTTTTTATGTTAAACGACAAAAATAACATTGGCAATAGTTTTTTTTTAACATATGGCCGCCATATCTAAAATTGTTCCTTAGACTTTAATCTTTATGAAAAACATTGTCCCCTAGGATCGGGGGGGGGGGGCTGCGCGTACAACCAGGGTGGGCTTCCCGACTATATGCCTAGTTTTCTTTTTTGTTGTACGAAAGCTGATAAAGGAAAGCTGGACAGTTTATATGGGCAGGCCATGTACTGCCACGTAGTTATTGCACTTAACGCGGCCAGGCTTGTAATTTGTAATCCAGCGCTCGGCGGGGCATTAGTTCGGAGAATAGCTGTTGGTTGCAGTCTGGTTTTTATTTCTTATATATTTAAAGGGATGTATAGAGGAGTTTGACAAAATATTACGTTAGTAAATAAATTCTATCTAATGTAAGATAATACATTTCAGTTCCAGCCATTTTGCTATTACAATAACATAAGTAATTGTTGTTTTGTTTTATTGGATTTATCATCTGCCAGACATATCAATGTCGACAGTGATTCTGATAACTGTAAAAATACACATTTCCTCAATAAAGAATGTTTAATTAGATGTGAAAGATATTCCAGAATGAACAATTATAAAACATAATTAAATATGGTAAAAAGTATTTTGTTATAACTTCGTTTACATAACAGTTATACAAGTTGTCTCAATTTGGTTTGCAAATTATGCGTGGCTGATTGCGTCACTATGCTATAAAGCTTTCTAAATCCGTCCTCGTCCTGTAGGAGAACAGCAGAGTGGAATCTGAACAGTGCATAGTGAAAGTATAACTAGGTAAAGTGGTTCCAATACACGTCACTCTTAAACTGACGTCACAATTTTACTATGTTTACATGAGTATATTATACAACGATGCTATAATGAAGGCTATTATTATTGAGTGCAGCGAGCGAGTGTTGTAACCATCCGAGGTAATATTAGCCATTATAGTGAGTTTTATACTATACTTTATATACGACTAACCTGTCTATAAAGTATAGAATAATACATAGTATAATACATACATAATATATAAACGCATAAAAAATGTTAACTTTTAAATTATTTATTTCTTTTCAACAAAATGTAAGTTAATGTTACTACAGTTAATAAACTGAACTGATGAGGGCATGTTTTGTGTTATAATATGATTAGCACTATTTTCAACGGTAGTAATACTATCAGCATTAGCCACTCTAACCACTCTACTCTGTAGAAGTAGAAGCCGTAGCATTGTTCCCTTGCTTTGAAATAGTTTCGGCTGTTATCATTTTATTTTTAACAGATTGGTCGATGTATCCTTCATCTACGAGTGAGGACTTCCAGCCTCCGTGACGCTCAATCCCGTAATATCACTACCTATATCCACGTATAGTGTAGTCGAAGATCTCCGAAAGCAATGACCGGTGTAAAGTTCAGGATTTGGCAAATTCAAATAAGTTGCTATTTGTTTTCCAAGTACAGTAAACTTATTTTTTCCAATTCGTTGAATGGTGCGTTTACGTCTTTGGTAATTTAAAAAAAAAATGAGCTTACTGTCACGTGCAATGGCCGAAAATCTATGTACTTTTTTACAATCCCATAAAATTGACCAGTAATGACAAAACTTCTTATCACTGTGGTTTTCGTTTTAGGTACAGTTATTAATAATGTTGTACTTAGATCTTTCACGTCTTCAATTTTCATTTCGTAGAGCTCATTAGAGCGACATGCACCCACAATTCCCACGATTAATACGACCTTAAATAAATGAATATGTTAGATTTGAGACATTTAGTATCTGGCAATCTTACCTTATGTAAAAGATAAACTCTATTAGGTGCTTCTTTTATAAATTTATTAATTTCTTCTGGTGCCAAAGTTTTGGCCTTTTCCGCTTCATATCCCTCAGATTTTATTTTCGGAAAAGAACGTAGTTTTCCATACTTTTCCAAATCTATGTCGTGTTTTATTTTCAAAACTGCTTTTAGCATGGAATAAAATGGCCATAATGAAGAAGATTTGTATCTGTCAGCTAAGTCAGCAAAATAGGCTAATAATACATTTTCAGAAAGCAAGTTAATGTTTTTCTGTATCCGCCAGTCAATAAAACTTTGGTACGCTTTATAATAAAATCTCTTTGCTTCTACTCTTTCAGTTATTTCTGGTGGAATACAGGGAATAGAATCTTCTGAATCACTTTCCATTCTTTCAACCAAAAACTAACACAATCAAACACAATTCCATAAAACCCGTTTTTACTTTGATTGGTTACGGCGTCTGTTTATTCTTTTTTCGCAGTTACCGATCTCTATGGCATTCTTAATATGCTCAAATAGACCGATTCATGCATAATTCTCTGATTAGTACACGAGGGGGTATAATGACCAGAATTCCCTCATCATAATTCCCTGTTGGATTAATTGATAGCATTATATACCAAAATTACCCATTTAATGTTCATATTATTTGTCGTATATAAAATATTTCGTCCACGACCCTTTTATAATATACCAATTATACTTGTATTTGTTCAATCATAATTATAAACATTATTCACCACTTCCAGTGATTAATTATTAATCACTATCTAGTAGTGATTAATGATTAATCCCTGGCAGGTACTTCTTCAATTATAGTGCAATCTCGCAACTTTTTAATAGAATTTATGGCCAGTTTCTGAAACGTTAAATGGAATTACTTATTAACTATCATAGCTGCAATTGTGTGAACAATTTTACTGTTATTATGAAATTTATGAATAGAAAACTTTATTTAACGTTTCAGGAGCAGAACCTTTTTCATCATACAATTTCGTTTTTAAATTTTATTGAGTAGGCCATTATGTGTCAAAAGAACGGCTTGTCAAATTAAATTTAAACGTCAACGTTATTTACATTGATTTTACGTATTACTCGAGAAGAATACTAGAATTAATGAATTAGTTAATTTCCTCAGTAAATAGTTTAACAAAAAACATTTAATAATCGTGGACAAAGTATAGTATTCTACTCACATATAATGGCTACTATCCACTCTGATGATTTACCATGAATAATAACCATCATTACATGTTCGTTGAATAATATACTATAATTAAATTCCTCACAATAATATTAATATTGGAAAACACGCTAATTAAACTTTACCCAATTTCTTTAACTAATCAAATCAACAAACTAAAACAAAATCAGTTAAATGTTCAACAAAATAACAACACAATGCAAAAGTTTGCAATTTTGTCATATTCCTCTTGGTTTCCTATTCTTCGATTAGATGTCTAGAGTCATTTGCGTTCCGGTTTCGAGTTTTTGGCTCTCGTCAACGCAAAGCAGACTCGGACAACTTTGACGTTGCGAACTCCTTTTGCACTTAATAAAATCGAGCAATACAAAGTCACTGACTTGTAAATAATATGAGTGGGTCCTTCCAACGGCATTTGCAACAAACGTTTTATAGAAGCCTCGATTAGGCAAATATTACTGATGGGTTAATTGGTTTGTCTGTAAGCAAGAATGTGCGCACATGTATAAAATAGATATCACAGCCCCACAAAAAAAAAAAAAAAAATTGAAACTGCTATCGAGACAACTGTATCCCTGTGTAATTTTAGACGCTGAATTCGACTACTTTCCATTGAAAATCAGCCCCATGAGTGGGTGAAAACTACTCATACAACAGGAAACTTGAAAAAATGCAGTGATTGTAAAAAAAGCTTACGATGCTTGGAAAGAGTGAGTACCTGCATTAGTTCCGATGCGATACTCAAAATCTACCCCTATAGAGTGGCGGAAACCACCTCTTTATTAAAATTACAAGGACAATCAAGAAAAAAAAAAGGTAATAACAGAAACAATGAACGCCCCAATAAAGAGCCCAACTTGACATATACTTAATCCGCATCCAACACTCGCATGCGGTTGTCAATGCGCCACCTACCGGCTGGTCAAAAAACCATATAGTCAGAAAATTATATAGATGTTTTTTCTGAATTTTTAGACGATTTTTTTTAGAGGCCAAATAAATAAGTAATAGTATTTTCAGAGAATTCTTTTTATGAGTCATCTAAGCAACTGCAATTTAAATTTAGGCCACTCTATGGGGGTAGTATTTGAGCATCGCATCGAGACTAATGCAGTTACATACTGTTTCTAAAATAACTGGGCATCGTAAGCTTTTTTGGCAGTTTTTTAAATTTCCTGTTTTGTGAGGGGTAGTTTTCACCCACTCATGGGGATGATTTTCAATGGAAAGTAGTGTTAACTCTGTATTTATGCGTTATATACTTGAATGTTTATATTTAATTCGATTTATTGAGATACAAGACTATTCGTGGAGTGTTAAGTCATTTTTACACTGTTTAATAATTTTCTGACTATATAGTTTTTTGACCTGTCGGTAGGTGGCGGATTGACAACCGCATACGAGTGTTGAATGCGGATTAAGTATACGTCAAGTTGGGCTCTTTATTGGGGCGTTCATTGTTTCTTTTATTACCTTTTTTTCCCCGATTTTCCTTGCAATTTTAATCTAGGGGTGGTTTCCGCCACTCTATGGGGGTAGATTTTGAGCATCGCATTGGAACTAATGCAGTTACTCACTCTTTCCAAATCACTGCATTTTTTTAAGTTTCCTGTTGTATAAGGGGTACTTTTCACCCACTCATGGGGGTGATTTTCAATGGAAAGTAGTGTTTATGCGTTATATACTTGAATGTTTATATTTAATTCGATTTATTGTAATTTAAGACTATTTGTGGAGCGTTAAGTTATTTTTATCATGTTTAGGGAGCGTTTTTTAGCGCTAGGGATTGATTTTGGGGGTGGACGATTTTTTTTTGACCTCGGATTCGGATTCAGCGTCGAAAATTACATAGAGATACAGTTGTCTCCATAGCAGTTCCATTTTTTTTTTGTGGGGCTGTGTATTGCAGTCGTTTGCGACACAAGCTATATGTTGGACTAAAATCAATTCTTTTTAATAAGACAACTACCGGGTAATATCAGTCATGGACGTAATTACGAAAATACTTTATATTGTATTTAATGATTTCTCGAAGTAAGTAGTACAAATTTTAATTAACGAAGAAAAAGGTTTGTTAGTTTATCTGCTACATGAGGCACGAGATACTTCCCTTTTGATTTCGATTACAATTAATTGCTTTATAATAGACAGACTGCACTCTCTTTGTTTTTCACAGCCAAAGGAAGTTGCCAAGAAAGCTGCATCTAATAAAGTCCTGAACCAGATAATCAAGAAGTTTCTTAACAAGTGCAGTTGCATTAAACTTTCTCGCATAATTTGAAAACAGTTTTAACCTGATTTTCTTCATATTCGCAACAAAATTTCTCCATTCAACTGCTTCAGCTGTAACAAAGTTCGACGTGATGCCTAACTTTGTGATGGAATAATACATTTTGAAATTATATGAGATGAAAATTCATTCTTCGTAGTCGAAGCAAATAAAAACAGTCTGATAAATTTACGATTTAAAGGATGGAGGTTAGAAAAAAGGAATATCAATTTTATGGAAAATTAGCAGGTTCCGTAATCTTATATACAGAATATTCAGTTTAATCGTCACCCCATGATGCCAACTTAATTTGCGAAGTACGTATTGAATATAGTCTTTGGTGAACCATTAAACTGTGTAACATTTTAAAACGAGTTGGAAAGTCGAATTTCAATATATCTATTATCAAGTAAAAATAATATCGTAGCGTACAGCAACTTGGTAAATTTATAACCACACTTTGAAAAATACTATTCTTTTTTGTTTTACTTTTTATTAAAAAATGGAAAAATAATTATGTTATTTTTTAATCAAACTAAACATTTATCAATCACCCATTTGTAAATCTTTTTCATAAATGTAACATGGGTTGCAACAAGCAACTGGTAAATCTAAAGTAGTAGCACGTATAAGGAATACAATTTATGTTAACAAATTGACAATTTCTCTTGTGAAAAAAAATGGAATAGTATATAGAACAATAAATTAGCATATTCAAGTTGTGTCTGAACATTCTGCGTTCATAAAAGATGACCCAATTTTCCCCATGAATAATAAGCTGGATTACCAGCCAAGGGGATGACGAATTTATCTGGTTCCAATCATACAGCCTATCATAATAAGGAAACAATTAAGAAATTGCTGTACCAATAAAATATTTTTAACGCAGAAAAATAAGAAAGGATGTTTGCCCAGATACCAACAAGATTTATGTACGAGAAATCATTTAAATCTAGTAAAAATTTATCTTTAACAGTTTATAGACCAAGATCCATGTGGGTTGCGAACCTGGGACTCTTGGTCAAGAGCGTAAGAACTACATCAGCACCTGCCACGTGAAAAAACGTAAATTTTTACATTGCAAGTGATTAGTTGAAGTCATATTTCCACGGTTGGATATTATATTATGGAATGTATATTAATAGAACATAAAAATAGAATTAAAAGGAAAAATCATTTCACGAGATTTCTATTCAATTACAAAAACATAAATAAAAATAAAAAAATTTTTTTCAGATTTAAATAATTAATAAATTGTTTATTTACTGATCGACTTTGTTCAAAAGCTAACACTTACTTTCCAATTTTCAACACAATCAGACTATTCTTTCTTAAGTTATCGTGCTTACAAGAAATGTAACGGATGGATAGACGGACAGGCAGATAGGCAGACAGATGAACATTTTGAAATCTGTTCAGAATTCGTTTACTAACACAATAATAATGGGGTATTTTCCATTTTTTTAAAATTCAGTTTTGGTGATATACACCAAGTAATGTTATTATTTTAACAATTACTTCATATACAATTTAAATCAGAACAATAATTTCATAAATAAAAATAAGAAATAAGAATACGCCCGTCTAGACACAGATTTCAAATGATTTTATTTGGCGGGAAATAATTTAACCAATAATAGACAGCTTTGGCTTAGACTGTAACTATCTTATATGATGCCAAATGGTGTATTTCTTTACATTATTTTACCTATAACACTTTTATTTTGCTCAATATCAATAAATATTATATACATATATTTAGAAGGAATTAAAATGTGTGTTTGTTATTATTTAGGAGTTATTTTAAAAATGTAAACAAAACTCGCGGCGAGGATTATGTGGCAACATTGTATAAAAACGGCTCTCCCCCTTTTCCAACTTTGCTCGCATGCTGTCAATAGTCACTTCTTGTCACAATGCAAGTGATAGAGGCATATTTGATTCGATTTATTTGTTGTTTGTTTATGTGACGTTTGATTTGTTATTTTATATTTTATCAATAAACTATTAAGATGGAATTTGAATTTTGTGAAAGAAGATTCATCCAATTTGCGCAAAGTTTATTATGACATGATATATTCTTTCTATAAAGAAAATTTGGATTTTTGAAGAGATGGGATCAGAAAAGTTGGAAGCTTGCCACCAAGAGCTGTTTTCTTTCGTGCTGACAAAGTGAATACAATCAGTAAGTAACCAATAGAGATTAAGGATTTCAAAAATATCTCAATTTGATTGGCTGTTTAGTGATTGCAATAAGTTCGTTCAGTACGAACGAAAACAAACAAAAGTTCTTCGAATATCCATATTTTTCGGAGCAGTTAAAAAAATTTTTTCCGGAGAACATTTGTGTTAGCGCAATTTAAAAAAAAACGCATTTTAAATGACATTATCTATTATTTAAATTACAGCAAATACCTGGATAAAAGAAACTGAAATTCTTCAAATCAACACGACGCGTTAAATTACATTTGACATTTGACTATCCGTTGACATTGTTGCCATATATTGCTAAATATGTTTTTAAAAATCTAATCGGTATTAAAAATTATTTAAAATATTTAATAATTCACGTCTATTATTATTTTTTACATCCCAAAATAAATTTCGTGGAAAAATATATTAAAATTGATTTAATAAATAAGCTTTATACTCCTGTTTTCTTCAATTATCCTTACTAGAATTAAAGAAGGAATTTCAACTTGGCAACACCACACTGTTTTGTATAAAACCATTCTATCAACAAATCCATACAGACTACCTACGTCATCGGCCAGTTACCTACCTCACCAATTTAAAACACCTGTTGCGCCACTTATTTTAATTTCAGTTTTCTCAAAAAATTGATAATTATTTTCGCGGAATTCTGTATTGGTAGGCTTGTTTGTACATATTCTATGATATTATTCAATAAAAAAAATAATAAATACCATTTTTCCGATTTTATAAATGTGCCGATCGAATGTAATATACTCTTCATTTTCGTATTTGCGAAGAGTATATATAAGACTTCTGAAAATTGAATTGTAAAAGGTGTAATCACTTAGCTTCTAACCTATAAATCGAAACATTGTATTTTTAATAGGTGAAAAAAATTCTAACAGATAAAGTTAAAGGATAAAGGGGTCATAACTTTCAGAACCTAGCGTGGTATTTTTTAAAAATTCCCGACTAAATCATATGCCTCAATATTCCACACTCGCAGCGTATAATTACTTATTTCTAAGAGGTCCACTTGCTATCAAAGCCGTTCGGGTGGTTAGCCACATCCACTTGTGAAATATTATCCTGAACGTATGGCCACACGGTCGTGCCAAAACAGACCGCCTCAAACCTTAAATTGACCATTCCCAAAGCCCGCCAGTTCTGTAGCAGGGCCCTAAAGGCCTCGGTGTGCTTTTACGATCCTGCATTAAAAACTCAGGTCGGCACGGCAGCCCCGGAATCCGGAATCAATTGCAGGCAACTATAAGGACACAAATAAAGCAGTGCTAGAGTTATGGGCCGAGGCCCAAGCAGCACACGACCATAAAACTGGTGCATTATTAGAGTTATCGATTCGACCCTGCTTCGCAGCACCATAAATCTGGAGTGCCATGGCCGTGTGTCTGCACACTTGTCATGATACAGGACTACATTGCGGTCCGAATTTACAGAATAGGTGTACTAGAGATCTTGATCAATTCACTTAGCATACCATTATCTAATCACAAAGCCGGATGCTGATACGGGAAAGGCCTATATCACAAGAACGAATATATTAATAATATTCGAAATGGTAATCTTGCCAGGTAGCGAATTATCATAGCTAAATACAGTAATAGTACAGTCACTAAAGGTTTTAATTTAGATATATTGTAGTATGAATTAAATATCGATTTTTTTATGATTTAATAGTAAATGCATCAAAGAAATGCTTCTGTTCTATTTTTATGTTATTTTTATTTTTTATTGTATTTTCAGTTAAAATATCCAACGGGCATAAGCCCAATTATAAGATAATACATACATAAAGTGAAAAAATGCAAATTACGGTATTTTTAGCTATAGGGAATACAGGGATTATGCATAAATATAGAAATGTACAACTAAACTTACATATCACATCAATTAAAAACATTCAGCAATCAACCTCTGATTTAAATACACTACTACATAATCTAAGTAAACTCGTACATACACAATACAAATGTATATACATCAATAGGATAACTATTCAAAATACCTTTTAATTTCAATAACACTGCAGGATAGTATAATTAGTTTGCTAGTTGAGTATCATATGATACAAAGGAGAACGTTTATATAAGCTTGTCTTATGTTCCTTTTGCTCGAACAGATGCTTTTACCCCCGGGTACATGAAAATTTAGCATAGGAAGCTTGCCTTTTCAGGCAGTGGTACCCAAAATAAAATCAATTGGAGTTGAAAGAGAATGAAATTTCGAGAAAAACGAAGTTCTATGCAGTTTTCAGTGACTTTTTATATCAAAGGAACAGTTAGAGGGCGTTTTTGACAAATGATGAATAAGAAGAAAAATATAAAATTATGTATTTTGCTGACGTTTCGAAAACCTAATCTGCTCCCTTTCTCAAAGCTTTATTACAAAATCTTTTATGTGCTGTGTATATTAAATACACAGCTTTAAGAATATATTTGTTATAGATACTTACTACTTACCCAGAACTGTTGATATAGTTGATAGTTTTATTTTAAGCAATGTTAAGTTTGTTAAGTTCTCTTTTAACATAGGTGAAGCGCACGTGACGTTACAAATGGAGCTTGGAGGTAAAACAAATTTAACCTTGTTGCTATTTGTTGTTTAGATAGATAGATAGATAATTGTTTATTTGTTCCATATCACAAAAAAATACATTATTGGTGTGGAACGTGTCAATCATATCTCTAGCTTATTCAAACACACAATATTAAAAAATTAAAAATATTAAAAATGTTCACACTCACTATGAAATTACCGATATAACATTATACTATTAAAAAAATTGGCATATTAAATTAAAGAAAACGTATATAGTACACGCAAATTAGATTAAAAAACACTCAATAGGAGAAAAAAATTATAAAGTAGTAATATTTGAGATGCGTACTCTAGATAGGGTTAGAAATAGATATCCGAAAAGTTCCCCCTCAATTTAGGTGTGGAACGTCCCTTTTTTGCAAAGAACCACCCCCAACGGGAACTTAAAGCTGGTTTTTCACCGGCACAAAAAAAATCTGATCACTCGACATATCATTTTATATGTATTTTGGCGCGCTGAATCCAAATCATCAAGATTTTTCGAGGAATAAATTGACAGTAGGGAAAAATCTGGATGACTTGCTTAGAGCAAAATACATATAAGATGATATGTCGCGTGATTAGTTCAGAAATTTTCCTTTTTTTGTGCCGGTGTTATTTTCGGTGACAACATTCCACTGGAAATTTTATTATTGATTCTTATGTATTATGACCTGATTAGGAAAAAAATATTTGCACTCAAAAATTCTGGTGCGACAAAAGTTATATGAACTTTTTGCCGCGCTTTCACGAATTTTCTACTTATCTACTAGTAATCGAATGGGAAAAAATACCAGTTTATTTGAAATAAAATTCTTAAAGAATATAGACTTCACCGATACGTATAGGTCAATCCGCCAACGCCATCTTGGAAAAAAAAATAGAAAACACCTAAAATGACCGAAAAAATCAAAATTGAATATCTTTTCGTTAAGAAGGAGTAATTTGACCAAAGATAGCAAAAATAAAACTTATCTACGGTCAAATATAATGCACCAAACCCGGACGTTGTAAGTCGAATAGAACGGTCAAAAATGGCGGACGAAATAAAAATTTTTAATTCTTTTTCTTTTTTTTTTCGATTGTAGGTTCTGTTAAGTACTTTAAGGGGATACAGTTCTTTTTTATTATTTAAAAAAAGTGCATTTTTTACAATTTTCAAAGATGCATTTTCTTTGACCCTCATGGATGCTGATCATATATTCATATATTATTATTATTATCATGCGTATGCTTAATACATTTCCTTCTCAAATTGATGAAGTTTCATTTTGTATTAAATTTTTAAGTTATACGAGACTTTCTATAGTATATTTCATTTTGTTTCGATGAAAATCGGGTGAAAAAAAGGAAAGGAAAGTCAAAGAAAATCCGTGAAATCGCGTCAAAAAGTGCATATAAATTTTGACGCACCAGGAATTTTTGGGCGCAAATATTTTTTTCGTAATCAGGTCGTAATACATAAGAATCAACTATAAAATTTCTAGTGGAATATTGTCGCTGAAAAAAATTGAATTAAATCAATTCGGCTGTACTAGTAGTGGTATAATAGTTAAAAAATTCCTATGCACCGTTCTACGAACACACTGGTCTGCTTAAAATTTTACTGCTTCAATATTTTTTTCTTTTTCTTTCTGTTGAAAATTGGCTGTAATTTTGTTTTCTTCTCACCCGAAAGAAAATTGAATTTCCTAACGGAATCACTTTTCCATTTAAAGAAATAAACATGCTAAATAAAAAGTAATAAAACGACTAGCATGACAAAAGTACATAAAATATACTCAAATTTAAAAGCTTTATTATGGAAAATAAAACGTTACAGGGTGTTACGTGCCTCTTATATAACCTGGCATAAAACAAATTAGTATGCAGTGTATTATTTGTGATTGCACATAGCACAGGGGTGTGTTTTCAGTCCTTTTAGTTAACATTGTGTACTTACAAACTGAGTCAACTTTTTATTCGAGAAGGGATTTCTAGCTCCAGTGAGCATTAAATTATATACCTTAATGTACCTACGAGTCATTTATTATGACAAATTAGGACGTATGTAGTACAAAACCAAATCTTTGATAAGACCTTACGAATAAGGATTTGCGCCTAATACTCTCATATATCTAAGTAAATCTAGGAAGCAATTACGTTGGTACGCTAAGTTAAGAGAATTACGGGCTAAATGTCTCGTACGCTTATCAACTACCTAACAATTTAATACATGTCACGAGGGCCTCTTTGTCTCTCACACATAAGCGGTCATGGAGAATGTTAACTAAATTATAGGAGTGGACCTAAATAGCTAGTTTCCACACAAAATAATGATGAAAGCCAGTCCATTGTTGAATATTCATTGTAAATCGTGCAATCTCATTTTTTAAATTTAATTTGACAAGCCGTTCTTTTGACACATATCGGCCAATCAAATTTAAAAACGAAATTGTATGATAAAAAGGGTCTGTTTCTGAAACGCTAAATAAAGTTATTTATTCATAAATTTGACAATAACAGTAAAATTGTTCACACAATTGTAGCTATGACAGTTAACGAATAATTCCATTTAATGTTTCAGAAAATGGCCATAAATTCTACTAAAATGTTGCGAGGTTGCACTCGAATTGAAGGAGTACCTGGCCGTGACTTCTTATACACAACTGACTGAGCTCACTCAGTGCAGTGAATAATGAAATCATTATTCATTGCAGAAAATAATGGATAGCATTATCCTTGAGGAAACACATACATAATGAATCCATTATTTAATAGTCGTGGACAAAGACATTTATAATGGGCCCAGGAATAATCATTCATCTAATCACATGAATCTGATATTAGATTTGGGAAATAATGGTTGAAAGTCGAGGATTTTTGCACATAAAGAAAAGTATTTATATTTGTATTAGCGTTATCAAAATTTTACCACGATGCTCTTATTAAATATAAAATTCTGCGTCTTTTGAATTGCAATATGTGACACTTTCATCAAACTGTATGAATGCTGAAAAATTATATAAAATCGGTTGTCTTCTTAATAGTACAGTAACTAGAGATTTTAACTTCGGATAATATCATATGAATTAGATTTCCACTTTTTGATAATTTAATAAAGAATGCATCAAAGAATAGTTTTAAGAAGAAAAGTTTCTATGCAACTTTTTATATACATTGATATTCTTTAAGTTACAATGACTTGAAAATTGCGATTTTAGTTTGGGGTAAAAAGAGGAATTTCAAAACGGTTTTTATCAAATAACTTGAATAGTATTACATTTAGTGGAAAATTGCTGGAGACAAATAAGAAAGTTACTAAACCTAAGATAAATTTCGTTCCAAAAACCCGATTCTTGTTAGTATATAGTAGCATCACCGAGATATTCAATTTCTTTTTTGTCCTCAGAAAAAAATTCCATCCGCCATATTGAAGCCGCCATTTTGAAACTTTTCATTTTGACCTCAGATTCGTAAACTGCGATCTCAATAACATACTACGTTTCGAAAATAAATCGGCAATACTTTTGCAACTATTGAATATTAAATTCGGTCAAATACAAATTAAATACGTCGGCTCAAAGTGCGCGACATTGTATATAAGGTGACCATATCAGTATATTAATTAATCTGTTACTCTTTTAGGATTAACTGTTTTTATACATATGAGGTGTAATTATGAATTTATTATAATTCTTTATTAATATATACGCAAAACATATTTGGTAGATAAAATCCCATTATATTCAGTTATAATATACAAATTATTTGCATAAAATGTGTGATGCAAATATGGCTACAAATTTTATGTCTCGCTGGTAAAACGAATCAGAATGCAAAATAATATAATTTCCAATTAAATTGAAAACATTTTCATTGTTCTATTCAAAGACCAGTTGCTACATATTTATTTACCTCCTTTTATTCTTTGTAAATCTCTACCTACATTTTAAAACATATAAAGATCCTAAAAAGATATTAATTTGTAATATAATTGCAGCAATCATATTCATTTGACGACCACTTGGAGAGAACAAATATAACTTCGTGGACAAATATAACAGTTAATCACTGAATTTACCTTTTTGCTGAAAATATAAAATATAGTTTTGCTAAAATAATACTTCAAGAAATTAACTTCTCTAAATTTGTAAGTACCTATGTACTGTGCATGTTGGTTATTTGATTATTTTCTCGAAGCTTTCTATGTCAGCCTAATTTTTTATGTTCAGCAAAAAGGTAGATATTCAGTGATTCGAATAATAGAGAAAAAGAATCAGGGCTTCCTTTTAAAAAACATGTTTTAAAATTTGCATAATAAATTGAAGAGAGTACAGTGGTACTATTGTTCAAACGTTTCTATGCACTGTTATATACACTCCAAGCAAAAATACGTTTGAATTCGTCATTCATTCATTGTCTCAATATCGATATTAGGTAATAAGGTTTAATTGAATTGGGCGGCCGACGCTGACGGTTAAATCTTATTTCATAATTTTTAACGAAATTTTTAGGGTGCTAGGCGCTTCGATTTTTTTTAATGTTTTTTCATGCTTTGAGTAAACATATCCATATTTTTTAAATTTCAACGTCATTCTCATTATCAGAGAATCCTGAAAAATCACCATATATCTTTCTGCAAAAATATTGTTATTACGGCGACCATATTGGATTCACTATTCTGAATCCTAAATTTGTAAGATCAGATTCGGTGGTTCCTTTTGTAGGTTGCTGCGGTTGTCGAAATTGACTTGACTGATAATGCTGTCAACTTCTTCAGAAGAATTCTAAAGCTCCTCGTTATATACCTTGGCGCTGCTTCTCTTCGTTGCTCATTCGTTGTGACTGTTTAAACCACAGGTGCTTGGCAAAGCCAGTCTACATGTGTTACTTAGTCGATACCCATCTTCTCTATTGAAGTTGTCCCCGTTTATCAACATTTCTAGTGATTCTCTATTGGGTAATAGCACATATTTCTATTCAATATTTTGTTCTCGTAGTCGATTTTATGGTTCTCAGTCTGATGAGCATGTTCTGCCACCGTCGACTTATCTCTGTACCCGAGTCTTGTGTTTCTCTGGTGTTCTTTAATTCTGCACTGGATTCTACGCCCTGTCTGTCCGATGAACTCTTACCACATGAGCACTACAATTGGTAAACACTCTTGGCTAGTAATCTAAGGATAGGGTCCTTGTTTGGAAGCACTTTTTTGTTTACTGTTCGGAAACTTACGCCTATTTTATTCTTCAATAAAGTCTTCTTCAACCTATCTGTGACTCCAGACACATAGGGAAGACGCGCGTAAGTAATAGGTCGTTCCTGTTCTTCTCTGGTTTTTGATAATTCATTGTATATCCCTTTATTCTTACCGATTTTTCTTTAGAGCTTGTTGGTCGTTTCTGGGTTGTTCTGGTTTGCATTCGTCGTCACATATTATATTGGCTCTGGAGAACAATGTTCTAATTAATGACTTCTTCTGTTGTAAATGATGATGAGATGTAGCATGCGGGCAATGATCGGTATGTATTTGCTATCTGTAGACGCCATGAGACAGCCTATCGTTGCTTCATCGTTTCACCGATACATCTAAGAAAGGAAAAACTCCCTCTTGTTCAAGTCGAATTTGGCAACCACGGCAACATCCGGAAGAAATCAGTTTATTACTCCTAAAATACCTAAGTATCAATTCTAATGCAATTCCATGAAATTTTACAACGGCGCCTTCTCGGTTAAATACTTTGTTTCCAATTTCTACTCTCCTTACACTGAATGTAGCTTGATGAAGTTGTTGTGACACCACCAAACCTTGCAGTTTAAGAAATATTTCATAGAAATCGCTTAAGCCAATCAATCCACAGAATTCGTTGCACATATAAAAAAGCATGCATACGGGTCTAATTTAGAATCGTCTTCTTTTCTATATTTTTTGAGGTCGGTTAGAAATAAAATATCAGGAATGATACGTTCTTTACTACTATTACATAGGTACTGAAAGTGGTCGTTTGCTTTTCATTAGAAAATTTCTATACATTCTAAATTCACATAATAAGAATCCTACCCCATAGATAGGCCAATTCAGTCGAATACACTTTTTAATGAGACCAAATTAATGCCAAGAATGCGGATGCTACGGATCGTAAAGCTAGAAGGTTAAAGATTTTCTTATACCTATAGGCTGGCACACTCAGCAAAGCTACGTCGTTTTGTTGAGCGGTCCTAATACAATTCGAGCCTCTCGACCCTCAAGAATAATGAAATATTATAGCTCTAATGATAATAAGAGCCAATCTGAGTTTAACCAAAAATAAACAACTCTGAATTTTACATCAAATATTTTTTAATCTAAACTTGAATATATCATATATTAGATCGTTCTAGTTTGTATTTAGAGTTTTATAGTAAATCATTTTTTGTTTGCATGGCCTTTCTACGCTTTCGTATATATCAGTCATCAATCAAAAAAAAATAAAAAAATAAAAAAAATTGAAGTTTTGCAAATTGGTTGTCAAATGCCTGACAGACAAAATTTTCACTAATAAAAACAAATAGAAATCACCTATCTAGTAATTAAGCCTGTATACTCTATGGATAGTTTAAAGTAAATAACGTTTTATTTGCTTATATAATTAAACTAAAGAATATCTCTTATAGGATTTCCCAAACTGCAGAAAAAAATATGAAAAATGAGAAGACAATATATCTAGGAATATATAAATTTTAAATCCTTGCATTCTTCCGATAACCTACTTCTGGTTATGCTAGAAATTAAGAAGCCCTAAAATGAATCTTTTTAAAAAATAACTATATATTCAATCACTACTGAGCATCTAATTAAAATATCGATTTTTAATCTTTGTAATTTTCTGACATCCCGCATGTGGTTATGGTAGAGACAAAGCTGAAAATGAATTTATTTACAAAAACCTCTTAAAGATTTTAATATAACACGACTCACCTCGAAAAATTAAACTAAAATTCTGATTCTTTTAAATGCTTTGAAACGTACGTTTCTTGCCCTTGTTATGAGCTCATCAGAAAGACATGAAGCCAGAATATTTCAATCGCGAATCAGAAGTAGACTACTGAAAGAATGTAAAGATTTTAAATTAATATTTTCTTAGATAGATTGTCTTTAGATTTTTCATGTTATTCTTTCTTCTCTTTGCGAAATCCTATGAAAATATTCTTTACTGTATTTGGAGTGGCGCAAATAATAAACCTACACATACATTCAGTAACCTGACTTACCTTCTAGAAATCAATCAAGAAAATATCACGCACAGGTAATAAATCAACTGTATACCGAATATTATTTATTATCACTGTCTATCAAGCTTCTCTTAGCTTATATGTCTGTAGAAAAAAGATAGATTCATCCCTTGACGTTTCGCATGCGACTAAAGACTAAAAGCTTTTTTTAAATCTAACTCTCTGGAGTACAGAATAGTTGCCCCGCAATAGAATCTACTGAGAACTTGATATGTGCAATAAAAAGTAGTGCTTTATCATTCTAAAGAAATCTAGAATCAATTTGTCAACATGAACGAAATCAACGCTCACATAACTGTAATGGAATTAACGTGTAGCTGAAAGACTTCTTAAAAATAAGAGAAATGAAAATTTAATCATTTTAAATTTAAAAAAATACAGTTTTAAAAATATATGTTCTGGGTCAAGTAAGTGAAATAAAGGACTTAATTTATCAGGATTAAGTTTAGAATTAATCGAGTCCTGGGAAGATTAAAGTTGACTTAGTGATACAGTGCATACAGAGTCCCGGGTTGAATCCGGTCTAGGGTATGGGTAGCGTTGTTAATGTGTTGCCGCGATTGTAACAGTGGGCTAGTCCTCTGTTGACAACATGGTTAGTCACTGTTAATTATCTCTCCTGAGTTCGAGTCTGAGCTGCGGCGGATGGCAATGTCACAGAGAATGGTTATTGTCTCTGTGTGTGTGTATCCTGATTGAGTAGTAGAAGAGCTATAGTGGAAGTAAAAAGTCGGGATTTTCTCAAAAAAAAGCAAAATCGTGCTAAAGTTATGAAACCTGTTCCTTCCCCCATTTTCGTGGGTGCTGAACACGAATAACCGAGTGAAAAAAGTTTTTATGCGCACCCCCTGAAACGGACAAAAACCGCCCCTTTTTGCTTATTTCTCATATGACAGATTGGCATCGACTATTTTTGCTTTGTTTTTTCATGGGGATATAACAGATGCTGAATGGTGATGTCAGGTAGAAGACCGCAACCGCTTCTAAGGAAGGTATATACCCTGTCCGGGAGTGTAAAATTAGTTCTTTTCTTTTTTTTTCTTGTTAAAGTAAAAAATTATATTATATTATATTATATTATATTATATTATATTATATTATATTATATTATATTATATTATATTATATTATATTATATTATATTATATTATATTATATTATATTATATTATATTATATTATATTATATTATATTATATTATATGAAGAGCTAAGTGGATAAAGGTGTTATGTGACATTTTTGAAAATTTTGAGATTTCTACACAGACAACTATTTTAACTTATAATCTATAATTTCAATAAGTTTTTGGGATAATAAACCTTTCCTAAATGCGTTTTAATGTTTGATAAAGGTGTTATGTACATATGGTTTTTATATAATTTAATGGATAAATGTGTCATGATCACATACCACCTTTATCCATTACTGTGCGATATTAAATTGTTTTAATCCAAAACACTTTGCTTTTAAAGTTATGTTATAATGACATTAATGTGACAAGTTGTGTTAAGTGTTTCTTACTATTATAGTGAAAATGGCCAGTCGTAGTAAACTGATATTACAAATGGCAATGAATAAACGATTTCATGAATCATGTAAGATGTTTATAAATTGGCTGATATTTGGAAATAGTGCTTATAGTGTTTTAATCCATATATTCATTTCGTTCAATTTCGAAATTGTATGAGATGGTACAAGAGTCGAGATGGTACTTGAGTATCTAATTGCTGTAAACACATTTATACCTTTTGGCAATTCAGCAGAAATCAGTCACATAGTAGCAATTTCTTCCCAGGCAAGTTTTAATAATGTTTTAAAAACAAAACATTATCAATATAAAATGCAATAATAAAATACGAATTTACCAAAGTATTCTAGCAAATTAGTCTGTAAATCAGAAATACTGGAAAGTGACGCTTTGCGGTGTTGATTTTTTTACAAACATTTTTATGCTGACAAGTAGAAGAGGGCTGGTAGAAATTTTTATGACAAGAGCAAAACTGATATCTGGTATGGCTTCTGCCCACCCAATATTTGAAAGAGCATTAAATTGTTTAAGGCAAATCTGGCGAATTCCGAAATTCTTGCGGAAAAAATAATAAGTATGATAATTACGCCAATCAAGTCAAAGATCATTTGGGTTTGTAAGGTTATCGTTTAAGAATTACAGGGTTCGCTATGCTTATATCTATTGGGTTATCTGTGAAAAATCCCTGCCTACCCAATAAAAATGCTGAAATTACGTCCATGGTAATCAAAATTGTTTAATTGAGATCATGAAATGACTCACATTTTTTCCCAAATGTGATGCTGGAAATAATACTAAAGAATACGGAGAAAATTACAAACTAGCTTTCGAACAACAAAAGCGTGACGGAGCAAAAGTTAAGTAGATAGAACGATTTGCTTTCTTACTTTAGATCTTCAGCAAACCATGCCGCTGCCAAAATTAAGTACATCGAAAGCATTTTACCTTCGTCAAATGTGGTTTTACAACCTTGGCATACATACATTGAGGAATACTTTTTCACATGGACTGAAGATATGGCCAGCCGTGAAAGCCTAGAAGTTGCTAGTTGCTTACATACCTTTTCACAAATTTACAATGAATATTTCCAAGAAAAGATCGATCACATTATAATATGGCCCGACTCCTGTGGTGGACAAAATAAAAACTTCAATATCATTACACTTTACCAGTTGTTGATTTTAAAGAGAGAATATAAAGTTATCGACCATAAATTTTCGGAGGTGGGACATTCATATTTAGATTCAGACAGAGACTTTGGCAGAGTCGAGAAAATTTTGAGGAAACATCAAAACATCTACGTCCCGGACCAGTATCGAGAAATTTTAAGAACTCCCAAAGACGCCGTTGTCATAGAATGAAGAATCATTTCAAGGATATTGATGGAATTGCCTCAAAACTCAATTTGTACAACAGGAAGAAAAAGTTGAACAATGAAAAGGTTTATTTTCGCGACGGTATAAAATGGCACCTATGGGTGCTACTATTACATCACTAGATGAAATGACTCCATTTTACAAGGTCGATATTTTAAAGAAAAGGAATATGCATAAGATAAATTCGGACGGTATTGCTCTAGTCGTTATAACAAAAAAGTTTTCGCCTAAAAACTTTCTAGTTAAATTACTCAATAACGTGTTTTTATGACATAACACCTTTTTCCACTTAGCTCTTCATATTATATTATATTATATTATATTATATTATATTATATTATATTATATTGTATTATATTATATTATATTATATTATATTATATTATATTATATTATATTATATTATATTATATTATATTATATTATATTATATTATATTATATTATATTATATTATATTATATTATATTATATTATATTATATTATATTATATTATATTATATTATATTAAAAACAGAAGTATTTACCAATAATATTCTCTTCCTTACATCGCACTTTAAGGAACATGCATTTCAAATCCTTGCGAGGATAGATTCATTTTTGATGAGGATGTAAAATGGACAAATGGTTACTTTGAAACCACTCCCACTCGATATACAAATTAGAAAATAAAAAAAATTCATTTTCCACCCTCTGGAGGGGGGACGACCAATCCCCTGAGATTGTCGCAATTCACTCTTACCATTGTCCTTACCATTCCTTAATTATTGTGGTCTAAACCTAGGGCAAGCGTTTTCTCTCACTCTTGGTCTCGTTTTGTATTTTGTATTGTTTTTCCACAGATAAAGTAAGAGAAAATCCTATACACTGTTAGGGTATGCTTCCAAAGAAAGTTGGAGCTCTCTAAATAGTAGATTGTACTAACTATTTTGAAAATGTACAACTGATAATCATGACAATCACGTCGAGATAATTTCGCGACGTGTACCTTACCATTTTATCATGGTATGATTTATTGTTATTAATACATCATAATGTAAGATAGTATTACGTGCCTATGTACTTTTATTACGTGGATTATCGTGAGGCTTTTGATAATTTAAAATAAAGCAATCTGAAGGATGTATAATTGAAAATGAGGATACCAAAATTATGTGCCCATTTCGTGAAAAAACTGCTTTGGTAAAACTAAGCAATACTAACTAACAAATGTAACAGTTGAAAAGTTTAGAGTTGAGTGCGCTAGAATTAAAGGTTGAAGATTTTGTTAAATAAAAAGAAAAACAAGCATTTTAAGTTAATGATGTCAAAGCCAAATAGGTAACAGCGCAATGTGTGGCGAATGTGCATTTGGACTATCTGAAAGGAGCAAGGATACCAAAAGCTAAAATGGAAGTTATCGAGAAGTTATTTGAAAGAAAAAGTTTATTCAACAAGCTATATCAGAGAAGAAAATTATTATCACTAAAATGTAACATGGATGAAAAATTATCATTACCATTTTAAATTTTTTATCAAATTCGACTGCATAATTGAGAACAACTGGTGTGAAACTGGAGAAATCTGTCATCTTCAATTAACAAAGGATGAAAACTCTAATCCTCTTATAACGACATTGGAAACTATGAACACTAACTTAACCATTCAATTGGTAAAATTATGACTTCCACATGCTGAATTAAATATTATTAATAAGACGAGGGAAGGGGATAAATGAAAATTAGTTTAAAGGATTTCCTAATAACTGTTATAAATGTAGAGAATCTGGCAATAAAGCAAATGAGTGTAAAGAAAATGATTATCAATATAGAAATAATCAATACAGACATAATAATAATCAATCAAGAAGAGGTAATAATAATTGTCAAAGATCAAATAGAGAAATGTGAAGACAATTATGTGGAGTAAGCAGAAATTTTCAACCAAGAACACATCAAGCATCAGAAATAAATCAAATTAAATTCGATTGCACTGAATTGTGAAGTAAATCAAAATGTTTTTATACTAGATTTTGGACGTGCTCAATATATAAAAAAAAATTTAGCTTACATGAAATATATTACAGCATTGAAGAATGTGGCTCAATAAACACAGCAGATAGAAAAAGGCGAATTATCAAGTCTTGTGAAGGAAGAAATATCAAACTAGAGGAAGCATTATACTCTTCGCCGATTTACTGAGCTTTTTATATAATTGTTACACATTCTATAGGATACTCTTCGCATTTTTCTTGTAAATACTGCTAGTTTTTGGACATTCTAAATTTTGTGATACCAACTTTGTTGTGAAAAAAAAAATATATGAAAAAAACATCACGATGTGAGGGATCGAACCCGGGACTCTTGGATTGCGAGACGAAACCCTTGCCGCTACACCACCATTTCTTATTACTAAAATTGTTAATGAGTTTAATATATACCATTAGAAAATTTATTGTAATTATTAGGAAACACATTAATAAAATGTATTAAAAAAAAATAGTGATAGGAAATAACATTTCGCAAGGTTTCTATTTATTACAAACCATAAAAAAATGTAAAAAATATTTTTTTAAATTTTAAATTACTAATAACTTTTTTATTTACCAATCTATTTTGTTAAAAAACAATAGGGTTCTTCCTCTAGCTAACACTAAGTTACTCTCCAAATTTCAATACAATCGGATGTTTCTTTCTTGAGTTATCGTGCTTACAAGAAACGTGACGGACGGACGGACAGACGGACATTTTGAAAGTTGTTCAGAATTCGTTCACTAACATAACGATATAAAAAAATTTTCTCTACGAGCGATATTTACTGATTTAGAAATGTGCCGATCAAATACAATATACTCTTCGTTTTTGCGAAGAGTATAATAAGTAGCGATAATAGTAAATGGTTTAGTCATAATCTATTATTAGTTGGAAATTAATTAAAAATAATCATAAACTTACTTTCGATTCACTAAATATTGAAAGTCAATAATATAAATTTCATTGGCATGGAAAGAACAATCTTTTTACGTTAAATACACAGTGTGTCCCACATTTCACCTTCGTAGCTCAATTATTAGTAATCCAATTCGAATCAAATTTGAATTGGTATCAATGACCTTTAATATATCTTTTTTTTAGTAAAATAAAATATATTTCAATAATTGGTGTGCACCTTGGTTCCGAATAAAATGGTCAAAATATTAGGTATTATAAAATACTATCAATACAAAAAAATGTATTAATTTTAGCATCAGCATTTAATTTAAAAAAATAAAAAAGGATATTTCATATTTTTTAAGACTCTTCCGCTGATAATACCGATTTTAAAAAAATAGGAATCATAGAATACTATCCCAAGATGCTACAAAAAATATGATAATTTTAGCATAAGCGATTCATAATTAAAAGAAAATAAAAAAGGACGTTTTATTTTTTTTAATGACCTACTATTACGATTTCAGAAAATTCATCCCAAGATGCTCCAAAAGAAATATGACAATTTTATCATAATTAAAAAAAATAAAAACAAACATTTTATTTTCTTCAAGTACCAAGTACCCATTTGATCTCTTTAGAAAAATTATGTCTGGTAAAAAAACCATCCAGAAATTCTACAAAAAAAATCCTGAAAAATTCATTAATTTCTTTTCCTATGTTCCAGTTGTTAGATTCTGTTCCACTGTATTCCACGTGTATTTTCTGATAGTATATATAATTGGTTAAAATTTTATTTGAATCGGTTATGTCGTTCAATAGATAAAAATTATTCTTGAAAATTTTAGATTTTTTTTTACTCGAAACTGGTTTAATATTAAGGGCTGAAATTTGGCAAAATTGAAAGTAATATCGATAACAATCCAAGCAAAGAAAATGAGCACCATCCGCACGGGGGCAAATTCACCCATCTTCACCGGCTATGGCCTTTGGTTGATATTGCAATAACTTAGCTACGAATGCGTTACCGTGAAAAGCGGGACACACTGTATACCGAATATACTTTGAAGTACTTAAATACTTCGAAGAAGAATTGTGCATATACTTAATACTATATAAATCTAACGTAGAGACGCAATATTTAGCTAAACTCAACCGAACTTAACCTATTCAAGATAGTTTAATAAATTTAAAAATTATGTAAAAAGTAATGTTGGAGTATCTTTTGAAATTGGTTAATATTTCAAGGACGAGTAAAACTGTAAATGTAATAATTTATAATCTGTCTCTGTACCTCTTTCTATCAAAGACAATATTTAGCTAAACTCATGAATATTTTAAAAGCCATTATCATTTGGGGTATAAATTTAGCTACGATGTAATATATTAGTAAATGAGATTTAGGGTCAAATGTGGTGTTATGTAAGTTTAAGTGCGGAACAATTGATTGTTCCTCGTGAGATAAATGGGGTCTTAAAGGAAACATTTCAACTGGTTCCGGATTTAGGCCACGCTATGAATTATTTTATATGGAACTAACAGTACCTACAGCTATCCAACTCTACAAGTTTCGACAGCTGTTTCAATCGTTTTATTTGATATTTAGTTTAAATAAAGTAAATTTGGCGAAATTTAATATTATTTTAATTTGCCTCTGAAGTAGTTTGTTTGCATAGAGACCAAAGCATTTGAAGTACACTTGCATACTATCACTCGACGTGCGTTTCGCCAATCATGTTGGTATCATCTGGAGATAATTCAAACCCATGATTTAAACTCAGTTTTAATCATTATTAGATGATGCTGACATGGTTGCTTTAGATCTGGTTGTCAGATATATGTATGTGATGTGTTATGTTATGATAAAAAAATGGCACTTTTTTCGTTTAATCGATAATAGCCCACACGGATGACACTTCAAGAAAAAAGTAAAGAGGAAAAATATTGAGAGAAAAAGCTAGGTTTTAATGTGGTATAAAGTTTTTTTCAATCGTTTAAATATTAGCAAAGTTACGGTTGTCAAAATGACAGATTTATATAAAAAAAAGATTACTTTTTGTATTTTAATATCCAGTTCTCTGGATTAAGATTGTTGCCTAACCAGATTTGAATTTGCCAATACACTCTATAAATATGACATTTGGTGGCATCGGATGTTGGCGGAAGAACTGCTAGATCGAAAATATTTTGCCTAGCAGAAATCTGATTATACCTAACGAATCTGTAATCATTTAAACTATTAGTTTTTTACTGCTATACCATCTTAAAATAAATTCTTCTCCAGTTACTGTAAGCTGATTTGCTTCAGCAAGTTTACTTTTGAAAATTAATAGGCTGTTACTTATTTTCTAAAATTGAGAATACTGTTTTTTTGCCCTTTTTATAAAATGCGGAGGTGGTATATCGCATCCAGAGATGCATGTGTAAATAGAATATTTTTTACTACATTTTCACTTAGTTTTGAACGTAACTTACAGATATTAGTTATTTTATCAGATTTACCTCCATCACCGGGTCTCATCATGTGCACATTTTTTGTTTTGCAATGTTCAATGAGTAACGTTATTAAGTCTGTATCTTGACCCAGGTTACACATATCAGCTGAGCAATCAATAACAGTTTTTACAATTAAATAATCAGCATCTGAATCCGTACATTTGACTGTGATATTGTTGTGGGACAAATCTGATGTTAGAAGTTTAATTAACTGATTTTTATTTGACGCTGATGCTAAAAATTCGTTTTGAGATATCTCTAACCATGTTTAATTAGTATTGCCAACAAAAGTTTTTGTTGAATATTGTTACATTTTTATGGAGTTAAAATACAAAAAAAATACCCTTTTTATAAGAATCTGTCATTTTGACAACCATACCTTTGTTAATATTTAACCGATTTATGCCATACTGAAGCTTAAACTCTTTCTCTCAAAAGTTTGCCTCTTTACTTTTTTTCATAAAGTGTCAACCGTGTGAGCTATTACCGATTAAAGGAAAGAAGTGCCTAATTTCAACATGGTGGCACATTTTTTTCTTCATTTCTGCACGGCGGATTTTTTGGAATTTTCATTCAGAGACTCCTAGATAGCCAAATTGAATTCTATTTTACTGAAGTAATTGCAGTTTCTCGAAGGGTCGCCTGTGGCTCATTGTGCTACCGTTACGAATTTAGAACTCAAATAACTGGGAACAAGGAAATCGTGTAGAATTAAAATAAAATATATATTACCTAATTAATTTTCCAGTCATCGTTTTTACTTTTTCTTGGTCTCTTTTTGTAAGTTCAAAGTTCAAAATTATGGATCTGCATTACCTTTTTAAAATAAAACCATTTAAAACTAAAAATTAGACGGTTTATCATAGACACTTCATTTATAGGCTTAGGTTCTTTAGAGTGATAAGCTGTCCCCATCTAATTAATATATTCCTATTTTATTGTGGGGAATATACAGGGTGTAATTAGTTTCATGTCATTAAAAAAACTGGTAATGGGGACCGACTAGACAAACAAAAAAACCTGTATGACTTTTTCCTCTATGGGTACTTTGAAAAAAAACTGACCTAGGTCAACAATTTGAATATTAGGGTAGGAAACATTTGAGAACCACTGCCTTTCTGGGTCAATGGACGTGTAGTTTCCTTTAAATTGTCATAAAAAAGTGCAAAGATTACCGACCGACTCGTTCTCGACGGCACGCGGCGGCCCGCAGTTTGAAAGCAAAGAAGGGCGGCACCTTTGATGACCGCCTCAACGGAACCAATTATAAAAATTTAAATAATTCGTTATCTCTTTTTCCAGAACTGCAAGCAAATGATGGACGTAGAGGTTTAAACACAGCATTTCTTTACATGTGTGTTTTTTTAATTTAAAACAAAACATTGAAGCTTTTATTGTTGTTTATAATTTTTCCGATTTAAATGTGATTTATTAACATTTGTAATCTAAATGAGTGTTCTGGGTTAAAAGCTTAAAAAATGATAAATTATTGCATGACATAGGAAAATAAAGAGTTAGACGTCTGAGATACGATAACAAAAAACAATTATGTGTATTTTAAGTTAGGAAAAAATCTGATTTATTTATCGAATTGCCGATCAGGTATCGAAAACTAAAATATTCGATAAATCTAGAACTTACCAAATTATTGTTGATTTACATAAATTGTTCGAAATGGCTTCCGTCTGCATCAATACACTTTTCAGCACGTCGAACTAAGGGCATACGCACTCCGTTCAACACATAGGATCATTTTTTATGGTTTCTATGCACATTAAAGTACCACACTAAACTATCAAATAACGTTGTCAGTAAAGAAAATAAAAATAAAAGCTTGGTCCAAAATCCAAAAAGCAACACTAAAATAACGAACAAGTAGTGTCTGTACGTAATCAAGAACTTAACGACTTGAACGGTAAGTCAATAAAATAAATCTTAACTGTAAATACGTTGCCCAATATTCAAAAAGAACAAATGCAACATTCAAAAACAACGAACGGGTTCGACGTGTGTACTTAACGAAGTGCCCACAGAAACTGACATATTGCACAAGGGAGAGTACAATTTTCTTCAGATCTACTAAGCACTCAGAAAACGCCGATGTCTTTACCGCACTGCTAAAGACCTTACCTTACCTACTTTTAAAAGGCCATAAAAAAGTGTGATTATCAACTTGTGTCCCCGCCGACGCGCGGTCTCTAACAAAGGAGCGCGATGCTTTGAAAGTGCCGTATTAGCGTATTTGATGGTTAGAAGCGCCGACATACGCGAAGATAAAAGCCTATCCAAATATTCCAGCAGTTCTCAAACAATATTATTGAAAATTTTCGGATTTTTTTCTTTTCTAAAACTATAGGTTTTAGACCCCATGTTATATAAGGTTTTTTTGTTCGTTTAGTCGTTCCCCACCACCAGTTTTCTTTAATGACATGAAACTGATTACACCCTGTATAATATTATAATATTTTTGGGTAGTGAGAAAAGACTTCGCACTCGTTAAGCTTTGCAATTTTGCCCCTTTGCTGGGTGCGTACAAAAATGCCAATGATTAATAACTATTATTGTTAAATTCTAAATAAATCTATTTGTATTTGAATATGTGCATGAGTTGACTGGAAATTTTTCGTGCATATAACTAGCTCAGAATTATTTGCTATACACCTGTCGGTTATAATTGATTTATGGGTTTAATGGTAGAATTGCCAATTATATTCCGCTTTTACCAATAAGTTCCAAAATTTAATGGTTGATTGCATGATTGACTACTAATTAATACATCTGTTAGTTGGTCAAAGGTAAACCATAATAACTGTATCTACTACACTTAATACTGGTACAATACAATAATCATCATTTGTAGGTTTACATAAAACTGAATTATTAGTAAATACATTTCTATATTACAAGCACTTTGTTCGATTTAGCAATTTCTATCCAACAACCTTTATAGTCATAACTAAGTGAGAAAATGCTTTGGCTTTTACTTGTCAAAACCAAATCTTATACTGGATATTGAATAAGTCATTTCTGACAAAGCGTGCTACCTACGTCAAAAGAAATACGTGGTTGCAAGAACTTTCAAGAAATAAAACTTTGTGGATTTATCGTTCGGTGGAAAATGCATAAAAGAGTGCAAGTAATACGAAAATGATTAAAAATAATTACCAACGAACATTTAATTCAGAAAATCATACCTTGTGAAGATCTGCGACAAAAGATCTTATTTTTGCGTGTTATTTGTTAAATAACTTATTAAAATGTTTCAAAGATAATATAATCCGTATTAATGCGTATGTTGCCGTTGTTGGTGCACTGAAAGTTGGCGTTTGGTATTTCTGTTTCTAAAAATAATTTAAAACATTTTTCAGAAACTTATGGTTTAACATCCTTGTGCAAAAAATTAAGCCGAAAGGAATTACGAAGAAATTCTATAAAAATTTGACCCGCCTTCAAAAAAAAAATTCACTAAAAATTATGAAATAAAATTTCGCTTGTTTTGCAAACGCTTATTATTATTACAATTAATTATTTCTTATTTATTTGCTTTTATCATGATTAGAGAATATTATTTAGGTATTATGCAAATCACAACTTACACACTTTTTTATTTATTATGAAAATACCTACTTTCTGTATATTGTTGCCCTAATCTTAGCCCTGTCAATGAACGTTCAATAAGGGGGTCTAGAGGGAAATGCCGAGATCACAATTTTTGACTTGAGGCCTGTGTTTGGACTATTTAGGAGGTAAACATACCAAAAGTTGGGAGGTGGTGGGATGCAGGGGGGCACGAAGAAGGTCCCGGTTTTTTGTTTTTCGCTCATATCTCGAAAACGGTTAGCCCTAATCAAAGAGTGGCTATATGCAAAATTAAAGCTGACTAAATTTTCTACAATAATGTTTCTATTAATTTTTTTCGTATCTGTTATGGTTCAGTAATGAATTGTATATGTTTTGACTGTATTCTAACTTTATTGTAAATTTATTACAAATTGAATAAAAATTTTAATAACCATCGCAGAAAAAAAAGTCTTGTACAGATATCCGTTTTACAGCTGATTGAACTCAAATGTCGAATGAAAAATGTCTTTGCGCCTGTAAGTGTGTGTGCGTGTGCCCGTGTATACCGTTTCTTGTAAACACGATAACTTCTGTTAGACTTAAAATATTTAATTACAATTTGGAACATATTATTATGTAGAACAGCATATTACAGCTTTAATTTTGCATATAGCTACTTTTTGATTAGGGTTAATCGTTTTCGAGATATGAGCGAAAAACCAAAAATCGGGACTTTTTTCGTGCCTCCCCGACCTCCTACGTTCGGGGACTTTTAGTATGTTACCTCCTAAATAGTCCAAACACAGCCCTAAAGTCAAAAATCGTGATTTCGGCATTTCCCTCTAGAAACCATTCATTGACAGGATTACCTAGGCACGCTAATATACTACTTTGGTAAATACTTTAAAACACTCATTATTGGAGAATCAATCAAAACAACTACTCTTCTAGCTAATACTGATGAAGTATTGAATTACGTGATAGGATTCTTAGCATTTTAAAGCAAAAAATATATTGAAAATACTTAAATCATTTATTCAAATTTAGTCATTCACACTTTATTATTATTGATGACAAGATAAAGAAGAAGGATCGTATTACCTAATATCAATTTGAAAACAGTGAAAAGTACGTTTACGTTCCACTTGAAATTTTTAGAGCTGTAACAACAGAAGGTCACAATTAGCACAATGTCTGAGGTAATCGTCTCTCGATAATTCCAACCTGGTTGGCGAAACACGTATTGATGTCAGTGTTATCTTTAGAAACGCAGGGTAGTACGATCTGTGGCGATTATTTCAATGGAATTATGACAAAAATAATTGATAAATAAGATAGAATATGTAGGACGCCTTGCGTAAACACGTCATTCAAGCCTAATGGGATAATCATTAATATCATAGTACACTTTGACTAGAGCGAAGGAAAGAGCTTTCAAAACTTTGATATATTTAATGTCTGGCTAACAAGAAACACGGTCAGCCAGTAAACCTCTCTAATTAATTCACGAACCAGGCCAAGCTGCCAACTAATTTGGACTGACTGGCTAACGATTAACATTATCTGTTCTTTGTCGTCTATCCTGTGTCCTTAAATAGTCAGAGAGATAATGGAAAGTCATCTTGTTGTTTGTCGCTGTGGCAGGTCCAACGTGTTTTCCATAATCCCCAAAGGTACAAGAAATGGCGTAGAGGGAAGTGAATAGGTGAAACAATATATATTATCTCGCTTTGTCATCCTCGCTTTATTAAGTCTTATCTGACAAATGGCCCTGGCTCCTTACATAGAATTTATCCTCGTAAGAACGCCTTGACTAGTGTACTGTCTAGAACCTCCAAGTCTGTAGTTTGATGGGATAAATCAGAATCCACTTTCATTGAATTTACATTGAAGAAATGCAGTGCGGTTGTGGTACTTTAACTACTTTGAAACTAACTTAACTAATATTAATAATAATAATGAGAATGTCGGAGACGCGGGAGAACTATCCAGAATCGCGTGCGCGAAAAAAAAAATGTTTATTGGGTAATTGATGTACAAAAATGAACATATATAATATGACACAAAAGGACAAGGTTCAATAAATTGATCTTCCTCTTTGCCTATTTATTTAATCGTACAATTATGTCATATATATATACAGGGTGTCAAATTAGGTTCCCTCGGAAGATTGTGCAAAAACGGCTAAGTTTATAAAAAAAAATTCTTAACAAATCTTTCAATGTTTCATCTCTAATATGCAAGGTGTCACGAAAACGAGTTACACGAGAAAGTACGATTTTTTAAATGGAACATCCTGTATTACACCCTAAAATATTTTGCCAATCTGATGCAGCGTTGCCAAGTTATGATCTTTTTCCTGTTTTTTTTTTTTTTGGCAATTTACAAACATTTTTTTGACTGGCATATCTGCGTGATTTATTAATTGTTTTTTTCTAAAAATGTAGGATGTAATTTGATAATGATGTATTTACTGAAAAATATTTTTGAAATAAATTATTATTATACGTGTCCAAAATATTTGTTTACATTTCTTGATATTTAATTATTATTTTTCTCAATTTTTTTAATGGAACGTCTATAATTTTTTTGCATGGATGAGTAAAGCATACAATTCCCCACATTTTAATATCGTACACTTTATTTTTATTTCAAACGGTTTTTGAGATATGATTATTATTTTACCATTAAATCTAGTATTGCTTTGGTTTTTTGTTTTACATTTTTTTAGCTTTTTTTTAAATGGAATGCCTATAAGTTTTTACATGGATGAATAACGCATACAGTTTCTCAGATTTTGATATCTTAAACTTTCTTTTAATATCTATGGACGGTTTTTGAGAAACAATTTTTTTTCACGATATTGAAACTAGCCTAACAGTTGCTCAAACCATTTTGATTCACGCAACACTGAAGTCTCTTGATAAATGGACGCCTTACATTGTATAAAATATCAACATTTATACGATTGTAACACTGACAAATTCTTTCCATCATATCTTCTCGAGTCGTTAGTTCTACCTTATAAACGTCTGACTTTACAAATCCCAAAGGAAAAAAATCCATTGAAGTCTGGTCGGGTGACCTAGGCGATTTAATAAAATAATAAATTAAATATAATTTAACAGTTTATTAAAATATCAGACCTCCTCTTTCTATCCACCTTTCGGGACATTGGTAACTAATGGCCTGACGAACATTTCTACTAAAATGTGATGGTGCACCATCAAATTGTAACTACATATAATTTGTAATTTAATCAGAAATATTCTCGATCATTTATGGAAACGTATTTTGCAAGAAGACTGCTTCTTTCACATTTCCCTCAAAAAAGTGAGGACCAATAACATAATTATGTACAATTCCTCCCCACACATTTAAACTCCAGTTGTGCTGGTAATGGTTTTTCTGTACAATACTAGGGTTTTCTCTGTCAAAATAATGGAAATTGTGCCTATTACAAATCCATTGCGATAAAAGGTTGATTCATCCGTGAACAACACAAATTTGAAAAATTCTTCATTTTCTCCAATTTGATTTTGGCAAAAATTACGATTTAAATCCACATCCAAAAGCTCTTGATGCAGCTATTCTACGAAGACATAGGGAAACACCAGATTTATTGACCTCTAAATTCCTACTTAACTCCCGAACTCTTGCCGTAGGATTTTCGATTACCGCAGCTCATTTTTTTCGCTTAATACATTTTGTCGTCTCGCCTTCTTTTCATATGCAACACTTCCAGTACGTCCAAAACGTTCTTTCAAATTTTAGGGACCTCACATCAGGACACCTTCTATCGGGATATTTTTGATCATACACTCTTAATGGCAATAAACTATTTCCAGAGTCGGACTGGCTCGATATGGCTCCAGCGTCGAGGAAAGCTTCTGCCCCAACAAAAAAGCTATTTAAGCTCCGCCGAGAACGAAATGGCAAGAGTTTGTTTTGTGGTTAAGTTACATTAATATCATCGAAAAAAAAAAAACAAATTTAAACGAATTTAACAACTAAAAGTGTCGCTGGCTCCCGTACTATTTTTTCATAATACTAGGCTGTTTGTTTGACATCGTACCATGAAATTATATTTTGTAAGAATGTATATTTTACCGATATTAAGACATTGTCTCAAATCTCATTCTTTCATAGAAAGCAGTGTCTTATTTTGCCGTCCTATTCTAAGACAAACTGAAGACCCGCTGCAAGCTTTGACGGCTATAATTTAATGCACGTAAAATCTTAAGCTCGACGAAAATACGAATTTATTCTGCACAATGGTAAGTTTACACAGATGTCGGCGGCGTGACATTTTGCTTCGTGCGGTTGGTGCTGTTTGACCACGTCTGACAAATAAGATTACTTACTCAAACAATGTAGAAAAGTTGGATTACTCTTAAAGTGGCATTATTCTTTTGCTAATTAAGCAAAGTTGTGGAACTAAATTAGCAAAATCCACAATACTCAGAGGATTCAGTGAACGTCTGCATCGGCACGTTAAACGCTTTTCTTGGTAAATATAAAAATCCGCTAGAAACAGTTCGTTTTATCAAGAACTGCAATGTTAATTGCAGATAAATCAATAAAATACGGTCCATTGTTTCTTCTGATATTTTCATTCCACAATAAGGCTCTCTGTTTTGCAATTTAATATTCATTATTAATGTTCGATGAGGGTTTAAAATAACAGGAAAGTTTTACTGAAATGATTTTCCTTAAAATATTTTTGTCTACAAAATGAGAAACCGATTTATATATACTTTTAGGCAAGTACTAGGTCTCAGGGTGGTTACTTTCTAAAAAGTCGGGAAACTACGCATACGTAATTAAAAAGATTACTTTTTGATAAGACAATAAACGGAATGTCCAACTTAAAATTCCCGGGACAATTTTTTCGATAACTAAAAGATATATTTGAATTATCTAAAAGGTATCCCCTATCGAACACATGGCTTCAGTTTTGAGTAAAAGTGGTCATTTTACAAATTGAGATAAAGATGGCGTTGCGATGAAAAATTTTTTAAGATCCCAGGAACTTTTAAAAGACATGCATGTGTTGGGTCATTACATTCTGAGCAACTTTTATAATACAGCTATACAGCAGTTTTCGATGAAATACTGGTATTCGAGATATTTAAACTTTAATATATTATTTTAAGTAAGAGATTGCATTTTTTTCCAAATGTAACCAAATGTCTACAATTTACAGTACAAATTTCAGTTGAACATACAACATAAACATAACACAGAAATTAATTGGACAATACTCAATGAACAGAAATGTCAAAATTTTATTTTCCAGATAACAGTTGCAGCTTACCTTTGCTTTATTTGAAAAAAATAAGTAAATATTTATGTTTTGTGTTTTGAAATAAATTTATTTCATTACTATCTAAAGCAGCCTGATTCAGTATGAGAAATTCCCCAAAGGACTAAAACTTATTTTAAAAAAGTTATGGCGATTTTTATATTTAAAAAATTATATTGTGCTAATCAGATATTTCTATAAAATTGTTCGTACCGTAAAAATTGCTTAGAATGTAATTCCTATCAGTTTCTTTGCATCGCAAAGCCATCTATATATAAACTTGTAAACTTTTACACATAACTGAAATCATTTATATATTCTAGGGAATACTTTTTACGAAATTCGAATATCTGTATTAGTTATCGAGTATATGGTTTCATGACTTATAAGTGAGACGCCATGTATATGGGTAAATTATACATATTTTTAATTATTAATCATAATAATAAATATATTTTATTCGATGATGATTTTTTTTTAACTGACCTATATTCCTTTACCTGACCTCTATATAAAAATATACGTGATAATTAACAATCAGATAGTGCCCCTAAAAGGAAAAATAACGACCTACAAAAAAACTGCTACCCAAGGAATGACTACTTCCATATCCAGTGTTTCTATCCAAATCTCTCACAACGAAAAAAATTTTGTACGTGGAAATAATTGTTTATGGAACTTTAATAATATATTTGAAATCGTCTACCCCAAAAACCCATAAAACAATATGCCACATCGGTAGTGAGGGGGTACACATACTAAATCACATTTTTTTTTCACCCACTTTTATAATAGGGTGGGGGTAGTAATGGGGGTTTTCCTGCTTGATTTATCTATTTACCCCCATTTACTCCAATTTACCCCCAACACTTTAACGGAATAAGATGAAAATACAATCTAATTCCAGATCTCGTTAAAATACATAATACGTGTACCAAATTTCAAGTCAATATCTTAAATAGTCCCAGAGTAATCGTGCGCACAAAGAAGTTACAGACAGACCGACATACAGAATTTGTTTTGCTCAAACTTAAAATCTCGACTTTTCATGACATTCTAAGCCTATTTCAACAAGAAAAAAATTTTGTCGTTACTATACTTCCACTGGATGTTGAAGTAATTAAATGTAAAGAAATAATTAATAATCAGAAAATAGGCTCTGCGTGGGAATGCCCCTTTCCAATGAGTCTCATGACACACAGAATTATCATCCGGATTAGTTTGAAATTAGGTGATAACTCACAATGTGTAACCAATATTGCTCATTGGCATGCAAGCATAGTGTGAAACATGGGTCAACTAAAAAAAAGTAATAGTGATATTTTTAGAGAAATTTTCATTTTAGATTCATATTCAGCAATATAAAAAATTCGTTACTTTAAATTTTAACAAAATATTTCACTGCACTGCCAAGGTACGAGCTTTCAAAAATGCATTTTTTTAATTCCTGTTGATTTTAAAATTATCCATTATAATTTATTTCACTGTTTTTCTTTTAATCCCCCAAAAAAATATTAAACATGTACAATTTCCGTGTTCAAAGAAAGGTTTAATCATAATAAAAAAAGAAGTGATACCAATTAGTCAAGCTTAATCCAGAGAACCACATAATTATCAAATTGTGGTATATAAGTATCTAGTGCACATAACATTGGTGCCCTTCAAGTTTCTTAACATCCTGCTATTATGGTTATAGAAAATTTTAACCATACTGATAAAAATGTATCTAGATTTTTTAATTTATATTGACGTTCTAGTTCTAAACATAATAATATTTTTCCCGTACACTTCAATATAGGTAGTTTAAATTATATTTGTCCACATCTATATATTGCAAATTATCTTATTTTCGGTATTAACATCATAATATCTTTACTTATGTAAAGTCATAGAAATAAATATCTATCTATATATATTTATATAATTCAGGAATACGAAATATCTCTCTGCTGTTGAATATACTGAATTACTGATTTAAGTTTAAATATGGGACATATATTATTTACTCTCCAACTTCCAAATCTATTTCAATGGAGATTCCCAATAAACCTGCCATTTTACGTGAATTATGGGTTTAAACCTAAACTTTTAATTGTTGGAAAACACGAGTATGAAGCTTTAATCTTAATAGTGTTTACAAGTGCAGTGCTCCAATAAAGAAAACTGCCCTGAAAAATAATTCGTGCAAGTTATTATCGTGTTATGGTGAGGCGACGACGAGCCCGGAACTAATCTAAACAAAGCATTACATATTTATACAGATTAGGCCTTTTACGATGTTTTTTTCCACAATGTAATTCATATTGTAGTTTCATATTTTTTATACTGAGACTAGCAGCAGGGTTAACTGTTTGGAAACTTTGCAGCTCTAGTATAAAAGACTTTGTCAGTGGTCGCTTGTAACCGTATAGCGGGGCCCAGCATTAATAATGCGTAACTCGCTGGTTTTACTCTCCTTCATTTTTAACAGATGCTCCGAGCAACATTCACATAATTTACTTCAAGTTCCTATATGACGGAGATGAAACTACCACCCGAAGAACGCTAAATTACCCGGGAACTTCTTAATTCACCTTCAGAAATTATGTCGTGTATAGCTTGCTTCATTAAATACAGTCAATAACAGTTTCCGAGGAAAAGGGATGCGGTTTATTTCGGTGCTGGAAATTAAGGCGATCTATGTTTGCACTTAATAAATTAATATATCATAGGCAACAAATAGTTAACTGTATTTTATATCACAGGAAATACAGCTTATTCTATTTTATCTTAATTTGTTGTACATCGTATAAAGTGGAATCAATAACAATAGACGACTAATTTAATAAAATATAATAGCGATCAAGAAAAAATACGGGCAAGGGCACCTGCGGGCAAAGCCGCACTCATTTCTGCAAAGATATGTGCAGTACCGCTGGATTATCTAGAATTCTGAATTGCAATTTTGGAAATTTTGTAGATGGTTTCAGTTAACTAGGATTTTCAAAATAAGGAAACAAGAAGAAGAAGGGGAGGAATAAGATGAAGAAGAGGAAGAATAGGAAGAAGAATGATATCAAGAGAATAGGATGGCCATATATTTTGATCCACTACTTTATCGAAGTAAAATTCTCATAAAAAATAGATTATTGAATATGAATTTTTATCCCTGTGAATCAGTATGTACCTTAGTTGGCAAGACGTTATGAATAAGAAGAGAAGTCGCTACCAAAAAGATCTTCCGGTTAAAGAGTTAATGAAAGTTGTCTTGTAGAGTAAATTTTGATAGACATAAATATTATCTCATGTGCCTTGTCTACCGGCTAGAAAGTCAGCGATGTGTCTTATCATTTTTCTTTCAGATCCAAGATTAATTAGGTACCCCACTAAATTCATGGTGCAGCATTGCACCCAGTTACAACGGTACTACCAGCTGCACCTGTGAGCTCCTACAGGTAGTCCACTACAAGAAGGAATGTTTAACATCAGCTTGATGTTATCGAAAACATGTAGATGGTTTCAGTTAACTAGGTTTTTCAAAATAAGGAAACAAGAAGAAGAAGAATGATATGAAGAGAATAGGATGGCCATATATTTTGATCCACTACTTTATCGTAGTAAAATTCTCATAAAAAATCGATTATTGAATATGAATTTTTATCCCCGTGTATCAGAAGGTACCTTAGTTGGCAAGACGTTATGAACAAGAAGAGAATCCGCTACCAAAAAGATCTTTCGGTTAAAAAGTTAATGAAAATTATCTTGTAGAGTAAATTGATAGACATAATTATTATCTCATGTGCCTTGTCTGCCGGCTAGAAAGTCAGCGATGTGTCTTATCATTTTTCTTTCAGATACAAGATTAATTAAGTACCCCACTAAATTCATGGTGCAGCATTGCACCCAGTTATAACGGTACTACCAGCTGCACCTGTGAGCTACAGGTAGTCCACTGCAAGAAGGAATGTTTAACAGCAGCTTGATGTTATCGAAAACATAGCGTGCCACGTAACTGTAGTTGCTCCTCCTGCAACGTAGTCAACTGCACAAATGTCACGTAAATTATTAATAAGGAAACCTTGTTAACATCATCTTCTGACACAATATGCATTTAAGCAGCGGTTGTCATTAGTACTTTATTCACCATTCGAACAAAATGTATAATTCTTAAATTATTTTAATTTTTCCTTCCAAATCCAACCGGTAGCGAAGCCGGCTAAAGCTTGTTAGTGGCGAATTCGATTCCCAGCTCCAACACTTACAATGTCGGTGGGTAATGGATGCTGTCTGCGTTTTTTCAAATGTGTAACTCCCTTCTGGACAGCTTTCGCTTTGAATTTGGTTTTTTTTTTCTACTATGCGTGGTGTTTTATGTACGTTAAGTGATTACATTACTATTCTGTTAAAGTTAAATTAATTTCACTCTAACTAAATGATCGTGAAATTAATTATATATATTTTTTTCTATACGACCCCTCTGCGCTTCCGTAAATAATACCACATTTTTAACAACTGATAGTGTCTAAGTTGCATTTTCCTTGAATGGACTCTTTTTTACCAAGGAGGGCAGACTAGTTCATATCAATTACTAATATCATCCCCTAAAATTTTAGAGCCTCCGAGCAGAGTGTCAAGTTTTGTATGCTTCAAATCTAGAATATAATATTAGAGAAAAAACTCACCGCACTACACTGTTTACGTTTTATTCTTCTTAAGGCCGTTTGCAACTATACCATGGGGACACTCTTGTAACTTTTGGATGGGCGAATTGATTTTTTTCAAATTTAGTATAGTGATATGATATGAAAATTCCAATTACATGATGTAAAGAACCAAAATGGTCGTCTTCCGGTTTCGATGCAATTTACATGAAAATCATGACCCTCAAATATTATTTTGGTTTTCAAAAAATATTTAAAAAAATAGTATTATCATTATTTATTTAATTATAAATGTAGTACAAAGAGAAGATAGACATTATGCATATTATCTTCTTCGTAATTTTCATATCTAATTAAATTACAGGTTGTCCCATAGGAGTTCCATTAAAAAAAAATAATTTTCGTTCAATATCGTTGCCCTTTATGAAGAATAAATCATGTTTAATGTTAGTATCTGAAGAGACAATATTTTAAAAATACTTCCAGACCGATTTTTAACAATTTTGGCAAAATCACGACCTCCTATGATTAAAACTAAAAATTAAAAAATCTGTATTTTTTGGAAATCAAAATAATATTTGAGGGTCATATCATAATATGTATTTTGGCCAGCAGCATCCAAATATTCAAAAATATACAGGTTGTTCCATTTAAAAATTTGATTTTCATATCAATTGCATCGAAACCGGATGTCGGCCATTTTGGTTCTTTACATCGCATAATTGGAAACTTCATACCATATCATTATACCGAATTTGAAAAAAACTCATTCGCCTGTTAAGAGTTACAAAAGTGTCCCTATCGGTTGAGCCACCCGGTATTCTATAAGTGAAGAAAACGATTTTATTTACTTTTATGATTTTCAAATTTCGTCCCCGTTTAGAAATTGTTCTTTTTTTTTGCGGGGGGGGAGAAGGGGAAATCCATCATGGACACCCAGCGCCTTGGATCTATCACGCTGGGTAGTGCTGGACTCTAACCAGCTAAAACCCCTCCGGAGCCCCCTCCCTGTCTTCAGTGTTTCCTCATATTCTGGAACCGCTCTCGCTTACCGTCAGAATATCAGGTCAATCTTAGTGTTAGGTGTTCGAAATAATCTGCCCCTGCAGAGATGTCCTCTTATTACTACATCCTTGAAACAATTAGAGGTTCAAGTTTCTTTCGTCTACTTTCTTGATTTTCATAACTGATGTTATCATGTCCTCCAAGAGTTGCCAGTTTTCCTCTGATTCTAGCATCCTCAGCACTATGTCATCGGGTGTAACTGGGCCACCTAGCCTGTTTATGACTCGTAGCCTTTCTTCTCTCCACCTGCTACACTAGAACACGGTATGCTCCGCGTCGTCTATCTCCCCGCTGTACATGCATTCTCGGTCTTCAATCTTCCCGATGTCGTAGACGTACTCTGCAAAACATCCGTGTCCTGTTAGGGCCTGAGTAAGGTAGAACCCAACCTCCCCGTGTCCTCTCTCCACCCATCTTTTAATATCCGGAATGAGTCTCCTCGTCCATCTTCCCTTACTCGAGATATTCCATCTTTCCTGCCACCTCTGATAGAGTCTATCATTGGCCTCCTTCCTGCCACTTCCCTCGTATATCTCCCACCTTTCTTTTGCCAGAAGGTCAATGGGAGGGATCCCTGCCACTATCAGCACTGCCTCGTAGGAGACCGTTCTGTAAGCACTGCAGACTCTCAGTGCTGCACATCGCTGTACCCTGGCCAGTCTTCTTCGCGTTCTTTCCACTGCCATCGCACTTACCCATACCGGGGCCGCGTACAGGAGAATGGAGTGCACCACGCTACACAGCACTCTCCTCTTGCTGGCCTTCGGTCCACTGGTGTTATGCATTAGCCTGCCTATGGCTGTTGCCACCCGCCCAGCTTTTTCTTCCAATTTCGTCACATGCACCCCGTATGTCAATTTCGAATCGAGCCATATGCCCAGGTACTTTATCGCCTGGCTCGGGCCAATTTCCAGCTCCCCTACCCTTATTCTCATGATAGGGAGATTCCTCTTTCTGGTTATGATTACCAGCTCGGTTTTTCCAGGAGCAAGTTCGAGCTTCTTGCCCCTTACCCATCTCTCTATTTTTGCAATGGCCGTGTTCGCCGCCTCCTCGATTTCCCTCACCGTTCTGGCCGTGACTGTTACTGCCAGATCGTCGGCATATCCGATCACCTTAACGTTCTCCGGTTGGGGTAAGCGTAACGCATCATCGAACATTATATTCCACAAGGTTGGGCCCAGAACCGATCCCTGCGGAACACCACAAGTCATTTTTCTCCACTGGGTAGTGCCCTCAACCTCCAGTCCTGTCCACCTGTTCTCGAGGTAGCTCTTTACTATCCTGAGCAGGTACGGGGCTATTCTTAATTTTCGCAACTTCTCAACTATCTCGCCCCAATCCGCCGTGTCGAAAGCATTCCGAACATCCAGCGTTACTATCGCACAGATCTTCTTGGCCCTCATAGCCTCCCCGGCTATCTCGGTTATGCGCCTTATCGCTCCTACTGTGGATCTACCTTTCCTAAAACCGAACTGGGTCTCCGATAACCCTCCCTTCTCTTCAATGTCTACCTCTAACCTCCCCCGAAGCAGATATTCCATTAACTTACCCATCGTATCGAGTAGACATACCGGCCTATATGAGGACGGTTCATCTGGTGGCTTGTCCCCTTTCTTTATCAACACCAGTCTTGCCTTCTTCCATCTCTCGGGGAAGTTTCCCCTTTCCAGGGCGCGGTTCATAACCCATAGGATTACCCTAGGTTGTTCTTCCGCCACCAGCTTTACTATTTCCGGGGGGATTTCATCTGGTCCAGAAGCCTTTCCGCTCTTGAGCCTACCACATGCCTCCGACATTTCCTCCTCGGTAAAACGGGGAACTTCTCCCACCTCCGTTGGTCTCCATATTATTTCGTCCCTTTCTGGGAATAGGGCATTCACGATCTCCACCATCTTTTCGGCTGGTATAGTCGGAGGAGGGGCTTTCATGCGTCTCGTCGCAATCTTGAACCCATCCCCCCCACACGTCTCTATCTATGTCTTGGCACAACTCTTTCCATTTGTCATTTTTTGACTTCTTGATTGCGTCTCTTAGTCTCTTCTTTGTCTCCCGGTAGTGTTGTAAGGCTGCGTTCTCCTCTTGTACTCCTTGTCTCCTGTTTCCCCTAACGTATCTTCTTCTGGCCACAACACACTCCTCTCTGAGATCGGAGATTTCTTCGGTCCACCAATATACCAAGCCGTTTGGTCTTATAACTCTCCTCCTCGGCATTGCTTGATCGCAGGCTCTAGTAACTGCCCTGATTAGGTCTTCCTCTGTTGCAGCATTACCACCTGTCACCTGTTCTTTAAGAGCTCTCTTGAAGATACCTCTGTCCAACCGGCCTAACTTCCAGCCTCTTCCCCGTATCACCGGTGTTTCGGTCCGTTGACCCACTTCGTATTCTATATATCGGTGGTCGCTCAATGTTTCCTCCAAGAGAACCCTCCAGTTGCTAATCCTCCTCACTGCGCCTGTTGAGGCCAGCGTTATGTCTGGGATAGAGCCACTATTACCTCTCACGAATGTGAACGTCGCTCCCTCGTTTATGACCTGTAGGTTGATCTGGGCTGACCACTCTACTATTACATTTCCTCGGCGATCTGTGGACTCCATTCCCCATTCAGGAGCTCTGCCATTAAAATCACCCGCTACGATTACGTCTTTCCTGGTCCTCCTAGTTAGCTCCCTAATCCTATGCCCCATTTCTTCTAGGGCCCCTTCTAGGTCTCCCAGCATGGCGTTGGGTGAGAAGTAGCAGCTGAATATAATCACTTCATTCAGCTCCACCCAGACGAATCCGTGCCCACTCCCACTCCTGTGCACACAGATTTCCCGGCTTAGGATCCCAATGGCAGCGTCTCGGTTGCCTTCGACGTACCATCCGGGCCTGTTTTTGCCAACCATCCTTTTGTTAGGTTCGCTAACTATGAGAACCCCAATTCCCTTCTGCTTTGCAGACACCCAAAGAAGATCTTGGGCGGCCCGGCACCTATTTAGGTTTATTTGCTTCACAGTGAATGTGTAGCATTTTCCCCTCCCCTTCTTGCACAGTCCTCCCCGGAGCTTTCCGGAACTGGGGGCACGCTCTTGAATCCGCCCTATGCCCCCCTTTGTTGCAGATGGGACAGAAAATAAGCCCAGTGCAATCTCTAGCCTGGTGGTTTTCTTTCCCACATTTGAAACACGCTTTCGAGCGGTCAGTGCCATTACAATTGTCCTTAGTGTGGCCGTACCCCCAGCATCTATAACACTTCATATCTGTCCCAGTGTCTCTTATCCTCTCTGCTATTCTGCACTTGAGCCACCCTATTCTCACCCTTTTTTTTTCCACTAACTCCATCGCCTCCTTTTTGGGTAGCCTTACCGTGGCGGTCTGGTTTTCCCCGAAAGATGGCCTTAGCCTCTCCACGACCACTTCCTCCTCTTTGATCTTCATTTCTTCAGCTAGACTTTTGCGTACTTCTTCGCTTGTAATAGCTGCATCGAGATCCTTAATGATAACCACCTTATCAGCTCCTCTAGTCTTTATAGAGACCCCGAGCTTATCAAGAAATTGTTCTAGAAATTATTATGTCGTCCATTTTTGATATGTCATAGATTGTATTTTTATGGAAAGGAATCTGCAAGAAATCTTGTCTTTGACTTTGACTGCTGAAATACAGAAGAGGAGGATAGTGAATGACGAACTGAACTGTCAAGAGTGTCAAGTGTCACATATGACAGAGCGACGTTGATTTGATATGCCTTTGTAAAACTTATTTTGAATTACATCCCCCTCAAATTCAAACGCGAATAGGGTTGCTTGGGCTAATCATGTAATGAACATGACTATTACTATTCTCTATTTATGGATTCAGCATTGTAACAAGTTGAGCATTTATTGAAGCTTAGATTTAATAAAAGATATTACACTGAGTAGGACTGTTTGTTATTAAAGAGACAAATAAATACTGAACAGTAATAATTACTCGTCGTTGATATTTCAGTACACTTTCTTATTTTATAATATCGCAGCTTCTTCGGTTCCGCATCTTAAATATAGGAAGTGGGCTTGCTGCACAGCTTTTAGGAATTCTAAATAAGTGGAAATATGGTCCGAAAATTAAACGCGAACGTTATTTCCAGATCATAAAGCGGAAAGTCAATTTTATGTGAACAATAAAATCTTTATTTGCACAAGGCAGTTGGTTCAGATTTGCCTTGTAATTTAGTTGAAAATGAATAAATACTGCAAAATGGGACAGTTTAAACAGATGGTGGTTCTAACTTTTCAGTTTGTGCAGAAAAAACTCACATATATGTTTTAGTTGTGCCAATGTAAAATAATTCCATAAAGCACTTTTGATAGGTGAACATTATTTATTCGATCATAACCATGATGTTCCGTGCAAAAGTTTTATTTAATTTCAGCTAAAACGCAAAGTTTTTGTATACTCCCAATTTCTATTGTTATAATTTTTCTAAATGTTAATTTTCCAACACAAATTATGAATGACTGCGTGGTGACTGCCTATAAATGTGTCCATAGTTGTCAAAAGTTTCTAAATACGGTTCAACAATGCAGCGCGGGTGCAATCGGAGAGAACGTGACGCAAAACTTTTAAGAGAGCATCCAGTGTACAATACATATCTGCATTCAAAGCGACCTGTTTTATTTTTGTGTGGCGTGTTAAATAATTTAGACACCATAGAGACATTATTTGATCTTTTTGTAGCCAGTAAAATTTGTCGTTTTTTTGTAAAGAAATTATGAGTTGGGTAAAAGGTTTGATTGCTGGAAGTTACCGCAAAAGTATTTGGAACGACCCCCAAATTAGAACTGAAAAAAGTAAAAATCATTTTATTCGGATATCTGTAAAACTACTGATTTTAACGAAAAATATTATGAACGCAAATTTGTAGCTTATTAAATTATTTTTGATTTGAAACCACCGCGTATCGTCTCGCTTATACAAGAATTCACCAAGATAGGATTTTAAAAAATCTACAAATAAAAGATTTAATACAAAGTTTAAAGCTTGTTCAATGGGCTCATTTAGTATTTTTTTTATTCATGTTTCGAAAGTACACCTTGTAGTTAGTAAATGTGCAAAATATTAGATTCTTTTTTCAACTCCTCCCTCAAATTAAATAATTAAAGTAGAGCGCGCGAAAACGCAGTATGACGTCAAAACACTCCAGCAGCAGTCGACGGCTTGCCTGCTCCCATATAATTTCATACAGTAAGCATAATAGACGTGCCATAACCGCATAATTCATAAAGCCAGTTGAGCGAGTGCTTTGACGTCATCCGCGCCGCACGAATTGGAAATCAAATATTACAGTTAATATTACCGCCAGCGGCCTAATTTTTTCACTATATACTTAAAGGTTAAATACTTACGAAAAATGCAAAAATAAATTGTAAATCAAATATCACTGAATGAGCCCATTCTTCGCAGTCTGATTTTTGGCTGAATTAAGGCCAAAAGAAAAAGAAAAGTCCATAAACCTAAGTTATTGTATTTAAATATTTTACCTTCTCAGAGATAAATAGGTTCGCACCTGAGCGTAAAGGCAGACTTTACACTCAGGTGCGAACCTATTTATTTCTGAGAAGGTAAAATATTTAAATACAATGACTTACGTTTATAGACTTTTCTTTGTCTGTGTCTGCAGAAGGCACATTCTAAAATTTAGAAGAAACTGGTCTAAAAACGCATTTATTACTAGATTATTACTTCTTTCTTTCCGTTGAGACACACTACTGTAATAATGAAATATTTGTTTTAAATATTATTTTTTGTAAATTTATTATTTCACCCATAACGCACCTATTCAACCAACCAGCCAACCTAACTCTAAGTTTAATTTGTTGAACAAGCTTTACATTACAACCCTGAAAAGCTAATTCTCTATGAATATTATTCTTTTAAGTAAATTTTATAAGCTAATGTATGTATGTACATCAATTTACTACCCCATTCATACAAAGACTGACTTAGAGGCAATTATTATTTCACGGTTTATGGGCCAAGTCTCGTTTCATGGACATTACTCTTGAAGAATGTGACACAAATTCTTCATATGCTCTATTCTAAACGCTTTTATTATGTCTCTGAAGTGGATGTATCCTTAGTAGGAGATGTAAAGGGGTAACCAAATTACACCATTTATAACAGCAGTTGACAGTACCCTTTCTCAAATATCTGTATACCGTAAAATTGCATAGAACAAAGCTAAATATAATATTAAATAGCAATCTTGGTTCTAGCTTATTTATTTCATTTAATATTTATTATATTTATAATATTTATTTTGAAGGAAAGTACTTCGAAATATGACCGAGTGTCTGTTTTATTAATACAACCGCGTCTGATGTTATTGGAATATACACATTGATTGATGCTATTTTTAAAGCTGCAGAAAAGATAGCCATACATTATACAAACGGTTTGCTGAAGAATTTAAGTTAGTTAGGCTAGTAGTGGGCAGCTTGATAAATAGGGTCCAGAGTCCAGGCGAAATAAAATGTGTGAAATGTAATCCCTCTTTCTCCAACATCCCTTCAAGCAGAACATTTTCTTCTACGTGATAAGAAATTATAAAGAGTGTCCATGTGAAATATAGATAATTTCTTTTAAATCTACAGACAACTTTCACGCTCAGGTTCGAAAGCAAATAAGTAATTCAAAACGAAACTCCAAAACATCGGCCAAGATTTTTCATACGAATTACATTGATTAATCTATTTATATGAAAAAAAATTATACAAATTTCCATTCAATGAACAGATTAATGTTTGCTATTATGTATTACATTTACACCATTTATAAGCCCATCTTTATCTAGATATAATATTTTATTGCTTGGTAGATAAATATCTATACATTTTTTATCGACATTTGTATGCGCTCGGTTTCTCTGGCGACCACGGCGATGACGTTTTAAAGCAAGTGCCTTAAATGAGCAAAAGGTAGGTAATGCTACATTTTAACGGAAAACTGTATTTGAGGTTTTTTTTTTAATTACTAGCTAATTAGAGTAACAAAATGGCGACCTTTTTATATAAAAAAATATAAATACGCACATTTTCCCGTCATAAGTTCTTTATCTCTTATGCTACAGAAACGAGTAAAAATTAATTTGAAAGCGCAATTAATTATCTTTATTTCATTTCTTAGCATGCGTGGCGTAGGTGTCACAATTTCTGAGATATTCAACATTTAAACTGCATTTTTCGTCTCATAAACGTTCGAACGCCATTTGTAAACTTTCATATCTCCGAAACTATTAAATCTATGTAAATAAATAAAATACCGAAATTCATTACCAGTTTATGAGCTTTGGCCTCTACCAATTTTTCAATAAAACTAATATTTATTGAGATATTTGGAAAAGGAAAAAGAAATTACGTTTTATCGAAAATACCATTATAGTTTAAACTGTAATTTTTTTCTAAAGCAAGTGCTATATACAAACGAAAAAATTTGAGCATCTACGTCATGCTATATATTAATGAGAAACAGTGTTTGAAATTTCTTTTTTTTATTTACTGGCTAATTGCAGTAACAAAATGGCGACTTTGTTATTAAAAAAATGTGAAGGCGCACATTGCTTCGGTCATAACTTATTTGATTTTTATGCTACAGAAACAAATTAAAAACCGTTGAAAGCTTAATTAATAACCTATTATTCTACCTATTAGCATTCTTGACGTAGGTGTCACAGTTTCTGAGATATTTAATTCTCACTCTAAATAATTATCTTATGAACACTTGGATGCCAAATATAAACTTAAGTATCTCCGAAATTATTAATCCTACATCAATAAACAAAAAATATAATTAATTCCCAGTTTGTACTTTCTGTAATTCTGCCCTGTTAAGCATAGAAGTCGTACCTGACAAAATCGTCATTTTGAGATATTACCTAGTTTAGATAATTTGATATGCCATCGAACTTGATATTTTTAGTAATAATTAAATTTAATATATTATGATATGTTGTACATCAGATTCTAATACTTTGAGTCTTAACAAGGAAATAGATATACTTATTATCAAGTTGTAGATGTCATAAGCTAAAAATATTGAAAAATGTAGATACGACTTCTATGCTTAACAGGACAGAATTGGTCTGTACCATTTTTTCGGTGAAGCAATACTTTTCAAGATACTTGACGAAAGCCGTTTGGAAATACTTTTTTTTGCTAAAATCACAATTTCGAAGTCGTTATAACTTAAAAACTATCAATTTATGTGAAAAATTGAATGGAACCTTTTCTTCTTAAAATTTGATTCTTTTTCAGCTCCAATAAATATGTATATATTTTGTAAGTGCCACCTCCTGAGAAGGGGTGGCATCCACCCCCTATAAATTAGCAAGCCTCCGCACAATATAGAAACTTTTCTGTGAAGCATTTACTATTATACTGCCAAAAATGAACGAAATCCGTTCAATATGACATTATTCCGAAGTTTTGCATATTTTTACTTCTAGGTACTGTACTATAATTGTTTTATATGGAATTGAAATACAAAGTAAACCATAGGTATAAGGTATGCTTAGATGTACTCTCACAAAATTATCAGTACTTTGAAATATTTGTTGAAATTACATAAGAAAAGACGAAAATTCGTTCCACGAAATCATTGAAAGGAGAAGTAGTGACGTGATCAAAAGAGGCATCAATTTGCCATATTGTTACGATAGCATTGTCAGAGAGTGATAGTTTGTTTTCAGTTGTAATTTATAGTGATTTTTTCCGATAATTTGTTAAATTTAGACTATAAAGTATAAACATTGAAGGGGCAATGGTGTCATGTGCTAAAAGAAGTTGCTCTTCTAGAGATGGGATTGGCAAGAAGAAATTAACAAATAACATTTCATAGGTTAGTATAAACAGCAAACAGTCCGGGTCTGGCAAAACCACCATATTTTTCCTACACTTAGCCGTGCCCACCAGTGTCGTTTTCGGCATAGAAAATGTTTGTATTGCATGACGACTCCTTTCATTCTAACTGAATGGACGAAACCCATTTTTCGAATAAACTGTTTTTGCAAATCAAATTCCTGATTTTTCATTTTAGAACATTTAACTTTGAAAAATACGAAATTTTCGCTTGCGGCGCATTTTTGATGGTTGTTAATTTATTCTGAATCCGCCGCTGCATATATCTATTTACTTTTTAAATAAAATTATCGATCAAAATATTTGAATATAAAAATATTCATTAATTTCAATGATGCAACTGGTGAATATTTATAAAATAAACCGTTCGCGGTATTTAAATTAAAAGTAAATAATGATTTATCTGTTAAATATATGAAACGTTATTCGAAATTTATTGTTAACCTCCAACTGATGACGTTTTTAGTTATTTACATTATTAATGACAATTTAGTGAAACTATCAATAATTCTGTTTTATTTCGCTATATATTCTGATTTATCATCAAGCCAATATGTTGAAACCGATGGTTCATATTATACAGAAAAAGCTAATTTTTTATTTATGTCATTCCATTGTCGAAATTTTAGGGGCAATAATTTTTATATCCATCGTAAATACCACGTGAATGCTGCACTAGTTATTGTTTATATCGTGTTTTACTTCAACAGCTGTGACATAATACGTGTCGTAGTGGAAAAAATAAATTGCAGTTTCAGGAGTCCTGCGAGATCTGGTAAAATAAATACTGCTTATGAAATTGTATATCATAACTTTTTGTTTTCGTTCCCCCCAAAATGAAGTGATAAAATCTGCAGAGGTAAATAACTTTGCTGTTCTTTCTCATTCCGGGCTCTCATAAAATGTGAACAAAAACGATGGTAATGGGATATGCAAAATGGAAGGTACTGACACAGACTAATTTGTTGTAACGTGTTGGGGTATGCGGTGTCTGCTTGCCTCCCATTATAATTACATTCAGGTGCGAGCAGGGCCCTAAAATGGTTTTTAATTACTGCCAGAATATTCGTAATGGTCAGTTTATAATTAAGAGCCAGTACTAAAAAAGGTGCGTGTATATTATTGTTTAATTTAATTGAGCCAGGTTGTATTTAAATTTAAATCGGATAGCAAATGGAAGGTATGAACTGCGCTGCCATTTCCGCAGTTTTTAAATAAAATTTTAAAACATTCTATTTTCCAACTGTACGATGAAAATTGGCTGAAATACAAAGAGTTGACGATGGAGTACTTTTACATCCCCATTAAAAACTACAGCTTTCAGCGAACTGATGTGCGCTGAGGAATTTGTGTGTCTTTTATAAAATATTAATAATGTATGGTATATTAGAAAGGCAGGACAATATTTGTATGTACGAAATTTTATCATAATTATTTTAAAAATATTAATTTATTTAAAAAATATTTGGATTTAATGCAGTTAAAAAATAGAAATAACAGTATTTTTCACCATCAGTGTCTCAGCATCAGTCAATCCACATTTTCATATTGCTTTTCATTATCGCTTATATTAAAATTATCGAAATCATTAGCTTCAACCCAATTGAGAGCTTAATCCTGCTCGCTGTTTGAGCAGTTACACTCCTGACAGATTGTACATACAGACGAACAATTTACTAAAGCTTCCACATAACGGCAGCTCAAAGTAATACAATCTCCCATGCAGGCGCATGATAAATTTTATGTGGATTCAGGTACGGTTTCTAAAGTTGTCCTCATAGATTACAAGAACCCATTTATTCTAGCCCTGCCCCGCTGTTCTGGGGACATCTTATTACCAAGCCATTGTTGCATTTGACAATAATAACTGCAGAAATAGAATAAAATATTTTTAATTATGCGTTTCATTTCAATAAAGATTAGCGAATATTTTCCATCCCGTGATCTGTATAAAAACAACAATTTTGAATTACATCGGTACTGGAATCCGCGTTATTAAATGCTTTCATTTATTCTCCTTTCGGACATTTGAAGGTTTTTGTACATTTACAGACTTACTTTGTCAGCTTCGATGAACAGCAATTACAGAGCTTTATTCTAGCCACTTTTAGCTGTAGCTGTTTGTTGTGATCATTTTTTTTACTACATTTTTTATTATTTCGGTTGCATCTGCTCCAGGCATAATATTATCACTTAAAATCACTTCTTCACAAATAAAATATGAATTGGTTATTACCAAGTTATGTTAAATTCTGACTTATAAGTCAAAATTCTGAGTTAAAGGAGAACATTTTAATAGAGACACTTGGTAACAGCCCTGATAAAAAATTTCGTTTGTCATGCTTAGTAAATCAGTATGTACTGAGTTTTATCGTTAGCTTTTATTAAAGTTTAGGCATTCTTAGAGTTTACAGCCACACTGCATGTCTTTTAAGTCAAAGTTGTTTTATATTTTTAAATATGCATTATAAGTTTTGGGCCATAATAATTTATTCTTGTGTCCCACTCTAAACTGTAGGGTCACTTCCTCGATAACTAAAAGAGACATTTGAATTCTATAAAAGAGTACACTAGAATATATAAATGACTTCAGTACTGAGTGAATATGATCGTTTTACAAAGTGAGGTGTAGATGGCGTTGCGATGCAACTAAAATACTTAATCCCGGGAACCTTTAATAGAGGTGCATGTGATGGGCATTGCATTCTAAGCAACTTTTATAATATAAACAATTTTCTAAAAATCAATGGTTTTCAAGATATTTGAACTTCAATATAATTTTTTAGGTAACAAAAATCGCACTTTTATTTTCCAAATGTCTATAATTTAGAGTATAAAATTTAGTGGAACTTAGAACACAAACATAACATAGAAATTAGACCATAGACAACAAGCAGAAATATCAATGTGGATGAAGTAAGAAAAATTTTGAAGCCTTTGGTTCTTGTTAACACGCTAACTCACAATTTTATTTCTTTTACCCCATTTAATAATGGAGTTTTATAGACATTTACTTGCCTATTTATCTATTGGCCCCCATTCACTCCAATTTACCCCAGTTTACCCCCAACCCTTCAACGGAATAAGATGAAAATATAATCTAGTTCCAAATTTCGTTAAAGTACATACGTGTACCAAATTTCAAGTCAATATCTTAAATGGTTCCAGAGTAATCGTGCACACAAAAAAAGTTACAGAGAGACCAGACCGAAAGATAGAATTTTTTTCTCAAACTTAAAATCTCAACCAGTAATTTTTCAAAAGAGTTACTTAGATCACATGCACCCGATTTCAAAGTTACTGGGATCGAGCAATTTTCATGCATCGCATTGCCATCTATACCTTAATTTGTAAGTAAAATGATCGTCTTTACTCAAAACTGAAGTTACTTATTTATTCTAGTGAGAATACCTTTTACCGAATTCAAATTCAAAAAAAGTCCTGTAAGGCGCTGGCCCGCTAGTGCGCCTGAAGGAGTCGGCTTTGTGGAAGCACAGTCTAAATATAATACAAGATAAGAAATTAATTTTCAGCAAATCTTTCAAAAAACCATGTCGCTGGCTCCCGGACTATAAATAAGTACTCGATTCAAGTAAAAATGTATGCTTAATTTTATTCTACACTATAATATATGCATTCAGAATAAAATCTATGGTCGTATAACTTTGTCGTTTCGAATTTGTTGAATGCAGTTAATTCTTTGAATGAGGCTATTGAGAGACGGCTTTATAAAAATAATATCATTATTAGGAAAAATAATTATCGTTTATTTTCCCATTTTATGAAGTAAATTTCATATAAAGCACGAGAGTATTATTTCAGTTATAAATTTTGCCTCATATTAGAAAAAATGGTGCGACAATTCTATATCCCTCCTTAATCTTTCTTAAGCTTATTTTCATCCTACAAAATTGGATTTTAATATATTATATAAAAATATACAGGCCATTCTTGTGTGGTTTAATACTAAACAACACCAAATAAAAACTTTCATTTAACTCTACTTAACTTTTGCAATTTATAAAATAATTCAAGAATTTCTTACTCCAAGTTAAAAACTTTCTAGACCTATAAAAACTTGATTAAGAAAATTGACACAATTTTTACTTTAGACTAGCTCTTTATTCTTACAAATGTTATCAACGTGAGTCGGGTCAGTAGCTTCCCATCGGAAAAGGTCTGAGGGTCGAATCTTGCCTTTATTTGCGCATTATACGTATTATTTTATACACTTATTAATTTCTACTTAAATCATAAAACAATGTAATAAACCTATGAAAAGATAAAGGTCAAGTTGAATTAATTGCAACAGAAATAATTGTTTCGCTATTATACACTTTTTATTTCTAGAACCATTTTAATAATAATGTAGAAAAATCTAAGTAGGGAAGCAGTTTCAAAATGACAGATTCAGTATACCCTTGGCTTCTGAGAGACTGCTGATCCTACGACAATGTACCTTAATAACATTTATTTGTAGATTTGAATGTATCTTTAAAATATTTTCTTCTTCTTGGAAAAATAACTAAGACAAAAATATTGATGAATACTATCGTTATAATAGGATGGTACCGTCTACATAAACAATTTATGGCCAGGGCCACCTTTAGTATGGTTTTATAGCCCTTACGAGGTTATAGCCCCAAGCCAAATTTAATAGTTTTAAATGTATTTGTCAAGAAATTTTAAAAAAGCGTTTTTAAATTCTCATTTAAGGTCGTTATATTTCCATAACGAAGCTAAATCACTGTGATTTTGTACAAGTATACACCCTGGATAAACCTAAAATGTAAAATAATTAGAGATTTTGAATTAATATTTGATTGGTTAAACCAAAAGTTGCTGACTATAAATTTCGAAAAAACAAGATACTTCCTTTTCTTCGTACGAAAACAACTTACCTAGATACGATAATATTGACCTAAATAATGGAGTCACACAAACTCAAATAAAAGCAATTTTTGAATGACTCTGTATGTAAAAAAATGTACTTTTAATTAACCTAGTTAAAAGTAAGTTCTTAGTCCACAAAATTTGAAAACAGACTTTCACACAGACTTATAAATGCGTGGAATTTGAAAAATGAACAAACATGTATTTGAATTTATTAAATATATATACTACTGTCAATGAACGGTTTCTAGAGGGAAATGCCGAGATCACAATTTTTGACTTGAGACTATTGAGGAGGTAAACATACCAAAAGTCGTCCAACATAGGAGGTGCGGGGGGTGCAGGGGGTCCCGGTTTTTGGTTCTTCGCTCATATCTTGAAAACGGTTATCCATAACACAGGCCCACAAAAAAAAAGTTGTTTGCGCCGGGGTATTGACCATACCTTGTATTTTGACCTGCTGAACACGAATCTGACCTTAGTTTTTCTCCTATACGTCAGGTTTTTTTTTAAAGCAAAAAAGTCTAATATTTATATATTTATTTACTATTAAAAGAAAAACCTGAGGTGCTGGAGAAAAACTAAGATCATATTCGTGTTCAGCGGCTTAAAATACAAGAGATAGATGTGGTCAGTACCCCCGCGCAGATGACTTTTTTGTGGGGTTGTGTCACACTGAGTGTGGCACAGTGTCAACCAAAAAAAGTGGTCTGCGCGGGGGTACTGACCATATCCCTTGTATTTTGAGCCGCTGAACACGAATCTGACCTTAGTTCTTCCCCTACACGTCTGTTTTTTTTTAACAGCAAAAAAATGTCTGTTGAATCATGGTATTTATACATTTATTTGCTGTTAAAAAAAAACTTGACGTATAGGGGAAAAACTAAAATCAGATTCGTGTTCATCGGCTCAAAATACAAGGGATAGGTATGGTCAGTACCCCGGCGCAGACAACTTTTTTTTTGTGGGCCTGTGTAATCAAAAAGTGGCTATATGCAAAATTAAAGCTGACTAAATTTTCTACAATAATGTTTCTATTAATTATTTTCGTATCTGTTATGGTTCAGTAATGGATTGTATATCTTTTAACTGTATTTTATCTCTATTATAAATATATTATAAATTGAAAAAAAAAATTAATAATCTTCGTAAATTTTTTTTTCGTAATGATATCCGTTTCATAGCAGACTGAACTCAAATATCGAATTAAAAAAGTCTTTGTGTCTGTAAGTGTGTGAGTGCGCATGTATATGTGTGTGTGTGTGTGTGTGTATATATATATCGTTTCTTGTAAACACGATAACTTCTGTTAGACTTAAAATATTTAATTACAATTTGGAACATATATAAAATATCATAGTACTATAATTCCTATTGAAATTGGGCCATATCTGTAATACATGGTGATAACCAGAAGCCTACAAACTCTCACAATATAATAATCTTATTAAAAACATCATGTTCCAAATTTTAGGATTGATATACATTGATATATCATCTAATTTAAATAAAGTTGGTTTGAACCTAACACATACCCGGTATATTGCGGTTTATAAATCTTATACATCTTCATGTTTTTGTAGGCTTAATCAAAAAAATGCATTTTGCTCTAAAATTAAAATAAAACCTATTTTACGTAAGAGTGAGAGTTTGTAGGCCTCTGGTTATGACCACGTATTACAGATATGGCTCAGTTTCTATAGGAATTATTGTACTGTGCTGTTTAACATATTTTCCAAATTGTAATTAAATATTTTTTTTAAGTCCAGCAGGAGTTATCGTATTTACAAGAAGCGGTATACACACACATACATATACACGCACACACACACTTACAGACACAAAGACATTTTTTATTCGATATTTGAGTTCAGTCTGCTATGAAACGGATATCTGTACAACAATTTTTTTTCCACGATGTTTATTAATTTTTTTTTTTCAATTTATAATAAAATTGGAATGCAGTTAAAAGATACACAATCCATTGCTGAACTATAACAGATACGACGAAAATTAATATAAACATTATTGTAGAAAATTTAGTCAGCTTTAATTTTACATCCAGACACTTTTTGACTATGACTAACTGTTTTCGAGATATGAGCGAAAAACCAAAAACCGGGACCTTCTTCACGCCCCCATGCACCCCCCGCACCTCCTGTGTCCGAGGACTATTGTTATGTTTACCTTCTAAATATTCCAAACACAGCTCTCAAGTCAAAAATTGTGATCTCGGCATTTCCCTCTAGACCTCCCTTATTGAACGTTCATTGTCAGGGCTAATGTACAATATAGTACATAGAGACCGTTTTGGTTTTAGCAAAATTGTTTAAGAACATTAAACTTACGAGATAATTACTATTATTTATTTGCATAATTAATTATTCCAATCATTTTTTTTTAGATAAATTTGGAATGTGTTTACAACTGGGATAAAATCACACAATTTTATTTCTGTGAGAGACCTCCGACTGTACATAACAACGTGCTTCTAATATTTGATGAAACCGCTCTTAAAAGTACTCTTTGGAATGTGTCATACTCTTGGGAGACATTCTTTTTGGTATAATCAAAGGATCTATGTATCTGAAATTGCGTCACTTAAAACCACAGCGCTTTATAAAATTGTTGTGCGTTTAGTGAAACAACCTTTTGCACTTAAGCTCCATAAGTCCATATCTAAAGGACGGCACTTTAACAACCGTCTTATTTCACAGTTAAGTTGTTATACGTTTTCATTAATCTGCAAGAAATGGTCCTGAATTTACCGCTGTAGGGCTTTCCCTAGTAATGACAGTTTCAGAGTCCTGTCAAAGTATAAATATTTTTATTCTCAAAATTACGGACATATTAGTTTCACTGCTGTATGAAAAAGCAGTTGATGGTATATTATGTTATGTTAAGAAATATTTGTGAGGCTCAAAGATGAAATTTTAAATATACATTCTCCTCTAGTATTATGGATTATGTTAAAAACTGAAATTTAGTTTAGTTTTTTAAAGAAAAGTAGCTTGACATTTCACCCGGTGAAAATTCTTAATACAATTTTTCTTTTGTGAATATAGTTTCAAAGAAAATTTTCGAATTTACATCGCCAAAGGCATGAATAATAATTACTATTGTGCAACAAGAGGAAACACAGCCTCTAAAGTTCAATTTAGTTAAAATCTTTTACTGTGTCTTAATTGCAACATAGTTCAAAGTTTACCACTTGCATTTTTCAATTTTAAAAAATCTGAAAAATTAAGAACTCTTATAAGGGGTTTGGCCTCTTGTCAAACGGGATGTTTTTGTATATGTGGTAGTCCAAATTATTCCTTAAAAAAATTCTTATTGCCTCAATTCCTATTATAGGTAACCTTCGGTGCTAGGAGCTAGGGGCCAATACTTGATCTTTCTTTTTAAGAAAATAATGTAATTTTTGCATAAAAAACGATGATAAATGGTAGAAAACTGAAACAAAACACATTAGTGTTGTGAGGTGCGAGTTTTCAAGGTTGGTGATTACGGATCTGATGATTAAAAATCTAAAATCAAAATGGCGGATCCAATAATGGCAGACATAAATTTAAAAAAAAAATTGAAAATGTTACGTGCCTTGTACCCTTGTTTAGTAGACTATGGTAAGGCTTTTGACACTGTAGAATGGAACATACTGGGGACTGTATTATTCGATATGAGGAAAACTCTGCTTTGGTGGAAGTCGACAACGCTAACTCGGACAAATGTAAAGTTGGCAAGACTGGACTGTGTTCTGCCATCAGTCAACTTCAATATCTCTAGTGAACATGTGCTAGGGGACTGACGGGATGGTGTAGCTGTAGGTGGAGTCAAGATTTCTAACTTGAGATTTGCAGATGTTACCTCCTTGTTGCAGCAAGTGAGGATGAGCTCATACACCTGTTGGATAGCCTGTAAGCCGGTAAGCTCTGAGTACGGTTTATGTGTAAACTATAACAAAACAAAAATTATGATTGTAAACCGAGCAAATGAGAGCCACCCAGTCACTCTAACGATAAGCGATTGCGGAGTAGTAAACAAGCAGAAATATCACGAAAAGCAAAAGAAATCAGACTTGCTTCCCCTATTTTTCTCCATCTTTCTTCGTACCTCTGAGAAATGGACTGTTAGAGAATCAGACAAGCGACATATTGATGCTTTCGAGATGACGATCTGGAGACATTTGCTACGAATTCTCTGGACAACCCATCGTATCAACGCCTTGATTCTCTAAGAAATACGTCCCCCAAAGCGACTTTCCAGTGACGTATTCTCCCGAATGATCTCATTTTTGATTAATCAACCGAAGAGAGGACAATATAGCACGTTAATAGTCTAGAGAAATTCAGATGACAAAAGACGTGAAATACATCCTCCTAAATCTTGGGCTGATATCTGATAAGAAAAATCTAGCTGATAAGAAAAAGCTTTGGCGAGGCTGTGCGTCTAACAGGCAGCCGCGACAGATGGCATGATGTTCTCAGACGTACCATACAGTAAAGAAAGTTTCTGAGGTCGCAGATTACACAGGTCTGCGAGGTTTTGTTGTTGGGCAGTTGTTGGGCCGAAGTAATTTTTCACGCTGAATTCAAATCTGGCCTCAGAATTGGCCCACCACATCAGGATTGAAATATTTGAGGTTAAGTGCTTAGAAAATGGCTTTTTTGTCCATTTTTGAGGTAATGTGTAAGATTCAAAACATTTTTCAGCTTATTTCTAATAAATAGATCATTTGGTACCATCCTTCCTCTTTAAAATAAGCTTTCGATGTTATAGCCATTTAAAGGTGACATAAATTTGAAACCATGATCCCCTACAACTTAACAATCTTAACTAAACGACTCCAAATGAATCATAATTTAAAGCTAAAAAAAGAAAAAATCTCTCTCACAAATGGACTGGTTAAGATTGTTGGGTTGTAGGGGATTATGGTTTCAAATTCATGTCATCTTAAAATGGCTGTAACTTTGCGAGGAAACATCGTAGGTGACCATTCAAAGCTTATTTTAAAGAGGAAGGATGTATTTATTAGAAATAAGCTGAACAAATTTTTGAATCCTATACATTATCTCAAAAGTTGCCAAAAAAGCAATTTTTTAAGTACTTAACCTCAAATATTTCAAAATCCTGACGAGGTGGGCCAATTCTGAAGCCAGATTCGGGTTTAGTGCGAAAAATTACTTCGGAAATGACCCTCAGCTGCCAAACAACATTCATAACTCCTTTATTCGGAGACCTGTGTTATGAAAAAAAAAATCCATTCGCGATTGGTGAAGGCTGCTTTTTAAAAAAAATACCAGTTTAACAATGTTATTACAAAACGCACGTTTTTGCACCTCATTTGATAAATAAACAAGTTTAGAGCAATTATTTTTAAGGATATTCTCGCAAAAAGTAGAGAGAGTATTTCTAAATTTTAAAAAATTGAACCGCCTTGAAAAAAGATACCTAAAAATCATGAAATAAAACTCCGTCGTCCAGTTAATTGAACCTTATTACCTAATTTCGATATTGAAGTCTGTTAAAAATACGATTGATTTTCATATTTACACCGACTTCAAAATCGATAACACAGCCCCGAAAAAAAAAAGTTCAAATCAGCGAACCAGACCCATGTATTCCTATGTATTTTCGGTCGCTGAATCTGAATCCGGGGTCAAAAAAAAATCGTACACCCCCAAAATCATTAGCTAGAGCCAAAAAACACCTCTGAAATGGGATAAAAAGAAGATTAAGCTACGAGAACAGTTGTTACTTCTTAATCAATCGAATTATACAAATTAAGATTAAACAGCAGCGTACATACAACAGATATGAAACAGACCCCCAGGGAGGGGCGAAAACTAGCCCCCATATATAAAAAAATCGATCCAAAACAGCAATGACTGCTGAAAAGGCTCGAAATGTCTAAGTTTCGTTAAACTGTTAAGAAACTAGGTCCAACGTAATATTCATAAACTGCCCCTATAGGGTTGAGAACAACCACCTTTAAGTTCAAAGGACACGAGAAAAACAAGAAAAAGCGTAAAATCCAGAAACTTACGTAACATCAACATCCTACACTGTCAACCCTCAGAGCGCGTGAAAACTACCACTATGTAAGATTTAACTATAAAAAGTTACAGTGACTTCTATAAAAATTCTAGACGCCTGCGTTGTGTGGAAGAGAGAAGGAACAGACTATGTTCGACGATGTGCTTGAAAACCACCCCCACGGGGTTGCGAGATACAACCTCTATATCTGTAGGATGCTGGAGAGAAACTAACAGGATTTACATTTTTAAGGATGCTATGATTGGCAAAAATAATGTTGTACACTTAGAGTTTGAAACTCATGTCCTATAAATGTTATTAAGTAACATCCCCAGAAGGGATGTAAATTACCGTAATTCAAGTTGTAACGAAAAAGCTATACTGTTGCTTATTCGTTTCATTTCCATAATTTTTTTTTTATAGGGGTGGTGTCTCTCAACCCCGTGGGGGTGGTTTTCAAGCACAGCGTCGAACATAGTCTAGTTTCTTCTTTCTTCCACACAACGCAGGTGTTTCGAATTTTTATAGAAGTCACTATAACTTTTTATAGTCAAACCTTACACCCTCTGAGGGTTGACACTGTAGAATGTTGATGGTACGTAAGTTTCTAGTTCTATTTTAGAGTACTACGCAATTTCAGCCAATCATAGCATCCATGAAAATAGAAAACCTGTTGCATTTTACGTTTTTTCTTGTTTTTCTCATGTCCTTTAAACTTGTAGATGGTCGTTCTTAACTCTATAGGGGCAGTTTATGAAGATTACGTCGGACCTGATGCAGTTTCTTATCACTTTAACAAAACTTAGACATTTTGAGTTTTTTCAGCAGTCATTGCTGTTTTAGATCGATTTTTTTATATATGGGGCTAGTTTTCGCCCCTCCCTGGGGGTGTGTTTCATATTTATTGCATGTACGCTGCTGTTTAACCTTAATTTGTGTAATTCGATTGATTAAGATGTAACAACTATTCTCGTAGCTTAATATTCTTTTTACCCCATTTCAGGGGTGTTTTTTGGTTCTAGCTAATGATTTTGAGTGTGTACGATTTTTTTTACCCCGTATTCGGATTCAGTGACCGAAAATACAAAGCAATACATGGGTCTGGTTTCGCTTCTTTGAACTTTTTTTTTGTGGGGCTGTGTAATAGATAAACTTCAATTAACTGGACGGTGAAATTTTATCTCATAATATTTAGGCATATTTTTTGAAGGCGAATTGGCTTCTTTTAACTTTTTCAGTGGCCTCTTTATTTAGCTTCTACACAGTAAAATACCCGTCGTTGTGACTTTTTAACCGACTTCATAAAATTCAAAATAGGAGAAGGTTCTCAATTCGACCCGTATGTATGTTTTTTATATATATATATTTGTTCAATGATTACTCTGGCGATTTCTGTCAAACCTGCTGCAAACTGTAGGCTATGGCCCAGTGGTGGTCCCACACTGAATTTATCAAGCTACATCTAGTGTAAGATGAACAAAGATTTAAAACAAATTTTCATATTACGAGCATATTCGAATATTTGGCGGAGTCGCCGGTGACAGCAATTAAAAACTTAGTTCTCGATTTGATTTTTGTGCGCACGATTTAGTCCCCTTTTACCCCAAAAGTTTTGCTACTGAACCGCAAGACATGTACCTCCCGTTTTCGAGGACGGGGAACACGACCTACCCTCCAACCACTACCCCTAAACCGAAAAAATCACCTCTATTTCCGATTTTCCGATGCTATGCATTTTTTTTTATCGAAAAATTTTATTGATGACAGTTGTTTAGAGTTGTCCAAAAACCTTAAACCCAATATTTATCAAAATGAAAAAATTGAAAAATTAAAAAAATTGATTAATATAAAAAATGTAAGACAAGACTACTAATTATTTGACAACCACCTGACATGGTGCGGGAGCTAAGTGGCTTTTTCGGACACTCATCGTTACAAGTATTTTCTATGCGCTGATTAATTCTATCGAACTTAAATAACGACAAAATAGACTTCTGGCATATGTCAGCCCGTCGAGTTGGCCATGGTTAAAGGTATAAAAATCAGTGAAATTATATCATCGTTACGAAGCCAGTTTTTTTTTTGTGTACACATTTTATGTTTAAAATGAATAAAATAAGATCGCCAGAAAGTGTGGACCATCAGGGGCGTAACCAGAAAGGTCAAAGTGGTAAAAAAACAGAGTTATATAACATCATCGTTACAAACTTTTTTGAGGTTGAGCATGTTTATTTAAATGTTTTGAACACAGAAAAAAATTACCAGAAAGAAACTCCCGTCAGTAAGGCTAGCCAGAAAGAAAATGTTTAGGATTTTTGAAGAAAATTGGATTTATTTTCGCATATTTCATCTCAGAATTCTAAACTCATCGTTACAAATTCTGGCTCCTTTTTAAAACGTAAATATAAGCTCCTTCAACAATAGAATAGCCTCCCCGTAACGTTCTTAGTGTCAACAAAAGTACCATAGGCTCTTAAATATACAGGAATTTAACACTTTCGGCTAACTTGACTCCGTACCGTGCCTCAGATGTATTAATAATAATAATAATAATAATAATAATTTATTTCCATAAGACTTACAGAGTAAGTATAGAATATTGTCATACACATCTTACGGTATAAAAATACAAGCACAAAAGTAATAAATATAAATATAAAATTGTATACATTAAGAGTTAAAGTAACATGTATCATTATTACCTTTCTGGCTGCACCTCCTGACGGCCCACACTGTCTGGCGATCTTATTTTATTCATTCTAAACATAAAATGTGTACACACAAAAAAAAATCAGCCTTGTAACGATGACATGATTTCACTGATTTTTAAACAGTGTTCGTGACGCTCCTGACAGGAGGTGCCCCGCCAGAAGTCGATTTTATGAATCGTTAACATCCATTAAACCATAAAAATATCTCAAAGTTCATAAAACGATGAGCTGCCGAAAAAGCCACCTAGCTCCCGCTCTATCAGCTTGGGTTTAATTTCAATCAAAGTTGTCAGGAATTTTTTAAACAAAAAAACCATTTAAATGATATTTTCGGACTTGGACATTATTTTAAACAAAATTTCAATGTTTTTTAATTTTGATTAAATTTTGGATTCAGGGTTTTTGGGCAATTCTGAACAACTTTCGTTAATAAAATTTTCCTATAATATAATGCCCAGCACCGGAAAATCGGATTCGATTTAGGTAGTACCTTCTTAAATGTGGTGAGCGAATGGCGAGGAGGGTTGAAGGGGTGAATTTGGTTTTTTTACTTGTTTTTCTACTTAGTTATCGAAACTTAATATTTAGACTAATATCAATTTTAATATCACCCTAAATAAGGGTTGTTTTTAATGTGTTCCCGAGATTTTTCGCCAAAACGGATGACGGATTCGTTTTCAGCACCCCAAAATTAGTAAAAAAAAAGATGGCTTCCACACTTTACCACTGTTGAGTAAAAAAAGACCCTTTTTTAAAATTGTTCTTTTGGTACACCGTTGTATTATAGCGAAATCTGGAGATAGATTATATTTTGATTTTATTCCGTTGAAGGTTGGGGGGTAAATGGGGTAAATAGGTAAAGCAAGCAAGTAAGAGTCCATAAAATTTGGATTTAGTATATGTACGAGAAGCAATTTTTGTTGGCATTAGCCACTCCCACCCTATTATTAAAGGGGGTGAAAAAATAAAATTGTGATTTAGTGTTTGTGCAAGAACCAAAAGGTCTAATAATTTTATTTTAGCATCAGCCACCCCCACTACCACCGGAAATTTAGATGTGAAAGTAGTGAATCCTTAGTCAGCGGTTTTCCATTTCACACTAAGACAAGTGTACAGATTTTCTCACAATAGTTTCCTTCACTATGTAAAAGTTAAATAAATAAACGAAGCTACAAAAATATCTCTAAAAAGTAAGAAGTTTTACAAATTCCTGTCTACCTGTTAGTGGAAAGTAGTAAGGAACTGTACCTTATTAGCAAATATCAATCTGAAGTCGATGCAAAAAAAATTACTAATTTCAAAAATACGTTTTGCAAAAAATAATTTTTTTTTCAACCTTTCTAGTAGCTTCTTTTATTTACTTAACCTCTACGAGTGAGGGAAACTATTGTGAGAAAATCTGTACACTTGTCTTGGTGTTAAATGAAAAACCGCTATCTAAGGAATCACTACTTCTACATTCAAATTTAATTTTTTCTTAAGCTTTATCATTAGGCTCGTTTTCAGAGAATCTTGAAGTCACTATAGGCTAGTCATATAATACATTAAAATCGCAAACTAACGGCTAGTTCTGATTTTTTAATATGTTGTTAGGACCACTATCAGTAGTGTATATCCAAGTTTGCAGCTTCGAAAGACCTGTGCTAACTTCGTAGCACTCGAAAAATCGCGAAATTTTCGCACTTGTTTCAGTTTTTTCACTATATCTCCTAAACTATGCGTTTTTTCATAAAGCATGTTATTTACGTTTTTAAAGTAGATTAAATTTGAGACCAGACCCAGCTCTGTAGGTCCAATAGTTACCAAGATACAGCCCTCCAAAATTGGCAATTTTTTTCATGAAAGTGAAACCCATGTACATCCACAAGAAATATATATTTAGCCTATTAATAATATATTTACAATGTAATTAATTCAACATTTTTATTTATTGATATATATGTATATGCATATTTACAAGAGATATTGTTGGGTTGGAATAGTTCATTTTGCCCGCTTCGTGGGTGGTTCGAAATCGTCCGATTCAGCTTGAGAAATGGGTAGTGGATCGTCGACGTCGTCGTCTTCTCCTCCTTCGGCAATCTAAATTACGGCGACGTTTTGGCAAGAGACGCCGGAGCAACATTTGCAAAGTGCCGAGCACTTGAGGCCTACTTTTAGGCAGGTACATCCGCCTCCGCTACAGCCTTTCTTGCACCCGCATGATAGTAATTTCATAAGGTGAGTGAGTGGCATCTTTTTCCACCTCCAACCACTTCTGAACTTGGTGGTAAGTTCGGTAGGCGTGGAATGTTGCACCATCTTCCATTGGGGGCAAACGGGCGAGGTTAACAAGGCAAGCGGAGGCGGCTGTTTTCAAAAAAAATTTATAGCGCAGGCTCTGGAGAGTATCCTCCTTGTAGTCTCCTCCATACAGAGCTACTAGGCATTTCGCTCCGGCATCTGCGATGGCTTGATGGGTTCAAGTAGGTTGGAGGAACACTTCAGCTGTGGTGATGAGTTGAGGGTATTTCTGGAAGGCGCTCCACAGTTTGTTCTTCCCATACCAGAAAAGGGCAGAGTTGGTGTCGCACCCAGTGAAGGCGTGGAAAAACAACTCGAATCCTGGGAGGACTTCCAAATCTTGATTGAATGAGGTTGACGAATATTGTAAGAGGCCAGCGTCACTGCCACTTTTCTGGAAAAAAACGTTCTTGACAGCCGATCCCAAACCATTGAGAAGGACGAGGAGGTCCTCTCCAATGATTAGCACTGACTGAAAAGAGGAGCTCTTGTCAAGTGCCACCCTGACGATGCCGCAGTCAGCATCCTCGACTACCTGCTTCGCCTGCTGGCCAGCAACTTCACCTGGGCCATTTTTATGATAGTTGACTCTTCAAAGATGACTTCGTTGCACTGCAGAAAACCATAGCGCCTTACGCGTTCGGCAGTTTTTGTGTAACTATTGAACCTACAGAGCTGATTCTGGTCTCAAATTGTAGCAAATTTAGTCTACTCTAAAAACGTGAATAACATGTTTTATAAAAAAACGCATAGTTTAACAGATATAGTGAAAAAACCGAAATAAGTGCGAAAATTTCGCGGTTTTTCGAGTGCTACGAAGTTAGCACAGATCTTTCGAAGCTGTAAACTTGGATATACACTACTGGTAGTGGTCCTAACAACATATTAAAAAAATCAGAACTAGCCGTTACTTTGCGATTTTAGCGATTTCTAGTGTATTATTTGACTGGCATACTATGTATATAATTGAATGTAAATCTGCAAAAATATTTAATTTGTTCCAGCAATATTGTTTTCGTCATTTTTACTTCTCAGCTTTTGGCATCGTTATCAGCTAGTTCTAAAATGCTTAACTTGCAATTTTAATGCAATTCTTATGGAATTTGAATTTTAATCACAAAATTAAATTTTATATTACACTATCATTTGCGACTTTGCCATATTTCGAATATTATCGACCAAAATAATCTTATTTCCAATTTTTCTGACCTTATACCTGACGTATAGTAGTTTGAATATGGGACCACCGCCGAGTGATACTTTAAAATTTGAGATTTCAAAGAAATCGCTTAAGCGAATCTATAGATAATGATTGTACGCGCATTAAAAAAAAACATACCGGTCGAATTGAGAAATTTTATAAGAAATTTTATGTCTGTTAAAAATATAATTTCACTAAACATGCAATATAATTATTTAAATAACCCTTCAGTACTAATTTATCATACAGCCTCGTCCTACTCTACGTTTCTGTATTGCTTTCCTACTGAACATGTTTATAAAAACTAATTGGAGCTACACGACGCTTCACCGCAATGTTTCACAGTTATGTTTTAAAGTGTTATAGAATCCTAGTCGTTTTCAGCACATGCCCAATTTTTAAATACCTCTGTGCTCTTCTTAGTGTCGTCTCCCCGGTCTGCTCACATTCCGTCTCAGAATGGAGAAAAATAGCAATTACTTTTTATGTGAAAGACACTTGTTTTTCCCCATCTGAATGGAACTCTTTTTATTATGTCAGCACCAAATAGTTTGGAAACTGTTAGTTTTTTATTAAAGAGAACGTTCGACGGAGGAACACGTTCTTTCCACAACTTTTCTGTTTTATTCGTTGCCGAGCTGAATAAACACCGCTTTCTATGGGAACGGTTCACGTAGAATTAATACAAGCAGGCCTCAGATGTTTAGCAACCCCACACCTCTCTCTATCTAACTGACTAATGTCAACCAACTGATGCGCAGTGGCGTACCGGGGTGACAGTTAGATGAAGAGGATTTCGCTCCATTAGCCCTGGATTTAGCCACGTCAAATCTAAATTCAAGTCAATTCAGTGTAACAACAATAATCCCTGAATATCTAAGGTGCTCTCATAAGCTATGAATGATGGCATAACAGACTACTGTTAAGTGTTTTTTAACTTACATATACAAAGCTTGTCCATTCAAGTAGAATTCACACAAAAGATATTTTTTATCACTCACCCACAAAAAGTATTGTATGAGATTCCTGTGACTTCAACCAGAAGGGTTAATACGTTGATGATAAAAGAGGCTTAGGAAAAACGAAATACAAGGAAATCCGAAATTTGCCTTGGGGAGACATTAAAGTATCATGTGATAAATGAATGAAGACTTAAAATAGTTCGTAACTGGTCTGGAAAGTGATGTTTTACTGGACGAGTAGATAGCTTGAGTATACTCTTGTGCGGCTCGTGTTGAAAGTCTACGAGTCCAGTAAAAACATTTTACGGATGTGGTACGTTCACTATTTTTCTGTAACAATAAATTATTTCTAAAAAAAATCCCCCCCCCCCTACGGGACATCCTGTCAAATTCTTTCATATACTAAAATATATAACATTCAATATGAAAATGTAACAAATGTTTGTTTATGATGGGGTATGCTCTAGGTATAGCTAAAGATATTAGATGAGATGCCTCATAAGGGAGGCTTCTTGTAATATACTAGAATATTCAGACTTAGATCTTCGGTTTATAGAAAGAATGGTTATTCTCTTATTTTTCATTTGGTAATGAAAAATTATGTTGAAAATGCTATAACTCAAAATATTTTGAGTTATTTTGGCCTGAAAATATTTTCTTAAGGGTTTTCGAAATCTCTGATTAGGAATCCTAATAAAATTAATAAATAAAATGCGGCTTCAAAATGGCCAAATTTAAGAAGGAAATCGTGCAAAGTTCTACATGTATTAATACATATTTCATATTAAAGTTCAGAGATTATAGCATAGGTATTTTTAATCATTTTAACAACTAAAGTGACGTTAAAATATTAAAATACTAGATGACTGACCCAGATGGCCGAATATAAGATTAAAGTCATGCAATATTCGATAAGTTAAGAAAAAAAATGTGCAAAATTTATGAGGAATTCAGTTAATAAACTTAAAATATGTGAGGGTTTATTAATAAATTTGAAAGTGTATTTAAAATAAGAAGAGGGCATATTATATATATGAAATTCTACATTTATTTTGATTTCAGTCTTCGTCTTTCTTGTCTATAAAGAAAACAACCCTCCATTGTCATGTAACATCGAATCTGCTGAACGTTCGTGTGAATTTAACTACAATCGCTGTTTATTGCGCTTGAAAATGAACTGCGTATTTTACTCGAGTAAAGGTCCCCGCACATTTCTTATGGGAAGTAGCCCTTGGTGAAAATGGCTGAAATTAAAATATGTTGTTCCTCTTGACCTATACATCAAAAGTTCTCATGGGCACGTAGTCTGAAAATGGACAGTTTTAGGGGGTGAAAAGACGACTTTACAGAATTCTATGGTAACTAAACATGAAAAAATTCTAATTCTCTCTACAAATTGAAGAGGGATCGTCTATCAGAGCAGTTGCTAACCATTATCACTTAAATAAAAGTACCGTTATGAGTGTGAAGAAAAGGTGGGAGGAGGAAGGTACAATAAAGGGAAAAGACGGTTTAGGCCGAACGAGAAGTTCATATCTCGCTCAAAATGAAGCGCTCCTTGGCTATTTCAGGGAAAATCCGTTTCAAACAGCAGTAGACGCTGTGTCCATGACAAATTTTCCAGCATCGAGGTCAACAGCTAGCCGAAGGATAGGAAAATCGGAATTAAAAAACTGTGTAAGTGCCAAGAAGATCATATTAACAGAAGAACATAAGCAAGCCCGCATTCTGTTTTGTTTAAATTATGTTTATCGCCCGTTGGAGTTTTGGACCAATGTTGTGTTTACCGATAAAAAAACTTTTCAGTCTTGTAATGACGGACATATTCGGGTGTACCGTCCTGCAAATACCAGGTTTCACGAACGCTACGTGTCTCCGCGGAACAGGTCCGGGCGATTTTCTGTTAATGTTTGGGCATGGATAAGCGTGTATGGCTCTGGTGCAGCATGGCGTATCATGGATAATGGTAGATTTAATGGATAAGTTCATAGGAATATTTTAAAATTATCACAGGCAGACACGTGCAGAACAGCCATGCGGAAAACCGCTTTTTAATGTTTTGAGCTTTCAGAATCTGGCCTTATCTCGGACACAATTTTTCAACGTCAATTTTTACATTTGTTATAAATCGGAATCATTAAATCATTAACATTTTTCCAAATACCTTACTTATGACATTTCACAATCAGTGTCACTTTTTTTATAAACTATATGATAATAAAAACTCTAAATTCCAAAAAGACTGATTCACATCACTGTATATTAGTAAAAACTGGATTACTTGATTTTTCAAGTGTACGGGATTTTATTGCACACTTAACACCGCACCTCCAATGATTTTTTTTCGATATATAAACAAAGTAGGCACATAATAATAATAATGATTCAAAATATGCTAGTTTTTGGAAAAATACAGTTTTTTGACCAACTTGAAATAGCCGCAATTTTGTCTGAAAACATCCGATCGAAACGTACCAAGAAGCAAATTCAAGATAATTCTACCAGCTTCCATTTGCAGAATATTAAGTATTTTGCAAAATTACTCTTTTTTTAAGTAATTTTCAAGCACGTATTACAAGAAGGCTAAACTGTAAAAACGATCAGGGAGGAGTTTTGACCCTCCGTGTTCGTTTAGATGTAATAGTATACTTACAGAAAGTACATTAACGTTTTTTATATTCCACAATTTTTCTTTGCACCTAATTATAATTTTATTTTTTTTTACGAGTTTCAAGTTGCTATAAAAGATAGCTGTAATTAAGACAAATGAGCACGGTTGATCTCATTTGAAAGATAATTGAATAAACTGTTTTCCCCGCAGAAAAATGTAATATATTTTTGTGTAAAGATGACTGCTTAGTGTCAAACAATTTTGACTTTTTAGATTATACATTTTTTGAGGAAAATAATATATGCCATGAGTTCTTTTGTCATAACGCAATTTTCATAAAAACGTTCTTTTTTAACAGCAAATAACTATAACTTGGCCATTTTTTCCACGAAGAGTCAAATTGTAGTCAACTGAATTAACTTTGTAATGAATATTTTATCTTGCAAGTTAATTACGAAAAACGCACGTTGACACTTGACTTTTAGAAAATGATGAAAAAAAAATGATACATCCGTCAATGTAATGCCAAACTGGATGAGACTAATCTCAAGTTCAGAATAATTTCATAAACTTTAAATCGTGTACTTTTTGACAAAATTGTTAATTTTCAAGATATCCACAAAACACCGTTATTTTAACTACTTCTTCCCTTCCCGAGTAATTATTTTGAACACACTGCAAGAAGTATGCGATTTTTTGTATACAGTGTGTCCCCGGATTGTGTTTGCGATGGGTGTAATATGCCAGTACGGCTTTCATTTTCTACAGTCTCGGTCTGCTTGACGTAAAATGGATTTTTACCAAATTTCAGTTAAAAGGGGATCTAACGCGCGGAGTTAATCTAAGAAGAAAATGAAAGAAAATAAATCATTGTAGATATACTGGTCTTTCTGTTAATTTTACGGAAAAATTCTACTGGATAAAATATTTTGCATTGAAAGTTAGAGCCATATGCATAACTTTCATTGCATTTGAACAAAAAATAATATTAATATTAATAATAAGAATACCTCTTGAAGAAATTAGAAGAACTTACAAAGAATTAGAATAAGGGTGGAATTATAAAATAATTTAGGCGGGATACTACTTGAATAGGTTTTTAGTTGAATTCGCTGAAATTGTTAATCGTGTTAAAAAATAAAAAGCTATTTACTTTAAGTAGTATTTTTTTTGTTCAAGTGCAACGAAAGTTGGCATATGGCTCTAACTTTCAATGCAAAATATTTTATCCAAATAGAATTTTTCCGTAAAACTAACAGAAAGGCCAGTTTACCTGCAATAGTTTATTTTCTTTTATTTTTTGGGTTAACTCCGTGAGTTAGGTCCCATTTTAACTGAAATTTGGTAAAAATCCATTTTACGCCAAGCAGACCGAGACTGCAGAAAATGAAAGCCATACTAATTTTTTTTTTTTGATATATTGCACTTATCGCAAACACAATCCGGGGACACACTGCATAATAATTAATTTCACTTTAAAAAAAATCGGCAGTGGTCCCATTATAATTGAATCGAACTTCGTGTAGTGTAGAGTGAGCTAAAATTGCAATGTTTTTTTATACTACCGGCTTATTCACAAATTTGGCGAATACGCTAGTGCTAAATGAAAAATTGTTGCATTTATAATAATAATTTTCCACAAACTATAGGGTATTATTTCTTGGCGGTGGTTCCATTGTAGTTTTTAATTAAGTTACGTACAGTGCTCAGTTTACTTTTTCCATTTCACAATATTTTCCTTTTTTCATTTTATTGTCTGAGCGGTAATCGTGTTTAGTTATTTTCATTTCGAATTTCCTCTTTCACAGGGGTTTTTTGTTCTCGTTATTTTTTAATTTTAGTGACTCTCTGAAAATACTCCAGTAATGTATTTAAAAGAATATATGAAGGTTGGAGACGTCAGAACTGGAAATCACAAAAAGGGCATTTGTCAGGACATCGGGTTTCAAGGGTTCCCTTCATGCAATATTTACACATTTAAATTTATTAGTTTCATTGCATTGTAAAATCAATACAACCCTTTCGTGGTCCGATATTATACTGTACCGGCAGTCCGTTGTAAGCACATTTGACGGGCGCAATCACCTAAAAACAAACTCACTTGCTAATTACATGTATACGTGTACCCTAGGTCGAATTAACCAATCGACATCGATGAGGTAATACAGACAAAAGGACCAAAAGTCAGGATATGATGAAGATTCATGAATAAAGGGATAATCTGTGGACTTTATCCGTCAATATTAGCAATGCAAACAGTTTGGTGAATGTTTTTCAAACACTATTTAAACTGTTCTTTTTCCTTTAAATATATTTTTAAGGAACCCACCTAACCTTTAAATAAAATGTAAACCTGAGAGGAAACTATGAATGCCGAAAAACAAAAATTACATGCAGTTTTGGCAATGTAACCTCATATCCTATGTGAGAAGTACAAGAGCGAGAGGGTAAGACATAACTTTACCCACCATTCGTGCTTAAATAACATAACACGTAAGCTAACTTGCATTTATCTTAAACCTCCAATAATCTGCGAATATTTGTGTGTCAAAAGAACGTAACAGAAAATTGTTAGTGCACACCCTACAGGTTGTTTTATCCAATGAATGCTATGCGTATGACATTAGTTCATTAGTCAAATTATTATTATTATACTGTTCGGAAACACAGTATATTGCATTTGACCGACGCATGTCTAAAACCGTAAATGTCGCTCATAGAGAAGAGAAGAATTTTCGTATAATTGTGTTAGTGAAAGAATTCTGAACAACTTTCAAAATGTCCCTCTGTCTATCAGTCCGTACATCATGTTTCTTGTAAGTACGAAATTTTACCAGTAAGTTATATGTTGGCTATTCATTTATATATTTTACTAATAGATATTTCATAGTAATATAATATCCAATCGTTGATATGATTTTCATAATGATAAATTATATTAAAGTTTACAGGTGTGTAGTTAATAAGCAGTGATGGTGTAAGTGGTTACACTTTTGACTCGAAATCGAAAGGTCATGGGTTCAAAACACAAATAGATTGGACATAATTACTTTTTTTATTTTATTTTCTACTGACCAACTAAGCAGGGATCATAAAATTCTACAAATGCCTAAAACTAACATTATTTACAAAAAAAACTGCGAAGAGTATCCTATAGAATGTACAACAATTATTAAAAGTTCTACAAATCCGCAGAGGTATGTAACGTTTAGTCTGGTTGCTTTTTTATGGTTAATTCATGGCCGGGTTTTCCATAAGGCTAACTAGGCTATAGCCTAGGGGCGATAATGTGTAAAGGGGCGATAATGTGTAAAGGGGCGCGCGCTAGGGGATGAGAGGTATCGCTAGCTCACTACGCTCTCTGCTTATTAAAAATTTTTTTACATTTCTCCCTCCCGCTCATCAATTTTGAATTTGGACAAAAAATGTTTCTTTAACTTTAACTTTATTTGTTCTCGATATAGTTGGTATCTCTTATTAATGTTTGTGATAATATGGTGAAAATTTGAGACCAATTAATTGTTCCGTTTTTGAGTTAGAGCGAGTTGAACTAAACAGTAATTGTTTTGTTTATCCAATAGACACCGAAAACGAGATGGTGGGCGAAAATTCTTGTGACCGTGTTAAATAATTATATAGTAATTAAACTATTTAACAAATCATTATGAAATTCAATGGGGTTCAATTCTGATAATAGACGAGGCGTTCAAAAAACATTCAAGTGGATCCGTTAAGGATTGCGATCTGTAGAGCGTTTCCATACATACGTATGGATGAACTGACAGTGACCTATGACAATTTTAAATAATAATTTTAGAGCATAAAAGTTCAAATCTGGTGTTGTGCGAATGACTTTGCAGCCACAGCCATATATTATAATGTATCATATATTTCTTTTCGTAATTAAACTGTTATTATTATATTATAATTCGTTTCTGAAAGTTCTCTATCTATCTTTTTCTTATTCCTCTTTTGCTTCCTCTATTTCTTCTCCTTCTTCTTCTTCTTTCAATCGGGGCTACGAAACGTTGCTGTACTCAAGTCCTGCGGCCTGTTGTGCTTCCGCTACAACATCAGAGAATTTCCCCGTTCAGGCTGGATTCTAATCCAAAGGCCATAGTCCTCCCAGCAGGAGCATTCCTTATTTCTTCTAGTACAGAAAAGCCAATACAGTGTCGGAAATACAAATAGTTTAAGGTCGTCGTAATACCCTGTGTTTATTTAAGTTTTTCATTAAAAAATTATTTTATTTTAATTTCCAACCGACGCCGACGCGTCGGTAATATTGTGGTATTAGCAATTTCTGTGAATAACCTTAGACTCTACTCATATACAAAGACATATTTTAACCTCGTATTTTTCCGCACATACCTTTCAACTAAATTAAAATTTATGATGCGATTTTAGTCAAAAGATAATAAGGTGATGCGACGAACCGTCACTGTTAATATGAATTGTTTGTTATTCGATACTTACGGAATGATGATTAATATACAGCTCATCTTAATTAGATACAGTCATGAGGAACACGATTCCAGGTGGTGTATGTATTTTGTGTAACAAAGCTTACGAATGAGGCATAAGCAGAAATCGAGGTTAAATATGAAGAGCTATGCTATTTGTTTAAGACAAACTTTCTACGCAGCTTTGCAAACTACTTACATATCGTACTCATTTTCTACCGCCGCCCTAATGGTTAAAGTTTCTTATACCTACTTTCATATACTTTCATTTCCAAGATCGATGCCTCCACCAAATATTTTTAAGAAAAATAAACTTAGAAAGTAAGAAAAATTACACGCTTATATAGAAAATATAAGAATAAATCAAACCTGTGTACATTAAATCAAGAACTTCATTTAAAACTTTTAATTTATTATCTATACTTTTGATGATGTATTAAGGATGAAATAAACTGTTCAAAAATTAGAAATGTACTACTTTTAAAGAATATGGCCGGATAAGATAGTACACTCAAAGAAAATGATAGGTAAATTCAACCAAAAAGAGCATATGAAATCGCGCCTATCTAGTTTCATAGTAAAATCAATCAGAAACGAATAGTCATACAACTTTATTTGTTTTCGTAAACAAATAGTAGTTTAATAATCATATCTTCTTGTAACAAATTAAATAGTACAATGACATTTTTTTATGTTCACTAACCATTTTCAATTTGGTCTACAATTAAATAGTACAACGACTTTGTTTTTTTGTTCACCAACTAATTTTTAGGTTGATCTACACTTTATTGTTTGATGAAGTTTTTTTTGGTTAGCCAAAATCTCAGTATTGAGACATCAGACCACCCAAACCAAAGATTAGAGATCGTTTATAAGATCCATCCAAATATATCGATGATCCCTGAGAGAATTTGAACATTGCAATCATGTTATCAATTTTCCATAAATTCATAAGAGTATAAAATAATGCATGATTGATTATTGTCAGTGATTTGTATGTGGCGTCATCTGGGAATAATTTCTGTAATAGACTACGTGGTAAGCAAGTAAATTTTATGGTAATTCTTTAAGAACTTCTAGAAGACGACAATAATATTGGTTTGTCTACTAAGTACAATAGTACAGCGAACTAATACTGGGTTAGAATTACAATTCGATAATAGTTAAAATTAAAATATACTATTATCTAGTTTAATTTGACTTAATTCAACAAAATAATAGTCAGACGAACAAAATAATAGTCTTATTCATCTATTTTTTAAATTAATGTTTGTTTTGTTGTACGACAACTTTTTATTAATTAAAATAACAATCACCTCTTGTTTAAAAATACCATCAATATAGTTTGGTTTAACAAAATTAACGATATTGTTAGTTAACCATTTTTTTTTTTGTTGAATTTACCCATACTATTTCTTTGAGTGTAAAAATAACCCTGCGATCTTATAAAATGAAAGTATAACCAGGTTGAAGGTATAGTCATGGAAAACTTTTCCTGAAATATTTTGATCCCTGTCTGAAACCGTTTAGCCATAACCTGTAAAACGTGACTATCAGGTTCTCGTTGGCCGATTTGAAAGAATAAAAATTCATTCAAATCGGGGTATAATAGTCCTTGGATTTCATTGACCCATGACGTTTATAGAGTTTGACTATAATACGGGACTTATATAGGCCAGGAATTGATAAGTGAACATCCCGGAAAGTGAGCGGAAGCCCGCCATCTTGGTTTTTATGTCAAATTGAATGTATGTTCTAACTCCGTAACCGCTGGTCCGATTTTAATTTTGTTCTACTACAGATTTCACGTGGAAAAACTGTAATAATTCAAATAAAAATAAACACAGTAATATTCTGTTTTAATATTATCGAAAAAGTGAATTAATAGGTTCATCAAAAGATTTGGGAAATGACCTTTATCATTCAAATTAGAAAGCCTGTAGTATGTGCTATGCAAGATGATATAGGACTTAAACAAAAATTTTTGCGTTACCCTAGAACATCTACTTTTCAAATATATTTTCTAGAACCAATTTTTCTCATGTACTCGTTTCCAGTTAGTAGGTGAGGGGCTGGAAGTATATTACATAATTCAGGTCAACTGGTCTGTCAACTGGAAATGATGTAAAAGTGATATAAAATTGTCAGCATCCGAAGATAAAGAAGCTACTCGAGTCTGCGTTGTATTTGCTTGTTTTTGAATTTGAATTTCACACCAACTTTTTTTTAATTATACTAACTTATATGTTAAATATTGCTTTTCAAATTGAATTTTTGAACATGTGCCACAACCTGAAAACATCTGAAATAATTCATAGCAATGTGCAGCACATGCATACATATACAATTGAAATTCCCGAGTTACAACACAGCTCTAAAAAATTACAAGTACAATTATGTTTATTTTTAACGTTTCCTTTCGATGGAATTGTTTGAATTTTTTAAATATCGCGCCATAGCCCTTATGTCGTTAAGTAGAGCATTCAGAGGACTTTTATTTCAACTAAGCTGGTTAACTTTTACATGGTAGACACATATTAATTAAATTTAAGAAATCACTGGAGTTTCTTTTCATTTTCATAAAAAAAAAAATGAACAATATTGGTTGGTAACAACTTTTACAGATTATACCTATTATTAGAATACTAATAGCTTAACGTATGTGGCCGAAATCAGGATTTTCTTATTTCCGGGGCCGTTACTAGAGATTATCGAGAAACTCTATCTCAGTGAAAATCATATGTTTATCAACTTTCAATATTTACTTAAATTTGAACGCTTTGGAGAATACAAAGGACTCAATGAAGAGAAAATATCAATTTAGTCATAATTTATGAGACTTGAAAAATCACCTAAACTAAATTCACAATATTACCAAAAGCGACTGTCACTGAGAGACCCATTGTGAGACATTCACATAACAATAAAAATCGTATCCACTTTCGAGTAACAGATAGACACATAACTCCAAAACAGCTCCAAGAAAATGAAACGAGTATATGAAAGAGTTGCTGTCGACAAATATCATTTGTTATGAAAATGAGAAGGAATTCCAGTGGCTCTTTTGTCTAGTTATAATTTGACAACATGTTTTCTTAGCTCTATGATTATTCACCAACCAGATAGTGTAAAAAAGGTCATTTAAAAGCTTTATTCGTGGACATAGCTGCTACAATATAACAGAATTGCACACAATTCAAGAAAGTATAGTATGTACATATAATAAGTTGTGATAAATTTTCATCCGATTAAAAAAAACATACCACCTTTGAAAAAAAAAAGTACCTGAGAATACCTGAAAATAGCATTAAAATGAAAAATTCCAATTTTTAAGTCATTAAAAAAGAAGATATTGTGCGCATAACTACACAAAAAAATATATATTCTACACATTAACCGGCAAGGGAGGATATTGATGAATTGAATTATCGGTAGTGTCAAGCGGCACATGTCATTGAGTTACGTTACTTTAATAAGCACCAGGATGATCTGTTGCACGCACTAATCACGTGCATTTAATAATATTCTCCTTTTCCGGTTAAGATAGAGTCGCAACAGTGTCCAAACTACTCAATTTAAAACACCCATATTTTTATATTTTTTGTATGATTTTTTTTATTTAAAGAAATTGAGTGTACTTTTACTTATCTTTTAATCACTTTTACGTGTGATCATCTGGATAAAAAATTTGAAAAGTACAATTTTCGGTCTAAAATTTTTTACAAATTGGGGTTACTTGAGGGGGCGGCGTATTTTGGATTTTTTTTGAACTAGAACATTTTTTGAAAGTTTTATCCAGAACGTTATTCTGTTTGATTTTATATTAACTCATTTCTATTTTGGAAATTTTTTTAACCAGAACATTTAAGTTTTATCCAGAATGTTATTCTCTTTCATTTTATTTTAACTCATTTCACGTTGGATGGCACTTACAAAAAGTTATTTTCGAAAAACTGCAATCGTGTGAAACAGACTCGAAAAACGTTAGAAACGTTGATAAAACAAATCTCTAATTGGGTTAAAGGCGAAAATGGTGTTTTTTTAGAAGGCATGTTAAAAAATATTAGGATCAAAAATTTTCTGGGTTGAAAAAAATCCATTACTGAGCTATTTCTCGACAAAGTTATCTGCCGACAGAAGAAAATAAAGAATATATGTTAGATCACGGTTTACATGAGTGACTTTTTAAAAAGATTTATTTACTTAAATGGAGCCTACGTTGGCTCTTGGAGAAGGAATATAATAATAATTAGAAGTGTTTCATTCTAAGTGAGTTTAATAACTGATTGTACAAAGCGTATTTAGTCATATTTATAACATACAGAACCTGAGTAAGCAAAATATAGAACAAAGGAATTGCAATTCTGCAGTCATCACAAGTTATGAGAAACAAAGGTGTAATATGATATCTTGAAGATAAGCAATTAATAAGAGAAGTCGTTATCATGTAATATGATATACCTGTGAAGGTTTGTTATGGCTAAGTCTTGGTAATAAGCGTATAATTTTATATAACAACTTCCCCCTTAATAAAAAAGTTGATGTTATGCAGCAACTTTTGAAAATTGTTAAAACGTTAAATGAATATAATGCAAAAATAAATTAAAACAATGTAGAATGAATACAAAGCAAAATAATAAAATAATGTAAAAGTTAAAATTGGTAAGCGATAATAAAACATTACATAACGTAATAAGGATAAAATACAATAGTCTCAATTAATAGACAAGGGTAAAACTCCACATATGAAAGTCTATGTTAACTCGATGTCTTCTTCTTCTTGAGGTCTAATACCGGGTCGCTTTCTTGGAGGGATCAGTCTAGGAAATTTGGTAAATACTCTGCTTCGCTCTGAAGGAGGTGAAGGAGGGTTATCCGTTGAGAGTTGGATTCGCAATGCTCCACATCTTCTTCTTCTGCATTTACAAGTTATGTAAAGTAGAACTAATAGGATGATGAGAGTGATTATGAAGTATGTGAACCAAGATACATGTTTGGTCACAAAAGGTTCGTTTATGAGGTCATCTAGGCCTTTGGAATATTGTTCTAGTTTGTTTTTAGCAATATCTAAATCTTCTACGTCGAGACTGTTTAATTTAAGCGGTTTTAATTTTGGAATTTCATTTTTGTCGGGCATGTGATTGCAGCATTCAAAAGGAATTTGGATTGGATGTGAATTGTCCTTGATTTCGGAAAAGTCTTTAGCACTGGCTTGTATTCGAGTAATGCCTGCATAGGCGTAACATCCTGGTTGTAGTTTTATGATTATGATTATGAATTTTTGTTAATTAGCTCTGTTATGGATTCTCTCTTCGGGCAGTTGATGGTAATGTGAAGTGGTTCGGAATTAATTATTAGCCATGTGTTGTCTTCAAGTTCTTGGACGTTGTATCCTTGACTAATGATGAAGGAAGTTTGACAATTTTCTGGGAGTTTCGGCAATGGTTTTAATATTCTAGCTTCACAAATGGCATTTTGGTCGATAGGATATGCAAACAGGTTCGAACATAGTTTGGTTCCAAAATAGAGTGGTTTGCATTCTTTCAAATTTTGTATAGGTATGTACATTAAAGAATCATCGTCTCTCGCGATAAACTTTTGTGAAATAGATAAAAAGTGATGTAGACCAGTTCTGTTATCAAGTATAGGTATGGGGTATAGGCGAAAGGTGTTATAATTTTGAGGTTCAATAAGAGGTATTGTTAAAACAAATATTAGGTTAGAATCTAGTTGAAAAGCTTTTAGTTCAATAATATCCAGATATTGAGCAACTGCTGATAGTTTGATTGGAAGAGGTAAATTGTTCCTTCGCAAACTCTGTGAAATCTCTTGTAACGCCGTTACTAAGTGATCAGGTGTTATGATTGATGAATGAATAATTCCTAATCTGGCAAATGTTATTGAATTTAAAATATCGTTTAGATTGTCTTCGATATACAAATAGCTGGCCATTAGTTGTTCGGAAATGTATAGAAATTTTAGTTTTATTTCGGCAGCTTGGATCGTTTGAGTCATGGTTTGAATTGTGTGCTCGATTTCTTTGATATCTTTGTTAAATGTTTCCTCATCAATTTGTAATTTTTGTATAGTTGAGTTGAAATTTTTGATAACAGAAGTTGTAACTGAGATTTGATTTTTGATTAAGTTTTCTAATTGATGTTCGTCATCATTTAATTTATTTATACAGTTAGTGTAGTACTCGCCATCTTCGGCGTCTAAGTTTCCGGTGATTGATTTGAATATTGTTCCAAAACCGTTAAGTATTCCGCGTTTATATCTCTTTGTATCTGAAAAGACTTCGTCAAATTTCGTTTTTATCGAACTAGCTATTTGCATTAAAAGGTTAAACTCTGTTTTAACTTCGCTTCTAAACAGGATTGATTTTTGATCAGCACCGTCGAGGGTGTTCAAGATTCTGTCTAAATTATTTTGATTCTTGTCAAAAGCTTGTAGCGGTTACATTTATCATATCACGATAATGGTTTCCTTGAGACACCGTGTATGTATGCTACTAAAGAATCATCTGGGTCTGTGGTTTAGGCAACCAGACGTACACGTCGGTGTATATTTGGTTTGTATTAAAAAACCGTGAGATTTTAAATTTGTTTATTAATATACAAATTAAATTTCAAAGAAAGCAACATTCTTTGTGTCATCTTTTATATTTTCTAAAAAAAAAAAAAAATAGTATTAAGAAAACAAGTACTTGTTGTATTGGTGATAAATACATAAGAAAAACTTTTTATCAATCTCCTTGTTGTTCCAAAATCTGAAAACAAAAAGAAAATATTAATTATGTAATAATTAAGCACAGTAAAATCTAATTAAGTAGGTAACTATGCACTGGTTACAATATTTGTGCAATCCACAATTAGTTTGGGAGATACCTATATTTATCATTCAATGTGTGAAATCAAAGTAATTTGTTGGTTATAATGTTTTGAATTTATAAATAAATAAAGTGAACTGAGTGTGAAGGAAAAGCCAAAATCTTGAAGAAGTATATTTGTGCATATATTGTCTCAAAATTCAAATTCAAATGAGTGAACAAGTTGTCAAGTTCATTTGGTGATATTAGATTGGCAAGAATGTGTGCCTACAAAAAAATGAATTAAATTCCTTCCTTTTTTGTGGGAGAAAACTCAGCCATACTGGCATTTAGTAAAAGAGGTAGCACATTTCTCCTGTAATTAATTTGTTTTTGGTGAAGAGGCCCAATAACAACTAGGTAAATATTTTCCTTCATGATTCTTACAAATTTTTATATAAATTACATATCTACCGTTTCTTAGACGATAATATATTTTTAGGCTTTTTAAACCTCACCCTCACTTCATCTTTTTTCGATTTGCTATGGTCAATTTGCAACATTAGCAACACAAAATAAGACTTTAACTGTACCTGTCTGTTGTATCACACCTGACCGAGGCTCTCGCAGAGATAGTGTACGTAGTCACATGGTTGAGCCGGAACTTCATGTCGGAGTTTAGAAATATTATGAAGACATAGCCTGCAGATTATTTGGTAGCACACAGTTTCCTGTTTATCAACCCCAGGGCCACTAGTTGTCCATTCATAGCTGTATCGAACAGTATCGAGGTACTCTGGCTTGCTCGTTATCCACTACGGATGGCAATTGTAAGTACGCTTTAGACTTTTTAATTCCATGCTGCAACTTCTACGAAAATGAATTACACCCTGTAGATGAGACAGTAGGTATTACCTTTTTGACTTAATGTAAACTCAAAAGAACAGCTGTTTATTGAGTCCCTGGTATTCATTGAATTATTGCTAAAAAAAAGAAATAAAGTAGATGTTATAATATATAATTAATAACAGTCATATTTAAGGACTTACTATTTGTGAGCTTTTAACTGGCGTAGCCTACTTTATGTTGATTCCTTTTTAATGTAGCTACCACTCTTTTACTTGGAGTAATATTTTATGTAGATTAATATCCAAATCATTTGTAAACGCTGATGTAACCATAATACTGAACCTTTGAGGTTATGTTCCAGCCGTTCTCAGATAGAGAGCAAGGGCGTATTGCATAACGACCAGTGTACATAATTACCATTAGATCAAAAGTAACAAAAAGGAAACTGGTGGTTGATAAATTTATTTTATTGTTTGTTTATGAGTCCCGTGTCATATTTCATATTGTTTATATGTTTAGTGCTTTTGCATATAGTTTTATTGTTTCATTTTTTAGATTAAGTCATATCAATCATTACTCTTATACATATACTAACTAACTAACTTCATTAATTTATGTAATATAAGGTTTTTGAATAGTAAACCTGCTTTTCATTGTTTATTCATTCTGCCTGCTGTTTCGTTATTATTTGTTTGTTTAATAAGATCAAATAGACTGGCGCCTGCTCTGGTCTGCTTGAAGGCTTGTATAAACTGCTTGACTACCTGTCAGAAACCAAATCGAGATACTTGAACCCATGCCCGCTCCCGACTTAAAGAGCTGTCGTGCTCGGGCTACTATCCTTTTTAAATAAAGGGCGTGGCAAGCTAGTTTGAGGGATGAAATATTTTTATGCACTAGCAGAGTCCATTTGTCATTTGTCACCACGATGTCCGTGTCTTGGTGATAGTATACACCAACAGTGTTATTGATCGGGGTAATTTTGTATTGACAGAGTGCTGATCCGAACAGCAGGAGAAACCTGAAAATAAATTTAATTTTCAGTATATGGTTTCATTCTATCAAAATTTACTTTAGTCTCTTGTTTTGTTTCGAGATTTAATAGGGTGGCAGAATTTTGAAAAATTTCTTTTATTTTAAAGGGACCGTTAAATTTATTTTGTAGTTTGTTCTTAATTTGTGATTCTTTTACATAAACTAAGCCACCTATTTTGTATTCGGGTCGTTTTTGGGGAACATTTCTATCAAAGCGAACTTTCGCTTTCTCCTTTTGAGCTTGCGTTCGACTACGGGCTATTTTATAGTAGTGGGATATTCTGTTGTTTAAATCCCTAACGTATTTGGTTATTAACTCTTTTTGGTTATACAAAGTTTCAGGTGGTCTGTTGGACGTATGTCCAAATACAAGTTCGTATGGGGTGAAACCGTGTGTTTTATTTACTGAATTGTTATAGCATATTACTGCATATGGTAAAATTGTGAAAGGATGTTCGTTCGGATTTTCAGTTTTATGAATTCTTATCATTTCAGCTAGAGTAGCATGAAATCTTTCTATGGATCCGTTCGATTGGGGATATCCTACGCTTGAATAAGTTAATTTTATGTCGTAGAGGGTGCAGAGATCTTTGAGCAAATGGTTGTCAAATTCGCCACCGTAATCGCAATGGATTCTCAATGGGGTACCATAATGTTGAAAGTACAACAACAAAGTATTTACGACAGATTTTGCGGATTTGTCTGGGACTGCATAGGCTTGCGTGAATTTAGTTAATTCGTCGCGAATGGTTAAAGCGTAATTTCGAGTGGGGAATTCAAATAAATCGATATTAATTCTTTCGAAAGGTGTTCTTGGGGTTTCCGTGATTACTAGAGGGTTATTTAGATTTTTCCGGCATACTTTAGTCTTTTGGCACGTTTCGCAGTTTTTTATAAAGTTTTCGACGTCTTTAGTTAAACCTTGCCAAGTGTATTTTTCTCTAATTCTTCGAATCGTTTCATTTATTCCGCGGTGTAGATTATTTTTACCAAAATGATTTTGCTCCAATATAATTGGAATTTCATCTTCGTCGGCAGTTCTGACGATATCTTGACAAATTACTACTTTTAAGTCTTTTTCCGCAAAAATGAATGATAGGATTTCAAGTATGGGGAGGTCTAAATTATTTTCGACAAAGTATGTCTTAGAGAGATCTAGAACATCTTGATTTTTAAATAGTACCAAAAATAGATGTTCAATTACAGATTCGATATCAAAAGGTAGAGGGATGATAAAATATCTCCTATGTCTGACTGTTTTGCTTGATACAATATTGATTTTATCGTTATGAAATTCGGGGTTTTCTTCGAATATGTCCTCGATAATTTTGTGATGTAGGTCTTGTAAGTTGTTTTGTTGGAAAAAGGTTATAATATCTTTATGTTCTCGATACAAAAGTTGTTTGTTCGAGGCTTTGATTTTCGAATAGTCAATTAAAGATGTTGTCTTATATAAGTTGGCGAAAGTTTCGAATTCTTGGGAAATTTGTTCGTCAGTGATCTCGTTATTGTCTGGGTTTTCGTCGTCGTCTGACTCTTTGTCATTCGCGGCTAGAACCTTTGAATAGAATTTGGAACATTCAGAAAAATGATTAATTTTGATTCTGGAAAGTGCATCCGCGTTCTTATTGATTTTGCCGGGTTTATAAATTATTTCGTAATCGTACTCTTCTAATTTGAGTCGCCAACGAGCAAGTCTACTTCCTGGATCTTTTATAGAGAATAGCCAGGTGAGTGGTCTGTGGTCGGTGACAAGTTTGAACTTTCTACCGTACAGATATGATCTAAAGTGCTTTACACTCCATACTATGGATAAAAGCTCGCGTTCAATCGTTGAATATTTAGTTTCTGCACTGCACAAGGTTCTAGAAGCATAGGCAATGGGTAAATCTTTGCCAATGGGCCCCTGGCTCAGCACTGAGCCGACGGCAAATGCGCTCGCATCAGTGGTTAGAACGAAAGGTTCATCAAAATTAGGGTAGATTAATATCGGAGTTGTCGTTAATGTTTGTTTCAAATCTTGAAAAGATTTTATACAATCATTGTCGAAGAGAAATGGTATGTCTTTCTGTAAGAGTTTTGTTAAAGGCTTGGTAATCTTGGAGAAATTAGGGATAAAGCGCCTATAATATCCGGCTAAGCCTAGAAATGATTTAATTTCTTTTTGATTTTTTGGTTGAGGGAAATTTAAAATAGCGTCAACTTTCGAAGGATTCGGTTTTACGCCGTCTTTTGTAATGAGATGTCCTAAATAAGCGACTTCCTTGCGGAGAAACTCGCATTTGTCTGGTTGAATTTTGAGGTTGGCTTTTTGAAGGCGTTTAAAGACTTCAGTTAGACGGGAAATGTGTTCGTGAATTGTAGGGGAGTAAATAATAATATCGTCCATGTAGACGAGACATCGTTCATTTTGAATACCTAACAGGATGTTATCCATAATTCTTTGAAGTTGATGGAGCGTTTTTGAGTCCAAATGGCATTCGCACGAATTCATAATGACCGTTCTCAACTGTGAAAGCAGTCTTTTGAATGTCTTTCGCATCAATCTCGATTTGGTGAAATCCGGAGGCTAAGTCTAAAGTTGTAAAATATTGACATTTGCCTAATTGATCGAGGAGGTCGGAAATATTGGGTAGAGGGTATTTATCATCAATAGTCAGTTCGTTTAGTTTTCTGTAGTCCACTACAACTCGCCATTTTTGTTTACCGGAGGCGTCGAGTTTCTTAGGTACAACCCAAACCGGAGAGGACCAGGGAGAAATCGAAGGTCTAATGATGCCTTGATCAAGCATATTAGAGACTTGTGTTTTGACTTCCTCTTTATGGATATGAGGGTAGCGATATGACTTTGTGAAAACCGGTTTTGAATCGTTCGTGTCAATGGAATGCTTAATTTCGTTAGTGAAAGTTAAATTGTCTCCTTCCAAATAGAATATATCTTGAAAGTCTAAACAAAGCTGCGTTACTATTTCGGCCTCTTCTTCGTTTAGATGATCCAAGCGCAATTCGTTCCTAATTTCGAAGGATCTGTCCGTCTGTAGGTGTGAGTCAGAATTTTGAGTGTTTAAATTGAAAATTGATTTGAATTTTTGTACTGGCTCTAGTTTTATGTTAGAAAAATTTACCGTTTTTGGTATTGCATTCGCGTTTATAATTGAGGTTAAAAATTCTCCATTGTTATCGATTTTGACAATAGCATTTGGTAAGCGTACTTTCTCGTTTTCCTGGGCTAACAGTATAGCCTCGGTATTTCGTAGGTTACATTTTAGTTTACAGATTTTTTCCATGCGAGGTTCAATAGAAATTAAATTTTTGATGTTGCCTAAATTTGGATTTCGGTTTTTGATGTTAGAGTTACCAGTTGGTTGTACAGGTAAATTTACTGTAGTTTCTTCCGTGACTTTAAATAGTGGTACGGTTTTAAAATTTGTGACTAGTTGTTTATTTTTGAAATCTACTCGGCATTCGTAATGTTCTAAAAAATCTGCGCCTAGTAGTCCATCAAAATCTATATCTAGATTATAGATATAAACCTTGTGTGACTCATCTGAAAAGGGGATGAGAACAGATTCGTTGATATAAATTTTTTGATCAGTAATACCCTGTATAATTACATTTTCAGGGGATCTACGTCTATAATTTTCAGCTGTTTTAGGTTTAAAAATTGAAATTCCTGCACCTGTGTCAATCAAAATTTTAAATTTGCCGGTTGCGTCTTTGATGTAATAGAGATTTTTTGAATTTACGGTTAATAGGGTGTGAGAAAGCGTATTTACATGAACGTCTGTTCTGGGAAGTTCAGCATTGGATCGAAACTGTCGTTGAGATTCATTGTTTGTATTTGGTTTGATATTTGGTGGAATTGGTCTATTTGTTGTGTTGGAGTATCCGTGGGGTACTCCGGATCTAAACGAAAATCCTGAGGATTAGCAGTATAATCCTCGTATTGCTCGTTCTGAGAATTAGCAGTATAATTCTCCTGAAAATTTTGGTTGGTTTCAAAATTGTAATTTTCGTACGATTCATTTTGACTTTGGTAATTTTGGTAATCGTCGAAAGAGTAGTCATTGTATTGGTTAAATTGATCGGCATAATTATCGTAAGGTTCGTAATTTAAATGATGAGCTTTTTGCTGATTAAAGCGGTTAAAATTCGGGTTAGGCTGAATAGCGGATGGTCGTTGTTGCGTAAAGTTAGGGTTCGGTCTTATGGCTGAGGGCCTGTTTTGCTGTGATTGATTTGGCTGATTATTTTGAGGGAATGTCCTCTGACTAAATTGATTATTACTCGGTTGTGCGAAGTTTTGATGAGAAAAATTTTGTGAGTTTGGGTTTCCTTGGAAACTTGGTCTCTGGAAGTTTTGAGACTGTTGCCTTGTGTGGCATTCGCTTATTACATGTCCATTCCGTTTACAGAAGGAACAAAACTTTTGTTGCAAATTGGGACCTTGTGGTCGCTTTTGTTGAATTACTGGATTTTTGATCGGACTATTTTTTGGGAATTTTTGTTGTTCAAAATAAGAGAGTTGTAGCTCTCTACGGATTCTAATAATTGCGTTCATTATGGTCGGAGGGTTACTGGCACGTATTATTCTGCCTAGATTTGGTTCTAGACCCGTTAACAAATTATTTAATGTCATAGTTTCGATCAAGTTTGTTTGCGCGGTTCTTTGCTCTGAAGTTAAATTTTGTTTTTGCACTGCAGCGTGCATTTTCGCATTGTGCGTTTGTAGACGCGAAACGAATGTTAATGCGGATTCACCAGGCAATTGGTGAATTCGTTGTAGGTCTTGGATAAGAGCTGTTAAATCTCTAGAGTCACCGAAGTGGGTTTCTAGGAGTGCTTTAATTTCTGGCCATGTGGCAGGGTTACGAGAGTTGATTAGTTCGGCAGCTTTGCCTTTCAATTTATTTTTAATATGAACAGTTAATAAGATTTTTTGGTCATGAATTGCCATGCGTTGGGCACACTGACATGAGTTTAGGAAAGTTTGGAGGTTGATGGCGTTACCATCGAACTCCGGAATTAGCGAGAAAATTTCTGAGAGTTTGTAAGGCTCTACCTCGTGCTCGACTTGCTCGACTCATTCTGGTTGCTCGGCTGTCGTCGGCACTACTGGTTGAACTGGTTGAACCGTCTCTGGTTGAGCTCTGTTTGGCATTTTGCTTTTTGTTTGGAAATTTTTGAACTAAAATTGGTTGCGTATCAGCAGTATGATACGAAAATTGAATTGAAATAGTTTGTTATGTTGCGTACGTTAATAAATTGTGTATTAACTGTATAATACACAGTTGTTTCGTGAATACGAAAATAAATAACTTAAAATTAAAATTGTTGCGTTGTAGCTTGTATAGGATTTGTTTGATAACAGAATTGGCTTTGTTTGCCGAGTGTATTAGCGCTATAATACACGTAAATAATTGTGATAAATAATATTTGTAAAAATGAAATAAAATAACGAGATGATTCTTAAAATGACTTACGTTAATTTCATCTCCATGAGTAGGTTCTTCGTCCGTCAAGGGATTGGGATCCGCCACCACCAGTGAGGAAGGTCTCCTTGTTCTCGTAGATGTACACGCACTAGTTAGGCACCTTCTGCAGATGTTCTCCTTGTTCTCTTACGCTTCACTACCAGTTAGGCTTCTTGTTCTGATGATGTTTACGGATCCTACCGACTGCGCCAATGTTAGATCACGGTTTACATGAGTGACTTTTTAAAAAGATTTATTTACTTAAATGGAGCCTACGTTGGCTCTTGGAGAAGGAATATAATAATAATTAGAAGTGTTTCATTCTAAGTGAGTTTAATAACTGATTGTACAAAGCGTGTTTAGTCATATTTATAACATACAGAACCTGAGTAAGCAAAATATAGAACAAAGGAATTGCAATTCTGCAGTCATCACAAGTTATGAGAAACAAAGGTGTAATATGATATCTTGAAGATAAGCAATTAATAAGAGAAGTCGTTATCATGTAATATGATATACCTGTGAAGGTTTGTTATGGCTAAGTCTTGGTAATAAGCGTATAATTTTATATAACATATATACTCATATTGGTGCGTCCCCGAACTTTTATCAAAATGTCATACATTTATTTAACAACTTGTGTTTTATTCTTCGCAAGGCAGAATAGATTGACATTCAAGCCAATGAAATTTTCTATCCATGAATGCAAAGTATACTAAAATCTACCCGGATTTGCATGAGCTATCAATGTTTGAAACTGATCCATTTCAATTATTGAGTGGTCTATATTCAACATCAATATAAGAATTATGAAATTTCTCGTATTTAAATACAAATCTATTTCCGCTTTAATTTTCAATCGTAAACTTCTCATAGAAGAAGAGCAATTTTTATGCAAAGGTTGACAGATAATTCGATCATCAATGGGAATATATAAATAAATAAATGGCAGTATATCGTTAGACCCCGGGAACAAAGAGTATTCCTATTAATTATTTAGGGCCTTGTATCAATCTAATTAAATTGATCTATTTATGTTTATGTAATGTAATAGAAGGACACTGCGGAACAAATGAATCGTTTCTAGAACATTTTATAGTTTTAATAGTTGTATGAATCTTCTGATGTGGATTACTTCGATCACATTTTATTAATAAGGAACGAGATGCGGAATATAATTTACCTGTTTATGTTTTTCAAATTTGAAAAATAATATTAACTCAGCATCTCAACACATAAGGAGTGGAGTGCCACAGAAATCGGTTTTGGGACCAACTCTATTTTAATTTATGTAAATGGCCTAAATAAGTCAGTACCTGATGTTAACTTGGTACTATTTTCAGACAATGTCATACTACATAGACATAATTTAGACGAAGTTAAATGCTTTGGAAAGGTCTGAGACTAGTTTTGAAAACGAAAATAGACCGATTTTTCCGAAACGTTATCAACTTTCCATTTAATTTTTATTTATAGGATTATCATTTAACAATTTTGTTTCAGTTTATGTATTTTTAGGTGTGACATTTTGTACTAATCAAAAGTATTAAAAGCCGCTCTCTGAGCGTTTTCTTTCATTAAAATTTTTGAATATTTTTTCACAAAATGGCAAAATACCCAATAAACAGTAAGTATATATCACACTGTGTGAAATATGGATGTATTATTGCCATAGTGAATTATTTTTTCCAAATACATAAATATTACATCATTAACCGTGTACATATCTGCATTTTTGAAATAGTTTTCGTTTGAAAATAAAGACAACAACGACGAAGGTCCTTATTTTTATTATAATAAAACTTTCTAATTCTGTAACATTTAATTTAGTTGCCGTGATCACCATGTATAAAAAAGTGTTAGTATTTAGTATGTTTAGAACCCGTATTTATTTTGTTTATACAAATTTGAGTTTTTGTATGCTCTTGGTGGTTCGATGGCAAGCATAGTGTTGGTAAATTATGACTTCATTCCATGAAACCACAAATAAAAAAAAAATCGTCTTTGGATCTCCATCTGTAGACATACTGTATATACCCGTATAAAATAAAACAAACCAAAATAATATAAAACTTGAATGTTAAGTATACGTTTTGATCTCGAACCCTTAAACCGTAAATCTTCCAAATCGCTCTAGATAAAATTCGCCACTTTGTCAGTCGCAGTTTGGGCATTAATTCTAAGAAAGTGATAATAAATTCTTAAGGTAAAGTGATCCATTATTGGTTATCTGAAAATCGACATTGAATATTTCTTGCCCTTATCTGACAACGAAATGTAGATTACTCTTCAGAATCAATAAGAGAATTTTACAGTTCAGTAACAGGTTTCTTTATTGTACAGTCATAGCTAAATTTAAGATAATCTGGTTTGGTTGTATTTTCATAATCACATAATATATCTTACTGGAAAGTTTCTTGAGGAAAGTTCTGTTTAATTCGAGATTTATGACTTAGCATATGCAGCTAGAAAAATAAGGAAACCACGTGGAAAATTTCAGTTCAGTTCAGCGTGAACCAATATACCGGTACAAAGAGAAGTGAAACCTTTTTCTTCTAAAAGAAATTATTATGGATATATATATAGGAAAAACAAGCTAAAAACGTACTCTTCGCCAATTTACTGAGCTTTTTATATATAATTGTTACACATTCTATAGGATACTCTTCGCAGTTTTCTTGTAAAAAATGTTAGTTTTTGGACATCCTAAATTTTGTGATACCATCTTTATTGTGAAAAAAATTGTATGAAAAAAAAAAATGAAAAAAAAAATATCCAACCTGTGGTATTCGAATACGGGACCTTTGGATTGCAACGCAAAGCTTTAGCCGCTGCGCCATCACCTATTGCACAAAAATTGATTGTCTGTGATATATATCTTTCGACATTGATACATATTTCACTTCTCTGAAATATATATTAGTAAACTTCATAAAAAAAAAAATTATTATAGGAATAATATCTCGCAAGATTTCCATTTTAGTACAAGCGACAAAAATTAAGAGAATTTTTTCTTTTTAATTAAATAATTAATAACTTTTTTATTTACTGATCGATTTTCTTCAAAAACAATGGGGTTCTTCCTCTAACTAACGCTAACTTACTTTCTAAATTTCAATACAATAGGACTTTTCTTTCTTAAGTTATCGTGCTTACAAGAAACGTGACGGACGGACGGACATTTTGAAAGTTGTTTAGAATTCGTTCACTAACACAATGATATGAAATTTTTTCTCTACGAGCGATATTTACGATTTTAGAAATGTGCCGATCAAATACAATATACTCTTCGTTTTTGCGAAGAGTATAATAAGACTTGCATTTAATTCAAAATTTTAATGTAATTGTAATGGAGTATTAATAACAATTTAATATTGTAAATAATGGATAATACTATTACAAACAGTAAAACGAAATATTTAAATTCATTGCACCTAGTACAGCTTTCTTCTTTATGCTATGGTAAAGTAAAATTTAAATCTATTCTTTTTTATTAAATCATAAATGTTCTAAAAAGTTTTGGCATCATCAGGTCTCTTCTTCTTATTCGCAAGGTCTTTCCAGACGTTTTCTCGTTTTCTGATTCATGAATTATCCTCCGTCGCAGTCAATCCGGTCACAGAAGAAATCTGTGATTCGGTCCTGATACAATTTTTTACAATTCACATTGCAGTCGTTTGTGAGACAAGCTGTATACTCTCTAGTGGATTGTGCGGTGAGTCGGACGAAAACCCGACTATTGTCTGATGCAACCAAATTAGTTCTCCCCCCGTTTTAGAGGATGCCGAACATCGTAGTGGTAGCAGAATTTTTCGTTGGGGTGACTCAACCCCGCAAACGGCCAGAAAACACTCTCAAACGAGGTTAAGCGCGTATTAGTACAGAAAACGAAGACCGAAAAATCCCTCAATTCGGAAATAAATAGTGCTCAACGGATTATTATTTTAAGTTGTAGGGTTGACCCTTAGGAGTAACATACCAAAAGTCCCCAGCCGTGGGGGGCCTTGTGCGTTAGGCGGGAGGGGGGTGGAAAGGGTCGATTTGTAGGTTTTTCATTATTATCTCGAAAACTAAGCATCCTAGCGAAAAGGTCATTCTATTCAAAATAAAAGTAAATTAAATTGTCTACAAAAAATATCCTATTCATTTTTTCGCTAGGAGCAGTAGTTAAGGGCGTACGTGAGTTTGAAAATGCGAATAGCTGGAAAAACTGTGTATTGTGGGAGGTAATGCTTAACAAGTAGAAAATTTTATAATATTACAAGTATTTACAAGGCCATATTAAGTAATTGGTCGAGTTCATCGACAAGATCATCATCATCGTCGTCGCCGTTGATGCTGACGATTGGAGGGCCGTTGGTACACGAAGCGCGGCAACTGCTGCACACAAGCGAGCAGGGTATGCCTGCTTTGCGGCACCCGCAACGGTCCCCGCAACCAGTTGTGCACCCGCAAAATATGTTATTTAGGACGGATTCTGGCGCAGCTGAGTCCGTGCTTGTGACGGGGGTAAGGAAGCCATCCGACCCCCTCATCCATCCCCAAGCAGTTGGCTCCTGCTGCTGATCTCCATATAGCCATTGCTGAATCTGCAAACAATAATTCGTCCTTTGTAGTTTAAAAAAATGTGACACAATCTTGCCTAAGCACAATACAAAACATAAGTTAATGTAAACAAGCATATATTGATACAAACCTGCAAATGAACTCTAAGGGAGTGTTGGCGAGCAGCCCCTCTGGTGGGTGGAAGTGCCGCAAAATCAGGCTTTGGCTTTGTCCAGGCTTTAACAAAGGCCTGGTGTCGTACCCGGTTCAGGTCTGCTCCTTGTTGGGCCTGGTACAATGAAAAAAGAAAGCTGCTCTCCTGCATCAGCTACCATGTCCTGTGTTGCTGAGGGATCACAGAAGACTTTGCAGATGTCTGTGACCTGCTCCTCGGTCTTCCCTTGATCTTCTGTTGCTCCATTCGTTCAGCCGTTGTGATACTACCTCCGCTATTCACAACAAGAGCAAGGGAGGTGTGGTGAAAGCATTTTTGAAGGCCGAGGAGAAGGTCACAGAAAGCTGCAAAGTCTTCTGTGATCCCTCAGCAACACAGGACATGGTAGCTGATGCAGGAGAGCAGCTTTTTTTGGCATTGTACCAGGCCCCACAAGGAGCAGACCTGAACCGGGTACGACACCAGGCCTTTGTTAAAGCCTCGATAAAGCTAAAGCCTGATTTTGCAGCACTTCTACCCACTAGAGGGGCTGCTCACCAACACTCCCTTAGAGTTCATTTGCAGGTTTATATCAATATATGCTTGTTTACATTAACTTGTTTTGTATTTGCTTAGACAAGATTGTGTCACATTTTTTTAAACTACAAAGAACGAATTATTGTTTGCAGATTCAGCAATGGCTATATGGAGATCAGCAGCAGGAGCCAACTGCTTGGGGAGGGATGAGGGGGTCGGATGGCTTCCTTACCCCCGTCACAAGCACGGACTCAGTTGCGCCAGAATCCGTCCTAAATAACATATTTTGCGGGTGCACAACTGGTTGCGGGGATCGTTGCGGGTGCCGCAAAGCAGGCATACCCTGCTCGCTTGTGTGCAGCAGTTGCCGCGCTTCGTGTACCAACGGCCCTCCAATCGTCAGCATCAACGGCGACGACGATGATGATGATCTTGTGGATGAACTCGACCAATTACTTAATATGGCCTTGTAAATACTTGTAATATTATAAAATTTTCTACTTGTTAAGCATTACCTCCCACAATACACAGTTTTTCCAGCTATTCGCATTTTCAAACTCACGTACGCCCTTAACTACTGCTCCTAGCGAAAAAAGAATAAAATCTTTTTTGTAGACAATTTAATTTACTTTCAGTTTGAATAGAATGACCTTTTCGCTAGGATGCTTAGTTTTCGAGATAATAATGAAAAACCTACAAACCGACCCTTTCCACCCCCCTCCCGCCTAACGCACAAGGCTCACGGCTGGGGACTTTTGGTATGTTACTCCTACAACTTATAATAATCCGTTGAGCACTATTTATTTCCGAATTATTGTCTTCGTTTCCTGGCCTATATTATAATTGTTTAGGGGAGTCTCACTTGGTGATCCCCCGTTTTCGAGGATGCTGAACACCGTGGTGGTGGCAAAATTTCTCGTTGGGGTGACTCACCCTTGCAAACGGCCAAAAACCAGCCCCAAACGGGGTGAGAAGCGTTTTATAGTTGTTTGAGGGATCCCCGTTTTCGAGGATGATGAACACCGTGGTGATGGTGGAATTCCTCCCCAGGGTGACCCACCCCCGTAAATGGCCGAGCATATGTCTGGGCAAAGCTAGCGCCCCCCCCCCCCCCCCCGTTTTTGAGGATGCTACACAGGCAAAAAACATTAAGATGTCACCTCGATCTCGTCAACGAAGTAGTCATCTTCATTTACTGTAAAGCTGAAAAAAGACATTTTTTTCGGGAAAAATAGATTTATATAATAATTGAAACATCTGATATATTTAATTATAATATACTATATAAAATATTTTTATTGAAGGGGTATTTTTTTGCCACTGAGGAGGTGAACGAGTGTCAAGCGCTCGATTCGTGGTCCTCTCCGTGTTCGGCATGCTCGAACATGGGAGGGAAACTTTTTTGTTCAGTGGTATAATGAGAGTGCTCTCTTACCCCTTTTGAGGGTGATTATTGGCTGTTGAGGGGGTGGGCGGGTGTCAGGCACTCGTCCCAGGATCCTTTCCATAATTGGCATGCTGGAAAACTGGGGACCAATATGTTAGATTCCGTGAAATATCATTACGCGTTTGACCCCGTTTGTTGGTGGTTTTTGGCCGTTTGCGGTGATGGGTCACCCCAACGAGAAATTCTGCCATCACCACAGTGTTCAACATCCTCGAAAACCTCCTACTTTGGTTGCATCGGATAACAATGGGGTTTTTCGGGTATTTTTCCGAATCACACAATCCACTAAACGTAGCCGGCCCTGTGGAAGTGACAGCAATGTCTACCGTACGCTGGTAAATGAAATCAAATCAATAAAAAATGTATAGCATACCAAAAAGTTGGCGAAAATTAGAAAATCTCTTGTATATCAGTTACTCATTGATGTCTAGATGCAAATCCAAATATTCCCTTAATTAACTCAATTTTAATGTTTGAATGAGCTGTTCTGCATCGATATTACGTTTGATTATAACAACAAAGGTGGAATTCCTGCAGTGCATTGAGAGTGCATTCGTACTAACCTAATACTTACTATTGGATCCACAAAGGAGTTGAGGTCAAGCTGATCCAAAATATTAGACCAAACAATTTATTATTTTGCTCCTGAGACATATAAAATAAGTTTAATGAATATAAAAGACATAATAAAAAGAAATTAAAGATGCAACTGTATTATATTGTGTAATATGTGTGTATATTCCTGCTAGAATGAACAGAAATATTTATGTTAAGTTTGATTATTGCGTTTGAGTGACGTATTTTTTGCCATAAACGTATTCATCTTTTATCTGTAATAATAATAGGGAAGTGTACTGTACGTATTACTCGATAAAAGAAACAGGTAAAATTTTAAGACTGGTTCTTGTACTCACACTAAATCACAATTCAATTTTTTTCGCCCTCTTTAATGCTTAGGGCGGGGTAGTAATGGAGGTGATAGTGGGGGTGGCTGATACCAAAAAAAAAAATTGAGACCTAAACATACACTAAATCCCATTTTTAAGGACCTTACTTGCCTTCCTTACCTATTTACCCTCGCCTCCCCTCAACGGAATAAGATCAGAATATAATCTAGTACTAGATGTCGCTATAATACATAGGTGTACCAAATTTGAAGTCAATCTCACGAACTGTTCTAGAGTAATCGTGCGCTCAAAAAGTTACGGACTGACAATTTTTTTACGATTACGATACTTCCACGACGTGGAAGTAATTATTACTTGTTATTTTATTAAACTGGCATCAAACATGACCCTAATCCAACCCAGCGTGGACGTAGCCTGTCTGGCGCTATGGTTCCCGGAAGTGGCATCAATGAATACCGCTCGCTGGTAAATCAAATCAAAATCAAAACCAAATCAAAATATTATGTGTACATTCGTGATGAACTTCAGGAGTAGGTACTTTTGATAATGTGGTGAGATGCAGTTAGTCAGGAATTATGAGAATAATTCACAGAATACAAAAATATGATTATGCATTTTCATTATTATTATTATTATTATATGTATTCAGCGGAAATAGTTTTATTTTTAAATACTTGTAGCATAGATAACACAGCCCCACAAAAAAAAAAAGTTTTTGATCTGGATGACTGACCATAGTATTCCTATGTATTTTTCGACGCTGAATCCGAATCCGAGGTCAAAAAAATTCGTATACCCCCAAACTTTTGCGCTACAGCCAAAAACAACCCCGAAAATGGAGTAAAACCGTCCCATACATCAGGATTCAATGAATGGATATAAATGAATGGTGAAAAACATGGGAAGGGAAAATGTTTTATATTCACCAGTCACTTACTTGAATATTGACTGGAAAACTACCCTTATAATATGCTGAAAACTCCCCCTGTACAAGCATAGAGTATACCTATAAATGCCAATAAATCGCGAGAAATGTTAAAGTTACTATTGTTTGGAATACAGTACATGAATCTTACGCGTGTCTCAAAACCACCCATATAACAGGGTGGAAACCACCCTTATATAAAAATAGACTACCTGAATACCAATAGATTCTGGTAAATGGAGGAGTTTTCGATGTTTTAGTTCCAGAATAGAATCTTGAGTGACCCTGTTCTACCTTATTCTTAGTCGGTACAAAATCTACCCCTATAATGGGGTGGAAACTATCCTTATTACAGAATAAAGCACAAATGCCAATAAATCACGGGAAATTACTTTTTTATAGTTTAAGTACAGAACATGAATCTGGAGTGACTCCCAGGGTACCTCGCTTATTCGTGACCCAAATTCTCTTCTATAAAGGGTGGTAGCCACCCTTATATAAGAATAAATTGCATGAATACCAATAAATCGTGGGAAATGTTGGAGTTTTCATTGTTTCAGTTCCAGAATAGATTCTTGAGTGACGTTGATCTACCCTATTCTCACTTGGTACCCAAAATCATCCCTAAAAAACCACCCCTACATAATAAAATATACATATACCAGTTTTTCAATTTCTCTTCTCAGAATACCTTTTCTTCTCATTTCCAAATGATCTCCTCACTGGCTCTCTTTTATGTTCTTCGTGCGTGTCTCTTTTCATAGACCAACAGTAGTCGACCATCATGTGGATATCCCACCTTCCTTGATACCGCTTCTCCATCTCCGAAATATCCTGGTGAAAGCGTTCGCTTTGCTCTTCATTGTATTCACCCAAATTTTCTGGATGGCGGACAACTGTTGGTCCATAAAAAGAGACACACACGAAGAACACAATAGGGAGCCAATGAGAAGATCGCTTGAAAATAAGGAAAAAGGTATTCTAGGAAAAAAAGATTAAAAAAATGTTCATATTCTTCAGTCAAGCTGCATTAACCTTTTCGTGCAATAAATGCAGCTTGACTGAAGAATATGAACATTTTTTTAGAATACCTTTTTTCAGATTCATGTTCTGTACTTAAACTATAAAAAAGTGATTTTTTGGCATTTGTGCTTTATTCTGTGATGAGGATGGTTTCCACTCTATTATAGGGATAGATTTTGTACCGACTAAGAATAAGGTAGAACAGGGTCACTCAAGATTCTATTCTAAAATTAAAACATCGAAAACTCCTCCATTTCCCACAATCTATTGGTATTCACGCAGCCTATTTTTATATAAGGGTGGTTTCCACCCTGTTATATGGGTGGTTTTGAGACACGCGTAAGATTCATGTACTGTATTCCAAACTATAAAAATTTTAACATTTCTCGCGACTTAATGGCATTTATATACTCTATGCTTGTACAGGAAGAGATTTCAGCATATTATAAGGGTAGTTTTCCAGTCAATATTCAAGTAAGTGACTGGTGAATATAAAACATTTTCCCTTCCCATGTTTTTCACCATTCATTTACATCCATTCATTGAATCCTGATGTATGGAACGGTTTTACCCCATTTTTGGGGTTGTTTTTGGCTGTAGCGCAAAGGTTTCGGGTATACGAATTTTTTTGACCTCAGATTCGGATTCAGCGTCGAAAAATACATAGGAATACTATGGTCAGTCATCCAGATCAAAAACTTTTTTTTTGTGGGACTGTGTAATACATAGTTTACTGTACTTCTGTGTGCAAATATTACTAACCGGTGAGTCGATGACAAATATTATGTCACGTCCGTTTATGTTTAATAATGATTATCAAAATTTTCTCTGGGGTACGATCTTGAAACATAAACTTTTGTAATTTCTCGCGGCCGTGTTTCCATTTGAACATATTATTTAGTGCCTTTGAGCAAGTAAAAGCGTGTCAGTTGTGAAATATTACTTTGGTGCTCCCGGTGGTGCAGAATTATTGGTACTTTAATAACAGATGTATATAAACATAAAATAAAATGTTTCATATGTTCACAACCATTTCAAGTTATCTGCGTATAAAAATGTATGTCAGCATATGATAAAAGGACTTTCTTAAAAATATTATGTTACGTTATTTTTTTTTCTACGACTGTTAAAAAAACTGGAATTTTTTTTTCATCATTTTTAGTGCGTAGTGGAAAAATAAGAAATACAAAAAACTGCCGAAAAAATCAAAATAGATCGATAAGAAGGAGTAATTTCACCAAATTTGACAAAAATAGAACTCATCTATGGTCAAATACAATGCACTAAGCCCGGACGCTTTAAGTCAAATAGAACGGTCAAAGATAGCGGACGAAATAAAATTATTTAATTCTTCGTCAAGCATTTTTTACCATTTTCAAAAATGCATTTTCCCTGACCTCTTTCTTTTTCGCCCAATATTAATCGAAACAAAATGAAATATACTATAGAAAGTCTCGTATAACTTCAAAAATATAATACAAAATGAAACTCCATAAATTTGATAACGGAATTTATTAAGCATACGCATGGTAATAATGATATATGAAAAAAAATAAGGTCATGAAAATGCATTTTTTTAAATTGTAAAAAATGCACTTTTATTGAAAATTTAATAAAATTGAACTTTATCCCCTTAAAGAACCTACAATCAAAGAAAATGACGCACAAAGTGTTTTATATTTTTTCCAAGATGGCGGATTGACATATACATATCGGATAAGTCTATAATTTTTAAGAATTGTATTTCAAATAAATCAGTATTTTTAAAGTTCTCATTCGATTACTAGTACAAGATATATTAAGCAGACAAGTAGAAAATCCGCGAAAGTGCGTCAAGAAGTGCATATACTGTTGACGAATCAGGAATTGTTGGGCGCAAATACTTGTTTCGTAATCAGGATATCATAATATATTAAATTTTAAGGAGTACACATGGGTACCAGTTTAACTTTACTTTTTAAACTAGAATAGTTCATCTACAATAATATATCAAATTCACAAAAATTTTTGTGAAAGTAAACTTTTTCTTTGGTTACAAAATATATTGTAGTTTATTGATATATTTCCATAGGCTTGTTTTTGAAATTATAATTACTATAAAAACTTTAACAATTATAGTGAAATAACGTGATATATTAGGTACATACCTGACTGTATTGAATCCAAGTCAAAAACTACAGATATAAATGAGTTTTTCCACTTAAAAGTTCTATCTAATTTAGCGCATCGAACACACGCAAATACTACTTAACAATAACAGTTTCATGCAGGTGGTTGTAGGCGAGGTGACCTTGAATGAAGTTAGATAGTGGCACAAATGAAACACTGATATGTTTCTCTTGCCATATGTCAACTACATATATTAAATGCCACGTTTTCGAATTCCTGCCCCACCGTCGCGACGGTGAAATTTAGCGATCTTTTCTGAGGGCGGGCGTCCAATTTTTAAAAAAATGTTCACCCTTTTTAGTGATCTCTTTAATTAGCTGCTAGGCAGTTAACATATCCATCATTTTGAATTTGAGTTTTAACGTCAAGCTCGTTATCAGAGATTCCTGAAATCTCCATATGTTAAATTTCATGTAAATCTGCAATAATGCTGCATTATGGTGACCTTGTTGAATTCATCGTTTTGAATTCTTAATTTTTGAATTCGGATTCGGTATCAGCTACTGCTAAAATACTTATCAGCTACCAATTTTAATGCAATTCCGACAAAGTATATATTGCATAATGTTCAACTAAAAAAATCTTGTTCCCAATTTTTGCTCGCCTTGCACTAGACATAGCTTGATGAAGTTGATATGAGACCATCACCGACCCATACCTTACAATTTGAGAAAGATTTCATAGAAAAAGCTAATCCAGAGTTTGATCGTACACAGGTCACATCATAACATCACGCAGGCAACAGTGTTTATGTTTGCGTTGTCAGTTTCGTATAAGCTTTCTTGATAGTCATATATTTTTACTCTACTTGATATAAAGTTATTTGATAATAAAATAGAATTGTCAATTTGTGTAAGTAAATGATGCTGACCTAAAAGAATTTTATAACTGTCATACTATATTTTTATATTTGATATTTGCGATATTTGATATATATATTTTAGATTATTTTTCATTTGCATTTCATATTCGTCAGGGGGTCTTCTATATCCTGTTCTATTTCATTTCCATCCTTAGTATGTTTAATACACTGAATAACGTAATATTTCTAGTGCTTACTGATTTAATTCATTTGGTTTCTTCATGGGGTTCCAGAATATTTCTTAACCATTAACTAACAAATCATTACAGAATATTTTCAGGAGGTCTAAACTAAATATATCAAAATTATTTGAGTTTCACGTAATTCTAATGTTCTGAATACAAATATTTTTCTAATTTTCCGACTAAATTTGTTCTCAGCAGAGCTTTCGGCACTAAGTGGCAACGAATCTTGCGTTGAATTTAGTGTTACAATTAAGTCTACTTTACGTTCCCAAAATTTCAACATAACGATACGGGGACACCTTGTATATAGTCTAGGAAATAGCGTGCAAATTCGACGACGAGTGGTTACCGTCTGGCAGTCGGTAATCGAAGAGACCATATAAATACAATTTTTTTTTCTCTCTGGAACTTTTTGGTATGGTGGGGGGATAGGGAGAGGGGGGGGGGCATTTATTTTTAAATCGAATAATTATCGATATCTGTCCGCATAGGTAGTTAGTATATGTACTTCACATACCCCAATTACGCTGGCAGACGAATCTTCCGAACGGCGCGCGCGCTAACCGGAAAAAGAAACTGAAATTTTTTTTTCTTTTTCCGGTTAGCGCACGCGCCGTTCGGAAGTTTCGTCTGCCAGCGTAATTGGGGTATGTGAAGTACATATACTAACTACCTATGCGGACAGATATCGATAATCATTCGATTTAAAAATAAATGCCCCCCCCTCCCTATCCCCCCACGATATCAAAAAGTTCCAGAGAGAAAAAATTTTTGTATTTATATGGTCTCTTCGATTACCGACTAGTGATGCGAATATTCGGATGATTTCAGTACTCGGATTACACGGAATCGGATGACAAAAATATTCGGATTAATCATTCGATGTCGAATTAACGACAAATTTTTTGACGAGCGGGGGGAAGAAATCCGAAAAAAGTTTTTGTCCGAAAATTTTTTTGAAGAGCGGGGGGGGAGAAATCCAAAAAAACTTTCACCTTCTGTTCTTACTGTTTACTAAACTTTTTACTTTCCAGAGAAGCAAAATTGACATTTGTTTTTTTATTTTGTACTTAAAATTAATCCGAGTATATTATTCGGATGAAATTTTAATACTCGGAATCAAGCGAGTATTTTGATACTCGGATTAACCGAGCATTTTAATTCGAATTCGCCCAACACTATTACCGACTGGCAGATGGTAACCACTCGTCGTCGAATTTGCACTCTATTTCCTATGCTAATATAAATTGTCGTAACCTTTATCATATTTTATACTATTATAATATTGTGCTTATTGCACTGATTTCTATGGTATTATGGTCTAATTACATTTAGTCGTTTTTTCTTGGGTTGAACTCGTAAGTTATTTATAGTAAGTGAAGTATGTCCTGTTTTTCTGATACATACACTCAAACAAAATGATAGGTAAATTCAACCAAAAAGAGCATAAGAAATCGCGCCTATCTAGTTTCATAGTTAAATCAATTAGAAAAGAATAGTGATACAACTTTATTTGTTTTCGTAAACAAATAGTAGTTTAATAATCATATCTTCTTGTAACAAATTAAATAATACAATGACATTTTTTTATGTTCACTAACCATTTTCAATTTGGTCTACAATTAAATAGTGCAACGACTTTGTTTTTTGTTCACCAACTAATTTTTAGGTTGAACTACACTTTATTGTATGATGAAGTTTTTTTTTGGTTAGCCAAAATCTCAGTATTGAGACATCAGACCACCCAAAGCAAAGATTAGAGATCGTTTATAAGATCCATCCAAATATATCGATGATCCCTGAGAGAATTTGAACATTGCAATCATGCTATTAATTTCCTATAAATTCATAAGAGTATAAGATAATGCATGGTTGATTATTGTCAGTGATTTGTATGTGGCGTCATCTAGGAATAATTTCTGTAATAGACTACGTGGTAAGCAAGCAAATTTTATGGTAATTCTTTTAGAACTTCTAGAAGACGACAATAATATTGGTTTGTCTACCAAGTACAATAATACAGCGAACTAATACTGGGTTAGAATTACAATTCGATAATACTTAAAAATAAAGTCTACTATTTATCTAGTTTCATTTGACAAAATTCAACAAATTATTAGTAAAATGAATAAATTATAGTCTTATGCACCTATTTTTAAGTTAATGTTTATTTTGTTGTGTGACAATCACCTTTTGTTTAAAAATACTATTAAATATACTTCAATTTAACAAAATGAACAATATATATACTATTTTTTTGATTGATTTAACCCATACTATTTGCAAACAAAAGCGCTGATGCGACGTCTTAATTCATCAAAGTGGATGGCAGAACGATGTTATGTTTATGTAAACAGAACTGCGGGTTAACTCTACAATAATATTGGTTTATCTGTCAACTATAATAGTAGAGCAAACTGCTACTGGGTTTACAATTACAATTCGACAATAGTTAAAAATAAAATATACTATTATCTAGTTTAATTTGACAGAATTCAACAAAATAATAGTCAGACGAAAAAAATAATAGTCTTATTCATCTATTTTTTAAGTTAATGTTTGTTTTGTTGTACGACAACTTTTTATTAATTAAAATAACAATCACCTCTTGTTTAAACATACCATCAATATAATTTAGTTTAACAAAATTAACGATATTGTTAGTTAACCATTTTTTTTTTGTTGAATTTACCCATACTATTTCTTTGAGTGTAGGTTATATGTAATTAACAAGTATTTTGAACATTATTGAGAGGAAGGTAAACCACGTTTTGCTTTTGATTAGTCTCATCTAACATACACTTTCCAGGCGTATAATTTTATGAATTTTCTGTGTGCGAAATCAAAACAGATATATAAATGATTAAAATCCCATCTGCTGCATATAAATGTATATTTTTCCAAATTCCATAACTCTATATATAAATATCGTGACAAAACTGCTTCGAAAACTGATAAAGTCATCTAAAACCATGAAAATATACGTTGACATTGTAATTTTATATCTTTGGAAGACATCCAGGATTATAATTTAATCTGAGAAATATGTTTTAAGATATCCCAGCTCCTTTTTGCCGCTAAATCTTTCAGTATATATGTTTGTCTTGACTACGAGTTTCCCTCTATCGACTATAACCAAAAATCATTTAGGATCTGGAAGTAGAACGGAAGCGGGGACCTGTTCCGGCAAAGACTTCTGACGTTGGAGAGAAATATATCTTCCGTTTGATCGCCTCCTTTAATCCAGAACACGAATGTTTTTTATATTTCTATAGATGCTGGATGAGCCACACAAGGCCTCTAGATTACCTTACGGAATTATATCCAGCTGATCGAATGTCAGACGAATTGAAATTTATTATGCCGAACTCACAAATATGAATATCAAAGAACTTTTTCTAAGTGAATTGTTTGAAAATAGTAATAAGCCATGTTCAAATTTTATATTCAAATGTATGAAAATATTGGTGGATAAAACTCTTTGATGTGGTGATATACAGGGCGATCCAGGTCAGTCAGTGGTTTCAAAAACTTTAATGAAATTGTACATACAATAAATCGCAGTTTTATTTTTTTACTTCCCCTGATTCCCTTAATAGTGAGGGTGGTAATGGGGGTGGTAGTGCAGATGGCATATGCCAAGAAAATTTTGAGATCTTGACTTCTCAAACATACGCTAAACCTAATTTTAAGGAGTCTTACTTGCTCGCTTTACCCATTTACTCCCAATCCTTCAACGGAATAAGATCAAAATATATTCTAGTTCCAGGTCTCGTTATAATATATAGGTGTGGCACACCTAAGTCAATATCATGCACCGCTTCAGAGTAATCGTGCGCACAAAAAAAAATTTAGAGGGAGACAGAGACTGACAGACAGAAATTCAGAAATTTTCTTTTGCTCAAACTTGGAATCTCGTGTAATGACATTTTTAGCCTATTTGAGCAAAAAAAGTATATTTTTTCAGTGTTTCTATACTTCCGCTCCACTGCGTGGATGTAGAAGTAATATAAAAATCTTATTAGTGTATAAAACTTCTTAACTAAATAGCGATATTTTCCACTATTGTCGGACAGTTTTATCGAAATTAGCAAAATAAGACTGTTTCATTAAATTCTTAAGTGGGTTGTATATTCGGCAATGCATAGAACAGTGGAACAATTTAGAGCCAATTTACTATCAGGTAGTCAGGCATGTTTTTGTAAAGAATTATTATATCTGTTAAATTACAGAATATCAAAAAAGCATATTTTCTTGTATGAGAAATGGTCTACTCACACTAGAGGTAAAAGAAATATGTATAATTTAGGAGTATACAATAAATATGTTTCTTTATGGGTTATTATTGTAGTAAAATGTATCATTTTCAGTTTCTATATGATCCGGATACTTTCTCTTACTCCCAAAATTTAGATATTTAATATTTGAAAAAGTATTACTGATTCATTTTTGAAACAGAGAGTATTTATATTTTTGAAATCGCTGATTACGAATCTGAAATGAAAATGGCGGCTTCAGTGGAGCGATTGGAAATTTTTTCTAAAGCAAGTGTTTTATACCAACAAAAAAGTTTTTGCAACTAGGTGATGCGATATACTAACGAATAATATCATTTTCATAGAGAAACAAACAAAGTTTTATTAATTTTATTATCTTTAATTCTATTCCTCAAAATTTTTTATCGAAGTGTCACAGTTTCTAAGATATTCAATATGTAAACTAAATACTTCATCCTGCAGACGTTCGGATGTCATCTACAAACTTAAATATCTCCGAAACTATCAATCCTATATAAATATAAAAAAAATGCAAATTCACCACCAATTTATAAGATTTATTTTTGATGCCCACCATTTTTTCGCTAAAACTAATATTTATTGAGATATTTGCAAAGGAACAGAAATTTTACGTTTTTTCGAAAATCCCTTTATAATTTAAAATGTAATTTTAAGACTAAACTAAAAAATTTGAGCTCTATACAGATGTCAGAAACTATAGGGAAAAGTTGCGAACATACAAAGAAGACAAAGCTTCCTAAACAAATTTCTAAAGGTAATTTTTTAGAGAGACAACTAAAGCAAACAGTATTAATATAGTGCATCAAAATGTGCAGTCCATCAATAATAAACTTTTAGATATTGAGTTATTTTTAAAAAACATTGATTGTGATATTTTTTGTGTGTCAGAAATGTGGGCAAAGGAAGATCAACTTCAATCTCTAAATATAGATGGATGTTGTTTAGGTAGCTATTTCTGTAGAAAAAAATTAAAAAATGGAGGTGTAGGTATTTATGTAAAAGAAAATCTTAATTATTTAAACCTAAATTATATTAATAATCTTTCTATAGAAAAACACTTTGAATGTGCAGCTGTAAAATACATGATAAAAGAAAATGAATACTTTTTAATCTTAACATTATATAGAAGTCCGGACGGTAATATTCCTATATTTTTTGACAAGCTAAATATTGCACTAGATCTGCTATTAAAAAATCACAAACAACATAACATTATAATATGTGGTGACTTCAACATAAATTTTCTATTACCCTCTAAACATCACACTGAGCTACTAGACATCTTTAATTCATATTGCATAGTACCAACCATTAAGGGATGCACCAGACTAAAATCTTGTATCGATAATATCTGTGTAAATTTTAATGAAAATCTGTATGAGAGTTCTATGGTAAATAATGGTATGAGTGATCATAATGCCCAAATATTGTCTATTCACATAAAAAATGATAAGAATACTAAAAAAAAACGAATTACGTGTAGACAACTCAATAATTCTAATAACATTCGACACTTTTGTGATCTACTAGAAAACGAAAACTGGAGTGACATTCTATCATCAAATACTCATAATGCAAATGCTAAATTTAATATGTTTTGTGATATTCTCTTGCATCATTTTGAAATAGCATTCCCAGTAAAAACTACGATAGTGAAAAACGACCAGAACTCTACAAAAAAATGGATAACAACTGGCTTAAAAATATCCGCTAAGAGATTAAAAGAATTATATACATTGACTGTAGACGGAAATGAGGATATAAAATTGTACTATAAAAAATACAAATCTGTTTATAGACAAGTTTTAAAAAAAGCGAAAAAATTATATAATAATAATTTACTGACTAATACAAAAAACAAAACAAAAATGGCATGGAACATAATCAGACCCAACAATCATAGAAATAAAAAAAATGACCTTATTTTAGAAGTAAATAATACTCCTACCAAAAACAGCGCTATTGTTGGCAATCACCTAAACACATATTTTACCGACGTTCCTAATTTATTACTTCCGAATACTCTACAAAACACATCCCATAAAATCAATATAGAACAAAATCCCTTTTCTTTTTTTCTCGAACCGGCAACAGAATTAGAGATTTTAAGCATCGTAAAAAATTTAAAAAACTCTAACTCCTCGGGTGAAGACAATATTAGCACAAATTTGTTAAAACAATGCATAATTCCAATTCTAAAGCCGTTAACAGAACTCTTAAATTGTTCTCTAAGTGAAGGAATTTTTCCAGATAAATTAAAAGTTGCCGAAATAATACCAATATATAAATCAGGTTGTACTCTTAAAGTTGAAAACTACCGACCAATATGTCTCTTAAGTCCGTTTTCAAAAGTTCTTGAAAAATATGTTGCAAAAAAAATTTTAAACTTTTTAAATAAACACAAATTACTGAACAACAATCGATTTGGTTTCCGAGAAGGTCTTTCAACCACAACTGCTATTATAAAATTTTTAAACAACCTATATGAAAATCTAGACAGTGATAAAAAAAGCATAGGCATCTTTCTTGATCTAAGTAAGGCTTTCGATTTGGTGTGTCATTCTAGACTTATTAAAAAAATGGAGAGGTATGGTGTAAGAGGCCAACCTCTCAACTGGATAAAGAGCTACTTAAGTGGTAGGACGCACTATGTAAAAATCAATGATACCAAATCTGAAAGTCTTGCAACCTCAATCGGAGTACCCCAGGGATCAGTTTTAGGACCCCTACTATACATAATTTACGTAAATGACTTTCTAGCTGATTCTATATTATTTGCTGATGATTCATCGTTCCTAATATCCGATAAGAGGATAGGGAATACTACACGCAAAGCTAATGAAACTCTTTTACAAGCTGATGTATGGTACACTGAAAATAAACTTATTTTAAACAACAAAAAATCCTTATTTTTAAGATTTTCTAAAATAAAAACCATGTATGAGGAAAGCCTTTTAATAAAAACAAAAAATGGCATAATTAAACAAGAACAAACTGTTAAATTACTCGGCTTACTTATTTCTGACAACTGCTCGTGGCACACACATATTGACAGTATTTGTAAGAAAATTGCACCAATTTGTTACTGTATTAATCAGTTACGTGATGTAGTCGATCAATCAGTGTTGATTATGTACTATTATAGTCATTTCCACTCAGTAATTTCTTATGCCATTATTGCCTGGGGAGCCTCAGCTGATAGCAACAGAATTTTCAAGTTGCAAAAAAAGGCAGTTAGGTTTATTGCTGGATTAAGAAAACGAGATAGCTGCAGAGATTTGTTCAAAAAATTGGGAATACTGACTGTACCATGTATTTTACTATTGAATTTACTATTGTATGCGAAAACTGAACTAAGCACAAATACACTAAATACTTATCATACATATAATACAAGAAACTTCTCAACACTTGAAATACCACTCCATATCTCAGCAAAATATAAACAAAGTCCAAAATACTTGGCTATAAAGGCTTACAATCATTTACCTTCTAAATATAAGAATTTACAAGACAAGCATTTTAAATTAGAAATAAAAAATCTCCTAGTAAATAAGAGCTATTACTCCCTTAGTGATGATAATTTGTGATTTTATTTTATGTTAGATTTTTATATATAGGTGTATATATGTATATGTGTGTATGTGTGTATGTATATGTGTATGTATGTATATATATGTATATATATGTATATATATATATATATATATATATATATATATATATATATATATTATACTTTTATTGCAATGTGTTCGTTACGTGATATTTTTTTTTTCTGTACTGTATACTATTTCTGACTTATCCTATATCATGTAATGTGATCGATTGGACAAATAAACTTATTATTATTATTTTTTTTTTTTTTTTTTTTTTTTTTTTCTCACAGGTTCTCCTGGTTTGTCTGCTGTGATCGGGTACGTGGTTATTATTATTATTATTATTATTATTATTATTATTATTATTATTATTATTATTATTATTATTATTATTATTATTATTATTATTATTATACTATGTGTTAACGACGAACAAAATATGAGAATATATTTTTTTAATTACTGACTACTTAAAATTATATTTAAAAAATGTGAAGAGGCACATAGTTTCTGTTATAACTTTTTACATAACATTTTTATACTACGGAAGCAGTCAAAAAAGCATTTGAAAGTCTAATTAATAGCCTTTTATTTTGGTGCCTAGCATTTTTGACGTAAGTGCATATTTTCTGAGATATTTAACATTTAAACTAAATACTTCGTCTTATAAAGGTTTGGACACCATCTATATACTTCCGAAACCATTAATTATTCAGAAATTACAAAAATACGAAATTCGTTCTCAATTTAGTAACTTTCTTATTTGTAGCATGTTTTCGCTCAATGTAATACTTTTCGAATTATTTGATGAAAATTGTATTGAAATGTATGAAATGCCTTTTTTCAAGCTAAAATCGCAATTTGCAAGTCGTTATGACTTACAGATTAACAATTTATATGAAAAGTTGCTTAGAACCTTTTCATCCCATAATTTCTTTTCAACAACAATTTTTTTAGGTGCCGCCCCCTGCAAAGGGATTACTATATAAACTTTTCTTTGATGCATTACTATTAAGTTGCCGAAACTCAACGAAATCTAATTCATATGACATTATTCCGAAGCTAATACCTCTAATTATATAGTCAACAATTTTTCCGTGACTTGTTCCTTTACAGAAACAATTTGGAATAAAAATTTTAGCGTACTTTTTGTTTTTACTTCGCGTTTGAGATATACATGTTTTTTGTGTATCACTCTCTTGAACACCTCACGTTCTGCCGACATTTCTCAATTATTTAAATTAGCTTCAGTGAAATGAACTGGTATGCTCATCATTCTGTTAAGCTATGTTGAGAATATATTTATAGTGCACACCGTCATTAAATTTTATTGCTGCTGCAACCAATGATATTAAGTTTAATTCTCAAAATTAAACTACTTTGTAAATGTTGCTTTTTGTGGGAACTCGACATCTTACTGTGAAAGCCTGGTTGCTTCTCTATGATATAACTTATATGTATTTTTATTGTTATACGCTTTTATTACACTTACATGGTTTCATTCGGCTCACTTTCTTTGTTTGTTTGCGCCAAATTTTATAATCGATATTTCACCCACTTCCGTATAGCTAAAGCCTTGAAATTTCACAAAATGACGTATTCTCGGCGGTAATACAATAATCAATCATTAGTTTCTCTGATTAATCAATCAATATATTGATTTTAATTAATGTTTATTTTTCTTCGAGTGGGACGAAAGACTTAACGCCAGTATTACTGTTGGTACTCTCTTGTAATGTATAACAATGTTCCGTACAGATATAAGAAAACTGTAATAGATTCTGTGCCTCTTGTATACTCAACAGATGGATGGCGCATAATTAAGAATACAATAAAAATGGGATTCACAAATGAACAATATAAGAAAACAATTCCAAAACAAAAAATAAATATCACAGAAAATACTAAATTAGAATAATACAGCTGTCAAACAAAATGATCCGCTTCTTCTTTTTCTTCTTCTTCTTCTTTTTTTATACAGTGTGTTACACTTCTCGTGAAAACATCCGTATCTTTTTTATTTGTGACCCAATTCATTTCAAATTTTTATAACAATGTTCCGTACAGATGTAAGAAAACTGTAATAGATTCTGTGCCTCTTGTATACTCAACAGATGGATGGCGCATATTCAAGAATACAATAAAAATGGGATTCACAAATGAACAAATAAAAGAAAACAATTCCAAAACAAAAAATAAATATCACAGAAAATATTAAAATTAGAATAATACAGCTGTCAAACAAAATGATCCGCTTCTTCTTTTCTCTCTTCTTCTTCTTTTTTTATACAGTGTGTTACACTTCTCGTGAAGACATCCGTATCTTTTTTATTTGTGACCCAATTCATTTCAAAATTTTATGACAATGTTCCGTACAGATGTAAGAAAACTGTAATAGATTCTGTGCCTCTTGTATACTCAACAGATGGATGGCGCATATTCAAGAATACAATAAAAATGGGATTCACAAATGAACAAATAAAAGAAAACAATTCCAAAACAAAAATAAATATCACAGAAAATATTAAAATTAGAATAATACAGCTGTCAAACAAAATGATCCGCTTCTTCTTTTTCCTCTTCTTCTTCTTTTTTTATACAGTGTGTTACACTTCTCGTGAAGACATCCGTATTTTTTTTATTTGTGACCCAATTCATTTCAAATTTTTATCAGCCATACAACTTCATAAGACAACTTTATTCAACACATAAATGCCGTCTAAGTCTAAAACGCCGGCCTACTGCGATAAAAAGAAAATCGCAAATTTCGAGAAATCATAGTAGGCTTAGAGATAAACAAACATTTTGTTAATGAAAGTTGTTCGGAATTACTTGATATGCCCCCCTTGTAAAAATCGGAGTATTAAAAAAATTGTTTCACTTCTCGTGAAGACATCCCTGTATCTTTTTATTTATGGCCCAATTCATTTCAAATTTTTATCAGCCATACAATTCCATAAGTCGACTTTATTCAACACATAAATGCTGCCTAGATCTAAAACGTCGGCCTACTGCGATAAAAAGAAAATCGCAATTTTCGATAAATCATAGTAGGTAGTTGTTCGGAATCACTTGGTATGTCTCTCTGTAAAATTTTGTAAAAATCCGAATATTTAAAAGAATATTTGTTTCACTTCTCGTGAAGACACTCCTGTATCTTTTTTATTTGTGGCCCAATTCATTTCAAATTTTTATCAACCGTACGACTCCTTAAGACGACTTTACTCAACATATAAATGCCGCCTAAATCTAAAACGCCGGCCTACTGCGATAAAAAGAAAATCGCAATTTTTAAGAAAATATAGTAGGCTTAGAATAGACAAAAATTTTGTTACTGAAAGTTGTTCAGAATCACTGGATATGTCTCCCTATAAAATTTTGTAAAAATCCGAATGTTTAAAAAAAATGGTTTCACTTCTCGTAAAGACACCCTTGTATCTTTTTTTATTTGTGGCCGAATTCATTTCAAACATTTATCAGCTATAGAACTCCATGAGACGATTTTATCTGACACATAAAGATAACTTTTTACAGCAAATGAAAGTCATGCACAATTATTATTGAAATTATTTATTATTTAACTACGCGTGTATGCAAAATTTCAGCTTGATTGAATAACGGGAAGTGGGTAAATTTGATACAAAATACATACATATATACATACGTATTTCCAAGTATTATATAACCATTGAAAAGAAGAAAACGATATTACATTTAAGTAGATATATAATAATAAAAAGTGGTCCTTTTAGCGTTTTATTGCATGCCGATTTTTGTTCACAACTTTCATTTGTTGGAAAAAGTTCTCTTTAGGTGTTAGATAAAATCGCCTCATGGAGTTGTATAGCTGATGAACATTTGAAATGAATTCGGCCACAAATAAAAAAGATGCGGGGTGTGTCTTCACGAGAAGTGAAACAAAGTTTTTTTTTTGTAAATATTCCAATTTTTAAAAAATTTTACATGGGGGCATATCAAGTGATTCTGAACAACTTTCATTAACAAAATTTTTGTCTATCGCTAAGCCTACTATGATTTATCGAAAATTACGATTTTCTTTTCATAGCAGTAGGCCGGTGTTTTAGATCTAGGCGGCATTTATGTGTTGAATAAAGTCATCTTTTGGAGTTGTATGGCTGATAAAAATTTGAAATGAATTCGTCCCCAAATAAAAAACATACAGGGATGTCTTTGTGAGAAGTGAAACACACTGTATACTACCAAACTGACATTTTTTCGGATCTCTCTGATCGTTTTCCTCGCATTGACACATTATGTGCAATATCAATATATAAACCATTCGTAAAATATTTACAGAGGGCGAAATTCTCTTTGAGTGCATCAACAATGAGTCAGTTCTATAAGTTTATCTGGAGCAGATGGAAATAAGTACATGAGTGGAACATAAGTGTTTTCTCAACCGTAATTTGAAATATCGGACAGATCCGAATGTAGCTCTGCATCTCGGCTCCACTTCATCCATTCTAATATCACCCTAAGCAGAGCAAGTTCAAAGACTGTCTGGTAGAAGAAAGGTGGTCTTCCTGCAACTTTTTTTTTAGAGCAACTATCTCATTTTTCCTATAACAGTTAAAATGGTGTTAGAATTTATCATTTGGTAGAAATTAGGAATATAATGATATAGAACAATATAGAACGGTTGATACTTCAAGGAAAACCAAATAGCAAGAAACGAAGAGGATGCCTTCCAAAGCGTTGGGGTGTTGTCACCAAAAAGCTTACGGGAAAGAATTTTAATGAGGCTGTGCCCCTAACAGGCAACCGCGGCAGATGGCGGGATGCTGTCAGACGTGCTATAGAGCAAGCGGAGGCCAACTAGAATATTTTTCATGAATCACAAAACGTCTGGCAAGACGTTGTGAATGAGAAGAAGAAGATGTCAATGTTATATTTTCTAATTATGTCGAAAATAGAGGTTGTTATTTATTTTACTCAATATTTATTCTTTTATTCAACAGTTATAGGCTGAAGCCTATATCAACTGATTTAGATCTTTATGAAAAACATTCGGGAAATATCAGTTTGTGAGAAATAAGTAATAAAAACATTTAACGTTAATTTATTTTCACTATAAAAACAGTAGGTATAATGAAGCGCGCTAGCACTCGACCTCTCTACTTTTATGTCATATATCACGTCTGCACTGTTTCCGAAATGTTCAACAATCGTTTGTATACGGTTTTCATTATAGAATAGGTTTATGCAACTATCCAACTTGTTTCATTCAAGAGCATACGGGACCCTATTTTATTCCTTTTGGCACATTTAAACAAAAGAAATTTCTGTGTTGATTTATTCGAACATAACCTATAAATTACTTAGTCTCTTACTGTAATACGTTTTACAATTTACTCAATAATTAAAGTGATAAAGCTGGAAATTGATTGATCATGATAAAACTACCACAACGAAAATACACTGTCTATGTAAACCGACAAATAAATACTGATATCGTCAGGAATTTAATTTGAAATCAATGTTGTCTGGTTTTTAAAATTTAGTTTTATTTTATAACATTTTGTTCAATTTCTGCCGATATGTTCCGTATTAGTGCACAATGCACAACACAAAAATGAAATTGTTATATTAGTAATATTGAGAATCATCAAATGAAATTAATACAATTAAAAAATAATATATAAAAAAGAAACAAAGAGATTACAAAGCAACTTGTCTTTACTTTGCGATAAAGATACCAGCGTGCTTTAATATTAGGGTAAATGTTCTTTTACCTTTGTACCTCAAGAGGTTTCTTCTCTTATTTGTCTTTATTATATTGAAGTATAGAATTCTGAGCAGAATAATGGTTAAATATATAAATTATAACAAAGATTTTTCAAAATGAGTTTCAGTACATACTTCAATAATACGTTTTATACATATGTACAGTTGCAGAAGAATTAAATGTCTCCGATACACATCAATTTTATAATAATTATGACCCTATGCAGCCGATTTCGTGGTAATTCGCTTACTTCTGAAATTACAATATAAACCCCACATTGCAATCAGTAGTACACTTGTTAACGTCATCCTAATGTATACGTTGGTCATTTAATTCCTCTGTAGCTGTATATAAAGTATAGAATAAGTTATATTTCGAAAAAGTCCTCAATGCGTCTATTTGTTTTTAATTGCACATGCTTTGCTCTATTTATCTTAGTTATGACGTTATCGATTGAGTCACAATGTGGATTTTTTCTTGTCACCTGTGTCTGGCCATATTTACTTCGTTTTCTTCTGTCGTCTTAGTCACACGTGTATAAATTCAGTTAGTGAAGGTGAAAACAACTAATTCTAACATATAAAAAGCTCGACATTGTAAGACTATTAGCAGATAGTTCTTAGCGAAAGCAGCATTGATGCTACGATATTTTCAGGTTACAGCACCAGGCATGCATCCACGTTAGCTGCTCTCAGCAGTGGTATGAACATTAATGTCATCAGAAAAGCTGCAGAATGATCAGAGCTTAAACATGTTCAATGAATGTTATAATAGGCCTGTATAGCTAATAGAAAACTTTGAAATAATGACTAACATAATGACGAATAAATTTTGATTGCGATAATTAAGTAATACATATTTTTTGTTATTATTATCTATAATAGATACTATTATTAAAATGTTTCTCATTATAAATATATAATGTTAATGTAATATAACTCAATCTAACTATAATCATGTTTTTATTTCATAGTTTATAACTAAAAAACTCAAATATCTGTGGATTTTTCAAATAAGTAATGCAGTTGCATTAAAATAGATGTCATTTCTTTAAACATATGCATGTGTCTATGTAATCATAAAGAAGGAGATTGTGACATCTGAGGATTTTGCGAAATAAACATAACCGTAACACAAACATACTACATATAGTAGACAACTTCCAAATCCAAAACCAAGGCTGTCCGGAAAAATGCAGACATATATTTATAGTCACCGGCATTGTCAGTATCGGGGCTGGAACTCGAAACCAGAATGCGATAGATAGTCGACCAGCATATTCGTTGCACAATACGCCTTATCTGACTGAGCTACTACAATATTTCAATATTGCGAGATAGTATTCGATACATTATGTACACTTGGTATAAGAAATATATAAATAATTTTACAAAAACAATAACTTCCTTAACGAATACAGTCAAAACTAATCAGATTTTAGTATCTCTATCGTGTAAGAAACGTTTTACGACAACAGATATTATTACAATTAATACAGTTGCTGCTACATCCCATTACGACGCACTAAAATTTTCTGTTGCTTTTCTTGTTTCTTTTAGAATTCAGCATCTGGATTTTCTCGCAGTGCTCGTTTCTCCCAGCCTGGCTAACTCCAATTATTTTATATACACTAGTGGGTGCTTTAAGCAAGGCTAATTGTGGCGAGGGGTACTCGATCTGAGCTTAACGCTGCTACTTGTACCAAATAAAAAGAAGTAAATAGATGCCGGGCATCGGTAACAGAAAATGAGCAGAGAGAATTCCTTCTGGCGCGTATATATGAAAATGAGCCTCTATATTATCCAACAGAGATGATTTCCTGCAAGTGGCGGAAATCAACTATAAAAGCAATAACATTAATTTTTTGAGAATGAGTCTCCAGTATGCATTGGGTATTTTTCATCTGCGCCAAATGGACCAGACAGAGGCTGATTTTTAATATATCTGATTATTGCAAAATGTCTCACACCTACAATCTGGGCAACAAGTGTAGCCAACAGACCCATTGGCGTGCAAATTTACAAACAAATTCCATAAATTATTTATTTATTAATATATTACATTTAATAAATAGCCCTACGGGTTCTAACGATCTAACACCGATAAATCTTTTACTTGTCCTAAGTAAAATCTTAGGGAAATTACCATGCAATTGACTAATTTGACGAATAACATCTATTTCGAAAAAGTCAAAGCCTCCGATTGTGTTAATTATGCACGTTTATAGAATTTCATGGCAGGAAAAAGTGAAGGAAAGGGATATTCAATGGAGGAGGGTTCATAAGACCGGTTTTTGGCCTAATTTATTTTTGAACAAAAAAAACTGAAAAACATGTTTTTATTATTTACTATCAATATCGAATCGATTCCACCACAAACGAAACTTTCCCCCACCCTCCCTTTTTACCCCTGTCACCCCCTCCTCACCCCTGCCACCTCTTCTGAAATGCTGATTGCAAATTTCCACTTTGCCGCCTCGAAAAATTTCGGGCAATGTCAAATAAAGCAAAAAAACAGAAAAGTCTCTTTTTGTTTCTTTTTCTTTTGAAAACATTTTTTAAAGTTATGATTTTTGTATCTTTTATGTTTTTCGGGATGTTGATTAGGAATTTGTACTTTGCCAACTCGACAATTTTCGGCAAATATAAAACAAATCGCAAAAAACAGAAAAAAGTTCTGTTTTTGATTTTTTCCTTATGACATGAAAACTTATGTACTTTTCGAGAAAAATTAGTACCTGCAAAAATAAAATACAGAGAGTAAGTAGAGAACATTACTATTATTAACTTTCTTAAATGTGTAGGAACATAATATACAAGAGAAATATGTATTATGTAATAATTAAACAGATTATTAGAATCGTCTTGACCGCTTTATCGCATAAGGTCCGGGCTGTCCGATGTCCTTGTTCTCTTCATCCCAAGAATTTCGCTTTCCTAGAAAAGACAAATGTAATGCTAAATATAAACAATTGTAATGCTAAGTCAACCTGACTGTATCAAAGCTAAAGTAAAAACCATGGCAATTGGAATATTAAAGTAGTTGTGTTCGCAAATTAAATGTAATAATAAAAATCTGATTCTTTCGCCTGAAGTTCTCGGCCCTGTTCTTGAATTTCTTGGATGTCAGAATCGTTCACATCTTTATCTTCGTCCACACCAGCCTTTCGTCTATCTAAGAAACAAGAAAATATGTAAAACAGTTTTATTAATTCAATGTAATTCTATCAAGGTGTGACTAAGGTATAAATCAATCGGAAGTAGGATATTAAAGAATGCAAAGTTGCGTTCGTTAGAGTAGTATTCAAAATACCTTCTGATTGTTCTGCTTCAAGTTCTTGATCTTTGTCTTTAATAACTTGGATGTCGGGTCCATTACACATGTTCATCCTCGTCCACATCGACTTTCTTCAAGTTGTCGCAGTTTCCTTCACATTTCAAACAAATTTGCGAACAATATAGACCTGCCTTTCTACAGCCACAATTCTCTCGGTAGCCTTTCTTGCATTTTCATGAAGTGTGATTTGCTTCTGGAGCGAGGAGCTGCAAGGTAGTGACTGGAACGAGGCCGTTCTTGGATGTTTTCCACCCCCATTCTTCGAGATTTTTTTCATACACATGAGATGATACCCGTCAGCTGCTATTAAGTCAAGAACTGGCCCAACACGTCGTGGTATACAATCCATACTCACCATTACGTTTTTCAGCGAGTCGTATAACGTTTTAGCTGCCTAACACAATACACAAGCTTTCGCTTAGAAGCAGGAAGCCTTTTTGTTCCTGTATAAACTATGGTGTTATCACCATTCCACACAAAAAACAGTGATCTTTGAAGTCAAAACCAGGTACAGACGAGCATAATTGAAGTGTTTGACCACTCTGTTGTACCCTCTTCTCATAGGCAGAAAGTAATTTTTTATTGACGTATTGTTTTCTGCATTTTTCGTGAACTTTGATTGATTTCTTTCCATCCTTTCCTTTGCTTACTTGCCTCTCTTAATGTATTTAACCCCTTTTGTTCAACTACAGTCACTTTACTTCCATCTTCTAATGCACTATCACGAACAAAACATACCCGAGACATTACTAGGGCGCTACGAAGTCTGATTTCGAACTAAATTGCACAATTAAACAGAAACAGTAAACAGCGTTAAGTGTACACCGACTGGTCGACATGTGGCTCTACATCTGTTGAACGGTTTTAGAAGTTATAAAGGGGAAGGGGGTGGAGGGGGAGTAACATGTGAGGGGGGGGGCAAATTGTAGGAAATTTTGCATATTGATTTTCTTCGTAGTACTTTTATCAAAAAGAGCAGTTTTCAAAAAAAACAATGCATTTTTTATTTATTTTTTTTTGCTTTTTTGATATTTCTTGATATTTTTTGATATTTCTCAGAATGCACCCCATAAAACCCTGATTGCCATAAAACATAAAAGAACAAAAAATTAGAACTTCTCCAAAACTTTCCAGGTAGAACCGAACTTGACCACTAAATGATTAGATTAATGACCTGCAAAAAATCAACTGAATGCTGGTTATTTAATAGTTTAAGGGGGTATAAAAAGGGAAGGTAAGTGCGAGAACGTTTCGTTTGGGGGTGGAATTGATTCGATATTGATAGTAAATAATAAAATAATAAAAACATGTTTTTCAGTTTTTTTGTTCCAAAATAAATTGGGCCGAAAACCGGCCTTATGGACCCCTCCTCCTTTAAAGAGAAATCTGGAAGGAAAAAAAATATTAAGTGATTTCGAAAAAATGAATTTCGTCGTAAAGTTCATATATTTTTTGTTGATAATGAAATCCCTTCTTTACAGAAAATTTTACAGTCCTTGAATGAAGATGAAGATATAGTCAGACTGAACCAAACGACGCTTAGAAAAATTTTACGTGATTTGAACTTTGTACTTTCAAAAATAAATAGGAGAGAGACGATGTTATTTGTTGGCGAATAAATTATATTTGGACAATTAGAGCTACTCGTGAAATAGGGATGAAAATATTATTATTTAAACGAGATGTGATGGAAAGAAGGACATACTGTAACGTGAATTTGGTAAGATAAAAATGTGCAAAGTGACAAAGACTAAAACTATAAGAATTTACGTATTAGGACTGCCGCCTTACCACTGTAAACTGAACTCCAGTAAGTTAATTTGGGCTGAAGTAATGGATAATGTTGCACGAGGAAATAGAACCTTTAAATTATTTTAGGAAATATAAATTATTGTCCATATTCAATGTATAAAATAACGAATGGATTTAATTTACGTTTCCCAAACATGGCAGTTGTGCCACAGTCTGTTACTGCATGTATAAACAGAAGAACTTCTCTAGATTTTCCCAGCAAGGTTTGCTATCGTGATATATCGAACACAGTTTGTTGTGTTTTAGAACCAGAAGCAGGGCGCAGGAACAGAACCTTGTCAATTTCGGAAGCAAACGAAGTAAAAGAACTAGCAAATCTCTATCTTGACTGTGATTGTAGCTTCACTATTGCCTTCTCTAATGCTGCTGAAACAACTACAGAATCCACATCGCCTCTTCTAACTGCACCTGAATATTTAATGACAAGCAACGTCTTGTAAGAACTTTTATAAATGATTTCTTGTTCCTACTGTTGGCCAAGAACTCGGCCTATGTTGTCGTTACTGCATTTTCTTGTGGCTGAATTGTAGTAGTGGTTCCTTTCTTCTTCGCCGTTCACAGCATTTCGTTGTAAGATAAGTAGGAAATTAAACGAGAACAACCAAACAATTTTCTCGTAGCAATTACCCATAAAGAGAAAAATGCGAGAAACCGCGAGCCACGCCTCATTTCAAATTTCTTTCGCAATACACAAAAAGCTATCAGTCGTACAAAAAAATGTATAGCACATAAAACAGGAAAATTTTACGCCCTTTAATATGCCGTATTCCTTTTTTTTATGTGGCCTTAACAGATATTTGAAATAACGGTTCTTAACCATTTTTTCAAGATGGCGGAAACCCCGGTCGCGCAACGTACCGACAATTCACCAATACACTCACCAATGACCCCCACCAAGTCCCAAAAGCTCGCTGACGTCGGATAACTGCCGACCTCAAAATAATACTGACTGGAGTATAACGGCAGTTTTTGCATTGTATTTTATTCATCTCCATTATATTTATCATCAATTATAAAAATGTAATGCCTGTAATTTATAATAGTTCTACCGAAAGTGATACACGATTACATCGTATCATTTACCGCAAATGTACTGCTTTGATATGCGTATCTTGTACGTCTTAAAAATATAATTATAACTGGGTCAAGAGATATACCTACTTCGCAGTTGAGTAATGTAGACAGAATCTGTCGTAAATCCTCAACCCTTATCGTCGAAAAAACTGTCAGATAATTCGTGAGAATATTGCTTACATCCTTGATAACTTTAGGGCACTATCAAGATCAAGATTACATCGCGTTAGGGCTAGTATGCCGTAACTTTTATCAAATGTGAAATCCATTCCTCGATACCGAACTCGAATGGCATCAGTGTGAATGACATTTCATATGAATAATGTTGATATATTGCGGAAATTCTTCAGGTCAAAATAAAATGGTCTATTGTAAAAATATGCATATGCCCGAAATCTAGAAAAATGTTTTGTCACCTATATAATACCGTTTAGTCACTGCTGTACGTGGTCTTGTTTTAGGCTTGTAATTAATAACTCGTGCCTATGGCATTTTTGTTATTAGTTTTTCTATAAAAAAAATTAATTATATTATATTAACGTCATATTCCAGCTCTTTTTAGGTTTGTGTATGAAACTAGCTGTAAAGGATGTGCATTGCTGAAATGATCGTTCTTAAGACGGGTGTCAAATAATTAAAATGAATAATAGTTTACTGCGAACAATGTGAACAACAAAACTTGTGACTCAATTTACTAACTTTGAATTAAATGTAGTGTTATTATACCTATAGGGTTATACAACGTGATCTACCATGACATGCGGAAAATTTAACAGTAGGTTGTCTCCACCGAAAGGATTAACTCCTTTCGGTGAAAAGCTAAAAAAATGACCAAAAAAATGACCTTAATTTTTTGTAGAAATGCGCCGTCAGTGACTTTAACCAATATGACGTAACGCGGTACAACTATATCACTTTATCAGACTTGGGATTCACACTATTGACAGCAAAGCTAGAGAGGGTAGAAGTGACTTTTTGGTTTTAATCAAATCACACTACAAAAATAGCGAAATAAATCGAAAAGGCATTAACCCTGTGTTAGTAAACTCTGAAACAACAAGTAAATATAAGAGATATTTAGTTAAAGACGTCAATAACACGCCGGTGTCCTGATTGTTCGACAGAAAGCAAAAAACGCGGCACTTTGACCGCACTCGCCGGCTTCACTTTTTATGCCAATTAAGGAAATGTAAACAACTCCAATATGTTCTTTCACAAGTAAGTTCGTCGCACTAATACTGACCTAGTCAATAACAGTAGTATATCTTCGCAAATTTACTAATAATTTAATATGCTAAATTACCTCAGAACACTCTAAAATTTTGCAGAGGCTTTCCCACATTAAAGACTAGTACACCATTTTATTTTCCACATATCATGGTAGATCACGTTGTATACAGCTTAAAGTTGTTATGTTAGTTTAATGAGTAATTTATATTGATAATGAGACTAAAGAAAATTTTACGGTTAAAGAAAAATACGAGTCCTATTCAATGAGCATGGAAAAACGTCATGTTACCTATGCAAATGAAAATACAGAGCTTTAATTTAAAAATTCTTAAGCAGTCATACGATGCAACATTCTAATATACGATTCAAATGTATTTTAACTGCGAATATCTCAAAAATAGAGAAATGGAAAAAATTGAAAAATTATATGTTCATTATCTGTCTAATATAAACTACTCACTGAAATTTTAATAATATATAACATTATGAAGATTGTTTAATTTATATCACAAATTGTACTCATTTTTAACGAGATTCTCATTACGATTTTTGGGAAATTATTATTTTTATGAAAAATTTTGTAGTGGTATGAAGGAATATCCTTTTTATATATGGCAATTTTCTCAATTTTTTTACCAAACCTTAGTTATTATTTACAAAAATGTGCCACCATGCCCGTTCAGTTATTTTTGGAGTTAAGGCGAAAATTTTTCATACAGTAGGTTTTGTGGAAAAATATTCTGCATTAAAGTTTTTGTAAAGAGAGGAATCATTTGTATAACGTTTGCAATATGTGTAAATTTTAAAATAAACACTATATAAACAGCCAAATGAACTGTTTGGATGCCTTTCTCACATTTGTGTACATATTGTACATGACCATTGGATGAATAGTTTTTTAAAAAATATCTTTTTTTTGAATACTTCTACATCTTATAAAAACACCATTTTCTTTTAATACCTCGAAAGATTACCAAATGTGCATTATTCTAGAGTTGCAAAGTGAATGATAAAAAACTACTTCTCGTCAAATGAGTGAAGGCTGGTATGATGGAATTGTTATAAAGTATTACAAGTGGTTAAGAATTGACTTTTAGTCAGTATTTTTCACTCACACTTTATCCCAGTATAAATAAATACATTTGAGAAACATGAGATGAGAATGACCTGGAATGCATCCCTGTACAGACTTACTGAATGACCCTACTATCTGCAGTCGGTCTCTGATTCGCATTAATATTATCTATTGCATGGTAACTCAATTAATATTTGATATATTGGAAGTCTTTTTTCTGAAAATTTTTACATATTACATAATCACTTAATTTACCAAAACATTTTAAATAAACGTCAAGTCACGTTTTTGTCAATAACTCTCCAATTTTAAAATAAAATTAAAATAAAAAATTATGACATAAGTGGATCGCGTATGTGCATCTTATGTGAATAATAATTCCCATAAGATTCACATTTTTATGATCAAAATCTCTTTAAAAGTAGGATATTTTTCAGTATAACTTAAGAGAGGTGAGGCCTCAATTCATTTTTATCTTTTTGTTATATTTTATTATAGGAATTAGTAGTATTTTATTGAAATAGGACATTAATTTTTCATAGAAATACAACAGATATTTTAAAAAACATAATCTTTGCCCCTCCTCTCCCTAAAAAAGTTGCCCTTATTTCAGCCAGACCCTCGTCGATTTTAAAAATATGAATCAAAAATAAGCATTTTCCCAAATTTTCATTGCATATATATGAAAAATTTCCAGCTAATTTTATCATATAGGTAATTAAATTATTGTAATTTTTGGCGGATGCGCTGGGAGAAAACCTATAAAATTAATATTCCGAGCGTAAAAAGTAAATTATTAAGAATGGCTTATTATTGCGAACACATTTTTGAAGGCATATAATATGATTTACGGCTTACCACTGCATAAGGACGTGACAAGCCTGTGTAGACTTTTTCCAGTGACACAAAATTTCATGATTGATGCTCTTCGGAGTCGGAGGTTGTGAAGTGTCCCTTTTTAGAATTCCTGCTGGATTTTCTTCGGTTGATTGATATTTAATTCAACTAGATGCAGAGCATAATTCGTAATAAGTACTTTCTATTGGCTTACAAGGAAGGCTTTTCAAGTTCTTCCATCATTTACTTCACGATAACGTTTTCTGCACGACGAGAGTAGGATGTTTTTATACCAAATTAAATATTCGACTCTCTGAGTTATTTAAACAGAAGAGCAAACGATAAAGAATGCGCTAAAGTTATAAAAATTGTTTGGATCCAAGTTATTTTTATACCTTTATCTTAAAAGTTGAAAGGACATTTTCTGGGAACTGTATTCCTGAAGTTAATATTAATCATTTAGGATAAATATACCTGTGCTTGTAATTATTATTTTGCAACGTAACCATCAAAGACTAATATTAAATTAATATTGGTGGAATACTCTAAAAATGTTGGTTCAATACTGAATCAATAATATATGCGATCGTTTCATTATATCGACCGAATATTGGTTAAACTATATTGAGAAAGTATTAAAAGTGGTTATTTGTATGATTGTCGGTTAGATAATATAAGCTAACAAAAGGTTTACCAATATAATATCTGTGTGAAATTTTCAATATTATAAAATTAATATTTGTCAGATATATATCTGGCAGTATTGTCAAGAATTGTATTAACAACATAACGTAAATATAGACTTTTCAATATTTCAAATCAGTATCTTTGTCATTATCAACATATGTGTTATACAATACTGGAAAGAAAATTGATTACAACGTGGCGATATCATATAATCTCTTATTAACCCTAGAAAATGTTGATGAATAACATGAATACAGAAAGTTGGCTGAATCAGTAGCTCAGTACTTATGTGTAAAATTATCTTGGCCCCTGCGCAGAACATAACAGAGAATATACATAAACAACACATACTCATCACTAACATCCTAATTTCCTTCCCAATCCCCCCAAATCCTTGGGGACCTTTTGCTGGAAGTCAAAATAACTCCAGACAATTAATCTCATATAGTGTTATTATCTAAGGACAACAGCTAATTTTCTTAATCAGATTTTTATATTTAAGTTTTCCTGCACACAATATGTTAAATAATGACAGCACAACAAACATGCAAAGCGACTTTGGATAGCATCTAACCACCTGAACATAAAAATTGACCCGATCACTTAGCCTACCAGCGGCAACCAAGGCGCTTCGCGCCACTTGCGCCACAAAACATTTTGCCAGTTCTTGAAAAATCGTAAAAATGTCTTACAGCGATAATGATATTTCAATTTCTTGCACTCCTCCACACCTAAAAAGTATCGTAATAATTACTAATTCTGTTTAATAACACTTCGCGTATGGCTGCACAAAAATTAGCTTTATTAGTTTTTAGTGAGAGGCAAGTACAGCTGCTTCACATTAATCTATTGGTAATATTAAGGCCAGTGTAGGTTGTGTAGGTTTATCTTTCGCTTTTATGATCAGTGATACATCATCAGCAAGTAGTGTCACAAATCAGTCTGCTACAGCCTCTAGGTCGTTTATGAAAACATATATGATAGAGGCCCCAGCACACTGCCCTGAGGCACCCCGGTATTGATGGTTATTTGACAGAAAATTTTTACCTTCATCATTGACTTGTAGTACCTCATTTCTGCTCTCCAGATATTACGCTAACTAGTTATGGAGGAGCTCGTATTCCATATGCATATAATTTTGTTAGAATTAACTAGGAATTAATGGCGTGAAAGACACTGGAGAAATCATAGAATATTCCCAAGGTCTTAAGCTTAGGTTCGAGTCTCCGCTGTGGTAGATGGCAGTGTCGCAAGGAATGATTGTTGTGTTGTTGTCTGTATGTGCGTTTTGGTTGAATTGTGAAATAGATCTGGCTAAACTCCACTAGGATGTTAATATAAATATGGCATTAAAAATAACTTAAAATAAATATGAAGCAAGTATGTATTTTTCAATATTTGAAAACAAATATTCATCATTATGAATCAGTAAAATACTGACAATTAATATGATATAATGTTTATAGATATTTATCAATATTGTTTGCGTGCATCTAGGTTGGAATGAATAAAAGTAATATATTACCAGCTTATATCATAGGCATACCAGTGTTTTAATATCAATAAGTATTAATATCGGCCTAATATTTCTTTTGGGTTTAAATGTATCTATATTGACACAACATTAAATTAAGTTCTAGCCAATAGTGTGTTCAACTAGAAAATTAAAGCCAAAGTAGAAATATTTTTATCAGACCGAAGAATTTCAAAATATTGTTTATTATTTAGTAAATGTGGTTATTTTGATAAAACAAAAAGGTTTTTCTTAAGATAAACCAATTAGTGATATTTGACCAAAACTAATAAAAACGTTTTTATGAATAATCAAAAGACGCATCCAAAGATATTATTTTTTTAATTTGAAATACATTATCTTAGTCATAGTTCCCTAAGCGACTGGCAACTCTGCCCGAATATATGTCGACTTTGAATCTGGTGGATGTCCAAAATCTCCTGTTCTGTACAATATTCCTACTCACAAGTGATCTCGTTCTCGTAGATACCGGAGACAGAGAATCCTTACTGCTTTGAATGTAGACAAGTTTGCACAAGAATGCTTTAAGTGTGTGGGAGAACTACAAGAAAGCTTGTTGACTTGCTATGACGGCCTCTTCGGTTGAGTTCGAATATTAAACCGTTGTCTTGTCTTATTATTTTAGTAGTATTGTAGAAACTAGTGCTAATGTTGATTCAGTTTGGTAATAATTTCGTCCAAATTCAAATTAAAATGTTTGTTCTCCTAGCAATTTTAAATTTAAAATAACTCTCTGTTATATTTGAGTAGTAGATTTGGTTAATTACAGAAGCTCTGCTACTAGTGCCGGTAAATGTGTCACAAATGAGTAAAGCCCTTACGGACTGTTTAATAGATAAGATGTACCCTTAGATAAATGAACCCCTAGATACGTAATCAATCCACTTCATGTGTCTCAAAGATAATCACGCTCTAAAATAAACATCGCAAAAGTTTCTGATTGGATAATCGATCCTTTCACGGATTTAATCGTATTCTGACATGTCTGGCAGTAATGTTATTATAGCCATTTAAAGTGTGCTTTAAGTGAATATATAATGTAAGATAGTATTTTATGAGATTTATTGACAAAAGCGTTGTAATAGGTGCAAGAAATAACTTTGATATGCCGTAAATTAATCACTTTAAGAGTGATGTAATTTGCTAGTTATAGAGAGATGAGGAAATGTTTCTTTTCTGAATATTTAATCAATAAGAAACTTTATAGTCCAGTCGGTAAAGTAAAAAATACACCGCAAAAAATGTTATCTGAGATTTTCTTTCAGTAACTGTTAGTGGAGGGGTTATACATCACAAAACCATAAAAATCCGTTGTGGGGGTGCCTCGCAACCCCCCCAAAAAAACCACCCATTCGGTGAAAAAGCCTTATTTTACTGATAACTCGTTAACCGTTGAAGATATAAAAAAAAATTGCTCATCATAAAAATAAAGCTTGGCTAATTTCCTAATAAAAAGTCCTTCTGTAATTTTTCGAGAAAATCGATATTGAAAATATAAGAGAAATTGAATTTTTAGAAAATGCGTTATATAATCGTTAATATCTTCGACAATTATTGTCGATATATCTAAAAAAATAAGTAAGCAAATGAAAGATATTTTTATGTCTATTTATATATATTTTTCACCATAGAAAATTTCTAGGGTTTTTAAGGTCGTGTTGGTAAAAATTGGTTCTTTCCCGATTTCTTTGAATATATATTTGCTAATTGTTAACATATTATAAAAAATAGAATCAGATATGAAATACATTCATTTAATAACTTTATTTTGTAACCATAAAAAATAATAAAAGTCCCTATATGTTCTGTAATTTGGAGATTGTGTAAGTAATTTTTTTTTAATTTTTTTAAGTAAATCTTTGCCAATTGTTGACATGTTTTTGGAAAAAGAAGCAAATGAAAGATTTAATAACTTTATATCATAAAAAATTATAAAAGTCACTATATTTTTACTAATTTTGAGATTATGTCAAAAGTAACAAAAGGAAACACTTTAGTAATGAGTTTTAATCTGAGTTTATTTACAAATTTTAAAAAAACATATTTTAAAATAGCATTTTTTTTCCCTGAGAAATATAGTGTAATTTTAAATGGTATGATCAATTAATATGAAGTCTTACCTTTATTTTTAGACCGGGTACATTCAAAAATATTAAAATTCAAGGACGCTAGAGCCAAAAAAGGCTGCATATTCAATTTTTTTATGCAATTTTTTAACTATATAAATGATTAGAAACAATAGTTATAGGATATATAAACTCAAAAAAAAAAAAAAATTTTGAGCTAAATTTTCAAGATGTTTGGGTCTTTTTTTTTATTTTTAGGAAGCAATAAAAAATTGGCCAAAATTTGGCTAACTTCAACATGCTGGTAAATTTGTAAATGTGAATATTTCATTTTTATGGATTGAGGTACTACCTTGAACGGAAAGATAATGCATTTATAACTTATATTAAAGTCAGTTATTTCTTGTGGGCCTGTGAATAGTTAGACACGCAAAAAATTAAGAGATAACAACTATATTATACTGTTATTTGTATATACTAATAAATATCAATAGCCATCAAAAATGGTAACACATGAGAGTATTTCATATCCCCTTTAAAACCCATTTTGATTTTTCTTCCTAGATTGTATCGTTTTCGAACAATTCAATTTTTTCTATAGGCCGCGCGTAAAAAATTCCAATTAAACGAAAATTCGCGCGCATTAAAAATACAAATTTTTGAATTCAATATCGATTTTCTCGAAAACCATGGCATATATAACAAAATTACAATAGGACTTTTTTTTTTAGGAAATTAGTCAAGCTTTCTTTTTTATGATGAGCAATTCTTTTTTATCTTCAATGGTTAACGAGTTATCAGTAAAATAAGGCTTTTTTCACCGAAGGGGGGGGGGGGGGGTTGCGCGGCACCCCCAGAACGGATTTTTGTGGTTTTGTGATGTATAATCCCTACATTAACAGTTGCTGGAGGAAAATCTTAGATTTTTTGTGATGGAAATTTTTACAATTAATGGACTATGAGTCAATTTCAATTTAATTTATTGTAATGCTTTTATTTGAAAGATTGCTGACGTTTCGGAAACCGAATATGTTTCCTTTCTCAATTCTTTATTACAAAAATGTTTATGTGCTGTGTATATTTAAGAAATTATTTTTAAAAAATATTTTTTTGCTATTGTAATTGAAGGAAAATAAAATTATCCCAATGCAATTTTAACCCTTAAATTGACAAACCCGCTTAAGACTAGAAAAAAATAATTACTACTATCTTCTTGTTGAAAATTAGCTTATAATACATTACCTATATCAAAGGTAATATTTTCGATAAAGGGAGGCCATTTTGGATTTCTGTGTCATATAGGATACATTGGCCAATACAAGTTTAAAATAAATCCCAAAAAAATGAAACACAATTCATTTATTATTATACTTGTTTGTACGTGTTTGTACTAACGCCAGTTTTCTTTTGTAATCTACCATCCGCTCATAACTACCTCGGTCTTTCTTTTTCAAGATTTTGTCTTCTCGACAGGGCATCCCCTCAACCTATTTTGCCGTATTGTTTCTAAACTCAAAATGCCATATTCATATCTCAAGTGGTCAAACAACTGGAGAGATGATAGAAGTGATATGGCGAAATGTGTCGGCACCTGCATAGATGCAAAAATCGTAAACAAAACCAGACACCTCAGAGCGTACAAACATTTTGGCTAATTTTTTGTATATTGCCTTCTGTTGCACGCTTTGGTACCTTTATATGGTATCATCATTTCACCTACTGAACATCTCTTTTCCTGAGGCACCCTTATGCAGTTTTGTCTAATAATTTCCAGAACTGGCCCCACCTTGAAGTATCTGTCATTATTCATCTCGTCATTGTTTACAAAATGCAAGTTTCTTCTAATACTTTCATACCGTTTAAGTGGCATAATATCTGCTATTTCATCATAACGTAGAAACTGAGACCAATAATCTCTGTACCTGGGCATACCAACTACCCCCCATCACAACTTGAATAGTAAGAAAGTCCTCTATTTCATCTGTTGGAATATCGAAATTATTTTCTCAAAACTTTCTTTCTCCCACCTAAAATAGAAATAATCTTTTTTTTTTTAAATTGGCAAACGACAAGAAACTTACCTAAATTCTCCCTCAAGCTCATTTACAACCTTGCGTTTGTGATGTACCTTTGCCTGTGGTATCGGAAAGGTGCTGTTTCTCTTTCTTCGCCGGACTGCAAGTTGTGTTGGTTGCAGCGAAGTATTAGTTTATGTGGTTAATTCTACGGCTGCAGCTATTGGAATTTCGCTCTCAGTAATTGCATTTTCTGAGGTAGAATCACATTGATCCTCATTATCGGAGTCTAGCAATTGAATATCTTCATAAATTTCAAAATTTATCGTCAATGTTTCTTCAAAATCTTCTTCCACAAATTCACTTTCGTTTTCCGATTCTACATCAGAATCGGCCCCTGCCATTGGTACAAGTGATAATAAGTAGTGTACGCGTGTTGGATGGCCCTAAATAATAATAAAAAATAGAATTTGGAAGTATAATAGATCTGAAATATATTCCGACTTTGGGCAATGTATCTTGGGAGATACATATACAAAATGATATGTAATTATAATGCTATTCGTTGCTATCAAGAAAAAAAAATCACAAGCAATACTACAACATATATTTCATCACCTGTTATTTTTGTTTTCAATGTTTTTCTTTATAATTATAAATAAATGAATATTACTTACCCCAATATTTCGTTCAGACGCCATTTCTCACAAGCCACTGGTGGTCATCACAGTAACTAACGTCTTTTTTCAAATGCTAGCGATTAGATGGCGCTGCCGTGTCAAAATTAAATAAAATATAATGTATGCTATGGGAAACCAAAACAAGCCAAGACAGTATATATTTGAAATAAAAATTAATAACAAGCTTTTTTGGACATGTGTCCTACAAGGTACATTGGGAACTTAAAATTAATTATTAAAATGTCGTTAATTATTTTTTTTCTATAGAACGCATAAAAATTAACAATTAAAATAATATTTAACCTCCCCACAATAAAATTGTGGGAGGTTACTACATTTAGTCCAGAATCTAAAATTAAGATAATATCAAATCTTTACGTTTTGAGGTCCCAGGAACCCAAAAAAGTGGTTTTAAAAAATGTTTGTGTGTGTGTATATGTGTGTGTATGTATGTTAGCACGATAGCGGCGAAGCTACTAAACGGATTTGGATGAAACTTTGCATGAGGGTTTCTTTAGTGCTCCTTCAAGATCTGAAGGTTGAAATCGGATTACGTTTAGTGCCGTTTTGGCACAACAAGTTGTTTATTTTATGATTACTTACAATTTGTAATCGAACCATTGAAAAGCAGTAAAAATTCCAATTTCAACGATATATCACACTTGCACCCTTTCGATTTGGTTTCCGTTAAAAAAATTAAAAAGAATTCGTTATATGTGCACACGTGACAGCATCCAAAAAATATTATTGGTATTATTGTTAGGGGAAAATGTATTTTGCCATCTGTGAAAAATATTTGGGTTGGTAACCTTTGTGAATTTTGATTTATAGGTTATGATACGTGACGTCACAGCTAACTGAAAAATATATATTTCTTAAGATTTAAGAATATTACGTAGCTATTATTAAAATTTCTGCCTGGTTCCCGTACTTTCAACTAAAATCTAGTACAGTGTAATGTTTATGAAGTTCTAAATACTTTGTCCTAATAAAATAGGACTCTTTTTGTAGGTTGGAAATCTAACCTGTAATTAGCTGTCTATTTTTATTAATCAACAATTAGGCAATCCAAACCACGTGACTTCCAACTTTGCGTTGCGGTCAAACATTTGTTGACAGTAGTTAAACGTTTGTCAAAACAGTTTGTGTTTTTCCGTCGGCCTGACTAAGTATCTTGAAATTTTAACAATATAATGTTTTTTGTCGATTGTGGCAAGGCGTTTTTGATTGTTTTCAAGTAATAAACTTTATTTAATTATCCAAAGTGAGTATTTTAAGAAGTTGGTGTTGGAAAATCGAGATGTAAAAACGATGGAAGAAGATCATCCCTTTTAATCGCAGCTATCCATCTTTGACGTCGTTTTCTCGACAGATCATTTATATGAGGGAAATATTTAGAATTCACGACGGTAAAAGCTAACCGTGTCATGATTTCCACGATGTCCCAACCCACTACTATGCACATATCAGGCATTTTTTTCAATTATAGCCAATAATATTATCACAAAAAAATCTAATAGATTACATTAATAATACATTAAACAATTCTTTTCCAAAAACTCATATTAAAAACCTTTAAAACGCAAAAATTACATGAAAAAATGCTGCACTGGTCACAAACCAACCCAAATATTTTTGACAATGTCAAGACTCATTTTAGTTGGTTTTTTAAAGGTAATAATTGTTTATAGCCGTGTTCGGATATTACGTCTGATTGATGGAACGCGTCACAATCGTTCATTTAATGCAAATCGAGTTAACCGAGCTAAATCTGAAACGTTCGAATATTACAAAATAAAGGACTCAGACGAAGCTCGACTTGCTCGGGCCTTTTTGATCGTGCAGGAATATTTTAATTTGACGCATACGTAGTCCGCTTGAACTCTCCATAATGTTATTGACTTGTTGCGGTTAGAGGGTCATTTTGGCTAAATTTTGTATTATTTTTATTCGCTATTCAATGTTCTACAAAATCTTCGAAACGTTATCTGTTAATACCCTTATAATATCCGGCAATTGATTAACATGCAACATAAACAAACATGAGAGGTTATGTTTTAACAGATTGCTTGTAGTTCACTTCAGTTCGTTCAATATTTGTCTATGAAATAAATGGCTTCAAAGTCACGTGTAATTTATCTGTTTGCTCAATGCTCTGATTTCCGATGTAATATCCAAACACAGCTGATTTGGATCCACCGTGTGGGGAGGTTCCAGCCGCTTCCAGTCGCTGCCGATTTTTTTATACTATATTCGACACTATTACTAATTTGAGACATTAGCTTCCACAGACACCAAAACACTCTAACAAAACAACCGAATAATACTGGACGCGCGTTGCGCCAACCATGTTTGCATCATCTGGAAACAATTAAAACTGATTTTCAACGTCTCCAGTTGGTGCCAACATTTTTGGCGAAATGCGAGTAATAATATTCGAGTGTTTCGTTCAAGTGTTCTTCTACTTCAGAAGTAATGTCAATAAATAATTAATTTTGTATGAGCATTTTCAAATATATTAAAAACATAAATAATGGATGCCATTTAAGTTAGTAACGTTATTATAATAGTAAGACATTAGTTTAAATTTAACTGTAATTTATACTAACATTTCAAACAATGTCTATTTTGCCCGACACTGGTTTTAATCTGGTACAGCAGCTATATGCACGAAATCGTTATATATGTAAATATGAAACATACACCGTAATGTGCCTGATTTCGAAAGAGCGGTCATCTATAATTTTCACAAACCCCCGTCACACTACACCACAGCCCATCCTATACTCCCCATATTGTTTGTCTTCAGAAGGGTATAAAACATCACCTCAGAAAGTTTCATCCAATAACACATACTACTTAAAAAGAGTAATATGAGTAAGGTGGTAACGGTAATTTCTTTATGCTGTTTAATCTGGTATTAAACTACATGCGTCTCCGTCAGATTAAAGATCACTGAATGCATAAAAGGAAAAATTAATTTTCTTTGTAGAATTACAAGTTGAAGATTCATACAGATACGTAAAACAATTTTTTAAAACTTGTAACGCATATGATCGCCAAATCAGATTCTCCGATTATCTCATGTCTCCACGATGTCTGACATCAGATACTACCGCTTTCACTCTGCAGTCTGCACTCAGGATCTTACGAAGCACGGGACAGCTAGTATTAAATATTATTAACTTATTGCAAATTTATCTAGTATGCTTGTTATAGTTTGACTGTAGCTAGGATATCAGAGAGTCGATTGGCGTAATTTACCACATGTAAACATGCATATGGTGTTTGATTTTCTAACAAGCAACACGAGCCCAAACCTAGGCGTTAATCATACGTAGCTAAGCAGTATTAATTACGCTTATTTAAAAAGAAAAGTACAATATCCTTATTCATCGTCAACCTGTATAATAATTGAAGGTATATAGCCATTTAATTTCACTGAGTAATCATTGGTTGCTGCAGATATATTATAGCGCATGCGATTTTCATTGTACTGGCAAGTTTTTGAACCATTTCTGTGCTGATTACTGCATGGGGCCTTAAAAGTTGAAAATCTCGAATACGTTTTATCACTCGCTCTGTGTGTATTCTAACACTAGCAATGGATTTAATAAGAAATACAAGACCAATGTAAACAATACTTTATTAAAATTCCTTCTTATCTTCTTTTCAGGGCCATCGGAACAGATTTAATGGATGTATTAATACATTTTGGTGTAAAACACCACTTTATTCCTGGCATTTTACTTCATATGCATGACCCGTCCAACTTTACCGCGTAAATTTAAATAAACATTTATAGTGGACGTATATTTTACTTTAGCTAGCGAAACGTCTACCTAGTAGCTTACGTCACATGGCCTAGCCTTGCGCACAGGTACGATTTGTAGCTCGTTTTCAAGTCATCAAAGATGGTATTCTTTTTTCAAATTTTTGTCTCAAATTCTATTTCAATCAAAGCAAAAAAAGTCGAACGAACCTATTATTTCTAAAAAATCGGTTGTGTCTCCATTTTCCCAGATGACGACTGTTTAGTGATTCGCTGATGGCCAGTATATTCAGTTTTGTTGCATATTAAAATGTACTCCCTATCAGCGCTGTGCAAGGTTTTGCTGAAAAATGTCGTTAAGCTGGTCTATTAACAATTCTAATGACCTCTTTAGAAAACTGTTCTGTAAACATAATTAAAAGTATTATTCTGTAACGTAAACAACGGCGTCTTTCCGCGATAACTTGAGTGTTTTTTGCTTTATGGAAACCGCTTACTTCTGTGAAGTAAAAAGTTTTGAAGTTGGTATGTAACGTGAAACGATTTAAGAAATATAAGTCATTTTTTCTACGGCTGCTTTGAAAAGTGTTTAAAAAACGCACTGCTAACTACGCTTGAAAATTATTGATTTCATGTAGCGTGGAACAAACCTCGACGTATGTTAACAATGTGTGAAAATTTTTAACACGCCTCATATGCTTTAGGCCAGTCGAAATAAATTTAAAATTTAACTAAACAAAATAAGAAGTTTACTTTGAAAGCTGTGGATGTTTAAGAATATTACACCCCTTTTCACACAGTTGTTTTAATTAATTAAATTGTTTTTCTATGTAGCCAAAAGGACCAAATTGTGACTTGTGACAATAAGTAAATTTTATAACAGCGAATATAGACGAAGTACATAATACAGTACGTAATTACAGAAGTAAAATAAAACGAGCGGACAAATTAGGTCAACTAGGCATTATTATTCCCCTTTTCTAGATGTAAATGCCATGTTTATCTCTCTATTGTTGATGAATCCTTCATAACTGAATATAGGAAGACATTTTTTTTGTTCGCTTTGGAACTCTTATTCAGCCCTGATGCGTTTTATAGTAACAATAAAAATAATATCGACAATAATAATATAGAGGATGTAATTAGTTTCATGTCATTAAAAAAAAAACTGGTAATGGAGACCGACTAGACAGATAAAAAACCGATATCCATTATAACCATTTTAGATAACTCATTTAGATATAGACTTCATGTCGTCTCAAGTTGTTTGAAAAAGGCTTATTATAAATTAAAACTTTTGTTTCCATATAGATCTTATTTATCTCGGAATATTAAAACACTTCTATGTGAAACTCTTGTTCTATCAAACTTTAATTTTTGTTGTCAAGTTTAGGCCTCCCGCGCACTGGCGATTTTTAGTTGTACAACTAAAAGTTGAAGTTCCGCGACAAAAAATTGTATAACTCAACCTCGCGCGCACTTCCAACTAAAAATTGAGCCAAATAATCAGTTTAAAAATGCGACTTTGATGAATTAGCATGTGTTTGTGCACTTTAAGGAAAAAACGCAGAAGAAAACGGTGGGTTCATCCATTGATAAGTGCCCGTCTAATGAATGGAGAATTTCATAAAATATATGAAGATTTACTGACCTACCCCAATTCGGGATCAGTTCGGAACACACCACAGTTTTTCTTTAAAATTTCGGTCTGAATACTCTCTCAGCTTTTATCATACAATGCAGGTCTGCACTCGACACAAATTAATTTCTCACCGAAATTATCGTTATCCATCTTATAGCAAACGTCTTCCTTAGTTGGAAGTGCGCGCGAACACGTTTGAACCTACAGGCGTCGCTCAGTCGGTGAGTTTCACAAGTTGTGTACAGAGACAACAGCCCTACGACTAAAAATTGGATCTGTTGGGGAATCGACAGTGCGCGGTGTTTATCCAATTTCCATATATTTTTGTGGTTGTCACTCTACCAACTTTTAGTTGTACAACTAAAAATCGCCAGTGCGCGGGAGGCCTTATAGTGCAGTTGAATTGATTTTTTTCGACGACAACATTCTACTTGAAATTTTATTGTTGATTCCTATATATTATGACTTCCTGATTACGAAAAAAATCTTTGCGCTCAAAAATTCCTTATGCATCAAAAGGTATATGCACTTTTGATACGCTTTCGCGGATTATCAACTTATCTGCTTAATATATCTTGTACTAGTAATCGGGTGGGAATTTTAAAAATACTGGCTTATTTGAAATAAAATTCTTAAAAAATATAGACCTGTCCGATATGTACTTGTGTCTTCGCCGCCACGCCGTCTCGAAGTAGTGTGACACTTTGATGGGACCGCATTATCGTGTTTGATAATCAAAGGCGTTGATATACATGATGATAATAAAGCCTTGGGGGTAGGCTTTTCTAGCAGTTCTCAAACAATATTACTAAACATTTTCAAACTTTTTCTTTATTTTTTTCTCCAAATCTATGGGCTTTAGACCTCATCTTATATAAGATTTTTTTGTTTGTCTAATCGATCCCTACCATCTGTTTTTCTTAATGACATGAAAATAATGATTAATTCTATTTATTGGATGTGGATGTTCAAGCGCTAACCTAATACTATGTGAAATTTAAATCTTTAACTCTTCTTCTTCTTCTTCTTCTTCACAATCGTTCTATATTATACCCTCTCTGGTTGATATAGTCAAAATATGAGAGAATACGGTGCTGGAGAGTCGGCTTTGGGGACGTATTCCTTGGAGAATCGAGGTATTAATGTGATGGGCTGTCCAGGGAATTCGTAACAAACGAATCCAGACCCACATTTCGAAAGCATCTGTCTTTAACTCTTAAAAGAAATTAATCGCCGTCAAACAGGTCGCTAAAAAATTGTAATCTTTAACGTTATGCTAGTTACCAGAGAATCCTGAAATCTCCACATCTCAAACATGTAAATCTACAGAAATGTTGCAATTGGATTTACCAATTTGAATTCTTAATTTTTGAGATCAGATTCAGTATCAGCTTCTACTAAAATACCCTCGAAAATACTTATTAACTACCAATTTTAATGCAATGCTGGCGACCGCCAGATTTGGCCACCTGGTGGATCCTTGAAGCCGAAAAGAACATTAGAAAATACGAACGATCTCATTTAACTATTTTATTCAATATTTAAGTACAAATATATGCCTTACCGGATCCCAGCCGGAGCCAGCCAGGCAACCACGGCGTATATCGCTTGTCACCATTGTCAGATGTCAAACTGGCAGATGCCAAAAGGTTTCAGGAGAAGAAGATTTTTGACAGCTGTCACACTGACACCGTCAAATTAATTTTTTGTCGCTAAACTTTGTTAGTTCTAAATCTGTCAGTTTGACAGAAAAATTCTGGTTCTAAACTTTGCTGGGGGATTTTATTTTTTAACAGTTGTTTAGAACTTTTAGGTTGGCATTGCACTTGGTTTGGTTTTTAGGTTATATTAATGTTTTTTAGGTTTGTCGGAAATTTTTCCGGTGTTGTGCCGGAAATGGATTCAAGTTTCGCAGACTTTTAATGTCACTATCATTTTTAATCGTTTTGGGCAAAAAACTTACTTTGGACCCAATTAAGGACCGTCCATAACCACATGGGCTCCTTGTGGGCTGTTTAGGCCTTACACAGCTATCACTAGCTTTAACTGAACTTTTTTCGCGAAATATCACAACTGGTATGACGTCTTCAGAGAAAACACGTGTATAGTCTGCACGCTTTGACACATTAGTCTACCGAACGTTAGGTTAGACTATAAAATATATCTTACACAAGAAGCCGTGACTCTATAGATTGTTATTTTGTTTTTTATTTTTTTCACGGAAACCAAATCGAAAAGGTGCAAGTGTGATATATCGTTGAAATCGGAATTTTTACGGCTTTTGAATGGTTCGATTACAAATTGTAAATAATCATAAAATAAAGAACCTGTTGTGCCAAAACGGCACTAAACGTAATCCGATCTCAACCAAAATCTTTTCAGATCTTCTGAAGCACTAAAGAAACCCTCATGCAAAGTTTCATCCAAATCCGTTTAGTAGTTTCGCCGCTATAGTGCTAACATTATACACAACACACACAGGCATTTTTCAAAAACCACATGTTTGGGTTCCTGGGACCTCAAAACGTAAAGAGTTGATGTTATCTCAATTTTCGATTTTGGACTAATTTTAGTAACCTCCCACATGATGAAATTGTTATGTGACCACCGCTGAGCCATGCCTTGCCATTGGAAAAAGATTTCGTAGAAATTTCTTAGGCCAATCCAATCCAAAGTAATGATTGAACATATATAAAAAAAATTGTTACTTGAGGGTCGAATTGAAAATCTCTTTTAAATTTTTTGAAGTCGGTTAAAAAGAAAATCGATTGGCATTACTATCACAAGCTTCTTTTAATTTATAATGGTGGGCGAAATTGCAGAAGTCTACTCCAACTTATTTTATAGATTCTTCCAACCAAGGCAAATCTTCCTTCTAAACTTTAAAGCTTTAAGCTCAAATATGGGAAATATTGCATTTCCGTCCGTGCTTCTTTTGGTGCACCGTTTAAGAAACACCCCGTATATAATAATTAATTGATGTTTCAATTGAATAGGACGAAATTACTGAATATTCACATATTTGCAATGCTGCAAAATTGCGTTAAATAATTGATTAATTGTTTGAATTATTAAATTCACTGCAAACCATGTTTATTTTGGAGCATGGGAACTACTGCAGCGTTTAATTTCTCGAAGAAAAATAATGTACTCCATTACTTGTTATAATTGGCGTAAATTGTACAGAATATGTAGTTTGTATCCAAAAATCTATTTGCATACTAGTTCAAAGTAAACTATAACGAAATTTATTTGCGGATGTTGATTAAATTTGACCTCATGATTAAACTGCAGATATTAATTATAGTAGAGCTATGCCATGCCAATGTAATAATAATGGACTTATTTTGGTACTGAATTAATACACAATTTTGTTTTTAAATGTTTAACATTGTAAGATACATGGGTGCTAATGTAAATAATAGTGTATTTAAATATTCGAAATAGTAATATGACAATATTATGTTGATAAAAATATGTAAATAAACCTTATTTAGTAATCAAATGAAAATGTGGGTAGTATTAATTATTAAGAACCTGATAAAACCTCATAAAAAACGTCATAAAAAATGGAGGTCACCCTATGGAGTTCTAGTAACCGACCACTTTTTTTTATTTCGTGTACCTGTGTTATTAATTGTCTTCAAAACGTTTATCGAATGCCGTACTTTTTGCATTGACATTTGTTGCATAATGTTCTCAATACAGTTTAAAATGTTTCTGTTTAAAAATAATAAGATTCATTAAGATACAAATTTTCCATTAGATACAAGTTTATAACCAATGTAAATGCGACACACAGCAGTACTCTGTCAAATATCAACCCAATATCAATATTGCCATGAACATCTCACAGATACAAAATTTATCAATTTTGACAAGTCATATTTAGATAGATAGATAACGTTATTTGACCAAGTTACAAAAAACGTTTTTGGCAAGTCAAAAATAGAAAAGACAAAAATATAGAAATATAAAAATGTATACACATCATTACATATACAAATACTACACACACAATATAAAAAAACAAAGAATAAAAAAAAAGAAGAGGCAAGCTCCTACGAAATGGCCAGAGCATACCAAACAATCAGAGGTGAAGCTAAAAGATATCAACAAATCTGTGTATTTACAAGTTCATCAATAGAAATAATATTTTAAAATGTGTTGTTTATTAAGTTCCTGAAACTATTAAAATTAAGAGATTTTACGTCATTAGGAATGTGACTGTATAATTGAAGGTTTAGAGAGTTTTTTTTTGTAATTTTGATAATCTAAGACGAGGCTGCCTAAGTTGATTGGTAGACCTAGTGCCATACGAATGAAAGTCTGAGTTAGTACAAAAATAATTTACGTTCTTGTGAATTTCAAGTAAAGCAACATACATGTGAAGAGAAGAAACCGGCATTATAACCAAGGCTCTTAAATATTGGTAAACAGTGATCCCTCCAACCAGCATTAACAATTAACCTGACTGCTTTCTTCTGCAGACATTAATGTTACCTTTGTTAAAAAGATTTGATAACTTTTAATACATCAGAGAAGTGCCCCTCGCGAATACAGGCATTACTAAGAAGAGTAAGTGAGTGTATAATTATGTCAATGGTTTCTTTAAGGATTAAACTTACCTAGCAAATTTTCAAACTTTGGTTGTCTTGCAATTAAAATCAGTGAACATGTGTGATAGTGAAAGTGAAATTTAAATAATAATCCATATTTCCCAAGTTTAGTTTTAATAACATTTCCTAAATTAGGAAGTTTCCTATTTTAGAAATATCATGTACATTCAACCTCATTTAGTAGTTTTTCAGTTAACTAGCCAAACAAAAAAAGAATTATATCGATATCTGAAAAACTCACGAACTTATTCAATTTCTTATTTGAATATATCGCCTCGGCTGAAGTCCACCGTGATGTCACAATACATAACGCGCTGACTTGCCATGCCGCATGTTCCCTTTATTTAGTGTATGTGCTCGATTTTCTGAAATGTCACAAAATGTCACTTTTGATTCGTTCGTACCGAGCCGAATTTTCGAATTTCGCCGTGTAATTTACGATCAGGTTTATCTGGAAGACTTCCTCTTTACGTCGCGACATCATACGGCCGTCCCAATGGTGTTTTTAGAAAAATATGAACGTGCCAAAATTGCATGTTTTAGCAATTTTTTCGGCTCTCAAATGCAAGCTGGCTATAAACTGACGGTGCCTGCCAGCGAGTATAAAGGTGCCCGCGCCCGCTCGCGGTTGGCGGAATCGTATATTGTGACGTAATTGAGCCTCAGCCCAGATGATCGCAGCATTTTAAACTTGGAAGGACCATAACTCTTTTATTTATAGAGATAATTTAAAAAAAAATACAGATATTTTTTAGATTTTGACGACTGTTTATTACGAGAAAATGAGAAAAATGGAAACTTCCTAATTGTAATCTATAATGAATCAATTTCAATAAAGTGTTAATTTTCTATTTTATTAAGACTGGTCGTAGAAAAAATAATGTATGCAACTCACATTCAATGGCCATTAAGACAGCATGAGAATTATATCATGAGTCGTAGGCGAGGCGGGGTGTGCATTGGTTTTGGTTCCGGATGCACAATAAAAGTTAAAGTTTGCCACTCAGTGATAATTTATATTAATTTCTAAAAAATAATTGTCTCAATTAGCGATTTCAGAACTATCTGACAATGCTTCAGCGTAATCTAACAATCAGTTTATGAGAAGGTATGATAGGCTTAATGCATGGTGTAACAAACGAACACTCGTATTCAACTACGAATATCTAGCCTATATCCAATCACGCCTGCCCGTAAGCCCTCTCAGCCATAAGAAAGATAATAATCCATAGACACAAATCCATGTTTGTTCTCCTAATAGTTCCTGAAACACATTTTCTTGCGTGGGTTCATTTTGTCACTGATTCTAACCTCTGATAATTACCTATTGAATCCTCCCATCTGAAGAGAAATCCTCCCAAATCTATTCCCGGCCTACGCTACGCTCACATTGATGGTTGACGTCTGTATACAAGGGTATTATTGGATATAACGTAATGCAGGTAAATTACAGATTCTAAGATGTACTACGAATTTCAGAGAGAAGTCTTAATCATTTATACTCGAATAAAACTAACATCAAAAATAGGATTTCAACGGTTGCTTGTGGGAACATTTTTTTTGGTAGTAATCTGCATGTTATCAGGAAGTTACTTACAGTAAAGTTTTGTGCAATCAAGGAGCTGAGCGTTTTTTTTTGGGGAAATTGGGTTTTAATTTTGAAAAATGTGTATGAGTTTCGTGTTTTTTTAATATCTCGTGCTCTATTCATCGGATCTGGCTGAAAAAAATGCAAAATATCTGTAAATGAATTATGAATGAAACTGCATAGGTCCAATTTCGATCTGCCTTTCTGTTTTTTTTTACAAAACGATAAAAGCCGCGAAAATTTGAAATTTTAGATAAACTGAAATCACTAAAAAAATATTATATGTTTTTTAATAAAACTTGTTGAAATTTTAGGTCTTATGAATGTAAACTGTTGTGGAAAATTACAAATAAAGATATTTATTATTTTCTCCAAAAAAAAAAAGATATTTTCGAAAAATCTTTGGAATCTCATAAAAAAACTACCATTTAGTCACACTAAACTCTTTTCTTTAGTTGTAGGTTTTCGAGCGTGCTTTACAATGGTAGTTATTTTGAATTATTGTAAAGTTGCATTCCTTGAATTTTTGAAAAATGCACTTTTTTCGTAATACATTTTTTATCGAAAAAATATATCTAGCCAATAACTCGCCTATTAAAAGTGCTTCAAAAAACGAACAATAAAAAAAAAATAAACCGTTCTATATTAATTAAGAACTAAGATGATCTTTACAAAAACCGTGCGGTGTAATAAATTTATTACATGTAATTTTGTTACACCGCACTGTTTTAGAAAGAATTAGTGGGATTTATCTGCGTCCGCGGCGGCTTCTTCATAATTGGGGATTACAGTATATATTTTTTTAATTGCTCGCTCTTTTAACCACTTTTAACAGATGATAATAACTTTTTTTAGCTGGAAGTATTTTTTCGACAAAAAATGCATGCGAAATAAATGCATTTTACAAAAATGAATGAAATGCAACTTTGATGATGAAATATATTTTTACTGCCATTGCCATAGCACGTTCAAAACCTAATCATTTGGTCTCACCAAAATGGTAGTTTGTTTATGCTACAAAAATCTTTTAGAGAAAATAATAAAAAATTTTGTTTGTAATTTTCCATAACAGTTTATATTTATAAGACATAATTTCACTAAGTTTAAATAAAGAAGATTAATTATTTTTTGATAATTTCAGTTTATGTAAAATTATAAGTTTTTGCGGCTTTTATTTTTTTGCAATAAAATAAAATGGCAGATCGGATTTGGCTTTTGTGCAGTTTTTTCATAATTTATTTACAAACTTTTTAATTTTTTGGCCTGATCTGATGAACCATACATTGATAACTTGATCAGCACGACTCTAACTGCAACATACCACAATTAGATACAAATCGACTGGGAGCTATTTTCCATATAAAACGTGCGGGGTCTTTTTCGTCCAATAAACCTAAGTTTCTTTCAAAGATTGTTGGGGGAGGGGGGCAATGTCACCATTGTAAAGCTCGTTCAAAAGCTACAATTTAAAAATCTTATTGACCAAATCCCAGTTTATTATGAAGCTCAAAAATAATAAATATTTGTATGTGTAATTTTCCATAACAGATTATATATACAAGATCTATAATTTCAACAAGTTTTATTAAAAAGTATTATTTATTTTTTTAGTAATTTCAGTTTATACATATAAAATTAGAAATGTTCGTGGTTTTTATTTTTTTTTTGCAATAAAAACAAAATGGCTAATAAGATTCAGACCAAGCTTTTTCAGTTTGTTCATCATTTATTTGCAATATTTTGATTTTTAGGTGAACAGAATCAGAGATATTAAAAAAGAACGAGACAAAAACACGTTTTTCAAAATTAAAACTCAATTTACAAAAAACGCTCACCTCCAAAATTAGACAGAATTTCATTGTACCTTCCTGATAACATACAGATCGCCTTTCCAAAAAAAATCCCCCCCCCCCCTCCCTAAACAGTCGTTGAAATCATACATTTGAAGGCTTAGTATTATTCAACTATTTTCAAAGAATTCAATTTATGTGATATCTAATGTACAAAAATCATTCTCTGTGCAATTTCAGATATTATGGATTATTATAACTTATGAGTATCAAAGAGGAACTTAGTAAAACCAATATTTCTTTCATATTCACTCGAGTGTATTTACAAGATATCGGGGCACGTTGCCTAAGCCCTTTGAATCCAAAACTCCTGAGAACTAGCGTCCTGTTGAGCGCGATGCATTATTCAAAAGTTACTGCTCTCGCTGTTCTGGCTAAGGGGCAGGAGATCCGCCGATAGTTTGGCTTGTGTGTGTATTTCATGAATACCCGGCTATGCCGGGCAGTGATTTGTGGCGTTTTTCTAACCCCTTTTTATGTCATTTTAATCTGCACTCTTTAAAGATGCCCTCCGCATTATTTTAACTTGCTCCCGCGCTAAAGGTCGGCCGAATCGGAAAATAAAACGGAGCACAAAAAGCCAGATTAAATTAATGCCACTGCTTGATTTGTGTGAATTGTCGTGTTTCAAGTGTGAATAGAATGCCAATAAGATGGGTATTTTATATTCCATTGTTATGGCAATGAAATAGTAGAGATGGAAAATGTCTTTTCTTTAATGGAACCTATACGCTTTTACTTCGTGTGTTTTGAAATTATAAAATAGGGAGATTCTGATTCTTATAATTATAGTCTGTAATAAGTGTAAACATCAGTAGACCCAATGGCGTACAAATTTACAGGCTTCGCAAATACACTAATTTGTTCTGGCTGTGATTTATTTGCATTTAGTAAATAGCGCCATGGGTTTTAACGATCTAAGACCGATAAATCTTTTACTTATCCTAGGATTAAACCAGCGCATAGCGCAAAGCGCGAAACCGAGCCTGTTTAGAGAGTAAAGGTATCCTATTCGATCATTTTTCGGTTAAATCCGAATTGCTAACCCTAGACAAACAGCATTTGCTGATATATAAAAAATATATCGTAGATGAATTGGCTAAAGATAGAGATATTGATGTACAACGACTGCCGCATGCCGCCTTGCCACTGTGAGCCTGAACTCCAGTGAGCTAATTTGGGCTGAAATGATGGGTAATGTTGCACGAGATAATAAAACCTTGAAATTATCTTATGAAATATGAATTAGAGGGTGAGCGTAGAGGCGACTTCAATGTGAATATCAGTCGATATTCCGTTGAAGCAACGTCGAGCGCGGTTAGTACTTGGATGGGGTCCCATCTTGGGAAATACAGCGTTCTCGTCCCACCTTCTAGCGGCTTGTATATCAGTGTATACGCGGAAGTTACGTAATTTCAGACGAGGATTACATAGTGGATATACCATCCTTCGGAGGGGATGTAAAGCAGGCGGTTCCTTGTCTATTAAATGTTAGGCAAGTAAAGGATCCCTTACTCTTCTTAAGGGAAAAGGTTCGGCAAAATTTCCAGGTTGGGGGTAGCTCGTCTCCTGGCGTCGGTGATAGGCCCTGGTAGCGGAAGTAGGCCGACGTTAAATAGTTAAAAAAAAAATATGAATTAGTATCCATACTCAACATAAAAAATAATACCGAGTGGAAGTTGTAGTCTGGTGTCACCGACCGCAAATATCTATGTGATTAAAATTTTTCTCGAACACGTCACAGTTCTTGTCAATTTAGAGCAACTGAGATTAAGTAGACAGTCAGTATCGTCTATTTTTCAGATAAATATTTGCAGTCGGCTACTCTCAACTGCCACTTTCGTTCGTTCGTAATATTCTTATTAAACATAAACATTTAAAGTAAAATTGAGATTATCACCTAATCTATGTGTAGTTTTTTCAAATGCGAGACATTCTGATTCTTATTATTATTATTACAGTTTCGATACTTTGTACTTCGTATTTTTATATGCCTTATAAAATACCTTACTGCTCTAAATTTACAATAAAACATAGTTTATATAAAAGAATACACTTTGCACGCCTCTGATGATGACCCTGTATGACGAATATGATGCAATTTCACTATTGCATCATGATATTTTAAAAATGAAGCTGATGTCATTAAAGAAATACAGTAAAGAGCGTAAAAAATTTTTGAAGTTCTTATAATATTGAAATGGACAACTGTAGTTCATTCTTCACCTACATTTTTAGCTTGCCTATATTTTCTGATGCGAACTTCCATGACTGAACTAATACGGGCATTTGCAAAGTCGATGTTTAAGTTAGGTGTTGTTGTAACTCTGGAGTATGTTAAATAATCACAAGAAATGCTTGTAAAACATGTGCATTGATTATCGGAGAAAGCTTTATATTAAACTAGGAACCTCTGAATCGGAAAGTATGCTCGCTCATCCAATCAACTAGTTTTGAGATTCTTGGCTTTCGTCAACATAGAGTAGACTGACCAAAATCGCTGATGCGGCTTCTATTTACCCTGCCAGGCTAGTCCTAAGGTATCAACTCGATATCAGTCGATAGCTCCATCTACCGTTATTCACTGCAAATATTTTTAAAAATTATGATTATGGTGATTAGCAGACGATTATCTTGTACAGCTAAAATAAATAAGTTGGAATCAGAATTTCATGAATTTGTTAGCAGACATTTATAAAATCACTTTCATTTTACACAATTTGTGCAAACGCAAAAGTAGCTAGTGGAAGCATTATACTCTTCGCCGATTTACTGAGCTTTTTATATAATTGTTACACATTTTATAGGATACTCTTCGCATTTTTCTTGTAAATAATGTTAGTTTTTGGACATTCTAAATTTTGTGATACCAATTTTGTTGTGGAAAAAAAAATATGAAAAAAAAAATCATCATGTAAGGGATCGAACACGAGACCTTTGGATTGCAAGGCAAGCAAGCAATAACAAGTTTATTAAAATTAGATGTACATGTATGTATTGCAAGGCAAATGCTTTAGCCATTGGCTATCTCATCTTATCAGAAAACTTGAATGAATATCATTCAAGAATTATATTTCAACGGATTAGATACATTATTACGAAATATATATATTGGTAAAATGTAAAAACAAAAAAAATATATAGAGAGTAACGTTTCGAAAGATTTCTATTAAAAAAAAAAATTTATTTAAATGATTAATAACTTTTTTATTTATTGATTGATTTTTTTCAAAAACAATAAGGTTCTTCCTCTAGCTAACGCTAACTTACTTTCCAAATTTCAATACAATCAGACTTTCCTTTCTTAAGTTATCGTGCTTACAAGAAACGTGACGGACGGACAGACAGACGGACATTTTGAAAGTTGTTCAGAATTCGTTCACTAACACAATGATATGAAAAATTTTTCTCTACGAGCGATATTTCCGGTTTTAGAAATGTGCCGATCAAATTCAATATACTCTTCGTTTTTGCGAAGAGTATATAATAACTCTAAATAGAATGGTAACAAAATATAATCTTTGTGAGCACGATTAACAATGATTTGGGTTTGAGTTGCTATTGTTGAGTAAAAAAGGAATAAATTTGGATCTGGGTTTCGGCAATTTGTTACAACACATTTCCAACAAAATCATTGTAACGATATTTTTATAGTAGGCGAATAAAATGTACAAGAAGTATACACAATATAAATATATGAAATTGTTAAAATGTTTTACATTGAAATTTTACAATTGTTTTAAAAATGCAACAAGGCTTTGTTCCACAACATTGTGCAAAATTTTCCAAAACGATTTCTTTCTGTGTATAGACTCTATTTTTAACCGATTTTCTCTCGGAAAGGACTTTTTCTCGAGGAAGTTCTCGATTCGACCCGCATGTTGTTTTTTTTATATTTGTTCAAGAATTACTTAAAGACTCGCTCAAATTGTGAGATGTAACTCGGAGTGGTCCCCTATTAATTTCAACAAGCTACGTCTAGTATAAGGTGACTGGAAGACTGGAAACAAAATTTTTCTAGTAGAGTATATTCGAGAATATGGCGGAGTCGCTAGTTACAAATTAATAATGTGATAAAAAATTGAAATTTTATCGGAATTGCATATAAATTGGTAGTTAGGTGATTCAGAAGTAGCTGATAACAAATCTAATCTCAAAAGTTAAGAATGCAAGATCCAATATGGCTGCCTTAATTCCAATATGTTTACCGATTTATATGAAATTTGGTGCATAGTGATTTCAAGATCCTCTGATAAAAAGCCTAATGGTAAGGGTTAACAAGTCATAACGACGAATATTACTAGTAGATATAGAAGTCACCAAAAAGGGTGAAAAAATTATTGAAAAAAAAATTCGAACGCGTTCAAAAAATATCTCTAAAAAGTAAGAAATAAAATCTCACTCAGTTTTACAATTACGTGTCTACTTATAAACTAATATAAGTTTAATTATTTTTTTTACATATTTTATACTTACCTGAGAGTCAAAAAAAAAAAGTTTTGATCTGGCACAAATCTACAAAAAAAAATTTCTGTTCCAAGGACTAAACCTATCATTCCTTATGTATTTTTGTGTGCTGAATCCGAATCTTCAGTTTAAAAAATTTTTTACCGCGAAAATTTCGAGTAAATCCCGGTTTTTATCGTCAAAATGCGGTTTTTTTGACATTTTTTGACGTTTACTCGAAATCTACGTGGTGAAAATTTTTTTAATTGAAAATTCGGATTCAGCACACAAAAATACTTAAGGCATGATAGGTCCCATTCCCAGATCAAAAGATTTTTTTTTTTGTAAATCTGTGTAATTAAACAAAAGACAATTTAACTATTAGTGGAAAGTAGCAAGAAACTAGTACCTTATTGACAAATATCAGTTTGAAGTCGGCGCAAAACGTATTTTTGAAATTATTTCTTACTTAAGAGATATTTTTTTTTTCAAAATTTTTTTTCATATTGATTTACATTTAATAAAACAATTTGCCTATTTTCCTTATTCCTTTTATTTTCAGATAACATATTGCTGACAAATCTCTACATTCTGTTCATTGCTCTGGAAACACATATTTAAACATGTAATTATTTTAGTCTTTACAAAGTTTTTAATCTGCATTCTAAAGCAAGTCGGCAACATTTATATGTGGTTCGAACACTAAAGATATAATCCAGACATTAACTAACTTGTCAACTGACTTTAATGTTCTCCTGATGATGCCAATTTAGTGAGTAAACTGCTGTTTTTTATAGTGCTATAGTGTGAAAGTTACTTCAGTGTTAAATCTTGCTCTCTGACAATGTAATTGTCCACAAGATAAATCATTTGGAGAACAATTTTATTACGAACCAAAATTATCATTATTAATAGAAATTGACGGAAATTGTTTCTAAATTTTTAATTATTTAATGTCCGAGGAACAGTCATTATCACTTTTAGTCGTTTAGAAATATGAGGTTTATACATAACCAACATATTCCAACAAAAGAACTTTTTTAAACAGTAATAAAAAATATAGCATGTAGTAATTAAATTTTGTATTTTGCGAGGGACAATGAAACGCGAATATTAATTAAATTTAATTGTGTGGTTAATGCTTAAGAATATGTCAACCTACTTTTGTCTCCAGTTCATTTCATTATTTTAGCTGTGCTTGTCCTTTGTTGTGGTATTAAAATGATTAAATTCTTAGAAGTTTTAATAACAATAACAATAATTAATAATAAATTGGATGTAATTAATTAATAACTATTAATTTTATAAATGGGTATCATCAAAATTTTAATATAAATTATCTATACTTCTTCTAGAAATTAATTAAATGCGACTGTTATAAATCCTTTGACTAAGTATCACATAGAAGATAACAGAGCGGCTGATGCTTCTACCAGATAGCAAGAGGCGAAGAGGACGCTCTCCAATGCGGTGGGCTGATGTCACCAAAGAGCTGATGGGAAAGACATCTAATGAGACTGTGCGCGTAACAGGCAATCGCGACAGATGACGTGATGCCGCTAGACGTACTATACAGCAATCAGAGACCAACTAGAATTATCTTCTTGAATCACTGAACGTCTGGCAAAACATTGTGAATCAGAAGAAGAAGAAGAAGAAATATCACACTCGATGATCGACGTTTGGTTTTCTTTATAAAACTTAAACAAAATAATAATAATAATAATAATAGTAATGATAATAAACGTCTTTATTATTTTCGTAAGAGAATATACAATAGTTACATAATATTTTCTTATCAAAATTTTACGAAAATAAATGGCGAAGTTCAGTTTTCCACACGAAAAATATGTGGTAACTGTTCTTCCACTTAACCAGAAATGTCAACATGATTCGTTCCAAGTTCGGAAAGCATCACTTTATATGTAGACCATTTCCAGGACAAGGCGAGGTGAATATTTTGCGGAATATAGTGTGAGCTTCTGTTATAATTCAATGTTATATGATTTCAAAGCCGTATTAAATAAATGAGAAAATAATCACATTAAAATATACCTTAACAAAAAAAAAAACACAAAAAAACACGTGACCATGAGAACGCACAAAATAATAAGTAACGGGATCAAATGTTGTAGCTTCAAAACACATTGTTCGGTTCATGTAAAAATGTACCTACTTTTCAACATAGTAGGTAGTTATATACTTTTCCCATCGTTCCACTAGCTTCTTGAATCCTGTAGTAACTTTATATCTACCCCCAATACACTTGATCGCGAAGAGTGAGGCACTGCTAACAGCATACAGGCTGAAAACAAAAGCATATGGGACCATAACCAAAATATACTGCCGAATATAATACCGAAATATTTCAAAAAAAAAACCGACTACTAGACATGCAGTCAGATAGAATGAGCACATGCCATAATTTCACAAAAATCTTCATGGTATATATATACCTGACAGGGGAGAGGAGGGAATAAAATAACTGCGAAGATATTCAAATAATATATGATATACTGACGGATCAAAAACATTAAGAAGTACTGGAGCAGGACAGGCCTGTAGCTAGAAAGTGCTTTCAGGGCGGGCAAACAATTTTTCAGGACGGGCCCGTAAAAAAAGTTCGAAAAATTTTTTGATGGGCGGGGGGGGAGAAATACAAAAAAATTTTAATCCAAAAAAAACTTTTTAATCCGAAAAATTTAGACAATTTTTACCCAATCTCTTTCAAAATATTTAAAAGACAGTTAAAATTGCCCCCGTTACGATCACCGTAGGTCGGGCGAAACCTATTCCAGGACGGGCAGTGCCTGTCCTGCCCCCCCCTAGCTACAGGCCTGGAGCAGGACTTACGCACGACCAACCAGAGACAGACATTAGTCTGAACCTGGTCAGTACAGCAAAAGTGTTCCAAGCAGAAGTCATAGCTATAGAAATCTGTGCACGAGAAGTGATATGGAGTTCATACACTGACAAAGTAATCCGCATCATTACTGACAGCCAAGCAGCTTTCAAAGCTCTGGATGCAGTAGAGTTACATTCCAAAACGGTAAAAGACCCTTGATTTCCTGCCGAAACTGGCGAAACACAGCAATGTACAACTGTAGTGGACGCGAGGACACCAGGACAATGAAGGTAATGAAAAAGCAGATAATCTGACAAAAGAAGGGAAAAAAATAGCCAGTTGATGGGATCCGAGCCAACCTGCGGGATATCATATAATACCGCAAAAGGACTGGTAAAGGAACTAAAAAGTCAGAAACAAAACTTGTCTTGGAAAGGGGCGCCAAGGATGAGACACTCACTGACGGACCATCCAAGACAAAGACCAACGAATTGCTGAAGCTGAGCAGCTGTGATGGGCAGTGGACATCCTAACAGGGCATTGGGCATTAAATAAACAACTAGCCAATACAGGGGTGAGGGAAAATCCAAAGCGCAGGATGTGTGGTGAGGATGAAGAAACTCCTCACCACATAATATGTGAATGCCCAGCCTTGGTGGCTGGAACGATTTCATACTCCGTGGGACCATCCGTGACCCCGGAGGAAATAGCTAGAGCTCTCATCGACCGTGTTGGTGAGTAATGGGATTAATGGAATAACGAGACTATATGGTACAATAAGCTTCAGCACGGCGGGTTTCTGGCACCGCAACCCGTAAGGAACAAAATCTTTGTTTGCGTGCCTAAGCCAGATTTCAAATGTCTACTATATGTATTGCGCCCTTGAGTGAGCGAAACAAAAAATACTAAGAGGCGACATTTGAACTATAAGACGTAGATGGACCTTCCAACGTTATTTTTCAGCGGCTTTCAGCAAGACTTGAATTCTTGATTGTATGGTGTCTTGACTATCGTTAACCTGAAAAAAAAGCACTTGTAAACCACATTTTTCACAACTGCAGGTTTAAATTTTTTTGTAAGCAGGTCACTGTAGTACTGTCCCTTGATGTACACTTTCCTTCCAAGTGCTTCTAAAAAAATTGGCCTTTGGTATTCCTAATGTTCATGCATTACTACCAGCCGACGCGACGGCGACGGTTGTCTTGAAGTTTTTCCTGGATGGAATACTGAGACGCTTCCACCTAATGCTTTGCCACTTAGCTTCTGGTTCACAATGGTGAATCTAGGTCACGCTGCAAATTACTTCTTTCTAAAAATTCATTTTTTCTGCTAAATAACGTTGGCTGAATCCTCGGTACAACGAAATTTGATTTCTTTTTGCGTATTCATGCCTTTCTTAAGATAAACAGTCATTCAGGTTGTTCTGAATACTGAAATAAACTGTGCCCAAAACTGACATCAAAATTTTTAGTAATTTCTTCAGTTGTAACTCGAATATCTTTTGAATAATTCATTGCGAAATTCCACAGCTGAAGTAGAAACCTCAACTGGATGTCCTGAATATTGCTCCTCAACAATACAATCGACCACATTTAGTCATCAACCCATTTGTATAAATATGCATATGATATACGTAACTTTTGCTTGACAATTCTCGATTAGTTAATTTTGCACCATAAAAATTTTATCGCTGTGTTATGTTAATAGAAATACAATTTGTCAAGCAACTGTTTTGTGACGACAGAACTTATGCTTTTTAAAATGTATTTTTTTTCAGGCATTAATTTTTGTACTACATCCGTTTATCTCTTATCTATCTGTCTCTACTTATAACTTTTTATAACTCATAGATGCTTGTTAATCTAGAAGTTTAATTTGTTAATAAATCTAAATAAATGATGAAATGATTAATTAAGACACTATAGCATCATAAATTATAAATATACATGATATATATGACCGTTTGTAATACTTTTTAAAATGTAAAAAAAAATTGGACCGCCTTCAAAAAGGTCGCCTAAAATGAAATATAGTTTCATCGTCGCCTAGTTAATTGAACCTTATTACCTTATTACCTAATGTTGCAGTTGGTTAAAATATATTTGAATTATATTTGAAGATATATCTGTGCACTAAATGCTGCTGCTAAGATATTTTTTCTATATTAGTAAATAATATTGTTGTTTTATTGATTTTTAGAAGATGATAAGTTGAACTGAAACTTTTATTTAAATAATATTATGTTTTAAGTTTGTTTAATTGAAAATTAAAGTAGTTGGCAGAAGGTTCTAAAATATAATTCTTACAATGAATATGGAAAGGATTTGTCATGGATATGTATCTTTTCAATTCAAAATATACATCCATCTATAGATGAATGGTACAAACGTATATCAATCCCATACGTATCTCCTCTACATTAAAAACCTTTGGCATATAATATTTTAACAAATCACCTTTATCTGACACTTTGCATTTCCCAGTGAATGCAAAAGAAACGTTTTCTTTGAGGGATCAAAAGTTCTATTTGATCAAATACATTTTGCATCTTTTTCCGTTCAAAACAACCAGAAATAAACATTTTCAGAGGAAATTTTTGGGTTGAAACGGCACAAAGGCTTTCATATGAGCCATGATAATAGCTCTCAGCGATCGTGTTTTGTATAAATCAATGGAGGTAGATTATATAAAATGGTTGTTATCACCCACATAAAGGCTTAATAAAGTGTAATCTATTTGGGTTTAACATGCATTACACGGAAAATATTTTATCCCGAATAACATATCAGGCATCAAAAATCTCATAAAGTACATTTTTTAAAATAGCGACTTTCACATACAATTACAGTTTACTTATTTGCTTCAGTTTAAAACTCATTTTCAATTTTTATAAAAATTCGTAGGACATATTACAAACATCAGTGTTACTTTTATTTTATTGTAAAGCTTAAACTGTATTCTAAATAAATATGTTGGACTGTCAGAGTAAAGCTTGGCGCTCATATGTGATAGACCAGATTTCCATAAGAATCCCTAGCAAAAATCTCAGAGCACAATTATGTCATTCTTTACCAGCATTTCGTGCTTCCATACATAGTGATTACATTGCAGTTAAAAAAAAGGGAAAAGAAAAACCTTTTAGTATTTTAAGTACATAATAAACAGCTTCAAGTTATGGTGAGTTATACCAATTAAGTTCAAGCCAAAGTCGGCTTGATCCAAGATCAAAAGCCATGGTTATAATTATTACAACAATCGTAATCCGAATCCAGATAGAATCTGATAAAAATTATTTTTAGTTGAAGAAATTGTTTTTTTGACGGCCCCTATCTCAAACACCTTTGTGTACAAAGGGGTTTCGAAAGGTGCTGATTAAGAATATCTTTTTTCTAAAAAAATTGCTATACTTTTTTTTGAAAATCGACCGCCTTTTTCCATCTTAGAATCGGACGCCTCTGAATAAAACCAAATATGGTTACCTCTAGAGACTCATCAAAATTTGAAAATATTCGGATATCAGATGAGCGAAATATGAGGGTGGCTCCATGAAAAGTCCCACTTGCATATTCTTCGGAATTTATCACGAATTAATCGAATATTCGATGGCGTAGAGTTTCGTGCAGTTGTGTACCGGACTATTACATACGAGATACTGTGTGTACTTAGCACAAAAATTTGACATGAAACAATTTGTATACTATTTTAAATTCTTCCTTGTGTCTACAAGATGAATCTGAGAGAAAAACATGTTTATCACACATCAGCGGCTGAAGTTAATTTTCCATGTCTGTTATAGCAAGATCAAACGATATGATTTAAAACAACTTTTGCCGTGAAACGCGCTTTTTATCTCTGCAGCTATTTTATTTATTACACTCTAATGTCTATTTAAATTCTCCTCTTTGTGGAAATATTATTACAAAAGAGAAACTTCCACGTGGAATTTGAAACTTTTCTGCGCGTTTAATTATAATAAACCCTTTTCCCGTTATATGTAAAATAACGGAATAGTTTTTTTTGCTCCGTTGTATTTTCTGTTACGTATTCATTTTCAATTCCCCGATTTTAATTCAATTATTCTATCTCTTTTGGAGGTTTTGTTTTGCAGCGTGTTGTTTTTAAATTTAAAATTCACGAAAACGTTATTTCTAAATTGGATTTATAAAGAGGCTCATAGCATGTAATTGTGTTTGTGTGAAACTTCAATTAGGAAACGCCGAAAGAAGACAGAGGATCATTGGTCCCAGTAAATTGCAACATGTGTACGACTGAAATGGTTCAGAGTAAGCTGAAGACAAGCGAGGATCATTCAGCCGTTATATTCAAATCCCACATTGCGGGAAAGGCATTCAAAATAAACAGAGAACTTTAATTCACTTGAGACCTCTGAACTGCAGTTCTAATTATATCAAGCCTGCTTCTATCACTATATTGAATTAATACTGAATGTAGTTAATTGATTTATTTTATGTTATTTTATAATACATGAGCAGAGTAAGTAGACTCATATAATACCATAGGATATTGCCAAATATTTAGGTGATGTCATATTTAGATACTTCATGAAAAATACAGAGAATACGTATATTTGTATTTGCCTCGAACACATATAGTACTAGCCCATAAGAAATTAAAGAAATTCAAATTCTTAATATGACCGCAGTACTTAGGCCTATCAACACATTGTACATTCGAGACATTTAGGATTCCCTAGAAAAGACCAGTGCTCTCCACGAAGGAGAGCAGTCTTTCCAGGGTAGATTCCGTAGTTGCCCCGGCTGTAGAAACTACTTTCCCATATACCTTCATGCTCCATTGCTACACAATAGCATAGAACGTGAGTGATCGTTTCATCCTCTACTTCACACTTACTTCAGCCTCATTGTATGCAGGCGCTTGTTCAGAGGACGGTGTCCTGTTATCTGGCCTAACATCTGCCTTAATCGTTCTCTGTCTCAATCGCTATCTACCGATACGGATAGTCACTCGAAGGCCCCTTTAAATGGAGCCTTGACTGTTTCATTCCGGGGGCCTGCGTGCAGTAGTTATTTGAATGTGGCATAGCTCAGTCTTGCAGATCTGATTTAATCAGGCTTCTTGACAGACCAAAAGAAAGTTTTTGCTCCTCCGCTAAACGGTCTACTTCATTGTTGCCCTCCACGCCACTGTGTGCGGGCACCCATATGAATTTAACTGAATTGTGTTCGCACAGATTAGCACCAGCTTGGAGGTCACCTTGTTTGATCCAAGAGCTCTCAAAGCCTCCTAGCTGCATATATAAATATGCTTATCGACGAAACCTTTTCTTGCTCTTCTTGCACATAGCAAAATGGCACATATTTCGGCCTGAAATACACTAGGATGATTACCAAGTGAAGCCGATATATGAGCTCTTTATTTGCAACCATGTACGCCAACACCGGTTCTCTTCTGAGTCTTCGATCCGTCTGTATACCATTTCAGATCTCCAGAAGATGCGTTCCATTATGTCCCCAGTCGTATCTAGTAGCCAACACGACTGTATATGGAATAGTGAACTTACAAACGGGGAGGCACCGGTCGTCTGATTGAGCGACGATCTGGTCCCTCACAGGTAGAGCCAGGGCCTTCGTGTGCTCAGCTCTGGTTCCGTCTTATTCCATATTCCATTCTTAAATAGTCTCTCTGCTGCTATCTTAGCTTTCGGTTCCATTTTGACATGCCAGGGAATGAGTTCCAGGATGGTCTCCATTGCAGGTCGTTAGGTTGGTCCTGATTGCCCCTGTTATTCCTAGGCAATCTAGCCTTTGAACTTTACATAGGTGAGCCCAAATTGTGGTGCGCCCTTGGAAGCACAACCACACAAGTGCCGCATATGTTATAAGGAACTTTACCATGACGGTGTACGTCCAGAGAGTAGTTGTTGGACTTACTTCCCACAAGACCGAAGATACGCTTGCACGTCCATAGAAATCTGCAAGCTTTCCTCGCTTGTGCTTCCACGTGGTGCTTTCAACAGTTTGGAGGCTAGAGTTTACCCCAGATACTTCATTGCATGGGAAAGACACAGACCCATGCCGTAAGAAAATGAAACTGAACATCGCTAAATTTTCTTCTTTTAGTGAATTGCGTTATCTCTATTTCGCCAAGGTTGATAGAAAGCCCTCTTTCTCTTACACCATAACTGAACTATGTTAAGAGCCACTTCAAAAATCGGCCTCTTACCATAGTAGCCAGATCGTCTGCATATGCTTGCTTCACTTCAGCCAGCATGAGGTTCCACAGTAGTGGGGACAGTACTCATTCTGCGGACAGCCCTGGCTCGCCTTGGCCCTAATCATTTCGTTGCGAAGCTTGATATCAATGTTGCGGATGCTCAGCATCTACTGATATCTACTTAATTGTGGTGTCATCCACAGCGCGATCCGGAATTGGTTGACAGAGAGGGTCGAAGGTTGAGTTAGTGAACGTTACCTCGATCTTGAAACTTCTTTCTGTTCTAGCGCCTTCTCAGCTCTAACAACGATCTGATGAAGGGCCGTCTTTGCCGATTTTCCAGCTTGGTGTACAAGTTGGTTGGAGCGAATTGGTGATAATAACATGGACTTACTAGCCTAACGACTCTATTTAATCGACCCATTCATCACTTTGGGTCATGTGATACTGTTGACGATCTTACCGCCCTGTGACAGATGCATACAACAAGAACTTATATATTGAGAGCATCAGTCGTGACTTCTACAACTTTTGACGGATTCTTTCACCCTCAGGGTGATTTGTTACATCTCTTAAATGACGACTTAGTCCTGTAATAGATGCGAAAAGAAGAAATCTCTACTTACCTTAAATTGCTGCTTCGCGAATCTTCAATGTATTTATCTTCGTTGATGCTCTTTTTTGTAACTTAATAGCCTCACTTTTTGGAATCACTTCGTTAGTTTCTGTGCTGCAATCGTGATTGCGAACTATATGAGATTCCTTAAAAATTAGTTGCCGATTTCATACACAGAATCACAGTAGGTATTAAATTTAAATTTGTATAAAGTAAAATAATTCATTGCCTAACTAAATATTTGTAAAACGAATCAGATCTGTAAACCACGCATGGCAAGTTAGGCACACAATAGTTAGAGCGGCAAAGGAATATTCCAATTCTTCTTTCAAAAAATATGTTTAATAATTTTGGTTTTTTGAGTTAAAAGGACTAGGATTGATAGTAATGATTTTTATTGATATTTTAGACCGCTTGTAATTGGATTTTCGTGAATTTCTTTGTAACATTAGAAGAATTATTAATTTTTCAGTATTTAAGGGTGGTTTCAACCCTTAATATTTTCATCTTTCCTATGTTTTGACCTCATAATTATATTCAGCGACCTCAAAAACATAAGTATATGGATTTTCCTGATTTTATTCGTAAAATTAGAAGACATTAATTTTTCAGTATGTAAGGGTGATTTGAACCCTTAATATTTTTGTCTCATAACTTTTGACCCCACAGTCAAAAACATAAGTATATGGATTTTCGTTAATTTATTCGTAAAATTAGAAGAGTTATTAATTTTTCAGTTTAAAATAAAAAGCATTTAATGCGACAATATAGATGTCGATGTACGTATTTTATAAAGTATATTACAAAAAAAATTGAGAAAATTCCTTTCATCGTTTTCGGGCCGGGAATTTTACCATTTTTACTGCTTCGCTTACTGTACTAATAATTTGATTTTTCTTTAGAAAAACTAGACGTGAGCGTTCTTCCAAAATAAACATAGTCATGAGCAATTTCAGCGCATTTTGCGAAATTTGATCTCATCAAGCGACACAACGTCTTCGGAAGCTGAAAACTTTTCAGATCAATCACATTTTATTGCAGTTTGGGATAAAAAAATATTTAAATGACGTAAACATAGTGGAATGATTTTGACGTTTAACAACGTTGACATTGATATTATTTACTACTAATATATAATTAATCATTAAAATACTGCAATTTAATCTGTCTTAATATAGTTCCTCAGTATACCAGTAAAGGCCTAATAAAAAGCCTTCTTTATTGTGAGATACACACTACAGAGAGATACAATTTGCCATTTTAAGTTAAAACTTGCCGAGATTTATTTACAAAATCTCCTTCGAAGCTTTATTCGTCGCAGCATCTGCTAAAAGCAACTCAGCGTTCACCCGCTACACTCTTCATAATATTTGCTTGGTTATAATAGATTCCCGCATTAATGAGCTTTTTTATTTTCTTTGCAGCCTCTCGTATTCGATACGAGATCACAAGCGGTAACATAGGAGGTGCATTCGCCGTTAAAAACATGACAGGAGCTATTTACGTAGCTGGAGCCTTGGATTATGAAACCAGGAAGAGGGTAAGTAACTAGGACAGTTTGAACGCAAGCCTTTAATCGGCCTTACAAATTTGTGTAATAAAACTGAATTCGGAAATCAAAGCAAATATAACCCCGAACAAATCTGTGATTTATGAACGGCGTAAACAAACTTTATGGATCTTTATACAAGACATGACACCAATGCATTGCTACGGTTTGGAAGGAGCTATTTTTCTTAGGATTGCCATAGCTTTGGCATATATTTATGATAAAGATAGCGTACGGAAATTCTGAAATTTAAAATCATTTTATGGTAACAAATATTTGATTTATAATCGACAATTTCCAAGGTGGAAATGCATCTTTCGATTATATTTGAGATTTTCATATATTATTTTTCTGTCGAAGATTCATTTCGTATTTTATTATATAGAACACTTGCAAAGATTTATTATACAGTTCGGTTCGAGTTCTTCTTTAAAAAAAACGCTAATAAAATACCGCTGATACCTGTGAACCTTACATCATTGCAGATTGTCGGGCCAATCCTGAAGACAAAAGACAAATCATCATCATTGCACCGGACCTCATTCAGTTTCTGTGCATTAGACTAACTGGTCCTTTGTTTTATTTATCCCCGCGTTCATTAAATATTTTTGGTCCTTCGAGCCGGATTCTTTGAAAAAGAAATGCAAAACCAGTTTTACCTTACGTCCACTTAGAACCATTTTACGATAATCATTTCATAACTGTCATTTCTTGCTTAAATTTAAAAGATAGCCTGATTTAGAAGGATTTTCAAGAACAGCGCAAATTACTAAAATTAAATCAACTTTCAGATGAAAATTCCAATATCTAATAAGTGCTCTGACTGATGAACCAATGATCTTAGCTAAATATTTGCCATTAACCTATCTGATAATTATCATATTGAATTCAGAACTCTAGAAAAAAAGATATGACAATAAACGCTTATTTCGAGAAGAATTCACCAAAAATTAAAACCTATTCCGCAAGCTCTTTTCGTACTATCTTAAATATATTTTATGAAAATATTTTTTTCTCAACTGTACAATTACTTGTGGAATTTTACTCTGTTTAATTGGTTAATGCAAAAAATTGATTCCAATACTAGAAACTTTTTGAAGTGCATCATAGTGATACGAAAATACCTGCATATGAACAGTTAAATAAATTCTTGACTGATCATTGTTAAGCTTTGGAATCTAGCACTATGACATCAAATCATATTGGCGTATCTCACTATTCAAATTCTAATACAGGAAAATTATTTTCTTCTTTTTTTTTTAAACAGTATACGTAGTATCCCACACAGTCAAAACATACTTAATAACGGAAACAAAACATTATCATTGCAAACTGTTTTATGAACAATACTTAAGACAGGAAAAAAGAAATATATAAATAAAATATAAAATAAGTTGAGACTTACAATGTTAAACAGATTCATAAAGTTTCCTTACCTTTGCACAACAATCCGTATGCTGTGAGGACTTTATTACACAAATTTAATATTTTATTGTGATAATATAATCCTTAAAACCTAACATATTAAGTGCAATATTAATATAGTAGTATTTCCTACAACAAATAAATCAGACAAGAGGATTATTTTGTAACATCTAATTTGGTTAACTATAAGCTTTTAACTATAAGTACTTATTTCCAGCATATTTTGTATTACCTTAATAGATATATTTATTTTGAGTTTGAACATAACTTAATGAAACCAGACATACTAATCTCTTGCGTTAAAATGATACATAGTCATGGTGGCTTAAAATAAAAATAAACCAGAAACACAAGTATACATATGCTATTTATTTAGGATTATATAAGTCTGGTACTAAATAGCACATTGTTTTTTTTTCCAAGAGAACAAAATATTTTTCACATGGTTGCGTGCATTTTATTACTTACCGTTATTATTGCCAGGTCTTGAATTTTTCACATGATAATTCTTTTCTGATTTATTTATCTAGCTTAAATGTGATATAAGATGTGACGTTTTTTTAAAACATTTTTATTTGAAAATTTAAACTTTTTGTTTTATAAGCGTCCGGACGCCATCTGGAAGCTTTCACATTTCCGATAATGTTAATCCTATATACATAAAAACGAAATCTTCTCGGTTTATAAGCTTTATTTTTGGTCTTCACCATTTTTTCGTTAAAACTAATATTCATTGAGATATTTTCAAAAAAGAACAAAAATTTACGTTTTTTCAAAACTGCATTTATAGTTTGCAATAAAGTAACGTTTTATTATGACTATTAGCATTTTTGATTAAGTGCCATAGTAGCCCAGGAATTTTAGCTTCTGACCCGGTATTAATTATTATAAAGCTGAAAATTTGCAGGATTGTCTTTGGTTCAGGACAATACGTACCAAAAAGTCCTCTACTCTCCCCCCCGTCGGCTTTTCTGTTTTTTTGGAGTAACAAGGGTCTAAGTCACATAAATTGCAGAGCTGGCTATAAAGTGCAGCAGAAAGGTTGTTATTGGTCCGATTTGGGTCGAAATGATTATAAAAGCTTCGAAGAAGCATATCCTTTCGTATTTCAGATGTTCCATGCATATTTTGTTCATAATTTTCCGTTCTAGTGCTGTCAAAATTTCAAAAATTGAAAAAATAAAATTCCAAAATGGCGCCATTACGGGTAAATGAAGACTCGGGGGGGAAAACTTACCCTTGTCAAATCAAGGGAGGCTATCACCGACTGCTTCACCACGCTCTGGCTGTATCGGACTACTCGTAGTTGGTCCAAGCTCTCTTGCTCACTGCTACTCAGAACTTTTTTCTACAAGATCTTTAAACAACTCCTCATTTTCAGTGTCTCCCCTTTCCTAGTCTAAGCAAAGTCCTAAGCAAAGTTGATTGCCCACCCTGAACCACTACAACATTTCCATCTTCTAGTGACAACTTACAAAATACACAAACGCCTGTGTCCACCATGACTTAACGACGATTACTCAATTTTTCCGCACCAATGAACCGATGCACACACTCCGAGGACTGTCACAACTACTGAACTAAGAAGACATAGCTCGCCGTGCGCCTGCTTGATTACTAGACGTGATCGATGAAACAATGAACGCAGTGTGTCGCCGCGCGGCTCCATAACGGGTGACGCTACAGAAAAGGTAGACATACCAATGGGAAGCCCAAAGTATGAAGAGAAATTTTTATTCTGGTACGTTTTCCCCTCCGAGTCTTCATTTATCCGCAATGGCGTCATTTCGGAATTTTTTCAATTCTTGAAATTTTGACAGCACTAGAACGGAAAATTATGAACAAAATATGAATTGATCATCTGAAATACGAACAGATATGTTTCTCCGAAGGTTTTATGATCATTTCCACCCAAATCAGATCAGTAACAACCTTTCTGTTGCACTTTATAGCCAGCTCTGCAATTTCTGTGACTTAGGCCCTTGTTGCTCCGAAGAAACAGGAAAGCGGACGGGGGGAGTGTAGGGGACTTTTTGGTACGTGTTCTCCTGAACTAATACTACAATCTTGCAAATTTTCAGCTTTACAATAATTAATTGCGGGTAGATGCAATATACTGACTAAAACTCCTGTGCTATAGTTTCTCAGATATTTAACATTTGAATTAAGTACCTCGTCTTATAAACATTCAGATATCATGTTTAATCTTCCATATTTCCGAAGCTATTAATTTAGAATAGAAATCAGAACAATACCAAATTCATCTTCAGTTTATAAGCTTTGTTATTAGTATAAAATATTTTTTCTCCAAATGTGATAAATTTTCGAGTTATTTTACGAAAGCTGTTTTAAGATACCTATTTTCTGAAGCTAAAATCCCAATTTTTCAAGACGTTATAACTTAAAACTATCAATTTTTCTGAAAAATTCTATAAAACATTTTTTGTCAAAATTTTATTCATATTGCAATATTTCCACATTAAAACTTGTAGTTACTGTAATATACGCCATTTCACAAGATACCAAACAGACTCATCAAAAATTTTTATTTGGTTTAAAACAATTTCCCAACAACTACTTGTTATCTACTTAGGTTTTATTTTAAGTAGGCAAACATAGCTATCCGATTTTATTGTAATATATCACCAATAAAAAAAGTTAGGTATAAATGATTTACAAATAGGCAGATTTATAGTTTTTTTTGTGATGTATTTGAAAAGTTTCCCCTATCTTAAAATTTAAATAAAATTAATGAACCGTAACCACAGAATGTGAATAAAAAACGTTTTGTCTGCTTTCTCATAGTTTGACAAATCTATACTGGATAGAGTCGCACACTAGATTACCATAATATACGTTTCTTTCAAAAGTATTCAGACATGTAAGTCTTATATTTTTCAAATTTTGAAATTCAGATGAATAGGGGAAACATAAATATGTATCTGTCGTTCGTTGTCATTGATCCCGTTTTTAGAAATACAAATCTGCGAAAAACGGTTCGTGTTCGTGGAATCCTATTAATTTAAAAAATACCCAGATTTTTCATTTATAATAACAATACACGTATGAATGTGCCAAAAATTATACTTTTTATAATTTATTTTTCCTAATAATGTCGAAATCTTTAAAACAGAAAAATTAGTATTTCTTTTAATGATGAAAGTTCATATAAAAGTCTTATTTATCTCCAAATAATTATATTTTGATTTTAGAATACGGTCAAAATATAATTATGGAAAATAAATAAGCCTTTGATATATACCTTCCTCGTTATTAATATGACTTCTCACAAAGGTTCAATTGTAGGAAAAATACATTTTTTACTTTTATTTTATTTCTCAATGTACAGCAAGCACGCCATTACATATTTAAATGCGAGTGCAATTGCTTTGATAAAGCTTTAGATGTCTATAATTTCTATTTGATTTAGATTTTGCAGAGCAAATGGTTATTTCGCGAGTAAAACTTTACTCCATTTACTAAATGAGAGTTAAAGCTTTGGCGCCAGTTTTGCGCTATTATTTACAAGGAAAAACTTCCAACTTGATCAAAACTTTCATCAAGGTTAGCAAAGCCTCCAACATGAATTAGAGGGAATTATCCAGTTTCGAAGTATCAAAACAAGAACCTAGAAGGAGTTTGTTAGTTACATTTTTAGTTGAAAGACCAAATCCCGGAAAATCCATTTAAAATTCATTAAAAACAGTTGATTACTAAAATATCTTACGGATTATCGAAGCAGATTTTTAGCAAAAACCACAATGTCTTTTTAATTAACTTTTTAGTGAAATAGTATAAATTGTTATACAGTGTGACCCATTTAAAATGGAAACACCTTTATAACTTTTTTATTATTTGTCCGACTTGAACCAAATACCAAATAGTATAACAAATTAGGATCTACTTATGGCCAAAAAAACATTCGCCTGTTACAAATGCAAGGCCACCTGCGGTACCAAAATAAATGAAAAAAATATAAAATAAAATCATATTAGGCATTTTTTTATCGGAAAAATTTGTTCAGAATTGTCCAAAAATCTAAAGTCCAAAATTTCAGCAATATTAAAAAATATTGAAATTTTGTTTAAAACAACGTCCGAGTCCGAAAATATCATTTTAATTGTTCTTTTTTTCTTTAAAAAATTGTGCTATGACAATTTTGTTTGAAATTAAACGCAAGCTGTCAGGTAGTTGTCAATTGATGTGTATTTTTTTTTAATTTTGTCGAAATTTTGAACTTTAAAAATAAAATTCAATATTTTTTCATATTGCTGAAATTTTGGACTCTAGATTTTTGGACAATTCTGAAACTTTCAATAATAAAGTTTTCCAATAAAAAAATGCCTAATATGATTTCTTTCTTTTTTCCATTTATTTTGGTAACGCAGGTGGCTTTGCATTTGTAGGAGGCGAATGTTTTTTTTGGCCATAAGTAGATCCTAATTTGTTCTATATTTTGGTAAAATTTTATTCAAGTCGGACAAAAAATAAAAATGTAAGTATTTCCATTTTAAATGGGCCACACTGTATATATTTAATCCTCCCGTCGAAGCTAAATTATATCACAGTGAAGAAGATAATTTTCATTCATTAAAAGTTCTCTGGTGCAACTATTGCCAACTATTTTTACAATATATTTCAGAAATTGTGTTTTGATTACTTTTTTGTTATGCTGAAAGTTATGTGTAAAATAGGTGTAACGTATAGACCCTTTGAGATAAATAGAACAGAAGATAAAACATCATTTTTTAGTTTTTCACCGGGCATCTTTTTTATATATCGGGCATCCAAAATGCACATAATGGTTGAAGTATACTAAATAACTACAATATGAGGTGAGGAGAAACATTGTATAAATAACTATAATGCCTCAAACTGAGCTGTCTAGAGTTTTAATCAGGTAATTTAGTAATGTCTTAATATTTTGATTATCGTATATAAAAAAAATATTATAGACTGGACTTAATTCTATGAATAAATTCTTTTTAAGAATTGTTACAAATATACGACGTTCGAAAATATTCGAATAATTACTATGTGGTATATAAATAGTATATTATATTACTAGGAATAGAACGCACTCTTTTTTTGTGTTGAGCCCAGGATTTGCAAACTGGGCGAAACACAAAAAAAGGCGTTCTACTCCGTGTAATATATACTATTTTTTCTTCAAGCGTATTAAAATGCAAAAATTCATTTATTTATCATAAATGTACAAATATTCAAACTACAGTCTTACATGTTGACACAATATGACAAGTGGCTAGTGGATAGCGCGCCACCGGTGGCTTCCGGTATTAACATTATGTTACTAGTAAAACAATACACACTGCGGTGGCGCTTTCGGAACTAACATTATGTTATGTTCGGTACTAACATTTTGTTACTAGTAAAACAATGTCCTACTTCTACTTCTGTTTTTGGCGACATAATTTAAACATTTTAATACGCTTGAAGAAAAAATCATTTTTTCGTCTAGTAAATATAATATCCACAGGTTTATTGCGATTAAACCTGTCTTATTATTAAATACATTAACATATAAGTCAAAAATAAATCGAGAGTCTCAAAAGCTTGAAATTCTTAAAACTATGTTTACAAGTATCTGTATTAGTTACACTCATTATACGCGTCAAAATTTGCTTTAGTACAACAAATACATTATATGATTTATTTTTTATTTATTTATTTATTTATTGCAACAAAATATCCAATGTGCAAGCGCCCAATTACAGGATAAGTACCTTGAACCACTATAACGTTACAAGCATTATAAATAATGAACATAAGACTTAATATCAAACTATACATTGAACATTTAACAAATAATATATAGGCGTCTGAATTTAAAATGCCAGCGCCGAAGTGGAGAACTCGTGAACTAATTATAGGCTTTTTGTTAGTTTATGTGGAGAATACTTATATTGATTTTTTTCTGTTTATTGTTATTTTTGGCGTTAAAAATAATAACATTAATAATATATGATCTAAAGGTTTGCAAGATTTTGTTGTAAGTGATTTGCAAGATGTTAATGGCATTATTCAGCAAAATTCATATCTTTTTTAGGTTATCTAGTGCCAACTCTACTTTCACGAGTTGTCCCTGCAATCTACAAAGGATACCGACTAGGTTGGCTCCAGCAAATTGTAGCCCCTTTAAACGCTATCATATTTTTAATAACATAGCATCTCAGTTTATCATTTACTTATTGCTGAGATCATCGTACACTAAAGAGACAATGACAGAAAAGCCCATAATTAGTTTGACTATACACCACCAGGTGGCGTACTCCTTATTTTCAGACGCCTATAGCTTGAAAAAAAGAGAAAATATATAAATAAGATGTTACGTGTAACATTTTTTGACATCACTGAAAGTACAGGATATAAATGTCCAACTTATATACAATATTCAAGTAGTTTAACGTTTGAATTTTAGCAGAAGGAGCAAGCTGTTATGCCTGACAGTAATTCCTCGGACTCCATACTTAATTTTTGCTACAACTGACCTATTTCACGTTAGAAAGTTTGGTAAAAAATGTCATTGCGAAAACTAGATTGGCATCCCTAAAAGTCACTGTGAATAATACACCAATGACTAATGCTGCTGCAAAAAAATATCATAATTAGCTGTTCCTCAGTAAGAACTGCTCGTAATTTTTTAAACGTATATTATCACAGTTTTCAATTGAAGCAATTAGGAAGTTTCCTATTTTAGAAATATCATGTACATTCAACCTCATTTAGTAGTCTTTCAGATAACTAGTCAAACAAACAAAAAATTATCTCGATATCTGAAAAACTCACGAACTTATTCAATTTCTTATTTGAATACTTCACCTCGGCTGAAGTCCACCGTGACGTCACAATACACAACGCGCTGACTTGCCATGCCGGTGGCGCGCTGTATGTTCCCTTTATTTAGTGTATGTGCTCGATTTTCTGAAATGTCACAAAATGTCACTTTTGATTCGTTCGTGCCGAACCGAATTTTCGAATTTCGCCGTGCAATTTACGATCAGGTTTATCTGGAAGACTTCCTCTTTACGTCGCTACATCATACGGCCGTCCCAATGGTGTTTTTCGAAAAATATGAACGTGCCAAAATTGCATGTTTTAGCAATTTTTTCGGCTCTCAAATGCAAGCTGGCTATAAATTGCCGGTGCCTGCCAGCGAGTATAAAGGTGCCCGCGCCCGCTCGCTGTTGGCGGAATCATGTATTGTGACGTAATCGAGCTCAGCCCAGATGATCGCGGCATTTTAAACTTGGAAGGACCATAACTTTTTTATTTATAGAGATAATTTAAAAAAAAAATTAGAGATATTTTTTAGATTTTTACGACTATTTATTACGAGAAAATGAGAAAAATGGAAACTTCCTAATTGTCTATCTACGTCTCCAAAAATTAAATATTTTTTACTTAGGTATATTATAGAGTTGTTGAAGGATAATCTAAAATCTGAATATTTTTGCCGATCGTGAAATCGTATGCTGCGTGTCTTCTGCACTTAAAATACAAGTTATTATTAAACTAGATGATGATGTGTTCTAATACATTATTACATGTTATTTCTAATATTTCTTCTGATTCGCGACGTATCTGGCAATATATGCATCACATGTTAAATTGTCCAATTCATTTATATAAAACAAGACAATGTAGGACCCAATATTGAACTCTGTGGACATCCATATTCACTTTCATCCGGATTCCCGGATGAGTACGATTTTTGTGCAGCATTAAAATTAAGCAATAAATAAAATTTTTAAAACATTTTCTTTTTTTCAAGCGATTATTTTATTATTTTTTAAAGTAGTAGCAGATATATTTTCTACTAGTTTGTTTTCTGTACATGTAGGTTTTCAGGTATTTCTAAGATGCGGGATTTTGGGAAAATAGTTTTCAATACGCTATTTAAAATGAGAGAAACTACAAATTTATTTTGAAAAGTAAATACAGTTTATTAAATGAAACATACATAAAATATAAAATCAAAATCATTTTTGGAAAACCACTAATTAAAAACAGCAAAAATTTTAATGTATACTTATCTAAATCATTACCCCCCCCCCCCCCCAATAAAATCGCCCTCGTCCAAGTGTTCTGAGAGTTTGAGAAGTCGTGATCAACGCAATCGAAATGGAAATTATTTAATTTATCGCTAAGAGTTTATAGATATTTTACGCAGAATTTTATATATATATCAAAAGAGTATATAGTAGTTATTTGCGTAACAAGTCCCGAAAGTGGTATTTTACTGAACGAGTGGGTAAACCTGCGAGTCTAGTAAAAGCACTTTTAGGACGAGTTACGTACAATATATTTTTTAAAACGAGCAATCAAATTCATCAGTAATAGGCCCGTTCAGCATTTTTGCTGCAAGTCTGTTATTTTACAATAACCACCCTATTTTGAGATACATTAAATAAAAAATAACGCCCTAGGGCGTTATGAATATCTATAACGCCCTAGGGCATTATAAAATTATAACACAACCAAAAACAAGCAAATTATGATAATGTTATTGACAAACAAAATGCGTTACTATGCAACGGCGGGGTTTACAAACAATTTTGATTCTTATTCTCTTTTAAATCAAATCGTTCTGAACATAATAGATGTCAAATTAATAAATCGTAAATGTCAAAAAAAATTCGAATCAAATAACAGACTTGTAGGACATTAAACGTTGAAGGCACCACGGGTGTTATAGGATAATGACGCCCTCGGTCGACGTACATTTCCTTAGGCCAGAGGCCCTCGGGATGTACACTGCCGACCTCGGTGCGTTATTATCCTTATAACACCATTGGTACCTTAATAACTATACCAAAGCTGGACCGCGCGAAAACGGGGCGGAGCTTCGCGTGACGTCACTTTGTAGATGTTGATCAGGCGGCAGTCAAGATTTAATAATTAAAAACAGTGGAGGTGAAATAAGAAGAGGTGTTATACAACTTTTCATAAAAACTGATAGTCTTTAAGTTATAACGGAAGTACAAAGGTGGCGTACAAACGTCTATAAGACGAAGTATTTAGTTTAAATGTTAAATATCTCAGAAACTATGGCACTTACCTCGAAAGCGGTAAGAACAAAAATGAAAGACTATTAATTATAGCGGGTTTATACGTGCATGGATTTAGTGGCGCCAGTAGATATTGGCACGCCAGTAAAAAAATATTACACGTATAAACAATTACTGGCGAGCACGCATCAATGCGTGCAAGGTTGCTCGCCTGTTCTCGCCAGTAACTGTTTATACATGCAATATTTTTTACTGGCGTGCCAATATCTACTGGCGTCACTAAATCCATGCACGTATAAATCCGCTATATGGCTTTCAAATGTTTTTTTTTTCTATTTCTATGGCATAAAAAAAAGAAGCAATGTACTTTTTCAATTTTTGTTTATGCAAAATGACGTCACGAGTCGGCGAAGCGCTTTGTACTGAAACCCAATCTTTAACATTGAATATATAAGGATTGGATACACTTATGAAGCTGAAATTTTGACAGCTTATCTAGATGATCGAGTTCTATTGAAAAAAATAACGAAAAAAAATTGTCAGTAACAAGCTCGTCGTGTTTTCAATTAAACGTCAAAATATGTATAGTTTTAAAGAATAGGAAACCAATTGAACGTCTACTTAGACTATCTATTTTATTTTTTTTTCTCTTTAAAGAAAGTAAAATAAAGGTAAAAGCTTTTACCGGATTCTCTCTCATAATCATTTCCTGGCTCAGTCTGTTAAAATGCGATTTTCTGACCTAAAAATAAACTGGAAAGTGCTAATTCTGGCTGGTTTTAAAAATACACCTTTAAAGTAACTTTTACCGTTATTCTTGTATAATCAAAAAATCAAGATATTTTCAAATTATAAGTCTGCAAAACACAATCTGAGGCGTCATAACTTCGGATGTATTAACTGCAGAGAGATTCTCTTTAGGTCATTCTGCCCGTTATTTGGTGTGCTCCAAATCATTGTATGTGCATTTGTATCATCCGATGCATAAAAAAAGTTCCCTGGTAACTTACTGAATTTTCTTTCGTTTCAACTACCCAGTGACAGGCCTTACGTATTACGCATCTCTAATCCTGTAACGCTAATAACATTGCATTTAATTTTATAATTACATTTCTTTTGGTTCTCTTAAAATGATAACCTTAGTCCACAAACCTATTATAAATGGTGTTTTTATATTATTAATGGTAAAAGTAATGTTCAGGTTATTGATGTTAGAACTACAATATAATTTTAATTTGAAATCAATGGTTAGAAATATCAAAATTTCCCATCATGTCAAAATTCATATCAGTCGATTTATATTCAATGTTTCATATACAAGCGTTTGTTTAATTTCATTATTTTGTAATTATTTCCGTAACAACTTTAATCTTATTTCATTTTTAAAAAATACTAATAGAACCTTCGTTCTCTTAAGTAACATTTACAAACGCTTTCCTTAATATGTATATAATTTATGGATTCACGAATGACACCGTAGATGCTTCCTAGATAGGATGGCGCGTTTATTTCATAATTATTAATGACTCCGCTGTCTATATTTACAGTACTATACACCCGCCTTGCTTCTGTATTAGCTCCACTTCTGACTTTTATAAATTATATTACGACGATGTAAAGTTTACCGTGTAGTAAACATAAAAAATATGAAACGAATGCATATAAATTAAAGCTCTTTTCATCCCCGTGCATGTGAAAGCAGGCAAAACAATACCGGAATTATGTAAATCAGCTTAAAAAACTCATGTTTTGTGCCTATAAAAGAAAAATAATAACAGGCCAAACTCGTAAATCCGTACGTTGAAGCTGCCGACTTTTTATTAATGTTCTTTCACTTCTTTCCACAACTTTAGTTTTTAGCGGGTAGAAATTGCATTATAATTGTGTAATGAAGTAGACATGATAGATGTTGGCGCTCGGTAGACAAGAGCCTGAGAGAAGCCTTAATCTAAAATAATCCGTTACCACAATGAACCAGTTCACTTTAAGCAGAAGGCTATTCTGCCATGACTACACCGTATCAGTTGCGTCCATTGTACGTATGTTTGGTTTCAATATTAAGTTATGTTCTAACATTCTATTCATTCTGTGATTACTTCGTTCAATGCGAGTTGCTCCAACGGACTACATCGTATGAGCAGCAATGACAAACAATGAGTTTATTACCAGTTTATAATAACATTTGTGTTTTTGTTTATACAGTCCTCTTCCAACCTCGTCGAAGCGAAATATGACTAGATTATATTTGAATAATTTTAGATTATGTTGGTTTTCCTAGTGCCGTTTTAAACAAAAATTAAGTACACTTATAAGGTTAACAAATTACTATTGTATGATTTCGAAAAACTTTACATTCATTCATTATCTCCATGTGTGTGTATTGATAGAAATAAATTCTGTGTTACTTTCTGCATTCTCCGATATACTTATATTCAAACAGCAGTCAGAGATGGCCCGGATTGTACTGTGAAGCAGTAGCTTTAAAATTTTAATAGTTTGTATGGAACCCTGTGAATATTAGGATTTTTTGTTTCTATAATGTAGAGGGGATATCCACAATCATTAACTAATATTTTCTGCAAAAGTATTTGCCATTACGGCCGCCATGTTCAAAAAATAACGGTTAAAATAGGTTTTTCTCAATTATCCCCTTTCCTATTAATTCTATCCTAAATCTAGGTATTATCAATATTGTATAAAATAAAAAAGCTATTTATCTATTGTTGATATTTTGCGATTATCTCTGTCTCCGTTGCTCCGATGCAATAATTAGTTGTAGATTATAGAATTTCCCAATTCATTTGTCTAAACAATTTTCTTTCACGGTCAATTGTTTAAAGATTACAGCAGATCGAAATAAAAAAAAATAACCAAATTTTGGAGCTGTCGTAATTTGGAAACAATTTTCAAACAAAAGTTATAGGAAATTTTATTATCTACAATATTGATAATTACTACATAGGAGCAATGGGGACAGAGATAATTGCAAAAATCTCCAGTGAAGCTTAATTCACATTTTCGGGCGAATGTAAATCGTAAAGGATTAGCAATAGAGAAAAATTTTTGTGTTGACAGATCTGTGAAAACTCGAAAAATTTGAATAAAAGTCATTCATTATTTTAAAGAAATAGCAACAACATTCAATTTTATCGATTATGCAAAATAAATAATTAGTGTTAATAATGTCGGAGCAACAAGGCAGACATTTCTTCGAAATTCAAGAAATGTTGAAACAATTGACCGTGAAAGAAATCTGTTTAAACAAAATTTTTGAGAAATTTTATAATCTACAATATCGATCATCAACTAATTACTATGAGCAGCGGGGACAGTAAATAATTGCAAGAATCTGAAGCGAAGCATACATTTTCAGCATTTTAATGGCTGGAAATTGTAAAATATTAGCAGCAGAGAAAAATAATTTAAATAAAAGTTGTAGCTCGTTCCCCATAACATTGATTATACCTAATTTTAGAATAGAACTAGCAGAAAAAGAGATAATTGAGAAAAACCTATTTTGATCCTCATTTTTTCAATATGGCGGCCTTAACGGCAACGATTTTTCTGTGGAAGACATCGATTAATGATTGTGGCAACTCCCCTACGTTATACAAACAAGGTCAAAAAGGCAGGTCGAATGACAGAGTGACTGTACTATTTTCTTCTTGAGCTACATTTTCAGTAGAATTTGTGACAGTTCACAACTAATTTTGATTGCTACTTGTATGGTTTCAGTAAAAGTAATCAATCGTCAAAAGAAAAAAAATTCTTCAGCACCAAATATAATATTTAAATATTCAATTGCTTAATTTCTGGTTGGCGGTATAGATCGTAAAAATTCCGAATTTATTTCTTAACTTGTCGACGTTTCGATAAATTTATTATCTTTTTCATTATTTAGCGAAAATGCTAAAAAATAACATTCTGTAATTTGATGGATCACAGTAAACACCATTCCATAATATTTAAACGCAAAAACTAATTCTATAAAAGATTTTATCTTGTATACAGTTTGTCCTAGAGACAGTGGCTAATGGAAAAAAGTTATTCGGGGTTTTAATTTGTAATTTTTAAGAAGTCACATTCTTTCACAAAAGTCATCACTGTACTAATATTACTCTGACCTGAAATTTGACACAGACATAATTTGGTAATGTAGCAACCAGATAAAGTATCAAATTTTAATTTATGACTAATGTAAATGCCTTTTTTTCTATTTTTGGCTAAATTTTCCGTTTATGAGAAAAAACGTTCAATTCCCAAACGAGTATTGCAAAACGTTTCGACGATATGAACATAATGTTAAGAACTGCCTTGGTTTGTGCTAGTTATACGAAAATAATTCAAAATTGAGTTTTTAAATCATCATCATCATCATTCATAAAAAGTACAAAAAAAAAATAGAATTAGCCAAAATTGCATAAAATATTTAATGAAAGTGTCTGATGGGAAAAGTTAAACACCAAATAATCAAAAAAATTGTTTATATATTACTACATTAAATTTCAAACGTTCTGCCCCCTCTCCAAAATGCATTATCTGCATTTTGGTAAAGAAATCCATTTCAGTCGGAAGAATGTCTATCGGTTTTCCTTTACTTAATTCATTACTGCTGTAATTTTTCTTTGCAAACGTTACTCAGTTGATGATTCCTTAGTGTAAACTGTTTCTTTAAAACGCCCCCAAATAAAATAATCAATATGGTTTAAATCAGAGGCTCTCGCTGGCCAACCTGTTAATACACTTTCATTAATTATTTTGGGTGTCTTTTGTTAATTTTATTTTTAAGTTTTTTCGGAGTTTTCACTATTTAAAAATGTTCTAATGGCTATACGAATTTGAAATGTGTTTCATGTAACTAACGTAGATCAAGGTTAACATTATGTTCACATTCTCGTTGGAAAATTGAAATTTTTTCTCATAAACTGAAATTTTAGTAAAAAAAAACAAGAAAGAAGTATTTACATTAGTCATAAATAAAAATTTCCTGCTTTATCTAGTTTCCATATTTCAAAAGTATTTGTGCCTAATTTTAGGTCAATATGTAGTTTTAGTACAGTTGTGCTTTTTGTAAATAGTGGTAGGAAATTCCTCAAAAATCACACAGTTTTCAAACTGCTAACTTTCGGATAACCCTATATCGTGTTCAAGGATTGATAGTGACATCCCCTGTAACCACGATCGAAACTGGTATCTCAATTCTCATTTAGCTAGCCATATTAATTATCTACCCCGTAATATACTATGTTAGACATATCTTTTCTGGTGCCGTTGCTCCTAATTCAACTTCCTTTTCCCAATTTACAAACATTTTAAGTCTTATCCTTTAATACCAGCCCACACGATTAAGTCGCAGCTTGACATTATGAAATGGAATTAAAATAATCCCGTTAACATTCGCTCACAAACTTGAATTAGGCATAAAACTTATATATATATATATACACTGGTACCTTTATTTGTTATCCGACTTCAACCGTATTGGATGTGTATCAATGATTTGTGGTAGGATAATCTTGACTGAAACAAACATTATTTTCAATCGTGGTTACATCATTATCAACGAAAGATGAGGTTCATTTTTCGAGAAGTAATATTAGGTGAGTATGTAAATATATTTACTGGAAATTATGTAACTTAATATTATCGTTCAGCTTGGTTTAGCGCCCATGTGAACGAGTTTCGCGAATTTCAAAATAGTCTGAAATTTGGAGTGTGAGGTTCAAAGCATGCTGAATAATGATATTGAATTACTTCTGGACAAATAGACCCGTATTATTCTTAGAAACAGCAACGTCTTGCCAGACGATTTATGATCCTTAAGTTATTCTAGATCTAGTTGACCTCTGCTTGCTGTATAGCAAGCAGCAACACGCCATCTGTCGCCGTTACAGTCTCACCGAAACTCTTTCCCATCAGCTCCTTGGTGACGCTAACCTAACATTTGGGATGGCGTCCTCTTTTCCTCTTACCATTGCCTGTTTTTCCCAGAACTGTTCTATATTGTTCTTTCTAAGTCAAAAAATGAGAGAATTTGGAAGAATACGATGCTAGAAAGTAGCTCGTGGAGAGAAAATCAGATCTGATCTTTGTGCCTCTCATGATACATCTCTCACGACAAATTTTGCCCAAATGACAAGTTACCGATTTTGCCATCTGTATTCTTCGCTCTCATATTCACAGTCGCCAATATTGTCCACAAGGGCTCCAAAGTGTACCATCTTGTTTACTACCTCACAGTCACCTACCCTTAACGAGTCTGGGTGGCTATCATTTGCTTGTAGACCAAGCAAATTTTGGTTTTGTTGTAATTTACATTTAAACCTTAATCAGTGCTTTTTGTCTGAATTTTGTCCAACATGCTTATGAGCTTACTTTCCTTTGCTGCAAGTCTGAAGTTAGAAATCGTGGTTCCTATAGCTACTTCGCCCCGCCAGTTTTGCAGCGCAGGTCGCATCACGTGTTCATTATAGATATTAAAGAGTATTAGTGACCGAACACAGCCCTCTCTGACATCTTCGCCAACTTTACATTTGTTGTTGTTGTCTACTTAAAACGTGCAATGGGCTCATTTAGTGATATCTACTTTATAATTTATTTTTGCGTTTTCCGTAAGTGTTTAACCCTTTAAGTATATAGTAAAAAAAATAGGCCGCTAGCGTTAATATTAACTTTAATATTTGATTTCGATTTCGTAACATATTTGAAAGGGCTAACGGCGCGGAGCGAGCATCTGTGATGTCACACCACTCCACTAGTTCTGTGAATTATGTGGTTATATTCAGTTTAAGAGATTTTGTTGAACACTGTGCGGTTGCGGGGTTATTTTACGTTATGTAACTTATTTTATGCTGTAATTTTTTATACATAAAAATATGTGTTCTCTAGAAAATGGATACGTTAAGGCTGATTCCAACATTTTGCCGTTTTAATAATAATAAAGAATAGATAAGTGCTAAAATGAGTCACTTTTGGGCTAAGTTTTCTCGAAATCCTGACGTGATGGCGCAAAACGGACTACGGCATCGTGTTCAGCACGTCAAAAACCTTCGGGGTACGGTAATGGAATCCTATTGGTCGGACATTTTTTTTTTTTTTTGTAAACCTATGGAATCTATTACACTAGACTTGATCCTCACAACAATACTTCGTCCTTTTATTACTAACAAATGTCTCTAAGTGCGTAGACTTTGCTGCCACAAATTCCTAATACTTTCATCACTTGGTAATGAAATAAATATTTTATTGGGGGTAGTTTTATTGGGAGTAGACACTGTACTTTTACAGTCTGGGACTATACAATATTTATATAACCTTTTCTTTTGTATCCACGTTAATAACAAAATGCAGAACACTTAAAAGATATGAACAAAATTAGCACGTCCGTCGTGCGTGCTGTATGAAACTTTATGGGAACAGGTGAGCGGTCGACCGCCAGGAGTGGTGTGACGTCACATTGCGTTTTCGCGCATTATTTATTTTGAGAGAGAAGCACTTGAAAAAAAATAGCATTTTGCACATTTACTACAACGTGTACTTTCGAAATATGAATTTTAAAAAAATGCTAAATGAGCCCATTTTGTTGTAATCAAAATGATACCAACGGTCATTGATACCGATTCGAATGTTGTTGAAGTCAGATAACCAATAACTGATATGGTGAGGGGCCATTAAATATAGGACAGGCTGTATACAGAATATATTATTTTTTGGTTATTTATTTAATAAAATATTATTCTTTTCTGCGTAATAATAATACATTGATTCTTAGGAATAACCTAATGTTAGCGTGAGGTTAGATGAACGAATTTTTCTAATTTTCAGTGGCAGTTTGTCAGGTTAGGGGGTATCTAATCATGAAAGTAATAGGAAGGAGATAGACTTGACTTGACAAAAATTAATACATTATAAAATATAGGTAATAATACGCAAATAAAATTGGTAGAAATAAATTTTAAGTGTGCTGAGTGTGATTTAAAATTCACGCATGTTAAGAAAGGCGGCGAAACATCATGTTGTTGTTATGTTAAACAGTCTTTATTAAGTTTTGTCAGGTTACATTATATATATATATATACATATAAACATTGCATTCTATAATTATTACTATTTTTATTATTTTCTTTAGCAATAAAGAAAAGAACAAATGTAAATGCATACACATAAAACCCTGTACGACAATATTACATTCAATGACACTAATTTGCCACGTAAGCTCAAAAGAGTTTGTCTGTGGCAAAATATACATACATTTTTAATATAAATATAAATTGTGTGTGTGCTTTATCTAAAATTTATTTTATACGTAATTGTGTACTTTAAATTTACTGCAATATTAATTCAAATTATAATTAATTACAAAATAAAGAGGTTTTTTTTCCATTTCAAATACTTAACAAAACAAAAACTATAGAAAAAAGAATCATCAGAAAAAAAGAATAATCAGAATAATCAAAATCGCCAGAACCTTCTGCAAAGCATTAAATATAAGAAAATAGTCTGTCTATTGTATTTCTATTTTCCTTTACCCATATTTTTATTTTCCAAATAAATTGTTTGTATGTAAAATTACTGTAATTTTTAAGATTTTGTGGTAGTATATTATGAATTTTAGCAGAAAAATAGATAAAATTCTTTTGTCATATTCACTGTTAAATTCCGCAGAGACTTGGCGAGAAGCACACTTCAGCTTATTTAGGTCTTCAAACTTATTTCACGTTTTTAAGACAGCATTTGTGACAATGCACTGGTAAAAAAAATAGACCAGCCTTTCTATGCCAAGAGATGATGCACTTTTGATCATATCTGGTAACGTTCTTGCTCTATGTTATGCAGGTAATCTTATTAAAGACCAACCCAGTGGACCTAGTCTGTGTTTCGGAGCGCGCCCTACAGCAAAGAGAGGCCAACTAGAATAATTTATAGAAAAAATGCTTACAATCTGCTGATTTTAAGTCATTGAAGGGGTAGTACAGTAAGTGAAGCAGTAAAAATGGTAAAATTCCCGGCCCGAAAAAGATGAAAGGAATTTTCCTAATTTTTTTGCAATATGCTTTATAAAATACGTACATCAAAATCTATTTGTCGTATTACCTGCTTTTTATTTTAAGGGTGGAAACAACTCCTAAAAACTGAAAAATTAATAACTCTTCTAATTTTACGAATAAATTAACGAAAATCCATATACTTATGTTTTTGAGGTCGCTGAATATGACTGTGAGGTCAGAACTTATGAGACGAAAATATTGAGAGTTGAAATCACCCTTAAATACTGAAAAAATAATGTCTTCTAATTTTACGAATATAATCACGGAAATCAATGTACTTGTGTTATTGAGGTAGCTGAATATGATTATGAAAAACATAGAAAAGACGAAAATATTAGTTGAGACCAGCCTTAAATACTGAAAAATTAATAATTCTTCTAATGTTACAAATAAATTCAGGAAAGTCCATGTACTTATGTTTTTTAGGTCTCTGAATATGATTATGAGGTCTAAATTTATATAATGATGGATTAAAAATGATCAAAAAAGAGTATAATAGTAGTATGTCTAATTTTATTAAAAATACAGATTGTTATAAATAAATCAAATGAATACAATTAAATAAACTAATTAAATAACATTTCTAATCTGCAATCTAAACATGTTAAAGTGCAATGCAACCCGCTTTTTCTGCGTATTCTTCGAAAAAATAGACGGCTATTGCTCGTTTCTCTACCTACTATAGACATTTAAAATGCGCGTACAAACTAAAAAGTTTCAACATTATTTCAAACTGTCTGGAACAGTTTGTCGTAGGAAAAAAAAATAAACACTTCTTCGTTTTTTTATAAGCTTCATTTCATTCTTATATGATGTTTTTATCAATCTTATAGTTTCTGAGATATTTCAATTTTAAATACATAATTTTCTTACGTATGCCCTAAAGCGCCGTTTTTAAACCTTTATATCTCTGGAACAGTTTGTCGTAGGAAAATTAAAAAAAAAAACAACTAGTCGTTTTTTTTATTAGCTTCATTTTTGTACTCTTACCATTTTTTATAAAAAAATATTTTCTGAACAATTTCCAAAAACCCGATTTATTTAAAAAAATTATGAAAATTCTCATTATTGAAAATAGGTATACAGAATGAAAAATATATTTTTTTAAATTTTAAAAAAATTGAGCATGTTAGTAATAGGTAATATGCATTAACAATATCTAGAAGGATTTTTAAAAATATTGAATTAATAAGAAATTAGAGCAATAAGACTAAAAAAAACGACGCCTAAATTTTTAAATGTTCTACTTTTTTTGTTTGTAACTTTTTTGGTTTTCATTATAAAAGGTCGTAAATCCGTCTCAATCTAAAGAAAATCGTAATACCTTAATTTTTACAGGAATAAACATTTTTCTCATAGTTGTAGATTTTCAGTAATTTTAGATTTTAACGTCGTATATTTTTTCTGGACATTTCGTCACCGTTTTGAAAATGCCAGATTTCCAAAAATAAACGTCGGAGAAAAAAAAGAGAAAACCATTCGATTTGTTTTCGTAAAAGCTTTAATTTTGTACCCTTGCCTTTTTTATTAAAGTCCATATTTCTCGAGTAATTTACAAAAAAACGTCCAGGAATACTGATTTTAGGGGGTGAAAATTGCAATTTTCAGTTCGCAATATCTCGAAAAATATACATTTTAGTAAAAAAGAAGTGTATAAGATTTTTCTTTCTTATAATTTGATTCTCTATCAGAGTATATGTATTTTTGTTTTTTTCTTTTTTCGACCACTCCTAAGGGGTGGGAACCACCCCTAACCAAAAAGCATGAACAATGACAATATAGATTCTTATGTACATACTTTATGAAGCATTTTGAAGGAAAAAAATTGGCAATTCATTTCATCGTTTTCTGGCTGGGATTTAAAAGCTCTACTTACTGTACTAGAAGGGTTATTCTCAAGTTTTAGACCTTACTGGCGGCTTGCAGAATAAAAATGCAATCTCTTCTAAGACTAACGATTACAAACAATGATTTAGTTAAAATTAACCCTAATTGATCCTGGTAATATTTTACTACAATCGATAATCTCCCAATTTATTGCATTCGTGTTTAGATTATCAACTTCAGTGCATCGTTTAAAATAAACTCAAGATTATCAAGGGCGATACATTCGGATTTGGGAAATTTACAGCACATATGCATATAACGGTATAAATCTTCATTTGCGTGGCAAAATGCATTCAGGTAATCCCAGTGAATTGTTGCGGAATCCTTTCAAATTCCCGTATCAGAATTTAATTAGTGAGCTTTGTGTCATACATGCAGACATTATTGAGAATATTACATTCACTCAGGTAATGATTAATTATGGTAACCGGCATTTAATCATTATACACTAAAAAGTCATAATTCGCATTTTAACGATTTTAGTTTAGCAATATGAACAGTTTATAGAAGTATAGAATTTCAGTTATCTAATTTGTAAATTAACCAAAACATTTCAGTTTGGAGTGAGTGCAGTAGAATGATCATTACGCAGAACTAGCTTTCAATGTATCATGAGTAATATTATTATTTCTAAAATTTTTTAAAACAGAATAATATTATTTACAGTGTGTCTCACTTTTCACCACTACACTACACCCAATATCTCGGCCATTTGTTGATCGATATAGATCAAATTTGGTATACTTCTTTTCTTTGAGATTGTGATTAAAAAGTTACTTATATTTTTTTTTTCTAAATTAAATACGAAATTGGCAAAAATTAGAAATTTATATTAGCGATTGAGGTAGGGTTTTTGTTTTTACTGAATCTTATTCGGCACGACCTAGTATATACTATATGCTTCTTCCTTTTAAATATTTATCAACCGAATTTATTATCTAAATAAAAGTTTTTTTTGTTATATTTTAATGACTTCAAATAGCTATCTAGGCCGTTGACATGGAAACGAAGGTGAATGTGAAATATGAAATATGAAAATTTTAACTTCGGAATAATGTCATATTGAACGGATTTCTTTCATTTTTGGTAGTATAATAGTAAATGCTTCACAGAAAAGTTTCTATATTGTGCGGGGGCTTGCTAATTTATAGGGGGTGGATGCCACCCCCTCTCAAGGGGTGGCACTTAAAAAATATATATATTTATTGGAGCTGAAATAGAATCAAATTTTAAGAAGAAAAGGTTCTATGCAATTTTTCACATAAATTTAAAAAAAAAAGATATTTCCAAACGGCTTTCGTCAAGTATCTCGAAAAGTATTACTTTATCGAAAAAATGTTAAAGACCAATTACAGAAAGTATACACTGGGAATCAGTTCTATTTTTTGTTTATTGATATAGGATAAATAATTTCGGAGATATTTAAGTTTATATTTGGTATCCAAGTGTTTCGAAATTACCTAAAGGTCAAAATGCATTTTTTTCTAAAGCAAGTGCTTTAAATCAGCAAAAAAATTTGAGCATCTAGGTAATGGGTAAAAACTATATTTGAGATAATGTTTTTAAATTACTGGCTAATTAGAGTAACAAAATGGCGACCTTTTTATATAAAAAAATATAAATACGCACATTTTTATATCATAACTTCTTTATTTCTTATGCTACAGGAACGAGTAAAAAGTAATTTGAAAGCGTAATTAATTATCTTTAATTTCATTTATTAGCATGTGAAATGTACACAATGTCACAATTTCTGAGATATTTAACATTCAAACTGCATTTTTCGTCTTATAAACGTTCGGACGCCATTTGTAAACTTTCATATCTCCGAAACTATTAAATCTATGTAAATAAATAGGCAAGTAAAATTCATTATCAGTTTATGAGCTTTATTTTTGGTCTCTACCCATTTTTCAATAAAACTAATAATTATTGAGATATTTGGAAGAGGAAAAAAGAATTACGTTTTATCGAAAGTACCTTTATAGTTTAAACTGTATTTTCTTCTAAAGCAAGTGCTGTATACAAACCAAAAAATTTGAGCTCTGCGTCATGCTATATATTAATGAGAAACAGTGTTTGAAATTCCTTTTTTTAATTACTGGCTAATTACAGTAACAAAATGGCGACGTTATTAATAAAAAAATGTGTAGACGCACATTGCTTGGGTCATAACTTCTTTGTTTTTTATGCTACGGAAAAAAATAAAAAACAGTTGAAAGCTTAATTAATAACCTATTATTCTACTTATTAGCATCCTTGACGTAGGTGTCACAGTTTCTGAGATATTTAACTCTCATTCTAAATAATTATCTTATGAACACTTGGATACCAAATGTAAACTTAAATATCTCCGAAATTATTAATTCTACATCAATAAACTAAAAATATAATTAATTCCCAGTTTGTATTTTCTGTAATTGGTCTCTAACATTTTTTCGATAAAGTGATACTTTTCGAGATACTTGACGAAATCCGTTTGGTAATACCTTTTTTTAAGTTAAAATCGCAATTTTGAAGTCGAACTTAAAAACATCAATTTATGTGAAAAATTGCATAGAGCTTTTTCTTCTTAAAATTTGATTTTATTTCAGCTCCAATAAATATATATTTTTTTAAGTGCCACTCCCTGTGAATTGGCAAGCTCCCGCACAATATAGAAACTTTTCTGTGAAGCATTTACTATGATACTGCCAAAAATGAACGAAATCCGTTCAATATGACATTATTCCGAAGTTTTGCATATTTTTTACCTTTGTACAGGTACTGTACTAGTAAAGTAAAGTAATTATCTCTTAAACGTAATAAACAAAATTTTTAAAACCTTTGAAAAACCTTTCAAAACGATGTATCTACTAATTTTTTGTCAATTTAATCAAACAAAACAAAAACCACTTCTACCTGATAAATCTGAAGCACAAGTCTACACAAGTTGTATTTAATATTTTTTTAAATATGTCATAAAACAATGCGTTACAACCTTCGAAAAAGGTAAGAAGATAACAAAGTATCTTTCCTATTTTCTTTACGACAAAATACTAATTTAGTCTCACTAGCATACCCTGACAAGCTACCATTGATTTTTAACACAAATATTTCAAAAATTTATAAAGACGGTTTTATTTAATTTAGAAACGCGTATAACTCGAGAGATAATTTGTTACATTACATTTGTTACATTATTGTATAATGTAAATATACATTATTTAATGTAAATACGAATGAAAGTTTACTTTTACTTTACTAAGCTCCACCACTGAAGCCACAATTATGTGGCAGGGTATTAGTTCGCATTTAAGTACATAATATACACTAAAAGTGCTTTAGTATCAGTATGAACTGGTAATAAAATTACTGTATTAAGTTTGTTTACAAACTAAAATCCATGAAAATTACAAGGCAATTTTGTATTGAGATAGGTTTAATCAGGCAAATTTATTGAATTTCACATATAGCTCCAAACTAATCCTGAAGTTTATGGATACAATAGACTACTGCAAAGTCGAAACAATAGACATGGAATTTGCCTCAAAATTACACCAAATACGACCCAATTAATATCATTAAGCGTCATTATTACAGTTCAATGATTGAACTATATTTGTTAAATAAATTTCTTGTTAATAATTGATTGTTACCCACATGTAATAATGACAAAGGCTCATAAATGTAAAATTTATTATCGGAAGTCAGCAACCACAAATTCGATCATAGGGTATGCGTTCGAAGATAAAGTTTTGAAAAAATTCTTGACCTGGTAGAGGGCGCCACTTTGTCAGCCATTGCAAAAAAGCAAAAAAAAATTCCTAAAATTTTTACGTTTTGCATTTATTGGCTCATTTTTTTGCATTTCTTAATTATTTTCAAACCAATGAAAAGCGTATTCTTTCTAGATTCAGGTGCCCAAATATTCTCGAAATTGTTGTTAACAAATGCTATAGAAATTGTTTAAACAAAACGTACCCGAAAAATGCAGTGTAAATATCAGCATCGAGGCATTTTAAAACTAGTGCAAATAGATGCATACTTCTCTGATATTAAATCTGCAAAAAATAGTGGAGAAATCTTTAGGGAAAGAATTATCTACATTCTTTATTGTTGTAAAAGATACGATTATTTTTGTTGTATTATTTACGGTTGTTTTCGTTGCATGTTTTGGATATGAACAATGTACGCGCACACTCGCGCACTTCAGTTCGAAGCTAGAGCTACAGATATTTTTGTATTATCACTATATTTTGTACTTAAACGAATTACTATCCACGAATTATGAAGAAAAATATAAGTGCGCTAATGAATTTGTATAATTTATTTTTGTGTACTTGTGCTCTGACTAGCTATGATACAGTTAGCTTTCTATTTAAGCAACGAATATCCAACGTTGTAAAATAAGTAATTGTGTATTAAGATCGCAAAGTGCCACATTGTCACTCGATACTGTAAGTCAAACACTTGAAAGCAACAATGGCACTTTGCACTCAAATTGCACATGATGATAAACAGACGAACAAAACACAGTCGCTGTCGGTTTAAGTTGTATTAATTATTATAAAGTTCGTCTTCTTCATATAAATAAATTAGGTAATTAATTGTTACTCTTACATCAACTCTCGTTATGTAAACAACAGTTTTGGGGCATTGTTATTTCATAGAAGTACATTGTCAATTTGGTGATCAAGCTTGTTTAAGTGCAGATGCACTGAAGCGTGCGACAAAGTGACATTATTCACAGCTGCATGATAAGCGTCAACTTTGCACTTGTGAGCAAAAAAAACAATTTATTCGTCGATTTTAGATGATAGTTATTTATATACCAAGGATCGTAAGTGCACTTTTTTTTGGTCGAGAATGCATTTTGAAATCCGGGGCCCGTAGAGCTGAGGTTTGCAAGTATTCTGGATCAAAAGCTCGTACTGTATGACCCGCGGTGCATATTATATTTTTCGTCTTGCCCATGGATCATTAAACTAGAAAAAACTTGCGAAAAACTAGTGGAAAATTATAATTATTTGAGTAAGATTGCGATACTTGGATTATCCAACTGTCAATAAGATAAAGACGCGGCTTATATTCAAATGACAACTACTGTCACGATAAATTAAATAATAGTATTATAATAATAGCTTTAAACATTTTTGAAAATAATGTCAGATATAGTGATATAGAAGATATAGCAAATAAGGCTTGTCTGGATTTATTATTTTATTTACCATTTTATTTATATTCATCAATTTACTTAGTTTCCCTAGGTACGTTATGAAAAATAACGACCCGTTGCCAATGGCAACAAGTATTTGGTACATAAAGCATCACTTACGATCGACGAAACAATAGAATTAAAGTATACTTACTAGAGTATACTGACGAAAAAATGTTTATCTATAATCGACGTATACAGTGGGCTTTTTTGCTCACATTTTGAAAGCGCAAAGTTGACATTTGCCGAAGAGCTATGCATAATGTCACTTTACTGCTCATCTCCCATGAAAACGAGCGGCAAAGTACTTTTATGCTCGCTGGAGTGCACCTGTCCTTACACAAGTTTGGTGGGAACATTGACAATGTATTTTTATGAAATAATAATGCCACAAAAATGTTGTTAATATAATGAGAGTTGATGTAAGAGTAACAATTAATTACCTAATTTATTTATACGAAGAATACGAACTTTATAATAATTAATAAAACTTAAATAAATTGACAGCTTTTGTGTTTTGTTCGTCTGTTTATTTTGATCACATACATAAGGCATATTCATAAAATGTTGACGAATCACCATTTACATCTATAATTCAACTTTGTTACTCCTTTTATCTTGATATTTTCCAATGATTGTAGATAAAATCATGTGTGTAATTCGAGAGCAAAGTGTCATTAATGCTCTCGAATGTTTAACGAGCTCCGCTTCGCATCGCGCGTCAACTTACACTATTGACAATGACACACTTTGCATTTTTTAATATACAAATAGCTATTAACGTTTACAGGAGATAAAGAGCTACAACGTTATTAAATTGATGTTAAAATGGCATCAATGATTTAATTCGTTTTGAAAATTAGGCTGAATATTTTGTCGGAATTTTGTATGGTAAGCTTACTGAGAATTTTTTGTATTAACACATTTAATATCTGTTTATCAAATAATTCTTTGGAGAAGTACAACTGCGATAAATTCTGAAACTTCCCATGAAATTTATTTTGGTTGCGACTTGAAGAATAATGTGTTTATTCCTATATCAATAACTATAAATGTTCAGCCCAATGTAATTTATGAAAAACTAGAAAATAAAATAATTAAAATTAAATAATAATAATAATATTAATTAATGCACAAATTTCATGTAATTGCACATTGTTTTCTATACCTCATAAATTTTTGGAGTTATAATTTATAATATAATAATTTTTGGCCTCAAGTAAATTAATTCTTGAATGTCCCTGTTTCTTTTTGATAGTAACAAATAAAGATATGTACGTATGAGTAATAAGCCTAATAAAAATATCCTCTAAATGTTTTGCAATCACAGTATATTGGAGGGGCATGCGAGTTGTGCACTTATAAACTCAAAACGGTAGCGGAAAACAACATAGCTGCGTATAAAAATAGTCATATAACAATAAAGCAATGTATAGTAGATCATTCTTTCATTATAAATTGCTCCATTTCTTTTTGTACAGATTTCATATCACAAAAGTATTCATATATCTGTAATAATTTTACAGTACACTTTCCAGGTACACTTTGTTTATTTATACAATTCCCTAGCATTTAGAATAAGCTTTCCACTGGTTTAAAAATTATTTATAAGCGTTAAAAACCAAGCCTGTAAATTCGGTGTAGACCTAAAATTAGTTACCAGTAGTACAAAAAAATTGGAAAAATATTTTTACGCTTTTTTGCAATCGCGGACAGAATAAGATCCTCTATATATAGATGTGAAAGATAATTTCAGAAAATGTACATATTTTTACAAAACTTTATCATTAAGTGCACACCCTGACATTTTAGAAGCATTTTTCAAGAAGCTAAATTCCCGACTATTATATAGTTCACACGAATTATAATATATTGTTGTCCCAAATAGTTATTATAAACTGGTCTCATTTTTGTCGCAGTATGAACTTCGTCTAGCAGCATCTGACAACTTAAAGGAGAACTACACCACAGTAGTAATTCACGTGAAAGATGTCAACGATAATCCACCTGTGTTCGAGAGACCCACATACAGGACGCAAATTACAGAGGAAGATGATAGAAATCTACCGAAAAGCGTTTTAAGGGCGAGTGTCTCGCATGATTGTTATCTGTTTTGTTGTTGTTTTTAATTTACAGAATCCCCGTAGGACCAGGCACTGGCTTCCCAGTAATTTGCATGGCAAATTCTCCGAATGAAGTTCGAGTTGGGTATATGAATACAGCAATAAATGATAGATAATATCAGTTTCGTAAATTGTATAACATTATAATGGTCTGGGATGTTTATAATAGTGCATTTTGTTAGTATTTTGATAGTTGATATTTAGATACCAACATGAAATATCACACATGCTATCTCTATTATGATTGTATTCTTAACCTAGCCGAGACACAATATCATATCAGCTCCTGGGACGCAGGAGAGATAGAGAAACGGGATGTTTTATCAAAATGTATTTTAAACAAAAACTATTAATTGTTAAATTATCTATAATAAAGGTTATTATCATTTTTTTATATAATGAGTCAGGTGAGAAAAGTACAATACAATTGTGTTTAACTGTTAAACGGTAAAATATAGCAGTAGATTTGCAGAAAGGTTGTGGATGATGTCTCCTGGAGACTAATTATTATCAATTTCAATGTAAAACCATATTTTGCACATCGTTATTGAGAACAAATATTTGAAAGATTGACGACTCTAAACGCGATATTGACATTGGTAACACAGCCTTAACGTTGCCTATTAGATAATTTGACCAATTATTATTTGCTGTCGAGTTTGCTGTTTACAAATTTAATGTTATATTTTCATCTACATTTACGAAACAATTGTTTGCTTCACATTGAATAAGAAATCTCATTTTAATTTGCAGAAGTTACAGTATTTAATGTACATATTGTCCACCAAAGGAACATAGTAATGCAAAAGTGACAACACATACTGCTCATAGTTACTGTTTTTTGATTCGCGGTAGCAGCAGATCAGCTCAGAACTATCTGTTGAAATTTCTGGAATAGTTGTCTACGGTAGTTCCAAGGAGTAAATCCAAGATATGTAATTTGGATTTAGCATTCAAGGTACTGTTTCTAAATCGTTGACTGCAAAATCTGACGCTTGGTATAGGCGTCTTGTTTTGGCATATTCACGATTAATCGTTTTTTTTTGTGTGTGTTCAGTTAGTATCTTGTGGCATTAATTCGAATTGTTTGTGGTGGTTGTGGTGTCATAGAAAAGTATTGCAAACCATTCAGTTATGGCGAAATCTCTGTCATTTATCTTTTTACTGTTCTACAGGCAGTTAAAGATATATTCAATGCTTTAGTCTTACCATAAATCTCTGACGCGGAGACGATTCCCGTGATTGCGTGAAAGATAAGTAAATCTGAGTTTTAGATATTGTTTTAGAATGCGGTCAACGAAAAAATGCCTTGTTCTTTCCACTTCTAAATTTAAACCAGAGAGCAAGTCCAGTGATGATTTATCTCCAAAAAATAGTAAATTACTACTAAGCCAGAATCAACTGTAACAATGGGAACGTTCTTGTATACAGACTCGACACGGTTTTTCACGTGTAAGAAGAGTCTACTAGAGGCTTCTTCAAGATTGCATGATGCAACGCTTCACCGCTCAAGGGTTCATACCAGTGGAGAAGATTTCATCTTTATCAATGCTTACTTGTAACATTCTACCTGTTTTTGATATCACTCTTGCAAGAAAATGAAAGAGTAGTCTATCATCAAGGGAATGCTGTATATTTTTGGGAAAGATACGCTTGGATTAATAAGAATTCTTTTTCCAGATCTCTCTTTTCTCGGATATCAGATTTAATAATCTCACCAGATATCGATCAAAAATCATGTTGTCAAACTTCTGAAGACAATGTTTCTTTGACGGAAGATTTTTGATGAATTAAGATGCAACCAGTGGACAAAACGTACGCTGTCTACAACACAAGTTGTACAATGAAGGAATCACACCCACTTTCACTTAGTCCGGATGCTATTCAGTTCATAATACGATTTGTTGGATGGTTGTCGAAGCTTTCCAAACTGATTGATGGTAGATATAATTGGTTGTCATGTGCAAATGATGTAACTATGCCAACACGATCTGTGCTGCCATGTTTTGTGAAATATTGTCATATTTCACTGTGTTTAATTACAGTTTAGTAAATTCAGGCCTACTCTAATTAAAATTTTTGGAATCTCAAAAAATGTGTCTTTCCGATTTGTATGACACCTCCTGAGCACAAAGGTGAAGAAAATTAGCAAAAAAGCATAGCGTTTTTGACTATTTTTAATGTATGATTTTTTGGTCTATGGGCTCATCCTACACGGGAAATGATAATAACCTGTTTACCTTTTTCTTTTTAGATGTTTCTTGTTTAGAACATTTCTGTACAAAACGTGTCGTTTTTTAAACAAATCCAGAAAACCAATTTCCGATATATTTTGCCCTCTTTCCCTGTACCCCTGGGGATGGGTCATGATAGAGATAGTCTGCGTGAAATTTTACGCGGATATACAACCATGAACTATCTTCGGCGAGTATAACACACTATAATGTAGAATCCATGTATTCTACATCTTCAACACGCAAAACAAGTTACTTCTCTACAACAAATTATTTTACATTGTTACTCCAAAAAAATTTATTATATTAACCGCATTTTGGGATTATCCTAAAGTACGTTTATTACATTTTCAACAGCATCGGAACAAAGAACCATAACGACTATCGTTCAGTAGAGAACATTTAAAACAGGAAATTAAAGCACCATTATGTTATATCAAAATATTGAAAAATAGATTGTTTGGCTAAAGGCTAGAGGTAATATGAGGGCAAGCAAAATAACTGTTGTTCATTTTACGTGGTAGAATATATTATGCTGTTGTAGAATTTAAGCAGTCAAAGATTTTTGTAAAGTGGTATATTGCCGTATCTCCGCTTATTAATTGGCTTAATTTCTGTAAGAACTAAAAACATACGTAACTAATAATATACAGGGTGCCCGGCACTATGGGGCAATACTTCGGGAACGTATAGTTTGGGTCAAAATAACACTAAAAGTACCTATAATTTTTTTTCTTAGGGCGCCCTCCCTACTGAGATACTACCCTTTAAGGGTTACATATTCAAGAATGCTTTTTGCCTATTACTTCGAAACCATTCTATCGATTTCAATAAAATTTGGACTGTGTACATACTAAATGAGTGTCTTTATTCCAGAAATATGGCGCCTTTCGTATCTTGTCTAGGAAGCCAGAGGTGGTGAACACCCCCCAATGCTTTTTACCCCTAAATTTTGACATTGATTAATTTTTGATTAGGGTCACATTCTTAAATTCCTTAAACAATTTTCTAAAAGAAGATATTCTTGTTTTTGACATCGATAAAGCGATCCGATTTAAACTCTTAATTAGGTAATTTTTAATAACAATATATTTATTCTGCAACACAACTGTATTTATAACTATATTTTGTGTGGAATCTAACTTAGCTCACACTAAACTAAACTATGCAATCTGTCTCTGGTCTCCTAGCTTAAAAAATATAAACATATTACTAATGTTCGATAACAGTTTCTTATTCTTTTGTTTATAACACACTAAATTTTTGAAAGAAAAGAAAAAATCTAATGGGTTTAGATCAGGAGAACGAGGAGGCCACGGTACTGGACCTCCTCGGCCAATCCATCGGTGGGGAAATTTTTTATCTAAATATTCCCTGACTGTGATGCTGAAATGAGGAGGAGCTCCATCATGCATGTACGTCATGTTTCTTATAGTTGCTAATGGCAGCATTCCATTAAACTACCTAGATTTTCTTGTAGAAACCTTAAGTAAGTTTCCCCATTTAACCGGTTTTCCAAAACAAATGTCACTATTAAATAATTTCCAATTATTCCTACCCAAACGTTAATTTGGAATTGTCGTTGGTGATGAGTTTGAATAATTGCATAAGGATTTTCATCGTTCCAAATATGTAGATTGTGAGAATTTATTACACCATCCCTGCGAAATTCTGCTTCATCCGTGAACAAAACACTACCAATAAACTTGCGGCCTGTTGCTTTTGCAGGAACCAATTAGCATATTGAACTCGAACAGGGTAGTCGTCCGAGGACATTGCATGAACTTTCTGGATGTGGAAAGGATGGAGAAGCTTTTCTTTCAAAATTCTGTCACCGACTTCGAAGCGTTAAATTGCGCTGAGAGCTTCCTAATGCTTATTGATGAGTCTTCTGGAACAGCATCTAATACAGCTTCTTCTAGTACAATTCTACGAACAGTTCTAAGACCACCTTCACCTCCTCGTTTCGGTTCCACACTCCCTAAAAATTAATAGGATTATTTTTTTACATAGTTATTTATTCTTTAATTTTTATTATTTTGTTTTTTTATTGCTAAGATGGATATCTCGTACTCGATGGTTTACCCGTTCAAAAGTTTTCCTGTTTGGAATAACTCTGTTAGGAAAGTGTTCACCATAAACCCGTCTGGTTTCCGAACCATTACCGGTGGCAAGTCCGTACATAAGTTGCATGTCGGCATATTCATCAGATGAAAAATTTGCCATATCACAGAACTTTACAACTTACTTATTACTTGCTACTCAAATTTGACGTTTAAATTTATTCAATTGTTTTCTCACAGGTATCATGCGGTAGTTTATATTGTTAGTATTCCTTAATCCCTTATCAGTAAAATCATTTTTTCTCGGATCGCTTTATCGATGTCAAACAAGAATATCTTTTTTTAGAAAATTGTTTGAGGAATTTAAAAATGTGACCTTAATTCTCAAAAATTAATTTATGTCAAAATTTGGGGGTTACTAGAAAAGATATGAAGGGCGGCGTATTTCTGGAATAAAGATACTCATTTAATATGTACACAGTCCAGATTTTATTAAAATCGATAGAACGGTTTGGAAGTAATTGGCGATAAACCTTCTTGAATATGTAACCTTTAAAGGTAATATCTCCGTAGGAGGGCGGCCTAAGAAAAAAAATTATAGGGTCGTTTAGTGTTATTTTGACCCAAACTATACGTTCCCGAAGTATTGCCCCATAGTTCCGGGACGTCCTGTATAATCGCTTTTAGGGCTACCCATAAAAGCAAGCAATTTGTTTTCCAACTTCAGTATTTCAATCCTTCGTTAATTTTAAAGTAAAGTTTAACCCGTTTTGCCTCATAATATATTATATGAGAGATAGTATATATAATGTAAATATAAAAGATAAAATAAATTACGGTAAAATAAATAACACATGGCGAGGATGTCCCTGGTCACAAATTTATTTCTTTTTATGCATAAACCCAACTCCGGCTTTATTGGACATGTTATACCCCTAGCACCATTATTTACAGCTTAATTTATTTATGATTTTTGTTTTGTTTGTTCCTGTTTTTTCGTTTTTTTTATTTTGTTGTGTTATTTGGTGCATGATTAGTACGAGCTAACCCTGGTAGCATCAGACAGCTTGAATGAAAATTACACCACAATAGTAATCCATGTAAAGGACGTTAATGACTTGCCGCCCAAGTTCAATTGTTCTGCATATAGTAGAGAGATAGATGAGGAATTCCCTGCCCCATACCCACTTCGACTGATACAGGTTAGATTTATTATACAGGGTAAATGAAATATTTACTTTGCAAACTTTTTTGTTGATTTCTCAGAAAATGTTGTCCTTGAATGAAGGTGATACATCTCCTAAAACAAAAGGATAAAAAGAAAATACAACCAAGAAAATATTTTCTGAAAAATCTGTGTTAAATTAGTTTTTAAATTGCTATGGTGTTTATTTTACCATGACAAAAACTTAGATAATGGTTTTTACTATTTGAATATGTGCACGGCAACTTACTGTAGATATTACGGATTTTAACAATTTTCAAATGCATCCCCACGGCCATTCCCGACATTTCCTGTGTTGACCGCGAGCTCGCGCTACACACGGGAAAGTAAGATGTGTTGCTCAGCAATACGCCAGATCTAATTAAAAAAATATAAAATTTTCGTTTTTTAGGACACCTTAAACTAAAAGAAACTATCAATTAGCGACTCATGTTTCACCCATCTACAGAAGGAGTTAGCTCCGTATTTTGAATTTAAGAAAAATATTTTTTTGCCTTCTGCCAATTGAATTTTTGATTTCAATTTGTATTTTGTTTAAAAAAATGTCGTTGTTTTACAACAACTTTCATCGCACAACCCCTAATGTTATCCCCGGATTCGGAATTTAAGGAATCGGTTTTCATTTACACTAACGCGATCATTAATTCATAAAATATAGTTTAGCCGTGAGCTTATTGACGTAAAAAAAGATTCACTGGCTGCCGGTCTATTACTTGATGATGAAAGGTTTAACATTTGATTTTCGCTCCGAAACGATTTAAGTAAAAACACCGCCTAGCTCATAGAATAACACGGCATAATCCCACTACAGCCATTCGTGACTAACGTGTTCCGAATTTTGGAGCTTATCTACTTTCCGTAGTTGCTTTGAGACTGACACGAAGAATTTGTTTTAATTCTATATTCAATTTCATGATGAAAAACATCTGTAGAAATAATAACCTGCTTTGTCTATATATTATATGGGCCAACTAGCCAAATTAAAGTATAATTTGGGGGTACTAATTTTCCTTCATACCGCAGTTATATGGGTGTACAGAAATAGCAAAAAACTATGATTGCCATCTGAAAGTGGTAGCTAATAAAAATGGTGGCCAATCCAAGATGGAGAATGTAGACGTTTAAAAAAACGACCGTATCTCTGTAAGGTATTGCCCGATTTCAGTGTTCTTTTTTTTAAATGATAGCTTAATAAGCTATATATAAGTAACCATTAATTAGTAAATCGCTGATTAGTGAAAAATATATTAGTTTTTACAGATAATTTGTCTGTTTATTATAAATTTTCTTAAAACGTAAACGTTTTAGAAAAAAATTTTTCAAACAAATATTGTAGCACAAACGATTAGCTTTAATTGGGTGCTTTACACTTGTGTGTTTGGGCAATGTGCACTGGAACAATGTTGTGTGATAAGAATAAGAGTATGTGCCAATTTCATAATCGAATTTAAAGTGAGCTTTTGATAAAATTACATTTGATTGTGATAGTAAGTGAGGGATCGGTCACAGTCAAATGTAGTCTTAATTAAAGCCAATTTTAAATTCGATTATGAAATTGACCTTTTGTCACGGAAAAAAATATGACCGACAATAATCAATACCGATATAAGTTTTATAATTTTTAATAATGAAAATTTTGATTCTTGCAGATTATACAGATTTTATAAACAATTGTTTATTATTTCTTTTGAAATATTTCTTCATGTTGTTTCAACTAAACTTTCACAAATCGTCTTCGCTGTCACTACATTCATATGGTTCATCAAAAAATACATCTTCTGTAGTTTCCTCGAGCTCATGCATATCTTCACATTTAGTCAGCTTACACACGCTGGTATATTTCAACTGATTCATCATATAAGTGCACGATGGTAGTTGGCATGACCTTGCACAAGAACAAAAGTTTCAAAACTGCCTCAGGTGCGGGTGCTTCCGTCATCCAGTTGATGCAGAGTATTCCAACATTGTCTATCATCCATCCATGATCTTCTGCTTCTGGAACATGAGGATAATTTTCCAGACATCGCTTCCAAATTGCTGCTTGATAGTTTGCACGCATAAAATGTTGGCAAAGACAGTCTTCACATGGAGGAAGTTGTGTTGATTCAACATCACCTTGTCTACTTCGGAAGATTTGGTATCTTAGGTCATTTATGCTCTCTGTTTTGGTATTTCTTGAATACAACTGACATGTAAACTTTTGGATCAAATAGCGCCCATTTCCACTTTAATTAAGGCTACATTTGACTGTGACAGATCCCTCACTTACTATCACAATCAAATGCAATTTTATCTAAAGCTTACTTTAAATTCGATTATGAAATTGGCCCATACTGTTATTTTTATCACACAGCATTGTTCCAGTGCACATTGTCCATACACACAAGTATAATACACCAGATTAAAGCTAATCGTTTGTGCTACAATATTTATTTGAAACATTTTTTTCTAAAACGTCTACGTTATAAGAAAATTTATGATTAACAAATTACCTGTAAAAACTAATGTATTTTTCACTTGTCAGCGCTTTACTAATTAATTGCTTATATGGCCGTGATATCGGACAATAACTTACAGAGATACGGTCGTTTTTTAAACGTTTACATCAACCATCTTGGATTGGTCACCATTTTTATTAGCTACCACTTTCAGATGGCAATCATAGTTTTTTGCATATAACTGCGGTATGAAGGAAAATTACTACCCCCAAATTATACAAATATCTTGGCTGGCCCATATACTAATAACATTAACTGTGGCCTGATTTACAATGAAAATCGCTTGCATTTATGTGGTGATATTTATTTATTGATTTATTTACTAAGTTTCAAAACTTTATCAGTTATTTCCGTCAAACGTCGAATGTTCTTATTTGACTGAGTTATATCGACGTACAGTATTTTCTTTGCGTCTTGTTTAGATCCATGATCGTTTGTTAAAGCCTTAATATTTTCTATATAATATTTGTTTTGGCCATAGACGATGATTAGGAAGATGGAGGATTAATTTGATGTTGGTGGATATGATGCAATCGAGAATCATTCTACTTCTTTAATACCAACAGATTTTGTGATAAATCGACAAATACGTCATCTATCGCTAACCTTATTCCTGAAATTAAAAAAGCTGTTTAAAATTGCATTCTACTGACGTCATGTATACCGAGCGATTCGTTCTGCTCTATGCAGTCTAATAACTTATCAGGGTTATTAAGATTTTCTTACTGCATAGGGTCGTTGGCCATTTTTTTAAAAATTTTATATTCAAGTACTTTACTAAATTTTATTTAAATTAAGAAACTTTGAATTCGCGCCTATCGCCACGTCAGATGTGAGAGCATGTGCAGTTAGATAAAGGAATAATCGACGGGCGTCGTTTGCTTTGCTTATTTGCTGTTAGTGTTAGTATCGATGTGAGTCATTGTCAAATTATTTTAAAGAAATACTGACCTCAAATTTTTAACATTTCGGGATTCGGCACTTAAATATTTCAAATTGTCTACATAAAACTCGTGTACCATATAAATGTCCACTATGGATAAATTCTCTGAAGTACCTTTTACAGAATTAGGTTCTATTATAAACAAATATTAAACACAAAATATAAACGTAAACAACAAATCAACAGAGCACTACTACCAACTGCAGAAAACTTTATTTTCATTTAAATCGTTTTTTTTTCATTGTTTTAATTTTCGAAATTGTAGCTGTAAACATATTCAAATAACTAATGTAGTGATGTATACAACTTTACGAAAGTGACTACGCTATACATTTTATTGAACTAAACCTTCGTGTCAAATTTAGCGAAAAATATTTATTTAAACCTCTGATAATAAAGAAACACTTCGATATTTATGTTTTTACGTGTCTTTTGCTATTATATGCAATTTTGTTTTTATTTAAACCGTTTTTTGCATTTGTTTAAAATTTTTGAAACAATAGTTACAAACAAATTCAAACAACTGTGGACATTTTACCAAACCAAAAACGGTAAACGAATTATGAAAGTAAGTAAATAAACCAACATTCATAAAGATAATGTTATACTTGAATTTGAAGCTGAGGTACGTTTATTCTTGCTTTTCAGTAAGGCGAAATATATTTGGTATAACAAACTGACATTTTGTCTTGATTTATGCTGGTGTTGTTTCCATATTATTACATTATATTTCTTAAATTATACAAAAATGTTTTATATTTTTTTGCAAGTTAGCAAATTATCGGAAAGTTTCTTTATGTCTAGTTTTACTCTAAGTTTCATTCCGAATAATTTGATTTTTTATTTTTTGCAACGCGATTACTAAGACTGGAGATAATAAGAAAAAAAGGAGAAAACTTTAATTTTGCAACATAAATCATTTATATGAAGCGTATTTAATCCAAAATTTCTCCTTGCTCCTGATGTCACACGGAAAACAAACAAAAAAAACACTGCAATTTATTTTGACTTCATTATTAATGCTGGTAGTTGATGAAATATCAAAATAAAAACACATACAGCGACTGATTTATAGTTTTCTTGCAAAACATAATGCTCATACTTTCCAATAAAAAAAAATCGTCTGCAGCTCTTCTACCAGGCCACTTCCATCCTCTCCAAAGTTAAACCCCGTGCGCACTGTAAATAAACACTCAATCAGAAACATACGGTGGAAAATCTGTAAGGTGTCAGCCCTTTAAGCTCAGCTACTAGTATTTAAGAATGACTAACTCATATATGTTGTTTTTATTTGACAATTTAATTAATAATCGCTAGCTATTGTTTCCAGCACGGTGTAGAAGTTTTATTCTGATTAGCCTGGTCGATCTAGAGAGGTGACGGTTTTTTATAAATTACCATGATCAAAAGAAAAAGTTTGTAATTACGTAAATTATATTAATGAAGTTTCCTTGGAATTATTATTCATTTCGAGGGAGTCCAAGTACCCAATGAATATTTATATGTTATTTAGCCTACTGTCTGGGTCAGTAAAATTATTCTGTAGAAATAATGTTTTATTAAAAGTTACAGCTGAATATCGAAAAATACAAAAGTCATTTCAAAGCGTGCCTAATTAATCAAATTTAACATACCCGATGCCTCTGGACATGTTAAATTCATTAAATATAAACAACAGTAAAGTTTGGGAAACGGCTATACAGTATGCAATCGTGTTTCATGCCTCTTGGTGTGTCCACTCTTTACCTGTGCTAGAGTACTGGTAGACGTCTTTATTGTAGGCGGTCGGTTAATAGCGCAATGCCAAACGAAGGACTTTCTGATACTGTAATATTTAAATTTAATACTAAAATGTATTGGTATTTATATTTTCAGTATACTTAGATATAATGCACAAAGTCATTAAAATATGGACGTTAACAGTTTTTTTCTTAGTGGAAGGATTACTAGGTAGTTTTACACATGTTATTGTTTATATTCTATTTTTCAGACATTAAACACTTGATATCCTTGGTAAATCATTGTTAATAAAATTAAACTTACAATTTTTTAGAGACGGGTACCGAGATCTTTCCATTTGAAAGTTTCCAGAATAAAATTTTGAGAAAAATGAAAGTGTCCAATAAAATATTTGAATATTTAAAAGTTTCCAAAATTCAGGGAAGTTTTCTTTGGAAACTTTCGGAATATTCAAATATTTTATTGGAAACTTTCATTTCTATCAAAACGTTGTTCCGGAAACTCTCGAAAATTTCCTGGGAACTTTCATTGGAAAGAATGTTCAAATTGTGTTTTTTTACGTTTTATTTTTTAATCTCTTGCTCGTATAAAAACGAACAAAAAAGCAAATTATTTATAATGAAATTGCAAAAAAAAAACTAGACCTGTCCGAATCTTCTTGATAGATTTTTAAAGTTGTAATAAATAGAAACAATTGAGAGATGCCATTTTTTAACAGTTGATGATAACTTAAACAATAATGCATATATTTTAATGAAATTTTAGGAGAATGTGCCTATAATAGACTAGGCATGTTTTCAAAAAAGAAGAATGCAAGAAGCATGTCATGTAACAATTGAGAAAACAACGTTTTTAGGGTATTTCTCTGAATACGAATCTGCCTGTTGCCAAAGCGAAATTTGGAGCGGAAGTCTGGTATCCAAGATGGCGACAAAAACTCTGTTGCCCTATATCTCCCTTATCCGTTGGCTTAAAATAATGATCTAAACATCTGCTTAGGGGTTTTCTCGGATGCCAAATACATTGTAATGCTCAAAATATACTTACCTTAAGTGTGGAGTGCATGGGTTCCAAGATGGCGCCCAAAATGGCCGCCGAAACTTTATTGCTCGGAAGTAAGCAAGGAAGCTAGGCAGATAAGAAAACGGCCATTTCAAAGTTCAAACATTGTTTATTGCAAGATTGCAAAGAAGATAAAACAATCATTCAAGTGTTTTTAGCTTATGGCAAGGTTGCAAGGAAGATAAGAAATCAACCATTTAAAGAGTTCAAACATTGTCGAGAGCGGTGGCACAACTTGGTACAAGTCAGTCTATTCTTCTTGCACGTGCACATTGTACTCAGGCACTGAGATGAACAATTACAGGCTAGGATATCCGTACAGGCTTTGGGGCGGGCTCAAGGGTCATAAGGATGGGAATGAAGATTTTTGGGTATTAATGCAGCCTCTTCTTGGGAAACATAAAGCCCTGAGTGACCCAGCTAATCTTGCAGCTTCCCTCTAAGCAGCAGCTCAGCATGGACAAAAGTTCGAAAATGATCATCGAGCACTTGCCTCGGGATCGGAACATCTTGATCGATGTCTCCTAAAGCAACATCCGCAGTCACCTTGGCCAAAAACTTCCGGGGTATAAGGAGAGTTTGCCTTCCTGTGATGTCTTTGTTTAAGGGCTGGAAGAGAAGGAACGAATCCTTAATGCTGTTCACCATCCTAAGGGTGTATCTCAATTACTTTGTGTAAGCCCTTGTCAACACCTTCGTTCATGCATTCAGCCAATAGACTTATTACTATATTTCTGTTCATGGAAGCTCTATAACTCAATAGCATCATTTTTCCCTATTTTCATCTTTATCTAGGGGCTGTTTTTGGCCCTTCTGAATTATTCAATGGATATACGGATTCGTCGATATTAGATATGAATTCAGCGCCAAAAAATACTAAGAATATCTTGATTCGTATTCATTTTTTGTGGGGCTGTGTATTTTTTGATACATCACGCATATCACATCTTCAATCCCTCATATCTCAAAAACCAAACATATGCTCATCTTGAAATTTTGTATTCAAGATGTTCTCATTGTTATCAATAATTTAGCACTTAGTTTGAAACAAAATTCGAGGGCTAGAAAATGGGCGATTTTTGGCCTATTTTTGGGGTCACTCTTTGCACTGAAAATTCTCTATCGTTTAAACTATTCGCTGAACATGTTACATTCTTTCAGACCAAATAAATTGTTGAAAAATTATGGCGTTGAAGTTGTACAGTAGCAACAGCAATGAATAAAGTCAAAAAGGATAATAATTTCTAGCAGAGTGTAACAACGTTTTTTTATTTTGAGCTAGGAACTTGAAAGGCATGTACATTCTCCATCCCCAGAAAATTCAAAAATTTTTTAAATTCAAAATGGCGGCTATAATGTGGTCTCCAATCTAAATGTTAGTACATGAGAAAACTCATATTAAAATGAAGACGCTGCCAAAATGGTAAGAGCCGTGAAAAGAACTATAGGAACAGAGTTATAGAGAAATAAATGTCACATAAAAATAAATGGCGGCATATATGTTTTATTGTTTTGGAAATACATGCATTTAAATTCGATGAAACTGTACGATGCCGCACTTTCCACTCTTCCTTTGCGCATACTATAAAAGACAGTCGTTTTTTAATAGCTCTAAGTTTGTAATTTTGCAGCCGTCAATTCTAGTAGAATAAAGATATTAACGAAAATGCTTCGAAGATTATTTTACGCCATCTTAATAGAAACAAAACGTTAACTCTAATAAATATGGTAAAGGTTTGTCTGTTGTTTTAGTCCAACACAGAACAACTTTTAATTTACTTTTATTGAAATAACCTTTGTGGGGTATTTAAAATTTGAAATACAATTAAGAGTTTCATCAAAAGTGCCAAAACAACGCTCAGGATATACCCAAAATGTAATTTAATTAAGATTATATCGCACACAGCACAAAAAATGCACAAGGGGTCTTTACAAGTATACAAGCTGAAATACCGTACAAGAACCATCCCTGAACTTGACATTTATCCTTTGAGTCTGAGATTCAGTGTTAGGGTTGTTACAACGCGCAAAGAGGTTAAAAACTGTGTAAAAAAAGTATTCTCAAATACACTGTAAGCGCGTACATCAAACCAACTATAATTATTATAGATCTGAGCTTCATTTTCGTGGATTTCTAATTAAGACAAAAACTACTTAGCAAGCAAGTTGCAACAAGAGTTGTATAGTAAACCAGTAAGATTAAGCCTAGAATCGCCATATATCCGACAAAATTCATACAGTTTTGGAACTAGATTGAATGATTGATTGATCAGCATACGGTAAGTATTGCTGCTACTCTAGGGAAACATACCGCCGGGCCGGCTACGTCTATTCTGGGTTAGATTTGGGTCATGTTTCTTGTCAGCAGCGAGAGTCATACGACGCATGGTACAGGAATGTGGGATGGAAAGTGTAAGTATATGGATTTTCCTGATTTTATTCGTAAAATAAAGTTTTAAGTTTTCAGCATTTTTCAACCCTTAATATTTTCAATTCATAAGTTTTGACCTCGCAGTCATATTCAGTGATCTCAAAAACATAAGTATAGGGATTTTCGTTAATTTATTGGTAAAATTAGAATGAAAATCAGGTAATGCAATAGTATAGATTTCGAGGTACGTATTTTATAAAGCATATTACAAAAAAAATTAAGGAAATTCCTTTCATCGTTTTCGGGCCGGGAATTTTACCATTTTTACTGCTTCGTTTACTGTACTAATTGTTTTCCTTCTTGTTTATGTTGACGTTTTACGTAGTTGCTTTATTCTTGTTGTTTTTGCTAGTAGCTCTTCTCAGACTTCTTCTGTTGGTCTTGCAGAAATATTAGGAAAGGAATCGGAACCACCATAAAGAGCAGTCTTATCGACCCTTAGAATTGAGAAAATCACTTTATATTCGATTTAGCTCGTTTGTCTGATAAGCCGTTCACTTTTTGGCAAAAATATCTCAGTAAAAATTATGTTACTTATTTTTCAGTAAAAAGACGTTTTATTCATTTTTTCCGTGGATTGAGGAGTACTCTAACAGATGCAGCGCAAAGATAAGACGGTGCGGAGCGCTTTGCTTAAAAGTTAACTATCCTGAGTTTTGACTACAAGTGAATCGCAAATTAGTAATTTTACACAAACAGTCAATAGGTCAATATTCAATCTGTAAGACGGGAAACGGAATATAGAATACGCCTATTATGGTTTCCTTCCCTAAACGTTTTGTTCAATTTATATTATTTTTAACAGAATCATGAACTCATTTCCACACCACCCTTGGAGTAGAATTTTTTGCACGTTTTTTAAGTGGTTTCTCCTGTGTGTCTAATGCACTTAAGTTCGGTGTATGAAAATCACGATATGTCGGCAGCGTCGACGTCAACTTCGTCTTCAGTAATATCTACACTTTCAATATTCAGGTAGGCATGAGCTGGACATGATAGTGATAGCACATGTTGAACAACGTAGTCCAGGTTTTGCGTACCCGCATCAGGTTCCGCCATTCTAATCTGCACGAAATCAGGGTTATAATAGATTATGGGTTGGATGCTCTCGTTGTAGTAATCGGTGAATGAATTTGGTGAAATTCGCGATAGGGGTGCTAATAGAAGTCGACGGTAACAACACAGTATTGTCTGCTTTACCAACAAGTTTGTTGAAGGCCAGGAATCTATAGTTATCGAGATAGATGCGGTAGATTGATATAAAGCAAGAATAAATCACTTTCCTGCACTTGTGATATCATCCTGGCTCGCTTCTTGATTGCTAAAGCTTAGCACATTTTTCAAATCCTCTCTTTTGTTAAACAAGTTGATTGGGCTTTTCCTTTGAAAAAAAACTGCTGATGTATGCCATATTATATAAAGCACTATGAGGGCGAGATGAGAGAGAAAGCATTCATAGTATAATTTCTGAAACATAGAGCACAGATTTCTTAAAAACAATGTAAATCGAGCAAAAATTTTAAGAAAGCAAACCATAAGAGGCATATTTTATACCCAAATAGAGTACTTTGGACTTTTTCTGTAAAATTAGTAGTTTCCGAGTAATTTGCAGTGAAAACCCGCGATATGTATGTGTTAAGCGGAGTTTTCCGGCTTATCTTGGCGCATTGTGAGAAAAAATAAATAGAACATTTTTTATTGAAAATTCTATAAAGAACATTTTTGTCAAGAAGCGAACAGTTTAACAGTTAAACGAGCTAAATCGAATGTGGTTTTTGCAATTCTAAGACATGATGTACCACGGTAGCGATGGAAACTTTTCTTTATTATGATTCTGGTACATTTCCTAATATTTTTGCCAAGTTTCAAAATCTCATAAATTTTGTCGGATATAAAACTTAATTTTGGTCGATTATAACGTCTGAAGAATTTTCAGTAGGGAATGTTGTTGAAATGTATATAAAATATATATCAGGATAGATATGCATTGAAAACTAAATACAATCTTGAGTTTCTCTCTAAATATAAACGTTCAAAAAATGAGGTAAATATCTGCACATTTTAAAAGAAGAATAATAAATAGTGAAAAGTCCTCACCCTTTAGACAAATGGCATGTTCCCACTTTCGAGTATAATTATGTATAATTTTACTTAATTATTAATATATCAAGTTTTACACCCAACCAACACGAAGAATTCTTAAATTAAGAATAAATCCTTCTGTTACCTTAATTTGTTTAATAAATTATTTAAAATATCCGACATACATGCGACCACTATTCATGTTATACCTTTAGGCAGGAGAATAAAGGCTTTAAAAGTATTTATTTCCTATTCTTTTGAATATGTATTCGAATCTCTTAAAACTAAATAAAAATAAGTCATTGCATGTTATGGTTGAGTACAAGAAACTTCTTCGGGTATTGCCTTCAAGTTGCGTAAAGATAGAAAAATTCTTTGTTTTACAACTACACAAATATTTGTGGAACTAGTACATAATATATATTGAACGAGCTATGTTTATGCCCGAGCATGCCTGCGAGCGAGGCTAATAAAAACCGCGAGTCAAATAAAGTCTGATTATATACGAGTTGCATACAAAGCTTTACGTTCGACTTCTAAAATTACCTGGTTAATAAAAAATCTAGTTTATAAATTTGACGTCTATTCTGTGACAGGAAATATTGTACCAATAGGCCCTTTGCAAAAAATATAATTTTAGTACTTTTAGAACCTTTTTATTTACGAATATTTTGGTTACGCAGTAGCATACGGCATACACCCGGAAGGCGTACAGCGTAAATTATCCGATTGACCTTTGACATTACCTTTTTCAGTCATGTTTAAAACAATTTTAATCCTATTAAATATGGTACACTTAAATACACACTATAATTTAATATCACAGACCGAATACAACTAAATAATTTTATAACCGCAAACTGTACGAATTATGTCCTAATTATTGCACTCGCAGAGATATACTGTTAAATGACGTCACGTCCAATATGACTGTGTTCTCAGACACGCCCATCCTCCCGGATATACTCGGTGATTTAAATATTTTCCAGTTAGAAATTATGAAAACAGATTTTATAATTGCTAATATGTAGTAACACTATATTAAAATATATAAATTAATTTAAAATATATGGCACATGCAAGAGGCCTATTCTTGCCACGAGAAAATTTTATATATCTCAAAGTATATTTTTATTGTTGCTAATAGCTAGGATAAATCTAAGTAATATGAATTGTGTGATTAATATTTTTATAAATGATTTAATGAGGTTAAAATGTTACTTATTTATAAATTTTTCTTTTCTTTCTATTCTGAATGTGTTAAAATTTAATACTTATTTTTTTAAATAAGATGTTTGCTTGAACATTTTAATTTTATTCATCGTACAAATTTGACATTGTAATTTTTGTAATTGTAATTTTTAATCAAACATTTGTTATTGACAAATTACTATTTTTTTAAATAAGATGTTTGCTTGAACATTTTAATTTTATTCATCGTACAAATTTGACATTGTAATTTTTAATCAAACATTTGTTATTGACAAATTACTCCAATTTAATGTATCATTATAGACAAATACGACAAAATAACTCATTAAAGTCCTTAAACAAAATCATAAACCAAATCTTTTTGGTATAGTCGAATACAAACAATTATTATTATTGCGCATATTTAGAAAGAAATGTTTGCTAATTTTAAATTGTATTGATTCTTTGAACCTTTCGTAAAGAAAAGAAAATATAATAATGTTTGAAAACTTACTTTGTTGCACTTCTCTATGAGATGATAATATACTATAATATATACTATACCGGGTGTAAACGAATAGTGGGCCACCCCTGTAACTTCCTTGTTTTTGAAGATATCGGGATGAAATTTTGTATGGTGAAATTAGGTAAGATTTCCAACTTTTTGAGACCTATCCGCCATATTTATCACTTTCATCGGTTTCATCGGAAATGGCCACCCTGTATGTTTTTACATTTTTGAAATATGATATGCCACCCTCCGCAGGAGACAGAATGGGTCTCTGGCTCATTCTTGTTGCATATCATAAAATATTAACACAAATATACAGGGTTGATAAAAATTTAATTGAAGTTAGATATAAATCATAAATTTCTTAAGAAAAATTGTCATTCCTGCCGGTAACGATTACACATTACGGAACTTTTGGTACCGTTTAACCCCTACTAAATAAAGCTTTCTGAATATCCGGGTGGCCCATATCATAATATTTAAAACAAATGAGTCATTTTGAAAAATGTGATTTTAATGAGTTTACAGCACCCTGTATGATGTATCATTGGACATACTGACATTTTCGTATTTTTTATATGAATTACATTGGAACAAAATTAATTTTAACATATTCGCAGCCATCTAGATTGATAACTAAAATTCGAATTATTTTTCGTGCAACATTGTATAAATTGTTCAAAATAGTATAAATGTATCCAAAATGTGATCTTTATTTCAAAAATGTAAAAACATACAGGGTGGTCCATTTAGAAATCCGGTGAAACCGGAAGTGATAAATATGGCGGATGGGTCACAAAAAGTTGGAAATCTTACTTAATTTCCCCACCAAAAGTTTCATCCCGATATCTTCAAAAACAAGGAAGTTACAGGGGTGGCCCACTATTCGCTTACACCCGGTATATATATATAATATATACTATACTATACTACTAAACCGACTTTGGTTTAGTACATTAGTTAATGACAGACATGAAAAGTCATTTGTTAAAAGATTATAATACAAAATATATTTTATTTTTACTTACACAATTATTGAAAAACATTATTTTTGGTTTTCAGCAGACTTTCAAAATACCATCCGTTCTTTCCATATTGATCCAAATCTGATCATAGTATATGAAGAAGAAATCTCCCCTACGAAAAATCTTATCAACTTCTTTCAAATACTTAATATCTAACATTCAATATGAGAATACAAGAAAATAACCATTCTTTCTAGGTCTGCTAGTATAGTAATAAGGTATCTCCCGAGGTATCTCCTTAAAATTGTTTAAAGAAATAACTCTGGAACTATAATTATATGTAAAAGACTCCATTTGTGAAGCCATTTTTCGAAAAACGATTTGTTGCTTCAATAGGTTTCATTATATTTACTGAAACTATTAAAATATTATAAACAGTCGTGGTGCGATATTTTTTTCATTAAATTGCTGATGATAGGTTAGTCAAAGGAAAACTATACGATAGTAAAAAACATTTTTTATAGAATTCGCAATACAGCCTTACTTATACTAATATCATGGCAAAGTTTGACCATAGCTATTCCACCACTCAACCAGGACATGCACACTCGGACAATAACATAACAACAATTTCCTGCCACATTACCATCTGCCGTAGCTGAGACTCGATCTCAGGAGAGATAACAGCGATTAACCGTGTTGTAACCATGTTGCAAGTAGCTATAAAATGAATTTATTTACGAATCAATTACATATTGAATAAAAAATAAGTACCTAATTAAAATATCAATTTTCAATCTTTGTACTTCTCTAACAACCAACATCTGCTTATGCTGGGGAACAGGAAGCTCTAAAATGAGTTTATTTACAAAAACATATCTGAAACTTTAAGATATAAAAGGACTTCGTTGAAATTACCCTGTCTGTCTATATTTTCCAGTCGTTTAACCTTTGACACGTTTTTCATACTTATTAAGGCTCTTTAGTAGAACATGAAGCCACTTTCAAGATATTTCAAACATGAATCGTAACCAATATAATGTTGTAAACTTCAAACATATTATTTAAAAAGAATTGTACAGTTGCAACCTTGTCTATCTCTAAGAACAAAAATACTACTGTATGCTAGTAGGTATGCTTTTAGAGGGCAGAATATTTACCAACAGAATATTTTGTCGAACTCCTCTATACATTTCCTTAAATGTATAAGGCATAACAAACCAGATTGAAACCAACAGCTATTCTCCGGACTAATGCCCCGCCGAGCGCTGAATTACGAATTACAAGCCTGTAATAACTATGTATTGCCACAAAACGCTAAAGTTTCTATTGCAACAAACACCAGCCGAAAAACGTATTTCTTCTCAAAGGAGCTCTCGTGCCAACCACTCCACGCCACTTGCAGACTGCAGTTTCGAGCTGTTGGCTCTCGTCAGTGCAATGTAAGTCCGGAATGACTGGAACGAGACCTTCGATCACTTTTGTACATGACGAGATTTATAAAACCACAGCATGCAACAATAGCGGCCGATGTCCATTGCAATCGAAGTAGCAGTAGTCCTTAACGCGGCCAGGCTTGTAATTTGTAATTCAGCGCTACGTTAATAAACAGCTGTATACTGACAAGTGCCTCGACAACCAAGCTGATATCATTGGGGGATGATTCAAAGTAAAAATGTAGCAAGTACATCTAAAACAAATAAATTATTTTCAAAAACTACGAAGTATCATACAAAATGTAATATACAGTTATATAAAAGTACAGTAGAAGTCTTCAGCTGAATTATTCGATACTCAATGGTATTCTGTGACCTGATTATCTGACATTGTTAAATTTGTATTTTGCACTCTAATGTATTTAATTTACGACCTACCACATCAGTTTATTTAATTAAGACTAGATACAAAAGTAATAAAGTCAATTGTTTTGTCCTGGCTAACAGATAGATGTCATTGGTGGGTGAGTTCATTTATTTCAATATTGTCGACATGTTAGTCCACTCAAATTAGGAAAAAAAACGCCGTTTTAAAGAAAGATTTTGAGCAGCAGTTTCTTTGCATAGATAGTAATTACTCAACTTTTAGAACAATTTTTTGCTTATGCGCAGAAAAAAAAGACATGATTTTTGAGATATATACATTTTTTTTTCATTTAGACTTTCATATTTCGAAAAGTACACGTTTTAAAGGATAAACGAACATAAGTAAACGTGTTCAGAATACGATTTCTTACAAAAAAGCTTCTATACATTTTCCCGATTATCCCATTGGTTTTTCCGGAAAATATATCTATGTGTTTTTTTTTATTTTGAATGCAAATATCTCGAAAAGCACGCGATTTTAGGGCTAAATGAACATAAATAAACTTATTCAGAATAAGATTTTCTACAAAAAAGCTCCTCTACATTTTTCGATTATCCCATTGGTTTTTCCGGAAAAGCTTCTTGAAGAATATATATTTGCTTTTTCGTATTTTTTTTTTTTTTTCATTTGGACGTATATATCTCGGAAAGTACGCATTTTTTAGGCTAATGAACATTACTAAACTTGTTTAGAATGTGATTTCCTACAAAAAAGGTTCTGTATATTTAAGAGATATATACGTCAAAATGAAAAAAAAAAACATGAAAAAGCAAATATATATATTCTTCAAGAAGCTTTTCCGGAAAAACCAATGGGATAATCAGAAAAATGTATAGGAGCTATTTTTGCAGGAAATCTCATTCTGAACAAGTTTACTTATGTTCATTTGGCCCTAAAAACGCGCACTTTTCGAGATATTTGCATTCAAAATAAAAAATACACGAAAAAAACATATATATTTTTCAAGTCGCTTTTTCGGAAAAGCCAGTGGGATAATCGGAAAAACGTATAAAAACTTTTTTGTAGGAAGTCGTATTCTAAACATGTTTACTTATGTTCGTTTAGCCTTAAAAACGCATACTTTTCGAGATATATACGTCTAAATGAAAAAAAACACGAAAAAACGTATATATATATATATATATATGTATATATCTCAAAAATCATTTCTTTTTTTATCTGCGCATAAGCAAAACCTTGTTCTAAAAATTGAATACTTACTTCCTATGCAGAGGCACTACTGTTTAAAATTTTTCTCCGCTATTTTCCTAATTTGAGTGGACTATATGGAAAATAATATCATTTCGATATTCCAAAATTTGCACTAAAATGTAATTTTAAATAGTGAAATTTATAACGAAACTAGAGCACATTATACTCTTCGACGATTTGTTGAGCTTTTTATATAATTGTTGTACATTATATGGGTTACTCTTCGCAGTTTTTTTTTATTTAGTTTGACATTTAAAATTTTTTGAGTCCAACTCAATTGGTGAAACACTTATTATAAAATAAATTTAAAAAAAGGAACTATTCGATCCAACCCCAATTTGCATCTCAAACCCGCATTCTTGGATTTCAAATTTAAGACGTAACCTCTAAACAGTCATTATTTCCAAAGGCCTTAATGTCTGTAATATAATGCATCTAGCTGAAAATCATATTTTTAAATGTAATAATGATAGGAAATACTATTCAGAAGATGTGTATTCAATTACAAAACATAAAACTTGAAAAGGCTATTATTTAACATTTAAATGATTATTAACTTTTAATTTACAATCAAATTCTTTTCAAGCGTAGCAGAGTCCTTCCTGTAATTAACACTAAATTATCGTCCAAATTTAAATACAGCCCTGCTTTTCTTCCTTAAATTGTCGCACTTACAAGAAACGTTATGGACGGACGGACAGACAAACAGACGGACAGCCATTTTAGAAGTTCAGAATTCGATCACTAACACAATGATATGATTTTTTTTCTTTACGAGCGATACTTTTTAGAAATATACTAATCAAATGCAATATACTTCTTTTAAGGCGTTATTGATATTGACTTTTCTATCTTTGTATATTATATTATGTGTATTGATGAATCAGTTTCAGAGTCATACGTACGCCGTGTCCGCGACTAACTAAATGTCGTAAACAGAGAACATTGATTTTGATCGATATGAACAGGTTAAAATTAAATTTTAATTTTATTTTTTATTTAGACTATACATTTTCACGTTTTCATTTGGCGTACGAGATATAATACAATAAGCAATTACGAACAGCCTTTTAATACACACATTGATTGATGTTTTTTATAAAAAAAATATTAATGTTGGTTAGCCTAAAATTTAGTTATAAATCGTTTTTACGGTAATTAGACACATAAAACAACAGTTTGGTTATTTTCCAAATAACCTGGAAAATTATAAATGAACCGTTTTCAAGAGAATATCCATCGGTATGCAGCACTGGAAAGGCAGAATTGCAGAAAATTTAAAGCGTTTTTTACGTTTCATAGAACTATGCATTTTATAGATACTCCAATGTTTTATTCTCATGCGGTGCTAATTAATATTCTAGAGAAGTGTGGCCACTGGTACGTGAGTATTTATTGGCTTTATCGGGGAATTAAGCATTACAATTGGAAATGTATATTTTAGTAGACGCTTTATTGCCGTCGTTGAATGAAAAATGTAATTTGTCAGATGAAATCATGTAGCCGGGAAAACTAATTACGCCTTTTCAGCTGTTACCGTTATGGCAGACCTTCTCTAGGATCTACATTCCTGCAGTCAATTGGCTTTTTGCTTACGTCACAACCACTCTCCGTGACATTGCCATCTGCTGTAGCTGAGACTCGAACTTAGCAGAGATAATAGAGGCTCACTTAATCGCGGCTCAGTTTACTGCTACCGTCTGAGTAACACATTAAAAACGCTAGTAAACATCCATACTTTAGCCAGGTTTCGAACCCGGGACCCCGTGGTGGCAAGCCTAACTTGCAAGCACTAAGGTGACTGAGTCGATTAAATAGGTAAATATATATTATTTTAATAAACACTTTAACATAGTGATTCTTGTATAGTTCACTGGTTTATTTTCTGTCTGGATTGTGATCCTAATATATCGCGAGAACTCTTTGCAATGAAGACTTCTCAGCGGTTTTGGACTAGTCCATGTATTACAACGTGTGTGTTTCAATGTGCGATTTTGTCTCTTGGTTGTTATTGCAGTTAAAATATGGCGAATTTCGTTTACTCTAAGTTTTTGCAACTGCAAATGTTAAATATTTATACCTACTTTGTTTTTACTAGATGAATGCTAAAGCACGTGGGATACTCTTTACATTACTAGGCAACTATGCTCTGTAAATTATTTTGCCGATAAAATCCTAAGCACTAGTAATATTAGAGGCGATTATTTCACTCATTAACGTGATAGCCAATGAATGCCTGTTTTTTTTTGACAATATTGCACCAAAAAAAATCATTATTAGTGGCAAACTAACCCAAATCGGCTTTTGACAGTGCCAACATGAAAAATTTATCGCTCTAATTTTTTGTATGGACTCGTCGACAAATATTATCGTATGTAATATCACTAGTGCTTAAAATTTTATCGAAAATTTTTTCGAAAGCGTGTTGCCTGGTAATATAACGAGTGCAAATTGGCAGTTTATTATCTGATTAAATCCCGACCGCTTTAGCGGGAGGGATTTAATCTTTGATAATAAACTGCCAATTTGCACGAGTTATATTAACTAAGGGCGACTTAGCTTGAGAAAAAATTTTTAGATAAAATTTAAAGCACGAGTGGTATTTGAGGAGAATATTTCACGAATAAATAATTCATTAAGTACATCTTCAATATTATGTTTTCTCATTAACTGCCTTCAGACGTTTTCTTGTCACTTTTTGGAGTTTACTGACCTTTATTTTCAATTTCATCATTAATTTGATATACAGAAATATTTCCAAACCGACTCATATTGTCAAAACAGCAAATCTGAAACAAACGCAGTAGAAACAACGGAGATTCGCTATATTTTAAAATAATCTAGTGACGTTTCCATGGCAACTAGTAAATAAAACGAGTTGAAACCTTAGATATTATAATATATAGACTGGCTTAACACCTTTCAGGCGTTTCTGAGGTGCAATACGACGAGGAACGATAGAGAGAGCACTACTTTAGTACCGATGTCTCGCCCAAATAAAATATACACCCATGGTTCCGAGATTGACATAGAGAGCGCCATCTAGCGCTACAAGTTATATTCCATAATAAATAAATGTTCATCGACTCATATTTACGTATTTAATCCTCACTTTTAACTTACGAAGTTTATGAATTATGTTGAGGTTTGCTTTGTTAAGCAAAGAGAATTTTAAATACAACAAATTATAATGTTTGATGCACAGCTTTGGTTCAACGAGTTACTTTTTGGTAGATTACCATAATATGTAAGTACTATACATTTTTAGTTTGTTCCAGAGCGAATGTGTACTTGACATTTATAATAAATGATTTGCTTACCTTTGTAACTACGTTATTGAGCTATTGAAAGCTGTGCTTGACTTGTTCCTGTATTATGAGCTAGGTATATTAAGTACAATCTTTGTGTGTAATTGTTACCTGATTTAACACTAGGAAAACTGAAATAGTTACAGATAGGCAAAAGTTACAGCCTATATATTTCAGACAAGATTCGCTTTGGAATTGAGGTGTGTTTTTGTTTGCTACTACATAATACAATATTACAATTTACAAGGTAAGTACGTTAACAATTAATAATAAGCTAGAGAAGATATTTATAGATAAAACTTAAAAGCTCGAGTTGCCCTATTTGCCAAAAATATTTCACGACAAAAACGTCAAAAAATTTTCGCATATTTGCCGCTGCAGCGACCTAAAAAATTAGAGCGATAAATTTTGCATGTTGGTCCTGTCAAGAGCCGATCTAGCTTGAATTACCACTAATAATGACGTTTGATTGGTGCAATGTTTTGAAAAAACGGGCTCTCATTGGCTATAGCGTTAATGAGTGAAATAATCGCAGTAATATTTAATATTTTCCTCGAATAGGACCACTGGTGCTTTCAAATTTTATCTATAAATTTCTTCATTAGCTTATTGCTAATTATTAACGGAACTTGTAAATGGTAGTATTTTATTATATACATAGTAATGTAATAATATAAACATAACATAAACAATTTCAAATCCAAGGCTGCCTGGAAAGACTAGGGAAAAGTCAAACACAGCTTTCAATGGCGTATAATAACGTAATTGCAAAATAATTAACATAACTAAAATTAAATACAAAAGCCTACCAAGCAGGCAAATCAATTATTTCATGTTAAACACACAAATGTAGTTACGTATAGTAATTCATCACAAAGTAACACGTTAATAATTTGGAAAATCAAAATTATGCACTAGCACTATACGTTATAATTCGTTGTACTTAAAGCTGTCTCTACTTAAACAACAAACTTTAACTCAACTATTAAACTACTTAAAATAGAAATAAGGATTAAATAGATAAATGTATATTAATAAACACATTTATTGTTGAAAAATTCATTGAGCACATAGTTAATTCTAATGTAGCGTTACTAGATGGCGATACTATAACAAAATTTCATCTGTGTGTCGGCAACCTAGTGCTCTCTCTCTCTCTCTCTCCCTTTTACTCGTAATGTGATTGGTAGAACTCCTTACAGTGTAGACTTCTCAGCAGTTTTGGACCACTGTATTAATTACATTATCTATGATTGTCATTACGTTTAAAATATGTCGAATTCTGTACACTTTAAGTTTCTGCAGTCGCGTTTGTTAAATATTTACACCTACTTTGTTTTTTACTAGATGAGCCGCTTTGAAAATGCATTTTTATGTGACGTAAATGATGAAATTGAAAATAAAGGTCAGTAAACACTAAAAAGGGCATAACAGGATAAGCATGTAAAATCTGCCCCCAAACAAAATGTTGTTTGTTATCAAATATGATTTTCCCAAAATTTCGAGCCTGCAGCCGCCATATTGGAGGAGTGGTGGGTTTTTTTTGATTTTCGTTTTTTAAAATTTTCTCGGATACCGTTGTACGAAAAAATCCGAAAAAATTCACAGTTGTTACTTACATATTGGACTATTTATCCAATTTTTTTCATAATTTTTAAATGCAAATTTGGTATGCAAAAAAAATTTGCACATTTTTGCATACAATTTTTTGGCACTTTAAGAAAGAAGGCCACTCTGAATTTTTCATCGTAAATTACTCATTTATCAAGGCCTATTCTCAGCATCTCAGCATATTTTATCTAAGTGTTTCAGGTTAAATCTTCATATTTTGGACTAAGGATTCTTAAGGATTCTCCAGTTAGCGTATGTCCAATTATTAATGAAACATCATGTTTGTTAACAAGACATTCGTCCAAATGATAGTGAGGCGCGTATAAGAGAATGGTCGGTAACGCAGTTATTCGTTTTTTTAAACTATCTTCCACATTTTTTAAAAATATGAAAATAATTTGAGAATAGGCCTTGATAAATGAGCAATTTACGAATAAAAATTCAGAGTGACCTTCTTTCTTAAAGTGCCAAAAATTGTATGCAAAAATTTGCAATTTTTTTTGCGTACGGCATTTAAAAACCGCTGCCCAAGGAACCACTACTTCCACATCCAGATTTTCTCTCCAAGTCACTCACAACGAAAAAATTTTGTATGTGGAAATAACTGTTTATGGAACTTTAATAATATAATATTTGAAATCCTCTACCCTAAAAACCCATAAACGATACCCCACATCGGTAGTGGGGTGGGGTGGTGATAGGGGGTGGTAGTGGGGGTGGAGGAAGTAAAAAAATATTTTGAGGTTTTTGGTTCTTGTACACACACTAAATCACATTTTTTTTCATCCCCTTTAATAATGGGGTGAGGGTGGTGATAGAGGGATGGTAGTGGGGGTGGATGAAGTAAAAAATATTTTGAGGTTTCTGGTTCTTGTACACACACTAAATCACAATTTTTTTTCATCCCCTTTAATAATGGGGTGGGGGTGGTAATGTGGGTGGCTAATGCCAAAAAATTTTTTGAGACCTTAGCTTCTCTTGTATATACTAAATGCCAATTTTATGGACTCTTACCTGCTTGATTTACGTATTTACCCCAAATTTACCCCAATTTACTCCCCAACTCTTCTACGAAACAAGATGAAAATATAATCTAGTTCCAGATCTCATTAAAGTACATATGTATACCAAATTTCAAGTCAATATCTTAAACGGTTCCAGAGTAAACGTGCGCACAAAAAAAAATTACAGACAAACTTAAAATCTACACGTTTCATGACATTCTAAGCCGATTTGAACAATAAAAATTTTAAAAAAATTTTTTGTCGTTACTATACTTCCACTGGATGTGGAAGTAAAATTATGAAAAAAATTGGGTAAATAGTCCAACATGTAAGTAACAACTGTGAATTTTTTCGGATTTTTTCTTACAACGGTATCGGAGAAAATTTTAAGAAACGAAAGTCAAAAAAAACCCTACCACTCCTCCAATATGGCGATAGCAGGCTTGAAATTTTCGGAAAATCATATTTAGGGTAAGCCCCTTCAAATAGTTGATAACAAACAAAATTTTGTTTGGGGGCAGATTTTACATGCTTATGCCCTTTACAAGAAAGCATCTGGACGCAATTAGTTACAAAACATAGTATTGTAAATTGTAAATTTTTTCTCAAGCTAAGTTGCCAAAAAGTAATATAATTCGTGTAAATTCGCAATTTATTATCAAAGATTAAATCCCTCGCCCTAAAGCGCTCAGGATTTTTAATTAGATTATAAACTTTAAAACACTCTTTATATTACTAGGTAGCTACGCTCTCGAAAAAATGTTGCCGATAACATCCTAAGCGCTAGTGACATTCCAGACAATAAAATATTCAGTCCTACGCGCATGTTTTAAAACGGGACATTTTATGGTATATGTTTCTGGTAATAAGAAGGATGCAGACAAATATTTTAAAACGATTAACTTTTATAAATGCTTTTTCGAAGATGCTCATAACCGCAAATGTGCACACTTGGCTACCTTGCTAAATGAAGTGTGCACATACAAAAGGAATTGACCCAAGATTCTGGCGAAATTTCCTTGAGACTTATATATAAATATCATAAACAGCTTTTAACCGTTCCGATCACCTAAATCAGGTCAATAAAACGCTATCTAAATCGCTTCAGAAGGAGCCATTTCAGCGTGTAGTTGGATACCGTCCACTAGAGAAACCCCTTTACATGTTTGCTGCCCATTTTCGCAGAACAAACACTTGAACTGCCATCCATAAGTAATAAAAACTAAGGAATCTGTGCTGCCTCAACCGTAATCTGTTCGCACACTTCAGTGAGCTTGTAAAAAATAACTATTCCTTAGTATTCTGTGTTAAACTCAGAAACTAGTTTATTCTTCTCATGAAAGTTTTCCTGGATTTGTCACCCATCAATCGTCGCATTCTTGACATGAGTAATGAACCGAGCTTTCCTTTGATCGAACTGATTTTAAAAGGAACTCTCTTTCGTGCATACTAAACACAGAATTAATTTAAGTTGCGATCACATTTATCAATTCCATACACATTCTATTTTCTACTCTGCGACCAATTTGTTTTTTTCGTTCTTCGTTTCTTCTAGAGTTTTTCTCCTAAAAAATCGCAGTTCTTTTATATATGCGACATGCACATTGAATGAAAGAATACAGTTAAAATACGTTATGTATCTTATGTATTATTGCTTATAATTTTATCGGTAATTTTTTTTCGAGAGTGCATTTATCTGGGAATATAAACAGTTTAATTTAACACTTTAATATCTTATTATGCCGGTATTATCAACTTCATGTAAATGTCGATTTAATTAAACAGCCGTTAAGCTAAGTGGCCCTTTATCTTTCTCATATGTATTATCAACCATGATTTTACTAATGAAATCTCTATTTTAGCAAAGTTGGTAATAAAATTATTATTAAAGGAGGAAATTGCGCTATATGATTTATCATAAAAATGTACGTCAGTCTAATAATATTTTTTGACTGTGGTTGTTTTATCAAGAAAAATAAAAGTAGATAAACCATTATTACAAATATTAGCAAATTCAAAAAGAATACGCTGCAATAACTTTTTTAATGAAGATATTTACTAGTGAAATATTTTTGTCGACCTCCTCTATACGTTTCCTTAAATATATAAGTAATAAAAAAACAGACTGCAACCAACAGCTATTCTCCAGACTAATGCCCTGCCGAGCGCTGAATTACGAATTACAAGCCTGGCCGCGTTAAGTGCAATAACTATGTATTGCCACAAAACGCTAAAGTTTCGAATGTAACAAACACCAGCCGAAAGACTTATGCCTACTGAAAGGAGCTCTCGTTCCAGCCACTCCATACCATTGCAGACTGCAGTTTCGAGCTATTGGCTCTCGTCAGTGCAAGGTAGGTCTGAGATGGCTGGAACGAGGCATTTGTTCACTCTTGGTACATGACGAGATTTATAAAACCACGACATGCAACAAAAATGGTAGGCTCCATCTAGCGGCTCGAAACAGCAGTAGCCCTGACATGGGCACAGTTAGTAGGTATGCTTTTAGAGGGCAGAATATTTACTAGTGAAATATTTACCTACTAATGAAGATATGTTCATTTTTTCTTTGTTTGTCAATTTCAAATTTTAGATTAATTTTTCAGATTTAAAGGACTCTTCAGCTTAAAACTCGGATTTTTGACATGTAAACTAAATGATGGTTTAACGGAAATCCAGTATTTAAATTTTGTTGACAATACACTCTATTATCGCTAACGCTCCTTTTAAATTAAATCTCTCTTTAAAAATGTTGATAATACCAGCTGTAAATCTCTCATACGTAAGCACCCTTTCTTTCTGTCCAATTCTCTTCAATTTACATGAATTGTATTACTTCTGGCAACGTACCTCAAAAAAAATATATAGATAAAATTTAAGAATACTAATGGTATTTGTAGAGAATATTTCACGAATAAATTAATGAAAATACATAAAACATTTTTATTGTTTAAAGTTTTTTTTCTAATTGACAAAATAATATTTAAAATAAATTTCAATGTTCCTATGTAAATGTAATGTAGTAAGTAACTGTTTTTATGACAACTAAGTAACAAAAACTCTGCAGAGTTCCTGGTGCACGATTCGTCTAATTACAGGTAAAGACAAAGAGAGAGCACTACTACATTGGACCAAAGTTCCACCCGTAAACATTTATGTGTTATTATTATTGGGTTTTTATTTGTCTATTAAATTCTTCATTTTATGTAGTTGTAAGTTGTAACTACGAATTGTAATGGACTTCTGTGCTTAATTTTGATTATTGACGTATTGTTACTTTATGATAGATTACATTTCTTACCTGATACCTTCGCAGAGTCAGTGTGTTTAACTTATCTCTATATGTAGCTTTATGTTATTTTTGACTTTTTTAATAATTGAAATATTATGATCGCTAATCGACAATTTAAAGGAAAATCTTCTGTGTTTCTCTTCAACAAACGGTATGTTAAGTATCTTTCTGTTTATTTATAATGTTTAAACTGATGTCCTTTAAAAGTTCATATAACAAAATATTTGTTATCAAAATTATCAACAACGGTTTTGTGTATATTGTACAATTTACATTGTTGTTTTAAAATATTCTAAATGGATTAAAACCATGTAAAATCAGTTGGCAGTTTTAATTAAAATTCCAAATGTAACATTTTATTGATTGTTAAACTTTTTTTAATTAAAAATGATTGAATTAAAATTATCAACACGATATATTATATTGCAGTATTTCTCCAATTTACAGATTTTTCATAAATTTGGCATTGCTGGAACTTAAAACTAATAGTGATTTTCACTATTATATTTATAATCAATTGAAAAGTGTTTATATTTTGTAGAATGGTTTTTTCTATTTAAATTGCACTGTAATTTGCTAAAGATATGCGTATTTCAATACTCTTGTTTAAATAGTGTAATATAAGGACATAGAAAATACTATTAAGAAGATACTATTTTTTTTTCTTTTTTTTGTTATGATATTACAAATGTTTCATATAGTTCCGCGTATTTCTATAGGTAGCGCCTGGATTCATTATTTAATATAAATATAATTATAGTGATTATTAATCTTAATAAATACATTTAATTCGTCCTAAAGTAATAGTGCATTATAATCCAATTATACTAATATGTCGTTAATAAAAATCAAAGGATTATTAATTTATGTTTATTTATATATATTATATATTGTATATTATATAATACATAATATATAATATATAATATATAATATATAATATATAATATATAATATATAATATATAATATATAATATATAATATATAATATATAATATATAATATATAATATATAATATATAATATATAATATAATAAATATATAATATATTATATATAATATATAATATATAATATATAATATATAATATATAATATATAATATATATATATAATATATAATATATAATATATAATATATAATATTATAATATATAATATATAATATATAATATATAATATATAATATATAATATATAATATATAATATATAATATATAATATATAATATATAATATATAATATATAATATATAATATATAATATATAATATATAATATATAATATATAATATATAATATATAATATATAATATATAATATATAATATATAATATATAATATATAATATATAATATATAATATATAATATATAATATATAATATATAATATATAATATATAATATATAATATATAATATATAATATATAATATATAATATATAATATATAATATGTTTTACATTTATTTAATAAAATAGTATGATCTACTCAATCAAGGGTCTTTTGAGAATCAGTATACACTCAGCCTAGTTGCATTCTTTTCTCAATAGTTTACCATGTCGTTCTGGAATCATAATTGTTTCTATTTTGGGTTTCGGTGCATATTCTATTTGTTACTAGCGATTTTAGTACTTTTGTCAGAATATAAACCCGAAATGAGTCTGTAATTAATAATGCTGTTTTAATCACCTGACTTAAATAGGGATGTGAGTGAGTTAGACACTGTTCAAAGTGTGGGGGGAATTTTCCTTCATTTAATAACATGTTATGCGCATAAGTAGCGCCAGTGATTGACTACTCATTCTTATAAAATTAGGAGATATATTATCTAGTCTTGCATACTTATTACTGCCAAGATACACAAGTTCGTTAAAAACTTCATCAATACTAAACTATAAATGACATACGTTAAATTTGGAGTATACATTACTTTCAGTATTCGTGTATTTCATTTTCAGTATTTATGCATTATTCTTCGTGTATACGAAGAATAATATTTAAATAATGAAAGTAATGTATACTCCAAATTGAACGTATGTCATTTACAGTTTAGCACTGATGAAGTTTTTAACGAACTTGTATCTCTTGGCAGTAATAATTTTTTGAATCTGTGTACACTGATTCAAAAATTTCAGCAAACTTTGGTACAATTCTTACCCAGTTGTTGAATTAATACGAATATAACTGCTTTCCGTATTTACACACCAACCCCGAAAGTGTGAGAAATATTCAGGGTGTGAGAAATATTCATCTGAATTGACTAAAATCACTTTATTACGATAAAAAATGCATCAAACTGGGTGATTGGGAATTTCTTTTGCAATCACATTACAACCTGATAATAGCATTTAACGAGGAGTTTTGGTTTTTTTAAAATAAGTAAATAACCATATATTAGATATTATAACTTACAGCGTTCTTATTGGTGGTGAAGGGTGAGGGAAACGAGGGGGAGGGGGTGAATTTAAAATTTTTCGCTCTTTTTCTACTTACCTAACGAAACAGAATATTTTGAAAGAATTTCCTGCACTAAATAATAACTTTTTGCTGCAAGTTCTAATATCAGTTTCAATGCCACCCCCAAATAAGGGTGAGTGATAGTAAAAAAACAACTCTTCCACACATTATCGCGGATGGGCCAAAAAAGCTCTTTTTTAACATTGTTCTTTATACCTATTTCTATAATTTGCTTTCATTTAATTTTTAGTAAATAGTATACATCATTATTGTTTCATAAAATAATTCCATTGTATCGGATGAACATGATAAGTTGACCTACATATTTTGCATAATTCAAACCAAAAATTAAAATAAAGCAAATAAAAATTTATCACTGTATGTAAATGAACTGCAGATTGGAGATAAACCACAAAAACGTCCATTTATTTAAAGCTAGTAGAATATATCAACTAGACCAAGTTTAAATCTTTTAATTTATGATCAAGCATTATCATAAGGGCGTTATCGTTGCAATTTTATGGTATTTGCTGTATTCCGTATTGATTGCGCAATTTACAATTCCTGTTTAGGGTAATAGATACATTAATCATGATATTTAATGTATCGCGCCCGCTAATCAAATGTGAGCGCTGACAGAATATTATAGCGATACATTTTCATCAATAATGTTTTGACGAAACTTTTCGTTCCACTCGGATGGATTACGTTGAATGTTGTGACAATTTCTAGTTTCACATTGCAATTGAACACACTTAAGTTTGTTATAATATCCAATTTCGTGTATCGGGAATAGTTATTTATTTGAACAACAAAAACGCAAACTATCTATTTCGATCCACGAGCACTTGCTAATGGATTAACTGCATTAAACAGGTTAATGTTATATATTCTTGTGATTGTTGCCCAACTTCAGTTATCAAACAAACGTAGTTTATTTAAATGTTTGTATTGAAATGCAACCACTAGTTAATATTTAATAAGCGATTGAAAAGTAACTTTACAGTCTGCTGATCTGATAATGTCAGATAGGGTGGTTCATCTTTTTCGATGCGATGAAAAAATAATATCTATAAAATATTACTGAGGCAAGATAAAGTTAAGAGGTGCATATCATATTTACAATAACGAAAATAAATGAAATTGTTTACGTACATTTGTTAAGAACTTGTTTAATTCATATTTTTATAACTAGTAACATTTATCTCTAAAGTGACTAATGCCTCATCAGGCCATACTGAAAATGTTACCTACGTTATATTTAAAATGTTTTATACCACCGTAAATTCGTAGTTTAGGAAAAAAAACTGTAAAATTAAAGTCCCACTTCAATCTTCCCTTATTTTATTTAATAATTTATACAACCTTTTGCCATAAATAGTACTAAATACAGTCCTAAATCTACAAGTATAGTAACAAAGAAATATTTTCATCATTTACAACTTTAAGAAGGGCCACAGTAATATACAATATATGTTGACTTTAGACATAGCTTTGAAGCAAGCCTTCTTGCTTCAGAAGTTCAAGAAAATTCCAAGCCATTTTCAATGAATAAACTACACAATATAACGACACAATATGTATTAACTTCTGTAATTACCTATGCCCTATCAAACTGAGGAAAAAAGCCAATGAAAGTAGTTTAGGTCAACTAAGTTGCATTTTCACGTTTCACTCACACGATGATGTTAGTATATTGCATTAAAGATCAGAGGTCCGAAGTTCTTAGATTAGATTAAACACAAGTGGGTCGTTAAAGCGTGAGGCTCTTCTCTTCACCTCGACCTAATAAGGCCTTTATGAATACCCTTGGATCTATCTGGATGTACCCACCAAATCCTGGGTTATTAAAAAATGATAAGATCTTCCACATTCGATGGTTTTAAATTAGATTTAGATTTTTACCGAAACAATATCGCCAGTTCTTCATCAACTGAAATGGAACTTCCTGTAGTTTTGGTGGAGGAAGTAGAACAAACTCTCAAAGAGATTAAATCATTCGCCTTCGGCTCTGATAATATCAATTTGGAAATGCTACGCCATGTTTTTCCATACTGTAAGAATGCCATAACACATATTATAAATACATCATTTGAACATTCTACTATTCCTTCCATTTGGAAAAAATCGATAATAACCCCTCTTCCTAAAGTTTCATTAGCCACCGAACTTAAAGATCTTAGACCAATAAGTGTTCTGCCACCTTTATCAAAACTTCTAGAGAAAATAATGAGTAGAAGACTCACTGATCATATCATGAGCAACGACGTACTTCCTCCTATACAATCTGGATTTAGAAAGCACCACAGCACTACAACAGCGCTAATGAAAATCACCAATGATCTTATAGGAAATATTGACAAATCACAAACCACATTCTTAGTGCTCTTAGATTACAGCAAAGCGTTTGACGTAATCAACCATGATCTTCTTATTGCCAAACTCCATTATAATAATATACATCCCACAGTGTTAAAATGGTTTGCTAGTTATCTGTCTGATCGTACCCAAATGGTGAAAACTAATGATATCCTTTCTCTTGACTTGCCTATTACAAAAGGCGTACCTCAAGGAAGCATTCTCGGTCCGCTTCTATTTATAATATACACCAGCGATCTGCCAAAAGTGTTATCTTCCTTGTGTACTATGCATCTATATGCTGACGATGCGCAGCTTCAAATAGCAAGTGATCCACGAAATCCTGATCAATCAATTGCAGTGTTAAATGAAAACTTAAAGCGGGTATCTGAATATTCCATGAACCATGGTATGGTGATTAATCCAACCAAAACAGTAGCTCTGTGCATCGGAAATAAAGTGCTGTGTGCCAAAACTAAACAAAATGTGACTCATGACATTTTTTTGGATAACAACTGCATTAATTTAAGTGATGCTGCCAAAAATTTAGGACTTATCATTGATCAAAACATGAATTTTGAAAAGCAAGTGATAAACAAATGTAGCATAGCATATTCTAAAATTAAATATATTTATAAATATAAGTACATTCTGCCCTGTGATATAAAATGGAGATTAGTGAATAGCTTAATATTAAGTCATTTTGATTATGCCAGCAGTGTATACTTTCACTTTCTTAGCAAAAACTTTCAGAATAAAATTCAAGTTGTGCAAAACTGCTGCTTTAGATTCTCTTATAACATAGATAAAAAGGACCATATAACACCACATTATGTCGATAAAAATATTTTAAAAATAGAAAACAGATTTACTTTCCTGTACGGTACGCTCCTTTATAATATTGTTACCAATAATACACCCCAATACTTATCTGCCTTTCTTGAACGCAGATCTAATACTCATAATGTGAACTTAAGATATATCGATAATTATACCATTCCAAAACATAATACAAGTAAATTTGAGGGTTGCTTTTCTTATCTTGCACCTAAATTGTTAAACAAGCATCTTAGTATATTTATGTCCACAAATTCTATATTTCAATTTAAAAATAAACTCAGGAAAGAACTACTAGACCAGCAGAAAAACATGTTAGCGTAATTTACTTTTATATCATTTGTTTATAGTAACTATAAGGTTAAATATAAGAATTCTATTACCTGTATTTTCACTCGGGGGAAGTTGCAATAACGATACTTTCGATACTTCCTCCCATTTGATTTGTATATGTATTTATATATGTATATGTCAAATAAAGATTGTTTATTATTATTATTATTATTATTATTAAAACTATCTGCCGTAAGTATTGTGCATGTGTGTGTATTCACATGTATCATGTAAAGAAATATAAATGGTTCTTGAAACCTGTCTTGAACAATTTGTGTGGTACTAAATAATTTAGTCTTATCTAGAAATATATTAAAAAATAGTTTCTCAATAAGGGGGTTTTTTAAATTTACTTAGCCTATATTAATAATATAGCTATCATTTGCACTGCACATTATGTCGTTGTATGTTACTCTATTGAAACTAAATTTGTTTAGGTTATTTTTATACAAAGCAAAGAATTTACAAATATCTATACAGAGATATAGCCATAATTTTCTTATCTCGAAAGATGTATCGATAAGAATGTCTGTAGGATAAATTGAAGATAATTCTGATAATCCGTCTTTTGATTGTTGCACTGGAAACAGTTGTGTAATGAATATGAACTTATGTATTCGCTATAAGATATATGTATATGTTAAGATTTCCCCAAAAAAAAAAGAAAAAATATGTTTTCTTGAAAATGCATCATCTATAGTTCAAAGTATTTTTTTTTCTAAAGCGAGTGGTCGAAGCGGCCAAAATTTATTGAGCGTCACGGTAATACATTATAACGGAAAACAGTATTTAAGAAGTGTCTTTGAATTACCTGCTACTCGCGGTAACAAAATGGCGAGATTTTTATGAAATCCGAAGACGCACATTGTATCTGTCATAACTTTTTATTTTGTAAGCAAGCGATAAAATTTAAAAATCAACTTTTTAGCTTAATCGATAAACTGTGTTAAAGCGTCAGTTTTCACGATTCCCATAAAAGGTGAAACACGAAATCTTTAAATGTTCAAATCTTTTTTATTACATGATTTAAAGGGTCATACGATGTCATTGTGGAGAGGTAGAATCCTATTTGTTGCACATCGTGAATCATATCGGCGAATACGAAAATTCGAGCCCACAGGTGCGTAGGAAGAGTGACAATTTTGTGACTCAGGGCGAAATCGATGATCTACTTATTATTTATTTATTTATTTATTTCGATAATTTATCCAACGAGTAAAACTCAGTTACAGAATGAAGAACAACACAATTACAAGATTAAAAACAGAATAACAAATGAATATAACAAAACACCAAAGTGAAAAACAGGTAATCAGAAGAACAATATAAAACATTCAGTATAATTAAATGAGTAAATGACAATTATTCATACGACATAAAAATATACACAAGACAACATTTGCACATAATATATATAGCAAAACAAGCAAGATAGGAAGGGAGAACTAATTGTTAAACACTTGCGTTTAAGTTCGTTTTACATCAGAAATATTGCAGTTGAAAATATCCAAACTTTGCTCTATGTTATTGTAGTTTAAACAGATTTGATGCAATGGAAATGAGCTTAAGATGTTAGTTCGAGGTGTAGGTGTGATAAGTATGTTACTTGTTCTAGCGGACAATCAGAAACTAGATATTTAATAAGAGGTAATAGAGGGACAGTTGATTTCATTGTTGATGATTTTATGTAAGAAAATTATAGTACACATTACCTATCTTCTAAGTAGACTACACACGTTCAAAAATAACTCCTGAGGTCCTATCCTAATTGGATAGTTACCCAGGATAAACGTTGTCGATTTGAAGAAACTTTCTCAAGTGAGGTGATATAGACATTATAACTGGAATTCCAAACAATGGAGGCGTATTCCAATTTAGATTTAACAAATGTTATAAATAATAGACGAAGAGTAGACAAACTTTTAAAGTCCCTTCTATTACGCAGAATAAAACCTCGGAATCTATAAGGTCCAGCAACGCATTCCTCAATACGTCTGGAGAAAGTAAGTTTAGAGTCGAAGACAACTCCTAAGTCCTTCACGAACTCAGGTCTATCTAAGACGCAATTATCCAAATTATAATTAAAAATAATAGAGCCAGACTTGCGCGAAAAGCACATCGCGTTACATTTGGCAGCATTTAAGGGGAGTTGGTTATGAACATACCAGCCATTAAGCAAGTGTGCACTATGCTTTTATTAATAAAACGTTGTTATTTTTGCACCGGTAATTTAATCATTGCTTGAAATCATTTTCTCACAACAAAATTGTGCAAATTAGTAAGAAAACCCAATAGCAATTTTAAAATTTAAAGAAATTTACATATGCATGATAGTTTGAATGGTATATGCGATGTCTTTAAACTTTAAATCGTATTTTGTGATTGTTCCACAAAAACTGTTGAGTAATGAATATGAACTCTTGTGATTGGTCCTAGCCAATTGAGTAATGAGTATTACCTACGGCCGTAAGTAAAGAGCTCTATTACTTGTTCAAGATAATTAATGAGTTATTCAATAGTCGTAGAGAAAATAGTAAACATAATTGAAATTGATAGAAATACACAGACTACTGTTTTATATTGTCCGTTATTTAATGGAATTTATGAAAATGTAATCGATCGAATTCATAACTAATAAATCTGTGATTTTCCACACATTGTTACAAATATTGTCGGTCAAATTTTTAAATTATAAAATCACGCATTTAACATTTTATTGCAAACGTTTCATTTTTGTCGCTTTTGAGCACGTACACGTTCTGCTTGATAAACAAAAACCTGCTATCGTATTTATCGAAACAAAGTCCACGCCGGAAACGTACAGGCCTAACAACATTTAAAACGTTAAAAATCCTCTTTAAGTTAAATTGGATTCCAGCGGTACCAGAATCTTACTTTTCTGCCGAGTAATGAAAAACGATTTGTTTGCAATTTTGCCGAGTCAACTTCTCAAATTAGATATTAAATTTGTAAGGGATTAACAATACCGAACGTTTTAAACTGAGGATATCATGAAATCCCCAGCTTTAAACAAACCCAATTAATTTACGAAATCAACGCAAAAAAAGAACAGGAATAATATTTTAACGGAAACAATGGCTTACTTAAAATTCCTTAGTCTTATTAGCCTCTGATTTCCATTTGAAAGCATAGGGCACTGAATAAGAAATTGCAAAGGAAATCATCAAAGAAATATTTTAATTAGGTTAAAATTTCTTCCACTTCAGTTTGCTTTATTGTTATAATGCCCAGTCGTCTATTGTTAATTAAGTCAATGTGGCGTCGGTAGCTATTGTACGATTTCGTAAGAAATGTGTATTTTCTCTAATTTTGTAATAATACAAACAAATATATCACACACTACAAAAACAAAAACTAAAAATGGATATTGCTTTTATTTATTTCATTTTCATTACGTGCATTTATAGTCTAAGAGCCAGTGGCCGGCAGACTTACGGTATTTTAACAAACTCTATATTTTCTTCATTTAGACTCCTATATCTACCATAAATGAAATGGGGACTCTTTAGTCTGACCGGCGGTACCTATAGAGTCACTCAGGTACTAAAGGTGTAAAAAATTGACGGAGTTCAACGTTATAGTGACGAGGTTGCCGCTTTAATATTTTGGAATATTATATTATTATTATTGAAAAATAATAATGGCAGACAGCTATAACGGTTCCAAGGTCATGGCAGACATTTTTTAATGTTCCAAAAAAAATAAAAATTTACGTTATTTTAAGTTGAAATTTATATATATTGTTAATAATAATATTCTAAACCTATATTTCGAGCGGCAGACATTTTCTGCGGTTCTAACATCCCGGCAGACAATGCAACGTCACCTCTGGTGCCAGTATACGCATATGTATTGGTATCATACTCACTCCAGTTCAAGACCCGTTTCACCTTCTTTCATTAGTACAAATTCGGCAATTGCAGTTCGTGTTATGTAAACGTGTATCAACGCAAGTAAACAACACCTTGTCGTAGGTCAACGCAGGGCATTGGTATTCGTTCATACCACCACCGCCGACCGTGTCGACGACCCCACGCATTCTACTTTCAATTAATAGCAGTGTTGCCAATTGCCGGAGAATTCTCCACTTTTCGGAGAATTTGACTGCCTGCGGAGAATCTGGCGGAGAATCTGGCGGAGAATGCCTTTTTGACGGAGAATTGGCGGAGAATATAGGGTGACAGAATTTATAATTATTTCTTTATTAAAACAAATAACAAAATAATGTAGCTCTGTTTTCTTGTAGTTTAGTAGTTTATGTAAATGATAACAGATGGCGATATGTGCGTATTCAGTTTCATTGAAGGTCAACAGAGGCCGCTTCGACCAATGATCTCAAGAAGTGAGCTCAATACCACAGAAGACCTTCTATGTCAATACTATATTGGAGTGAGGACCGATAGGCTGAAGCTGGAGGAAGCTTTAGAGAGAGAAAGCCATATTTGAAGGTTATCTGTCTCAGTTTCCTGAATAACTAGTTTACAAGTAAGAGAGAGCTAGAGTGCCTCCAAATTAAGCTTATCTTTAAAGTTTCTTTGAAAGGGAACAATAGGTTCCTAATTGTTCATACTCATTCCAGTATGTATATAGAGTTCACAGTTCACTAATCTCAAGCGTGCTCCAAACCTGGTTGTGGTGATTCATCACAACCAAGTTTTATTAATTCATTACTGATGAATTAAAATATCAATTTGTGCAAATTAGTAATGGGCTAATGGATTAGATATTGAGAAGCAAATACAGATCAATATATTTTTGTTGTATAGAAGATTTTGATATTTTATTTTTGGCGGAGAATTTCTTCGATTTGCGGAGAATTTTAAGGCAGTAGGCGGAGAATTTTAGAAAGCTCTGTTGGCAACACTGATTAATAGTACACCGAAGTTTATTCCCTATATCACGAAGTATATTTGCCGAATCTGTATAGTAATTCCAAGATACGGAGCGGTGCACGTCACTCCTAAAATGTGACGTCATTTTTATTACGGTTACATAAAGTCAAAGTAGCGTAGGTATACTATTCATTTTGAGAAGAACAGCAGAATTAGAATTTTTACGAGCGCATTACATCTCAAGCATTTGGAAAAATGCTTTTCAAAAAGATCCTATCTCATTAAGCTCACTGGTACATGGTTGGAAAGAGCAAGAAAGCTCATATATTTTTAAATGGTTTGATGGAGATCAACTTCCAAGTTCTGTGAGCGATTTGGTTGAGAAACTTCCAGGTAATTTTATTGAAATTAAATCTATTTTTTATTAATTATTTCAATAATTTATGCTTGACTCAATGCATATATTTAAATTTAATTTTTACTGAAACCAATTTGTCGGAAGATGAAAATGAAGTAATAGGACAGTCGGATGATTCTGATGATGATATCGAAGGATAATAGGTAATAATAGCTTTCGTTAAAAATAAAATATACTTTTTTAGAACAATTTTATTAATCTATCTAAGAAATATTTTACCATGCACTAATGACTAATAAAAATAAATTTATTAATTATATGTTCTTATAATAGACCTATTTTCCCTATTTTTCATCTAACAGCATTAAATATACATGTAAAAAGAATCCTGTCCCATATATGCATATATGTATCCTAATGATATTTAAAAAAATAAAAAATAAAAAAAATACGTTACGTATGAAAATAAAAATGTTATTGTAATTTAAAATTCACGTTTTTAGTCCCAAAATTATTCCAGTTTCCCCATAATGTAGCAAAATTGTGAAATGTGACGACACCGTCGTCGACAGCTATATATGTATCGCCATCGTCAAACGTGTCAAGATTGCTACGTAATTTTCGTCATTTAATTTGATTTAAATTAATTTTATTCGAGGTATTTTTTTTAATTAGTTATGTAGTTTTAAGTATTCTAAATTTAAGTATTTTAAATTTATGCAGATTGAATAGGTGCTGCAGTGACAGTGAGTATGATACCAATACATATGCGTATGCTGGCACAGAGGTGACGTTGCATTGTCTGCCGGGATGTTAGAATCGCAGAAAATGTCTGCCGTTCGAAATATAGGCTTAGAATATTATTATTAACAATATACAGGGTGCGCCACTTAAAACTCCCCAGGCTTGAAACTTTCTTATTTTTTAAGCGACGACCATGTTGGGCACATCAAATTGTAGATATTTTAAAGGCATTAAACATATGTATAGAGTGATTTTAAAAAATTTTTTTGAAAAAATTGTTAAGAAATGAAACTTAATTTCTTTGAATATTTTTTTACCTCACCCTGTACATGAACTGCGTTAATGTTTTCTTATAAACGTTTTAATTAGCTTCAATTTATCTTATTGCCTCATATTGAAAATTCTTTTTTAAAATAACTTTGAAAAGAGTCTAAATAATAATTTTGTGCTTTATTTGTAAAAGACACAAACAATATTCAATGTAAAAAAACAGCAACAAAAAACAAAGGAAATATATATTTTTAAAAACAAACGTATATTAAAATGTACTAAATAGGACATTGCAAAATTTTTATTAAAAAATATATATATATATATATATATATTTTTTAACAACATAAATTGAAGCTAATCAAAAACTTTATAAGAAATCATTGACACAGTTCATGTACAAGGTGAGGTAAAAAAATATTCAAAGAAACTAAGTTTCATTTCTTAACAATTTTTTCAAAAACATAATTTTTAAATCACTCTGTATGCATGTTTAAAGGCTTTAAACATGTCTACAATTTGATGTGCCAAACATGGTCATCGCTTCAAAAATAAAAAAGTTACAAGTCTGGGGAGTTTTAAGTGGCGCACCCTGTATATAAATTTCAACTTTGTTAAAATAACGTAAATTTTTTATTTTTTTTGGAACATGAAAAATGTCTGCCATGACCTCGGAACCGTCGGAACCGTCATAGCTGTCTGTCAAATTTTTACACCTTTACTAACTGAGTGATTCTATGTGCACCGCCGGTCAGACTTAAGAGTCACCATTTCATTTATGGTGGGTATAGGAGAGTAAATGAAGAAAATATTGAGTTTGTTAAAATACCGTAAGTCTGCCGGCAACTGGCTCTTAGGCTATTAAAGGGTCTACACACGATCCAGCGGCAGAGACCCGACATTGTCGGTACGCTTTGAAGATAATTGGAATTCCAGCGGACCAGTTCACTTTTACGAATGAGTTCAAAGTATGCCGACATGGCTGGGTCCCTGCCGCTGGATCGTGTGTAGATCCCTTTAGAGTTTATATTTTCATTCATCTTTAAAAGTTAATGCTAATAAAGGCAATGTTTTTTTTCGGATCTTAGTAAGCTGTTACTTTATTTGCGTTAAGAGATAATCATCGTAATTGGGTTTTTAGTTTTTAAGATGTGAACTGAATTGACTTTGTAAAATATTCGTTGCATTGCATTTACAAATATCACATTTTTATTTCGTTCGCTTAGTATAAAAAACTAAATATCAAAAATACGATTTCAACGGTTTTTTTAGGGGGGGGGGGGTATTTTTGTGTAAATGCAATCTATATGTTATCGGAAAGTTACAGTGAAGTTTTGTCCAATCTGGAAGTTAAGTTTCTTGGAAATTAAGTTTTAATTTTGAAAAACGTGTTTTTGTCTCATCTTTCTTTAATATCTCGGGTTCTGTTCACCGGATCAGACCAAACAAAAGTTAAAATGTTTGTAAATAAATTATCAATAAAACACGGGTCCAAATGTGATTTACCATTTCGTTTTTTTTTTTGCAAAAACATAAAAACCACGTAAACTTCTAATTTTACATAATCCGAAATAACTAAAAAAAATGCATATTTTTTAATGAAATTACAGATCTTGTAGGTGTAATCTGTTATAGAAAAGTACAGATAAAAAAATTTATAATTTTCCCTAAAAACGAGATTTTTAAAAAAATTTTGAAGCTTCATAAGAAACCGCCATATGGTCACTCCAAGATTTTTTTTAATGGCTTTACAATGGCTATAAAAATATTTTTTTTATATATTATTCCAAAGTTACACTTCGTGCTTTTTTGTAAAATTAATATTTATGTAACAAAACACGAAATTTTTAAACGATCAGATCATCGTTAATACATAAGTAGGAAGGTCGTACGATATCGATATCGAAAGAGCAAGAATGGCATTTTAACCACATCGTAAACTGCAAACACCAAATCGTTGATTCGATCCAGCAGGAATGTACGAAAATTATATTTTCTGATGTCTCGCGAAACGTATATGATTGAATGAAGTAAAAAATGTTGAGGCCTTTGGTTCTTTTATTCTACACATTAAATCACAATTTTATTTTTTTCGCCCCTTTTAATAATGGTAATGGGGGGGGGGGGGGGTGGATAATGCCAACAATTTTTTTGAGATCTTATCTTTTCTTGTATGTACTAAATACCAATTGTATGTACTCTTACTTGCTTGATTTGCCTATTTACCCCCATTTACCTCAATCTACCTCCCAACTCTTCAACAAAATAAGATCAAAATATAATCTATTTCTAGATCTCCTTAAAATACATACGTGTACCAAATTTTAAGTCAATATCTTAAACGGTTCCAGAGTAATCGTGCGCAAAAAAAAATACAGACAGATCGACCGACAGACAGAATTTTTCTGCTCAAATTTAAAATCTCGACGTTCCATTACATTCTAAGCCTATTTGAACAATACAAATTTTCATTTTTTTTTGCGTTACTATACTTCCACTGAATGTGGATATAGGCAGAAAGACGTAAAGTAATCTATTTCATTATGAAACGGTTCCAATGATAAGAGTTAAAGTTCAACCCTTAGGAGTGCCATTTAAGGGTCTATATCTTTTTGGTTATTTTTTGGCTATATATATTTCAGCAACCCCATCCCCATCCCAAAAATCAACCCCAAGTAGGGTTGATTTTTAGAAAAGTAGTTATCTGCGGACTGCCATAGTGGTGGTATAATATTTTATTCGTAAATGAATCATTATTATATATTTTTGTAATGTGTCGAGGCTTTTCATTGAAAGCCATCTGTGCTAGTATGCTGAAGGAAATAAAACAGTTGATTACAGGTGATTAAAAATTATACATGTTAAAAATTGTTTTCGGTCATATTTGTATTAAGCACTGTAAAAAAATTTATAGCCACAAGTTTAAACCATAGTAATAAAAAAATGTTTTTGTGCATCTGTCTAATTTAGAATCGAAATAAACGTGGAAGTAAATACGAAAAATTTTTCATTATTAGCAACGACAACATAAATGGCTTTCACAGTATAATTTATTTAACTTAACTCAATTAATAATCATTTTTCAGAAGCTATAAAATTATACATTCTTCGTTTAATGACAGTTTGTATTTCATTGATCAATAATATGATTTATACTTAATAATTCCCTAGTATTATTATAAAGGACCGCAGACATGACCCGTCTACAGCTTGAATTACCGATCATAAAATATTACTGGTAGTCGTTATGATGTAATAGTATAATTATTGTTTGCTTTTCGTGGTGATTTCCTTAATAAATCATATTTTGTTTCATGTTAGTTGTCACATCGATTTAACATTAAGCATTCATTACTTTTTGAAAGACCATAAATTATTATTTTGCGAAAGTAAAAAAGGAGAATGTATACCCATTTATTAAACTGAATTTTGAATTAATTTACAGATTTCAAAATTATTTAACAGAAAGGTAATTTGATCTTCGGAAAATGATCTTTGGTAAGTCGACCTTGCGTAGCCCAAAACACTTTTTATTTTTTTGTTGTGCTCGATTAACGGAATCTCGAAGAAGGCATCTAAATAGTCATTCATTTCTCATAGTAGTACAGGAAACGATTTAAAAAATGACCGTAACTCGAAAAAAATTTGTGGAGGCTTTAAATTTGGTTTAAAATAGGCCAAAGTTCACAAAACAAAAAAGTTTAGGAGTTTTACGGATCCGCGGGAAGCTATAGGGGGTATTTTTAATAAAAAAAATGATTTTCTCTATTTTCTCGGGAAATACGGCATTTACAAAAAAGTTCAAATAAAAGTTGTTTCTGGCAAAATTACACAGGTTTACAAAGAAAAAAAGTTTTGATCTGGGAATGGGACCTATCATGCCTTAAGTATTTTTGTGTGCTGAATCCGAATTTTCAATTAAAAACATTTTCTACCGCGTAGATTTCGAGTAAACGTCCAAAATTGTCAAAAAAAAACGCATTTTGACGATAAAAACCGGAATTTACTCTACGCGGTAAAAATTTTTTTAAATTGAAAATTCGGATTCAGCACACAAAAATACATAAGGAATGATAGATTTAGTCCTTGGAACAGAATTTTTTTTGTAGATCTCTGCACAGGTGCACTTTGTGCACAGGTCTACAAAAAAAAATCTGTTCCAAGGATCATTCCCTATGTATTTTTGTGTGCTGAATCCGAATTTTCAATTTAAAAATTTTTTTATACCGTAATATATTACCAGCGAACATTACAGTATCTGATACTGTAATGTGTTACCTAGCAACGCTATTATATTATTTGTTTCCATTGACAAAACAATCCATATTATATTTGATATCTGTCTGATGATTTTCTCGGGATTACTTTCCCCGTTGCTTCCACAGATTTATTTAAAGTCTCCTCCGATATCTCCATAATACCAAACAATCCAAAAGTTATGGTTTTATTTATTTGATAGTGACAAGCTAAAGGCAATCATAACTAGCTAGGGAAAACAATGGCTATAACATCGTTCAGGTAATGCGATTGTTAGATACGAACTAATATTTTTTAAATTTCAATAATTATAACTTTTTATTCATTTTAAAAAGGATTTACCGGAGAGTATGAAATAAAATATTATACGATACACGTCCGGTAGGTGTCATTACAGTACTTGTTTATATTCCGGACTCGGCTCCTGCGTCGCCTCGTCCGTAAAACAACTCGTACTGTAATAAGTCACCTACCGGACTTATAACGTAAATTACTATAACGATATCTGGAACTAGATTATATTTTGATCTTATTCCGTTGAAGAGTTTGGCGGTAAAGTGGGGTAAATGGTGGTAAATAGGTAAATCAAGCAAGTAGAAGTCCATAAAATTGATATTTAGTATATATAAGAGTGGCATATAGTTTTATGGGTTTTTGAGGTCGACAGTTTCAGTTTTATATTATTAAAGTTGCATAAACAAATATTTCCACATAGTGAAGTGCAAGTAGAGTATCAAATTTTGTTTCGTTGTGGGAGACTTGGATAGAAAATCAGGATGTGGAAGTATGCATTTTTTCTCTCGTTGTAATAGTGAACTAAGAGAAATAATTTTCGACTGATAATTATTAGCTTAATCAGTCCTTTTTGCGAGATTTGAAAACACTAGACTAAATATGTTATTCAGGAATCATTTTTCACACTCGTTTTAAGTACTAATATTTAATTACAATGTCAGAATTATATTTTTGTTTATACTCATTTAATTCATTTTACATGACCAAAGAAAGAATTCTAGTGGATATCGTATCGCAGAATTTAATTTAAATGAGTCAAAGCTTCTCTTCATGCTGTTTCTTTTACTCTTCGACAAAGAGATCTACATAAAAACCCAATTCAAGGAAAAATACAGGTTAATTTAATTTTTACATTTCTGGAAGATTCCTGCCTGCGAGTGATTGAATTTAAAACTACATTTGTCTGAATATTCCATATTCTGAATATGATTTCAATTTTTATTTTATCTGAAGTTTTATTTTTATTGATGCTGACGCGTAAAAACAATAATACCGATTCTACTTTACCTGTACCTATAAAATTGAAATATTCTTTTATCACAACCATGCCTAAATTAAAGGATTTGTTAAACTTATATATTTAAATTGAATATACATGTACAATAATATACATGTAAAATAGCTTGTTCATTTTGAAATTTAAAAGATAACCAGATTATTTACGATAAAAATATGAATTAATATGATGCTACATGGTATATCAGTAAAAAAAATTTGAAGAATTTCGTATCCATGTATACAGGGTGTTTCATCTAAAAGTCCCCGGGTCATTATCTCGTAAAATAATAAAGATATTTAAAATTTGTAAATCGGGGATAATTAACATCAAAAAAATTCTTAAATAACTGCAGTTAGGATTGTTCCTTCGCAGTGCACAGAGATGGCGCTGCGGTGAGAAATTATTTTTCGATGGCTGGAACCTTGAAACATGATTCATACGATTAATCAATAAATTGTGAATAATTTTGTTATGTAGAAAATTTTGGAAAAACCGGCCGCTTTGAAGCTATATGATTTTTCTTCTTCATTTTTTTGTTTATGTAAATTTTCAAAACTCCTGTAACTTTTTGTTTATCATTTCAGAACACCAATTATTTAGAACTTTTATCTTATTAAATTTTAAATAAAACATCCTGTATATACAGTGTGTTCCACTTTTCATGGAGCCACTCTCATATCTCGCTCATCTGATATCCGATTATTTTGAAATTTTGGTGGTGAATATATGCCTATAAAGTGAGTTTTTACACGTAACCACATTTGATTTTAGTCAGAGACGTCCGACTCTAGTATGGACAAAGTGGGTCGATTTTCAAAAAAAGTATTAGCGATTCTTTTAGAATAAAGTTAGTAATATATTCTTAATCAGCAACTTTAGAAACCTCTTTGTGCAAAATTACATCGTAGTGGGTTCAAAGGTGTTTGAGGCTGTCAGAAATACAATTTTTTCAACTAAAAATAATTTTTATCTGTGAAACGGATTCTCAAATCAAAAAAATGTATTCGTAATTTTTTCTTCAGAATAATGTATTGTACTAATTTGGACTAATTTTGCAACAAAATAATTGTTTATTTAATAAGGCAAAATTTCTAACAAATAATTTTCACTAAGAACCTACGTAAGTAAGTCTTGAAAACAGGAGTTATTGCCGTTGGACTATTTTCTTAGGGGCATCTAAGAACCAGAAAATATACAAGTTTAGAAGAACGTGTAAGAAATACTTAGGCTAATGTTAACACAAATACATGAAGAGGAGTGTGTAGTTCAATATTAATCAGTTATATTAGTCCAGTCAAATAGGTCGACAAATCAAAATTTTGAGGTAAATACCTGAATATAAATTACTTTGAAGTATTTGAACACGATTAACTAAAGAAATATTTTTTTCAACCCGAGAAGGGGTGAAAAATATAAAGTGTTTTTTCAAAATTACTCAAAATATGTAAAATCTAGTAAAAAAATTTCCAAATAAAAATTGTGAAGCATGAAATTTTACGTAAAATGGTCTCTTGACTTTTTTGGTATTATTAAAATTAACAGAGTTACGATGGTTAGAAGTTAAGGGATGATATGTACAACTTTAAAAAATCATAGCGTGCTGAAAAGTTAATGAATTTAATTTTTTTTTATTCACTCAGAAAAATATAAACTTTCGTTTCAGAGAAATGGAATTTTTTTTAATTGGTAATTAGAAAGTTACAAAAATTTTAATTTTTTTATTTTCAATTAAAACCACTCTAAACGGTGAAACGATTTTTTTTTATACCATTTTGTTCATCATTTAATATATTGCTTTTGAATTTTTTTTTTACCCATCATTTATAATTTTCTTAGCGGGAAGTTAACAATTTATTATAACCTTTGCTTGCGGATATTTGTTTCTTCGTAAATTTTATCAGGATTTAAAAAATCATATAAGTAAATTTTTTTGTAAAAAAAAAATTTTAGGTCAAAATCTAGACCATGGACTTGAAAATAAAAATCTAAAGCCGCATTGAATTCTTCAGTCAATTCCAGTTAATTACTCTTACAATTCTAACTTATGGATTTAATTTTATGTTGCATTGAGATATAGATGTGGCGCATATGCGTCTTGTAGGCAACGTAGTAGCTACGAAACAATTTTATCTTTGTCGTACGCATTCTTTATTTCTTTTCAGTTATCGTGACGTCACAAGAACAGTGTCGTAGGTTTGGAAAAAATTTAAACAGGTAAATAAATTCATACCTGCCTAAAAATGATCGGTAAAAAAAATTTCAAAAGCAAATGTTCAATATATTAAATGATGAACAGAATGGTATAAAAAAAAAAACGATTCACAGTTCAAAGTTGTTTTAATTGAAAATAAAAAAATTAAAATTGCTATTTTTATTTGAAACTTTCTTTACTAGCTTTTACACATTTAGAGCAATTTTGAAAAAATACTTTATTATATTTTTTTTCACCCCTTCTCGGGGGTTAAGAAAAACATTTCTTTCATTAATCGTGTTCAAATACTTCAAAGTAACTTATATCAAAAATTCAAGTATTTACCTCAAAATTTTGATTTGTCGACCTATTTGATTGGACTAATATCAAAAGTTTCTCTGTAAATGAGGACGGCATATATTGAACAATTCATTCAAGTTTTCTTTAACTACAATTTTTTAATTTTATGTTGAAGCTAATAAAATGGGATATTTTAAAACAAACTAAAAAAACAAATGACGATAGAGATTTTCTGATCAATGAGAGTATCCTAAAAAAGTGTCCTAATAATGTGCTACTAAACATGGGACGTTTTTTTAAATGCACCTTTTTAAAGTTTTTTGAAAATATTTCTAAAACGGTCAAATTTAAAAAGGCCAACAGAACGGTCGTAGAATTCTTAAAAATATTCCCATTTAACAGTTTCTCTATCTCTTATAATAACCGAGATAGCAACGCACCCAATTTGGGACGCAGTGTATGTTAATTTCAGGTCAGATTTACCTTCATTTAACTTCTTAGAGTAAAAAGCTACTTAAAGAGTAGTTCTTTTACATTAAAAAATTGATTCAGGAAATAAAAAACTGCATCCCACATCAAAAGGCGGTTAACGATATTTTAGTAAAATAATTTGCTGTAAGTAAATATATTTCACTATTAATCTTTATACTTTCTCAACTCTAATTGTGCCAATAAACAAATTACAATACAAAAATTATACGTGAAATATATAATCGAAAGATTAGAAATCTCTTAATTTATAATTTTCCTTTAAGAGGATGTATAAAGCCACGCAATCTGATTCTTGTGTAAAATATTTTATTTTCAGCTCTGTAAAACTTTTTTCAGCTTCTCTTCCCCTGCTTAATATTCATAGGTTCAGATAGCGAACGGCATGGCATTTATGAATGAGGTACGTATTTTTTAGGCGCTAAACATGTCTAAAAAATCATCCTGAAAACTCATCCTGGGTTAAAAATGATTTAAAAAAATGTAAAGAAATTTTACATTTGAGGCAGATGTAACGGGGTGGTTGTGTTTTAAATTTAGATGATGAATCACATCAAATCTGGGTTCTACTTATGATTTTTGTAGAATAACAGAGGCACAGGATGCGATCTTTAAAAAATGTGAAACTTTCTGCGAAATTAATGTTTGTCACACAAACTGAGTTATTTTATACATTATTTAAGGGGTTGTAATCATCTTTGTTTATAAAATAACATGCAGGTTCAAAATGTACTCAAAAAACTATTCTTTCATTAAAATTTGATCATAGTTCATCTAAATAATAAATTTGTCTTATCTTAACATTGAATTTCATCTTGCCTTGACAGAGTTTTTCCAGTAGATGACTCATAAATCGTATTGAAGATTCTAATACCGAGTTTTAGTAAAAGGTGTCTTAGGGGGAATACACTTTTTAAAGGGTCGTAAAATCGCGTGTGTAATATTTAAAATTTTATTGCATGATGAAACATATGCGGATTTTATTTTTCCTTAATTAGGTCGTCCAGATGTCTTTCATTTCGTTCCGTTACGTTGAGGGCACCCTTCCAAACTACATTACTCTGGTACTTATCTACAGGAATGTTGCTGACAAACAGAATTGTCGATATTGGATCCTATATAATCCTAAAAGCAAGCGCCACAGACAATGACAATGCCACGTAATTTGACTTTTTCGATTATATGACAGAATTAAAAGAAATATTAGAGTCCTATTTCAGGATATTGCTAGAAAAGCTTTATTTAAGTAGGAATCAAGTTTTTAAAATATAATGCAATACAATATTATACATTAATAACCACTCATTGATAATTAATTAAATAACTTTTTATTAATCAAATATAAAAATTTGAAGACTCTGATACAAAGAAAATTAACAGCTGACACTTTTTTACGCGCACACAAACAAAAACACGCATGTAAAATACTCGTAACGCCGCAAATAGCAAGATTGGAGCAGGTAAACAAAGGGCGCTCGCCTCGACACTTTTGCTCCAAGTCAAAACTAGTTTCCTTTTTGCTGAAATAATTAGGTAGAAAGCGCTTATATATTCAATTCAATTCAATTCAAACAGATTTTATTCAACATTTTGACACAGGAAATGTGCCTAGCCGGAACCCGGGGCCAGCCAGACAGCCAAGACGTGTAGCGTCGTGGTGAGCGTGTGGCTGGGCGGGGTGGGTCCGGTTTGGCTTGGCGGCAATGGCTTGTTAACCAAGGCTCCTATCCACCGTAGTTGGATTTAAAAACTGGGTTAAGATTAAAAATTTGCTCACATGAGCCTAAAACTAATTAATAAGGTAACACACTAAAACTACACTCGTTGGCAAACGCACTATGAAAAATTTTGGTTGCTGATACGGGAAAACAGAACTGAACGAAAAAACCCGTTCGAGCAAATAACGACCTCGTGATCTGACCGCCGTCGAGGAAGATAGGGTTTTTAAAACGATGTGGTTTAACAAGGTTTGGATATACGAGATGCTATTGGTCTAGAGGAAATTTGAAGAGACAAAAAGGGACAAAAAGAACAAAAAGGATTAAAAAAAACAAAAATGCGTAAAAATAGAAAGAGGGAGGGGAGAGAGGTTGAAAGATGTTAGTTGACGAAAGATAAAGAGTGGGGGGTAGGGATAGGTTATCGCAGAGGGAAGTGTGGCTAGGGAAGTTACCGGAAAATAGGCAACGCCTGATATGGTAAGGGATGTTTCAAACCGAAAAGTATGGCATTATGCTGTCTGATTCGGGTAATGTTGCGGGTTAGTGGACTACCGTCCAGTTTGAACTGATAGAATCTTTGTGAGATTTCTTGGACGTAGTCTGCTAGTGGAGTTATGTCGTGACAACGTGCATAAGGTTTTAAATTATTTACACGAGCCACATGAACTAAATGAAAAATGAATACCTTTTTATCACATTGGTTTTCATTAACTTAAATTGTTTTTCATTAACATAAATTTCATAATTTGTAACCATAAAAAAATATCAAAAATGATTGTCCGTGGTATCAAAGAAAAGTACATCTCGTATTATAAATTATTCTTTATTTTCTCTATTTGAACATCATCTTTTCGTATTCATAATTCTGGCAGAAATAGACACTGGATCTGTTCTTAATTCCATTTTGAATATTAAACATGTGAAGTAATTGTGCTCGGTACACGTGGCTAATAAATGTTTTTGTTAAGAATTTTTCATCAAATTTTTACTGAATTTTTAATATTATCCTACAAAATTGTATAACAGGTATGCAGTAATACAATGAAGTTATTAATGTTAACCCGAGATGAATTAAAGATAAAACAAAGATATCGACCAAATCCTTTTATATCCCTGATGAAATTGGAAAATATAAAGGAAGCAGCTTGAAAAATACCGTCTGTGTGTAAAATATAGCAGATGGTAGGTAGATATGCCGCGTTTGTGGGATAAGAAATAGGGAGTAATGCAAAAAATATATTAAATTATCCATCTTGGTATCGTATTTGCCTGCGTCAAATATATAATATGCATATTACTCGCAGAAGACTGTCTTAAATTTCGTCCAGAAAATAAGAAATATATCAAATCTGAGTTTTAGAGAATTACTTATTTGACTAAGATTTTTCGTCTTTCTCTTTTGTGACTTATAAATTAAACAAATTATATCACAATTAAAAAGTAAATGCTTGCAACATCGTGTAATCTCTAAATTAATTAGTAATGTATTTTCCTAGTGCCTTTTACCTGCATTGTTAGAATATTTAAACAGTACATATGCCAACTGATATTCAATTAATTGGGGAATAATTAATGAATCCAAAATTTAAGGAAACTATAACACCTGTAACTGTTCGCCTACAGAAAAGGGAAAAACGTTAGTTAGCACTTACATTATTCAATAAATATAAAGATATTCATGTTATACTCATTACCTTTCCGTATAGACGGAGAGCTGGCGGCCGCGGAGGTACTACGATATTACCTCCGGCTGGAATTTTGAGAAGTGGTTGGGGGGACCATCAGGAAGTGCCATCTGCAAGGATTTTGCTCAAAACCCCTGCAAAGGACACGTCAGACGACTCAAAGATTTTTGCTCAAAAAATGATCATACCTCCGGCTGAAAATTTGCACGTTACCTGTTTTAAGGTCACAGATAACGTATGTAAATCATCAGACGCCTAGGTCGCTGCCAAAGTTGTCATTTTTTTTTCAAAAATTTTTTTTCCTTACCTCCGTCTGACGTTTTAACATATTGCAACAGAGACCATTCTAAGCACAAATTAAATTCGTCAGACGAAAATGCCGCTGCAAAGTCCCCCTACAACGTTCACAAATTTCCAGACCGTTTGAGAGGTATACTTTTTCGAAAATTTATTTTCGTTACCTCCGTCTGACGTTTTTACATATTATCCTAGAGATAATTTTAAATACATATGTAAATCGTCAGACGAAAATACCGCGTTAAACAGTATTATCGTAGGTAACTCTTTTAAAATGACGATTTATACAACGGAAGAACGAGTGCAAATTATTAAATGGTATTTTGGAAATAACACGGCTGCAGAAGTTGTCGCCCGATTTGTTTTTACATTTGAGGATCGACCCGTTCCGACGGAACAAACAGTTTTGAACATTGTTCATAAGTTTGAATCGTCTGGATGCATAAAATCTTGAAGAAAATGTAATAATAAAGGTGGTGACAACGATGGCAGACAGATGAGCGACAAACGGGAACAGAGGGAAATAAATGTGTGTAGTTTTGCGGAGGCACATGCCCCCTGTTCCAGCAGGCAAATCTCTGCCGAGCTCGATGTACCTGACCGCACGGTTCGGGCAATTTTAAAACGTAACAAATATCATTGTTATAAAGTTGCCGTCACACGAGAAATTTTCCCCGATGACTTTATACGGCGTATGGAATTCTGTGAGACCATGATGGAAAAGGCGAACGAAAATAAAACTTTCATTAAAAATATTTTATTTACTGATGAAAGTTCATTTTCTCTGCATGGTCGTCACAATTCATCCGTTACTAGATATTGGTCCCGGGAAAATAAATATTTAAATATACCACACCGAACTCAGTACCCACAGAAAGTCAATGTGTGGGCTGGAATTTTCAATAGTTGGACCCTTTTTTATCGACGACAACCTTACAGCACAAAAATATTTGAATTTGTTACGTGAACAAATTATTCCGGCCGTTCGAACTTTGGGCATTGACCTCGAAGAGATTTGGTACCAGCAGGATGGTTGTCCTGCTCATAACGCGATAGTGATACGTACGATTCCTAGACACTAGATTTCACGATCGCGTTATAAGTGGAACAAGCACATATGTATTTAAAATTGTTTCTAGAATAATATGTAAAAACGTCAGACGTTGTTTGTGATTTTAACTGACTGTAAAAAAGAAGAAGGTTGTCATTTCGATCCATATGTATGTTTTCTATTGTTCAGTCATTACTCTGGATTGGCTTAAGCAATTTTTATAAACCAGTGGTTCTCAAAGTGTGGGTCGCGATAAGAAGCTAGGGGGGGTAACGAGAAGATTTAAACTAAACAAGTAACCAAATATTCTGGCAAATATCTAACTAATCTTAAAATCACAGCAAAAATTTCTTTCTATTTTTGATGGAGAGGGGGTCGCCAATAGAATCCTTGTCAAAAGGCTTTAGAAAAGTTTGGGAACCACTGCTATAAAATGTTTGTCAAACTGCAAGGTATGGTTCGGGAGTAGTCCTGTAATAGTTTCATCAAACGACGTATAATGTACGGCGTGCAAAAGTTGAAAATAGCATTTGTTTAGCCAAGAATTGCCGAAGGCGATAGAGGTAGAAAAATTAATTTGTGATAAAAATTCATATTTCGTGGAATGAGACTAAAATTGGTAGTAGGTAATAAAGTTCAATTAAGTAGCCGACAGTGACTTTTTATATAATTTTTAGCGATCTTTTTGAAGGTGTTTCAATATATTTTCCAATTTTTTTTTTATTGATCTCTCGATATAACAAAGCTTGAAATTTTGTAAATGAAACGATACTGGCATAGTATTTACATAGCAGATAAATTTAACCAATACAAAAAGGGTGTAGTAGTGGGACATGTTGATCGCGATCGAAATGGAAAAACAAACATTTATTAATTAACAATTTTATCGCTTTATACTAAAAATACGTTTTTAATACGCAGCTTTTGTGTGAATAAATCTGTTATTTTAAAATACAATATGAAGTTTCGCCGCATATGGACGAAAGTACAGGTTGGACTAAAGTTGAATAGATTGATCTATGAATGATACCACAAATTAAGAGATATTATAGTTCAAATAAGAAGTTTTGCGCAATCTCTGTCTGAGATTCATTTAACATAAAATAAATCTATATATAATATCCGTATTGGCACTGAAGCACATTTCACCAAAACACAACAGTACACTGGAATATAGTATTCTCGATGCGCGTTTCACAACCAAAGTTCAATCATCTCCTGATTATGCCAGCTTAGTCAGCGAAACATGCGCCAAATATACTGTTCAGTGTTTTGGTAAATTAAATAAATTCAGTACCACATCAGCTTTCAGGAATACTCGGCATTGCAGAAAATAATTTAAAACTTAGTTTCAAATGTTAGGTAATTAAAGAGCATAAAGAGATAAAGTGCAACCGCTTCTAATAGCCTGTGGCTCCCCATATGGCGGCTGGTTCCCTATAAACCATTTGATATAAAGATAACTCTTTTGGAAAACGTGACAGCCGCATTCAACAGCAATGTCTTTTATGTTCGTTACATCCAAATAACTCAAACTCCTAGTATGAAACGTATGAATATCATATCAATGGACCGTTCAACAAAACGTTAAAACATCAAAGCTAGAGCGCCACTCTCGCCCGGAATGGAATAAATACGAATTCCGAACTCAAAATTTAAAGCTAGGTTCATAAGTGCCGTACTTTTGCGAATATTTTTGTGGCATACAAATAAACAATTTAACAAGTCTAATAAAACTTTTGATCGGTTGACGTTTGAACTACTTAACAAGCTAAAATACCAAAATTGGTGTTTTTATTTGCAAATAGTGCTTGATAGAGGTAATCTGAATTTTCCATTTAAATTTTTTCTTCAAGAATTTACTAAGACCGCAATTTTTTATCTGTATCTACAACATTGTCTAAGTTACATTTTTTCATGTTTTAATAGCTCAATTTTTATTCAGTACATATTTCGACTATCTACCACCATGTACTGCTCTATGAAATAATAGTTTTTGTTTTATATACAGTATATCCACCAATTCATTTAAGATTTAAATGGTTCCCAAAGTAATGTAACTCGTGTAAATAGGACAGAACTTTTGACAACACCGATACAACACCAACAGAGTTTTATAGCTACAAGACCAGTATTGATAACATCAGTTTCGTGCATTTTTTAGCACCTTTTTGCAACTTTTAGCACGTTAGCACCATGCTGCGAAATCTAGCCCATTTTAGCGACCGCCGCAGTCTCCCCCCGCTCATCTAAAAAAAAATTGCCGGTAGTTTTTTTCCTCGCTCATCAAAAAAATTCGTCGCGGTGTCTCCCCCCGATTATCAAAAAAATTCGTCGCAGCATCCCTCCTGCTCTTCAAACAAATTTAGGGTTCCTCCTCCCGGAGCCCGTTTTAGACTGGGTTTATCTAGTTTTGTATTTTTAGTTATGTTTGATTTGCTAATTTAGCCCGTTCTTCTTCAATCTAGCCCTAATTGATAGTAGGATTTAGCCCGAAAAATAATGCAGTGCTGGCAACACTGTACAAGACACTACTACTAAACCATCACTAGTCTTATCGCTATATACACCACTTGTGCGTTTAAATTCTATATTCCTCATAATAATATAAACATTACTGTTCTATGCGGTTACTTCCGTGGAGAGCTGGGGGGGGGAGTGGACTGTATTGAGAAGTTGAATTCTTGAAATCCCAGTTAATTTTATTTATAGATTGAGGGTGGGAGACTAAAACACTTTAATTCGGTTTTGTTCGGTAGATTTAATCTCCTTCTTTAACAAAAATCCAAAACAACAGGTAATAAGTACATTGGAGAAAAACAATGAAACTTAACTGAACGACTTAACCTGTCTCTTTCGCTGGCTGAACTCTTGAACACACTGAGCCTTGCTCGACCTCCACCTTTCCCCGGCATCGATCCGCGTTTCGATTTAATACCAACCGTCAAATACAAACAAATAGCGGGAACTTATGAACTAATATAAAACAATATTTCATTCTGCAAAAATTACATAAACACACCTAATATGGTAGACAACTCCCAGTTCCAAAGCCGAGGCTCTCTGAAATATATAGGCTGGGGACAAGTTAAACACATTTTTCAATGACTCACTGCGGCAATACAATTAAATAGAAATATCTACCAAACAGGAATATCAATTATTACATATGCAATTTAAACACACTCGCTCTAGGAACAAATAAACTAAATATGTGCTTACATAATGTGTGATCTATCACAAAGTAACACGGTAATACATCGGAAAATCAACTATATACTATATATTATACTTCGTTGTACTTCAAGTTCTCTCTGCTTAATCGAGCAAATTTTAACTTGCTTATTAGTCTTCTTAAATTAAAAATAAGGATTAATTAATAATTCACTGAGTACATAGTTTGGCGTGTGGTTCTAATGTAGTGCTACTAGATGGCGGTTCTAGAACAAAATTTCCTTTCTACTTCCAATATCGCAAACTTAGAACGTACAGGTGGTAGATGGATAAATGCGGTAGTGCTCTTTCTCTCTCTCTCTCTTTACTCTTAATGTAATTGGTCGAAGTGTGTCCGAGAATTCTTTACTGTCTACAATTCGAAGCAGTTTGGTACCAGTCTATGCATTACAATACCTATTCTTCAATATATTAGTGGAGAGTCGTTAGGCGTAAAAAATGAAAAATGCCGAAGGAGGTCACCAGTAAATAAATTTTCAAGCCGTTTTTTGCATTGAATTGCTAAGATTCAATACTAAAATTTTTACTAGTTAGAATTTGACGATTTTCGTTTGTTTCATAGTTTCTTGGAAAATTCAGGAAATAATTGTAAATGAATGATTAATTCAAAGTAACTGCAATAATTTTAGTTCTGTGGACAAAATTATCATTATTTATGTTTTTGGGGTTGGTTAATATGAATTCAAGGTCAAAAATTGCAGATTTAAAAATGAATTTTCGTAGTTTTTGTGATTTTTTTTCACTTCGATCGCTTGTATCTCAAAAATGAAAGGAGATATCGACTTCCTGCTTGCGCCATTCGTTTTTCTTCGTCAAAATCCATAAACTAAACGTAACAATATGATCAAATTGAATTTTTGATGAGATTGAAAAGTGAAAAGTCGCGATCTTCGCCTAAAAATCTGAAATAATTCATGGGTACGTAAATCGACGAGAAAATGAGAATGGCGCGATTCAATATCTCGAAAGGTAAGCGAGATATCGGCTGAAGAAGTCGAAATCCTAGAAAAATCGCCTCTCTCATATTTTAACGGCCGATATCTCGAAAACCGTGTGGTTTGCCAGTAACGCCGCTTCACTGATATATTTTAATACCTCTTTTTTATAAGCAAAAAAATGAAGACGCCATCTGGTACTGATTTGTAGTTAGGGGATATTTTGTGAACCGATGTTAGGAGTTATCTCATACTATTCCCCTATCATCCTACATATCCGCCCGTAACTAAAAAATGTATAGTCTAGCTGTAACGCCACTTCACTGACATTTTCTGACATCTATTTTTAGTAAGCAACAAAAAAAAATAAGGTCACCATCTGCTATCCACTTTGAGTTAAGAGGTATTTTGTGAACCGACATCACGAAAGATGGTGATCGTTTTCGATATTTTCTCACTGACAGTGTTGTAACTTTTTCAAAAGAAAATTGACCCCCAAACCAACTAACAGCTGCCGCTCTCCCCTCCACTACTTTTTTTACCTTCCAGTCCTTTTCGTGTACCTGAGACCTTATGCATTGCATCTAAAATAATTTCATTTTAGGAATTGAAACTTTAACTTTACTGTTAAAAAATACATGTATCAAAAATTTGGTAATTATTTATTTTAAGTAGGTATTAAAAAATTAAAGACCGAGAAAAATCAACATAAATATTTTAGTATCTCTTGTTGAAAACAGATTCCAAAAGTTATAACAATTTGATCACTGGCAAATTCGTTCATGGTCTAAATCTAACGACTCACCAGTCTCCACTATATTATGTTTTTCTTGATTGTCATTAGATAAGATGTGACCTTTAAGTTTCTGCAGCTGCTAGATAGTTAACAAACTTAAATATTTATTCCTACTTTATTTTTATTTCCACATCCAGTGCAAGTATAGTAACGCAAACAAAAATTTTAAAAATTTTTATTGTTCAAATAAGCTTAGAATGTCATGAAACGTCGAGATTTTAAGTTTGAGCATAAAAAAATTTCTGTCTGTCTGTTTGTAACTTATCTTGTGCGCACGATTACTCTGGAACCGTTTAAGATATTGACTTGAAATTTGGTACACATATGTACTTTAACGAGATCTGGAACTAGATTATTTTGATCTTATTCCGTTGAAGGCTTGGGGGACAAATTGGGGTAAATTGGGATAAATAGGTAAATTGAACAAGTAAGAGTTCACGAACTTGGTATTTAATACCTATATATAAGAGAAGCTAAGGTCTCAAAAAATGTTTGGCATTAGCCACCCCCCACCCCACTATCAAGTGAGTGAAGAAATAAAATTGTGATTTAGTGTGTGTACAAGAACCAAGGGCCTCATTTTTTTACTTCATCTCATACCATCTCCCTTCCACCAGCCCTACCGATGTAGCATATCGTTTTATGGGTTTTTGAGGTAGGCGATTTTAAATATTACATTATTAAAATTCCATAAGCAATTTTTTTTACATAAATCTGAAACACATCACATATAGTAGATAACCCCCCAATTCCAAAGCCAAGGCTGTCCGAAAGGGGGTTACACATTTGGAAAAACTCAGACATACATCCATACCCACTGGTATTGTCAGTACCGGGGCTGGGGGCTCGAGCCCAGAGCGCGATAGACAGTCGATCAGCATATTCGCCACTCAATACACCTTAACCGATTGAGCTACCGTCCCGTTATTTCAACATACAAATTTTTTTCGTTATGAGACCTAAAAACCCCGATGTAGAAATAGTGATTACTTGGGCAGCGATTTTTATTAGATGAGATTTTTTCTCGAGCTAAGTTGCCAAAAGGTAATATAATTCGTGTAAATTGATGATTTATTATCGAAGACTAAATCCCTCGCGCTAAAGCCCTTTACACTCTTTATATCACCAGGCAACAATGCTTCCGAAAAAACTTTTCCGATAAAATTCTAAGCATTAGTGATATTCCATACGATCAAATCATTTCACAATGAATAAATACGTTAAAACTGTTAAAGTTATGTGAACATTTGTTTTCTTCTTACAGTAAAATAATTTAAATATGCATAACACCTAACCTTTTTTACATAGACACAAACAAAAGGACAAAGCTAGATTTCAAAATATTCGAATGTAAATGCATAGAAATAATTAAGTAAAACTTAAATCTCCAGTTTATTGATTCCTTTATGGATAAAATTAAATTAGTAATGTTATTGATTTGGCACACTCAATATAACATTTTATTGCGTCCTAATAATTTTTGTTCCACAGAATTAGAAAGGCCATAAAATAATGCTTTTAAGCCCTTTTCGTGCGTCTACATCCTAGTCGCTGTTGATACATAAAATATAAAACAATTTCTCCCATATTCTCTAAAGAATCCAGCCTGCTACATTAAGTTCAGCTAGAGAATTTCCCAGGTATTCCATATAACTCCCTTAAAATTGCTAGAATAAGTAGCGGGTTTTTCCATTATTTCCATACATCTCAATGTCAGTGGGTCCTTTACATATCTGTTTTCTTTATTCCATTCAAATACATAATTGAATATTTCAGTCAAGAGAGAATAATTCCATCAAAAGATTCAACATGCGACATAACATTTTATGTTATTACTATCGATTTATATATTTGTATCTTTTCTGCCTCACTTATTGCCAAAACAGGACTGTAAATAAATGCACAAATATCAAAGAAACAAATGAGAAACGAGCTGGGTGGAAAATAAATGATCTTCAACGTTTTCTTTGGTAGCATCTTCGCATTTTTAATTTTCGATTTTTCATTGTAATTTCCCAGGAGCATTCTATTATTGAAATTATTGTTGTTCGATCAGCGTCAATTTAGAAAAGTGCGAGGGAAACAATTTTAATTATGTATGCAGAATGTCATCAAGTTCTATCTAAATTTTAAAATAATGCCCATAGAATAAGTGATTTTGAAACGTATGTCATCACGACCATCTATCTCTGAATAAAAGCATATGTTTTCATTAATTTTAATAATAAAAATTCCTGTCGCTGCTTTTAATAGAAAATTAATTTGGTCTTCATTACCTTTCAACCATATTAGGAACTGACATAGCACGTGAAGACAAAGAGATTTTGTTTCATAAAATTATTTCTTGTTATATGAATGATAAATCATTTTATGAAGAACGTTTTTACGGAAAAAAATTAATACTCAATACTTATAGAAAATAGAAGTAAATTTTAAAAGGACAATAAACGTTTTAAATGTATTCAGTACCACTTTTGCTACCTCTGATTTAAGTAGAGAAATGACAATTTATCAAGATCATGACACTTATGGAAAGACATTTTCTTCCGTAAATGATGGCTGTTTTCTGAGGAAGATCGTTGACTTTGTGATAGAAAGTTGGCACAGATATTCGTCTTTTTAAAAGTATATCAGATGTCAGAGAATTACTTTAACAGGCGATATCTCCATCGGAACAGTTAAAATATAAATAAAAAAAATCTGCGAAGGCGTTAAAGAGTCAGTCTGATAACACTCCTGGAACCGTGTTGCCTCTTGCAATCCTTAAGATATCGCCCCAGCTCTTTTTTTCAAATGGCAATAAAGTTGTATCATTTTTAATTTGCGCAGCTTTTGCGTACTTTTAGGGCCGGTTTTATAGGTACAGTTTAAACCTAAGTTTAACTAGAAGATTCTGTTGAGGTCCGAAATAAAAGTAAATAGCGTATTTAGCAAAGTGTATATTAGGCACATTCATCAAATTGAAAATTATTAATTAAATTTGAATAAAGATTCTGTGGTATTGATAGTTGTTATTGAGTTATTATCGCTAGTTATCAAATGATTTTTGTAGTAAAAAAACTGCTGTGTGAAGTGTCTTTTTGAGTTCTTGTTAAAAGGTTCTTGTTAATTTCCTGTTTGATGAGTGTGCTTAATATACACTTTGCAAAACACGCTATTTACTTTTATTTCGGACCTCAACAGAATCTTCTAGTTAAACTTAGGTTTAAACTGTACCTATAAAACCGGCCCTTAGTCCTTAAACATAACTGCTAAAACTTTTGAACTTTAAATACATTCGCTGTACAAATTCGAGCTTGATAAAATTAAATCACATTAAATGGCCCAATATCGATTAAATCATAATCTTTTAAGGGCCAGTTTTATAGGTTCAGATTAAACTAGAGTTTAACTAGAAGTTTCACCTAGAGGTTTAAATTGTAGATTTTAGTGTTTTGTAAAATACCGTTTTATAAGCGTTCGTCAAGATCGTTAGTGTTATTGTTCGAATTATTGTCAGAATCGACCTGAGTCGAAGAATAAATAAAAACTTCGACTTAGGAAAAGATTTATCAAAAGACAAGTAATTTAGAGTATGACATATTTAAGGCATCAGCGTCAAAGACTGGCACACACGCTCACAGAAATGTAAGGCACAACAAGGCGCACAATTCAAAAGTACGCCAAATATATTTTTTATTTTTTTGGTGAACAAAAAAAAATATTTACTAAGTGAAATTTTTGGCGTACTTTTGAGTTGTGCGCCTTGTTGTGCCTTACTTTTCTGTGAGCGTATATGAGTCTTTTTGTTCTAGTCTTCGGCGCTGATGCCTTAAATATGTTATGCTCTAATTTAATTGTCCTTTGATGCATTTTTTCCCAAGTCGAAGTTTTTATTTATTCTTCAACTTAGGTCGATTCTGGGAGGTTCTATAACAATAACACAGACGGTCTTGAGAAACGCTTATAAAACGGTATTTTACAAAACAAATCTACAATTTAAACCTCTAGGTGAAAATTCTAGTAAAACTCTAGTTTAATCTGAACCTATAAAACCGGCTCTGAATCTATAAAAATTTTAATTGAGGGAAGAGCATCCCTTAAAAATAACTATATTTTGGACAGTTTAAATTATTATGTTATTTTATATAATTCGTAAAAGCACCGCATTATGCGATTGGTGAACTTCCTATTAAGTTAAAAATTTTAATGCCAGTCGAGTCGGGGTGCATTAGCATTTTAAATTACTTTGTGCGAAAGGTTCGGAGACAATTTCGACACTCAAGGGATGCAAAGTTGCTGTAAATAGTAAAATAATGCTGCCTTGCCACGTAATTAGAGTTTTAATAGATGGAGGAAGCTGAACCAAGTTTACCGGCATTTTTAGCAGAAGGACGGTGCTCTGAACAAGTAACTTGTTACTTTTCATCTAGTAAATGCACTTAAACAAATTGGATAACACAACAAAAACAAAGAACTTCGCATCTCCTCGTATCTCAAAATATACCAAATAGCCACCAGCCGACATAAAATGCGAGGGTGAAGATATGGAACGAAATAAAACGTGTGCAACGGGATAACACAATTAGGAAATATACACAAAGCTTGCAGCTGTGCATATTTCTGCGGCCTGCGTAACAAAATTTAATGTCAGTTCCATATTTACCTTCTAAAACTCCTATAAAACTACTAGGTGGAAGACCATTTAATGTGATTTAATTATTTCAGGCTCGAATTTATACAGCGAATATATTTAAAGTTCAAAGTTTTATAGTCGAATAAATCTAAGCATTAAAAGTATGATTTCAACGATTGTTTGTGGGGGGGAGGGGGATATTTTTTTTTTTTTTTGAAATGCAATGTATGTGTTATCAGGAAGGTACAGTGAAGTTTTGTCTAATTTTGTAGGTGACCGATTTTTGTAAATTGAGTTTTTCTGAAAACGATCGGCAATGTCTACATTTTCGGCGCGATTTCAAATCGAAAAATGCACAATTCCATTGTTTTAGTCCGTTGCTAAAAAAGTATCAGAAAACGGACCGGAAAAGATCCGTTGCCATACAACGATCAACAAAAGCGTACGGGAATGTTACTTTCCCGTACGGTTTTTTATGTATATTTTAAACAGTAAATAAATACACGCAGACAAACCAACTCATTAAAATTGCATTTATTAGTAAGCAGTTAGATTGTAATGAAGAAATGTTATGCATTAATAGAAATATTGATTGTGATTTCAGAAAAAAATAGTATGTGTGAAAGCACATTCCCGGATTTCGATGCTTCGAACAATTTGCACCGTCGTTGCTTTCACACCTAAATATACAATATACATAAGTCTATTTAATGGACGCCCTAAGAATATTTGTAAACATTGTTGTATATTTTTAAACATTTTAAAAATGTTTCAGGTACATTCCATAAACTGCAAAAAAATATTTTTAGAATGTCCTCTTCTCGTACTACAGCGGTGGTTGATGAAATTTAGGGTATGCCTTATTCGAGTATTGGAACATAGGACCCAAGAAAACTTTAAGGCATCACTATCAAGACTAAATAAAAACAATGAATTGGAAAAAATCCGTAACTGAAATTTGCAAAAACTGGAACATGTCCAAGTTATTTTTTTACATTTTTCTTGCAAGATTCTTTTTGTAAATCTTCTTCATTTTATCTTGATATAATGTTGTCTTAAAAGTTTTGATGGGGCGCCAAGTTCTAACACTGAGATAAGACATAATCTAAATTTCACCACCCACCTCTGCTCGATATGCAGGCTGAAATTGTTGTCATGTCATTAATTCTCATAACTTTTATTTTAATCATATAACACATGCAGACAACAAATTCGACAAATTGACCAAATTTTTCTGGTAAAATGTATGAACGTAATAACTTTAGGCAACATAGGATGAAATAGATTATTACACAGCAGTCTCTAGATAACGTGGCATCTTGTCACGGTGCTATGTGGTACAAGTTGGTCTTAATGAGCGGCAAACGTTTTATAACAAATAAATAATTGAAAGAATCATTTTGACGTATCACGCCACACTGTGGTAATGTGAGAGATTGTAGTCTCTCATGTTCAGAAAATGAGATAAAACTGAGAAAGGGGATAGGTAAGGATAAAGGACACAGCAAAAGGTCCAATATTTATTACATTTATATATATCCTCCTGGTTCTCTTTCATCTGAGAATTTTGTTTCCTAAAAGAAATATAAAAACAGAATTAAAATATTAAAAAAAAAACAATGTATATGCATATTTTTCGCAAAATGGCCACTCAAAAATTCCTAAAAATGGAGGAGGGGAAATGTAAAAATTGAAAAAAAAATCTGAAAAAATTCAGGTGAATGTATCATCGGAATACAAGACTTTTTTTATTTACAACTTTTCTGTAAAGTGCGTTTTCATCGAGTTTTTCCGGAAAAACATGAAAAACTACCCCCATTTTTGACATTATAGCGCTTTCAAAATATGTAATTTAAAAATTTGAAAAAATTCAGACGTATGCATTGAGGCCTTCTAAATATTTTTTGTCTCTTGGAGAATTACAGGCAGTTTTTCACGATAAATAATATACTACATTTTTTGCACATGAAAATTCGAAAAATGAGCGTGATTTATATCTATTATTATAAAAAAATATATAGTTATACCATTTTTAAAGGTTCAATACAATTTTTAAATTAAAAATGTGAAAAAGTTTTCCGGAAAAATTTTTTAATGTGCAAAAAATTTAGTACATTAAGTATTTATCCTGAAAAACTGCCTGTAACTTAGAAAGGTACAAAAAAAACTCCAAAAGACAAAAAATGTTTAGAATTCCTCAAAGCAACCTCTGAATTTTTTCAAATTATTAAATTACATATTTTTAAAGCGCTACAATTTCAAAGATGGGGATAGTCTTTCATGTTTTTCCGGAAAAACTTGGTGAAAACGCAATTTACAGAAAAGTTCCCGTCCCCCATTTTTAGGAATTTTTGAGTGGCCATATCTCGAAAAATATGCATTTTTCGAAAAAATTCACAAGAGTAAAAACATCTTATTTTGGGCCAAAAAAAGGTAAATACATTGCTTCTTTTTTCATTTTTGACCTAATTCTACAAGTTACGGAACCCGTGATAAAATGGGTGTTTTCTACCCTTTCCGATCATTTCCTAATCTAATCTATTTACTTGCTCACTAGGGAATGTAACCTTTGAGGTTAGATCATTTTCTTCGTTAAATATTACATTGAGTCAATTTTTAAGGAAAGAAATAGTGGTTTTCTATACAATCGTACCCATTCTACGACAGAAAGAAAGATGTGATATTCGGAAACAATCGCAAAAATACTAGTTGAAATGATCAAGATGGCTGCAACCTTTTTCAATGCCAAATATTTGTAACTGTGCCCATAGAAACTAAATAACTACACTATCATTATAATTAATAACATTAAAATATTTACCTTTTTACTTCCACTATTACCATAAAATGCTCATATTGACAACTACACATCACAAAACAATTCATTCGTTTCACCATATACCATGCTACCTATTGGTTTCACGTTGCGTTGTTGACGATGACGACATGACATAGGGTTCGTAGGAGACGCAAAGTACGCATGTGCACTTAGAATGGCGCGTTGGAGCAAAGTTGTACGAATATATTGTTCCATATAATAACTAGCTGACCCAGCAAACGTTGTTTTAAAAAATTATTAAAAAAAAAAATAACCATATTGCCAATTGCCATATAAATTATAAATTTTTGTCCAAAAAATAAAGAGAAAATTTCTGGATAGGGCCACCCTTATCACCTAGGAGTATAGAAAATAGCCTACGACCCATTCTCAGACCTACCAAATATACACCAAAAATTTCATAAAAATCGGTCAAGCCGTTTCAGAGGAGTTCGATAACAAACACTGTGACACGAGATTTTTATATATTAGATTAATATTGTACATATTAAGAAAGAAATTCAATTCTAGGAATAATTTGTATTTATTTATTTATTACGTAATTTTTTAAACCTAAATCTAAAACACACACTTAGAAAAAAAATCTATGAGTCATGAACTATTCTTTATTATTATATTATTTTATCCATTTAATAATTTTAAATTTTAAAATAATCCTTTAATGCCTTCATGGCAAATAGAGCTTTTAGATGTGGATTAAAGTTTATGCAGCAATTTTTAATATTCCTGAATATTTAGCAAATATAAGCTAGATAATATTTAATGTCATATGTTTTAAAAATTTCCACAGAATGTAGGATAAAATATGTTTTCTCTCAATATTTTTAAAATATCCATAAAATATACTGTATATTGAATGTACGTGAAGGACCAAAAACCAATATTTGTACAATATTCTGTGTTATCTGGAGTAGATGTAATAATAGAAAATTACAAATAAAAGTATTTATTATTTTTCCTAAAAAACTAGATTTTTGAAAAGTTTTAAAGCTTCATAAAAAACTGCCATTTAGTCAGGCTAAGATTTTTTTTTCGATTTGGAATAGTTTACGATGGGGTTAAAATGACATTCTTGCTGTTTTGATATCAATATGGTACGACTTTGCCACTTATTAATGAAGATCTGATTGTCTGAAAATTGCTGATAGGATTTAGACCTATGTGGTTTTGTTCATCATTTGTTTACAAAAGCTGAGTTCGGCTTGTACACACGGTAGAGTGGAGTGAGAGTGGATTTTCATCATGTGATCATAGAGTAAAAATTGCGAATTGTTATTTATTCGAACGCGAAATACTCCAACTACTGTCAAAAGGTATTTTCTCGCCAAAGAAGAAAATATTTTAGAAAAAGTGGACAATTATGCAGAGCTGACTGTTTCAGATATGACTGACAGTGTAATGTTTATATACACATACAGTGTAATCTTTATGAAGTTCTAAATACTTTGTCCTTATTAAGCAACCCAAACCATGTGACTTTTAACATGGCGTGGTGGGCGAACATCCGGCAAACGTTTGTTTTCATTCGTTAAACGTTTGTTAAAGAGTTTGTTTTTCGGTTGCCTTTGCTACGTTTCCGCGAGTTAATTAAAATAAACCCCGTGCTTGCCCACTACGCCATAATGCCAAAATAATTTGACAGGTTGTTGGATTGCCTAATAAAATAAGACTGTTTTTGTAGGTCTTAAATCTAACCTGTAATTAGCAGTCTATTTTTATTAATCAACAATATTGAAAAATTATTTATGTGAATTTTTAAGTATTTGCTTGGAGCCAGTACGGCTCCAAGCTAAAAATACGTATACAAACATTAAAAATTAGAATAAACTTGAAAAACTTAAAATTTAAGTTTATGTTGGTTACATGATGCGTAGTGCTGTATGGGGCACCATCTATTAAAAAGCACTGTACTAAAAATCTTGACTGGGAAAAATCATTTTTTTAGCGAACTGGTTCGTGTTATTAAACTGAAAAAAAAGATACTCTAGTAAGTAAATGAATATTACACTTCTATTGAAGAAAGATCTCTCTTCACATTAGTTCATTGCCGCCTGCTCCCCTCTGATTTGATCGCCTTGCTCCCTCTTAAAGTTAATAACCTAAATATACATCTTAATAATACGTATCCGAAAACTAACAATTCGTACACGTAGGCCCATTAACATTCGCCAAACCAAAAAACGTCAAGTTACTTATGTCAAATTCCACTTTATTTTTGGAACTTTGGCTTCACGAAGTGGGCCTTAAGGAGAGAACTCTTTCCACTACACTCCGTAATGCCCGAACGCTAAAATATTGCAAATTTCACTCCAAATGCCAAAAGTCGAACTAAAATAGACTCTTGGAGTGAAAATCGTTAAAAGAGTGCGTAAGTCAAACTCAGCAAACCATTTTGATTTCAAGGTTTGGCCTTATCCGATGAACAGAACACGAGATATTAAAAAGGAACGAAACAAAAACACGTTTTTTCAAAATTAAAACTCAATTTACAAAAATCTGTCATCTCCAAAATTAGACAAAACTTGACTGTACCACTCTTATAACATACAGATTGCATTTCCCAAAAAAACTCCCCCCCCCCCTCCAAACAATCTTTGAAAAAACTTAGTTTTATTAAACTAAGGACTAAAAGCTGCGCAAATTAAAAATGGTATAATTTTATTCAATATAAATCTTTTAATAATTATATATCTTAACTTAATTATTATCGATTACTCTTAGCGCAAATTAATCATATCAAACCAATTTCAAAATTAGATGGAGAGTTCATATAAATATGAGCCCGGAAATACACCGCTACAATACTACATGATACAAAACAAAATTTCGCACCGTTCTTTAAAGATATTGCTAAAGCGACTTGAGATATTTAAAAGAAATTTCGGTTGGGTTCATTTCTTTTGAGGGGCAACATTTTTCTGGTATTTAATTTACTTTTTATCAATCAGTGACGTCGCAGCAGAGTTACAAACCCCTTTTTAATAAAAATATCTCGAACTCTTTGAAGACCTGTAGCAGTTTTTGATGAGGTAAATAAATAAATTTATTTATTTCCCAAAGACTATTACGATGGTACAGGGAAAGTCAGAGAACAGAAAAGTGCAATTTGTGTAGGTTGAAAGATATGACTTAAAACTAGATTAAAATTACCAGAAAGTTCTAGTTATAATAAAATAGCACACATGTTAACATAAAAATGTATATATGACAAATTTTTTAATTAAATATAAATGCAAAAGACCAAACAAACAAAATTCAAAATAAATCAGAAGTACATAAAAGACATTCTGAAACTATTATTTTATATGAGATTTTTCATAAAGTGACAAATTATGTGCTAGCATGGTGAAAAATTGATTATACCTCTCGAAAATTATTATTTGAAACCAATGGGGATTCATTATTTTTTACAAATATTAATATTTTCAAAATGTATTCATGCTAATGGTGAAATATTTAACTTTATAAACAATGATTTACATGACCTTGTACTTTTAATTCCAACTATGGTTCGAACTAAAGCTTACATCGTAGTTTGTAATTTAGTTGTGCTATTTTTTTCTGTGTTGTTTTATACTATATTTATACATTTATATAAAACTTGACTGTTTCTACACAAATGTCAATTGCCCTAAAGAAGTAAATAAATAATAATAACTATCCTCTTGAGTGTTATCATCATCAAACGGTGTTAAATTGTTAAACGGGTCAATGTAAGGTAAATAGTTGGCAATATTGACAATAATAAAGGCGCTAGTATGGATCCTTGTGGCACACCTATATTTATATTCTTCACACTCGACCTTACACCAACAATTTTAATTCCGATCAGACAGTTAAGATAGTAACTAAGCCTGAATCTTACCTGTCAGTCCATATTTGAAAAGTTTAGCACTAAGTAAATCATTATTAACTAAGTCTAAAGCCTTGCCATGAAGAGGCCAACAAATTTTTTATTACTAGCACACAAATTTGCGATGAATTGTAAAGTTGCCATTCCTAGCAGTTGTTCAAAATTGCTTGGTTAAAAAGAAGGCAATTTTATCAAAAAATATGTTTTCCAATACGTTGATGTAAATGAGGTTTCTGGCTAAGCCAGCTACTGAGGGCCAAAAAGTATTAATTTACGATCGAACACACAAAAATATTTTTTTTGTTTTTATTTAGACTACGCATGTAAAATTCTAATAATGTTTAACTCTTCTAAAAAGGAAAAGAAACAACGTGTTACTTCAAACGACACCTTAAATAAGGAAATTATCATACAAATTGAATTAATTGATAGAAAGGGAAAGTTTCCCGCCGAAAATACAAATTTTATTAAAACCAATCAATTTCAAAGTTACAACAAAAGGAGAGTACCGCGTTATAAGTTTCGGCGCGGTGGCCCTTAACCCCCGAGGATTTAACTTTTCTATCCAAAATAAATTTTTAGTTATTAAATTTTAACATTATTTAAACTGCCGTAAAGATCTTGAAACTTTATAAGAACTTCGTGATTGAAGAGAGTTTGTTGGATAATAAATTTTATGCATCTTCGAAATATTACACAGGATGAAGCGCATAAAAAATCAAATATTTTTTCAGGCTTAACGAAAAAGGAAAATCCATAAAAACTTAGTAGCCATAAAATTTTTACAGCCCTACCGAAATATAAACTAATATAATATTTGCCACCAAAGAAAAGCTCTTATTTCTCCACTTATACGCGAACAAAATAAATTATTTTCCTTTAAAAAAAATATTAGATTGAGACCTCCACACTCATTGTTATTCAAAGCAAAGTATATAAGAGAAGCAAAAAGGGTATGAAAGAAGAAAAGCAAGATAAAATAATATGTCATAACATTTATCACGAAAATATAGTCAATAAAAGAGCCCAGAGCACTGTTTGAGCCTGGGATGATTTATAAATTAAATAAATAAATGGAAATCAGGAATGTCAGAAACACCACAAAATAGGCGATAATTCATATTTCGCGGGTACTTTAGTCCTAAATTACTTTTATTGTTTGAAATTATTTCAAGAGGATATTAAAAACAGCTTTATGCTTAAGCCTGATATATTTTAAAAAGACGGAAAATTAAGAAATCTATAATTTTAGTTACAGTGCATCTGAATTATGTAATATAATTGTCATAATTTTTTTCAAATATTTATTTTATGACAATGTTCTATTCCACTGATCATAATCTACTTTTTCTTATCCTTTACGTTTTGCGATTCACGTATTATTTAAGTGGGCCCCTCTTTGCTATATGGCACGTCCGACAACATTACGTCATCTGTTGCCGTTGTCTGTTGGCCTCAGCAAATCTCTTTCCATCAGCTCTTTGACGACATGACCCCCGTTTCCGATCTTGCCATCTGTATTCTTCGTCAAATTTCATATTCATAGTGACCGGTACTGTCTACAAGTGGAAATCCTATGAACAATACAGTATACCATCTTATTTACTACCTCACATTCATGTATCCATATCGTGTTGGTGTGGTTCTCATTTGCTCGGTCTACAACCGTAAGTTTCGTTTTATTTATACTTAAACCGTACACAGAGCTTATTGCATGAAGGTTATCCCTAAGCGACATGAGCTCATCCTCGGTTGCTGCAACTAAATTGGTATCATCAGCAAATTTTAACTTAGAAATTAGTTTCACCTAGAGCCACTCCATCCTGCACTGCAGCACACGCCACATCACGTGTTCGCTATAGATGCCAATGAAGGTTGGTGATAGTACACAGCCATACCTGATGCCTTTGCCAATTTTACATTTGTCGGAAGTTAGTTTTGTCGAAGTTAGTATTGTCGACTTTCGCGAAAGTTGATTAGAATTGTCTTCATATAGTTGGCGAATAATAAGGACCAGATGTATGAATGTTGCCATCTTCAATAATACGGCCCAGAGATTCTTCCCATTTCACATTACGGCAGTCCACAAAAAAGGTACATAGATATGTAATAAATACTCTTGTGCCTTCTCGCTAAACTGTCGTAAATTCAGTACTTATTTTCCAGTATCATATCCATTATTAAAGCCTTTTTGCTCAAGGGGTGTTTGCCAAGTCACCATTATTTTATTGGCTTGTGGTATTAATGCTATCAGCAGTTTGTAGTTGTCAGATGTCATTTTCTGTTTATCTGTATGTATTGAGGTTCCCCAGTCTACCTGCAAATCGCCTGTCTGCCATATTTTTAATATTTTCGAAGAATTTTCAATCCATCTTCACTAACTAGTTTTCGCAGTACTGACCAAATCTTCCCTGATTATAACGTACATTTAGCCAAAATATAAAGCTATGACTATTACCATTAATGCTAGTTTTCTTTCTGTCTGGTTAAAAAATCTTCTCAGTATATCACTTGTAACGGTTTTAGATTTAATATATATTTTGTGAAGTAGGTTCTATTTTGGGTCAATGACTCTCTGTGTCGGCAGTATTCTTAACAGTGCAAATCATTTTTTATGGGTAACTTAACATGAACGCTCAATATATTCTGTGGACTACTGCATTAATCTACCACGAAAACTTAGTAAGGTATTCCAATGTAACTTGAATTATTTGAGACCTGTAAGTGCAAAGAAATTTCCTAATCGTGCCCATTCAAAAAAATACTTGAAAATATTCTTATTTATAAAATAACTTTTTCTAGACACACCAGGCTAACAGTTTACTCTTCCACAAGCATTTTTTGAGATTATCATAAAGCTAACTCAGTACTTTTAAAAGAGAGAAATACTGAACACGTTCAGTGTTCACTCTAAACTGGAGTGCTGTCGCTCATTGAAACTCTACATAAGTCAATTTAATCCGTATAAAGAAAGTTTTTGAAATTTTTTGCTCTCTGCAAATAAAGGCTTCGAAGGCCGGTAGCTCAGCGGCTAGCCTACCTAGTCGGCACTCTGGACGTATCCAGCGAAGTGGGTTCGACTCCCACGTATGAAATAATCTTTCATCGTAAATTACTCCCAAGGAGTGATTCGGATTCCTCTAGAAACTGTAGGGCCTCAACTCATCTACTCAAAGAAACCTAGATCTCCTTCACTTAAGAGGGTCACTGAGGTGACCTGGAAAACAGTTAAAAACATTTTCAACATTGCAGCCATACAGCAAGCCACAATTTAGGTGCTGATTAATTATTATATAAACAAAAATTCGTTTGATCGGTGAATTATTCTTATCTACAAATATCTTAAATCCTATACTTACTTCAAGAATAGTAGTAAAATTTGAAGAGGAACGAAAAACAAAGTTACACGTTTCTCATAATTTAGTCTCTCAGGATACTTTATATTATACTATAGAGAGACTAAATGGAGAGTCGCGGTGGGAAGGAGTACACAGAAGCAAGTCAAGTAAGTTTACTCGACAACAATTCTAATCCGTTATGTCTCTTGGAACGTTTATATGATTAAACACGGAATTTATATTGGTATGTATGAACAATTTTCGTTAATTGCAATGTCTAGTATTCGTTCATACCGAAATCTGGGGAAACATTCTTGTGAAACAAGCTCAAGGATTATAATATAGTGCTAATTTGTCAGTAGGGTTTCTGAATATTGCTATTGACAATTCTCACTGATTGTGAATGTAATTAGATATGTTTCCAATATTCCTAGCTAAAGCAATCGATCTGTTGTTCTCCAGGTATAACCGCAACCTTTATGTATAACAATCGAATGTTGCATAACTTAATTCAAGCGAAGTTTAATCAAGTAAACATTCTACAAATCTAAATCCCGGATCCACTTGATTTCTTTTCTCGCTTCATATACTATCAAAATAAAGTCCTATTGTATTTCATAATGATCCGTCCAGTAATTTAATTATTATATTTATAATAATTAAATGAAAAAATTGTTGCTTTTTTCTATCCAATAATTAAATAAATATTCACGAGTTTTCGCGGAGCAAGTCTTTTGTTCTCGATGTATATTGGATAGAAAAAGACAACTTTTTTCGTTTAACTTGCTGAAGCTCAAAAGCAGAAAAACGAATTGGTCTTTTTACCGTGTTTCCATTATATACTTGTTAACAAAATGTATTAATATGAAGGTCATATTTTAATAATTGTAGAAAATATGATTTGTTTTCAAAGGCTTTGCCGATAAAATGTGAGAATTTGCAGGGCAAGTATAGCAGGCGTGAAACTTCTTTTTTTATAAATACGTACAAGTATTTTGTCCCAAAAAAGCAAGAAAGTCTTATAAAATTTTTACTTTACTCCAATGGTTTTGCCTAAATTAATTATTTTCTGAAAATTCAATATTTTCAGGTTTGGTAGTATATATAAAATATTACGTAGGTCAGTATTTTCTGACAAATTAGAAACAAGTTTAATTTCGTCTTGTGACCTACGTCTCTCTTTTTATCATGCTTATTTCACTGGCAGTGAGACATAAAAACTTTTAAGAAACGCCGGTGTCTTTTTCATAAAGGAAATCCTCCGTTGTCTGCATCAGCGGTTCAAAAAAAATGTACATGTGTTTTTCATATTTCGTTGTTTAACCGTAGGTAGGGCGCCGCTTACCAATCATACAGTATTGTTCGATTTATCTAGTTTTATAGTAAATTTATAATAAAAAAAATAAAACGGTGCGCGGTGTAATGAACGAGATGATTAATTCAGTGTTTATTGAAATTAAATAAATCGCTATAATTTAATTACTCCAGTGGTTAAAGAGGTTTTCTATAATAAATCAAAGGATGGTATTTTCATTCTTATCGTGAAAATATATTTTTTGCAGATAGTAAATTACTGAGATCAGTGAAAATTTTGCAGTAAAGACACAAATTTTAAAGTTAGGTGGCAAAAATGTTCTAATATGAAAATTCATAAGAACTCTTTTATTTTTATTTAATATTAATTTGTTCCTGTCACACCAAACACTTAGTTGATTTACAACTTGTTCTGCTCTCATCTTAGTTTCATCAATGTTCTCTACTGAAATTAAAATAATAGTATCATCAGCATACATAGTTACGTGGCCGTCTGTAATGTAATTTAGAAGGTCATTAACATATAACGTAAACAGCAACGGACCCAAGACAGAGCCTTGGAGAACACCAAGTTTAACATTACCAGTAGTTGAGTTTTTGTTATTATAGTTTACTGTTAATGTCCGCTCCTTCATATATGACTTTATTCATTTCAAAGGTGTATGTCTAACTCCTAGGTTGTATAACTTCTTTATTAGATTATCGTTAGACATTCTAATTTTTTCAATTTGTCCCACTGTATTCTTTTGTAACATTTATTTTATTCAAAATTCTACATTAAAGGTATACAATATTTTTCTACCAAAAATTCTTGAATTTGCATCGAATAAATAAATAGACGTAAATATTCATGGCTATGAAAATAGAAATAAAATGAAGAGTTCAAAGGAGTACAAATATGTATCATATCTGAGGAAAACCAGGAACACTCTTTTCATATTTCACAATTAATTAACCTAAACAGAATGCCGGCTTGACAGTTTATGCCCTCGCGTAACATGTATAATCCTTTTATGAAGCACGTTTTGTTAGGGGCCTGTCTGTGTATGCTTTAAAAAATAAATATCACTTTTAAACAGAAAATTATCGTTTTGCGCTTTAGACTAAACAGGAGGATTTCGCAGATTTACAAATCAACATCGTTTTGTTATGAGATTATAAAAAAACAGAAGCTGGAATTTTCAGTGCGCTATTTATTTATTTATTTTTAAATTTGTGGTTTATTTTTTGTTATAAAAAATTTACCAAGAATAAAGAAATGTCACTATTGGAGATTGGAGACAAGACGGTGGAGGGAATATATCCAAAACTTGTTTAACAATAAAGAACTTGTAAATTCCTCCCTATAAAATTTTCTACAATTATTAAAATTTGACCCCCATATTATGGTAATCTGAGGTTATAAAAGAGACGCTGTAATGGAATTAATATTATTATATTCAATAGTTTCTCTTTTATTTAAAATAATTTTAAACATAACGCGTTATGCAGTCTACAGAAATATCCAAATTATTATTGGATTTCTAAAATAAATATTTCTATTAGCACTTATTATGTAAAGTTATATAATTTCTATTAAAAATTTAAAAGGATTCAGAATGACACCTATATCAAATGTCCAAGATGATCAACCCTTATTGTCTCGAGAACTTTGGTCAAAGGATGGATACACTAGACGTTAAACTTGCACTACGCCTTAATATCAGGTCATGAACTTTATTTAAGTTCCACATAAGTTTTGTCAGGTAGCAATTAACGATCCAACATAAGAGCAGCCATTTGAAGCTTGCACTGCCCACTTCGAGCGGTGTATAACTATAGGAGAGAGGAGCTTCTCGATCGTATTGTCACGGGAGATTGAACGTGAGTCGGTTTCGAAAACAAAAAGTCGTGAAAATATATAAAACCTCTGCTGGAGAACTTACGTTCACTGACTTCCGATATCGCTAGGAACACAACTTGAAAATCCTAAACAAAAAGAAGCTGGGATGGACACTAAATCTGCTGGTGTTACTCACTCGAACTGATCTGCACCTTACCCTTGGGAACTTCAAAAAGGTGGATCCAAATATATGTTGTGTATTCATATTATTTCTGTTTATATACACAGAGTGAATTGCACTTCCTGGTAAATAAATCGACCCACTTTTCGTTTTTAAATTTGAATAAATTTTTTCTAGTCGGCAGGTATCACATTAAAGAAAAAAAATCATGTCGTTGGAAAAAGCATTACTATGCTTTGAATAGAGTTCAAAGTTTCTAAAATTACTTCTTTATTTTCAAATGAAGCGCCTTAAAATGAAATGACTAATAAATCACCAATTTTATAATTAAAGTAAATCGAATTTTGAAGAAATTAAACAATACAATAACTCAACAAGTCTTTGTTTAGTAACTTGTATTACCTTCCTTGCCCTAATAACAGGTTGCACAGGGTTGTAGATTGTTTAAGGAGTCGCTTGGCCCTGGGTTGGCCTTTCTTCACCCCGACCTAAAGGTCTTTTGTGAATTGACAGGGTTAGTCATAAACCTAATTAAATTGGCTATAGTCTCGTGTGAGTTGCCATTCCACTTCCCTTTGACGCTATCATTAGCTCTGCAATAGTGGTGACAGTAGGAACTCTAACTCGAACTCTTTGTTTAAATTCCACTCAAGATGTTCTGTGGAATATAGGTCAGGGTTGCTTACTAGAAATACTATAACCTTCTGCGAGGTACATTTAGACGATTGCCACAGAATATGGCCTAGCATTGTCATGGTTAAATGTAAAATTGTAGCCAACAGATCCGACCTGAGGCACCACATGATCTGCCAGAGTTTTATCGATATACCTTTTAGCTGTCAAACTCATATTACATCCCGGTCCGCTCCAAAGATGAAGACAGTTCCAGTTTGTGCCTCCAAAGATATTGCACCATGTCATGCACGAACCGCCGCCATTACTAACACGTTCGTCAATGTAACACTAAACAAATCGTTCTTCGGATTGTCGATACATTCGCTATCATCTATTGTTACCATGGGGACATATCCTGTCTCATCGAAGAGAACAAACTTCCACCGATCCAGGTGTAAGTTCCAATCCAGGTGCCCCTGTGCGAATTGAGGACTTGCTTGACGATGAGTTGCAGTCAGTTTTGGACCAATTGCAGCTCTGTAAGCTGTTGGAATCCTTTCTCGCAACCTTCGCCTAACTGTCCATTTACTAACGAGCACGGAGCTACCTTTGTATTTTAATAGCATTAAATCGACTGTTTCACAATACTGACATTGTGCCGATGAAGACCAATATTTACCAGTCCCTGACCGCGGATTGGAGGAATTAGTCTTCTCATAACGTTCGTAAACCCTTCGAACCGTTGATCGTCTATGATTCAGTTGTTGGACAGCATATAGCTGACTATATCCCATTTCAAGTAAGGCAACGCTGCAGTATATGTTTCATAAATAACCAATATAAGAATAATGCCAATGTCAAGTACTGACAAGAAAATTATATGTTAATTGCATGTGTACAGTAGTTACTGTACTGTGTTTCCAGATTTTGAGAACATTTTATTCAATTTGAATTAACACTGTATTATATTACAAAATACAGTTGGTTAGATCGCGCTCAGTAGTTATCCATCATGTTATACCCCCTAGGTTCGAGAACCGTCGGAAGAGAACAGTGTCGATGGGGAAAGGTTGCGTCTACGTTCTTTCAAGTGAAATGTATGTTCTTTATATTATACATTGTGTCGTAATATAATGTAGTTCAAAAATATTATCTATGATTTACATTCAAACGCTTATTTTATATATATATACAAATTCAAATCACTTTACGTTTAGCGCACAGATAATTTTATACTTTTAAATAATGTACTCATACCTGTTGTGATCACTCAGTGCACGTATCATGTTTTTCCTTCTGCTTATTCTTAACTTTTATTGGGGAAAGTAAGTGATTGCCACCAAAGCTTAAAGAGCCTTATAAAATAAACTGTTTCTATTTTATTACAGGATAACACCATCACAAAATAAATCACCAGGTTTTAACTAAGATTAACCCAAAGTATCTTTTTCCAACTCGCGCTCTTCAAGTATTTTTTCTTATAATTAGTAGTAGCACTCTACTTTTGTACTGCCTTGCAATAAAATGACACCAGCATAATACTATTGGTGTAGGAGGCTGAATATTGAGATGGGCCTATGAGGAAAAGTTTTTAGTAATAGGAATAAAATACACCATCATTTTAGATGGTTTTATAGCTGCTAGGAATAGTAAAAACAAATAACTGTAATATATCTATATCGCTTCGGGCGAATAGTTCAATAGGGAGAGACATAATTGATAATGAAAACTTTTATTTCACTATGAAATTTCGGAAAAAGGCAATAAAAGTAATCGTACCGACGGAAAACCAAATACAGTAGATATTGATAATGACCGGGCCATTCTTAATACAAAAGAGTGTTTATTTCCAGGCATACAGGGATCTTCTAAAATAAAAATAAAATGCAAAAATTGAAAAGAAATCAAACTTTAATGATGTATATCTCCAAAGTCATCGGTTCTTGAAATAATGTTTTATAGAAAAGTTTGACTTGTCCTGTATATGAAAATAGACATCTATTTCTAAAATTACTTACTTTACCTTAAGCAAATGTTTAATGCATTTGGTTTAAAAACAACATTGAGATTCGGAAATTACCAACTACAACTACAACTACAAAAAATAGAATTTATGTCAAGAGCAAAAAAAATTTAACCATGTATGTCGTAATATATATATATATATATATATATATATATATATATATATATCCCAAATGAATGTTTTTGAACTTCTGCAATTAAAAATTCTTTGTCAGTTGCTATACGTGTTTGCACTAAACGCCAGTCATACAGCATACCCAAAACACTCTAGAGTGTTGCCAATTCAAACAATATCTGTATCACTAGTCCATTCCAATGCCAACGCCTATCTACATATCAGTATTTATAAAATATACAAAACTATATATTTATGTTCATTTGGACTAGGAATGGCAAACATTCTTAATCTTGTTAATTTTAACTTTCCATGTGTGATTTTATTTTTCCTTAATTTATGTCTTTCTAAAAACTCATTATTTAAGCTATGCTGTAGTGAAGAGGAACAATAGCTTCGGAACACCTGTGTTTTCAGTTGCATTTTTCTGTCGTTTTTTAAGTCTATAATTTGTCGAATCCTATATATTTGATTTCATTCAATTTTCATTATTCGTAATGTTGATGGGCATAAATTTTGAATTAGATTAATTTTGTTTTCTTTTAATACAAACAAAAATGAGGATTCATCCGCCAATAAATTCATTCTGAAATAAAGTTGTAAATTTATTTTCCAATTCTTTTTTTAATTTGCTTAAAATGGAACAAGAAACTTTCAAACCTCCCTTTGTTCCCAATTTGTATAAAATATTTAGTGGCAATTATCATCCCTTTTCGCAGAAAAAAGACAAATAACTCTTATTCCTTCCATAGGGAGCATTGTCTAGAAGTGTTTTCTTTTTAAATTTCTTATTTCATGGAGACGTGATGTCTACTCTACTAAAAAGACATTCTAGATATTTCTAGTAATAGCTAGATCAAGCACCACTTTAATTTAATAAACCAATAAACAAAAATTAAGGTACCTAATAGTAATATATTCATTTATATGAAAAGAAAATAGAGATGTTTGATTTTGACAATAAGTATTTGTTTAGTTGTGTCAATAAAACATCATAGTCCGTATCTTTTTTAAATTGCCTAGCATACACACATTGTTCTTTTTAAATATGAACCATTTGGCAGATGCAGAACGAACAGAAATTGAGAATGTCAAACCAGACAGTCTGGTTTGACATTCTCAAAAGTGAAAGTTTTGATAACGGAAAAAGAACTATTTTCCAAAACGTCAACTGCCTTCATTTTAATTTTTCTATTTATCATTTAACAATTTTGTTTCAGTTTATATATTTTTAGGTGTGAGACATTTTGTAATAGAAGTATAAAAACCAGCCTCTGTCTGATCCTTTTGGCGCAGAGGTTTATTTCATCAAAATTTTTAAATATTTTTACAGTGTAAAGATACCCAACAAACTAAGAAAAAATGATTTTATCTTTCAACCTCTTTGTGGCACAAATTAACAACAAAAAAATTCAATTCATATTTTTCTTCAATAGGCTCATCTAACATTTTTTTATTATTACATATTCTGAAAGAGCTTGGTGAGTATAGTAAGTATGCCAAAAATTAGAATTTACTGACGCCGCCTTCATGTATAAAAAAATTATTAAAGTCAGCGCGCTTAAAAACGCTCGAGATAACCATGGAATCGAGTTGTGACGTCAGATGGCTGAACCGCCCAGTGAACAAGGCTGTGAATGCAAGTTAGTAGAGTAAAATCTGGAAGTAAAGTCGCTTAGTTTTCGAGAAAAAAAAGAAAACCGGCGTAGAACCAAACCAGACTTAGTGGGATTCTTTAGTAACATAATCGTGTACACGAAATCATTTTTTACGACATTTTTTGGTGGTCGAGAACTTTTTTATTTCGGAAAAACTCAAAAAAATAGATTTTTAATGAAATATGTTTTTTAACGTCTCCACCGCTATATCTCTGAAAATATTTGTGCTATCAAGCTATTTTTTTTTTTTAGATTAAAGTAGACACAATAGCGCTTCGAACAACGTCCCACGTGAATCCGATTTATTTTTTTTAAGTTGGAAAAATAATAGGAAACTCAAAATTGTTATTTTCAGTAGCGTAATTTTAGACAATCGAGAAAAAAATGTATTTATGAAAATTTGTATATACATGCTGCGTACAAATTGAAGCCAATAGTTGAAAAAAGTTTTTAGGACAAAATTTTTCATGTCCCGTTCATAGTATTGAGTCAGCGATTTTTTTTAATGGGCCAAAGTCATATTCTTACGCGCTCGGCTGTAGCAAGCCTGCCGACTGCAACGATCTGACGGTCCCGGTCGGGGTGTACATAGTAGTTTAACTTATATCAATAGATACAAAACCAGTAGTGATCAAAAGCATCTAGGGGATCAATATTATTGTTCAATATTTCATATATTGTACAATAGTATTGATCATATGTTGTTGCTATTAAGAAATTGTACAATAAATATAAAATAGTCTCCTTTTAATAATAAAAAGACAGGTAGGTAGATACAAATACCTAATCTATAAATATCAATCAGTGTTACTGACCACCCACCTAATTAGTAAGTTTATTAAACATTTTTAAATGAATGAAAGTAAACATGTACGCATAAAATGAGTTTTATTGTTGAAATAAATTTTCTATTTGGATAGATAAATATGTAGTTTATGTAGGCCCTACATTAATAGCATTCTAATTCGTTCATATCTGCCTCGAAATCTTTAATAATGTTGTTACAGGAACGACATTTGCACTTGATTTTAGGCCTTCCTTAAAACAAGCACATTTTCGATTGTCACAATTTTTATTCGAACAATGAATACTTAATGATTTTCGACAACCGCCACTTCTACGCGACTAATCTGACCAACCCTGCATGCGAGGTGTATTAATTGCGTCCCAATGTCGCATTTAGCGCTGATAAAAAAATCACATTTACATTTTATGAAAAAATATAGTGTTTCAAAAACTTTTGTGATTATTAGGCTTTATTTTCTTCGCTACATGTATGTAAATATTTTCAAAAATAAAAAAGTTTATCGATTGGTGAAGATTTCAATACATAAAATATATATTTTTAGTTTATCTGATTTTTAGAGAAATGAAAGTGCGAATTGTGCCCAAATCGTTTATATTGGTAAAAGCGCTACAGTGTGTGCTTAAATTTGACACAAAACAAATTTCGGTACCTTTAATAGTTTTAAAGATATGGCGGTGGAAACAAAAAAATCAATTTTATTTAAAAATACATTTTTTCACTTTTTATTGATTTAAAAAGTTCTAGACCACAAAAAAATGTCGTAAAATACGATTTCATATGCCCGGTGACATACTCAAAGGAACCTAACATGTATGACCCGGTTCTACGCCAAAAAAAACACGGCACGATAGGCCTACGAAATCGCTGCTCTAATATAGGTATCGGCGCACGCCAAGTGACGTCACTCTACGGACTGTTGGCCGGCCGAGCGTGTTTCTAGTCAAATGCGAATATCTCTGTGGCTATTGATTCAATTGAGCCTATAATTTTTTTCTGAGATTACTGGTTTGTTATACTTTAAAATGAGGAAACTGCCACATCACTAAATGACCCTATTATTTATGAACATTAGAACAATTTCTGGTGGGTCACGGCACACTAGATTGAAAATTGGCTACAAAAATTTCAGAATGGCGAAGTGATCTCGTTGACACTTGGTATATTATCCAGTTTTTCACTTTCCTTTTGAATAAGTTTATAGAATTAATATTTCCAAAAAAATTTGGTATTATGTTCTGTATTCTCGGGCCTATATACACAAAACATTTTTGGCCAATAGATTTTGAGTTCTAGGTAAAAATACATTGGTAAACGTTTTTCAAATGAAGGGCAAAATAGTAGTTTTTTTACACTGACTCTTAGTTCATTAATTTTGAAATTATTTAATATAATTTTTAAATCAGTTTTTGCGGTGTGTATTACTTTAGACCAGACACAATAGCAGTGCCGTCAGCAAATAATATCAAGTTTCCAGATGTTAAGCAAATCATTAATATATACAATAAACATAATTGATCCTAACACGGTACCTTGCGGTACTCCAAAAGTAACTGTTTATATATTGCTCAGAACTCTTACATGTACTCTTTGCATTCGATGCAGGTAATTTTTAAGCAGATCATAGGCAATTCCTAGGTGTTCTAGTTTATCCAGCAGATGACCATGATTCGCGGTATCAAAAGCCTTGGCTAAATTAATGGAAACACCCAAACATGGTTCTTTATTATCTACTGCTTCGTAGATAATGATCGATGTTCAGTTCAGTTTACGAATAACTCGAGAATAGCAGCTCAGGTTGTGAACCGGGGCTGTCCGTGTGAAAGTACGCGCCACTACCACTGAGCCGACAATTACAAATTATATGTAGAGTAAGAACAGTAAAGTGGATCGTGCCATTTCTTAAAATAACAATTGCACGAAAGTAATATTTACAAATAACAAAGGCAAACAATCCACAGAGAAATGATAATTTTTCTTTCTATATTATTTTTGTACGTATACGTATACCCCGATCCGGATATCAATAATTGAAGTATATCCCAATAAATATCAATGTGTATTTTCCCTCTATTTCTATCGTTATTGCCGATTTTACGAGGATTTATAGGTAGAAGTTTTTATTGCTGGGTTGGCAATGTTTTTTATTAATGCTGGAGAATCAACATCGTTTTTTAAGCCCTCTAATAATCTGAAATGATTGGAGCTGACAAAAGTGCTCTTGAATGAACATTTCTCCCGAAGGTATATTCTCAATCTTTAGAAGAGAAAATTTTAACACAGCAATATTTGTAAAATAGATAAAAGCTAAAAGAACTAAGTAGTAAGCGACCAAACGTTTACATTAATTAATAAAGCAGTATTTTCCATTTTTTTTTATTCAGTTTTTTTGATATATATCAAATAATCTTATTATTTTAACAATTACTGCATAATAAATATAAACCGAAACAATGATTTCTTAAATAAAAATAAGAAATAAGATTACGCCCGTCTAGTTAGAGATTCAAATGATTTTATTTGGAGGGAAATAATTTAACCAATAATAGACATCTTTTTCTTAGACTGTAACTATCTTATATGAATGCCAAATTGTGTATTTACTTTACATTATTTTACTTATAACACTTCTATTTTGCTCAATATCTTGAAAATCAATAAATATTATATATGTACATGTATTTAGAGGGAATTAAAAAGTATTTATTTTTGTTATTATTTAGAAGTTATCTTAAAAATGTAAACAAAACTCATGGCGAGGATTATGTAGCAATATTGTATAAAAACTGCTCTTCCAACTTTGCTTGCGTGCTATCAGTTGTCATTTCTTGTCACAATGCAAGTGAAAGAGACATATTGGTTAGATTTATTTGTTGTTGGTTTATATGGCGTTTGATTTTGTTATTTTATATTTTATCATTAAACTATTAATATTAGATAGAGTAGAGTTTTGTGAAAGGAGATTCATCCAATTTGCCCAAAGTTAATTACGACATGATAGATTCTTTCTATAAGCAAAATTTGGATTTTTGAAGGGATGGAATCAGAAATATTGGAAGCTTGCCACCAAGTTCTACGTTCTACGAATATTCATATTTTTAGGAACAGTTAAGAAAAATTTTCCGGAGCACTTATATTGGTATTTCCACAACTTTTTATAAAACACTTTTTAAACAAAATAATCTCTTATTTGTAAATTACAGCAAATACCTCGATAAAAGAAATTAAAACGTTTCAAATCAACGCGACGTTAGAAAACATCTGTCATTTGACTAGCCGATGACATTGTTGCCATATGTTTTTAAAAACCTAATCGGTATTAAAAATTATTTAAAATATTTAATAATTCACGCCTATTATTATTATTTATTACATTACACAACTAAATTTTATGGATGAATATATTAAAATTGATTTAATAAATAATCTTTACACTCCTGTTTTCTTCAATTATCTTTACTAGAACTAGAGAAGAAATTTCAACTTGGCAACACCACACTGTTTTGTATAAAACCATTCTATCAACAAATCTACACAAACTAGCTACGTTATCGGCAGATTATTCACGTTACTAATTTAAAACTCTTTTCGCGCCATTTATTTCAACTTTTGTTTTCTCAAAAAATTGATAATTATTTTCGCGGAAATCTGTATTGGAAGGCTTGTTTATACGTATTATGATATTATTCAATAAAAAAAATGTAGGAAAATACCCCATTGTGGCATAGATTAGTTAGTAACTGAATTCCAGTTTTTATCTAAATAATCAAAATTTAATGCTTTTAAGATTTGTTTATTATTATTTTACAAAAATGTTGGTCTGTTTTTTTTATATTATTCATACCAAATCGTTAATTTTACTATACGCCTATACAGTGTCCCTGAAGTTGGTTACTCAAACATCAAAACACTTAAATATTATTACTGGAAGTGCGTTTTGGCAACCGTGTTAGCGACATCTGGTGAGGATTAAGACTATTTTAATCGCCTCGAGATGATAACATGCAGATTTTTTATAAGTATTACTTAAAAAGCATACCAAACTAAAAGAAACAAACAATATTACAATTATAGAGCAAAGTGCAAAGAACGTATAGACACTTTCTTAAACATCATTTTAGACTTTTGTATTAGTGTGGTTTCTTAGCGAAAAGATCGTGATCTGCTGGATTAAAGCTCCAAATTTTGCACACTTCTTAGATATCCTCAGTACTATCAATTCAGGGGGGAGTGCCCGATTTCAGTGTCCACCATCTTGAAATACAACGCTATCTTTGTTTTCTTTGGATTGTAACTTCAACTTTTGTTTGGCTTTTACTAAATATCTCCCCAACTTCTGGGTTTGTAGCAAAAATAGTTTAATGTAAACTGAATTTGCTACAATTTGAGACCAGAGCCGCTTCTGTAACTTTAATATTTTGCGAGATACAAGCTTCCAAAGTTTTGTCTATTTTCAGGTTATTACGAAAATCAGTTTACAGCAACACTATTCGAATAAATTTTAATCTAGACTAAAGGCAGCAGGTCACGATTCTGCCTAGTATTTACTCTAAGTCACCACACTATATCGTCAAAATAGTCCCTTTATCACAATTGTTTCACAATTTGCTTGATAAGCGAATTATAATAGTGTCGGCAATGAAGATTGGTCACCGTCTTTATTATCTAGTTAAACATTATTTGATTTAACGTTTGCAATATTCTTCCTTGTATAATCTTATAGTTACAGTAAAGTAAAGTCATTAGTCGTATCCCCTAAAACTTACGCTCCACACCTTTCCGTTGATGATATTCTCCCCGCTAGTAAATTTCACATATTTTACGCGATTAATTATGTTTTTACTAGCATAAAATATAGCTGCCGGCATACCATATTAGTGTTATGCCTAGGTGGATAAATTTGTGTATATATTTTAAACGCCGCACACCGCCTTTATCACTACTAAATTTAATTACCGTGTCGAGAGAACATAATAAAATGTAATTTTATAAGCAATTTACTATATTACATATCACGCGAGTATTATATTTTTGTGTACTTTGGTTAATGCAAATATTTGAAACCATTCTATTCGCTATACAGCCAATAATAATTTAGTTTTCTAAATGTAATTACTTTTTTAATTTAAATATATTTTATAATTTTTCCAACTGATTTTATTTCAAATTTCTCTCTAAATGTAAATTCAGACATTAAAATGTTATTTAATATCTGGATTTGTAAAATTTGTTAATTAGACGGTCTTACATAAAGAAAAATGATTTAGTTTAATCTTGCAAACGATTTATCCTAATTATTATTCATATACATTTATTTAATTCTTTATTAAATTCATATTATCATAGATTTTTTTTTAATTTTAGCATTGCTATCAAACTATTATAGCATACTATTAAATTATTAAAATGGTCAAATCCATACAAATAGAGCCATGGAAATAGAGAATGCGCTTTTGGTTAGAAATTTTCAATCTATGGACATAAAATTTTCTTGGTCGATTGAATCCATAAATACCTGTTGAACTTGTCACCTGAATAGACGATTTTTCACTCCCTTGTATCTCGAAAACTGTCCATTTTCAGACTTTGTGCCCATAAGAACTTTTGATGTACAGTTCAAGAGGAGCAACATATTTTAATTTCAGCCATTTTCACCAAGGGCCACATTCTGTAAAATCGTCTTTTCACAGCCTTGTATCTCGAAAACTGTCCATTTTCAGACTTTGTGCCCATGAGAACTTTTAATGTACAGGTCAAAAGGAACAACATAATTTAATTTCAACCATTTTCACCAAGGGCCACTTCCCATAAGAAACCATAAAATTCTGTGTAAAGTCGTCCTTTCACCTCGTTGTATCTCGAGAACTGTCCATTTTCATACTTTGTGCCCATGAGAACTTTTGATGTACAGGTCAAAAGGAGCATCATATTTTAATTTCAGCCATTTTCACCAACGACCACTTCCCATAAGAAACCATAAAATTCTGTAAAAACGTCTTTTCACCCCCTTGTATCTCGAAAACTGTCCATTTTTAGACTTTGTGCCGATGAGAACTTTTGAGGTACAGGTCAAAAGGAGCATCATATATTAATTTCAGCCATTTTCACCAACGACCACTTCTCATAAGAAACCATAAAATTCTGTAAAAACGTCTTTTCACCCCCTTGTATCTCGAAAACTGCCCATTTTCACACTTTGTGCCCATGAAAACTTTTGATGTACAGGTTAAGAGGAACAACATATTTTAATTTCAGCCATTTTCACCAAGGGCCACTTCCCATAAGAAATCATAAAATTCTCTAAAATCGTCTTGTATCTCGAAAACTGTCCATTTTCAAACTTTATGTCCATGAGAACTTTTGATGTAAAGGTCAAAAGGAACAACATATTTTAATTTCAGCCATTTTCAACAAGGGCCACTTCCCATAAGAAACCATAAAATTGTGTGTAAAGTCGTCTTTTCACCCCCTTGTATATCGAAAACTGTTCATTTTCAGACTTTGTGACCATAAGAACAATTGATATACAGGTCAAGAGGAATAACATATTTTAATTTCAGCCATTTTCACCAAGGGCCACTTCCCATAAGAAACCATAATATTCTGTAAAATTGTCTTTTCACCCCCTTGTATCTCGAAAACTGTCCATTTTCAAACTTTGTGCCCATGAGAACTTTTGATGTACAGGTCAAGAGGAACAACATATTTGAATTTCGGCCATTTTCACCAAGGGCCACTTGCCATAAGAAACCATAAAATTCTGTGTAAAATCGTCTTTTCACCCCTTTTATATCTCGAAAACTGTCCATTTTCAGACTTTGTGCCCATGAGAACTTTTGATGTACAGGTCAAGAGGAACAACATATTTTAATTTTAGCCATTTTTACCAAGGGCCGCTTCCCTTAAGAAACCATAAAATTCTGTATAAAATCGTCTTTTCACCCCCTTGTGTCTCGAAAACTGTCCACTTTCAGACTTTGTGCCCATGAGAACTTTTGATGTACAGGTCAAGAGGAACAATATATTTTAAATTCAGCCATTTTCACCAAGGGCCACTTCCCATAAGAAATGGGCGGAGTCCTTTGTATATAGTGAAAATATCTAATTACTTTATATGACTGCCATGAAGAGTTTGTCGATTAAAGTTGATAAATACTCATTGAAGAATATATTAATGGTAATATAAGTAGTAGTAAACCCCAAAATCCTCCACAAGTAAATAATTAAAGCTATCAATGAAAGCTTATAGCAAAAGAAAATATATTCTTTTGAATTTGAGTAGTTGGGAACCTGGCTCTGCTAAATAAAAAATCAGTGAATTAAATTAATTATTCGTCTTATTTCATCAATTTACGAGCTTGTCCATTTTGTAGCATATTTGTCAAGGTACGTCGTCTCATATTTTAGTCAGCTTAATCCATTGTAAAGCCGAAATACTCTACATTTTACTCTTCATGTTGACTTAATTAATATCCCCTCAATAGTTTACGTTAAAAACATCTATTACACTTTTATGTTCCATTTAAATCCAGATATATCCGAAATTCAATGCCCGACCCTTCCAATCGCCAAGTAGAGGTGACAAAAGCGGTACAATAAAAACAGGAGACGAGTGGCTACAAAGCCCGAGTTGTGGTTACAACCACCGTGAATGGTGGCAATATATATTAAACAGGATTGAATTCCAATTTAATTTATTTTTACCTGCTCTCCCCCACTGCAAGAGCGCGGCAATATCGGTTGTGAAAAGGTCCTAAAAGGAAACGAAGTACTTTAGCTCCTTTCGGCTAATGCTCTAATTTGCAAAGGAAACCATCGGTTTAGCGGATTACAGAACACACAGAACAGAGACGCCAAAGGGTCTTCAATTACTAAAATCCTTGTTCTCTGGCAAGTGAGTTGCGTGTATGAGAACAGATGTAATTAAGTAACACTAACACTGCACAAAACGGTTCGTGGAGGAACCGCGTACTGCATCAGTAACCACAAACACAAAAAGATCTTAATTTATAGACGTTTAAGAAGGTTGATGAGTACGGTTAATTAAAATTCCTATTCTCTGGAATGAACTTGCAGTTTGGTAAGTTATGCTAATTTTGGTTTAATGTAGAGTGCATGTGAACAGTAAATTCACAGTTTCGTGCCAAGTTATGGCTGTAATCAGCAGGAAATGGGAATTCCTACTCATCAATATCATATTAGAAATGTTTTAAAGTAAATTATTTTTTTGTTTTCTTATAGTTACAGTAAAGGCTATTTTTTATAGGATTTCGCAAACAGCAAAAAGTATAATGTAGGAAAATTCAAAAGAAAATAATATCTAAGAAAATATTAATTTTAAATCTTTGTATTCTTTCGATAACGTACTTCTGATTATGCTAGAAATTTAAAAAATCTACAATGAATTTATTTACAAAATAACTGTGTTCAATCAATAATGAAAATCTAATTAAAAAATCAACTTTTAATCTTTGTAATTCCTATTAGTACAGAGGTTTTAACTTCGGGATAATGTCATATGAATTAGATTTTGTTTATTTTTAAAATAGTAAATGCATCAAGTAACAGTTTCTATATTGTGAGGGGGCTTGCTAATTTATAGGGGATGGCACCTAAAAAAAAAAACAAAAACATTGAAGCTGAAAGATAATCAAATTTTGAGAAGAAAATATCATGTGTAACTTTAATATAAATTGATAAGTTGTAACGACTTGAAAACTGGGATTTTAGTTTAAAAAGAGGTATTTAAAAACGATTTTCGTCAAATAACTGGAAAAGTATCACAATGAGCGATAATATGTTAGAGATAAATAAGAAAGCTACTAAATTAAGGATGAATTTCGTTTTTTTCTAATTTCTGTAGAATTAACGGTTTCGGAGAACTGGAAATATAAAGATGGCGTCCAAACCTTCATAAGACGAAGTATTTAGTTTAAATGTTAAATATCGAGATTATGGCACTTACGTCAAAAATGAAAGACTGTTAATTAGATTTTCAAAAGATATTTTTAATTAACTCTATAGCATAAAAACCAAAGAAGTTATGACAAAAAAATGTGCTTCTTCACATGTATGACTGGAAATTGGACGTATTCCTTTGAAGGGATTAAAGTAATTTGCAGTAAATTTAATTATGTGTTACTCTGTCCAGAAATGAGTAGTTTTCGAGATATCCAGTATACATTTTTTCGAAAAATTCCCTATTTTTAACCAAAAAATTAAATAAAAAAAAAACTACTCATTTTTTATTTGAGTATTTTCTGATATAGTCCAGTCAACGAATGAGTTGTAGAGGACATGGAGGGGGGCAGAATTTTCTTCTTCAGGAGTATGTTGGGGGTAGTTGGGAGGTAAACATACTAAAAGTCCCCACCCCTACCCCTGCCGCTTCAGGGGGGGAGGGGAGTGGAAAAATTCCTTTTTTCGATTCTTCGCTTATAACTCGGAAACGATGCGTCGTACGCGAAAAATTTTTCTGTGCAAAATTAAATTATATTAAATTTCCGACAAGAATGTTTATATTCATTTTCTTCCTATGTGTTATAGTTTCCGAGATATTCGCCAGCGAAAATCGATAATTAATAAATTAATTAATTATGTATCTGAAACGTTTCTATCAAAACGGTTTACCGTGGTCTACTAATAAATCACAGTCACAAAACAATCTTTATTGTGCAACACTCGACGTGTTTACTAACGTAATATTTTGTCGAAATCTATACATTTCCTTAAATTATACAGTGTGACTTACTTAAAATGAAGACACCCTTATAACTTTTTTATTTTGTTTCCGATTTGAATCAAATTTTACTCAAGTATAGAACAAATTAGGATCTACTTATGACCAGAAAAACATTGCTACAAATGCAAAGTCACCTGATGTAAAGTTTTGTAAAACCAAGTTCACTCTTCAGTAATGTTGAGGATGTTGAATACCAGCCAGTAAAAGCATGTAGGAACAGAATTTCTTTCAGTCCTAGCTGCTGCATTTGGTGGGAGGAGTAAACATTGGTAAATTGAACTTTTCCTCTGCCAGGTTTTATGAATAAAATTAACAGTAAACATCACTTCGATAAGAAAATGCCTAATATATTTTTTATTTTTTTCCGCATATTTTGGTGCCGCAGGTGGCTTTGCATATGTAGCGGGCGAATGTTTTTTCTGGTCATAAGTAGATCCTAATTTGTTCTATACTTGAGTAAAATTTGACTCAAATTGGAAACAAAATAAAAAAATTACAAAGGTATCTTCATTTTAAGTGAGTCACACTGTATATTTAAGGAAATGTATAGATTTCGACAAAAATTACGTTAGTAAATTCGCCGAGTGTTGTAAACTAAAGATTGTTTTGTGACTGTGATTTATTAGTAGACCACGGTAAACCATTTTGGTAGAAACATTTTAGATACATAATTATTTTATTTATTAATTGTCGATTTTCGCTGGCAAATATCTCAGAAACTATATCACATAGGAAGAAAATGAACATGACATTCTTGTAGGAAATTTTTTTGCATAGAGAAATTTTACGCGTACGACGCATCATTTCTGAGTTATAGGCGAAGAATCGAAAAAAGGGACCTTTCCACCCCCCTGCCCCCTGAAGCAGCAGTGCTAGGGGCGGGGACTTTTAGTAAGTTTACCTCCTAACTATCCCCCAACACATTCCTGAAAAGGAAAATTCTGCCCCCCTCCATGTCCTCTATACTCATTCGTTGACTGGACTAATAGCTAACAAATCAGTGAATGATTTAAAAAAATAAATCCTCGAAATTGCCGTAACATTTGAAGTACCGGGTCTAAACTCATGCATGATGATAAAAAAAATTGAAATTGACTTGCTTAAACGCTTTTAAAAATGGTTTATTTTATTGGGGGAAAAAATGTTTTATGTTGTCAGCAGCTTTCTTTATGTGAAAGATAATATAGTTAGTCGCTCTCCTCTCCTGAGTTCGAATGTCAGCTGCGGCAGATGGTAATGTCGCAGTGAATGGGTGTTGTGAAGCTGTCTATGTATGCACATCCTGGTTGAGTGGTGGATTAACTATAGCTAAACTCCTCCAGGACGTTAATATAAATAAGACGTTAAAATAAAAAATTAAAATAAATTTTGTTTTATCAGTTTTGCTTAAACGTGTATGCCTCTTATCGTCCTTAGATAATTGCTTCAAGACAAAGGCAAATGTAACATGACATCCTTTTATCACACGCTGTCATGGGATCAGACGTTAAAAAGCTAAGCCGGTTAAGAAAACTCACGTAAACCCTTGTTAAACGTGATTGAAATCCCGCTTTGATTTATACTATCCTTACATCCTTTCGCAAGGATTTCAATATTATTGGTAAAAGAATTTTCTGTTCGATTCAAAATTGCAATAATCCTATGCAATAGCCTGTTTTAAAGAGCCATGTAAATAAACAAGATACTACTAAACAGCAAGCGAGCAATATCTGGGTATACAGAAAACATTTAGTTCAGTCATAAATACTGAAAGGAAAAGGATTTCGTTACATAAGTATGTAAGAAAATATACGATGTAATTTTATACATATTTTATATGGGACAAAGGACTACATTTTTGTACTAGTATTAAAGATCACCCAACGAGAAATTGTTCTTAAAATAGTGATCTGTGTGAAATACAAAGCATGTACGTGTATTTTCCATAATGAACCAAATTGCGAAACAAATCATTAGTTATTTACAGAATAATTTTCCCACTTATTTAATTGCATGTTTCTGGCATATGTCTGCCTAATATATGAGTATTTAGGACAAACCAGGAGCCGGGAGATTCTGATGTTTTGGCAAATTTACGACCCAGACAGTGTTTTCTGCAAATATTAATGCTGCTGTATAAAGCGCCTAAAACTTCTTAGTAATTCAAACAAGGCAGTTATAATCAGTGAATAGCTATTTATTTATATAATGTTCTTGGTAAGATTAAATATTTTTAACAACACCAAATGGCTTTAACTAAATACTTATATGCATTGTTTAAATATTACATGTAAAATAAAAGTATATAATTTAAAAATAGATACAGTCCGCGTACCAACGTTTATTGCATTTCACAATATTCTTCGGAAGAGAAACTCTGCCATTACAGCGACCTCTTTAAGTATCGGTAAGTAAACCTTTTATGGGTATATAAAACATAAACTTGCAATATACACAAAATATTTAGCTACAATGTAAAACGTTGCCTGCTTAATCCTAGATGAGACTCGCCTTAGCAATAAAAACACCTACACTGGAGCCATAAAAATGCACATGATAAAGTGATACAGAAAAGTATTAAATTAAACATAAAAAAGTCATCGGAATCACCGACATTTTAACAGCTTACTGATGATTTCATATCTATAATTAGTATGCAAGCCTACAGTGTTCTATTTCAGAATGAGCCTTCCACTAAACATAAAAGTTCAAAACAACTGTTGACTGAAAATTATGCCACTTCATCCCAAAAGATCTGTGGGGATGCGATCCACTATCTAAGTTAGATTTGAAGAAGGAGCTGGCTGATTGACGTTGACCACCGCGACCCCCGTGGATCTATTGTGGCACTCCTAATCTAATTTTACTTATACCTCCTTTGTGTTTTTTATCAGACTCCCTTGATGAGGGCTACTTGGTATAACTCTCTGCCCTTGGTTTTTCCCCGCCAAGTAGTTGGAATCTCAGTCTGGCTAGGCCTTCGCAATGGCACAGCACATGTACTGAGGTTTTCTCTTCCTCTTGACAGAATCTGCATCTTTTGCCAGGCCCATTAGACTCGTATGAATTTTAAGTCTACAGTGTCCATTATCCTAATGGCCTGCAGGGCTGGCTCTAGGGGGGGGGCGAAGCGGGCGGCTGCCCGGGGCGGCAAAATTCTAGGGGCGGCAAATTCTTCAAATCCACAGTTACCAAAAAATATAAAAAAGCTAGGAAACAATTGTTTCACTAATATAGTAATAGTAATGTTAACTTTATATAAATAATTTGTTATTGTTAGTTATTTTTGTAAATTTCAATACGGTTAATTGTTTCAATTATTTTATTTTACCGTTTTAAATACAGTAATCATATTGCTGAAAATTTAAAAATTGCTGTAAACCTTATAACTAAAAAAAAACAAACCATCAAGAATATTCAGTAGGTGACTCTTAAAATGTTATAAAAAATAACGGACTGAAAAGATATAGGTAAAAATGAGACAGACAGCGGGGTAAATAAAAGACAAGGTGATATCCAACCCAGATTGAAATAAATTATACTTAATTTTTTATTCAAGTTTGTTTTGTACATTCAGAACTGTTTTATGTTATCCAAACAGGTCCTATGCCTACTGTTATTGCGGGAAAAAATATTCAGTAAACTCTTTAATTCACTTTTAAACAATTTTTGAACGCACCTTAGTACTTTTGTGGGGATTTTATAGTTTCTCTATTTGCATTGTCCGTATTTGGCAGACGTCAACTAGAAGTGTCATACTTCACATTTTGTGATCAAGTTTATTAATATGCTAGTTTTAAATCATGAAAAATTTGATTCTAACGAAAAAATTAAAAGCGGGGTAATAAAGAGACTAAATGGGCAGACCGAAGCAGGCACATTTCAGCTTCCTAATTTAGGAGAAGCTAGCCCTTCTGCAAGCCCCTTCTTGTTTAGTAAAAAATCTAAATAAATTACGCATAAAAGAAAAACCCTCCTCTGTCTTATTTTTGCCCTCCACTGTCTTTGTTTTTACCCCACTTGGAGGGTAAAAATGAGACACTGTTAATTTTTGTTTATCAATTAACGGTACTTTTTAGTAAAAAAAATACATAGAAATATAATTTTTCCTGTGTTTTTACATATGATGATACCAATCTTTCATTAAATGTGACTCGATTTTAAGCAATCTAAAAATTGAAATATGTCATTTTGTCTCATTTTTACCCCGCCTGACCCTAATGTTATTTATATAAGAGAGGGGCGGCAAAATGAAACAGCGCCCGGGGCAGCAAAATACCTGGAGCCAGCCCTGATGGCCTGTCTACTTTGGCGTAGTTCTTTAGTGAACTTTTTGGCCTGTCGCTGTCGTGGGAACTCTTCCACCACCCTAGAGATTTATTTTGTACCCATTTATTAATGGATGTTCGTATGCATGGCTTAGCCACACCGCAAGAGGATTCGGGTCCTACTAGAGTCACGCGCCTTCCCGGGTCAGTTCTAATTGAACCGTATTATCTAATATTGCTATTGAAGTCGTTTAAAAATACATTTGATTCAAGCGCGGTCCTACGGGGAGGGTAATGGGGGTAATTACTCCCCCCCCCCTCCCCAGAAAGGACACAAAAGGAAGAAAATAGTTAGTTTTTTATAACTTTCTCTATACAACAAAAACGAACAAAAAATACGAACTTATTAAATATTCCCCCCTCCTCCCCCCTCGCCCCCCTGAATAACAATCCAGGACCGCCCTTGACTTGATTTCGTTCTTTGTTAATTTTTACACTGACCTCAATATCGATATTAGGTAATAAGGTTCAATTAACTGGGCGAAGGTAAAATTTTATTTAATATGCGACTGTTTGTGAAGATTTCATTTTTTTTTCTTTTCACCCTTTTCAGTCTTTATTTGGTAGCACTAAAATATCCGTTTTAAGCTTAATATTAGGCTCGTCGCAGGGTTCGGGATTTTTATCTCGGTGCCAGAGACGGCTCTCATATAAACATAGTATTATATTGCAAACACCTACTGAAACATTCAGAAAAACGACGAAATGGTGAAATATTCATTGGCTACAGCTACAATGTATTTTTGTTAATGAATTTAATCTAAGAACGGTAATGGTTCTTAAAAAAACATATAATACCTATCTAGCAAATAAAAAAAAACAATTTTGAATCAAACACATGCTTTCCTGTTCTGTCTAATATGTGTGGGGTGTTTATTATGTTGATTTTCATAATAATTAATAACCCAAAAAACTGCTGGCAACATAAAACATTTTTTTCCCAATAAAATAAACAATTTTTATATAATATTAAATCATAACTGCAATGTACTGTCGTGAGCAAAATTAAATAGGACAAGTCTTATAACGTATTTTTGCTAAAATCTAGTTGTGTACATCTAACTTTAATTTTTGTGACATTGTCAGTTAGTTGTCATAATTCATTGGAAGTGTGCCAAACTAATATGCCCCAAATAAGTGACTTAGTTAAAGCTGGAGTTATTGCTAAAGCAGAAGATGGATGGCCAATGAGACAAATTGCACTGCATTATAACATTAACAAAAATTCTGTGTTTACCATTTTAAAGAAGTGGAGAATAAACGGTACGATTAGTAGAAATCCTGGACAAGGGCGACGAAGGATATCAACTCAACAACAAGATTTGCAATTGGTAAATAATTTAGTAGAAAATCCATTTCACTCAGTTATTCAGGCTGCTGAAGAAACGAATTTTCTTACTACTCGTAAGAAGTATCCAAAAACGAAATGTGAGACCACGGAATGCCCAAGAATTACTGGAAGTAGTAAATAATGCATGGGAAAATATTATTACTAATGATTATTGTATAAGGTTATTTAATTCTATGCCAAACAGACTTATAGAAGTTATAAATAGAAATGGTGCAATAACGAAATATTAATAGTTAGTTTCTTGTTAAGTTAGATATCCTTTGTTGCCCTGATCCAGGATTTCTACTAATCGTACCGTTTATTCTCCACTTTTTTAAAATGTTAAACACATAATTTTTGTTATAATGCAGTGCAATTTGTCGCATTAACCATCTATCTTCCGCTTTAGCAATAACTACAGCATTACAATAAAAAATAAAATAAAAATGTTAACTGTTTTATTTCGGCTACTCATTACATGTTCAAATAAAGACAGATTTACATTAGAAAAAAATAGTTGTCCTATTTAATTTTGCTCACGACAGTACCGTGTGCATCACGTGATAAAGTGATAAAGTAAATTTTGTTTCATTTTAAAATGCTAATACGTAACCTACTTTTATCGAAAATCTACTACATTTGTAAAACATACTGGCAATTAGGAAGTTTCCATTTTTCTCATTTTCTCGTAATAAATAGTCGTAAAAATCTAAAAAATATCTGTAATTTTTTTTTAATTATCTCTGTAAATAAAAAAGTTAGCGCTCATCTGGGCTGAGGCTCGATAGACGTCACAGTAATTGATTCCGTCAACAGCGAGCGGGCGCAGGCACCGGAAGTTTAGTTCATTCAGTAATATTCTTACCGGAGCGTAAGATATTTTTGTAGTGGGGCTTGTTTAACGTTTTAATCGATTGAAGAAGTAATTATGCCTAAAATAACAGCGAGTTGTGTACTGTGATGGCACAGTCTAGCGCGAAGTATTTAAATAAAAAATTAAATAAGTTCGTGAGTTTTTAAGATATTGAGATGATTTTTTTTTTGTTTGACTAGTTAACTGAAAGACTACTAAATGAGGTTGAATGTACATGATATTTCTAAAATAGGAAACTTCCTAATTACCTAAAGACGTAGTTTATTCTTGTAGTGTTGAATGCATTCAATCCTGACCGAGTGTCAACATTAGATTCCATTGTATGACAGTACTTTTATATGTACACATATAATAATGTTCAGGTGTCATCAGTTACGACACTTAGAAGAAAATATGTATCAACGGAGTGTGTTAATGTTAGACCTAAAAACAGGAAAAGGTAAGATTATGTCATACTTGCATAAAAATCTTTTCGCGCTGACCTAGAGCCAACTCTGATTTTGGCGTCACAGAGATAAAATTTCCGACCCCTCGATAAGGGGAATCTGAAACTACTATGTATCAAATTTCATATAAATCTGCAAAATATTGCAATTATCGCAACCATATTGGATTCACCATTTCGAATTCTTAACTTTTGACATCAGATTCGTTATGAGCTACTTCTGAAATACTTAACTACCAATTTTAATGCAATTTCGACGAAATTTGTATTTCTTGTCTAAAAAAAAAAATATTACCAATTTTTCCCCACCTTGCATCAGACGTAAGTTGATGAAATTATTATGCCGAGCCATTTCGTAGATATCGTTTAGGCCAATCCCGAATAATGTTTGCACATATATTAAAGAGAAAAAAAAACATACATGCGGATCGAATTGAGAAACCTCCTCCTTTTATAAATTTTATGAAGTCGGTTAAAAAATATATGCATTAACTGTGCCAAAAAGGACTTTAATCCTCAAAATTGTTACCTATATTTATTTATTTTAATTTATTTCCCTCTCATATACCCAACCTTCGTCGACAAAATAACACAAGCTCGCAAATTTATTTTTATAATTTATCAACAGTATTTTTCCCACAAACTGCGGCTAAAACAAAGGGAAATCTGTAACCCGGATCTAAAATATGAAATGTTTGTTATTAAATAATTCAGAAGGTGGAAATTCTGAGAGAATAGAGGAAGCAAAAATTTTACACTTGATTAAGCAGATTTCAATAAAAAGAAAAAGTATTAAGCTTCGAAATTCCTTTGTCTATAGAAAACTAGAACGTGTTACATCCATGATATTGGCTATATCATAATAGAAAGCAAATAGATAAAAACAGCTTCAAACTTATTGCAAGGCAGAAGCAGTCGAATTAAAAGTTTTGATAATATTAATGTTAAATTTAATTGAATTATTTATGGAGAATGGGCAGGAGAGTTCACTGGCGAATTATTAAATTATCATATATGAAAACACTCCCCTTGCAATTAATTAATTTTAATTTCGCAACTTACATTATTTTGTCAAGTTAATGGAAAAATTGTCCTGAAAAGAAAATGTTTGAAATTTCATTTTAGTAAATTGACAGTTTGTCAATATTTTCAATAAATTATGTCAAAGCAGCGAGGTTGCATCAAATATTTTAAATAATTGCTATATACATATTTAGATATGATTAAAATACACAGCCTCACAAAAAAAAAATAAGTTCTGATCCCTGGACGCGTCCACAATATTCCAACCTATTTTTCGATGCTGAATCCGAATCTGATAATAAAAAAAGCCGCATACCCCAAATTTTTGCGCTACAGTAAAAAATAACCTCCAGGATAGTGTAAAACCACCATATGCATCAGTACATGAGGTTAGAGTGAATGAATACAAATTCATTGTTGAAAACATGAATAACGTACAATGTCTGTATTCTGTGGTCAACTTCCCAAATAATAAACAAAAACTACTCCCATAATGGGGTAGAAATTACTTCTATATGAGAATAAAGTACATAAATAAATCATTGGGAATGTTGAAGTTCATAATGTACATGAATTTGGAGTGACTCCATGCTCCACTGTCAGACATGATCCGAAATCACCTCTATCAAAATAAAGACCACAAATGTCCATAAATCGTGGAAAATGTTGAAGTTTTTATAGTTTGGAGTAAAGTGTATGTATCCGTAATGACTTCTACCTGTTCGTCCCACTCGTTACTCACAAATATCCTAGGATGGAGTGGAAAACACCGATACGTACATAAATGCACAACACAGAGTACATAAATGGCAATACATTGAAAAATTTTTTTTTTTTTTTGTATTTTTGGGCATATTTCTCAATATCTTTTCTTGAAATACCTTTGTGTTTGACTATAAAAAATACGTCAAATATATCTGCAACATCAAGATCAAGGGTTCTCAAGGGGTTTGGGCAATCCGGTGACACTGCAGGTTTATATTCCGGACTTCAGCATACTAAAAATTTACTTTTTCCACAATGAATTGGCACCCATGTCCTTCGTTTTTACGCATAAGGGTGGTTTTGGATCATGAGTATTAGAGCTAGCTTACAATCACTTTAGATTCATACACTTTACTCCAAACTATAAAAACTTCAACATTTTACACGATTTATTGGCATTTATATACTTTATTTTTATATAGAAGTAGTTTCTACCCCATCATGGGGGTCACGTTTCCACAATATATTTGTATTCATTCAGTCCATCCTGATGTATATGGTGATTTTACCCCATTTTGGCGGTTAATTTTGACTGTGGCGGAAGAAATTTTTTATTATCAGATTCGGATTCAGCGTCAAAGAGTATTTGGGAATATTATGAGCGCCTTCAGAGATCACAACTTTTTTTTTGTTGGGCTGTGTTATTTATGATTTGTGTAAATAAACGTAAATATAACAGTTTATTCTAATTTAATAGTTTATGCCACATATAATTTGATTTAACTTATAACCAGTCGTCAACACGCCACGAACTTTCAATTTCCATCCTTAGCTCCTGCTTAGCTCAGCTTTCTAGCTTCAACTAATTCAGTTAATTTTGTTAATGATTGAATTTCAAACTTTTGTTTTTCTTCTTATTCTTGGCAAATGTTTTGTGAGAATCCGGGGCGAATAAACTGGTTGATCGTCTCTGGTTCACCGATTGATAAGCTTTGCCAGCGGGTTTATGTCATTATTTGATTTATTCCGATCCTAGTTTAGTTCAGTATTTAATACAAAAATGTATAGCACGGGAACTGCATTTTTTCTCTTGTCCAAAAAGTTGGAAAGAATACTACTATCTATAAATAAATAATTTAATTGTATGTACCTTTATACCTTATTAGATTTTAAATCATCTTGTTAATAACCATGGAAAAAAAATTGCTAGATTTCAATTTAAGGTCTTGAGGTAACTTGTCTATCATGTTCAATTCTATAAATAAGCAACAAGCATATTAAGTTGTGTACGCATCTTAAATAGCAGATACTGTAAATATGCAACATTTTCATTTTTATCTTAGCATATTTTTGTTAAGATATCTATTACAAACTTCTAGAATAATGATGAATAATTACTGTTTTCTAAAGTAATAATATTTCATCAACGTACACTTAACTAGAGTTAATTAATTATTCCTTCATTCAGTAAGAATATATCAAATTAAATATTAGCTATATAATAAAAAAAACAGTAGTGTTGACTGATATGAAGTAAACACAGCCAACAAAGAACAAATGTCACATTCATTATTCATTAACTCTAATAACATTACTTTTGTTTTAGTACGTTTGTAAATGTAATGCGAATTAAATTATAAATTATGAAAACAATGTCGTCCCTAATATTATTTAAGTTGGACATCCCTTTGTCATTGAATTACCCCGTCGGTAAAGCTAGAACAGGAAACTAAATGTCATTTTAGTTTCATTACTTCAATTTGATTTGGAAACCTTTCATTACTCTTTGTAGTCTTACAGACACGGTCATAATTTAATTCCACCACTTCAGGTAGGAACTGAAAATGCCTTCGTTTATTATAGTCATTATCATCATCATCAACAGCGTTATGCCTATAAAAAATGACAAATATAATAGAAAATCTCTTTTTTAATGTTTTAAATCTATATTAACTGCAGCAGTTTGCTGAAAATGAGAATAAATAAATATTATTCGTATTGCTTTTAAATGTTTTCTTTGAGACGCCTTTACAAAACGTAAGGGAAATAATATGCCCTTGTTTCACCAGAAATCGAAGAGCCCCAAACAAGGATTTATATTTGAATTAGTTTGTAAATATTAATTTGGTTTTTAGGCATTACACGTCTACTTTATCGATTTTCACATTCTGCACACTCTGCCCTGCTCTCCATTAACTTGCGCTCTTGTAGTTACTCTATTCGAAAGGTGTCATGAACTTTTGGTAATATACGACTTCTTTTGTCGAAGATGTATGAGTGAGCGGATTATCCGTATATGGAAGATGCAAACTTGGAGAGTTTAAGGTGACAGCAATTCTATAATTTTTAATGGAATGTGCTCATAGTTGTGTCGGATATTGAAATTAGTGTCAAGTAAATACTTTATATTATAATTGATGATACGTTGTCGTCGTCGTCGGAAAGAGTTTATATCAATTCCAATAGGATTTCACTTACGATTCCTTCTGCACATTAACTATTACCTACAACATATTACTGAATTTCAGCAGTAGAACCCATTACTTGATTCATACACATTGAAATATACAAGCTTACTTGAAACTAGTTAAAGTTGTAAAGTTGGACTTATTACTGGAGATCGATTGGCTTCAATTCATAAACAAGTATAGTCTGGAGTTTTCCAAAAAATAAACAGTTGAAGTGCACAGCTAAATAGTCGAATAAAAGTAAGTTTTTTTCAAAGATAGTTTGGGTGGTCAATTGTTTAGTGGAAATGCAATTTGTATGTTATCAGGATGCTACATTAAAGATTTGTTTAATTTGGGAGTGGGACTTTTTTTTGGAAATTTAGTTTTAATTTTGAACATCGTGTTTTTGTCTCGTTTTTCATTAATATGTCGGGTTCTGTTCACCGGATCAGACCAAATAAAAAAGTAAAATGTTTTTCAATAAATTATGAATAAAACTGCATGGGTTCAAATCCGATCTACCGTTTTGTTTTTTTGAAAAAAAAAAATAAAAACTGCAAAAATTTCTAATTTTACATAAGCCGTGAAATTATTGATCCTGTAGGTGTAAGCTAATATAGAAAATTACAAATAAACGTATTTATTATTTTCCTTAAGAAACGAGATTTTTTTTAAATTTTTGACGCTTTATAACAAACTGCCAATTGTTCACAGTAAGAATGTTTTCCCCTTAAATTGTAGCTTTTTGAACGAGCTTTGCAATGGTGATAAAAATTTATTTTTTATATTGTTTTAAAGTTTCATTTCGTGCATTTTTGTAAAATGCATTTTTATATATTTTGTATCGAAAAAATTTATCCTGCCAAATACTTGTGTCATCTGTGAAAAGTGCTTCCAAAAACGAACAACTAAGCTGAAATCAGAACTGCTTATTCTCTAATATGTGAGAACTTTACTGAATGCATAAAATAAATTTTAATCGTTAATAGACCTAGCATTACGCTGGTATACGCGCGTTCGTTCACCAAACCTGCGACTGCCACGACAAGAATATTTTTCTCCCACTCTCGTAATAATACAGTCCCTGTACTAGAGTCTCGTAAAAATGTTAGTACTGATTTGTCTAACCAACAGAATCGAATGAAGTACATATAGGAGAGTCAGAAAAAGTTGGGTAAACATCAACCATATTCTGGACCGGGAGTTTTAGACGCCATTTTCTAAAATGGCCGACACCGATTTTATTTTGTATATATTTCTGCTCCTGCGACAGTCATTTAGGTGTCTAAATATATGTTTTTAAGAGCAAGTAATCGATTAAGATGGTTTGTGAAGTTGCCTGACGCTATTTATTAAAGAAAATCAGTACTAAAAGTTTTACAGGACTCCTCTATTACAAGGCGTAAACCACAATTTAAAAACTGGACTAACAATCACACAAAAGACTCTTATTCCTATACAGATGGAAAGATTCTGGTCTTCAAGTTTCATTAAAAAAGATTAATTATTACTTCCACATCCAGTGGAAGTATAGTAACGACAAAAAATTTTTTAAAATTTTTATATAGGCTTAGAATGTCATGAAACGTGGAGATATTAAGTTTGAGCGAAAAAAAATTTCTGTCTGTCGGTCTGTAACCTTTTTTTGGCGCACGTTTACTCTGGAACCGTTTAAGACATTGACTTGAAATTTGGTACAAGTATGTATTTTAATGTGACCTGGAACTAGATTATATTTTCATCTTGTTCCATTGAAGTGTTGGGGGTAAATTGGGGTAAATAGGTAAATCAAGCAGGTAAGAGTCCAGAAAATTGGTATTTAGTATATACAAGAGAAGCTAAGGTCTCAAAAAAATTTTGGCATTAGCCACCCCCATTACCACCCCACCCCATTATTAAAGGGGATGAAAAAAAATTGTGATTTAGTGTGTGTACAAGAACCAGAAACCTCAAAATATTTTTTTACTTCATCCACCCCCACTACCACCCCCACCCCACTACCGATGTGGAGTATCGTTTTATAGGTCTTTGGGGTAGAGGGTTTCAAATATTATATTATTAACGTTCCATAAGCAATTATTTCCACGTACAAAATTTTTTCGTTGTGAGTGACTTGGATAGAAAGTCTGGATGTGGAAGTAGTGATTCCTTGGGCAGCGGTTTTTTTTTTTTAGTAATTTCGGTTTATGTAAAATTGAAAATTTTCGTGGTTGTTATTTTTCTGCAAAAACAAAATGGTAGATTTGACCGGATTTGGCTCCATGCTGTTTTGAACATAGTTTCTTTTACAAACATTTTAATTTTTTGTTTGGTCCTTTAAAGAAAAAAGAGACAGAAACACGTTTTTCAAAATTAAAACTTAATTTATAAAAAACGCTCCACTCCCAGATTGGATAAAAATTTACTGTAACGTCCTGATGACACACAGATTGCATTTCAAAAAAAAATTGTCCCCCCCTCCCCAAACAATCATTGAAATCGTATTTTAAGGCTTAGTTTTATTCGACTAAAAGGAAATGTGAATAGTTTGTAATACTTGATTATGGTTTATTCGTATCTAAAGGGACGAATGAATTTTGATTTAATTAATGACAATATCAGAATTTATTGAAAGCAATAATATAGGAAACCATACGGAGATAAATGAAGTATACCATGATTATTTTTGGAACATATGTCATAATGAAAATTAGCGTACCTTGAATGAAAGTATTTATTATTATCCTGTCTTTTTACTGTACATATAGCACTGAAAATTATTGCTGAAGTGCATGAATCGATTGCAGTGATACATGAACTATGTACGAAACTTTCTTTAAGCAAAATTTTTTTGATAAATTGTAAAAGCTGCTTTGTTTTTCAGTGGTATAGACTGATTCGGTTAATGGGAAATTTATGATTTGGCTTTATTTATTTACACTCACATTATTTCTAGCAGCAATGTCGTATATAATTAATAATTATTATAAATGTAAATATAATGAACGTTATTTATTTATGTAAAAACATTGAACTTTGTGAATATATTTAAATCTGTATTATTTATCTATAGTAATGATGCATCATAATATAATTCAGTGGATCAAATAGGTGGAACATTCATTATTATTTATTATTTCTTCCCATAACTCAAATGAATTAAATGTTTTAAATATTCATTGTTGGAAACGAGGATGCTTTACTTTCATATCTAATTCCATTAAGTTTTTATTTAAATTGTGGTGTTTTGACTGAGTTGCCAGAAAATAGTTTTCCAGCAAAATAGTGTGATCTAATTTCCCTGGAAATGCAAAATATTTTATTCGGAAAACTTTTGCTACACGCGTTTAAACATTAATAAAGGGTCATAAAAAAATTTCAAATGTCAATTTAAAAAACGCTAAAAATTGAAAAATTGGCTTTTTCTTTCATTTTTAAGTCCGTGGAGGCCCGGCTAGATATTAATCGATTTGACTAAAAATTTACCCGAATAATTTTAGATACACAGTAATAAATTAGAAACTACCCCATCAGCAAATTCAAATATTCATGTTTTTCGGCCCACCCTAGTATGTAAGCGAGACAAGCCAGTGTTTGAGTATGATCATTGCTTTGTAACGGTACAATAGATTTAAAACAGGCGTTATCAAAAATAATGTGAATTGACAAAATTAATTCGTTCCACAATTAGTAGAATGATAAATTATTATGTTATACATTATACATCGAATTTTATTTACAGAAATCATGCATAATTTTCTTGGAGTCCGGTCCTGCTACACATGATCGGAACGGCTAAGTTCTAACCGTTTTCATCCGATTTTTGCATAGAGATATGAATCAAGAGCCGACTGAACCTTATATTTTCATATAGCACGCACACACACTCAGAAACACGCGCGCGCGTGATTCACTCACGCTTGCATATGTATATGCGCACGTACATGTTTTATTTGATGTTTGAGTTCAGCTTGTTATGAAACTTATTTATGTACATTTTTTTGGACCTATTTTCTACAATAATTTTGAATTAAAATTATTCTGGTGCCTTAGTGTTCGTCGTTTACTGAATTAAGAAATTATTTTTCTTATTTTTATTTACTTCCACACTGTCAAGCGTGTTAGGATATAATTAACATTTCATTTTGTTTTCGTTAAACTACATTATAGCTGATACAATGTATATAAAATGAATGATCTTATTGTACCTAACGAACCAAAGTTATATTGTATAGAAGGAAACTTTTTGTTACTATTACGTGGCAATGGGTAATAAAGCAGATAATTTTTATAATACCACTGTGTTCCTTAATGTCTCCCTTATGCAATAACATGAAAAACTAGTTGAACTGTACAGGGTGTTACGGAAGAAACTCTCGTCCGTTCAGAAGCTGTTTGTAAACGCCAAAATGGTAAGACAGTTTCCTATCAGAATGTGGCAGGAAACGATTCCTAAATGCTTATTATCTCGGAACCAATATGAGACAAGTTTATCAAACTTGATTTGTGATTTTTACATTATTAGTAAGTAAGTATTGTAAATTTTTTTTTTCATGGGCGTAGAAACTAGAGATAAGAAAGTTTTGTTTATAAATACTTCTTCTCATTTACATTTACAATTAGTTGCAGATATTCCCATAAAAAGCTTCTTCACAAAGTTTCACAGATTTTTTCGCGCAAATGGATGTAAAGGAATGTTTTCTTATTTTTCTTTTCGCCTTTCTCGTTAGTATTAAATAGGCATTAAATTAATACCCGAAGTAAAATTTGTGTCAGGAGTCGAGGGAGCCAATAAATGGAACTTCAAAGGAAGAAGTGTATAAGAAAGACAATAATATTGATATACATATTTTCGTTATTCCTTTAAATCATGCTGTTTGTTACTTTGTTTTCGTCGACACATATTTTAATCTTAAGCAAAGCGTAGTTATGGAAAAATCAACTTTTTTGCACCAAATTGCAAATTATGTAATACATTATACGGTTTCACAAACTTAGTTCGTTGTCTGTAACATCGACAAAGCCCTTCCCTTTGTTATAATGTAACCCTGAACACGGAGAAGAATTAGAGCAACTTGAACCTACTCGATGAACTTAATTTCAGTACAAGCTCCAGTCACTAACTACCAGATTAATTAAATTTCTACCAATCTATTGGATATTCGGTTTTGGTAATGTATAATACCGTATAATTTAAAAGTTTCATAATTTAGTCTGAAGTTGCAGTGTTCAAATTTATAGTTTGAAATTTAAATTTCCCTCTAAGCTTAAAATTAACGTAAAATGTCTCCAACATACATATTAAAGCGATTTTTTGTGTTCTTAAAACAACGGACTTTGTAATCAAAAAGTTTTTTGCTAGGTACAATGTGTCCATGAAAGATATAATATAAATGCAGCAATACTCAACGTATTTAACAGTTTTAATTCACAAATATTTACAAAATAGTTAGATATATGGAGTTTTGTTTAGTTAGTGTAAACTGTGACATATAACATTGCAATATCGCAGCTACCCGCAGATTTAAAAGTAAGTCTGAAACAAATTCACCAACACCTAAAGCTATTCTTTTTTTTGAGGAAATATTACATTTCCCTAATGTAATTCCTCTCTTCCGGTGTTAAGTTGAAAATAAACTAATGAATTAATTTAAACGACGTCGCGCGTCACTGTAAAAGAAAACAAGATAGTAATTATATAGCGTTGAGTAAAGTACTCTAATAATTAATAATTCTGTACTCCTAAAAAGAAAATCAAAACACTTAAAGGATATATACAAAAACTATATTTTTAATTAAAATTAACATTTTGACATAAGTGTGTCTTACTTTTCACGGTAACGCCTTCGTGTCAGTTATTAGTCATCCAATTTCAACCAAATTTGAATCGGTATCAATTGAATAAAATAAAATTGATTTCCGTCATTGGCGTACATTTTTATTAAGAAAAAAAAACTCGATTTTTCAAGAATATATTAGGCAATTTTTCACTGACAAACTAATGCAATATTATTGATCAGCATGCTTTAAATGATTTATGCTTTTCGAATTACGACCCCCTAAACATTACATTTTTCAAACATTAAATATAATTAATAACTTGAAGACGGATTGTTTTTCAAAAAAAAGTCATTCTTAATTTTCTATTTAAATTCACCTTTTCTACCACCCAATGTCAACAACATTTTTTAATTTCGTAAGCCAAGAATTTTCACTGAAAAATTATCAAAAATTTTGAACCAACAGCCCTAAAATTATTTAGATATTAATGATTGCCTAATTTGAAAGTATCGATGATTGTAGGTGGTAGAACGAATGATTTTGAACAGAAATGAGGAATAACTTTTTTTCTTAAAACAATTTGTTTCCAAGTTATTAATTATGTAATATTTAATATTTTCGTAACATGTTTCAAACTAGAATGCATTGGACATGAAAACGGCGTTAAAGTTACTATAGATTGGACTCTACTCTTTTAGAAAAGGAATATTCCCACAGAAACTGAAACAGTGAAGTTAATTTTGTTTACGCTCATCACCGTTCCGATTGAAGTCGAGGATATGATGCACTTGGGCGACTCTTATTAGGAGGTGAATAAATATTCAGCCTGTAAATGCTTAAATTCGATCCCCTCCAGTTGGTTTCAATATGCAAACAGTCCTTCTGCAAAACTTGAGCGAATCACAATTACTTTAAAAGGTCACACCAATGTCGGCACGTTTTTTTTAGAAGAAAATTTAACGTTATTATAAAATTATTCGTTATTCGTTCAATGATGCAGTGGCTCCTAAGTTAACTGGCACAGAAAGAATGAATGATGAATTTAATAGTTTGGCAGTCAATCACGAATCGGTCGAATTTTCTCAAAATGAGCTAATAACCTGTCTCTAATTCATCCAGTATTGACCATGGTTGCCCAGTGAAAGCATATAAGGTCATCGAATACGCAGAAATCAACGCGACGCTGTAGCGCAGATCCTAATGGAGCCATCTAACGTCCTCTGGTAAATCCAGTTTTAGAAAATCAAAGGATCAGAGGATCAAAGGATCGGCGCTGCCCTTAAATATTGATGTATTTTATGCAGATTTTGCAAAGACTCTTTTTTAGCAACCTTTAACAGATTAACGATATTTTAGAACTGAAAATAAGTCACCTTAATGACACATTCATGTGGCACAGCACGTCAAAAGGACCTATACTAGGGTGTTTCATTTTGTAAGGCAAAAAATAAAATATAAAATTTTTGCAGACTTTGCTTAGGCTCCGAGTCTCAGTGATGTAAAAGGTATATATGCCATATTTCATGAAGATTGGATAATATTTAGGGGTTGCACACACTGATCACTTTTATCTGAACCTAGTGAAATTTCTAATATTGAAGTGCTTTGTACTAATAGGCTACTCATGTATGTCTTTCATCTTTTGCAGGTAATTGAACTTTAATAAAATGGGAACTAAAAGAGGAATTTGGCTGCTAGAAAAGATGCCTAGTGGTGAGTTTTTAGGAGCTCGGCTCCCTTCAAAGAAACAAATACTTTTAGTTTTTATTTACCATCACAAAGAAACGAAAGAAACACTTTCGGATGATGCTAAATCTGTGTAATCTGTAAGTGTGCAGGAAAGGCTTTCCTCCACACTTCCTGTAATTTAGTACTGGTAGATTTAGCAGCATCCGAAAGTGTTTCTTTCATTCCCTTGTGGTGGTAAATAAAAACTAAAAGTACTTGTTCCTTTGAAGGGAGCCGAGCTCCTAAAAACTCACCACTAGGCACCTTTTCTAGCAGCCAAATTCCTCTTTTGGTTCCCATTTTGAAGTTCAATTACCTGCAAAAGATGAAAGAAATACATGAGAAGCCCATTAGCACAAACCACTTCAATATTAGAAATTTCACTAGTTTCAGATGAAAGTGATCTATATTATCCAATCTTGTTGAAATTTGGCATATATATCTTTTACATCACTGGGGCTCGGGGCGTAAGCAAAGTCATATGAAAATCACATCTTTGGAAAATGGAACACCCTAACGTATACTCATTTCCAAAGTAATTTTTTAAATTCCTAAATATTTCATCAATCGCCCTGTATATGTAGAGAATAATTTCTGGATAATTCACGGCCGCAAAAAGCGCTCTAAGTGGGTCCATAACGGAGTTGTTGAGATCCCTTCAGGCAAAACAATTACAGCATGTTAAAATCCGTTTAAATAAGCCTAGTGTTTTCATTATTTCCCTCAACCGTATCGTTATCCCTAATTCCTCCCGTGTAAACAAGTCCTCTCATTAGATCTTCGATAAGAAATGCACATACTACGCATTACGCATGTAAATAGCCCTAATTCAAGCATGCAAAAGTTAGAAATGTAGTTAGAAGTTCTAAAGTGCTTCCCTTTCTCCCTTTACAACTCCATTAAAACTTCTGTAATGTAGACAAGCATCGGGAATTGAAAAATTGGAAAGTAGGATATTGTTAATTGAGCTTAGGATGTTTTATAGTAACGATTTTGTACAAATAGAAAAAGTTTTAAATAACTGTAGAGTACTAGCTTTAATTTTCTAATTTTTATATAAATAATCGTGGCGATGTTTAGGCAACTGCTTCCCCGGTTGATTGATATTTACCATGTGGAAGCTAGGTTTTCCAGGATTATATCTTCTGGCGCCCCCAAGCCCTTAAAGGTGGGGATAATCTTAAAATATTTGTTTGTGTTAGTTTCTTTTATTATACATTTCTTCACTATCTGAAACTATTTTAAAGGTTATACCATTTATGATTTTTTAAATATTTATAATAAACCGAAAATAAACGCATATTTTCCTCTCACTATGCAAAATCCTATCCTTAACAACAAGCGAGGAGCTGCATAATGAAATTAATAGAAACAAATAATAAAAAAATTATCCCTATCTATAAGGGTGTTTGGGCATCGGAGGGTGTAATACAGGGTGAGTCATGAGGAACTGTACATACTTCTACCGTAAGTAGAGGCAGCTAAGACAAATACCAAGTGACCATTAAAAAGTGTTTGTTCCCTTTCTTTACTATCATACAGAGTGATTTATGAATTTTGTCCAAAAATTGTTTTGGTCATAACATTTTAACGGTTAATCCGATTTGCCTCATTTTTTACAACAATGTACACTGTTGCCTATCAACCATCGTACATATCCAAAATTTAAAAATCCAGGGACGGTTTCAAAAAAATTTCTTGGATTGCTTCGTATACGATAGTTCACCCTGTATGTGATTTATCTAAAACTTGATATGAAATTTGTATAAGACACAACTAGGTAGGAAAACCTGAGTATTTGAAATTTTTGTCTCACTCTCAACAATTTTTTTATTAACGATCAATTTTCAAGTCAAATGAAAAGTTTGGCAAAATGGAATATTTTTATGCATACTAATATTAATTAATACAAAAATTTAGCTAAAAGAAAATAATATCTACATACCTCGTGCCTAGGTTTAGTAACTACCATCATTTTAACCAATTTCCAGGCCAGGTCTTAAAAATGTGGCTGATGTGGTCCATCTAAAAAGTTGCCTCTGTATGTATTTTCTCCAATTAGTCAAATTGCTTCCAATAAGGACAGAAATAAGTAGTCAAATTTGTGTTACCTAAATTTCCCCCATTTAAAGTGCCCAACCTATATGTTCAGTTTAAGATCAATTTTAACGAAAACTGTACATTTTTCGAAATATTTTTAAAAGCCATCATATTCAAATGCAAGCATTGAATTTAAAACAAATACAAGATACTGATCTACGTTTTGATATTTTCGTTATTCCTTTTCTTTTCTTATAATTCTTAAATATATACGTATTCAGGGGCGGCTCGAGGTAAATTTTCCACCCGGGCGGGAGCACTTTTTGGCGCCCTTTCCTGAGGTCATCACGGACGTACTTCATACTAAAGTACAAGGATATTCCTTCGAACTCCGCGATCAGTCACTACTTTTTGTCGCCTCATGGGAGGGGGGGGGGTGCAAATAAAAATCCGAAAAAAATTTTTGTATCTCCTCATTGTGCTATTAAAAATCCGAAAAAATTTTTTGCTCTCTGGCACCTCTCCGAACCGGCGCTCCGGGTTGCCCGGCCATTAAGCCACCCCTGTGTACGTATTGTAAATAAACATGTAAGACCTGGCCTGAAAATTGATTAAAATGATGGTACTTATTAAACCTAGGCACGAGGTATGTAGATATTATTTTTTTAGCTAAATGTTTGTATTTACAAATATTAGTATACATTAAAATATTCAATTTTGCCAAACTTTTCATTTAACTTGAAAATTGATCGTTAATAAAAAATTTATTGAGAGTGTGACAAAAATTTCAAATACTAAGGTTTTACTACCTATTTGTGTCCTATACAAATTTCATATCAAGTTTTAGATAAATCATATACAGGGTGAACTATCGTATACGAAGTAATCCAACAAATTTTTTTGAAACCGTCCCTGGATTTTTTAAATTTTGGATATGTATGATGGTTGTTAGGCAACAGTGTACATTGTTGTAAAAAATGAGGCAAATCGGATTAACCATTAAAATGTTATGACCAAAAAAATTTTTGGACAAAATTCATAAATCACTCTGTATGATAGTAAAGAAAGGGAACAAACACTTTTTAATGGTCACTTGGTATTTGTCTTAGGTGCCTCTACTTACGGTAGAAGTATGTACAGTTCCTCATGACTCACCTTGTATAGTATGGCCCTTAGCTACAGTTGGTGAACAAAATTTTTGGAGCTTTTTTCCATGGTTCCCCTTATAATTGTTTCATTTGGTTGAAAAATAATTCCTATGAAGTTTGAAATTCAGAGGATAACGGGAAGACGAGGCACAATCTTATTAAAGTTGAATAGAAAAAAAAAATCATAACGTGACATTTTTCTATTTGTAAATGCTTGTCATAATAAATGTTTTTGTAAATACTATAACAGAGGAATATTTATATTTCTTAGTCAAAATTATAAACCACAAGATAAATGTTCTCCCTTTACGTTGATTTTAATATTTTCAAAGTAAGTGACAATATATTGTTGCTTTTTTCTATATCTGGAAAATACATAATTTGGATATACTTGTTCAAAATCATGCATAACTTTGCATTCTATATCATTTAGAGCTTTCGATGCATTACCAATTTTAAAGCTATCCTCTTTTCCCGTATCAAGGGATCTTTGTCTATGAAATCCAACAGTATTCAAAACTATTCTCTTCGAACGATTTTCAATGCCAATTGATTTATTGTTGGGATTTAAAATAATCATTTCTGTTATTTACAATAGTTTTCGAAATCCGTTGAAAGAAATTTCATGTTTTGGTGGTTTCATCACAGTTACCATTGCAGTTTAATGCCTTTACTATTCGTTATTTTGCATCAGCTTTATCATTTTTTCGAAAAATACTGTGTTCCTTCTGGTATCAATTACCACAAACGATTGCAACTTGACAATCTTGATATATATGTATTTTGCGATACTCTTACAGATCTTTTAGAAATTGCAAATCCTGCCCAATAGGTTTGACTACAATTGGAGCTTCAGTCTAGTTTGGTTGCGATTACTTGTCTTTTTTGTCTTTGAGCACGAAATTTCTGGAGTTGGTCACCACTTGTGCCAGCTATCACATGATCATTGAACAACACATTTTCGCCTTCATAGATCAATTGCCTTTGATCTTGATCAGATGATGATGATGACCTCTCTTATTTTAAAAAATGTATTTGCTCTAAAATAACATCTAATTCATATTTATAATCAGTGTTAATATTAATTATACTGTTTTGAATACAAAAATAAAATGTCGCCTCTCTAGACTCTTTCAAAACCCTTGTTTTTTTTCTTTCTCTAATAGCACATGATCCCCTCCAATCATTGAAACAGATCGTCTTTTTTTTTATCTAATTCTGAAGAAGTAACTTGTCTTCTTCTGTATTAATCATTTGTGAAAAATAAAAAAAGTTCTCTAATATTTCTAGAAAAGTGTACTTCCGCCTTTCCTGTAATTCATTTCGGAGATAAAAAGTTTGTTTCAGAGTCTTCCATTTTGGATATGATGATTCTATCTTTTCAATATTTCGCTGAAAGTTTCTTACTGGAATTGACGCTTTCTCTCAAAGAAGCTCAGCTTATTTCATAATTAAATGGGCATCATCACTTTATTACGTATGTTATTATTATACTCTTATGACAATCGTCCACTACATGGCAATTTCGCACCAATAATCTGACTTCCACCATGCTCTAGCAGAAATAACTTTACTGTTCTTGATTCCATTGCTAATTTCAACTTTCAATATTAGATTTTATTGTTTTTTTTTTGTGTCACCATTCCAAACACATTATGTTAGCAGAAGCACGATAAGTAATATTTGAAAATACTTTTCCTTTTGTGGAAGGGGAGAATCCAGATACAATTTTATAAATTGAAACTTTTTAACTCGCAAGTTAGTGTATACAAATATACTTCATATTAAATAAGAAAAACTAATGAATTAGTAAATCGTTGAAAATATAAACTATTCCGTTCAAATTTTAAGAGTTTCGTTTGCCCATTTTTTTTTATACCAAATGGAATAATTTTAGACGGCGTCGTGACCAAACATTTGATAGTCGAAAAATAAGGACTACCCTAATATAATCCTAGGAAACTTAGTTTTCACTCGCTGAATAGCTAATTTTCCGCATATAGAAAAGAACTTCTTTCAAAAAAATGTTTTTGGCTGTTTTCACTCCACCTAATGTACCTGTCACAGAACAAGAAACAAGACACTAAAGTTTTAAATCATTGTCCTATTATGTTGTCTTTGTTATATTCAATATTTACAGTGACAAAGAACGGCAACAGTTGCTACATTAAAGGTTTCATTGATAACTATTTTAAGAAGTGGAAGATAGAGATTTATTGCTGCTCTACGTTATTTATTTATTTTTATTTCATTCTCTATAATGTTGTTCTCTTTGAATACAGGTGACCGCAACGGATGGCGATAAGGACAGGCCACAGAACATCGTGTATTTCCTGACTGGACAGGGGATTGATCCTGACAATCCTGCAAACAGCAAGTTCGACATAAACAGGACCACTGGGGAGATATTCGTGTTGAAGGTGGGTTTTACATTTCGATTTATATGCTTTTATATCCAAGTAAAATGCCTCCATAAGCTGTCCTAAGGGGGTGTTTTAGCTGTGCTTTATCTTGACAACAGATACAAAGGTATTACTTACGGAAGTTACAAAAGAGAGAAGACCCGTTTATAGTTTTTTTACGATGGATGGCGCTTTCAATCTATATTATTGGTCAATTGAATACTATTTTTATCCTCAGATTTTTTCAACATCAAAAATATTTATTTAATTCCTTATTGAGATTGTAGTGCAGGCAAATCCAGTTTTGAGTATGAACTATCTGGGGACAGCTATTTCTTTATCGAAATGGATAGCTTTATTCATGTAGAATGAGGACATAAAAGTCCCGAAAAATCCCAATGTGAGCTAAAGCCACCATTTAGAAAAAATGGCCGCCAGAACCGTTTCTTTTAGACGGACATATCTCAGTAACCATTGCTCCGATTTTAGATTTCTTTTTTTAGTTCTCATCCCCTTTTTATGTACAATCGAAAGTGTTATTACATCTTTGGGCATAAAATAGAAGATAACTGAAGAGAATAAGACTTGAGTTCTTGGAACTATACAAGGTGTCCAGTTAGTGCTTCCTCGGAAGATTGTGCAAAAACGGGTAACTTTATAAAAAAACTTTTTCAACAAAACTTACAATGTTTCATCTCTACTACAACGTGAAATTATTTTCAATTATACAAGGTATCACAAAAAGGAGTTACACAAGAATGTACAATTTTTTTTATGGAATATCCTCTAATTTTTTGGCGCCAATTAAGCCTCTAAGAGTCCTGAATTACACCCTAAAGTTTTTTGCCAATCGAATGCAGCGTTGCCAAGTTATAATTTTTTTCCTGTTTTTTTGGCAAATTACAAACATTTTTTTAACTACCATATCTCCGCGATTTATTAATTGTTTTTTCTAAAAATGTAGGGTGTTATTCGATAATGATGCATTTACTGAAAAACATTTCTGAAATAAATTATACCGGGTGTCCAAAATATTTGTTTACATTTCTTATTTAATTATTATTTTTCTCAAATTTTTTAAATGGAATGCCTATAGTTTTTTACATGGACGAATAAAGAAAAAAATTTCCCACATTCTAACATTATACAATTAATTTTTATTTCAAACCGTTTTTGAGATATAATTATTTCAAATAAGTTTTGCGTAAATTGAGGTACTTTTTATTTTAGCATTAAAATCTAGTATGGCTTTGGTCTTTTGTTTTGCGTTTGTTTTTCACTCTATGACATTTCTCTAATGTGTTTAAGATTATCGTGATTAAGTTGAATTAATATTGTTAATATTTAAAAATACGAATTATAATTATTGTCAATAAGATTTAATATCTATGGTAAATGTTATGTTATTGATGTATGTGATGGAAATTGATTATTGGCATCAAGAATGTATGGTCAAAAATATCCCTATAGAAGATGTCCTGATGTGAGGTCTCTAGAAAATTTGAAAGAACGTTTTGAACGTACTGGAAATTTTGCATATGAAAAGAAGGCGAGACGACGAAATGTATTGTAATGAAGAAAATGAGCTGGCTATAACTTTAGCGGTAATCGAACATTCTACGGCAAGTGTTCGGGAGTTAAGTAGGGATTTAGAGGTCAGTGAATCTAGTGTTTCCCTATGTCTTCGTAAAGATAAGTTTCACCCCTATCATGCTCAGCTGCATCAAGAGCTTTGGGATGTGGATTTAAATCGTAGATTAAATTTTTGCCAGTGGGCTCAAAACTAAATTGGAGAAAATGAAGAATTTTTCAAATTTGTATTGTTCACGGATGAATCAACGTTTCATCGCAACGGATTTGTGAATAGGCACAATTTCCATTATTATGCCAGAGAAAACCCTCATGTTGCACAGAAAAATCAGAACCAGAGTTTAAATGTAAGGGGACGAATTGTACATGATTATGTTATTCATCCTCGCTTTTTTCAGGGAAATGTGAATGGAGCAGTCTTCTTAGATTTTACGCAAAATGCATTTCCACAAATAATCGACCATATTCCTGATTATATTACAAATAATATGTGATTACAACATAAAGGTGCACCACCACATTTTAGTAGAAATGTTCGTCAGGCCATTAGTAATCAGTTTCCTGAAAGGTGGATAGGAAGAGGAGGTCCAATATTTTAATAAAATGTTAAATAATATCTAATTTATTATTTTATTAAATGATATTCATTACATGGCCGCCTAAGTCACCCGATCTGACGTCAGTGGGTTTTTTTCCTTGGGATTTGTGAAGTCAGCGGTTTATAAAGTAGAACCAACGACTCGAGAAGATATGATGGAAAGGATTCGTCGGTCTTTCAATCGTATAAATGTTGATATGTTACACTGGTAAGGCGCTCATTTATCAAGAGACCTCAGTGTTACCTGAATCAAAATGGTGGACATTTTGAGCAGTTGTTAGGTTAGTTTCAATATCGTGAAAACAAATTATTGCTCAAGAACCGTTCATAAAAAAAAGTGTACAATATCAAAATATGAGAAATTGTAAGCGTTACTCATCCATTTAAAAAAATTATAGGCATTCCATTTAAAAAAATTGAAAAAAATGTATAACAAAATATAGATTTTAATGTTAAAATAAAGAGCACCTAAATTTACGCAAAAATTATTTGATATAATCATATCTCAAAAAACGTTTGAAATAGAAATAAAGGAATATTAAAATGTGAGGAATTGTATGTTTCCATTCATTCATGTAAAAAAGTATACCTAGGCATTCCATTTAAAAAAAATGAGAAAAATAATAATTAAATATCAAGAAATGAAAGCAAATATTTTGATATACTAAAGATTTATATCAAAAATGTTTTTCAGTAAATACATCATTATCAAACAACATCCCACATTTTTAGAAATAACGATTAATAAATCGCGGAGATATGCCAGTCAAAAATGTTTGTAAACTGTCCAAAAAAAAAAAACAGAAAAAAATAACTTGGCAAAATATTTTACGGTGTAATACAGGGCCCTTGGAGGCTTAACTGGCGTTAAGGAAATACAGGCTGTTCTATTTAAAAAAACCGCTACCCAAGGAATCACTACTTCCACATCCAGATTCTCTATCCAAGTCACTCACAACGAAAAAACTTTGTATGTGAAAATAATTGTTTATGGAACTTTAATAATATAATATTTGAAATCCTCTACCCCAAAAACCCATAAAACGATACACCACATCGGTAGAGGGGGTGGGGGTAGTGATAGGGGGGTGATAGTGGGGGTTGATGAAGTAAAAAAATATTTTGAGGTTTCTGGTTCCTGTACAAACACCAAATCACAATTTTTTTTCATCCCCTTTAATAAGGGGGTGGGGGTGGTAATGGGGGTGGCTAATGCCAAAAATTTTTTTGAGACCTTAGCTTCTCTTGTATATACTAAATACCAATTTTATGGACTCTTACCTGCTTGATTGACCTATTTACCCCAAATTTACCCCAATTTACCCCCAACCCTTCGACGGAACTAGATGAAAATATAATCTAGTTCTAGATCTCGTTAAAGTACATATGTGTACCAAATTTCAAGTCGATATCTTAAACGGTTCCAGAGTAAGCGTGCGCACAAAAAAAAGTTACAGACAGACCGACAGACAGACAGAAATTTTTTTTTCGCTGAAATTTAAAATCTCGACGTTTCATGACATTTTAAGCCTATTTGGACAATAAAAATTTTTAAAAATTTTTTTTGTCGTTACTATACTTCCACTGGACGTGGAAGTAAAATTATACTTTCTTGTGTGACTCGTTTTTGTGACACCTTGTATAATTGAAAATAATTCAGTTGTAGTAGAGACGAAACATTGAAAGTTTTGTTAAGAAAGTTTTTTATAAAGTTAGCCGTTTTGCACAATCTTCCGAGAGAACACTGACTGGACACCCTTTATACCTTAATGTACATTATTAAAAAAATGATTACAATTTTATATATAAATAACTATTACTCCGTTAATATTTGAGTTAGTAACATCGGCCAAAAAACAAATGAAAGCTAATTGTATGCTCTAGAACTTTTATTAAAATTATTTTTTCAAAAATTGACTAGAAATTTCAGTACAAACGTCTCAAGTTTACAAAAGTTTAAATTTCCGTAATATTTAAATTATTTTTTAATTTCCTAAGTTTATCGTTTAATTTATCGTAAAATATGTAATCATACTTTCTGTAAAATGTGAAGTAAGGAATGGAATAAAAAAAGAAATCTAAAATCGGAGCAACGGTTACTAAGATATATGATTTTAAAGAAAATGTCTCTGGCGGTCATTTTTTCCAAATGGCGGCTTTAGCTCACGTCGGGATTTCTTGCGACTTTATGTACTTATCCTACATTAATAGAGCTATCCATTGCGATAAACAAATAACTGTCCCCAAATAGTTCACGCTAAACCCATTTTTAGATTTGCGTGGTCTATTGAGCGATGGACAAAGTTTTTAAAATATATTAATTGTATAAGTATATACGTGTTTGAATTGTGTGATCCTCTGACGCTTCATGACCCAAGAAGTGCCCATAACCTAGGAATATAAACCACGACACGATCACTATTTTTTAGGCAACGGTTTCAAAATATGGCAATTAGAAAAATGTATTAATATCTTTAAAGTATTTATCTTCATCGGTGTTCTTTTAGGCTATTAATTTGAGTTTCATTATGCGCTTTATTACCACACTAATCCGGTAATGAGTTCATTACTGCACCTGTTTTTCTATGAAACAACGGATGACAAAAACGAAGCAGAATTTATTTATTTGAACAGCAATAGCGACACTTATTCTTTACGTAAATTGATTATTAATATCATTGACCACTTTGTTAAAGCTGAAAATAATTTTGCTTATTTTGAATGTTATGTCAAATAATTGTAATCTTAGTTTTTCTAAAATGGAAACATACTGTTTTTGCCGATGATGATTTAAAAATGCCAATTGCAAACTTATATAGTTAATAACGATTATATATATTATATGTATTATGTTCTAGATATCAGTCAAACCAGTTATTAGTTTCCATATATATGTAACTAATATATAATGAATTTAATATCATATGCTGGCTGTAGGGTGCTCTCACATTTTTATAAGTCGAAAAATTAAAAATACCTAAGGTGTATATTATTACCAATACTTTTTTATGTAACAAAAATGTTTTATAATTATTTTACCTACGATCACTACTGTAAATAGTAAAAAACACACTACCTGCGATCTATGTAAGTTGAATTTTACATATTGTAAACAAAACGCACTGTAAACAAATCGCACGGTAAACAAAACGCACGGGACACGCAAAAATAGGTGGCTTAGTTCGCTGACGCGGGGTTTAAAAAAACAAATGCGCCTACGTAATTTTCAAACGCTGTCAAAACTGACAATATTTGTTGAATAATATTGTTGACTAGTAAACTAAATTCAGATTTTACTAGAATAAATAAATATGATCGTAGGTAATAGTATATTACGTAATGAGTGATGTAAGAAGCATATTACGCACGAATGGAAAAGTTACGCACGATACCGCGTAGCGGCGAGTGCGTATTTCCATGAGTGCGTAATTGCCTTACAACTCGAATTATGTACTATACTTTACCTACGATCATATTTATTTAGTTATTTAGTAAAATCTGGATTTAGTTTACTAGTCAACAATATTATTCAACAAATATTATGTCAGTTTTGACAGCGTTTGAAAATTAAGTACGCGCATTTGTTTTTTTAAACCCCGCGTCAGCGATATAAGCCACCTATAATTGCGTGTCCCATGCGTTTTGTTTACTCCAAAGCAATAATTCAGTTTTTTAATTATTGAATGATAAGCCATTGTTAGAACAAAATGATATCATATTATTTACGGCAACATTTGCATATAAGCTGAGATCAGCATATTTGATGCAGAGACAGCAGTAGATGTGTCATCAGCAAATAGAGACACAAATGCATTATCAAAATAATGAATAATGTCGTTTATGAAAATTATAAAGGGCAATGATCCCAGCATACTCCCTTGGGGGACGCCCATGGTGACCGAGCTTAGATTCAGATTCATAAACAACACCGCTGCTCCTTATAACAACTTCCTGTGTCCTCTCCATCTTCTTCAGTCAATTTAAATCAGTATTTTTTTATTCCATATTTATCTAGTTTCATTAACAACAACTTCAAATTTACTATATCAAAAAATATACATGCAGTATTATTTTTTGAGTCGATGTTATTTAAAATAAAATTATATAATGACAGAACAGCGTGCTGGGTAGAAGGTACATAAGCATATAGCAGGTAATATTCTCTTGACTTCTCGACAAATTGTCATAAACTCAATATTTGTTCTCCATTAGCTTGCTTACTTAAGAGGCATTTGTCAAGAGTGATAAGACTGAAGTCTGGATTGTAGAATATACAGCATTGTTTTAGTGTTGTGTGATATTAAGCCAGCAATCTGCAGTCATCTTCTGCCTCAGGATGATCACTTTCAAAAAACCCTTCGCAGAATTGACGCCAAACCTGACCTATTTTCATTGATACAATTCTGAAATTCATAAATATAATGAAAGCAAAAATTCTCAACAAACGATAGTTAGGTATTCATACAATTTAAACTTCCACCAGTAATATAGGACACTTATAAGAATTGTCTTGGATATGTTATCTCTAGCTCATCAAATATTTATACAGTTTGTATAAGACTTTTTCTACCGAAAATATGTCTTTTATTGAGAGAAACTTGATTGTCATTACACTTCCGACAATAATTTTGAATTGTAGAAATTGTCGTCAGTCACCTCTGAATTTTTCTGTAGTCATCTTCTGATCCACTTGTGTATCGAACGATATTACTAAACAATGTACTTAGTCTCGTCTCTATGTATCTATACATTTGGATTGTAGAGTATCTCGTAGAAACTTATTGGAAATATCTGTAATACTTCTGATTACAAGCATATGGACGCCGACACCGCGTCGAAAGGAAAGAGATTACTTTTTAAAAACCATACTCATTCAGTGATTTTTGACCTATTTTCATTAAAATATCTTTTTTCATTAAAATATGGTTTTTCCGAACAAATCCAACCTTCTTTATTCGAATGGGTCTTTCCTTATTATAGTTTATTGACTTCATAAAATAGGTAAATTGGGAACGGCTATGCCTAAACTGTTATAATTATTTATATTCTCTTTACCTAAATTTGGTATGGATATTACATACATCAATATCGAATTCCTAATTTTCATTCGGATGAATAAGTAAACAAACCCAATTATTTATCTAAAATATCAAATAACATTAATTGGATACCTCAAATTTTAGACTAGTCATCATCCTCTTTTGGCTCGGCAGAATCTACACACAACTTAAACAATTCAGTACAACATTAAATAATGTTAGTGTAAATGATCCAATTTCAAACTTCAAAAGGATACTGTAGGTAGACGAATTATACACAGTGTGTAAAAGAAATATCAGATCACCAAGAAGCAGGGTTTCTGAAAATATCTATGTTCCTGTTATTCCAGTTTTAGCAACTTTGTCTTTGCTTCTGATGACTTATCACTTGGCTACAATAAATACAAGGGTATAAAACATTCATTGCTATAAATATTATTTAATACTACATTTTGTAGTATTGGCGCCAAATCTCAGTAATCTGATGTCTGTAAGTTCTTAGAATACTGGTGGAATCCTTAACTAGCTACTGTCTGAGTTTAAATTTGCGTGTCATCACCCTTTCCTGTTTGGAAAATATCCTTGCTGCTATTGTGATCAGCATGTGGCTAGTGTTCTTTACATAAATCTTGTAAATGAGAATTAACTCTGACAAAGTCTGAATTGTCCGCATTACTACATTATGCTCTTCTAATTCCAAGGTAGTCAGTGTGAGCCTGAATCTTCACGGTTTTCCTGCCTTGCATTATTGTCTCTACCGAGTTCCTATCATAATGTAATCAATTTGATCGCCAAATCAACCACCAGGTGACAGGCGCCGTGGATGTTGTTGGAATAGCCTATACTATCGTATAGATATTGTGTACGCAGAGCTGAATTAACCTTTCATTTTTTCATTCCGTTCTGCGATACCAATTTACCAAAAACAGTTCGTAACTGATCACCTTTCTGTGTGGAGCCAACTATGGCGTTGAAATCGCTCTTCAAAATTATAATTTTTATGTTTGGAGTAGTGTGAATTAAGGTTTCCAGATCTTCGTAGAACTCTTCCAATTTATTTTATTAATCCTTAGAGAGGTATTAATTCTTAGAGAGATTATACGATCACTGACAGCTCTGTATTCGAGTACTGATTTATCTTTCTTTAGTGGTCCAGAATCCAACTCCATCGTGGTCGATCCTATTGTTTCCAGAGAAGGATATCATGCTTGCCGCCATGGATCTAAAATGTCCCGAGTCCTTATAATGCGTCTCGGAGAAACCTGCTATTTTGATGTTTGAATCAGCAAGTTTTTTCTGCAACAAACAAAGCTGTCCTGGCTGTAAGAGTCCTCTTACGTTCCAGATTGGATTTCTTAACGGCTTGAATCACCGACTCAGTGACGCACTTACGGTTAGGCTGAAAACTGAAAATAAAATACTATCGCCAGTTTTGATCCAGGGAAATCAAATTCCAACCAACAAGTGCATGAAGCGGGGGGGGGTTGGGGGCGGTTAGACTGGACCAGAGACTGACGTTTAACACTCACGTAAACGAGGCGGTATGGACAGTCTATTCCATATCTAGGAGTATGTATTCACTCCTGTTCAGGTATAGCAAGCAGACTTAGCCGACAAAATAAAATGTTGATATACACTGTTGTAAAAAGGCCGGGCATCATATACGCGGCACCGGTGTGGTGCAGCACGTCGGTATGACCCTAAGGAAACCGAGAGTTTTAGAACATAAATTCATGCTCCTTACCACAAATTCATCAAGATACACCTCTCTCAAAGGTCTCTATGTACGTTGTCACGACATAGCCCCAATGACGGATTACATCCAGCCGATCTCCCAAGAATTTTACACATTTAAGCTAGATGATAGTCCGCTAACAAATAAGATAACCCGAATTAAACAACACGATGCGCCATTCCGAATAAAAACATCCTGCCATATCAGGCGTTGCCCACCTACCGGCAACTTTTTAACCACACTCTCTTTGACTATAACTTCTCTTTAGACCATCATCTGTTACTAATAATTTTCAACTTTACCTTTTTCCTGTTCCTTCTTTGTTTCTTTTTATCCGTTTTTGTTTGTTTTCTTTCCATACATTAACTTCTAGAAAAACACAATTTCTTGAAACCAGAACATTTGAAATTATTCCTTAAGCGGCTAGTATCTGCAGTAGATTACCTGACGCGGGTTATTCATCTAGATCTTTTCACCGCATCAGTAATCAAAATTTGTTACTTTATTGCTTTTAAGTTTTAATTTCTTTTATTCACTTTTGGAAGTTTTAAGTCATATTACCTTTTTTAATTTGCAGTTTGGGCTAAAGAAGTTAGAGTTTTTTTTATTTATACATTTTGTTAACTTTTTGTCCCATCCTCTCCAGCCTTTCAATCGCGGCGTTTATGTTCGGCAAGTTCCTGGCCTAGTGCCAGTTATACATGGTATTTACTTAAATAGAAAGAAATGTATTTTGTTATTGTTGCGACACGGGATCCTGTGACCGCGAGACTAACATTTCGACCACCGGGTCCAGGGTTTAAATCCTGGCTAGGATATGGAGTAGTGGCGTTTTTCACATGTTACCGAGACGATAGCAGTGGGCTATACTGCTGCCAATTTCAGCCGGTTCTTAAGAACACCAAAATCTAGGTGTATAAAAAAATTCAGCCTGGTATGCAATTAATTGATGCGATTCAAAAATCTCTGACTACTGGCCTAGTTGTCTTGAAAAAAGTATTGTATTCTACTCGCGTGTAATGGCTATTAGTCATTCGGATGAATTACGATGTAAACTTCAACCTTATGAATAATAGCCATCATTATGCCTCCATTGACTCATTGAACAGTATACTATTTTTCTAAATTTCCGGTTCCCTTTTTGCATAAAGCCATCTGAAGCCGCTGCTGACCCAGTTTGCATGGAAACGGCCTCATTGAAACAGTATTTCAACGAAACATGTTTCTGAACGATATCCGATATTAAAATACCTCTACTTTTTGGCCTGATATATCCAGCGGGCATCGCAGATAGGAAAAAAGTGTACACGCACTTAGTAATTAAAAGTGGATTTGAACGATGCTGCGTTTCGTGATTTATTGAACATTAAACCGGGGGGGTATTACGACTGAAAATACGCACCATTGTGCTTTATGTACCAAATGAAAGTCCTCCGATTGTAAGTATGCAGCCATTGTGGCTGGCTTTTCTTTGTAATAATACTTAAGGATTAAGTAATTTCGAGGAAGGAGCAATTTTTCATTCCTTCATATCCCTATTACTGTGGATGTCTTTGTTAATGTATCAAGAAACTAAGGCCTTGGTAATTACCACGAAGTAATTTTTATTATGTACTTTGAAACAATGTCTTCCGATTTGACTTAAGAGTATAATTACAAAAGTTTTCCGGTATTAAATTTAGAACAACTTTTTAATACCTCGACAAATATTTCTATCAACCTAAAAAGAGAATAAGTAGGTACTTTTTTTATTCCCTTCAGCGTTGTCGTATTATTTCTAATGAAATCCAAAAAACAACTGAGCGCCGCCGGAATTTTAATTAAAGTGTAATTAAAGTTGCTAGTTGTTTTTCTAACATGCAAATGAAAATAGAGATACAAAATTACTTTGCACGGAGATTGGTTTGGCGTTGAAAGCTTGTAAATAACAATTACCACGTCTTTTTTATTATAATAACTATTGTGTGTCTACTATGTCCAATACATTATCTACAGTATGTACATGTTCTTCTTCATTTCTTATTAATAACGACTTGTCAGAAGTTTTGTATTTCATAAGTTATTCTACTTCAAGTTGGCCTCCGGTTGCTGTATAGCAGGTCTACCGGCATCGCGCCGTCTATTGTGGTTGCCTATTAGGCGAACAGTCCTATTTAAGCTCCTTCCCATCAATTCTTGTCCTTTTTTCTGTTGATGTGACCAAAAAATGAGAAGATTCGAGAAAATACGATGCTAGAGAGTCAGTTTTGGGAACATATTTCTTGGAGAATCGAGGTATTAGTGCGATGGACTGTCAAGGAAATTCATAACAAACGTCTCTTTTTGATTTCGAAAGCATCAATACGCCGTCTGTCTGCTTCCCTAAATGTCCATGTCTCAGAGGCGTAAAGAAAGATGGAAAAAACTAAGGAGTTAGCTAGCCTAATCTTTGTACACCTCGTGATATTTCTATTGCGTGATATTTTGCTCAACAGGAAAATTGCAAAATTTGCCATTTATATTCTTCACCGAATCTCATTTTCGCAATCGTCAGTATTGTCATAAGGACTCGAAGGTATATCAATTTGTTTAAAACCTCACTCACCATATGAAACATATAATATAAAGTCAAATTCCAACTTTATAAGTCTAGGTTTTTTAAAACGAAATAGAACACCACCAATTAATTTTTATTTGAAAGGAAGAAAGAAAGAACTGAAATAGACTCGAAAATTAAAATCTATTTGACTGTAAATATTGAATCTGAACTGAGCCCGAACTGGTCAGCGACGTACTATTAGTTTACTAGTATATCGTGCCAAAACTGAATTTTTTACATCGCATAAACGGATAATGGATAGTGGATAATTCACGTGATATAATTTTTTCTCAAACTAAAAAAGAAAAATGCCCATTATAATATTAGGACACTTCAACGCATATATAGGAAAAGACGACCAGATGGAGGAAGATAAAAGCATCATTGGAAAAACTCCACGTTTACGAAAATGGAAACGCGCTAAAAAATCAAGCACACGTGTCTGACTTCACAATAACAAACACGTGGAGCAAAAGACAAACCTGTCACTTGGAGGAATGGAAACTCAATCTTACAAATAGATCATATCCTAGTAAGTAGAGAGATAAGAAAAAGGATCAAAAACCTTAAAGCAAAAAGGACAGCAGAAGTCAATTACAGACCTCAAAATCCTATGCGGAAAATTGAAGATAAAAGAAGAGAAAAGACGTAAAGGAAACAATAATACACCACAGAGTACCTGAAATAAGTAAGTAAGTAAGTAAGTAAGTTTATTTATTCAGATAATTTGTTAATAATACACACATTAAGTAACTGTTGAGTTTTACAAATATAAAGTTTAATCTGGATGAGCCACCTAAGCAAGGCTTGTGTCGTGAGACTCATCCATATATTTCATTGTTGTGCCAAATATTTAAAGTAAAGCTATAATACTGAGTTAGTAAATTAGTATAAATATATTATATTTACCTACAAAAAAATTATTAAATACTATTAGAGGAATATGAGCATATAAATAAGGAGGAAGAGAAAACCATGTGCAAAAATTAAAACTACATTGAAACAAAAAAAAAATAAAAAAAATAATAATAATAATAATAATAAAAAATAGCTCTCTACTACATCATGAAGACTCCCAGAAGAAATACTACGAAGATATCGAAAAACAACTGACAGGAGAAGAATTAGACTGAATATCAATGGCTAATCAAAAATAAAAATTGCGACAAGAAAACCATTAAAAAGTGACAGGTCATCTATGAGCCCGACAGGAGTAAAAAAAAAACAAGTATAAACAGCTAAAAAATCGCCACAAGATACATCTGGATTGAAAACAAGCTTCAAGAAAAGCCTAATAATGGAACAAGACCCGTCAATAAAAGAAAGTTGGACCAGCGGAGAGGAACACAAAATAGGTGAATAATACTCCCTAAGAACAACGAAAAAACTGGAGTACCTAGGAACAGAACTGACGAGCTAACTGGAACGGAGAGAAACAATAAAGGAGAGTATCAAAACGGCATACAGAATCACAAGGGCAATCTTACCGTTCACTGAGAAAAATAAACTATCATGGGACCTTACCAAATGTAAGTACATAGCCGTCAAACAGCCAACGATGTTATATGGAGTCAAGAAACGCGGTAACAACAAAAGCCAATAGAAGCAACTTTTGAGAAGAGCAGAAAGGGACATTGTCCAACTTCTTGCAAAGACAACCAGACGAAAACAGCGACAGAAAACATCAACACTATTAGGAGGAAAGATAATTTAAAAAAAGATAGAAATGTACGCAGTGAAGTACTGGAGACATACCTAAGGAAAGGACGCAATACATACACTAAAGAAAGCGGAAGCAGCGAACATCGACAAAGTAAAGACAGCGAGACCATGCTACAGCGGAAAACAACAACTGAGAGGATCGGGATCAAAAAATGAACACCACAAAGAAATCGCAATGATATATACTCTACCACAATCGGAAACCGAGAAATCAGAAGACTCAAAAAAAAAAAAGAAGATTCGAAGAAGCAGAAACACAAAAAGAGCGACACAACGGGGCAACACATTTCACAAGAAAGCTCAAAATAGGCAGAAGTCCAGAACCAAAAACACAAAAAAGAGAGCTTAAACGCTCCCTCACGACACAATGCGGTAACGCTTCTCACAAATATCTACATCTCCCACCCCACGTTCCTTTACCATGCGCCATGTGACTCTCGCTGCTGACAACAAGCATGACCTTAGTCCAACCCAGCGTAGTGTAACAGGCCCAGCTGTATACTTGGAAGTGGCAGCAATGCCTACCGCACGCTGGTAAATCAACAATCAATCAACTTGAGCCTATCTGCTCCCATCTTCAAACACGTAGAATGAAATCTACTGATGTTAGATCAGCACCACGAATTGGCCGTTGATCGTATTTAATATGATTTTTAGGCTCAGGCGCCATGTTATTACATTGAATTTCATTTTTATATTCTGCTTCAATTTATCTGCAACTTTTGTATTTAGGTGGTGTATTAACTCCGATCTTTTCATATATTTTTGATCGTTTGATATTGGCAAACGATTTGAACAACGCAGGGTATTTCTCGATAGCTAGGTGCTCTTTTGTAAATATATTATATATTATTCATATTTCAAGTAAAAGTTAAATCAAAATTTAAACGTTAAAGTTCTATGTTTAGCGATCATTTCTTGCCGCTTAGATACTTTCATAATAATAATTGATGAGATATTTTATTAACAATTCTTATGACATTATTAAATAAAGAATTAAAGAATTTTCAGATCCTTCTTGAAGCGATAATAGCGAATTAACTACACTTCATTTAGTGCAACAGTAAGTGAAGCTTTTAAATCCCAGCCCGAAAACGATGTAATGAATTTCCAAATTTTTTTCTTCAACATACTTCATAAAGTATGTACATAAGAATCTATATTGGCATTTTTCCTGCTTTTTGGTCAGGGGTTGCCGCAAAAAACAAAAAACGCACAATCTCATAGAGAATCAAATTAAAAGAAAGAAATGTCATATACACTTTTTAGCTAAAATGCATATTTTTCGAAATACTGCGAACTGAAAATTGCAATTTTCACCCCCTAAAATCAGTATTCCTAGACATCTTTTTAAAATTACTCGAAAAATGTGGACTTTAATAAAACAAATGTAAGGGTACAAAATTAAAGCTTTTACAAAGACAAGTCGAATGGTTTTTTCTTTTTTTCTCCGATGTTTAGTTCTAGAAATATGGCATTTTCAAAATGGCGATGAAACGTTCAGAAAAAATATACCTACGACGTTAAAATCTAAAATTACTCAAAATCTATAACTGAGAAAAATTTGTATTCTTGTAAAAATTAAAGGTATCAAAATTTTCTTTCGATTGAGACGTATTATGACTTTTTATAATGAAAACTAAAAAAGTAGCGCATTTAATAATTTAGGCGTAATTTTTTTGTCTTATTGCTCTAATTTCTTATTAATTTAATCTAATATGCAAAAATCTCGTGTCACGGTGTTTGTTATCGAACTCCTCCGAAACGGCTTGACCGATTTTTATGAAATTTTTGGTGTATATTTGGTAGGTCTGAGAATAGGTCGTAGGTTATTTTTTATACGCCTAGGTGATGAGGGTGGCCCTATCCAGAAATTTTATTTTTATAATTTATATGGCAAAACAACGTTTGCTGGGTCAGCTATTTTTTTTATAAATCCTTCTAGATATTGTTAATGCATATTATTACTAGCATGCTCAAATTTTTTAAAATTTTTAAAATATATATTTTTCATTCTGTGCCCGTTTTCAATAATGAAAATGTTCATAATTTTTTTAAAAAAAATCGGGTTTTTGGAAATTGCTCAGAAAATATTTTTTTTATAAAAAAAAAAGGTAAAAGTATAAAAATGAAGCTTATGAAAAAACGAATAGTTTGTTTTTTTTTTTAAATTTTCCTACGACAATCTGTTCCAGAGATATAAAGGTTCAAAGATGGTCAGCGCACATACCCAAGAAAATTATGTATTTAAAATTGAAATATCTCAAAAACTATAAGATTGATACAAAAATGATATAAGAATGAAATGAAGCTTATAAATAAACGAAGAGTTTGGTTTTTATTTTTTTTCGGGCCGGGAATTTTACCATTTTTACTGCTTCGCTGACTGTACTAATTTATGTGCGTGCGTATTATTGAATAAAATAAAATAAAAAGAACCTTGATTCGTGTCAGAACATTTCATATTTATAATTAGCAAGTTATACATTTTCTTAGACGTTAAATGTTTTTTAATTTTCCTTGATTCTGCTCTATATCAAGTATTAAAAATGGAAAATCACCGCATTATTAAGAAAACAGATCGTATATTATGTCAAATTTCCCGTGCCAAAGGGAAATACCGAATTTCATTCTGATAAACCTCAGTTTGTGAAAATAAAAGATAGAGAATATGTTTTTATCTGTGGTATATGCCACGATGCTACGGATTTATGAAACAAATCTAAAAACGGTACCGCCCGCCCGCATGGCATTATTTGTTTTACGGAAATAAATCATTGTCACTTCATCGAATCAATACTGCAAGTTTATCGTAAGTAATACCTGCAGATCTTTATAAATCCGCCCGAAGCCATGGACACCGACTTTTTATGTATCTATCCGATTCTTATAATTACTTACACCATATATCGTCTGTGACCTAGGTCTTTGATTTATCGTCGGCAAGTTGGTCGTTTTTCACATTATGAACGCCATGTTCAGACGATGAACTTTATTAGATAACCAGCGAATATGAAAAATTAAAATTCTTTTATCATATAACCTAACAATTTGGCTCCAATAAATTTTGCTGCATTCCTAGTAAAACCATAAGGCAATTATGGTTCACTATCCAAAATAAAAGTCAGAAAATAGAAATAAAACTCAATGGAAAATTATCAGTAATAGACTTGGCAAAACATAAATAAAATCTGTAACATTAACATTAAATAAATGAATAATATGCAACAAGCAAGCTAATATTTTTGTTAATCATTCCTCTACTTATGTGCCCAATATAAACTACAAAAATACTTCAACAGTAGGTCAACTATGTGTACACTACCACAACAGATTAGCTGTAATGCCATCTGCCAAACAGAGGTCGTAGAAATTATTAACAGCATGCAGATAAAATCCAAAATTTCAGAAAAACCTTTAACTTAACTTCTGCATTTTCTGCATGAATTTGAATTTTCTAAAGTTAAAATTGTATTTAGGAATACGAAACAACATATTAGATTGGGTAATGTCATATCTAGATAACGGAAAAATATTAGTTTGTCTAGACTCCATAACTTCCGACATATATGACATGGGCATTGGAGTTGGACAGGGCTCAATAATAGGTCCACTGCTATTTTTATTATTCATTAATGTCCTTCTTTCATTTACAACAAAGGGAGATATATTCATGTATGCTGACGATTCTGTGGTTATAAATGCCAACCGTATGCAGGAGTTAGAATCAAGGCGTACTTAATTTTTTATGAATTTGGGGAATGATGCGATAAAAACTCACTTATTATCAATGAAAACAAGAGTATGTTCCTTAATTTTTCCATTTTATCGCCAAAAACGATTTATAATATTCCTTACGTTGAAACAAACAACAAAACGAGTTTTTAGGAACTATCATAGAATGAACACTTTATTTCTGCAGTCATATTGACAGCCCAAGAAGCTAAGTACTCAAGTACTGAAATCGATTGTCTTGCTTTATTATAATGTGATAGGGAAATACAAGCCATAAAAATTCAAGGTCGTCACAAGATCACTATTCGTTTTGATAATTATGGCTAGTTTCAAGCAAAGACTATCAAATTTTTGCTCTACACTAGCTAGAAATACATCATATTAGATAAAAAGAAAGTCAATGAGAGTGGTTTTATTAAGTAATATTACTTCCTCGTATGTATACAACTCTTAGCTATAATATCTGGAGATAGACGATGAAATCAAAAGAATAACATTAATTTAGTCTACAGACATATGTCTTGTCGACACACTTCTCGAGATAGGAAAATTATGACACTTCTTTGTATACATATCTACAAATTACCTTGCTTTGTGTATAACATCAATAAATTCAATTTCTATAAAGCAGTACCCACACAATCTTAAAACTCGCAGTGCAAATGATATTCACTTTGCTAATTATAGGCTAAGTAAATTTTATAAAATCCCTGTATTGTGCTGGTGCCCTACCTTTTTAATATACTTCCTGACAAGATAAAACACACACGCAAAGCATTCAAGATAGGATTAAAAACTATTTGCTAGAAAACATTTTTTAATCTATTGATGATTTTTCTACAGCAAAAAATGATGTATAATTAGTCCTATTTTCTATTTCTATTATATGAGCGCTTTTTTTCCAGCCTCTAGACCGAGACCAACCCAACGGCAGACCCCAGTGGAGATTCACCGTGTTCGCTCAAGATGAAGGCGGCGAAGGGCTAGTTGGATATGCTGACGTTCAAGTCAACCTCAAAGACATCAACGATAATGCTCCGATCTTCCCTCAGGGCGTTTACTTTGGGAATGTAACAGAAAACGGCACCGCCGGGATGGTCGTTATGACGATGACGGCAGTCGACTACGACGACCCCTCGGAAGGTACAAACGCTCGTTTAGTATACTCGATAGAAAAGAATGTTATCGAGGAGGAAACCGGATCGCCCATATTCGAAATTGAATCTGAGACCGGCGTTATAAAAACCGCGGTGTGCTGTTTGGATAGAGAAAGAACTCCGGACTATTCGATACAAGTGGTGGCGATGGACGGCGGAGGGTTAAAAGGGACAGGGACAGCTTCTATACGTGTTAAAGACATCAACGACATGCCGCCGCAGTTCACAAAAGACGAGTGGTTCACCGAAGTCGACGAGACCGACGGGACGACGCTTCCAGAAATGCCTATTCTCACAGTCACAGTGCATGACGAGGATGAGACTAACAAATTCCAATATAAAGTGATAGAGAACAGCGGTTATGGGGCGGATAAATTCACGATGGTTCGAAATAATGACGGGACGGGTTCGTTAAAAATTGTACAACCCCTGGACTACGAGGACTTATTACAAAGTAACGGGTTTAGATTTAGAATCCAGGTAAACGACAAGGGAGAGGATAACGACAACGACAAGTACCACGTAGCCTACTCCTGGGTCGTCGTACGGCTCAGAGATATCAACGATAACAAGCCTCAATTCGAAAGACCCAACATTGAAGTGTCGGTATTTGAGAACGCAGAGGTTGGCAAGACTTTAGAAACTTTCAAAGCGACAGATCCGGATCAGGGAGGCAAGAGCAAAGTGTCTTACGCCATTGACAGAAGTTCCGATAGAAAACGTCAGTTTTCGATAAATCAGGAAGGCACAGTTAGCATCCAGCGTTCGCTGGACAGGGAAGACACTCCCAGACATCAAGTTAAGATACTCGCTATCGATGACGGCATCCCTCCGAAGACAGCCACTGCAACATTGACCGTGATCGTCCAGGACATCAACGACAACGCCCCCACGTTCCTGAAGGATTACAGACCAGTCGTGCCAGAACACGTTCCGCCAAGGAAAGTTGTTGAGTTATTAGCAACGGATGATGATGATAGATCCAAAAGCAACGGGCCACCGTTCCAATTTAGACTCGATCCCAGCGCCAGTGACATTGTACGAGCGTCTTTCAAAGTCGAACAGGACCAGAGTAAGTCAATTTATTATCTTTTTTATGTTACTAACTAGTTCAGTCAATCTCTCATTTGGTCCGTGAATAATTCCTCCAAGGAATTTTTTGTTTGTGTAATGTGGCGGAGGTTGCCACAATCATTAATTAATATTTTCTACAAAAATATCGATGCCAATGCGGTCGCCATGTTGAAAAAATGACGTAAATAGGTTTTTCTCAATGGGCTCATTTAACAATTTTTTATTATTACATATTCTGAAAGAGCTTGCTGAGTATAGTAAGTATGCCAAAAATTAGAATTTACTGACGCCGCCTTCATGTATAAAAAAATTATTAAAGTCGGCGCGCTTAAAAACGCTCGGGATATCATGTAGTCGAGTTGTGACGTCAGATGGCTGAACCGCCCAGTGAACACGACTGTGAATGCAAGTGGCTAATTCGTTCTGTGGACCAGCGATTTCGTAAGTCTATCGTGTTGTTTTTTTTTTTTTTGGCGTAGAACCAGGTCAAACAGGTTCCTTTGAGTAAGTCATCGGGCATATGAAATCATATTTTACGATATTTTTTTGTCTCAAACTTTTTAAATCAATAAAAAGTAAAAAAAATGTATTTTTAAAGAAAATTGTTTTTTTTTTGTTTCCACCGCCATATCTTTAAAACTATTAAAGGTATCGAAATTTGTTTTGTGTCAAATTAAAGCACACACTGTAGCCCTTTTACCAATATAAACGGTTTGGGCCCAATTCGCACTTTCATTTCTCTAAAAATCAGATAAACTAAAAATATATATTTTATGTATTGAAATCTTCACCAATCGATAAACTTTTTTATTTTTGAAAATATTTACATACATGCAGCGAAGAAAATAAAGCCTAATAATCACAAAAGTTTTTGAAACAATATATTTTTTCTTAAAATGTACCGTTTGGCAACAGCGATTTTTTTATCAGCGCGAAATGCGACATTGGGACGCAATTAATACACCTCGTATGCAGGGTTGGTCAGATTAGTCGCGTAGAAGTGGCGGTTGTCGAAAATCATTAAGTATTCATTGTTCGGATAAAAATTGTGACAATCGAAAATGTGCTTGTTTTAAGGAAGGACTAAAATGTTACAACGAGTGCAAATGTCGTTCCTGTAACAACATTATTAAAGATTTCGAGGCAGATATGAACGAATTAGAATGCTATTAATGTAGGGCCTACATAAACTACATACTACATATTTATCTATCCAAATAGAAAATTTATTTCAACAATACTTATTTTATGCATACGTTTTTACTTTCATACATTTAAAAATGTCTAATAAACTTACTAATTAGGCGGGTAGTTAGTAACACTGATTGATATTTATAGATTAGGTATTTATATCTAACCTACCTGTCTTTTTATTTTTAAAGGGAGACTATTTTATATTTATTGTACAATTTCTTAATATTAACAACATATGATCAATACTACTGTACAATATATGAAATATTGAACAATAATATTGATCCCCTAGATGCTTTTGATCACTACTGGTTTTGTATCTATTGATATAAGTTAAACTACTACATACACCCCGACCGGGACCGTCAGATCGTTGTAGTCGGCAGGCTTGCTACAGCCGAGCGCGCAAGAATATGACTTTGGCCCGTTAAAAAAAATCGCTGATTCAATACTATGAACGGGACATGAAAATTTTTATCCTAAAAACTTTTTTCAACTATTGGCTTCAATTTGTACGCAGCATGTATACACAAATTTTCATAAATATTTTTTTTTCTCGATTGTCTAAAATTACGCTACTGAAAATAACAAGTTTGAGTTTCTTATTATTTTTCCAACTTAAAAAAAATTAATCGGGTTCACGTGGGACGTTGTTCGAAGCGCCATTGTGTCTACTTTAATCTAAAAAAAAATAGCTTGATAGCACAAATATTTTCAGAGATATAGCGGTGGAGACGTTAAAAAACATATTTCATTAAAAATCTATTTTTTTGAGTTTTTCCGAAATAAAAAAGTTCTCGACCACCAAAAAATGTCGTAAAAAATGATTTCGTGTACACGATTATCTTCCTAAAAAATCCCACTAAGTCTGGTTTGGTTCTACGCCGGTTTCTTTTCTCGAAAACTAAGCGACTTTACTTCCAGATAATATAGGTATCGGCGCACGCCAAGTGACGTCACTCTACGGACTGTTGGCCGGCTGAGCGTGTTTCTATTCAAATGCGAATATCTCTGCGGCTATTGATTCAATTGAGCTGAAATCTTTTTCTGAGGCTATTGGTTTGTTATACTTTAAAATGAGGAAGAAAAAGTAGGAAACTGCCATATCACTAAATGACCCTATTATATTCTTTCCTATTACCTACCTTAAAATTAGATATTACTAATAAATTTACATCTTATTTAAACTATTTTTTTCTATTGTTAATATTTTATGATTTATAACAACGGTGAAAATTTATGTTTCGCTGCAGATTTTTGCAATTATCTCTTCCCTCGTTTCTCCTACGTCGTAATTAGTTATTATCAATATTGTAAATTATAGAATTTCACAGAACTTTTGTTTAACCAATTTTTTCCACTATAAATGTTTAAAAATTACAGTAGCTCGAATTTTGTGTTATTCCTTTAAGGATAGTATTTTGCAGAGTGAGAGGGAAATAAGGCTTTTTTTTTCGGTTTATTATAAATATTAAAAATGTCATAAATAGTGTAATCTTTAAAATAGTTTCAGATACTTCCCATTGCTCTAAGGAATACAACCATATACAGTCGTTTTTATCATTAATTTTGTATATAGTTAAATGCCATACTCTAATAATGAAATTAGGAACTATTTTAATTGACAAACTACAACATTCAAGTACCACAGAAATTTACAATAAAAAATATACCTATGTATATAGTAGGGTGGTCCTTAAATTAGGGTATAAATTTTTTTTCTTAATTTTGCTATTTTGATCTACTCTATTTAAAAGAATTAATGTAATTTTTGGGACTTTTTAACTCAGTTTTAGGGGTCCCTACCGTCCCGTAAAGTTTCAAAATTAAGAAAAAAAAAACTAGTTAGGAATTAATAATTAAATTCAGTTACAAAAGAAATTATGTTCATTGTACATGTAATTAATATGTAGAACTGTACAGCAAGTACAATGTTATATTAAAATAATATAAATGAAAAAGTTGTAAATAAAATACAGTTGAGTTCAGATGAAAGGGGACAATGTACTGCCCCATTTTATTAATTTAATTGATGATCAATGTCATTTTGATGTTCATTTGATAAAAATTTTGCAAAAATTCTCGATTATCTTGAAAATTCAAGACTTGGTAATAAACATTATTTAAAAATCTGAAATTTTTATGGAAGTCTTTTTTTATATCATAGAACAAAAGAGGGTGCCCCGGGTAAATTTTAAAAGTTAGTTTTTAAGGACCACCCTAGTATATAATTGTATTCCTTAGAACAACAGCAAGCATCTAAAACAGTATTGAAGATTATACTGTGTTTGGTTTTTTACATATGTGTAATAAATCGAAAATTAATGCATATTTCCTCTCACTCCCACTTTAATAACAAGTTATTACAACATGGGCAACGGGGACAGAGATAATTGCAAAAATCTGCAACGAAGCAGTTTTAATAAAAGTTGTAGTTCTTTCATTTTCTTTAATATTCGTAATAACTAATTTTAGCGTAAAACCAACAGGAAAAGAAATAATTGAGAAAACCCTATTTTGACCGTCATTTTTTCAACATGACGTTCGTAGCGCCAACGATACGTTTGTGGAAAACATTAATTGATTGTTGTGACCCCTACCCAGCTTTATACAGACAAAAAAATTCTTGTAGGAATTATTCACTAATTATTCCACAGAGCATAATATAAATACATGTTTTATTAAATATTGCTTTGGTTTTGTCCACCATAAGCTGATTAAACACATAAAAAAACGGAAAACGTTTTTTTAATAATAAATATTGTGCAACTCAGAAAGTCAATTATTTGTTGCTAAAGCTATTTCGTATAACAATAAGGAAAATTTGTAACTTAAAGTGTATTAAACTGTTTTAAATAAATCTTTGTAATAATTAATATTTAGTCGCATTGGGGAAATCAATATATATTCTTCATTAATCGAAGAAAATTAAAAGACTATTGAATTTTCATAACAGGGAATGTATATTAGCTCGTAGCGTTTGCGCTTCGTGAATCAATAGGCTAAATTAAATTAAATGCGCCCCATTTTTAACAAAAATCCACGTTTTGACATACGCTTGTAATTTGGTCCAGTCTATAAAGGTGTCATGGCGGAGATAAATATTTGAATGTTTTTTTTGCTCTATTTTTCTATACAAAACGACTATTCTCAATTCAGTTGATTTTTAAAAATTATATTAATTACTTTGGCCATTTTTTTGGAAAGAAATGAGTCTTGAAATTATTGTGCTACTAAATGCCTGGACTAATCGGCAGCTTTCTTTATAGGATTAACGCTTGTACAAACAAATCACTTATATCGAGACGAACTACACCATAAGTATGTCCTTTTCGTAATAAATCACCCAGGAGAAATTTAGTTAGAAAAATAATAATCGTAGGCCTTCAGTAAACTACGATATCATCTAATAACTTTTAACTGCCTTCGAGACCTGCCGTCAGCAAGGAATAATTGAAAATGAAACTTAGGCAAAAAAAGCGCAGAAATATAATACTACTAAATTATTTTAAGTTTTAGTGTGCAGTTTTTTTTTGAAGTTGAGAAGTTGCTGACATTCAAACGCCCTATATAAAAACGATATTTTTGCACTGACTAACAAATCTTAACTAAGAACATGTTCACTAGTTTTTACACTATTATTGTGTGTAAATTATCATATTATACACATTATACACATTGTAATTAATTTGAATACTATATTTAACTTACTATAATCATTTACAATTTTGTGTAAAAGTAAATCTGAGAACATGACAAAACTGATTACGCAACTTCCTAGCGTGTCAAATTAAATTTAAATGAATTATAAATTATATTAGGAACTTAGATTCGCGCGATTTCACTCAGAAAGGGCCTCTTTACAAATTTGTCCAATTCTGTGGAACGATCTCGATATGCATTTAAACTTAATAACGCGTAATATTAATTCTTGCAGAGGGCGCAAACGGAGATGGCATGGCTATTATAACTTCTCTCAGATCATTCGACAGAGAACAGCAAAAAGAATATTACATTCCCATTGTGATAAAAGACCACGGAAATCCTGCAATGACTGGCACAAGTACACTTACGGTCGTAATAGGTGATGTGAATGATAACAAAATGCAGCCGGGTTCCAAGGAAATATTCGTTTACAATTACCAAGGCCAAGCACCGGAAACAGAAATAGGTCGTGTGTATGTCTACGACCTGGATGACTGGGATTTGCCCGATAAGAAATTCTACTGGGAGGGGATTGAGCATCCGCGCTTCAAGTTAAATGAAGACACAGGCATGATCGCAATGAAACACGGCACGAGAGATGGCACATACCACTTGAAGTTTAAAGTATATGACAGAAAGCACACTCAGACCGACGTTCCGGCTAATGTTACTGTTACAGTCAAAGAAATTCCTCACGAGGCCGTAATCAACTCCGGCTCTGTACGAATAGCAGACATCACAGACGAAGAATTTATAAGGATATGGGATTACCATTCCCAGAGCTTGTCAAAGAGCATGGCGGAGAAATTCAGAGATAAAATTGCAGATTTGATGAATATCGACCGCGAGAACGTGGACGTCTTCAGTGTTCAATTGAGAAGGAAACATCCCCCCGTAACCGATGTGAGGTTCGCCGCCCACGGTTCCCCTTTCTACTACAAGCCCGTACGTCTAAATGGAATTGTATTAATGCACAGAGAGGAAATTGAGAGAGCTGTTGGTATTAACATTACCATGGTGGGAATTGACGAGTGCCTGTACGAAAATCAAATGTGTGAAGGTTCTTGTACAAACACTCTTGATATAAGTGCCTTGCCTTACATGGTAAATGCAAACAAAACGGCTTTAGTCGGTGTCAGAGTTGATGTATTAGCCGAGTGCACCTGTGGGGCGAGAAACTTTAGCAAAGAAGAGAATTGTCGCAACACGCCTTGTTACAACGGCGGGCGCTGCATAGAAACAAGATATTCGCTGTCCTGCTCTTGTCCGCCTGGATATAATGGACCTCGATGCCAGCAGACGTCTCGCAGCTTTCGAGGAAATGGATGGGCCTGGTATCCAGCTCTGGAAATGTGCGATAAATCTCACTTACACTTCGAATTTATAACTCGGAAACCGGAAGGTTTATTATTGTACAACGGACCGATCGTTCCTCCAGAGAAAGACGAAATAATGGTGTCAGATTACATAGCTGTCGAACTGGAGCGCGGATATCCCCGTCTGCTTTTAGATTTCGGCTCAGGGACGCTGGAATTGAGAGTTAAAACGAAAAAGACTTTGGACGACGGGGAGTGGCACAGACTCGACATATTCTGGGACACGGAGAATGTAAGGATGGTAGTCGATTACTGTAAATCGGCTGATATATCTGAAATGGAAGATGGAACGCCTCCAGAATTCGATGATAATAGCTGCCAAGCTCAGGGAACTATTCCTCCTTTTAACGAATATCTCAACGTTAATGCCCCTCTCCAACTCGGAGGTTTGTATGTTGAACAATTCGATCCTACGCACTATCATTGGCAGTACATGCCTGTGGGAAAATCATTTGACGGTTGTATTAGAAATCTTTTCCACAACTCCAAGCTATACGATTTAGCACATCCGGGTCTTTCTAGACACAGCGTGCAGGGCTGCCCGCAAACCGAGGAAATATGTGGCCGCTCTGACGCCACTTCAAAATGCTGGGAGCATGGTACTTGCATCGGAAGTTTTAATGAGGCTAAGTGTCAGTGCCGGCCCGGCTTCACTGGACCCGCGTGCACTATCAAGACCATACCAACATCCTTCAAGCCTTCATCTTACGTCAAGTATGCTTTAAGTTTCGAGCCAGATCGATTCTCAACACAAGTACAACTTAGATTTAGAACAAGGGAGGAGCACGGGGAATTATTCAGAGTGTCCGACCAACACAATCGTGAGTACGCCATACTGGAAATTAAAGATTCCAGGCTATACTTCAGATATAACTTGAACTCTTTACGAACCGAGGAAAAGGACATTTGGTTAAGCGCCGTGCCTGTAGACGATGGTCAGTGGCATGTGGCGAGGGTGAGTAGGTACGGATCGGCTGCCACGCTGGAGCTAGACGGTGGCGAGGGTAGGCGATACAACGAGACATTCGATTTCACTGGACATCAGTGGCTGTTGGTAGATAAACAAGAAGGAGTTTTCGCTGGAGGAAAAGCTGAGTACACAGGGGTTAGAACTTTTGAAGTGTATGCAGACTATCAAAAAGGTATACATATAGAAAACCATGTGAGTTCGGACATTTGATATATTTGTTTTCTTTAGGTTGTCTGGATGACATTCGGTTGGAAGGTAAACATTTACCTTTACCGCCAGCTATGAATGGAACACAGTGGGGTCAGGCGACTATGGCTCGGAATTTGGAGAAGAATTGCCCGTCGAACAAGCCCTGTGCAAACGTTATTTGTCCGGACCCCTTCGAATGCGTGGATCTCTGGAACGATTATGAGTGCACGTAAGTACAGCCATAAATCCATGTTATATATAACTGCTTTCATAAGTTAGTACGGTTTTTTTTTAAATTAAAATAAATCCGAGTACTTTTACACTAAATGATTTTATTCCTATTAGGCCAGTCTGTATGTCCTGAAATAAATTAGTGGTAACGAGAATGAATTGATGTCTTGTAGGGGGTCTATTCCGAGTCTGCATGTTTTTTTGCCTCTGCTGTCCCAGTAGAAATGCTGCGATCTTGAAAAAATAGTTACGTTTCTTCTCTTGAAGTATTTTGCTTCGTGTCAAAAATTATGAAAAATATACGAACACAGTATTGTAGAACGTAACATTCTTTATAATTTTGATCGTTTTACGTTTTATCGTGGATTAATATTTTACGATTTATAGCGCGAAAACGTTAAAAATTAATGGGTTGAATAATGTTTTTCTCCTTTTTGGCGTATTTGGTAAGTAGTCTTATCAATTAGTGGTTTCTAGAGGAAAATACCGAGATCATAATTTTTGACTTGGAGGCTGTATTTGGACTATTTAGGAGGTAAACATACCAAAAGTCCCCGAACGTAGGAGGTGAGGAGGATGCAAAGGGGCATGAAGAAGATCCCGGTTTTTGTTTTTTCGTTCATCTCTCGAAAACGGTTAGCACTAATCAAAAAGTGGCTATATGAAAAATTAAAGCTGACTAAATTTTCTACAATAATGTTTCTATTAATTTTTTTGGTATCTGTTATGGTTCAGTAATGAATTGTAAATCTTTTGACTATATTCTAACTTTATTATACATGTATTATAAATTGAATGAAAAGTTTATTAAACAATCATCGTAGAAAAAAAATTCTTGTACAGATATCCGTTTCACTGAACTCAAATATCGAATAAAAAACGTCTTTGCGTCTGTAAGTGTGTGTGTGCGTGTATATGTATGAGTGAGTGTTTACCGTTTCTTGTAAACATGATAACTTCTATTAGACTTAAAATATTTAATTACAACTTGGTCCATATGTAAAGCAGCATATTACAATAATCCCTATTGGGCCATATCTGTAATATATGGTGATAACCAGAGATCTACAAACTCTCACTTCATAATAATCTTATTAAAAATACCATGTTCCATATTTTAGGATAACACTGATGTATCATCTAATTTAAATAAAGTTGGTATGCCTAACATACACCCGGTATATTGCGGTTTATAAATATTATTCATCTTCATATTTTTGTATGCTTAATCAAAAACCTTAGTAAGATTTTGCTCTGAAATTAAAATAAAACAAATTTTACGTATGAGAGTAGGCCTCTGGCTATCACCATGTATTACAGATATGGCCCAATTTCAATAGGGATTATTGTAGTATGCTATTTTACATACGTTCCAAATTGTAATTTTGTAATTAAATATTTTAAGTCTAACAGAAGTTATCGCGTTTACAAGAAACGGTATACACGCACATATACATATACACGCACACACACACACTTACGGACGCAAAGACATTTTTAGTCGATTTTTGGTTCAGTCTACTGTGAAACGGATATCTGTACAAGACATTTTTTTCTACTATGATTATTAAAATTTTCATTCAATTTATATTAAATTTATAATAAATTTATAATAAATTTAGAATACAGTCAAAAGATATACAATTCATTACTGAACCATAACAGATACGGAAAAAATTAATAGAAACATTATTGTAGAAAATGTAGTTAGTTTTAATTTTGCATATAGCCACTTTTTGATTAGGGCTAACCATTTTCGAGATATGAGCAAAAAAACAAAAATCGGGACCTTCTCCGTGCCCCCCTACATCCCCCACCTCCTACGTTCGGGGATTTTTGGTATGTTTACCTTCTAAATAGTCCAAATACAGCCCCAGAGTCAAAAATTGTGATCTCGGTACAGTGGCGCAGCCCCCCCCCCCCCCAAGCCTTCTTCCATGAACCAAAAAATGAAGCAACATAATATTTTTCAACCATTTTCTGAAAATTTTTCTCGTCCTTTGGGGAGATCGGTTCTATTGGCCCCCCCAGATGAATTTTCTGGCTGCGCCACTGTCTCGGTATTTCCCTCTAGACCCCCCCATTGAACGTTCATTGACAGGGCTAAAGTCTTACTTTAAAAAATTGGTATTTTCAATTTGTAGAACATGAAAAAAATTTATAAAGGCCTTTCCACACCAACATGGAGGTAGAGTTCAAAGCGCGTTTTTTTTACGTGGTGTCCTAAAGAGGCCTACTCCACGGTCTGTCCTCATTGTAACATGAACTCTTTTTTTCTAATTTGTTATTGTATTTTGTATTTTTTGGATGGTCCTAGTTGAATCTCGTCCACTTCTTCCTCGACACAATATTTAATTGCCATTCTTCATTTTGAATATGCCTGGTGTTCGCTGTACACGTGTCATCGTGGTGTCTTCTTCATCGCTTTGGTTTTCCTTAAATACCTTGGTGACGTCAGTACATTCTCGCAAGTTTCCCTGCTACAGTTTTAGCATATGATGGAACAATTCATGTCATGCGACAATCACAAGCTGCTCCACATTTTTATTTGCCTTACACTTGCAGGATAGTAATTTGACAAGTGCTAGTGGTGCGGGATCGGCTATGTTGATAATTGGTTGGAGTTCATGGTTGGTTCTCAGGATCTTTGTCAAATTCGAGCCATATCTGCACCTGATGATATATTCTATAAGTATCCCATGCTAAGTAAAGAAGATGTAGTGTCACATCCGCTGAAAGCGAGGAGAGAGAATATATTGTCGGATATTGATTTATCGTGTTGAAAGTTTGCCGGCGAGTAAGGGTTTTTATGATTTTTTCCCTTTTTCAGGTTTTCGGAAATACACGTTTGAAGTATGCTGCGAATGTCCAGTTAGTAGAATATGACATTTGTACCATTTTTCATGCCCTAGAAATTGATAATATTATTTTTCACGTAAGACTTATTACCAAAGACGCCAAAAAGAAGAAAAACATTATTCAATGTATTCATTTTTAAATTTTTCGCGCTATAAATCGTAAGATATTAATCCTACGAATAAAAACAAACAGATCAGAACTACAAAGAATTTCAAGCTCTACAAGACTGTGTTTGTATTTTCTTCATAACTTTAACAGGAAGCGTGATACTTCAATAAAACGAAACACAACCATTTCTTCAAGATGGCGACATTTCCACCGGGACAGCAGGGGTAAAAAATTTGCATACACCCCCACATGCCTCAAAACGGCATGGAATTAAATTCCTTTTCTTTGAAAAAACTCCTACAGACTGGAGTATATTTTATGATTTCATTTGAGTTAAGAAGTAACATTCTTTCATTATAAGACGGGATTAAGAACTATCAAATAGAAGTAGATATTTAAGGTGTTGCTTTAATGAATATCTTACCGAGAAAATCTCGCGAATTTAATGACTTTTAGTTCCTCGTTTTGCATCATTTTAATACCGTTTTATATCAACGAAGTAAAGAATTTTACTACTATATTTATCTTCATTTATTTCAGGAAATTTGTTCCGTTAATTATATATTTTATTTACTTTACTATCTCTAGTATACGACTCTCTTCCTTTAACTTTAATTTGTCAAACGTTTAATTTTGGATTCCTTCCTTTTAAGTTTACTTTACTTTGTAACAAAACGAGAAGTGAGAGTGTGCTAGCGAAATATTTTTAATTTGCGAAGGCACTGAGTTATTTTTATATTTCTTTTGAAACTTTACTTTGGTATGGAGTGGATAGGTAGTTTTCACATTTCGTAATGTAGAAATTCTACGAATAAATATGAGATATTGAATATGTTAAATAACAATAATTTGAAACACAACACAACTTGAAATAGTTTTTGCAGTTGTTTCACTAAGGGAATAGCAAACTCTGGAAAAGATACTTTTTCAACCACTTGGAACAGAGAATAAGCGGCGTAATGTTATCCCATAAATTACTAGTACCTAGCTTTTTGTTTGCCAACTTTTAAACGATTCATTAATATTTTAGATGACTCTATGTTCCCTACATGATTCATATTTTTAATAGTGCAAATTCTATTTACCCCAAGCCATATTGATTTACTTGTAAAATATAATATCTCATATTCACACAGTAGTTTTTCCACATATCGAGGTAAATTATAAAACTGATTTTGATTTGGCAATATTGAATTCAATAATTGTAAGTATACAAATTCTAAAGGTAATCATTAAACCTGTGCATTTTGATGAAAAAGGTACGTTATTATGGAAATACTCTGAACTTAAAGGACTCGAATGAAACCTTTTGCAACATACTTTAAAAATGACCTATTTGAGAATTTGTCCATTAAAAAGGTGTGCAAATTAAAATTTATTGAAAAAACTACTTTTTTTATCAAAAAATATTTTGAAACGGTGTCAACTCAAACAATTTAAGTGATAGAATTGCAAAAAAAAATTATCCCGGAGATTTTGAGGCTATTGATTACAATTTTAATACTAAAATTTTAAAATTTAAAATGACGAATTCAAAATGGCTGATCTGAACTTAAGGATTTTGCAAGAAATGGTGAAAAAATATATCAAAATATTACTTTGCGGTTTTTGGACGTCGATGATTACACATTTTACACTCAAAATAATGATGTTGCAAAACTAATTGCATTGATTCGATATCTTATTTTTTACTATCTTCTTCGTCTGCATCCTATCTTCTTCGTCTGCATCAATCTGTTCATGAAAGTAATTTAGGCAACTCTGGCCGTTGTAACCAAAATAAGCTGGCGAGTAATATAACTCGCTTTTCAATACTCGTAAGATACTTCACACCTCTTTTTATATTCGCAAGAAAATCATTTTTTCTGAAATCGATCAAGAATGTCTACTTTCTCAGTGCAATTTCACACCCCAAAATACGCTATTCTAATATATCAGTCCGTTGCTATCAGAAAGCAGTTTATTTTTTTTTATATATATTTTAATATGTATATATTTTTTATTTTACATTTATAATGATTTTAATTGCGATTTCAGAAGAAATAGTTTGTGTACCTCATAGTAAATGCGCTTTCCTGTACTGCAATGCTTGTTGGCCTCGACTAACAATTTACATCGTCGGCCGGGAATGTGTTGCTTCTACTACTATATAGATACACAATGTACTATTCATTAAATCTTCCGGTCATCATATTTGATGTCAAATTACCTCGATTACCAGTCCCAGAGATCCAGTGACATACTATTATCCATCCAGAGCTAAACATGAATGAATGTACATTCTTTTTAAATGTTCCATGGCTACAGGAGGTAATGTAGCCAACTTTACTTGGTTGATTTTCCCAGCTTTAACAAACATTTATATCTGTATACATTTTAATTTAATTAAATTTATTAAAACATCGCTTTCATTTTTTTGAAGAACATATTTTCCCGTGAGTTTTCCTTGGGTTTGCCTTTTCTTGGTATTATGAAATAAATTTCTTGAATTGCCAGTAGCTTGTTCTATTAGTTGTTTCATTAACACTTTTATTAATTCATCCTTACTATTACTATTTCCGAGAAATTTCTCCAGCCCAATCTTCATTTTCATTTTTTCCTCAAATAGAATTATCTATGATTGTGATAATTTCTTTCTGCAGACTTTCTGTTGTTATTGGTGTAGGCATCAAAGATGACAGAGTATCGCCACCAAAATTTGATTTTAAATACTTGATATAATTATCTTGATGTCGAGGATATAACTTGAGGCAATGTCTTCGAAAGCATTGATAAAAGTATATACGATTTTTGACTTTTTTCTTGACTTTCTTTATAAAAACCCTATACAACATTGCAAAGTCCATCATTCAAGATTTCATACTTGCCCTATAAAATATTAATGTCTTATTTATTAACAACGGTAACGCCTTTTGAAGTTTAACTTATGAGAGGCAGAAATGAATTTTTCAAAAATGTATGTCTTTCAAATGGCTGTATTTTACAAAATAAATTTTTGTGTTTTTCTTCGTTTGTTTTTTTTTCATCATACAAATTCATTGTTTATGTAATATGTTTCTTTCTTTTTGTTCTCTTATTATTTTCAGAAATAAATAAACAGTCATTTAAAGAAAAAGCATATTGGTGCACCTAATTTGTTAAATAAAAAAAATTGCACAGGATTTAACTCAATAAACTTTCGGATTACCATTTCGGCCATTTTTGAGAATATCCTCAAAAATGTTTGGGTTCAGGGAATTTCCGAAACAAAAATGTAAATACTTTTAACTATATAGAATTTTAAATATATTCATTGCAGACATAATAAGCAAATCAAATATAATTGTATAGCCCAGTAACTTTCCGGGTAATCTGTCGGAAAAATAAAAGTGAGCGGAACTTCTGTGTCCAGCATTATTTTGACGTTTTCAAGAACGCGTGAATAGTCTCAATAGATGTCGTAACAAATTATTTGAGGTCAAAATTCATTGAAATCAGTTATTCGCGAATATCTTGCTCCGTATTGGTCGGAAGACAATTGAGGTTATTATGAAAATACTAGATCTAAAAAAAAATTGTACAAAAAAGGTTTCAAACATTTTTCATGTACAACCAACCGTTTCCATGATTTGAATCAGAAAAGACTTAAAATTCACACTGTGGATTCGTTTCCGCACCACCTTCAAGGTAGAATGCAACTCGCGCTTTTTGCATGATTTCTCCGGTAGACCTCTCCATGTGATACAAGATGAAATGAGATTACGATTCTTCTTCATCATTGTCTTCTGTTTGAACCTCTTGTTGTTCGTCATTGTCTTAGTCAAGGTCTTCGTCATCTTTGTCACCGTCTCCATTTTCAGTCATATTAGATGATAAAATATCAATAGGATTAAATTCATATTCTATGTTCCCATTTTTCTGCACCCATAGCGCAATTGCAAAAAAGTGTATTCCGAAGTACATCTGGTGCTAGTAGTAATATTGCTGTGTTTGGCTCCAGAAAGTTGTTATTTAACACACACTCCGACTGTTGAGAATCTACGCCCTTTCCTAACCTACTTTGTATGTGGTGATATAACGCGGTATACGTGTTGTTGCGCAGCTGCAGATGTGGGTGAGAATGATGATCATTTCACCAGTGTATTGAGACTTGTTGATCTAGCAAAGCTTAAGTACCTATAGTTGTCAACTAAATTTTCCGAATTTGGAGCTTCATACATCGCCAAAAGAAAACGTATTCCATTATCTTCTATTATATGCGCATGCGAAGGGAAATTGTTTCCTTCAAATTCTTGTGCTGATTGGAACAAATCAAACATTTCAGAAACTCTAGATATCAGCCATTGAAATTTTCGTTGTGATGATACGCTCAAAATAAAATGTCTAAGTTCGTCGAGAAATAATTTTAAACTGAGTTAAAAATTACACGAAATATAGGTATCATGGTACCGGGTTAGACCAATAATTCGCTCATTAATTATGAGACCTGGACACATTTTTTTTCACATTTCTCACCGCGGGGGTCCATTGGCATGTAGCGGGTTCCCGCCCGAGATCTTGACAAAACATTTTTTTCAAATTTCTCCCCCCGCTCATCAATTATTAGGCACGGGGGCCCGCCAGTGAATTTGGTACCGGGGCCCAAGATTTGATGTGGGGGCCTGGTTTCAAGGTAGAAACTGAGAATTACTCCACTTTTGAAATTACGCACTGACGAGGTATTATAATGTATACTTTATATTTTTCATTTCATATGAATTTACTATTGCATAAACTGTGCCTTGCTCGGAAATTTAGCAGTGCGTTATTCTCTAAACCGTTGGCTGTACGTATCAAAAGTTTACAACTGTTTTTGTACAGAATTTTGAGATCTACAATCTCCATAATAATCTCCATTGACATCCGACCAACAGGAAGCGAGATTTCGCGAAAAACCTCTTTTCGTGAACTTTGACCTCGAATAACTTACGAATCCGGAATGATATTGATTGGAACTTTTAACACGTTCTTTAAAACGTCAAAGCAAAGTTAACAAAAATCCAGCTCACTTTTTTTGTCAGATTGGCTGTTCCTATGTCTAAAGTTATTGGGATATTAGCCTTAACAGGATTAGAAACAGTATTGCCGATTCAACTGTAATATTTTAAGTAGACTAATACTGTAGTGTATGGTGATTGTGTGGTGTATATTACCAAATATTATCATTATTAACCGTTTATCGATTCCCTTATTTAACAGCATTAATTTTATTTTCTAAGTTAAGATGTGTTGCCTTTGTTGCAATCTGGCATGCTTAAAATATCTTCTTTTGCCTGACTGTAAATAGCTGCGGAGAGGGCCGTATCATGTCACCCGATAGTAAGGACTGCATGGACAAGGACGAGTGTCTAGACTTGCCTTGTCTCAACGGCGGTACTTGCATCAATCTGGAACCGAAACTGCGATACCGCTGCAACTGTCCAGACGGATACTGGGGGGAAAATTGTGAACTTATCCAGGAAGGGCAAACGCTTAAACTCAGCATGGGGGCCCTAGCAGCCATCTTAGTCTGCTTGCTCATCATATTAAGTGAGCATCTGTCCCCCTTTGGTGGCATTTGGGTAGACGTGTATGAGCTGCACGAGCACGCTGTGAATGGAAAGCAACGGCCTTGTTTGTTTAATGTAAATAGAAGTTCGTCCATCAATATCCATGGCGTTCTTTTTTAATTCAACTTTATTGACATGCGTTGGCATATAAAACGGGCGATGCTTAATTTATTACTGATAATATTCGTAGGACCTGTACACACTGATAGGTCGCATTTTCCCGTTTAATAGGCGTCATATAAATCTGCTTCTAGGTCTGATTAATGGGCGCACCAAATACTGTTTGCGATATTGCAAAATTACGTATGCAAAATTCTTGCCGTATCAGCGTTATCGCTTCTTAAAATCAACATAAAAGTGTAATTTTTGAGGCCGTATTGCCGATTAAAAGGAGAGTTTTAGTATTTTACAGCAGTTAGATGTACTGAACCCGCGCAAATTTAATGCCTATGTGAAATGGCGCGCGCTGATAAAAGTAAATGTGACACCTATAACTTATTTTAGGACAAACCTATTACTTTATACATGGTGGACCAAAAAAATTGTCTCCCGATATTTATGTATTTGATAATACATAAAAAAATAAAGTACTCTTTTTTATAAAATTATTTTCGAAAATAATTAGTATAAATGAGGATAAGTATCAGTTTTCTGCAGTGTTTTTCGACCGCCTTAAAATGTACAATGCATATTTTATATTTGGATATGACCCGTTTGGACACCAGTTTACATTGTATCAGTCAAATCCTTTCTACTGCTTCAGAGGGAGCAAGGCGATCAAATCAGGGGGGAGCAGCGGCAATGTGCCTATGTGAAGAGAGATCTTTCTAATAAACAAGTTTTAGCTAAAAATGTTTTTTAATAGAAGTGTAGTATTCATTTACTTCCAAGAATATCTTTTTTTCAGTTTAATAACGCCAGCCGTTTGGCTAAAAACTGCCTTTTCCCAGTCAAGATTTTTAGTACAGTGCTTTTTAATAGAGGTGCCACCTACAGCACTACAATTAGGCAATCCAACGACCTGTCAAAATTGTTTTTCAATATGGCGTGGCGGTCAAACACGGGTTTATTTCTATTGTTTAGATTGTGACCAGTGCAGCATTTTTTCATGTAGTTTTTACGTTTTAGTTTTTAATTTGAGTTTTTTGTAAAGAATTGTTTAATGTGTCTTATTAGATTTTTTCGTGATAATATTATTGGCTATAATTGGAAAAAAGCCTGATATGTGCATAGTAGTGGGTTGTGGACATCGAGGAAATCGTGACAAGGTTAGCTTTTACCGTGTACCCGACGTCGTGAATTCTAAATATTTCCCTCATATAAATGATCTGTCGAGAAAACGACGTCAAAGATGGATAGCCGCGATTAAAGGGGATGATCTAACACCTTACATCTCGATTTTCCAACATCAACTTCTTGAAATACTCACTCTGCATAATTAAATAAAGTTTATTACTTGAAAACAATCAAAAACACCTTGCCGCAATCCACAAAAAACACTATATTGTTATTTCGAGATACTTAGCCAGGCCAACGGAAAAACACAAACTGTTTTGACAAACGTTTAACGTCTGTCAACAAATGTTTGACCGCCACGCCATGTTAAAAGTCACGTGGTTTGGATTGCCTAATAGGGCATCTGCATCATGTAGCATAACCTTAAATTTTAAGTTTTTCAAGTTTATTCTCATTTTTAATGTTTGTATACGCATTTTTAGCTTGGAGCCGTATTGGCTCCAACCAAATACTTAAAAATTCTCGTAAATAATTTTTCAATATTGTTGATTAATAAAAATAGACTGCTAATTACAGGTTAGATTTTCAACCCACAAAAAGAGTCATATTTTATTAGGACAAAGTATTTAGGACTTCGTAAACATTACACTGAACTAGATTTTAGTTGAAAATACGGGAACTATTCAGAAATTTTAATAATAGCTGCGTAATACTCTTAAATCTTAAGAAACACATATTTTTGAGGTTAGCTGTAACGTCACGTGCAGATGCCCTATAATAGCCACACTGCCTACCCTTCGCCCCACTTCAGCTTTAGCTTTACCGATGAAACTTTGTAATTGGCGTTGTCTCCTCTTAAGGTAGTTTCAGGGGATGGCTCTCAATGGTATCAATTTGAGCATTATAAACTCTTTATTTTTAAAAACTGCACACAGGGAAATCAAGAGGAGTGAAGTCAGAAGAGAGTCAAGAGACTCAAGTCATTTAATCGGTGCATCTGCACTCGACCAATCAATCCATATATTTTATTTAAAAACATGAAATATTTCCTAATAATTAATTCATGCAAGGTGTTTTAAAAAAAAATTGTAGTAGATACATATCACCATTCCCAGGAAAAGTATGGCATCTCTCCAGCAAACTGATTCCCTAGTGTTGCTGTCCATAAATTTATTTTGAAAGTATGTTGAAAATGTGCTTGGATTGTTGCATTAGGATTTTGCTCAGCCCAGAAATGCATCTCCGAAAAATAAACATACTTTGTCGTATGAATGTAGCCTCGTCAAAGAAATTTCGAGGAGTTTACGCTCGTTCAAGCAAAATTCACAAAAACCAGCTCTTATTGACATATCTGCAGGTCAATAATTCCTAAGTTCTTCGATAATAGAACGGGTACAATTGTGCAAAGTGCTTTTGTGAGATACATTCATTTTTAAGCCTAATCTTCTAGTACTTATCGTAGGATGTTCCATTACAGTATCTAATATCTCTTCGTCAACGTGTAATCAACCATGTTTAAATATTCTCTTCCTGGAACTCCATTAGGTGACCATTTATTTCGACGTGCTGAACACGAATCAGATGTCCGTTTAGCTCCATCGCTCACCATTTTTTTTGTAAATTGCGAAAATAACCTAGAAAAAACTCATAATTTAGGTTATTTTCGCGATTTGCTTAAAACTGGTGGGTGATGGAGCTAAATGGACACTGATTCATATTCAGCATGTCGAAATACATAGGAGTCCCAGAAACACCCCACTTTTCACTTTGTTTTATTTGTTTGTGTAATATATTTGCATACGCGATTTTCTATAAAATGGCGGAGGATCCGGTGTTATTCATATTGTCTTACATAGGCACGCACAAGAAAAAATTGTATATTTCTAGGGCTTAATTGGGCAATCTTTATGTATTTCGACCTGCTGAATACGAATTGGGTGTCCGTTTCGCTCCTTCATCCACCAATTTTTAGTAAATCCCGAAAATAACCTAAATGAGGATTTTTTTTAGGTTATTTTCGCGATTTACATTAAAATGGTGGGTGATGGAGCTAAGCAGACACCCGATTCGTGTTCAGCACGTCGAAATACATAGGGGGGTCACCCAATGGAGTTCCAGGAACAGGACCACTTTTTTTATTTTGTGGAACTGTGTTGTCAGTTAAAATAAAATATTGCAAAATACAGCAACAAAGTCTTAAAAGTTACCATGAATCAAGATAAATGTCACTTGATTATAATAAAGTTGATTGTTTCGAGAAATGTCAAACCAACATTTCGAAACATTCTTTGCTCAATTCTTTGTGAAAAAAAAGGATTTCTTAATAAAATGTAAATTCGCGTTGATACGTAAACATAAATTACTTAAGAACGGCTCGGTTTATCGAAATGCAATAAGAACACCTTTCTTATTTCCAGTTATCAAAAGTTGTATAAAATACTGGCATCCAGTCTTTAAAACTACCCCCTAAGATGTCCAGACTGGTGTTCAGATGGGCTATATCTAAATTTGAAATATGAATTTTATATTTTAATTTATATACATAGGCACACTCTATAAACGTACAGGGAAAACTTCATTGTTCCATCGGTCACTTATCATGTTTAACAGTTTGACGTATTGGATATAGGTATTATGAGTTTTAACGGCGCTACATTGTATTTTATCGTTATCGGTTGTTATTACGCGCGTCAGTGAATATGTTACACGGATTTTAAAAGGTCTACTTTATCGAACATGTGTCATACTTCGGTCCACGTTCTATAAAGGGGTTTAGCATGGTAACCATATGAATTGTGGCCCCAGAACCGAATATGCAAACTACTATGTTGATTAATTGGTTATCCATTCATACTATTATTTACATATGTACTACTCACCTATCCTGTAACATCACTGAGTAATATTGAATAGTGTGTATTTTAAGATGTGTTTTTAAAATTTCTTTTCTTTGAATCTAATAAAGATAGAGTGATGAATCAAAAACGTTGTTATAGCTCAACTCTATTATTTCACTATTAATATTTTTGTTTCGCAAAAATTTTGTTTAAAGGTGATTTTTGTAGGGTTCCATCAGAGTGATCACCTTAGAAAAATTCTTAAATATAGCCATACATTGTTAAATAAACTAGTAAAAGTTTCATCAAAATCAAACTCCTGCATCATAGAGAAAAATAAATAAAAGTCCCGTTGGCCCACTTTATAGGTTAAGTTAATTATCTGTTTCAGTAATAAATACAACCTTTCCTTTATAAATTTTTAAATCATCAAAAACAGTAAGACTTATTGTTCTTGTGTTGATTGTTTCCTGTGGTAAGAGCCATACCAAGATCAATCGCTATACTTGTGATTGTCTTAATGAAAATAGAACAGTAGGCTGTTGTTCACATCTGGCAGTCATGATATACTATATATCTCATGCTAGGTATCTCTCTGGAATAATTAAGCTAGAGAAATTTTGTCTAAAATATTCGAAAAACAGTGTACCTGTTATAATAAATCATGATAGTGATGATGATTATTAAGAAATTATAAAAGAAAGATAGTATTTATTACTTGAATTAGATAATTAAATTGTAAAGTGGGCGAAACCTCGGAGTAACTGGACTTTTATTTATTTTTCACTATGATGCGATAGTTTGATTTTGATAAAACTTTTAATAGTTTATCTATATTTAAGAATTTTTCTGAGGTGGTCACTCTGATGAAACCCTACAAAAATCGCCTTTGAACAAAATTTTTGTTAAACAAAAATATGAATAGTTAAACTTTTTGAAAAAACATACTTAATTTTTTTCATCATATCCGCTACAACAATGTTTTTGATTTATGGCTCTTTATGGATCTTTATTATATTCAGAGAAGACTTTTGAAAAACATCTTAAAGTACACGTTACTCTTTTTTTATTTAGAGTTATCGGGAATTTTATCATGTGTCACAAAATATGTAATACGCATAGGCGTTACTTGGGGGGGAGGAGGGGTGGGGCAAGGGGTAGGCAACTGCCCACCCAATATTTTGAAAGAGCATTAAATTGTTTAAGCAAATCTGGCGAATTCCGAAATTCTTCCAGAAAAAATAATAAGTATGACAATTAGGTCAATCAAGTCAAAGGTTTTCAATACAATTAGGCAGGGGCAGATTTCCTGTCCATGGTTTAACTTTTTGCAGCACTCGTTTTCCCTCGGTCATTTGGGTTTATAGGTTATCGTTTTAAGAATTGCTTCGATCCATTGGGTTATCTGTGAAAAATCCCTGCCTACCCAATAAAAATGCTGAAATTACGCCAATAATAATACGTTTAAAATCTTAAAACTTACCTTTTACCAATAAATTACAAGTAATTTCTGTTGAAAATTACAAAAATTAATTTTATTCCCGGCACCTCATTTTGTTTAGTAGTTAGTCACAGGTCAATTAAAGAATATAAATTAAAAGAAAAGCTCAAAGAACGATTTACATTAAGCAGACATGGTCAAGTCAAGTAAGGACATAAACGCTTGGTATGTAGTTAAGCACATCGTAGACATTACATTTAGCATGCCTTATGTTTTTTCCCATCATCTTTCCAATAAAATTCAGTGCCAGAGCAACGAGATATCCCAAACCTGTCACTTGGTGAGTAAGTAGCTAATTGTTATGTACCCTATCTAGATGTCGTCAAGGTTTCAAGTTCCGTGACAATACCTGTGTCAATGAAAACGAATGCATGTGGCTGCCTTGTACTAACGGGGGCATCTGTAAAGATTATGAGCCCCCGTTAAGGTATGAATGCATATGCCCGTTTGGGTATACCGGGGGCCACTGTGAATTAGAATTAGCCTCTGCGGGTGCCATCATGCCGTCCAAGGATTTCATATTAGCTGTGATAGTTTGTCTATTGGTACTTCTAGGTACGTATACAATTGCACACTTTCCACAAGATGCCGTTCTCAAATCAAATGTACGGAATAAAATATTTACGATTATTATTGGTTATTTACAATCTAATTCAGACAAGAAAGAACAAGGGGCTAAGGATAGATCCTTGGGGCATTCCTGAAGTAATTTTCATACTTTTCGAGAGAAACTAAATTATTTAGGAGATTCCGTCTTTTTGTGATTTGAGCACGGTTAATATTAAAAATTACCCAACTAGGCATTTCATGTCTGCCTAAAAGTGGGTTACGTATATTGATGTATTTACTTTATTTACTTAACATGGGGGAGCCAAGGACCGCTTATCAGGATGTCAACAATTTAGAACTATACAGATATGCGTACCTTACTCCCACATGACCTGCATGAAAAGATTAAGCATTTATGCATATTTGCACGCTAGGTGCAAGCACCCAAAATACATTCAGCACTTACATTAAATGTTAGATAATTTTAGTTTACACAAACAAATAGAGATAAAAATCATAAGTATTTGTTATTTTAAGATATGCATTTATTATTGCAAAATCTCATACAAGGGGCAACAAACACAAAAAAAAAGTAATAACAACTAAGGAAAAAATTATATCATCAGTTTTATAGAGCGAAGTAAGTTAGTATAGAGGCAATAATTTTGACAAGTCATCTTCCTCTAAAAACTTTACCTATAATTACAATAGCTGTTATCGATTAGCACAAAGTGTTTAATTTGACCCGTAACTCTCCGAAAGAATTAAGGGAACTACCGAACGTGTAGTCTGAGCATGATCAAATGTTGGAATAGCGATCAAATGTCAAAACAGCGTCATAAATAAATACAGTAATTATTTGCGATAACTCTCTATTTTGCGATAATTCTCTATATTAGCTTAAGGACCTTGGGGATATAATTAGCATTTATTATGCCGTATTCCGAAATTTCATCGTTTTCAATTTATGGTTTTTGTTAAATTAAACATAAGTACCAAGCAACGAGTTTAAGTTTCACTGACTAAAAAATACTCTGTGTTTTCTATACCTACATATTTTGTTTGTTTCGTATATACTGGTTATATTTAAATGTCATGCTATAAATAAATGTGTTGCTCGGATTTTTCTCCCATAGGGTATCTTTGAGATATGACTCGTAACCTCCGAAATGACAAGCTCTATAATGGATGGCATCCCACAAGGCCTCTCCAAGTTTGTGTTATACCGCGGCTGGTAGTATCCCGTATATTTACTTTTAATTATATTAAATGTTGTTTTGTTCTAATAAATTGATTAGTGCACTATAGTATCATACATTTTTTCTATTTTTATAAACGTTTCCATATGCCCGAATTTAAATCATGCGAAGACTACCAGGCAACGATTGGTCGTACAGTAGTAACTTAACCATCGGAAGCCATTAGAGTTACAAGCAGAACAAATAAAGACATTAAATTAAAGCAAATCAACTGTTTTAGAATATTTGATATAGGTGTTTCATATTTTTTACTAATAAATGGCATGAGAAAATTAATTTTGCAGATGAGACTATCATTATAGTAAACATTTTATAAATAAAATTTATCCTAAGTGGAAATATAACAGCTTCATAGGCTGGATGCAAAAGAACAAGAGAGAAAAACAACTTTCTGTGTAATTTAAGGAAATGATATTTTAATATTGCCTATAAAATTCGAATATCATTGATAAATTAATTAGATATTTTGAAGAAATTGAAGAAAATAGACTTGAAGCGTGACTTGTGATGCTTGCCCTAAAGCATACATTGGACAAACTACAAGAAAATTCGTTTGCGCTAAACATCTTTTAACAGCAAACTAGTTTTATTGAGAATTTTGTTAATTTATGTCGCAGAAAATAAGGAATTAAAATTACAATGTCATGGAAATAAAAAATTCAGACATAGCTCTAATGGTCATCTAGAGACAAAACAATTCACCAAGTCAAATATATTACCTACTATTAAACAATTTTTTACTAATAAAACGGAAACATTATTTGGTAGGCTTGCTAAAACTGATGATATATAACTAAAAACTCTTGAAATTTAAGTAAAGCTGTTTAATTATATTTTGTCTAATTGCCCTTATTTCTGGTATTTAAACAGTAAACATACGAACTTGAAAGTGCAATTATTAATATTTCTATATGTTTATAGTCTTAGTTTTGGTATTTGTGGTATACAATAGACGAAGAGAAGCACATATTAAATACCCAGGACCCGATGATGACGTCCGCGAAAACATCATCAACTACGACGATGAAGGGGGCGGAGAAGATGACATGACGGCCTTTGACATCACTCCTTTGCAAATTCCTATAGGAGGATCTATTCCAGAATTAGCAGCACCAAAAATAGGATGTAAGTAACATTTTTTTTGGTGTTTTTCTTTCTCTTCGCCGGGTTGAAATTTTTGTGTAATTGTTGAACGTTCAATGGGATACTCTTCGCTGTTCTTTGAAAATGAGTGTGAATAGCTATTTGTATATTAAAAGCGCAAAGTACCTCATTGTCGCTCGATAGTGTAAGTTGACGCGCGACGAGAAGCTGAGAATAACTCAATTCAATCTGTCAAATCGATGACCTACTTCATCGATTTCGCCGAAAGTCAAAAATGTCACTTTTCGTAGGCTCCTGTAGGCTAGAATTAACAATTTCTCCGGTGCGATTCACGATGTGCATCAAATGCAATTCTTCCTTTTTCCATGATGACATAGTATGGCCCTTCAACTAATCATACATTAGAAAAGATCTGAACGCGTAGAGATTTAGTGTTTCGCCTGTTTTGCAGATTGCGAAAACGGGTGCCTCAACACGATTTTTGTCGAATAAATCGAAAAGTATCACTCCTGTAAAAAAGTAAAAATCTCCATGGAAAAGTTCATAAAACGAGGAGCAATTTGCTGTTTTTAAAATCTCCGTAACTTTTTGTTTTTTCGGAGATATAGAGCTTTAAAAATGGAGTCAAACGTTTTTAGGTCAAAATACCTCTTAAAAAGTTATACAGGGTTGTCCGGAAACAAAGTAGAAAAAAATTAATTGTAGATTCCTCAGCCCAAATTAATAGGGGTTCTTCATATAACATTTTTCAAAATACCCCTTCGTTGTCAAGTTAGTCCCTTTACGTTAAAAACCGTTTTCATTTTTTTACTCAAAAAATAAAATTCCAAAAATCAAAATATTTGACATATCTACCACACTTAATGAAATTAAGTGAATTGTGATTTTTTTTCATCCTATTAATTACAGCAGCCTACTAAAATTTTTATAACATTATTGTTCAGTAATGATTGAAATGAACTCAATTGCATGAACGTAAATTTTATTTGTTATCACGGAAACCGTTGGTAACACGGTATTTTTTAAAAAGAAGAAAAAGTTTTAGAATTAACAAGTAAATCAAAAAATATTTTATTCTGAAATGTAAAATGAATGGATTTTAAAAATATTTTTAAGAATATATTAGAGATTGCCCATTTTACCTCTTGGTGAAGCACTCAAGAGGATGAAAAAAAATTCACAAGATGCCCTTCAATAAGTGTAGTAAATGTGCCAAATACTTTGTTTTTTGGAATTTTATTTTTTGAGTAAAAAAATTAATACTGTTTTTAACGTACTCCTTTAAAGCAGCTGTAACTTGACAACGAAGGAGTATTTTGAAATGTTATATGAAAAACCCCAATTCATTTGGATTAAGGAATCTGCAATTAATTTTTTTCTTCTTTGTTTCCGGACACCCTGTATATCTCAGACATTTGCTCCAAAAATGTTAAGAAACCAAATTAAAGATTATCGATTAAGCTAAATTTTTAATTTTTCTTCCTGCGTAAAAAATAAAGTAGTTGTGCGGGTCTTCTCATTTTCCCTAAAAATCTCGCCATTTGTCACAATTAATTATTATTTTCGGCAAATTTTCCTTAAAGTGCAACTTCCTATTGAGTAGTCGTAGAAAAAATGTAGTATTCTACTTATGTGTATAGCTATTACTCGCTCGGATGAATTACGACACTCGCCTTCGACGCGTGTCGTAAACGCCATCCTGTTGAGTAATAGCTATCATTACATGCTCGTTGAATAATATACTATTTTGTAACGCCATATCCTAAAGTGACATTTATTTGACAGTTTCAATGAATCAAAACAATATCTTATTGACAAGTGTAAAATAAAGAAAAAAGAGTGAAATAATAGTATATTATTCAACGAGCATATAATGATGGCTATTATTCACGAGGGTGAAGTTTAAGACACGAACCGTAGGCGAGTGTCGTAAATCACCAGAGTGAATAGTAACCATTATATGCGAGTAGAATACTATACTTTGTCTGCGACGGTTAAATATTTTTGATTAAATTGTTTACTGAAGAAATTAGTTAATGAATTAATTATATTATTTTTTTTTTTGAGTAACATGTAAAATTATTGTAAATAATGTTGACATTTAAATTTAATTTGAGAAGCCGTTCCTTTGACACATAACGGCCTACTCAATAAAATTTAAAAACGAAATTGTATGATAAAATCATTATTCACTGCAGGTAATAATGGATAGCATTGTCCTTGAGGAAACACATAATGAGTACATTATTTAATAGTCGTGGACAAAGAAATTCTATTTCACAGTGTGAAATAAAACTTATTGATTTCTATGGAAGCAGCAATAGAATTTAGTCATTACGACAAACTTATATTGTTTTCTAATTTCGAATGGCGATACAAAAAATTTTGCATGTAACTCGAGACTAAATTGTGTTTTTTTTTACTCGTGTAGTTTATAGTACGAGCTGAAGGCACTTGTAAAAACAAACACCATTTTAGCAAGTTGTTATATAAAATACTGTTTCAATAGCATATAAGGAGCGTATGAAAACTCACTTTTCATAGGCTGTTAGCGTGCGTTAAGGATTTGTCACACGTTATTTAGTCGTTCATTTTCAAGTGTAATTAGTGCATTTTTAAACACTTTTCAAAGCAGTCGTAGAAAAACAATGAGCTGTTTCGCGATCTTTGCTTTAGAAAAGTCAAATTCTTGATATACTTTGATGTGTTTAAGTTAATTCTGAAATGTATTTATTTAAATATGAAAACTGAGGAAGTCATAAAACGTTTATAGTGTGCACCACGTATGAAAGTCACTTTTCTTTACTTGTTGCATAATATACTGCTTTTTCGAGAATTAAAAAGCTTGTCGTAAAGAGATTTATTTATTACAAACCTATTATTTCTTGAAATAAATGTATTTGTTTTAATAAAGAATTTATTTCTTTGTGTATACAGGGTGTCCCACTTAAAACTCCCTATGCCATTTACTCGATAACTAAAAGAGATATTTGAATTCTGTAGGGGTAAGGATAAGGGTAAGGTGATCAATAAAATATATAATTGATATCAGTTTTGAGTAAAAACGGTCATTTTATAAATTGAGGTATAGATGGCGTTGCGACGCAATGAAATAATTTGATCCTAGGAACGTTGAACTGAGGTGCAAGTGATGGTACATTACATTCTATGCACTTTTAATATACGAACAATTTTCAAAAAATCACTGGTTTTCGACATATGTGAACTTCAATATAATTTTTTAAATATAAAAATCATCATAAGTTTTTTAAAACAAATTTTAGACGATAAGTCTTGTGGGCCATTTGTCATTGAGGCTGATTTAGATAGTAATGAAACATATTTATTTCAAAATATTTTTTTTTTCAAAATTTTGACATTTCTGTTTATTGTATATTGCCTAATTTTTGCGTCATGTTTATGTTGTATGTTTGACTGAATTTTACACTGTAAATTGTAGACATGAAAAAAAATGCGATTTTTGTAACTTGAAAAATTATATTCAAGTCAAATATCTCGAAAACCATTGATTTTTCGAAAATTGTTCATATTAAAAAAGTTGCTTAGATAATAATCCCCCATCTCATGCACTTCATTTCAACGTTCCTAGGATCGAACAATTTCTTTGCATCGCAACGTCATCTATACCTCAATGTGCAAAATAACCATTTCTACTCAGAACTGAAGTCATTTGTATATTCTAGTGGATACCTTCTACAGAATTCAAATGTCACTTTTGGTTATCGAGAAAATGACGCCGGGAGTTTTAAGTGGGGCACCCTGTATATGAGAAAACCGGCTCTTGATTCAAAACTTTTTTCCATGTAACATTTTAACAGTAAAATATATTTTTTCCAGTTTCAATGTTGGGAGTCGGACAAGAACCAAACGTGGGAGTTTTTATCGAAGAACATAAAAAACGGGCGGACAGTGATCCAAACGCACCTCCCTTTGACGACCTAAGAAACTACGCTTATGAAGGTGGTGGTAGCACAGCTGGGTCCTTGAGCTCCCTCGCATCAGGTATGGGTAAGAAAATTTTTGAAATTTTTACTATTTATGTTGTGTATGTCCTTATAGGCCTGAAGCCCGAACTTTTAAGCATGATTAATTATCAGTTGGTAATATTATTTGTTTTATTTTGAGTCAAGTATGTTTATTAATCAAGTCAATAGCCATACACCGAGTGGGTAGATAATGTGAGAACAAAATGTTCAAATATGTATTAAATAAACATTTTCTTTGTATGATTTCCAATAAATTTCATCTTGCAATTATGCGTGTCGAAACTTGAAATGAGCATTGAAAATGCCATATGGCTTGCTTAATTACCGCACAAAATTTTAAACACTGTTTAAGTTAACCTTAAGAAAGATAAAATTAATTTACCCTAGATTGGTGGGGGCAAAATTTTAAGATGTTTTTATGTTAAATACCGGTTGAAAGGGTCTCGCCAGTTAAGTATATGGAATTGGGCCCAGCGGCTTATTGGGCTATTCATTCACACGAATGCTGCATATGACTAGGAATGCTCAATAAAATATGTAATAAATCTCTATCCCCTATATTAGCGGACTTATGGGAGTTAAGGAAGTATGAGAGTAACTCAACTTTAAAATTATTTTTTTAAAATTAAACTTAACTAAACTAAACTAAAATTTTTTTTGCGTGCCTATGTTCATTATCTAGATTTATATTTTTAAGCATCTTCTCCCAATTTGACCTTGAAGTAATTTTTACACACGATAATTATGTTAGTGTTAAATAATATAGATTTTTTTGGTAGGTGTCACTCAAGGGGTTGATGTAAAAACAGCACCCTCAAAAATTATTATTTTTTTTTTATTCTAAATGACGTAATAGGAATATAAAAAAAATGTAAAATATAAAGCTATTTTAGATCAACGTCTCCTATTAATTTCAATTAATTATTTTCAATAGTTTTGAAAGAAAATAATTTTAAAGTTGAGGGTTGTTACCCCCATAACTCTACTAATATAGGGGATAGAGGTTTATTACATATTTCACTGAGCATTCCTAGTCATAAGCAACATTCATGTGAATGAATAGCCCAATAAGCCGCTGGGCCTAATTCCATATACTTAACCGGCGAGACCCTTTAGAAGTAAGTGAGAGACGAAGACAGTATTGGTATACGGATAGTGTGTAAATAACTGCTGCTCTATGGGGGTAATTTTTTTTACGATTTCACGAGCTCAGCATTCTTATCTATTTGCTGTATACAAAGGTACCTTAAAATTTTACCATTTTGGACTTGTCAAGCATCAGTTTTGCCCCCACCAATCTATATGGCAAGAGAATGAAAAAAATGGATCAATTTGAGATTTTATTCTTATTTTGTTTGTCCTCTTTAATAACACCGGCACACAAAAAAAAGTCGAGTGCGAGAAGGTAGAGCTATGTATTCCCATGCATTTTGACCTGCTGAACACGAATCCAATGTCCGTTTTGCCCGATTGGCTCTTATATTTTTCCTAATCTCAAAAAAACACCTTAAAATGCCCGAAAAATCCCAAACAAATAAATAAAGAGCTTAAATGAGCTGATCACTATATCTATACGTAATTTGGGGCGCTGAAACTGAACACTAGTTCAGAATTAGCCGATCAGTTAGGAATTTTGAGATAACCTTAAAAAACACCTAAAAAATGTCCAAGAATCGAAAACAAATAAATTAAAAGCTTAAACCAAGAACTTTAAAACTAACATAACCTAAGGCAAGAGCATTGCACCAAGAACTTTGAACAAAGAACTCTACACCTAATGCAAGAACTTTAAACCAAGAACTTTAAACTAAGAATTCTTAACCTAACATAACCTGAGACAAGAACTTTAAACCAAAAACTTAAACCTATTATAAATTAAGACAAGAACTGTCAAGTTCCTAAGGCAAGAACTATTAAGGTTTAGAGTTCTTTGTGTAAAGTTCCTGTCTTAGAATATGTTACATTTAGAGTTCTTGGTGCAAAGTTCTTGCCTTGTTTTTAGTAAATTCGATATTCCGAAATATCAAAGAAAAATCAACGATAAAATAAAAAATATTTATCTATAGTATGGAAATAGTGGATAAAAGTTTTCCATGATACCTTGTATCATATGTTATAAGATGTTGGACAAATGGAAAGAACGTTAAAAAGTAAAATATAAAAATCCAACAATATGGAAGGAGCTTGGAATCCGTGAATAGTGTTATTTTCTAGCAATACAAATGTTTCCGGAATTAATGCTAAAAAAGGGTTAATGAAAACTGATGGTTCCGAAAGTCAAGAAGATGGCAGTAAATATGAAAATAGTGAAGGTGAGTGTTCGATGATAAGAACTAAAACTCCCAATATTTGGTGAAATGATAAACTTAATAATGTTATTAGAAATCTTGGTCTATCTAATAGTAGGGAAGAATATTTAGCGGTGACTATAGAAAAAGACAATTTAGTATTAAGTGATGTTCGTTCTAGCTCATACAGAAAAAGAGAAAAAGACTTTAGAAAATATTTTACACAAGGAAAAGAACACTTGCTCTTACATTGTCATAATGTAGAAGAGTTGATCATATATAAATTATAGATAAATATTTTTTATTTAATCGCTGATTTTTTTTCGATTTTTCTGAACCTCGAATTTACTACAAACAAAACAGAAGGAATTCTCATTATTTATACAGTTATGCAAATTTCTTTTAACCTATACTCATAGGAAGCCAAGTTTCTCACTTCACTAGACCTGCGGTTGCATGATGACGACGCCCGCGGTGTCGCTTTCCCAACCTGACCGATCGCCGATACTGGGGTTTCCCTCCCCTGCATCGTAAACTCTTATTCTACTTTTGCCATGATGGCATTTTTTTTTACCTATGAACTTAGCCGAAATAAATCGTTGCCCGTTAAATAAACCGTTACCACGAGGAAGTGTCCTAGTCGCAAAAATAGAAAAAGAAACAAATGGCATATGACAATCAAACAATAAAGAAAACTATACAATTCTAGAAAAGAAAGCTCTAGAAAGCTCTAAGAAAAAAAAGTAAAAAATCATCAAAATCATGTAGGTAAATGTTAAGTCTAAACGATATTCCTCTCTCAACAGAACAAACTTTGTCCGAAAAATGTTTCCTAAACATGTCACTGTTCAGTAATATTTTCCTTTAGATACTTGAAAATTTAAAAGTTACCCATCTCCGTTTACTAGTAGTCCACTCAAATTAGGAAAATAGCGGAGAAAAATTCTGAACAGCAGTTTCTCTACATAGGAAGTAAGAATTCAACTTTTAGAACAAGGTTTTGCTTATGCGCAGAAAAAAAAAATGATTTTTGAGATTTTTTCGAGTGCTTTTTTTCATTTAGACGTATATATCTCGAAAAGTATGCGTTTTTAAGGTTAAACGAACATAAGTAAACATGTTCAGAATACGATTTCCTACAAAAAAGGTTCTATACATTTTTCCATTTATCCCATTGGCTTTTCCGGAAAAGCGACTTGAAAAATATATATATGTTTTTTCGTGTATTTTTTATTTTGAATGCAAATATCTCGAAAAGTAAGATTCTAGGGCCAAATGAACATAAGTAAACTTCTTCAGAATAAGATTTCCTACAAAAAAGCTCCTATAAATTTTTCCGATTATCCCATTGATTTTTCTGGAAAATCTTCTTGAAAAATATATATATTTGCGTTTTCGCGTTTTTTTTTTTTTTCATTTTGACGTTTATATGTCTCAAATATATAGAACTTTTTTTTTTATAAAATCACATTCTGAACAAGTTTAATAATGTTCATCAGCCTTAAAAATGCGTACTTTCCGAGATATATACGTCCAAATGAAAAAAAAAAATTACGAAAAAGCAAGTATATATATTCTTCAAGAAGATTTTCCGGAAAAACAAATGGGATAATCGAAAAATGTATACGAGATTTTTTGTAGAAAATCTCATTCTGAATAAGTTTATTTATGTTCATTTAGCCCTAAAATCGCGTGCTTTTCGAGATATTTGCATTCAAAATTAAAAAAACACGAAAAAACACATAGATATATAAGTCGCTTTTCCGGAAAAACCAGTGGGATAATCGGGAAAATGCATAGAAGTTTTTTTGTAAGAAATCGTATTTTGAACACTTTTACCTATGTTCGTTTAGCCTTAAAAACGTGTACTTTTCGAGATATGAAAGTCTAAATGAAAAAGGACACGAAAAAACGTGTATATATATATATATGTATATCATGTCTTTTTTTTTCTGCGCATAAGCAAAACATTGTTCTAAAAGTTCAGTACTTACTATCTATGCAAAGAAACTGCTGTTCAAAATCTTTCTTCAAAACGGCGTTTTTTTCCCTAATTTGAGTGGACTAAGGGTTAATGAGAATATATGTATGCTGAAATGATATGTCTCTATGTTTGCAGATTACGCTTTAATTCTGACTACGGTATTGTGTTCAGCCAACACCACCTAGAGATTATCTAGGTGGTGTTGGTTTAGCTCGTGAAAATACGTCGGAAATTATATGTTTAGATACTATCTAGAGCAATGTCAATTTCGGGCTACGATTGAGTCATTTTTGGGTACGTGTTCATCCTAAATATGGATTTTACAAGATATTCGATCGTTGCGCATAAACTCTGACCTTGGATTCGGTTTCAGTACCCCAAATTACTACTTATAGATATAGTGATCAGTTCATGTAAACTTTTTATTTACTTGCTTGGGATTTTTCGGGCATTTTTAGGTGTTTTTTGAGGTTATGTGAAAAGTCCTAACTGATCGGCCAATTCTGATCTCAGATTCGGTCTCAGCGTCCCAAAATACGTACAGATATGGTGGTCAGCTCATTTAAGCTTTGTTAAGATTTTTCGGGCATTCTTAAGGTGTTTTTTGAGGTTAGAAAAAATGCAAGAGTCAATCGGGCAAAACGGACATCGGATTCGTGTTCAGCAGGCCACAATGCATGGGAATACATAGGTCTGCCTTCTCGCACTCGACTTTTTTGTGTGTGTGCCGGTGTAATTCTTTGCATTAAAATGTAACAATTGTTTATTTATTATGGAATATCCTTTAGGTAAGGCTAGAGATATTTGATAAGATGTCTAGTATGGAAGCTTTATGTAACATAAATATACTAGCATCATCAGACTTAGATCATCAGTACATGGAAAGAATGTTATTTTCTTGTTTTTGTATTGCATGTTAGATGTTAAATATATGAAAGAAGTTGACAAGATGCCTCGTAAGGGAGACTTCTTGTTGATATACTAACGTGATCAGATCAATAGTATATGAAAAGAACGAATGGTTTCTTTGAATATTACCCACTGAAGACCCAAAATAATATTTTTCAATAATTATGCAAGCAGAAATACAAGATATTTACTTTTAAAAAGTCTATATAAGTATATTACATATTTGAAAAATAATTTCTCACCTTATCTACCTAGTTTGCTGTATGATTACATACTTGATTCATAATGTTCTTGACATCATAAAAACGGGTAATATTACCTTTAATTAATGATGCGTAAAAGTTGTAACGCGGGCTCCAGGCCTATTAAATGTAGTCGTATTTTTGAAAAATAGCAGAAGACAATAATAGATGTTTCGATTTGTATATATATACTCACATAGGCATGTAGTTTAACATACTAAAAGGCCTTATGGGTATCGTGTAAGCTTCCGCTTCTGTCTCCCCTTGAAATGACCTCGAAGATTTTATTTTTACATAAACGGTGGGGCCTAGAAAATTATTGTTTAACAGTAAATTAAATATTCAATTTTCTTTAATGTTGAAAATTTAATATACTACAGCGAGAAATTTTTTCACCAGTGCACTCCTTCCCTCTCAAAATCCAGGAGAGTTAATGTAATAAGAGTTTATTTCAGATCTCAATCTTTTTGCCGCTTCATGTATCTTTTCACCAGTTTCCTCAACCATATATTCATCGGTAGTCGATTCGTTTTCATTGTCCCCGTGACTTTCGATAGTGTTTCTACCGTCGCGTTGTCTGTAAAATCTCCGTCCACGAATGACGATTATCATAAATCTGTTAATCATCTAGTATCTCAATGTCATCAACAATTTCATCGTCCGCTGTCTCTGTCCTACCAGTCGCAAGAAACTACATTGCAATCCTTATTTTATCTACGATCACTACTGTAAATAGTAAAAAACACACTACCTGCCATCTATGTAAGTTGAATTTTACATATTGTAAACAAAACGCACGGTAAACAAAACGCAATTATAGGTGGCTTATATCGCTAACGCGGGGTTTAAAAAACAAATGCGCCTACGTAATTTTCAAACGCTGTCAAAACTGACTTAATATTTGTTGAATAATATTGTTGACTAGTAAACTAAATCCAGATTTTACTAAATAAATAAATATGATCGTAGGTAATAGTATATTACGTAATGAGTGGTGTAAGAAGCATATTACGCACGAATGGAAAAGTTACGTAATTGCCTTACAACTCGAATTATGTAACTTTTCCATCCGTGCGTAATATGCTTCTTACAACACTCATTACGTAATATACTATTACAGGTCGAGTGTAAACCGAAGCCCGAAGCTGAAGTTTGCAATGTTCGAGACCTGCAAATACACGATATAAACCCAGGTGCAAGCGACGTTTTTAGTACTACTAGCAATATTACAATTTTTAGGAAAATTCATTTAAAATTATTATATTTCAAGATTTGTCGAACTCATTTATTAGTTGGCTTAGACTCTAATTGGAGTGGCTTTCTGCTATGGTTCTGCTATGGTTACTGTCAAATTGATAACTTCATAATAATTTCCACCATTCAAGTTATTTATGTGAGTTTTTGCAATAAAAATATGGATTATGATGAAAGTATCGACATTCAAGAGGCAGTCAAAAATGCTTCGTTAGTGCCAGAATTTCCTTATTATTTAACTTCCTTATTGCTTTACTTTTTTGGCCTAGGGCATAAAAGTAAATATTGAACTTTTTTAATAGGGCTAGAAGTGACACTTTCATAACACTGACAGACGTCAAAAAATGACACTTACAGAGCTAGTAGTATGAAATAGTTATTTATGTACCAAGGTTTGTAAGTATATTTTACGGGTCGAGAACACAGCGCAAACCGAAGCCCATGGGGCTGAGGTTTGCAATGTTCGAGACCTGTAAATAAATGATACAAGCCGAGGTGCATACGACGTTTTTCACAATATTACAATTTTTAGGAAAATTCATTCAATATTATTATATTTCAAGATTTGTGAAACTCATTTATTAGTTGGCTTAGACTCTAATTGGAGTTTGTTTGCTTTCTGCTATGATTACTATCAATAAGTTGTCAAATTGGATAACTTCATAATAACTTCCGTCATTTACGTGAGTTTTTGCAATAAAAATATGGATTATGATGAAAGTATCGACATTAAGAAGGCAGCCAAAAATGCGTGTGCTCGTTGTGCCAGAATTTCATTATTATTTAACTTCCTTATTACTTTACTTTTTTGGCCTAGGGCATAAAAGTAAATTTTATGCTTTTTGCGTATGGACTGTAAGTGACACTTTCATAACACTGACAGGCGTCAAATAATGACACTTATAGAGCTAGTAGTACGAAAAATTATTACATTATGTACACTGTGAGTTACTATTAAAAAAAAAATAGATTTCTAGCTCATGTTTTGTGGAAGAAAACGCAAGTATATTTTAAAAATTCAATTTCTAAATTCACGGATTAGGGGTTGAAGGCAATCCCTGATTTTTATGCGCCTCCCGGTTTCGGATTGAACAGAAAATTTTACATCGAATACGATACTTTTCAGCAGTATGTCTCACAGGTACTTAGGCCTGAAAGATAAACGTCTCCAGAATCTGGACTATTTGCAATATTTTTTCTTGATCAATGTGTTTCCCAAAACCTTAAACCTTTTTAACCGACTACATAAAATTTTAAAAAGAAGGAGGTTCTCATTTCGACCCGTATGTATGTTTTCTTTTTTATTTATTTAAATACCCCCCCGTGTGCTACCACTTCGAAACGGCAGACGATCGGTTTTAACATACTCAAAGACCAATGAATTGATTCCCATCAGCGAAAATTTTGAGCATTATCGTACACCTTATTAGTCGAGTCAGTGAAGCCTAAAAATCGTCAAAACCTCTTAATTCTCAGCAACAGCTCCGAATTTGATCATTCTTTTTTTAAAATGTGTCTTTTTTAATATTATTAAAAATCAAAAACATCCCAAGTGGCGCTAATAATTATTTATATTGTTTAAACAATATTTACAAAATAATATTTTTTTTCGCAATTTATAAAACTGTTTTTATTGAAAATTTAAGTTAAAAAATGTTTATCACAGTCGGGGTTGATAATTTATTTTTTTATGTTTTTTTTTCCCGATATTCATGAAAAAGTTAATTTAGTTCAGTGTTTGAAGATTTTTCGCTCAGAATTCTTTCGAATCAAACCGATTGACGTGAAATTTGAACAGTAATTAAGGAATGTAGTGCCGGTGTGTGCTTTTACCCTGGGGGTGGATGCCATCCCTTCTCGGGGGTGGAAATTATTATGTTCATAGTAACTGCAGAAATCGATAGAGGAATGAATTCTAAGTAATAAATGTTCTATGAAATTTTTTCAATGAGTCAATACTTTTTGAGTTATTCTTGATTGAAAATGTTGATTTTTCATCTATAAAATGCATGTTTTAGAATTATTCTTCACTAATAACTCGAGAACTTTACGTTTTACCAAAAAAATTATTATAAGCAAAAATGAAGCCTATGAAATAACAAATCGATTGTTTTCTTTTTATTTCTGTAGATGCAATACGAACCGAGATATGACTCGTTGAATGTGACTTTTTGTTCGCCGAAAACTGAATTTGATCCTTTCAACGTCAAATAACGGAAAAACGGAAAATTTTTGGAGGAAACATAAGACACCTTTAAAAGTACTTGAAAAGACCTTTAAAATGAACTTTAATAAAAGTCGTTAGCATAAAAACTAACGGAGTTATGACGAAAACAAAATGGTTCTCTTCTTTTTCGGAGAAAAAATCAGCAATGAAACCAATGGCTTCACCGCAAGAATTGAAAGTGAACGTTATCCATTTACAGTTTACTTTATTTAAGTACTGATAATATTTTCTAGAAGTTTGATCGGTTTGGGATGCCTATATTTGAAAAAAAGTTTGATTCAAATTTGAACTGATTTTTGAAATTTCTTAAAAATTTTCATTTTTTCATAATAATTCATAGACTGACGTAAAAAATGCTAGAGTACAAATTTTAGAAGCCGGTAGGTACCGCACAGTATTACTGTACGGAGGCGGAGGTGCTAAAGAGATACAGTTAAAGAAATTGAGCCGTGTCGAAGGCTTATCAGCGTTTCTCGAGCAGATGCGCTATGATTGGTTTTTCAATAATAACTTCCTTAATTTTTAAGCTATTCAATCGCTTCAAAAATAATTTTACAGCGAACTTTAAGGGCTACAAGTCACGCAAAGTTGAACTTCCTTGAATCTTTCGTTTTTGAGATTTTTGAGTTTAAAGGGCTCGGGGAAGGTGGTCGTCGCACTCAAATGCAAACTTTTAACTGTGATATCTCGATTAATTTTTATCCTAAAGTAATGAAAAAAAAACAAAATTTTCAGTTAAAAAACTACATTTTTGTACTGTAGCATTTTTTACGTATCTTCGAATCAATCTTTTTTTCAAATAAAGGCATCCTAAACCGGTCAAACTTCTAGAACATATTGTTAGTACTTAAATAAAGTAAATTGTAAATTGATTACGTTCATTTTCAATTTTTGCGGTGAAGCCACTGGTTTCATTGCTGATTTTTTCTCCGAAAAAAAGAGACAACCATTTTATATTCATCATAACTTCGTTAGTTTTTACGCTAACTGCTTTTACCAAAGTTCATTTTAAAGGTCTTTTCAAGTACTTTTAAAAATGTCTTATATGTTTTCCTCCAAAAATTTTCCGTTTTTCTCTTATTTTAAGGTGAAAGGATCGAATTCGGTTTTCGGAGAACAGAAAGGTACTTTCAACGAGCCATAACTCGGTTCGTATTACATCTACAGAAATAAAAAAACCAATCGATTTGCTATGTTATAGGCTTCATTTTTGCTTGTAATAATTTTCTTTGGTAAAACGTAATTTTCGAATCATTAGTGAAACATCGTTCTAAAACACGCATTTTCAATCAAGAATAACTCAAAAAGTATTGACTCATCGAAAAAATTTCATAGAACATTTATTGCTTAGAATTAATTCCTGTATCGATGCAGTTACTTTGAACATAATAATTTCCACCCCCGAGAAGGAGTGGCATCTATCCCCAGCACACATCGGCACTATATAACTTTTGTTCCTTGAGCCATTCCCTAATTACTTTCCAAATTTCATGTAAATCGGTTTTATCCGAAAGAATTCTGAGCGAGAAACCTTCAAACACTGGACTAAATTAACTTTTTCATGAATATCGAGAAAAAAAAACATAAAAAAATTGATTTTTCCTCTAAAAGTTATTATTGTTTAGACAATATAAATAATTATCAACCCCGACTGTGAGAAACATTTTTTAACTCAAATTTTCAATAAAAACAACTCGATGTTTTATAAATATCGCGAAAAAAATTTTTAAAATATATTTTTTGTAAATTCACCTATATTAAAATCTGATCGAGCTGTACCCTTTACTCTTTCCAAATTTAGAATAACAAAGGATTTTGTCACGCTCAATTCTCTGGACGCGGACCGATATTGACGAATACACAATTTTTTCTGGTATTGTTAATTTATATTGTTTAAACAATATAAATTATTATTTGCGCCACTTGGGATGTTTCTGATTTTGAATAATATTAAAAAGGACTTTTAAAAAATAATGATCAAAATCGGAGCTGTTGCTCAGAATTAAGAAGTGAAAACCTTCTTGACTATCGCTCAGTCAAACCAATTTTACCAATGCAGAATAGTGTAAGAAATATCATGGCAGCAGTGAGTAATTCCACAAATCCTCTAAAATAAACAGCTCGCTTGTTACGCTGAAGCCTGGCATCTCTAATTAATAATTAATAGAATTGAATTTGTTTCCCCCACAAACAGGATTACTGTTGCCTTCATTGGCTGTTAATAATTAATACAGAAATTATTTTCCCGACAGTTAAGATTGTGGGTTTCCTTACTTGCACCAGGATTTCAGAGTTATAAACGTTCAATTTCGATTCACGAATGTAAATTTCCAATGCGGTTCAATTTCTGGAGTGCATTCTCTGCTGCGACGTCGTCTCCAACTACGGGTAAACCGTAAATGCGTTGCTAAATTTACGTGGAATGAGCCTTTAATGGAGATGCAAGCTGGAAATTTTGCTGTTCGAGAAAATGTAATAGTAATGGGAAAAAGAATGGAATGGGATTCTTGTTATTTAATATAAAAATATTACTAGCCTTTCATTCGAGTTAGTATTTTATGGTCACTTTTTCAAGAACCTGAATTACATAATCGTGCAGTAGTTTGCCAGAATTGAATCGAAATATTACAATATATTGAAGACACCTTATTTAATTTATTGGTTTATCCTGTTAAGAAATTATATTCTATACAGACTCTGCGATCCGTTATATATTAGGACTTTCTTCGCATATAACTTTAAGTTAAGCAAATCATTTATTTGAAAAACTATTTAGACCTAAATCAAAATGGTGTAAAATTTCCAAATAGCAATATGTGTAAAGTGACCATATTTGAATCTTGCTAATGGGGGACATAGTGAAAAAAAATTTCCATGGTAAATAAATATTGATGAGCGGAATGAGGTACAAATATGATTTTTTAGCGACCGGATGGCGAAATTTATAGTTTTTGTTGTTTTAGTGAAACCACGGGAATGGGGGACATTTCTAGTTAAACCACGTGAACGGGGGATGCTCACATCGGGGGGCAGCTCCATCAAAAGGGGGACTGTGTCCCCCAAGGGGGATGAATGGTCACTTTAAATATGTGTCTGGTGCAATGAGTTTTGAATTAAATCTATCCATTGCTTCAAATAAAATTTAAACAATTTATGTCTCAACATTTAAAGGGGGAGGAGGGCCTATAAGGCCGGTTTACGGACCTTTTTATTTTTGCTCAAGAAATTTCGAATTTTTTTTTATCATATACAGTGTGACCCATTTCAAGTGAAAACACCTTCGTAACTCAGTTATTGGTCATCCAATTTCAACCAAATTTAGATCGGTATCAAAGATTTTTAATATTTCTTTTTTGAGTAAAACAAAACTATTTCAGTCAGTGGCGTGCATTTTTATTAAGAAAAAATGGGTCGATTTTTCGAGACATTTTCAATTTTTTATAGTTTCTTAATTTTTGTCACAAAAAAGGAAAACTAACGTAACCTGAACAATTATCCTTATGTCTATGTCTATGTACATGTAAAACTTTTATTATTACACAATAAAAAGAAATGTGCCGCGAACAGGATTTGAACCCTAGACATCCGCAACCTGGGCCAAAAAGGGCAAATCATTTTACATAGGTACTGAGCTATTTGACGACTTTCGGAACTTTATCATAATCGTTAAATATCCGACTTTCGGTCCTCTATCTTTTAACAATTCTGCTCCTGGATTGCTTTAGTTGAGACAAAAATTTTTTAGAAAAAATGTTGAAAATTTCATCTATTGTCATAATTCGTTTACCGTTTTGGTTTGATAAAAAATGAACAGAGTTATTTGAATTTGTTTATATCTTTATAACCTAGAATTCGAAAATTGTAAACAAAAAAAACGGCTAAAGTGAATATAATTTTTTTTTCTTAATACCATTGTAAAATACATGTAAAGATCTACATTTTCAAAGAAAAATTGTCCTCCTACGGGCTGATACACTTGATTGAAATTACGATTAAAATTTCGAAATCTTTTTTTATTCTTAGTCGTTTAGATAAATATTTTGCACTAAAATTTGACAGAAATGTTTAGCTCAATAAAATGCATGATTTCAAGAACGTTCGTTAAAATTTATGCATTATTACATCATATTTCTAAAATTATCAAGAAATGGAAGTTATGTGGTTTTTACTTTTTACAAATTAACAAATTATGAAAAAGTTTTTTCATAGAGGTCATGGCATTAGAAGAGGCAAGATTAGATATTAAAACTTGTAGCAAAAAATCCGAGTTACAGGCAATTGCTTTTTGTTAAAATGTTACATTCACGCCCTTTTCACTTTAAAACCATTTTAGTTATTTTAATAAAATTTGGTTTAAGTAGGTTCTACGGCATGCTTTTTAAGATAGTGGTATTAGATTTCTGTTAAAACAATAGACCGAATGCATGTAGGCGGCGTCAGAGTCGCGTTTGGGTACTGCAACATAACCTCATTTTTTGTGCATCTTTGTTTACTACTTCTTTAAAAATGTCAAGCAGTTGTTGTGTGCCTCAATGCACTTCCTATTAGAGAAAAAATAAAAATATAAAGTTTCACCATTTTCCAGTATGCAGCAGTTTTAGAAGAAAGTGGATAGTTGCTCTCAAATTACAAAAAAGCCCATCTAGTGTGTTCAAAACATTTCACGGACCGAATGCATGTAGGCGGCGTCAGAGTCGCGTTTGGGTACTGCAACATAACCTCATTTTCTGTGCACCTTTGTTTACTACTTCTTTAAAAATTCCAAGCTTTTCTTTTAGTTCAATTAAACTATCCATTTTCCGTAGGTTTCAAATAAACAAACTTATTTCAACACATCGAAACTACAAAGCACAAAACAATGAATAGAGTACCCAAAGCCGATCGGTAACCGCCTGGCGGCGAAATATTTTACTAAACCTATGCATTCCTCCTATTGCTAATACGGCTTCACGGAAAATCAATATTGCATAAATGGGTATTGTAAAATTCACTCCAATTCTTTAACCATCTAAAACTGAAATTTATTTCATTAGTTATCTAATTTAAGACCGCCAAGAGATCATTCCTTTCAAGGGCATCCATCGTATTTGTTTTTTTTATAAGATTTAATTATTGGCTGTCACAAAGGATAGATTGCTATTTAATATTTTAATATTGGGATGTCTGTGGGTGAGAGGGTGAGTAAAATCCCCAGGCATCTTGACCAGTCTTGTTACCTTGAATAGATGGTTAATGTTCGAGATATTTCTACTTCAGCTTTTCAATTAAGCACACTGCATACGGGTACTGTGCCCAAGAAACAACTACATACTAGTGTTGAGTGAAGAGTTTTCACTCAACGATACTAGTGAATTAGAGAATATCTTGATACTACGCGTGACAGAGTTCCTTTCATTTTCTGCAATGGCAGAGAACATGAAAATCACGGAGGTTGAAAGTTTCATTTAAATGGGTAATTCAAAGAGTTACGAAATCATCAGTAGAGTTAGCAACGCTTCAAACATAATAGAGGCATATGTGTTAGTTAGAAATACATGACTCCCTACATCAAATGAACTCTTAAAGACGTAAAAAGCTTGATATTTTAATATTTAAATGGAGACTTACTACAATTTGGGCTGGTGTTTAGTTTTCGTGAGTTTATTGAGTGTATTATAAACGATATTTAGTTTTATTTTAGTAGTGATACTATATTACTGTATTGTAAGAACACTTCTCTAATGGCCTTAATAAATTATAATTATGACAGAGACAAACCTTTTTCTAGATTTTTATGACAAAATTGTCTATCGCAGTACACTTTTGTAAACTTTTTAGCACAAATGAAACTTTATAATATATGCTATAACCTAATATTTTTTATTTCATACTGTCCGGTAAATGACTATTTCCCGGACTCATTTGCGGCCGGTAAATCGAACATTACAGTATCTGATACCGTAATGTGTTACTTGCGAACATTACGGTATCTGATACTGTAATGTGTTACCTAGCAACACTATCATATTATTGTTTTTAGTAAGCAAGTTTTGACTTTTGACTTTTTCACCTAAAAGTATAAGAAATAAAATATTTAAATACACAGTTTTAGCAATGATGACGATTAATATCACGAAATTCTACAAAAACTGAGTACACCTTTTTGCCATTTTGTTGAAAAACGAGGATATAATAATATCTATTAGGTTATTCAATATCTATAACAAAAACAACTGTCATAATTCAAAGAAACACACAAGAATGGAGTCATAGCCAACTATAAAAATGCGTCCCGAGAAGAATTTTATTGAAGAAAATCATTCACCGCTATATAGCGTTTTTTACTGTAAAATATACTTTCTAACTTTAGTAAATGAAGAATGTTACATAACTATAGATTAGGCTTCTACTTACAAAATTTATAATATTTTGCTTAACTAAAGTTGGTAATTTTTATTTTATTTGAAGTTATATTAATTCATACTGATACTATTGTGAAGTAAGCACTTTGGCCCCTACCACTACCTATGAAACATACTTTTCTACCAATTTTAGTAAATGAAGAATGTTAGATAACTACAAATTGGACTTCTACTTACAAAATTGTTAATATTTTGCTTAACTAAAATTAGTAATTTTTATTTTATTTTAATTAAATAAAGCTCTCTAGTTCTAAAGTTCTTTATTTTATTGGGAGCCAATATACAGATTATTTAATTTACACTAAATATGATGATTTTTTCTGGATAATTTTCCGGTTGCTTCAACACATTTATTTTAAGTCTCCTCCGAAATCTCCATAATACAAAACAATGCAAAAATTATGGTTTTATTTAGTTGACAGTGACAAGCTAGAGACAATCATAATTAGCTATGGGAAACAATGGCTATAACATCGTTACGGTGATGCGATTGTCAGATTACGAACTAATATTTCTCAAATTTCAATAATTATAACTTTTTATTAATTTTAAAAAGGATTTACTGGACAGTATGGAATAAAATATTATACGATACACGTCCGGTAGGTTTCATTACAGTACTCGTTTATATTCCGGACTCGGCTCCTGCGTCGCCTCGTCCGTAAAACAACTCAAACTGTAATAAGTCACCTACCGGACTTATAACGTAAATTACTATTACATTATGCGTATAGGAAGTACACTGCTTTTAAGATTTGCGCCATTTTTGCAGTTTTAGTGTACAATTGGGCAATTGGAGGCACGTTCTTTGTTGTGAAGTGGACAATAAATCTAGTTCTCAATTTAATTACTCCAAAAGGAAAGTTAATAAATTTATTAATAATACATTTATTTTTACATGAATGTGACAAAAAGCAATAATTGATTTAATCATGCATATTTTTAATAATAGATTTAGAATTGAGACAACGTTTCTCCCTGATAATGTTCTTACTGCTGCAAACTAAATGCCTGGTGTACTGTACCCAGCGCATCCGCCATTGTGTCGAACGTAAATTAAATGGCGTATTTTGAAACTGAAACTCATACAAGTATTATCTGCTTCTGAGTTACTAAAATTATATTTTTAATTCAGCAATTTTGATACCTTAGAATTTAGAATAGCAATCAGTGTGAATGTAAATTGTGGGAATTGTGATACGGGGTCACAGTTGAATTGATTAGGATGATTTTCTTGTCACGAGCAATGGGGATGTCTTACTATATTAAAAGTTGTACTTTTTTAAGGATATGAGTCAAAAAACATACGCAAAAGAAGAACACTAATAATACATGGCATTAATACGAATGAAACTACTATACAAGCAAAAATATTTAACTACAGACTAGGACTAAGACCATAAATGTATACTGTACTTTTACTAACATATAATAGTCCAAAAATCAAAAATGAGATATATACAAATACAGTAAAATCTACAAAAAATGTTGAAACTGGTTCTCATTGAAGTATTCGTCAATAGTATAATAGGTCTTGCTTGATTTGCTAAGTACGATGTTTATAGATTTACGACATAACATGACTTCCTCTCGAGCTGTTCAAGAAATGAAAAAAGTACGATTTGTTCATTTTGAAATAGGGGATATATCGGAAATTAGCAAATCGTTTATCATCATAATGTATTATCATGGAGAATAAATGTTTGTGCCAAATTGGAAGAGGGCATACTTGAATAACATATTTCCCTCAAAAAAACAAACAAACTGAGAAAATGAGTTAAATAATGAAAGGGTGTAGAAATATGCTTTTGAATGAAACAGTAGGTCTCCAGACTCTAGTTCATTGGATTATTTTTTCTGAAGGTACCTTACAAGCAGAGTCTACCGAGTTTTAAAGATCCATTGGCTAGGTATAATGCCTAGCTGTTCATGGACACATAGTCTATATTAATTTTGTTGAATATGAATGTGATATGTTTTTAAAATAACATTTCCGATGTAAAACGAATGTCAGTTACTTTCTTACTGTAACTGCTTATGTATAACCTACTGAATAAATATGCCATAAATATTGAGAGAATTATTTAAATAAAATATTTTCGAACAGCCAAAGTTACGCAGGTATTTGTTAATTTAATAGATATAATATTATATAATTCAGTAAATATTAATTTTACCGAGAAAATTACGGAGACTAAGAATAAAACTTATAAATTGGGGATGAATTTGATTTATTTTTGCATTTACGTAGGATTAATAGTTTCGGTGATATGGAAGTTCAAAGATGATGCCCGAGCATTTGTAGTATAAAGTATTTATTTTATATGTTGTATATCTCAGAAACTAGGTTACTTATTGTATCAATATGCTAAAGACCAATATTAAAGATAGTTAATTAAGTTTTCAAATGATTCTTTGTTTGATTATGTATTGTAAACAACAATGAAGTTATGACCGAAACAATGTGCATCTTTACATTTTTTTAACAAAAATGTCGGTATTTTGTTATTGTAATTATCGAGAAGTTAAAAATAATATCAAGTACTATTTTTCACCTAGATGCTCAAATTTTTCTGCCCATTTAAAACGCTTGCTTTAGAGAAAATTTCCATCCACATAATTGGAACCGCAGACTTAATTTTTTTAATTTTGACTTCAGATTCCTAATCAGCAACCCCAAAAACGTAGATAAACTACTTTTCAAAAATCATCATCAATGCTTTTTCAAATATAAAATATTCTATTTTTGGGGTGATTTTCACCCTTTCTCACCTATTGAGATTAAGAGCAAGTATCGGATCCATATAAACTGAAAATGCTATAAAAATCACCCATAAAGAAATTATCTTTACATATGACATTATTAGTCGAGTCAATGAAGGTTTTGTTATACTGTTTAAACAATAATAACAATATTTTCTCGATGCCGTAAAAAAAAATGACAATATTTACAGGAAAAAATATTTAAAAACTTTGAAAGACATTGAGTTATTTTTATTGAAAATTTAAGTTCAAAAATGTTTCTCACGGTCGGGGTTGATATAATTATTTATATTGTTTAAACAATAATAATGACATATGCAGGAAATTTTTTATGTTTTTTCACTATATCTATAAAAAAGTAAGTTGTTTTTATTGAAAATTTAGTATAAGAAATATTTTGTGAATATAATTATGTGTTCTTGATTATTATTTATATTTATTATTTATTGAAGCATTATTGAAAAATGTTTACAGAAAAATATAATGTTCCATCTTTTTTTTTCATAATAAATTTAGGTATGATAGGAAAGATATGAAATTGATGTATAAATTACGAAACGAAGACATTTTTTTTATTATTTAGGTATGATTTATTAATTTTAATTTCACAAAAGTTGAAAAAGACCTAATTTTCGTTCGAGTCTATAGAATCGAACTCTTGTTTCTTCAACTGTTGGGTGATTATTGCAGTCATTGCACATGTTGCAACGCATCCTGTTTTGCACGAACAGAAAATTATTTTTAAGATGTCCGGTGCTGCTGGTTGCGTCATTTTTACTAACGTCAAATTATTTTCTTTTTTCCAACCCCATTGTTCGGGAAGTATTGTAGAATTATTTTTCCATTGCTGAACTTGCAAATACACCTTTTTGATATGCTGCTTAGGTGCATCTTCTGATGGAGATAGTGACGGAATTTGTATGCTCTATTTTTTCAGGCAAGTGTTATATATCGTTTATACCTTAATTCATTTAAATTTACGGACGTTTTAGCACCATACAAAGCAAGAATAGAAAATATATCCTCGTTAAAAAGTATTTCTTTCAAAAGTTTCAGTTTCAATTTTTCATCATCACTGAAAATTTTTACAAAATGATTTTTACCTTTTCTATAAAAAGCCGATGTTGTAAATGCATGAATAAAAAGAAGATGCTCCTTTTTGATATTCGTAAAATCGTTTAAGCCTGTCTTTGTTGAGTAAATTCTCGGTAATATAGTTTTTTGGCGGTCTAAAAAAATACAATTCTTTCTTATCTGGTGATAAAGCCATCAATAATACCAGTACATCAATGTCCTCAGCTACAACAACTATATGAGGAAAAAGGCAATCTAGAGCTGTTTGAACGATTAAATTATCGGTATCATTACTGTGACAAACATTTCTGATACTCAATTTTCAATAAATACAACTCACTTTTCTATAAAAATCATGAAAAAAAAATTGTTCCTGTATAAGTATATCATTATTATTGTTTAAAGAATATAAATAATTATTAGCCTCGAAATATTTCAAAAAATTTATTATACTAAATTTTCAATGAAAACAATTCACTTTTTCATGAAGATCGCGAAAAAACATAAAAAAATAGATTTTTCCTGTAAAAGTTGTTATTATTATTTAAACAATATAAATAATTATCAATACGGGTTGAAGGACTTAGGTCGATGGCCATTTGGTGTTTTTTTAACCAATAAAGGACATTTATTATTATTAATTATCAACCCTGACTATGAGAAACACTTTTGAACTTAAATGTTTTATAAATATCGCGAAGAAACATTTTTTTTTATATTTTTTCCTGTAAATATTGTTATTATTGTTTAAACAATATAAATAATTATTTCCTCCACTTGGGATGTTTCTGATTTCGGAAAATATTAAAAAACACACATTTAAAAAAAAAATGATAAAAATCGGAGCCGTTGCTGAGAATTAAGAAGTTTTGACGATTTTTAGGCTTCATTGACTCGACAAGTTTTAGATACTGTAGTAATAATAGCCATTAGGGGCCGTTCGTAAATTACGTAACGCAAATTTTGATCAAATATGACCCCCTCCCCCACCCCCTTGTCACATGTTGTCAAGTAAATAAATTACGTCACAAATTTCACCCCCCCCCCATCAAAGTAAGATTTTTTTAAAATGTCATTTATATTAAAATCCCGTGTAAGCTTGGTTTGTCTTGTGACTACAAAGTACGTTACGTAACACTTGATGCAAATCCCCTGCCCCCCCTTTGTCACAAGTTGTTACGCTTTTAAATCTCCCCCCCCCCCAAGAGTGTTACGTAATTTTTGAACGGCCCATACACAACAGTCGTTTAGCCAAGTTATACTTACTTCTGTTTAAGTTAATATGGTATTAATAGTCCAGTGCTTGACGGTGAATCCTTTCGTACATCGATTTTGATGAAAGTTTGTAATTAAGCTCATCTCTTCTTCAAAAGTTATATAGTGCCGATGTGTGCTTTTACCCTGGGGGTGGTTGCCAGCCCTTCTCGGGGGTGGAAATTATTATGTTCAAAGTAACTGCAGAAATCTATAATTCTAAGCAAAAAATATTCTATGAAATTTTTTCTATGAGTCAATACTTTTTGAGTTTTTCTTGATTGGAAATGTTGATTTTTCATCTAAAAAAGGTATGTTTTAGAACGATTTTTCAGTAATAACTTTACGTTTTACCAAAATATTATTATAAGCAAAAATGAAGCCTATAAGATAACAAATCGATTGATTTTTTTTTTTCTGAAGATGCAATACGAACCGAGTTATGGCTCATTGAAAGTGACTTTTTGTTCGCCTAAAACTGAATTCAATCCTTTCAACGTTAAATAACGGAAAAACGGAAAATTTTGGAGGAAAACATATAAGACATTTATAAAAGTACGTGAGGAGATCTTTAAAATGAACTTTGGTAAAAGTCGTTAGCATAAAAACTAACGGAGTTATGATAAAAATAAAATGATTGTCCTTTTGTCGGAGAAAAAATCAGCGATGAAACCAATGCCTTCACCGCAATTTTTAAGCTATTCAATCGCTTCAAAGATCATTTTACAGGGAATTTTAATGGCTACAAGGCATGTAAAGTTGACGTTTGTGACGTTTCTCATACAAATGTTTGTCTTCGAGAATAAAGAATTTTTGAATTTTGAATTTTGAATTTTGAATTTGAACTTCCTTGAACCTTTCGTTTTTGCGATTTTTGAGTTTAAAGGGCTCGGAGAAGGTGGTCATCGTTACTCAAATACAAACTTATAACAGTGATATCTCAATTAATTTTTATCCTAGAGAAATATATAAAAAACATTTTTTCTGAAATCGATCGGGAATGTCTACATTTTCGGCGCGATTTTAGAGCGAAAAATGCACAATTCCAGTATTTTAGTCCGTTGCTAGGAAACTATCAGAAAACAGACCGGAATAGATCCGTTGCCAAGCAACGATCAACATTCCCGTACGGTTTTTTATATGTATTTTAATATGTTAATATTTTTGATTTTTATGTGTTTAAAATAGTATTGATTGTGATTTCAGAAAAAAATTTTTTTTTTTTACTTACCTTCTTTAGTTTTTGAATTATCGCGAAAAAACGATAATTTTTTAAGAAATTTCAAAAATCATTTCAAATTTGAATCAAACTTTTTTTCAAATACAAGCATCTTAAACCGGTCAAACTTCTAGAACATATTGTTAGTACTTAAATAAAGTAAATTGTAAGTGGATTACGTTCAATTTCAATTCTTGCGGTGAAGCCATTGATTTTATTGCTAATATTTTCTCGGAAAAAACGAGACGACCATTTTATTTTCATCATAACTCCGTTAGTTTCTATGCTAACGACTTTTACCGAAACTCATTTTAAAGGGATCCTCACGTACTTTTAAAAAAGTCTTATATGTTTTCCTCCAAAAATTTTCCGTTCTTCCGTTATTTAACGTTGAAAAGTTCGAATTCAGTTTTCGGCGAACAAAAAGTCACCTTCAACGAGCCATAACTCGGTTCGTATTACATCTACAGAAATGAGAAAAAAGCCAATCGACTTTAGGCTTAATTTTTGCTTATAATAATTTTTTTGATAAAACGTAAGGTATTCGAGTTATTCGCGAAAAATCGTTCTAAAATATGAATTTTTTAGATGAAAAATCAACATTTTCAATCACGATTAACTCAAAAAGTATTGACTCAACGAAAAAACTTTATAGGTCATTTTTTGCTTAGAATTTATTCCCCTGTCGATTTCTGCGGTTATTTTGAATGTAATGATTTCCACCCACGAGAAGGGGTGGCATCCACCCCCAGGGTAAAAGCACACATCAGCACTATATAACTTTTGTTCCCTAATTACTGTCCAAATTTTACGTCAATCGGTTTTGTATTTTGTAATTCTGAGCGAAAAACCGTCAAACACTGGACTCTAACTGACTGCATGCATAGTATCTAACAATGATTTATTGACACTGATTCGTTGAATTTTATATTTCAGGAACAGATGACGAAGTGCAGGAATACGACTATCTGGGAGCTTGGGGTCCACGCTTCGACAAGCTAGCAGACATGTACGGACCGGGAGAAGAGACTGAACAGGAAGAAGAATAAGTGTTAACCCCTAGTGAAAGACACATTCCTCCATCTAAACAATGCTTTTCACGTGTTCTGCGTGCCCAATAAGACTGTCTTTGCAGTTGTACTGCAGTATATAAATAATTGTAGAGAATTTATACAGGCGCAATTCTTAGAAAATGCCACATAAACTAATCGGGAGCCGCTTACAACCAAAGTCAATTAACAACTCAATTTGTGGTTATAAAATGGACTTAAAATAATTATTGTATAGATTTAAGTAGTAAAATGTTGTTACTTATTCATATTATAAGTGTCTGACTGATGTGTTTCTGAGCTTGTTGGGAGACTTTAGTTGAGAGTTGAGGTCTTGAGAAATACTTTTTCTATTATATTATTTGTATCCACTGCCACACTTTTCAAACATAACTATGCATGAAACTCATCTTACCAAAACGTATATATATTTTGGTTTATGTGGAGTTTTCTTGATGTGCCGCAATGTTGCATATGTTTTATTTGTAAAGCACAGAAAAATACCATTGTCCTGTATCGATGAGCCAGTATTCCTACAACATTGTACTTGTAGGCAGTCACTAAGTTCTAGGTCAAATTACAGGTTTAGAATAGTTTCACTGTGAGGGTGTAAGGGTGAATGGAAGAAGTGCGGGTACAACGTGTGTTAACTGTATATAGAGCATCGATTTCACATCGTTTTTATATAGCACTCGTATACCATGTTGCCATAAGTTATATTATTGGACTTTTGTAATAATTTACCGAGCTCACTAGTATTTTTTGTGTTGTAGGTATGTATATATAGTTCACGGGAGAATGTATACGGGTGAATGCGATGAGAGTCAGTGCCAATTATACTATATAAATGTAACAAAACTTGAATGCTGTGTATTAATAATTATAACATTATGTGTTTGCACTTGTGTATTATTTTAAATGTATACTTAATATTCTTATGACATCGCACCATATTAATAACACTCCGCGATCATTTGTCCATAATTCATTCATTCACTCATTTGTATTATTCTCTTTTAGTTTTAATTCGAGTGGTTTTCTAGTGATTTTGTTTATGAGTTCTTTGTCATAAGGAATTCGTAGAAAGATTTATGTACCTTTTTTGTACAAGGAAATTTGATTTCATATTTTATTAAATTAACTTCTATAGAGAATTATGCAGTGGTTTTATTTTTTCATACCTATTAATTCATTTCAATGAACATCAGTGAAGCTGTACACTAATGCAAGTATATAAAGTGAACATTGCCGAGTCATAAATGTGAAGCGGTTATGAGAGAATCGACAGTCGACAATAGGCAAGAGAACAGTAAACGCAAAGTATATGTAAGGATGTAGAGTGATCCCATTGAAATTAAATTAGGGAGGATCAGTATATTTTTATTATAAGTACGAAGTAATGTTTGTTTAGAAATGCCAGAAAGATGAAGAAACTAGATACTCCCTATCAGAACAAAATGCGAACGAGAATTAGTGGAGTCAAATAGAGGCTGATAATATGCATTATTTTGGAATAATGACGGGAAGCTTCAATTTTCTTAAAACCCTTTGATAATACTTTTACATAGCTTAAAATAAAAAAGGTATAAACATATAATCGTGAGGAAATTGTTTATTAATTATTTAAATAAAAAGAAACTTTTTTTTAAGAAAATTATTTAAGTTGAAAAATTTTAAAACAATTTAGGTCAAATTGTCATATAAGGGTGTTTTCGAGGTCGCTGAAACAGATTATGATGTCAAAAAAAGGTAGGTAATTCAAAATGGTTGATCCAATATGGCCGACTTCCATTAAGCAATAAAATAATTCAAAACACTATTATATTATAACACAATTTAAATATTCACAAAAAAACTTAAAAAGAAGCTGAGAAAACGTGATATTATACATAACATTACAAGATGATCTGTGAAAAAGTGCCCAAACTACTTTTACAATACCCTGCGGACACACACAGCGCAGCGTGCGGGGCAGGTGATGCGTACTGCTTGCCGCGGCGAAGATGTTTTACTTTCAATCTCTTTCTATTATTCAAGCATTATAATTTGACTCATGGCCCTGTACCACGTGAATATTTTTAATATGTTTTCAACATTTTAAACACGATAAATATTGTAAAAACAATCAACATTGAATCGATTTACCGAAAAACTTGATTTTTTCAATATCTCGTGAAAATTATAGGTTTACATATATTCCAAAAATTTTTCATCATCAGATTTACTTATTTTGATGTCCTAATATAAACGTATGCTTCATAGGTAGGCTAAATAAATTTTTTATAAAAGTTATTAACATTTATTTTACCCATAATTTCAAGAATTTTAGAACAAAATTTTTTTTTAAATTTTAGTAAAAAACCGCTGCCCAAGGAATCACTACTTCCACATCCAGATTTTTTATCGAAGTCACTCACAACGAAAAAATTTTGTATGTGGAAATAATTGTTCATGGAACTTTAATAATATAATATTTGAAATCCTCTACCCCAAAAACCCATAAAACGATACCCCACATCGGTAGCGGGGTGGGGGTGGTTATAGGGGATGGTAGTGGGGGTGGATGAAGTAAAAAAATATTTTGAGGTTTCTAGTTCTTGTAGACACACTAAATCACAATTTTTTTCATCCCCTTTAATAATGGGGTGGGAGTGGTAATGGGGGTGGCTAATGCCAAAATTTTTTTTGAGACCTTAGCTTCTCTTGTATATATTAAATACCAATTTTATGGACTCTTACCTGCTTGATTTACCTATTTACCCCAACTTTACCCCAATTTACCCCCAACCCTTCGGCGGAACAAGATAAAAATATAATCTAGTTCTAGATCTCGTTAAACTACATATGTGTACCAAATTTCAAGTCAATATCTCAAACGGTTCCAGAGTAAACGTGCGCACAAAAAAAGTTACAGACAGACCGACAGACAGAAATTTTTTTTCGCTCAAATTTAAAATCTTGACGTTTCGTGACATTCTAAGCCTATTTGAACAATAAAAATTTTTAAAAATTTTTTGTCGTTACTATACTTCCACTGGATGTGGAAGTAAAAGAAGGGTTAATTTAATTTTTAAGGTAAATCCCCTTGAAGCACCTTAAAGTACACATTTCAAACTTTAAAAATCGCACCTACAGAGAACTAGTAACGCGATTTAAACCAGAGAAATAGGTGGTTAAGGTTAGTTATTGCATATATCAAATTTTATCATTTTCTAAAAATTTTGAAAATATGATCATACTTTAAAAAAATATCCAAAATGTAAAATCTTTGCACTCCTGTCTGCTGCAGGCAAACTTAAGAACTGATTAAAAATTAAAAACATGTGCCCACATGGGCCTAAAAGTAATTAAAATACACTCTAAATAACTAAAAACTCACTAGGCAACTGCACTTTTGGTAAATTTTGATTGTTGATACGGGAAAACGGAGTTAAACGAAAAAACCCGTTCGAATAAATGACAGACAACCTCGTGGTCCGACCGCCGCCGTCGAGGAAGGTAGAGTAGGTTAAAAGTTATATGATTTAAAAAGTTTAAATTTATAGGATATTATCGGCCTAGAGGCGATTTGGAAAGACAAAAAGGGGACAAAAAGAACAAAAAGGATAAAGGAACAAAATTGTACAAACATAAAAAAGAGGGGAAAGGGATTAAAGATGTAAAGTTGGTGAAAGATAAAGGGTAGGGTAGGGATAGGTTATGGTAGAGGGAAGGTGTGGCTAGGGAGGTTGCCGGAAGATAGGCGACGCCTGGTATGGTAGGGTGTGTCTTATATCGAAAAATATTGCGTTATGCTGTCTGATTCCGGTAATGTTGCGGGTTAGCGGACTACCGTCCAGTTTCAACTGACAGAATTTTTGCGATGTTTCTTGGACGTAGTCCGCTAGTGCGGTTATGTCGTGGCAACGTGCATAGGGATCTCTAGGGGAGGTGTACCTACCAGAGTCTGAAAGAGGCGCATAAATTTGTGTTTTAATAGTCTCAACTTCCGCATTGTCGTGGCCGGGATGCTGCACCACACGGGCACCGCGTATGTGATGGCCGGCCTGATTACCATCGTGTACAACAACTTTTTATTAGTCCTGTTGAGTCCGCTACCCCGCCAGAAGCGGATACAGACTCCTGGACATGGAATAGACCTTGCGTATCGTTTCGTTAATGTATGTATTAAACGTCAGTCTTTTGTTTAGGTTCACCCCCAAATACTTCACGCACCGCTTAATTGGAATTTCTCTACCTCCGATCGAAAGTGGCGTTAGAATCGGGTTTTCTGTGAAGCGGCGTGTGAAGAGAATAGATTCCGACTTCTCGGCTTTGATCCAAATTTTTCACTTGTCGTAATACGCCGTGGAACGGGCCATGTGCGCTTTCGGCAACATATCAGCCGCCTGTGCGTTATGTGAATGCACGTACATGGCTGTATCGTCGGCGTACTTGGCAAGGTTTGAATTCGGGAACTCTGGAAAGTCGTAGATGTACAAGTTGTAAAACTTTGGAGACAGGCACGACCCCTGGGGGACGCTCGCACGAATGTCCCGCCAAGTTGATAGTTTATTATTCACCCTGACCTGTAACGATCTACCAGACAGGAAGGAGTGAATAAGTTTCGTGATGTGCGTTGGGAAGTCCAATGAGTTTAGTTTGTAGAGTAACCCCCGATATCGAAGGCTTTCTCAATATCGAGAAGCACCATGACGGTGCTCTTCCCGAGGTTGTATTGCATCTTGACGTCATTCACGATCCTGACGACCTGCTGCACGGTGCTCCTGCCCCGCCCGAAGCTGAACTGGCACTCGTCATCGATGTGAAGTTCATCTTGAGCAGCTTCTAATGTGATCAGGATGACCTTCTCCACCAACTTGGAGATCGCCGACAGCAACGAGATCGGTCGATAACTACAAGACGCCTTAACTCACTCGGCCACTAACTTTTCTAAGAGTACATACTTAAAGACTTTATAGTTGAAACAAGCAACGGGGAGATTCTGCTTTTTAATGCATTTTATAATCTAATTTTATTATTAAAAGAACTCGATACCTGCACAAATAAACTGCTTAATCTTTGCACACTCTGTCGAATACAAATTATTTTGGATTGTTAAAAAACTTTATCCTCGAATAAAAACGCCAATACTTATCCCTCACGACACGGTTTATTTTTTTTAAACTTTACACTCTGCTTACGATAACAAAATGCCATTAGCGAGTTTTAAAGTTTGTAATCCGATAAAATATAAATAAATTTAACGCCGAAAAAAGACGACAATATGGCGTGATGTGTAGCATGTCATTTTATTGTCATTTATAAGACGTGTCATTATGTCGTCGATTTTTAGTGTACTGACGTCTTCTTGACCAGAATCACCAGGTTTTGACGTCATTATAACGTACCCTCTCTACCTGGGTATTGTCATGTTTTTCACACAGTCCTGTCAAAAACAGAAATGACCCCTTCTATTTGTATTTTTTTAAGTAGGCTAGCCTATTTAGTTTCATAGCAACCGAATTATTTAACGACTAAACATCAGTTTTGAAGTCTTCAAACCACATCACTTTTAAAGAAATTTATTTAAAAAAGTTGAGTCGTAGAAAAAGTAGTATTGTAAACACGTTTGAAAATATCTTTTTCTACAACTGTCAAAAAAAGGCTATGTTTGCGTATTAATGTCAGTGTCCAAAATGAGACATTTTTTCATTGACATTATTTTTTTGCGTTACCATGACACCGTGCGCAAAATATTTTGTGCATTAGGGTGCAAAATATTTTGCACATCAGATCCCTATTATTGACTATTTTTTATAATTTTTAATGTATACACGAGAATTAAACAAACATCTAGTTCAAAAATATTTATTGTTTTATCAAATAAATCAACTGAAAGTAGAATTTTTTAAATTATTTTATTTTAAAAACAGTATGATTTTTTTAACTAATGGTTTTAGTTCAAATGAAAGTTGTAGAAAAAATATTGTTTGCATCTAGGGTGCAAAATTCTTTGGTCATCTCGAACGTTCTCGATCGAAGTAGTATTTTGCACTCTAGATACAAAAATAACTATTTCACACTCATTCGAATTGTGAAACTCGCCTTCCACCATACTGTCTCACTCGTGTGAAAAGATTCGTTTTCGAAACTCGTGTTTAAAATACTATTGTATCATGTGGCAAATCCTATGTAATTTAAAATCCCGATATCACCGCGTGACGTCATTGCGCCAACCGGACCGAATTTGGCGCACTGTCAATCTTATCTTTTAATTCTTTGTGTCATGATAATGCAGCCACAAAAATCAAAAAGGAAGCCATTTGACTCCAGTTGCGTTTTAATGACCAAGATATGATTCCCCATTTTCGTCACCGCAGTACGTCTTCAGAACGTAATAATTCAGTTTTAACAATCGCCACTATAACCAAATAGCCATCATTTTTAGTTACTGAAACATGATGACGACCAAAACACAACTACTTGTGCCAGTAGCGCAGCCAGAAAAATCATCTGGGGGGGGCAAATAATAAATAAATACCAATATCGCGAATTCATTTAATGTATCTTTATTAAATAGATGTGTATAGATTTTTCTACTAGATAATTTTGGCATTAATTACAATATATTTATTTCAAGTGATAATTTGGATGCTGCTTTATACTGATAGAGATTATGCTTCTTTATTTTTTGGTTAATGGAAGACGGCTGGGGGGGGGGGGGGCTCGAGCCCCATGCCCCCCCTGGCTGCGCGCCTAACTTGTGCTACTTGGATATGCTAATATAAATTATAAATTTTTGTCCAAAAAATAAAAATAAAATTTCTGGATAGGGCCACCCTTATCACCCAATTTCATAAAAATCGGTCAAGCCGTTTCGGAGGAGTTCGATAACAAACACTGTGACACGAGATTTTTATATATTAGATTGATTGTGATATCAGAAAAAATAAATACACGCAGATAAACCAACTCACATTAAAATTGCATTTATTAGTAAAAAAATAATATTGATTGTGATTTCAGAAAAAATAGTATGTGTACTTCGGTGTGATAGCACATTCCCGGACTTCGATACTTGTTAGCCTCGGCTAGCGCCTCTGCCAACAATTTGCATCGTCGTCCGGGAATGTATTGCTTTCACACCTAAATGCACAATATACTATTCCCGGCCAAGGACGGGAAAGTAACATTCCCGTGCGGTTTTTAATGTATATTTTAGACAGTAAATAAATACACGCAGATAAACCAACTCACATTAAAATTGCATTTATTAGTAAAAAAATAATATTGATTGTGATTTCAGAAAAAATAGTATGTGTACTTCGGTGTGAAAGCACATTCCCGGACTTCGATACTTGTTAGCCTCGGCTAGCGCCTCTGCCAACAATTTGCATCGTCGTCCGGGAATGTATTGCTTTCACACCTAAATACACAATATACTATTCCCGGCCAAGGACGGGAAAGTAACATTCCCGTGCGGTTTTTTATGTATATTTTAGACAGTAAATAAATACACGCAGACAAACCAACTCACATTAACCCAGGCAGCAAGGTGCCGTCATTATGACGTCGTTTTTTCGGCATTAATTACGTCAATTTCACCTTCAGCATGACGTAAAAATGACGTGAAAAAGACGGCACAATGTCACAGCCCAATGACGTCATATACAGCGTGTCGCACTTTTCATGGAGCCACCCTCATATCTCGCTCATCTGATATCCGAATATTTTGAAATTTTGGTGGTGAATATATATCTATAAGATGAGTCTTTAGACGTAACCATATTTGATTTTAGTCAGAGGCGTTCGATTCTACAATGGAAAAAGGAGGTCGATTTTCGAAAAAATATATTAGCGATTTTTTCAGCAAAAAACTAGCGAGATATTCTTAAGCAGCACCTTTAGAAACCCCTTTGTACAAGATTACATCATAGTGGGTTCAAAAGTGTTTGAGATAGGGGCCGCCAAAAAAACAATTTTTTCAACTAAAAATAATTTTTACCTGTAAAACGGATTCTCAAAATGAAAAATGTATTCTTAATTTTTTGTTCAGAATAATGTATTGTGCTAGTCTGAATTGATTTTACAATAAAATAATTATTTATTTAATAAGGCAAGAATTCTAATTCGTATACATGCTTAACATTTTTATAATGAATAATCTTCAAAAAAGACCTAAGTAAGCCATGAAATCAAAAGTTATTGCGAGTGTCAATTGGTTTTATTTATTTATTTATTTATTTTAGTTTCATTTATTTTATTTTTTAATTTTTGCCTTATTTAAATAAATAATTATTTTGTTGTAAAATAAATTCAAACTAGTACAATACATTATTCTGAACAAAAAATGAAGAATAATTTTTTTTCGGTTGAGAGTCCCTTTTGCAGATAAAAATTATTTTTAGTTAAAAAAAAATGCTTTTCTTTGGCCCCTATCTCAAACACCTGTGATCCCACTACGTTGTAATCTTGTACAAATGGGTTTCTAAAGGTGCTGATTAAGAATATTTTACTACTATTTTACTACTATTTTTTCTAAAAAAATCGCTAATACTTTTTTTTTGAAAATAGGCCCCTTTTCTACATCCTAGAATCGGACGCCTCTGACTAAAATCAAATGCGGTTACGTCTAAAGACTCATTTTATAGGTATATATTCACCACCAAAATTTCAAAAAATTCGGATATCAGATAAGCTAGATATGGGGGGGTGGCTCCATGAAAAGTGCGACATGCTGTATATGACGCCAATATGACGTATTATTAATCAGTGAATTTTGCGATAAGGGATGTAAACCTCTCATTATAATATTTTTCCACAATTATTAATAAAGTTTTTGACGAAAAAAAAACCGGAATATGCAGGGATCGAACCGCGGACCTTTTGCCTCGCAGCCTAACACTTAACTCACTGAAAAATTGAACATCTTTATTTAAATATGTTTAAAAGCTGTATACCTAGTTAGAAATAGTAAAACAAAATTATTATTACTATGTGGCAAAAATTGAACTAGTCACTAAATACTTCTATTTATTTTTATTTTACAATGATTTATTTCACGTCATTTTAATGACGTCAAAATAATGACCTAAGAGAAACGTGTATTTGACGTCTTCATGATGACGTCAGAAGTACGTATTAAATATCACGTCTCTGGTACGTCATTTATTAATGACGTCAAAATAATGACCTAAAAGAAACGTGTATTTGACGTCTTCATGATGACGTCAGAAGTACGTTATAAATATCACGTCTCTGGTACGTCATTTATTGGGACAATGACGTCGGCGACGAAAAATCACCTTTAAAAGACGTCATAATGACGTCACCTTGCTACCTGGGAAAATTGCATTTATTAGTAAAAAAATAATATTGATTGTGATTTCAGAAAAAATAGTATGTGTACTTCGGTGTGAAAGCACATTCCTAGACTTCGATGCTTGTTGGCCTCGGCTTTCATCGTCGTCGGGGAATGTATTGCTTTCACACCTAAATACACAATATACTATTGACTGCAGGTTAAAGTAGGTAACAAGCTGTATAACTGAATTTACTGATTGACTCTGACTGGAAAAATATACCTTTAGGTTCTGTATTAAAATAAAAAATGTCGGCGTCGCAGGCGTCGAGTGAAAAATCAGGTCCTTTTGATAGGTAACTATTCTTTATCGCCTTGCTCTTCGACCTTTTTTTACAAAACGATTTGAAAAGAAAATGAGGTGCCAGAATTCAACTTTGCCTAGGCTGAAAATAGTCATTGGACCGGCCCTGACAACACCACATCACTGTTTTTAATATTCAACAGAACAGCGTCGTTTCTAGTCAGTTTTATTGGAAACTCATATTATTTACAAATAAGCAAACGGATTAGCACACATATGTAAACAATAGGTGACAACTGAAAGCTAAAAGTACGAAAGTAGTGACCTTCAAGGATATAGAGGAAAATAGAGATCGTTAAATGGCTGTTTGTTTGTTCGGCCCACAACTGTAAACAAGAAATTATTAATCCCCAATTCTCTTGACTAGTACTAAATAATGTGTATGATTCACGTACAAGTAGCGACGCAGCGACGTAATGGAAGACTAAACGCAGTTTTGAAAATTAGTGGGAGTGCAGATCAGCAGTCCAGTTTATATGGAGGTCAGTGAGTCTAAAGTATAGAGGGGCAAATTTCCCGTAAACGTACAGTTTGTTTGGTCATACAATAAAAGCTTGAGGGGCGCAGTGGGGGTGATTTTGTTAGCACTAGTTGCAGTGGAGTACTCCTTTGAGGGATACAATTATTGAATGAATATTATATTTTATTGCTGTTTTATTACTAGTTGAGCTCAAATCTATTAGTCAAATTACTGTAGAAGTAGTAATAAATTAAATTATATATAAAAAACGGAGTAAATGCTGTTCTATACATTTTTAAAATATTCACAAATTCCATAACGTTAAGTTAAAGTGACGCCCATGGTGAACTACTTGCCAAGGTCGAATTTTGATTTTGACTTTTGAGGTTAAGTACAATTGTTTGTCTCATCCTTCGACCAGTTTCATCTTTCATCTAAAATTTGGGTATTTGTTTGTTGACAGTAATTTATGGTACTCTTTTTTATAAAAATTGACTATAAAATTTGTGTTATTATTGTTTACTACTTTTTAACAAAATATGCCGGCCTGTTTTGTAAAAGGTTGCCACAGTTCCGACAGAAAAAAGAAGCAAGGTGTAAAGGCGAGTTTATAAAAAAAGTCCCAGTCCTAACTTAGCCTGTCTTAGTCTTAATTTTTCCCTAAAATATATCTGATATTTTAAGACGGGTTTATAAAAACTGGCCTTTATCTAAAATAGATACGCGAACTTTTCACGCCAATTGGAATTGATTTCTGATCTATTCAGTGGTATTAGCCCCTAGGAAAAATTAATCTAAAAATTTTAGGTTAAGTTAGGACTAAGACAGGATTGCGACTTTTATAAACGGCATACGGGTAACCTGTACATTTAACTTTTTAGGGAAAAAATTAAGACTAAGATAGGCTAAGTTAGGACTGGGACTTTTTTTATAAACTCGCCTTTACATTTCATAAGTAAGCTAAAATAACTTGTAGTTCTTGATATTTTTCATTTAAAAATTTTCATAGGTTTTCAAAATTATTACAATCGGAATGGTTATCTGCTGCAGGACGAGATCCAAACTTATTTATAGTACATCAAAAGATATGTTCAGAGCATTTTAACATAGGTGATTTTGAACAAAATGGAAACACCCGAAGAGTCAGGAATAATGTAATCCCCACGAAAAATCTTCCAAAACAATCTCCAGCAGAAGAGATAATTATCAATCCTGGAACATCTTCAAGAGAATCTAAACAACCAACTTTGGTTTTGGATCCATCAGCATCAAGTTCTAAATCCATGAAAATGGAAGGAGAAATGCAACTAGACCTAATGGACATGTTTTCTGGTGAAACCAAAAAGGCTTCTAATATAAATAATGTACTTGTTGAAGAAATGCCATCAAGTCCACTGTTTATAATGATATCAAGTAGCTCTAATGCAGAAGTCAAACATGAGTAAGTTTTAAGAGAACCTCAATTTTTTTTTTTAATTTATATTTTATTAAGGAGAAATCGAAATATTTTTAGGTATATATACTTAATGTATATTTTATAATGAAATAAGAAGATAGTTTTTTGTTTAACTCGCTCTAAAATTAAAAAACGGAACAATTAACGGTCTCAAATTTTTACCGTGTTATAACATATTATTTTTTTAACAAAGTATGCTAAATGAAGGCCAAATTTTAACAAGGATGGAAAATATGATTATTTTTTCTTTGAGACTATGTCGATGAAGTATAAGAATTTACAGGGGAAACTATAGCAAGCGGAAACCTTTTTTTTTTCTTTTGAAATATAGAAACCAAGTATATTGAGAAGAAATAAAGATGGAGATGAAGGCAATTTTCTGAGAAAATCACATGAGACACAAATTGCCCCTCGTGAATGAAATGACATAGAGAATGATGTACGTTGATAACAACTTATAGGCAGCAACACTGTACCAGGCTCGGACTGGAACCCATTTTGCTACCGGGTATCTTTGACCGGCCCCAGCCTCAGCCCATTTTCCACAGCAGCACGATACAAAAGATTTCTATTTTATATTAATTAAACTGCTTAAAAATACCTTTTTTTTTACGGGTCCTCCGGGCATTTACCAGTTGCCTGCCTGTACTGTCCGGGTCCGCTGTATTCATATAATAATAATAATAATAATAATAATAATAAATGTCTTTATTTCCCAAAATAAGTAAATTTTAACATATATAATTACAATACAATAATGGGAAACAAGGGGAAGTTCACTACAATAGTGCTCTGCCACTTAACCCTTGTGATAAAACAAAAAATATACACAACCAGTAGGAATAAGATTAAAAATTAAAATACACAAAAAATACACATATACATATACACACTTATATGATATTAAAAACAAATACATAATAGAGAATTAAAAACAATACTGTACACTGCCAACAGTATATATAAACTTATATCATATAACTAGACAACGTTCTGTTTATCAAAAAATAATTTATTTATACATTTTTTGAACTTAAAGCTACTAAATTTTTTAAAAGTTGCGGGGATAGAGTTATATAACTTATATACGGTAAATTTAAAACTTCGTTCAAAACATGAAGTTTTGTGGGGAGGTGGTGTTAATAGCCCCCTACTTCTGATATTAATGTTATGAACATCACTGCGAAATGATATCTTATTAAACAAATATGGAGGTATTTTTGTCAAAATAATTTTGTGATATAAGCATAAGGCGTATACTTGGAACCGATTTTTCATATTGAGCCATTTTAATTCCCTTAGTTTATATGACACATGATCATACTTTCTGATTCCGTATATGAAACGTATACAGGAGTTCTGAACCCGCTGTATTCTATTTGAAAAATCATGATCTAAGCAAGGAGCATAGACTGGGGCACAGTAGGTAAACTGGGACAAAACCAGTGTTTCACATAACATTTTTTTTGTTACTTTGTTTAAGTCGTGCCTATGAGGATACAATAATCGAAGTGCAGCATATGCCCTCTGAATATTTTTGGTAGCATGCTCTCGAAACCTGAGAGACCTATCCAGTACTAAACCGAGATTTTTTGCACTATCGGATATATTAATTTGTATACAATTAATTGATATGTTTAGTACCTGCCGAAGATTGACATAGTCTGTTTTTTTGCCAAACAAAAGTAGAGCAGATTTCGACGGATTTAATATTAAGGAATGTTTCGATGACACACTAGATAGCCTGTTTAGATCATTATTAATGGCTGTGACTGCATTACCATATTCTAATGGATTAAAATAGTGGAGAACTTGTGTGTCATCGGCATACATATGAATTGAGCTCTGCTCCATAGCTTTAGGGAACCGACTAGTATAGACTGAAAATAATAATGGCCCTAGTATAGAACCTTGCGGAACACCCTTTGTTAAATGCCTCACATCAGACATAGTTCCTTTCAGCTTAACTCTTTGTGTACGACCCTCTAGGTAAGACCTAAATAGCTGAATACCTTCATTGACACCGCAAGACTCTAAAATAGCTAATAAAATATTGTGATTTATAGTGTCGAAGGCTTTACTGTAATCCAGTAATACCAGGGCCGTACTATTTCCACGATCGTAGGCTTGAATAATATCATCAGTAACATGAAGCAAGGCTGTAGAACAGCTATACCCTGCCCGAAATCCCGACTGTACAGATGGCAGAATGTTATTGGAGTTCAAGTACTCTCGAAATTGCATTTCTATAATTTTTTCTGTTAACTTTGAGAGCCCTGGGAGAATACTGATTGGTCTAAGATCTGAATATGTTAACACCTCACTTTTTTTAGGAATCGGCGTCACCAAGGCATTTTTCCAACATGTTGGAAATTTGTGCTCGAGAAGAATACTATTGATGATATGTACTAAAAATTTTAGGATCCAAGGGCAGCATAACTTTATTAAATTTATACCTATATTATCAGACCCAGGAGGGGTATTTTTTAGTTTGTTAAGAGCTTTTGATACAATATCCTCGGTAACAAGGTCAAAGCTAAAACTAGTGTGACAAATTTTATTTTGCTGGTAGTAGTTTACGGTATTAAAAACATTATGGTTTAAATCATTTGGAACACTATCTATTAAGTGATTATTAATGGAATCCGGATTTTGTAAATTGGCAGGAATGAGTGATTTTGTATTGTTATTGATATTTAGAGTTTTAAATTCTTTCCAAAGTGTTTTTGAATTTTTATTTTTTGATATGTGATTAAAATAAGCTCTTTTTTCATTGGTTATTGCATGATTTGTATAATTTCTTAATTCCTTATAGTATTCCCAATGTACCTGAGATCCAGTTTTTTTAAATTTAGCTTTGGCCTTGTCTCTTTGAGACATTAGAAGTCGAATATTATCTGTTAACCACGGAGCCCTATTCTTGGTTAATCTAACAGTTTTTAATGGTAGATGTGTATCAAACAGTGCAAGCAAATATCGGTTAAAAAGGTCCATCTTTAGGTCAATATCATGAACTAGGAATATATCCCCTAAGGGTAAATTTTGTAAATCAATATAAATGATATAATGATTAATTTTTTATATGATATACTAATTTGTTTAATTATTTTTTTAAATTATTATTAATTGCTCCAGTCAAATACTTTGGGGAAATTAAAGGGAAATAACCGATAAAATTATGAAATTGGGCAAAGATGTTCATTAAGGAGTACTGTTAAACATACTAAATGTCTTAAATTATGTTGCGCTCGAGGTGTCATGGTGCTCTGATTAAGTTTTTTGCTTATATCTTGCTAACCTTTAAGGATACCCGAATTAAGTATGTTTAATATAAAAAATAAAGCTTATAAAATTCTCCGCAAAAAATGTAATACTTATGCAATTTTTCCATATCCTTTGTTATACTTTTCGGAAATTGGAAGACGGACTTGATTGGCACATTTCTAAAAAAGTAAAAATCATTTGTAGAGAAAAAAATTCATATCATTGTGTTAAGCATATAATTTTGAACAACTTTCAAAATGATCATCTGCCTGTCAGTCTGTCCATCTATCCACCTATCTTTCCATCCGTTATGTTTCTATAAGCACTATAATTTAAAGAAGGAAAAGTCCAGTTTTATTGAAATTTTACCAGTAAATTAATATTATATAGAGTAAGAACCATAGAGTTGTTGATTTTTGATAAGATTTTATAAAAACAAAAATACTGCATAGTATACCAACGAACGCTTCGGCAATTAAGATGGTATCATCGGGAGATGAAAATGACAAGTACAGTACACCTAAAATGTATAGAATCTTATTAAATGTTACAGCACTCTTCTCATGCATTTTGTCTCAAAATGTTTTATAACCTTTTTTACTGATCGATTTTTTTCAAAAACTTAGTGCCCTTTCAATAAAATTGTGCTTTTCTCCCTTAAGTTATTGTGCTTACAAGAAGCATGACGATCGGATACACAGAGGAACAGAAACATGGAGAACGGAGATTTTGAAAACGCAATAACAAACTAAAGCCAGCAGCGCACATTCTATGTACTTGCCCTGCTGCAAAAAGAACCAGGTTCTTACTATTTGGCAAAGGGCAACTGCTGCCGAAGGACCTGGACAATCTCTCACCCAATAAGGTAGTCGGTTTTATTAAAAAGCTGAACCTGTTGGGTGAAATATAATTAGAAATGGGCCACAATAGACCAGATGGTAGCAGCGGAGGGTCTGTATATTAGCCCACTCACATATCAACCTAACCTAACCTAACACCTACGATATTTGTTCCTCTACGAGCAATATTTTTGATTTAAAAAAATATAATATACTTTTCGTTTTCGTATTTCCGAAGAGAAAACAATAGGTATGGGAAAAATGCATTTTTTGTAGAGAATTTTATAAGCTTTATTTTTTATATAAAACATAATTCCGACATCGCTAATGGTTAGTGAGTTCAACAAGTTTCAAAATGTAATCAAATATTTCCGTCGATCATCGAAATTTGATCCTGTTTGACTGGGGTATTTGTAATTTTCTAATAACTTCAATGTTCAACACTGCCACTCCTTCACCTAACTCTTTTATTACAAAATATTAACCACAAATTAAAAAAATAATATGACCAATGAATTAAAATTATGCGCATAGCACTTATGGATAAAACAACTTGCCAGGTGTGGTTTTACCAGTGATTGACTTGCTCTATTGTCAACCTGTATATTTTATAGTTCTAGGACCAATATTCGTTTAATATATTAATAATAATAATAATAATAATATCATTTAGTCATAATTACACCGTAGTGCTTAGACACTTCTCGTAATACAAAGTGGAATTATATAAACCTCTAATTTAAAAATCAAACAGCATAAAAATAACATTTTCACAATATATATATACATATACACACATAAATGCATGTATAAAATAATTTTTTGAACAGAAATATAATTAGTAATCATTTAAAAATTAAATATATAAGCGTTAAAAGTATATGAGAATAAAATCATAAGATAAGATAATAAAGGTACTTATTGTCTTTTTTTTTTCAGGACTAGAAACATCATATTGGACTTTCCAGAATCTAAAGAAAATATTAAAACAAATCTTAACACAGAAGAATCCGATACAAGATGTCAGTCTCCAGAATGGAGCAGCGAAATTATTTCAGGATTATCATCTGCATTTCATACTTATAGGTACCTACCTACCTATCCCAGATTTGTTATATACTTGGTGTCCCAGAATCACGTTAACAGGCGATATCTCCGTTATTTGAAAAGATAAAAATATAAATAAAAAAATCTGCAAAAGGCATGAAAGACTGTATGATAACACACAATTTTTGATATGTTGTAGTTCAACTGATTCTGAACAATGTTCCTTTGGGAAAACTTCAAATTATGGACAGTTTCTCCGATAGATGGCTCCGAAGACTGGACCTACCCCGCGATACTATACCACGATTTCTCAAAACTGCCACAGTTATTGAAATAATAATTGCTGGAAATGAATAACCAGATTATTTACCATTATTTGGACTTAGATTGATGTGCCTGAACTTCCAGTTTTGTCGGAAGTGACGTCAAATCACGTTTTTTCTAATGCACAGCGCCCGTTTACTTCAATTTAATAATCATATATATAATTAGCTTTATAAAAATTCACTATCTTAGTAAATAAGTAAGTAAGTGTATTAGCTGATCGAATATTGATGCTAGCTTAATACCGGGTACATCATAATCTTGGTACAAAACAGAATTGATTTTATTTTTCAAGATATAAAATTGCAGTTGTGTCTAGTCAATGAAAACTAATTATTTGTGAGACCTTTAAGTAGAATAGTCAGTTTTTGTTTATTTATAATACATTAAACCTTATTATTTTTAGCAAAAAATTGCATAGCTGATTATTTGCATTATTTTAATCATTCCTTAATAGAAATCAAACTAAAAAAACTTTATTTCAATTTAATTAGCAAAGAACAACATTCCTCCCCCATCACGCATTGGAGCCAGCCACACATGCACAGTGCGAGGCGCAATGAAAGGCTGGATGAAACAAGGGCAAATTATATTAAAAACAGTTAAAAAATGAACTAGATACACATATGTATATGCGTTGCGATTGCTTTTCTAAGTTTCAAAGTAAGTTATTATAAAACCTAACATGCCGCACGTAGGATTTATTTTCTGTATGGATAAGGTTTAATTAATTTGAAATAAAATTTGTTTGGTTTGATTTCTATTAATGAATGATTAAAATAAGTAAATATTTAAAAAAATGAAAATAATCAGATATGCAATTTTTGCTAAAAATAATAAAACTTAATGGATTATAAATAAACAAACACTGCCTATTTTACTTAAAGGTCTCACAAATAATTAGTTTTCATTGACTAGACACAACTGCAATTTTATATCTCGAAAAATAAAATCAACTTTGTTTTGTACCAAGATTATGATGTACCCGGTATCAAGCTAGCATTAATATCCGATCAGTCAATGCACGTACTTACTTATTTACTAAGATAGTGAATTTTAATAAAGCTACTTATATATATGATTATTAAATTGAAGTAAAAAGGGTGTTGTGCAGTAGAAAAAACGTGATTTGACGTCACTTCCGGCAAAACCGGAAGTTCAGGCACATCAATCTAAGACCTAATAATGGTAAATAGTCTGGTTATTCATTTCCATCAGTTATCATTTCAATACCTGAGGTAGTTTTGAGAAATTGTGGTATTGTATTGAGGGGTAGGTCCAGTCTTCGGAGCCATCTATTGGAGAAATCCAATAATTTGAAGTTTTGCCAAAGGAATTTATTGTTCAAAATCAGTTGAACTACAACATATCAAAAATTCATCAATTTACTTACAAAACGTGCGGTGTCCTTTTTTCATTTTTGTTGAAAATTTTATTTAACAAAGTTTTTTCAATTATGAGGAAAAACTTAAATAGGTTTAGTTGCAAAATTAGGCAGTCCAAACCACGTGACATCCAACATGGCGTGTGTGGGCCTCGAGGGCAAACATTAATTTTCATTTGTTAAACGTTTGTGTTTTTCTGTTGGCTTGGCTACGTTTCCGGAATTTAGTAAAAATAAACCCGTGTTTGCTAATTGTTTGCCCACAACGCCATATTTTGACAGGTCGTTGGATTCCCTAGTAAGGAAATAACAATTTTCAAAAAGAAAATAACATTTTATTCAACTAAGTTGAAAACTATCCGCATGTATAGACATACTTGTACATACTTCTCTAATATTTTTCTAAATTCTACATGGACAGATGAGATCACGTCTTCATTTATGCCTGCAACAACATTTACAATTTTTTGCTTTAAAAAATCTACGTCGTCTTCGAAATTGTCTCATCTGGCAAATAGGCTGGCCATGCTATTGGTCCATAGCTGCCAATCCACCTGTCGTGGAAGTGATTGTCTAACCATTCTCTAACTAGAAATATACTGGGCATCCATCTTGCTGAATTTTTTTTTTCAAAATTTTAAATTTATTTTTTCAAATAATGGAGATATTTACGTAATTGGGACACCTGGTATAAGTAATTTCAATTAATGTTTGTTTAATATGTCAATAAAAATGTATTTATTTTTTAGCTTTAACCCAGATCGTTACCTAATACAAATAAAGAAGGCAAAGCAAAGAGGTGATTACTTCATGCAAAAATATCAAAATGCTCTAAAGACTAGCCTTAGAAGAAAAAAGAAAATCTTCATTTTGAAACGAGTTTTACAGGAACTTCAGAAAAAACACCCATTTCTCGACTGATTGCTCAACAGATTGCCTAAATTCTAAGAGATATAAAAAGTTTAACAATGACATTTCAATTTTTCAGTAATTTTTTTTCTTGGCATTTGGCCACAAGTCATACAGCCAACCGCTGGCTGCCCTAAAATCATTAATTCCAATTAACCTATGTCGAAAAAGAAAAAAATATTGAAGATAAGCAAAAGAAAGAAAACAGGGACACACTTCTAGTCCTGGAGTCCATCAGGACATTTATTTTTTAATATCACACAAAATTAGAGCACCACTATGCAACAAAGGATATGAATTTTTCAGTAATAGAGTTAGGAATACACTAGTGGCCGCTAGAAATCTTGGGTCGATCCCTATATAATAAGATAGAGTAAAATATAAATAGCAAAATAATGTGCGTGAAAGAAAACGATTTATTAACACTGATGCCAGGCATTTCAACATGTTAAGAGTTCTGCCCTCTATCCCCTCTTATTGTCCCTCCTACAGTTTGAGACATTTATGATGAAAACAGAAGTTTCCGAAAAATTGATTACTTAGTACAATTCAAGATGAGGTGGGGTGTACTACTCTGTCAAGAATGATGTTACGCATTTTTTAATGCTCAAATAACTAAACATACTATTTTATTTTTGCATATTTTTTAGCCATGTGGCATGAAAATTAAACTAGTAGGTATTCCGTACATAAATAACATAAATCTGATAATAAATAACGTGAAAATTCTTTAAATAAATACGTAATATAAGTATTTTTCAAATAAATAAAAGAATACCATGAAAAATTAAAATGGGGATGTCTAGGCGAATCCATCGCAGTGATGGGATAAAGAAAATGAGAAATCAGATGAAATCCAATTATTGATTAATACCGCTTTATTTGTAATTGGCTTTTTGTTAAAATAACTTAATTAAGAGTGGTTCATAGAAACATCATGATTTGTTCAATTTATTTAGATTTATACTGTGTATTTCAACATGGCGTAAAATAATTTACGTTACCCCAATCTTCTCCAATGTCAAATATCTGCATACTTTGCCGGCAACAGGTCAGAAGCCCCTCTACATGTGCACGCCTTCCGCTCGTCCCGTCTAAATTGAACAAGCAGGTTAATATGGGCGTGCTGTTTTTTATCCATAGTTCATCCATGTGGTCAAAACATATTCTTTGTCTAATTATGAATAAATGACAGAAACAGAATGAGTTGACGCAAATGTATCAAAGAAAATTCAGTTTAAGAGGAAGGATTATTTAGACGACGAAAAGTAGCTAAAGAGAATAGTGGCAACAGCGTAGGTTAAATCTGTTTCTTTTCAGCATATTATTTGTCTATTTCTCTTCTCTTCTACCTAACATTTGCATCGACTCAATATGTTACAATGCCACTACTGTATATAAGAAACATTTTTGATTCAATGAAATTTGGTTTTAACACCTCTCCGTTATAACTCTTTGACTACACAAAGTCTATGCCTGGATGTTTAGCTCTGAATTTATATGTTAATGTAGATAAATATTAAAAAATTTAGGAAACTTAAACTAGAGGACAATGAAGAAAATAATTAATAGTTAAAATATGGAAAATACATGGAGTTACATTGGTATTTTGTTACTTAAACAATGTGGAAATCTGCCGAAAAGAGCCCAGGTTGTTGGTATGGAGTTATTAATGCCATAAACTTTTTCACAATAAAATTCCGAACATTTAAAGAGATCCTGGTGCGTTAAATAAATGAGAATGTTATGAGTTTTTAAAGTTGAAACTTTGGAAAAGTTAAAGTGTAAAAGTAACTACACTTCCCATATGAAGGTATATAGATGTTAATACCAAATTATGTGGGACTAAAAGAAGTAAAGCCATTTTAAGATCGACAAAATGGAACCTTTTCATGTAAACTGATTTTTGAATAAGTTATACTTCGAAGTTATGGAGTTTTATGCATGAATGGAATCTGCAATCCATAACGAAAATTAGAAAAGAAGAACCATGTGTCTGCAAATATAAAAATTTTATAAATTCATAAAAATGTATAAAGAAATACAAAAATCAATCAATCACTTTTGATTATGGTGACCTATCTCGTGGCAATAACAACATCAGTTTCTAAACTTCATAAAATATAACAGCATAAGGAAAATTTATATCTTATGGAAGAATTTATGGAAATAATGTTGAGCAGAAATGGTTCATATGGTGAGAAGGTAAGAAATGTAATTATGTTATTCAAAAAAGTTTTTCAATATTATTCTTAATTTTAGGTGAATCTGGTATCGTAAACTCCCATAACTGCGTTAACTTAGAAGTTTTTATGCTGAAATTTGAAACTGGAAAAATTTTGCAGGTCTTGGGTTATAAACACATTTGAAAAAACTTTTAACTGTTTATTTGACATTTGATATTCATGTGTACTTACATCAGTTGATAAATGTAGGACTCTGGCTTAGACATCAAAGAATATTAGAAGCTATTTCTATAAAGGACAGTCTTTGACATATGTATGGGAAAAAATGTCATATCACATTAGAATATATGATAGCCCATAAGTTTTTTACCCTTTCAGTTTTTAAAGTGGTTAATATTTTTTCTATAGAGAATAAATATTAATAACTGAAATAGTTCACACCCACGAATAACTAAGAAATGTCATGTATTAATATATTGTTAGTATTAAAAAAAAGTTGTTTAATTGAATTTAATGCTATAAATTTTATAAAATAAATATTTTATTATTCTTATTTTCTTGTAATTGAAATAATGCAAAGTGTATTTTGCTATATGTGCAAAAGTAGAAGTGTATTTCTTTCACTTTTATGGACATACGTACAGCTCAAGGACTGTTAACAGTCCTTGGGTATAGCTTGCTTACTCTTATCTGTTCTCCATAATATACCAGATACTAAACAGTGGCTAAACGTTAACTTTATCTTTTGACGGATGAGGTTGCTTTATTTATTGTCAACTTGTTATCTTATATTCTGCATGTAAGTTCAGAACTAACTACCCTTATGACGTCACCACCGTTTTCGTGGCACATTCAAGCAGTTAATTTAATATTTTTTTAGTATGTGGTGCAAATGTCCATTAACAAGTTTTCATAAATGGTGCAATATGATAGTTTCGAGGATCATTTATTTTATATTTAATTTAGAAGAGAAATTCGAAGTGCAACATATTTTGGATTATCAAACCTCAAATGTGCGGCCAAAACGGCAGTGATGCCATAAGGATAGTTAACTATAAACCTATATGCAGTACCAACAAGTTGACAACAAATTAAATAACCTCATTTGTCAAAAGTTAAGTTGACGTTTAGCCAGCAGTGTTTATTGCATGGAGAATAAAGAATAAGCTTGCTGTCCTTAACTAAATCCGTAAAAATAAAAAATATGCACTTTCACTTTTACGGACATAGTCAAAATATACAGCTGCTTACTCCTTTTTGTTTTAAGAAGCTGTGTACTTGGATTAAGGTTAGTTTGCTCAGGTTACGTTGGTGTTTCTTTTTTAATTTAAATAGACTTAAGATTAGTTGTTCAGCTTAGGTTTTCCATTTTTTATTGTATTTGTTATATTAATTTCTTAATTAGGTTAGCTTTGTCTTTTTCTAGTGTCATATTAGGTTAATTTAGGGAATTAATTATGGGCAGTGCTTTTGTGATACCAATCTAGTTTTCCCCATACAATTTTTACCAAACTTTCTAATGTGAAATAGGCACTGAACTCTACTATATAAATGGAAGGTCAATATCCATACCAATTTTTACGCCAAATTGAACCTCGCGCAAGTATGGCGACCCTAAGGAGGAGCGCAATCGCACTACAAAGTACGTCAGAGCCGGTCTTATTGTTACTGCAACTGTTTAAAACCCGGGACTTTGCCCCGATTTTTGCAACACAGTACCATACAAGATTGCACCATATTGTCTTAATTAACTTTGTTTATAACAGTCACAAAATATTACACAAAATAGTCAATTTATAACAACTTTACACAAACAACAGAATAAACAAAGAATAAAATGGTGACACCGACTCTGGAAATTGCATCTAATCCAAGACTTACGCTACAGAATCTATGGAAAAGAAATAAAACACAGAATTGCGTCAGTCTGGCATCGGAGCTTAACTCCCGTAGACAGCCGTTTGGTTCAAGCACAGACATTAATTTCTCTACTGCATCGACGCATGGCTTATAGTTTTTGAATTCGTTACCACTTAATCTGTGCCGTAATTGCCGCATTTTGTTCACGCGCATATACCTATATTGGCCTTCCATTTATATAGTAGAGTTCAGTGGAAATAGGTCAATTAATTCTGGAAAGTCTTTCGAATTTATGTCTAAATAGCATGCGCACCTTAAAACGGCCAATGAAAACGCGACAAATGCCGCCATATCCGTACGACTGTAAGGATGCTAACAGTCGTTTCGTATAAGACTTTCAACAGACTTGTGAACGTCACTTTAGTCAAATTACTGTATAAATAAAAAAATAATAAATTAAATTATGTTTAAAAAAGGAGTAAATAAATGCTGTTCTATACATGTTTACAATAGCATATTTTATAACAGTAACTTAGTGGCGCCCATGTTCTTTTACTTATGTGAAATTTAATTTTTAGTAGCATTGCAACCATGAGGTGACAAATTTTGGATTTCCACTAGCACCCCCTGTAAGGTATGCATCTCGTAATACATAGATGTATAGTTATTCACATAACCTGATTATAGTAAAGTTGTGAAATTGCCAACTGAATAAAGTTAGTGTTAAACTGAACCTACAGCTTGGCGTGTGTCATTAACCTGAATCCCGAATAATAATAATTTACAAAAGAATAAATACAAATAACACATGGCGCAGTCGAATTAACACTCGCAGTTTATAACGAGTGACTTGTGAAAGTCGTGGATAATTACTAGAAGGCTACTAGCTGATTAAAATTGCAAAAAATGGGTGATCATCGTGGTATCACCACAGAAGAAGAAACAATCAGAATGGAATGTCGGCAAAAAATCCTTTGATCTCGTGTTGTAAATTTCCGCCATTCTTTTGTTGGGCGAGTTCAGGACAGTACTCAATATTTTTTACCTCTTTTAGGAACTGCCCGGTAGAGATTCAGAAAACCTGTGAAACATTAGATGAAGACAAATAGTATTTGTTTTTTGATTTTCAATATTTCTTAACTAGTTAGGCGGCATCATGATATATAAACTGTATCACGAGGCGAGATCACGCCACTCGCCATTTGTCGCAGACGATCCGGTTACAGAAGAAATCCGTGATCCGGGCCTGGCACAATATTTTACAATTCCGTCCGAGATTGACAGTGCGCGATGTAGATGCGCGAACTTTTCGCGCCAATGAGAGATTCTATTCTGATTGTTTCTTTTTCTGTGGTATCACGCCGTTGTCGTTGGCGGGAAATACTGCCGAGAACTGGAGGTTATGGAGGTCACGTTTTGAAAATTACCTAATTGCAACGGAAATTCACAAAAAAGACGAAAGCACGCAGTGTGCACAATTACTACATTACGTGGGAGAAGAAGGATTCAAAATTTTCACAACTTTACTATAATCAGGTTATGTGAATAACTATACATCTATGTATTACGAGATGCATACCTTACACCCCCCCCCAATTTTTTTTTTTTTTTGGATTTTTACTAGCACCTCCCCCCATGAGCATAGGCGCAACTAGGGGGGGGGCAGGGTGGGCCGGGCCCACCCTAAACTAGCCACGGCCCACCCCAGAGGAAAGAACAAAAATTAGCAAACAAAAATTAAATTCGTCGACCAATGTACCACTAAATTATTCGGAATCCATAATCCATCCCCGACTTCTATACCATTTTGACAAAAGTGAAGTCAAACATTTTCGCCCGTCGATTACAACGCTAATGTCGGTGAGTGCCAACTCAGCTGTTTTGTTTTTAAACTTTGCGCGTCTGCGTGCGAGTCTCGAGTCTCTGCGCCTGTCTGCTGGCTGACTTGACTGCTGTATCTCTTTCGTTCTATCGTTCATGCCGGAGTGAGTGTATAAGAATTCAGAGGCGGTTTCTTCATAAGTGCTGCAGAGCTGCAGAACTACCAAAAATTCTGACCATAATTATTATAATAATTATGTTTAAATTGTTTCAATTCCAGGCATCGAAAGTTCAATGTAACATTAGTTTCAAAATGTTACTATACACCAAAAGCGGCCGGCTCGGCTCGCCTTTTGGCCAGCGTTGCCAGAGCACGATGACTTATTTTGTCAAGGTCATTAAATGACCTTGAAATGACAAAAAATTTTCGCCTGCGGCGCTATCACTAACCGCCCCATGTACACATATATATCTACAGAACACCTAAGTATCTTATGCACGAGCCGCCACTGAACTTTGCATTTCAGACACAAGGGGCCCGGCCACCCCCAGAAAAATTCTCTAGTTGCGCCAATGCCCATGAGGCGAAAAATATCGTGAATAATAAATAATGGAATCGAAAAAAAGATAAGGGGGGGGTCTCTATAAGCGTGACGAAATTTTTTTGGGATGGGTCTAACTCAGCGTGACAATGGGGGGGAGGGGGTCTAAAATCTCAAAAATTTGCGTGACGTCATTTATGGATGGCCCCTAAACGCACTCTCCATGTTTACAAAGTTGAGTTAAACAAATATAATTAAAGAAATAGTGCAATATTGACAGGAAAACAGTGACGGCAATTATAAACGCATTAACAATTTTTTGAGGCTGCATGGATAATCCCAGACTGCACAATATAATCATAGAATATTCCTGGAATATACTTTTGAGAATAAAGAATCATTCTTAGAATAGGCCATGAATATATAAATTCTCCAGGGAATATTCTTAGAATCAGCCAATGGGAATATCCTACATAAACCTAGATTATTCCTTTAAGAATATTCACAAATTATTCCAGGAATAATCCAGAAATATTTATATGTTTCAAACATATTGTGTAGAATGTATAGAAGCCCTCTGGTATACGTGAGTCACTTTTGGTAAAAGCAGAATAAAACTAATACTTCATCACAACGCACCTGGATGAGGGAAGACGCTCGCAATTGTTTATAGCAGCTCCTTCAGCTTGATGCTTGATTATCTTACTTTTCCATTTAAATTATATAAAAATTAAAATGTAATATAATAACAGTAATCACCTGAAAACTTTCCACTCCTTGCATATTAGTGCCTTCTTCCTAAAAATTCTACAAATATGGGAAAATAAAATATTGAAAATATTGAAGAATTTTTAATTAAATTATTTATATTTAATGAACATATTTATATTTTGAATCTATTTTAAGACTAAACTTCTGTCCGTTTCATTGTTTCTAAAACAAAAGAAAACATTTTAGAGGATTTTTATTTAGACTTTAAACTTGAATATTGAAGAAAGCTCGGTAAAACCAAGAGTCAACTCATATTTTTGTATTTTGTAATTACTTCCACGTCCAGTGGTATGGTAGCGCAAAAAAAAATTTTTTTAAATTTTATTGTTCAAATAGGCTTAGAATGTCATGAAACATCGAGATTTTAAGTTTGAGCAAAAAAATATTTCTGTCTCTCGGTCTGTGTGTCTGTCGATCTTTAACTTTTTTTTGTGCGCATGATTACTCTGGAAACGTTTAAGATATTGACTTGAAATTTGGTACACATATGTATCTCAACGAGATTGGAACTAAATTATATTTTGATCTTATTACGTTGAAGGGTTGAGGGATAAATTGGGTTAAATAGGAGTAAATAGGTAAATCAAGCAAGTAAAAGCCCATAAAATTGATATTTAGTATATACAAGAGAAGCTAAGCTTTCAAAAAATTTTTTGGCAAAAGACAGAGACAAAGATGCTTGTAGTGTCTACAGGTGACGTAGGCTGTAGACCCTACCGGAATCTTTGTCTCTGTCTTCTGCACGGAAATCAGATATGTCTGTCTCTTTCATTCGATTTCCCGCCCCCCGCGCCTCTCTCGTCCTAAAGCTGTTGATTGATGCAACCGTATCGTTTATTGTCCGTGTTTAAATCACCTTGCTTTAGACAGAGACGGCTGCAGAAAAGAAATAATTTTATCAAAAATGTATTTATTAATTATAATTATAGCAATTTAAAAAAATAAAAAACATTAATTCAAATTTCAGCCCCTTGTTCTCGGGTCTCGGTTCTCAGATTATTCGATTCTTGAAAGTATTAGGATTATTTATATAATCAGATTTATATGCATGCTTTAGGGATTTTCTTTTTATACTGAATCATGTGATTGTCAGTTGTCACATCGTCACAGCACTACACAAAATATGAGTTAACTTGTCAATGTCAAAATTGTAAAAGTACAGGTGGTCATTATAAAAAAAATTTGTAATAACATTTAATGATTTTAGGTAGAAAAAAAATGAGTTAACAGTTATTTATTAAGGAAAATCATGTACATTAAAAGAGACCATAATACTACCAAATTGTACAATAATATTCGATAATTTTTATACCATCCATCAAGTTATGGAGTTCTATACAGTTGTAGAAGACAATAAAGATACTATGTCCACCAAATTCATCAAGACTATTGAATGGGACATGATGGACAAAAGTAAATTTTTTCCACTATCGATGTTAAGTTCCTTCACTGTGAGGTGTGCATTATACCCTTTAACCTTAATAAAAACAAGATTGCAAATCCAAAAACATAATGACTTATATACGGGTAAGTATAGGTATTTATTGAAACTGAATCCTTAAATTTAAAAAAATAAATTAGGTATGTTTGACGCTTATGGAAAAATTTATCGATATGAAGGCCTCACGGGATTGTATAGAGGATTTTGGATATCTTCAGTTCAAATAGTAAGTGGTAGGTATATTTTGTGCTGTTTTGTCATATTTGTATTATGTTCATGTTATATAATTTTGTAGGAGTATTTTACATATCTACTTACGAAGGTGTTAGACATATTTTACACAAGAAAAATGTAAATTCGAATATTAGGGCACTTGTAGCTGGTGCAGCAGCGTCGTTAGTTGGCCAAACTATAATAGTACCTTTTGATGTTCTCAGTCAACATTTAATGATGATGGGTATTGGTATAAAAGGCGATGAAAAGGTATAAAACAAATATTTTATATTTTGTATATTTTTATCATTGTCGTTCCTAGGCATTCAATACTTTGGGATTAGATATCAAACCTGGAAGAAGTAAATTTGGAATTACATTAGATGTAACGAAACATATTTTCAAGATGGATGGAATAGCCGGATTCTATAGAGGTTACTGGGCTAGTTTATCAGCATATGTACCCAATTCTGCTCTGTGGTGGGGCTTCTATCACTTTTATCAAGGTATGTAGGTATATGACAAAGTTTTTTTAATAAACTGTAATAATTTAACGTGATTGGTATGTGCAAGTGAATCCTATTGACATTTGTACTTATAGGTGGATGTAATTCAAAATAAGTTGTACAAAGGTTTATTAAATCAAAGTCGTTTTATTACATGTGCCGCTTGACACTATTGACAGTTGAATTCATTACTTGCCTCTTATGGATTTAGTATAGCTTTATTCGTTTTAGGTTCACTTTGCTGGTTTTTGCTCATTCTACTGTCAATTTTAAATGATTTATTTTGTGGTATTCCGTGTTTTCACTTTTTACTTTTTTAAGCATAATCTAAATCTGTCACAAGTTCTTTTTTGTTATAATCAAGGCACAGAATTTTTCAGGGATAACAGAGAAGAACCACACTTAAGAAAAGTCTAGGGATATTTTTATAAATATACTGAGGTATTTTTTCAAATTAATTTAGGGAAAAAAAAGAAATTTATGTAAGATTGCTAATAAGTGTTTATTATGTCACAAAATTAATGTTTTGTATAAAGGGAAGAAAATATTTTCGAAAAAATAACTATAGTAAAAATCATAGGCTTGAGTTATACAGAAAATTGTCGAGTATACAAAAAAAATTGATACAGAGCATGTTCACATTGGTTTACCACAGCTTTAGATCTATTGTTCATAGACAAAATGACATTTGTCAATGTACACTTGGGGTAAATGTGCCCATTCTGTTGTGAAGATCTTCCAGGATCGAAAAGCAATGTGAATATGTGGAGTAATTCTAAGTTGAAGCATGTCCCACACGTGCTTGATCGGATTAAGGTCCTGATATTGTGTGGGCCATGGCAATAAGTCAATTCTCTCGCTGGTCAACCAGGTCATCACAATACCTGTGGCATGTGGACGAGCATTATCTTGCATTAGGTGAAAGTTTTCACCAACAGCACGCACAAATGGAGGGACAATGATTGGATGGTCTCTAAAGATCTGAGTGGTCGTTGACTATGTAAATTGGCTTTGTGGAGTCGATTTCTTACAGTATCTCGCCCAAGGATAACGTTGGTAACGCAGACCCAGCATATATTCATTTTGCAGAAAGTTGCCATAGGAATATTAGCAGATTTAGGGTTTCGTGACTTGCAGAGAGTCAATTTCTTACAGTATCTCAGCCAAGGATAACGTTAACGAATACCCAGCATACAGGGTGTTTCGAAAAGATTGGGACAACGCTTAGCCGTAGATACTTGACATCAAAACAATTCGATTTAACTCAAAAAGTAATGGTCTAACTCTTTTCGTTTTCAAGATACAGGGTGGCAAAGTAAAAAAAATGTATTCGTAATTTGTCGCTATCTTGGAGATTATTATACGTATCTACTTCAAAGTTAGTAACAACATGTTTTTCAGGTCGCTAATTACAATGGTGATATTGCCGATGCCATATTTTATAGATGGCGCTAGTTACAGGACTTTTACGTGACACTTTAAGCCATAACTTTTTTGAGGTTAGGTTTTGGACATCGTTTTCTACTATAATCGAAACGCAATTTGGTTTCCTAAAGAAAAGGAGTACTTGTTTAAACGTGATAAAATGCACCCTTTCAGAGAAATATGTGATTTACAACTTTGTCACACACCAGTTCGAAGAAATTCAACACCCCGGGTGTTTTGAAAAGATTGGGACATCGCTTAGCGTAGACTCATGACATCAAAACAAGTTGATTTAACCCAAAAAGTAGCAGTCTAACTCTTTTCGTTTTCAAGATAGAGTGGTATAGTAAAAAAATTGTTTACATATTTTGTCTCCCTCTTGGAGAATATTATACGTAACTACAACAAGCACTATTGACGACTTCAAGACATACTTGACGTACACCTACTAGATAAGAAAACCGTTTTTAGGTATACTTGAATTTTTTCGAACTGGTGTGTGGTAAAGTTGTAAATCGACTATTTCTCTGAAAGGGTACATTTTATCGCGTTTAAACAAGTACACCTTTTCTTTAGGAAACTAAATTGTGTTTCGATTATAGTAGAAGACGATGTCCAGAACCTAACCTCAAAAAAGTTATGGCTTAAAGTGTCACGTAAAAGTCCTGTAACTAGCACCATCTATAAAATATGGCATCGGTAATAGCACCATTGTAATTGGAGACCTGAAAAACATGTCGTTACCAACTTTGAAGTAGATACGTGTAATAGTCTCTAAGATGGAGACAAATTACGAATACATTTTTTTTACTTTGCCACCCTGTATCTTGAAAACGAAAAGAGTTAGACCATTACTTTTTGAGTTAAATCGACTTGTTTTGATGTCAAGAATCTACGGCTAAGCGTTGTCCCAATCTTTTCGAAACACCCTGTATATTCATTTTGCAGAAAGTTGCCATAAAAATATTAGCAGGTTTCATGACTTGCAGAGATACTTTTCGCCATCTTCAAATACTAACAGTTGTTGGCACTTATATTTATGAAGTTTGTTCCTTTGTTTTTAAAAATAGATCTATATTTTCACAAAGTGCAGTCTTACATGATCATAACACTCGCCATTAATCAGGTCTTCATCCTGACACCCATGCTACCTCCTTATACCAAAGAAGTATTCAATATAATGGCTGCAAATTATTTAATTACTTACTGCAAGAAATAAGGGAATCGAAAATTACTATATTTTCAAAAAAAAAAAAAACTTAAAAATACCTATTAGAAAAAAAAACTGCTATACATTGAATGAATTTTTTTCTACTTACTATGTTATCTACCTATTCTAGTATGTAATTTGTACTGTCTATTTTATATCAACTTATTTATTTTGTACTTTCTATTTGATTGAGGTACTCCTTCAAATATGTGTGTATATTATTTTTATAATATACATTTCTGTGCAATGAAATCCCGTACACTTGAAAAATAAAGTAATCCAGTTTTTACTAATATTGAATGGTGTGAATCAGTCTTTTTGAAATTTAGATTTTTTTATTATCATATAAATAAATTTTCGAAATGAACACCCCCCCCCCAGCATCAATACATTTTTGTGAACGTTTGAAAAGGGTTTTCACCGATCTATCGATCATAGCCGGGTTGTTTCTAATATTGTCACGTACATTAAAAAATTTTTGTTGTAATTGTTCACGGGTATTAATATTTTCCCTGTACACCTGTGACTTCAGGTGGCCCCATAAAAAATAACCCATGGGGGTGAGATCAGGAGATCTCGGTGGCCAGTTAACTGGACCCCCTCTACCAATCCATCTGTTCGTGTAACATTGATTAAGATGTTCCCTCACCGGTACAGAAAAATGGTCCAGCACCATTGTGTTGAAACCACATACCTCGCATTGATGTTTTTTAATAAATTTGGTAACACATCTATTAAGAAATTTAAATAAACTTCACCTGTTAGTTTCCGTTCAAAAATGTGTGGCCCTATTAGGTGACTATTGTATATTCCACACCAGACGTTTATGTTGAATCTATGTTGGGAATTTTTCTGAAGCGTAGCATGTGGATTTTCAGTTGCCCAAAGATGTTGATTTCTGGTGTTGTTTATTCCATCACGCGTGAATTGAGCTTTGTCCGTGAACAGAATTCTAGACACTGTTTGTCTGTGTGCAACTACCCACCTACAAAATGTTAAACACAGAACCCTGTCACCGTCTTCAAGTCGTTGAACTACTTGAACATGAAAATGGTATAAATTTTCTTTTTTTAAAGTTCGCCATACTCTTGTTCTGGGAATTTCTAATTCATGGTTGATTTTCCTGACGCTTACAGTTGGATTCATATGAACAATCTGTAATACTTCCTCTCGCTGTTGAAAATCTCTAGGGGCATGTTCATGTTTTGCCTGTCAGGGAAATTGCCCATGTTCCTTACTAAATTGATACACCTCTGAAAATGTTGTATGATTTGGTGTACGACGATTTCGAAAACGTCTTCTATATCCTCTTTCTGCAGCTCTTCCATTTTCTTCGCAAAAACCATATATACAATATATATAAATCATATCTGCATACTCTTCATTTGTAAACTGGAATGGCATCTTGAAATTATTAGATTTGTTGATATAAAACCTTATAGTACAGTAAAATTAATAGTTGACCTGGAACAAATTCGTAACAAGCTGATTTCTTAGGGATTGTATTCTATGGCTATTCAGGACTCTCTGACTGAAAATCCCAAAAAATCCACATTGCAGAAATGAAAGAAAAAATGCGCCGCCACTTTTTTCCTTTAATCGGTAATAGCCCACGTGGATGACACTTTAAAAAAAAAAGTAAAAAAGCAAAATATTGAGAGAAAGAGCTAAGTTTCAATGTAGCATAAAGTTTTTTGCAATCGTTTAAATATTAGCAAAGTTACGGTTGTCAAAATGACAGATTTATATAAAAAAAGATTACTTCTTGTATGTTAATACCCAGTTCTCTGGATTAAGATTGTTGCCTAACTAGACTTGAATTTGCCAATACACTCTATAAATATGATATTTAGTGGCATCGAATGTTAGCAGAAGAACTGTTAGATCGAAGTGTTGGAAAATATTTTGCCCTAGCAGAAATCTGATTATACCTAATGAACCTGTAATCATTTAAACTATTAGTTTTTTACTGCCATACCATCTTAAAATAAATTCTTCCCTAGTTACTGCTTCAGCAAATTTACTTTTGAAAATTAACAGGCTGTTACTTAGTTCAATATTATTTTCTAAAACTGAAAATACTGTTTTTTTGCCCTTTTTATAAAAGGGCAAAATCGCATCCGGAGATGACATGAGTAAATAGAATATTTTTCTACTACATTTTCACTTAGTTCTGAACGTAACTTACAGATATTCGTTATTTTATCATATTTACCTCCATCACATGGATCTCATCCATCTCATCATGTACACATTTTTTGTTTTGCAATGTTCACTGAGTAACGTTATTAAGTCTGAATCTTGACCCACAACTATAACAGGGTTACACATATCAGCAGAGCAATCAATAGCAGTTTTTACAATTAAATAATCAGCATCTGAATCCGTACATTTGACTGTGATATTGTTTTCGGAGAAATTTGATGTTTGAAGTTTAATTAACTGATCTTTATTTGACGCTGATGCTAACAATTAGTTTTGAGATATCTCTAACCATGTTTAATTAGTATTATCAACAAAAGTTTTTGTTGAATATTGTTATATTTTTATAGTGTTAAAATAAATAAGAATCTGTTATTTTGACAACCATACATTTGTTAATATTTAACTGATTTATACCATACTGAAGCTTAAACTCTTTCTCTCAAAATTTTGCCTCTTTACTTTTTTTCATAAAGTTTCATCCGTATGAGCTATTTACCAGAAAAAAGGTGCCTAATTTCAACATGGCAGCGCATTTTTTCTTCATTTCTGCATGGCGGATTTTTTTGGGATTTTCATTCAGAGATTCCTGGATAGCCATAGAATACAATCTCGAAGAAATAGCTTGTTACAGATTTGTTCCGAGTTTGGTCCAAATTTAATTCTATTTTACTGAAGTATTATTTTAATGACTCAAACGACTTCAGTGAATACTTTAAGCCTAATTTCTAAAGGTAACTTACATTACTATGTATTAAACTATAAATGACAGAATTGACACACGCGTACTTTTATTTTTAAACAAACTGTTTTTCTATGAAATATTGCATACAGCCGTACAAATTTTAAGTGCAATTAAAATCAAATTTAAGTATACACTTGTTTAATAATACATTAAATAATTATTAAACAAGTGTTTAAGTAAAATTAATAAAATAGCGACATTAACTAGTTGTTTGTGTGTTTTGTAGAATTTAAATTCATCATTTTAGAAAATTTGCTGGGAAGTAACCATAAACGTGCCATCAAATATTATGCGCAATAATCCATAGACATTTCAATAGTTATCCGCCATTTACAAAAAACTGATATACAGGGTGATGTAATTGGCCCTAAATGTAAAATAATAAAAATCGAGTCCTGTCCTGGAATTATTCCAAAATAAATTATGCTATTGATTGGACTAGGAGTGCACTATATGTGTACTAACTTTTATCCAAATACGTCCAAAAAATGGTGAATTTTAGTTTCAGTCAAGAATCATAAAACACCCTGTATCTCGAAAACCATTCACCTTCAAGGGTAAGTGTGGGGGTGTTTTGAACTTAGCAAAGTGTGCTCTATCTCTCATTAGTCTATGTCACTTTAAATCTGGGACACCCTGTATACTAATTTTCGGAGTCATAATGGATTATCTGGAGACATTTTAATAATCGACTTAATTCGATTATCGTATCTCGATTATTCCCATCAGTAAGTTATGCTAGTTATTGAAAAATTAAATGTTAAGTTCGGCTGAAAAATTCAGTGCATTGATTATAACTAACAAAAATGATAATTTTTGGGTATGTAGAATTAACATTGTCAAAGAAATGTGTTCTGTTTTAGATGAACTTTACGCCATACTGCCATCATGGGTTTCCCATCTACTGATCCAGAGTGTTGCAGGGACCTTAGGGGGTTTTACGACTACCATACTAACAAATCCATTAGATGTAGTGCGAGCTAGATTACAAGTACAAAGAATAGGATCAATGCGATATGCGTTTAGAGACTTATGGGTGGAAGAGGGCCTTAGAATGTTCTCCAAAGGTTTAAGTGCTAGACTAATACAATCGGCAACTTTCAGTTTTAGTATAATTGTTGGTTATGAAACTATTAAAAGAATATCTGTTAATGATGAATACAAACAGTTTGTAAAATGGTGATAATTTTTATTAGATTTTATTTTATTGTTGTTCATGTCTACAGCACTTGCGTAGGTATACTTGTTGATTTTGTTTTTGTTACCACTTCTTTTTAGAAGTGACTTTATTTATTGAGAGAAGTGTCATATAGAGATTTTATTAAATGTATAGAACTCGTAAGAGTATAATTTTATTATTAAGTAGGACAAAACAAATGTGATGTGGTTATGCAAAAGAATAATTAATTCACTAGATATACCCAATGTGTTTTTATATTATGGACCTATGGCAATTTTAAGAAATTTTGCCCAAACTTTTGAATACTTTTGTAGTTACCAAATTTTTATGTTATACATAAAATAATTAATAACAATTATTACTCATAGCATTTTTATTTAAGTTGGTAATATTAATCACCTCAAGTTGATTATTAATATTTAATAATATACATAACATTCCTATGAGAATATTTGATATTTAAAATGCCTGAAATAATTTTTTGAACTTTGAGTTCCTTTACATGTAATAAATTATTAATTCTAACATTCCACAGTCGGACCAGTAGTAGCTTCAAAATGTAGTTAAAATTCGGAAACTTGTTAGGTACCAGCCATAAACATTTAAAAAATTTAGTTGTATCAAGCAGCATTTTCCGAGGGATGCAAACATTACTTTCAATAGATATTCTTGTTAAAAATGCTAGGACGATTGGAAAAAAGTTCACTAATTAAGAATTCTAAAACTTCGATTTTTGTTAAATTTGTGTTGTTGAAGAAATTGGTTCTTGGTTAATTTCGCTCAAATTTTAGTATGATGTTCCTTTGACCTTCCTGAATAAAAGCTTCCACGGGCACAACCTTCTAACTCCTTTCTTTTAAGATACAGAAGCCTCAGACGATTAGTCCATACGAAAGTAAAAGTGCAAGGGTAGCGACCAAACATGGCTACCTACCCCCCGTTTTCGAGGGCGGTCAACACGATGATGATAGTCACGCAGTCCCTACCCCCCTCGTATCGGATTTTTTTTTTGAGGAAATTCAATATGTTATGTATAATTTCGCAATCAGATATTCTAACGACCCCCGGGGGTTGAAACCACCCTCTCCCTCAATACCGAAACATGCAAAAAACACCCAAACGTGCTGAAAATTGTTTTCTACACGGGGAATACGATGCTGATATTATTTAGCCTCCCACCTCTAACCAGCTATCCCTAAATGCATAAAATTTTCCTATTAGGGAATCCAACGGCCTGTCAAAATTTGGCGTCGTTGGCAAACACAGATTTATTTTTACTAAATTCCGGAAACGTAGCCAAGCCAACAGAAAAATGCATACGTTTAACGAATGAAAATGAATGTTTGCCCTCGACTCCAGACGCCATATTGGATGTCACGTGGTTTGGATTGTCTAATTATATTAACATTTAATAATGATAATCACATATGATGTATGCCTAGTATGAGAATAAAAACGATGTACACTTCTGTGCAATAAAATCCCGTACACCTATTTCTTGCTATATTAAATCATTCTTCATTTATTTGTCAGTGTCAGTGTCATATTTTCGAAATGCCGAAATTAACTGAACATGAAGAAATTCTAATTCTCTCTAAAACTGAAGAGAGCAATTGCTAACCATTATCACTTAAATAAAAGTACCGTTATGAGTGTGAAGAAAATGTGGGAGGAGGAAGGTATCATAAAGAGAAAAGACGGTTCAGGCCGACCGAGAAGTTCAAATCTCGCTCAAGATGAAGCGCTCCTTGGCTATTTGAGGGAAAATCCATTTCAAACAGCAGTAGACGCTGTGTCCATGACAAATTTTCCAGCATCGAGGTCAACAGCTAGCCGAAGGAAAGGAAAATCGGAATTATCAATCAATCAAATCAATCAAAATTTATTAATCTTTTGGGCCACTGGTTACAGTGGATGAGACAAGTCAACAGTACATGGGTATAAAAAAATACACAGATTAAAATATGAAGTACAACATAGGATAAAAAATATTACATTCAGACTAACATTTTTTAAAACTCACGACATAAAATGATTGGGTAACAAATTAATAAGAGTAAAATGAAAATATGATGGCTCATACTATATCTAAGCCGTTTAATGCCTCTGTGAACTCATTAATAGTGTAGAAACACTTGCTGAGTAAAAATTTTTTCAGTTCTTTTTTAAATTGGAGAGATGTTAATTCTTTCATATAGGTTGGGAGTAGATTATAGAACTTAGTTCCTGCAAATACTGGTGATTTTTCATATTTTGAGTAGGAGTGTTTTATGGGCTGAAAATTGTTTTTACCTCTGGTATTGAAGTGATGTATTTGGGCATGAGTTTGGAAAAGATTTTTGTTATGTACATATGTTAAAATTTTTAACAGGTAGGTGCTAGTTAGAGTTAAAATTTTGTGTTCTTGAAAAATATCTCTACAAGATGTACGAGGGTTTACATTGAAAATTAGTCTAAGGATAGCTTTTTGTTTTATAAATATTCTATTAGCCTTTGTAGATTGCCCCCAGACAGCGATATTGTAGGTCATGACAGAGTGGAATTTCACACAATATACTGATATTTTGTGTCTAATTTGTTTTTTAGAGATTTAATTAGAAAATAAATTTTGTTTAGTTTTTTACATGTAAGATCAATGTGGTTATGCCAAGAGAACCGTTTATCAACCATTGTGCCTAAGAATTTTGTTGTATTGACTGCATTTAGAGGTTCGTTGTGAAAGTGGAAATTGAAATTGTGTTCAGTTTTTAGACTCGTTCCGAATTCTATACACTTGGTTTTTCCTAGATTAATAATGAGAAGGTTTTGTAGGCACCAATTGCTGAACTCATTTAAGGTGATGTTGACTTTCTGCTGTACTTCTGTGGAAGTTTTACCTGATAAAATTATGGAGGTGTCGTCTGCATATATAAATACCTTTCTGTTTGTGATGTAATTGGGTAAGTCATTTATGTATAATAAAAACATGAGTGGACCAAGAACGCGGCCTTGCGGAGTACCAGTATTTGTTGAGAATATTTCTGATTTTATATTGCCTTGCTTTACATGGAAGCGTCTATTAGTGAGATAAGAGACCAGAAAATGGTTTATGTTTCCACGTAGGCCTAGGTTTGACAATTTTTCAGACATAAAGTCGATGTTGAGTGTGTCAAAGGCTTGGGTTAGGTCGAAGAAAATTCCAACAACAATTTCTCTATTGTCGGTTAGATTGTGTATGTGTTGAACAAACGAGAGTGTCGCAGTTTCTGTGGAGTGATTTTGTCTGAAGCCATGTTGGCTGTCTGTGAGGAGATGAAAAGCTTCAAGGTAACTATTTATTCTTTGAGCTAGTATAGTTTCGATGATTTTGGAGAAGATACTTATTAATGAGATAGGTCGATAATTATCAATATTTGTAGGATCTCCTCTCTTTAAGATGGGTACGAGAATTGCAAGTTTGAGCAAATCTGGAAATTGTCCGTGTAAGATGCATAGATTGGCGATGTGTGCAATTGGTTCTATGAGTATGCTACTACATTAAAAAACTGTGTAAGTGCCAAGAAGACCATATTAACAGAAGAACATGTTTGTTTAAATTATGTCTATCGCCCGTTGAAGTTTTAGAACAATGTTGTGTTTACGGATGAAAAAATTTTTCAGTCTTGTAATGACGGACATATTCTGGTGTACCGTCCTGCAAATACCAGGTTTCACGAACACTACGTGTCTCCGCGGAACAGGTCTGAGCGATTTTCTGTTAATGTTTGGGCATGGATAAGCGTGTAGGGCCCTGGTGTAGCATGGCGTATCAAGGGTAATGGTAGATTTAATGGACAAGTTTATAAGGGATATTATATTATATTGTTATTTTTTTTTCTCAAACTTAAAATCTCGACGTTTCATGATATTCTAAAGCTATTTGAACAATAAAAATGTTCATTTTTTTTTGTCGTTAATATATTTCCACTGGATGTGGAAGTAAAATTATCACAGGCAAACACATGCGGAACAGCCATGCAGAAAACTGCTTTTTAATGTTTTGAGCTTCAGAATCTGGCCTTATCTCGGACACAATTTTTACATTTGTTTTAAATCGAAATCATTAACATTTTTCCAAATACCTTACTTATGACATTTCACAATCAATGTCACTTTTTTATAACCTATATGATAATAAAAAATCTAAATTCCAAAAAGACCGATTCACATCACTTCTAAAACTGGATTACTTGATTTTTCAAGTGTACGGGATTTTATTGCACAGAAGTGTACATGATATAAAAATTATATAATAAAAAAGTCGACTATGCATATACACGAGCTCGTTAGGATGTCTGATTGCAAAATTTTACATGACATATATTGAGTTTCCTCAAAAGAAATCCTATCCAACAAGTCCTCGCATGCCTGACAACAAGAAATGGAAAAAAGAGGTGGTTTTTTTGCGTTTAGGGGTAGTTTGAAGGGGGGTAGGGACCGTGTTACTATCATCATCATGTTGACCGCCCTCGAAAACGAGAAGTAGCCATGTTTGATCGCTACCCTTACACATTTTTTGCAAATTTCATATGGACTAATCTTCTGAGGCTTCTGCAGCTTAAAGGAAAGGAGTTAGAAGGTTATGCTCATGGAGACTTTTATTCAGGAAGGTCAAAGGAACATCATACTAAAATTTGAGCAAAATTAACCGAGAACCAATTTCCATTGCCACCTTGCGGGGTCCTTTATAATTGTAATAATCGAAAAAATGTTTAAAATATTCTAATTAATGAAGGGATGCTTTATTGGATTGAATAATTTTTAAAAAATATCTATTTTTAACCCACAACGAAAAATATATTTTTTAATTGTATAATCATTATCAATGTCGTTCTGGGTTGAAGCACTGTCGCCTGCAGATAGATTTTCTTTTTCATTGGTGATTATCAATTACAACACGAGTATTGAATTATTGTTTTACCTGGACAATTCTTTAATGGAAGAAATTGATGAAATGAGAAGGTAAAGAAAATCTTTATTTTTTTATTTATTTATTTTTTTTATTATTTTCCTCCTATGACTTCTGCTGAATAATTTAAAATCTGACCCGTATACAGTGACCCACTTAAAGAAGAAAAAATTGAAATTTTTTGTTGTTCGGGCTTAGAATGTCATGAAACGTCGAGATTTTAAGTTTGAGCAAAAAAAATTTTCTGTCTGCTTATCTGTCGGTCTGTACCTTTTTTTTGTGTGCATTTGGTACTCATATGTATTTTAACGTGATCTGGAACTAGATTATATTTTCATCTTATTCCGTTGAAGGATTGGGGGGTAAATAGGAGTAAATAGATAAATCAAGCAGTTAAGAGTCCATAACATTGGTATTTAGGTATTGGTTGTTAGTTGTAAAAATTAGTTATTTTTAATAAAACACTAATAATGCGAAGCCCATTTTGCAAAACGCAAATACTCATTAAAATGGTATTTTCACACTTTTAAAACAAAATTACAGCATTTTTTGAATTTTTATTTAAGCTTTTTAGGAATATTGACCATTTTTTTTATTAATAAGACTTTCTGATAAAAAAATGCATAATATGATTCCATTTATTTTGGTATCACAGGTGGCTTTGCATTTGCAGGCAGCCTTTTGGCTAATCGCCAATGAAATAAAAATAAAGAAAATTATAATGTTTCTTAAGTGAGTTACACTGTTTATAAATCATCTTATTTTTTTTTATCTGCATCAGCTATCCGCAACCAATGTTTCTTACCCCATGTTATACTGGGCTTTGTTATGGTGCCAAATTCGCAACCTAAGCTCATCGGAGTAATTTTGACACTGGACGTAAATTGAGGTTCCTATGTTTAATACATATTATAGTTCTGCCTATCAAAATTAATTATTATCTAAGTTATTTATAAATATTTTAGTGAATATTAAAAGGTTTGATACATAACTATCCTAAATTTTGTTCATCCGTAATTAAAACAAAAGAAACATTTATCTTAAAATACTCTTTTTTCACACAGCAACTATTTGATCGAAAGGTGAAATTCAAATACCTATGTTTTAGAAAGTTTTCAACCAAATACTTAAATAATGATGCTCGTATATATGATCTCTAGACATTATTTGAAACAATTCTTAAACAATTAACATTTCTAAGAAACCAAAGTTTGGTATTTTGGCCAAGTTTGCAACTTCCGATGCCACTGTGGGATCAAAAATGCATTATGTATTTCTCGATGTTTGAACTTAATGAAGTTGGAAACTTTCTAATTTAAAATGACCGTTTTTCACAATGCAAAAAATGGGATTATTTTCCAACTGACTATGGCATAGAAATTGTATTCAGGACCGAAAATTATGTGTAACATTGTAGGGAGGAAGTGGACAGATAATAAATATTATTGAGATGTATCTTGAAACCACTCAGCTCACCCTATCGCTATAATCTGTCAGTGATACTCCAAATATTGGTTTAGTTGGAAATATTCAACAGACTAATCAGGATTAATTACACACCGGCTGATATACACAATATCTTTTAGTTGACTTTGAAACCTAGTACTGACGTACAAACTGGTTTTTGAGATATAAATTTACTGTTGTGCTAATCGCATTTAATTATAGATTTTTTAAGTTGGCAAGTGGAGCTACTGTTAGAGCAAAACGGACTTCAGATTATGACTCAGTATACCAAACATACAAGTCCACATACTCTAACCAAATTAAAAAAAAATGTTTTGTGGATCTGTGTTTATTAATAATAAATGGTTTGTAATCAACTGTAATTAAAATATTTCCAACATATTCTTAATGATAATTTGAAATTGATTCTGTATCCACTGCCATTAACAATAATAGAATGATAACGAGCTGTTTATCTTATAAAAATAATTTCTGATAGCCGTCATCGTTGGATGATTTTGATAATTAATTAAATATTTTCATAATGACAATTATTAATTATACAGGGTATTTGGTTCATCAGTCAAGGCCGGATTATCCCCACAAAGCTAACTAGGCTATAGCCTAGGGGCGACTATGCGTAAAGAGGTGCGCGCTAGGGCATGAGAGGTGTCGCAAGCTCTTTGCGCTTATTAAAACAAAATCCCCCCCAATCAGTGTCCTTTTTCGAGAAATGTTTTTTTTCCATTTCCTTCTGCTTGCTTGTCGATAGATTTCTCTCCCTGCTCTGAAACTTGGACGAAATTTTTTTTCATACCACTGCTCGTAAATTTTGAATATTTTTTCAGATTTGCTCACCAATTTTTTTTTTCCAAATATGATTAAAAATTAAAATGCTTGGGTGTGTTTCTGTAGAATTATATTTGAAATTTAAATGTCATTACCTCAATTGAAAATTACAACATTTTTGCTGATTTTAAATAATGAAACATACAGTTTTGGTATTTCAATCTTGCTTATTTCAAGATTTTCAATTGATCTTAAAAGATTGTTATATGACCTTTCCATTTAACGTTTAATATACGTTATATTGATATTTATGAAAACCGTGTATTCAATGTTACAATATATATATTCAAATATAATTTTTATACGTTTTTAATAACTTTTTTTATGTCGAATCAATTTTTTTTTATTGATTTTTCACAGTTTTAATTTTTTATTTTGTTTAATGATTTATCATATACCGGCAGTATACGTTTATGCTGCGGATATTTTCACGTATATATAAGGTATATTCAGACCGATTTTACGTTTATTATACCAAACTGTGTTGCTTGGGTTTCTTGTTTTATTCTCTTTCCAATGATATATGATGGACTGCTAGTACTTTCAATAAAAACAACGTATTAGTATGTTGACAGTAAAATTTTATTAGGTACATTGTTATGAAATTTAAAATTAATGAAACAATTAAACACTTTTGACGTTCAAAATGCGAACCGCCACACAACGCGTCGTCCAATGGACAAAAGTAAAAAATCGACTTTTTTATTGGAAACTGTACACTCAATGGGTATATTTAGAAATAGTTGATGGAGTGTAAACAAGTGTTAGCAGTACCACGCCAAGCCTTTTGAGCAAGGTCGTGCAAATACGAGCATGCATCCTCCAGTAGCTTATCTAGAATTCAGTTGAAAAGGGGACTGAGAAAAAGTATCCGAATTAAATCACGTTAAAAAATTGAACATAAAAATTCAAAATTTTTCATTTTATGTTATATTGTAATCAACCTTTTTTATTTTTTAAAAAATTTAATTTCAAAACTCGCGGCACTTTTAGGTGCCTGTGCGTGGCGCGTCGTGCGTCACACGACTTACCCTCATGAGCCTGGATGTTAGGAATTGAAATACCTAATTCCTATTGCATATGTTAACACGTAACAGTACCTGTTCCCGACTCGTGTGACATCGATGAGCAAAACATATGTGCGCTTCCACTAGATAATAAATTTTTGCGAATTTCATTTAAAATGGAAGTTGTTAAGAAGAGGTAAGTGGTATTTTGAATTTTCAGAATTTTTATTGATTTTTAAAATAATAATAATAATAATAATAATAATAATGTCTTTATTTTCGGTAACAATGTACAGTAATTAACAAACAAGCAATCAAATACATTGAGAACAAATAAATTACCGAAAAAAGGCGACGTTCACAATTAACTGTGCTCTACCACTTAACCTAATATATTATAATAAAGCTAAGGACAATAGTAACTAATAAAGTACTTTCAATTTTCTTGGGCTAATATGACACATTTGACAAGATAAGTATAAAAAATGTAAATATAACAAAATAAGACAGAAATTAGACAAGAAATGATAATTGACTGACACAATTAATCCTCCAAGATTACTAGTTACTATATTTGTGTGATATATTTTTTTATTTCTTTTTTAAACTTAGTTAATTTGAGGGATTTCAGTTCAAGAGGAAGACCGTTATAAAGAGAAGCAATATTGTATCGAAAACTTCGTTCATACAGACAGGTTTTATGTATAGGAGGAGTAATTAAACCCCGAAATCTAACATTAATGTTGTGGACATCACTTCTGAAGGTAATCTTATTATACAAATATGGAGGTGCCTTAAAGATTAATACCTTGTGATACAAGCAGAGTGTATGTACTTTAAATCTATCCTTCATTTTAAGCCAACCGAGCTCCGAGAATTTATGAGATGTGCTGAAATTTTCGTATTCCATAAATAAAACGAATACAAGAGTTTTGCACTCTTTGAATGCGGTTCAAATGATCTTGATCTAGACAAAGCGAATATACGGGAGAGCAATAAGTGAACTGGGAGAGCACGAGAGCATCACATAGTGATTTTTTTGACCTTTGCCTGCAGATGACGCCTATGCGGATAAAGAAGTCTAAGAGCATTGTAAGCATTCTGCACATTTTTTTGGGTATGCTGACGAAAACGTAGTGAGGGGTCCAGAATAACTCCAAGATTTTTAGCACTATCTGAAATTTTTAAAGGCGTATCATTAATTATAATTTTAAAGTTATTTCTTAATACTAAACAATCTTGTTTTTTTCCGAATAGCAATAGAACAGATTTCAAAGGATTTAACAGAAGTGCGTGCTTGGAAGACAGCTCAGCTAATGCTTTTAAATCATTATTAAACCTTTGCTTGGCAATTTGTGCGTCTTTTAAAGGAAAGGAATGATAAATTTGAGTATCGTCAGCATACATGTGTATTTTTGAGTATTTGATAAATTTATGAAAATTTGATGTGTAAATTGTGAAAAGTAAGGGTCCTAAAATGGACCCCTGTGGTACACCTGTCGAGACAGTTCTGCTAGCAGAAATAACACCCTTCAATCGCACTTGCTGGCTACGGCCTTCCAAGTACGATGATAATAAACTCGTAGCATCACCATTTGCACCACTTGACCTCAGTATCTCGATGAGTATTTCATGATCAATTGTATCAAATGCTTTACTGAAGTCAAGCAGTGCCAATGCCGTTGCGTTGCCCTCGTCTGTTGCCTGAAATATATCATCTGTAATAGTTAACAGTGCCGTTGAGCAGCTATAACCTGGTCTGAAACCTGACTGCGTGGAAGGCAATATGTCGTATTTATTGATATGTTCTCTTAGTTGCATCTCCATTACTTTTTCCATAAGTTTAGAAAGAACTGGTAAAACACTTATTGGTCTAAGTTCAGAAAAAGCATTTGGAGAGGCTACTTTAGGAACAGGGCTTATTAGCTTTTTTCCAAGCGGAAGGAAATTTTCCCTGTAGAATGACCGAATTTATAATATTAACTAAAATAGGCAGCAAATAAGGACAACAAAGTTTTAAAAATAATGCCGTTAAACTGTCGGATCCAGCTGAACAAATTTTTAAATTTGAGATAATATTTTGCAGGTCTTCAGTACCAATAAGTTTAAACGAGAATTTGAACTCACATAAATGATTCGTTGAGTAGTAATTGAGAATTTCTGTTTTATCTGCGGTAATTTTTGGAATACTATCTATAAAATAATTGTTGATCGCTTCGGAGTCCTCCATCATTTGCGGTAACTCGTATTTAGCTTTTGTAGATATATTTAATAATTTGAGTTCCCTCCACAATTGCTTAGAATTTTTATTATCAGCGATATAATTAAAGTAAGCTCTCTTTTCGTTGGAAATGGCATGTGTTGTTAAGTTGCGCATTTGTTTATAATAGTTCCAATGTTGTGGTAGTTTAGTTCTCCTAAAAGTAATTTTTGCTTTGTCTCTTAACGACATCATAAATCTAACATTTTCGGTCATCCATGGTGCTTCTTTTTTGTAATTTTGACAGTTTTTGTTGGCATATGTTGATCAAATAAAGCTAACAAATGATGATTTAAGTAACTGACTTTGGAATCTACATCAGGAATAAAAAAAATATTTTGAAGTGGAAGAGCTTCTAAATGTCGTTGAAATTTATCTGCATTAAAATTTTTAAAATCTCTAAACGTATATAAAAACGGTTCAACCTTAGGTATCGCGTATCGTATAGTGCACTGTACCAATTCATGATCCGATATATTGAGACCTCCTACGCTCGAAGTTAAAATGCTCTCTGGATCATTTGTTATTATTAGATCAATTAATGAGGCACCAGTACTAGCTAGTCGGGTAGGATCTTTCAAAATTTGTTGCATATTAAAAACCTCAAGCATAGATAATAAATACTGGGAGCTCGGATAGTCAACACGAAGAAGGTCAATGTTCAAGTCACCAAGACAGTAAATATTATCAGATATCTGCATGCAAATACTTATAGTCTCTTCAAGAGCATCAACAAAGTGCTTTGCATTCATTTGCGGAGGCCGGTAGCATACTCCTATAACAAAAATTTTATCCTTAAGACATATAGAAATCCATATTTGCTCAATGATGTTTGAGGTATGAATTATGTTATACTGAAAATCACTTCTCAGATACAAGGCAACTCCTCCACCTCTGGTTAATCTGTCAGCACGTAATAGGGTATAGCCGTCAATAATATTTTGGGGAAGCTCGGCACACATAAATAAGGCGTTTGTTGCACAAAAACGCATATTGAGGGTAATAGCAGGTGTTCATCCCCTCACTTCATGTAGGGATCTTTTTAAGAGATATGGCATCCTGAGCCTCCCATCATTATATATCTTTCTACTGATAATAAATATAAAGAAAAAATCTTTGGTAAAAAATAGCTCCATACATTCCTATGATACACGAACCAAAGATAATTTACATCAACCATTTTCTAGGCTCTCTGTTGGTCAGCATTGTCACATTTATAGAGGTATAAACTGTTACAATAAATTTGTAAATCGTTATGGCACTAGCGACAATTTTAATAATTTTAAATCAAGGTTATACGATTTCCTTTTAAACAACTCCTTTTATAGCTATGAAGAGTTTTTAAATTTTAAATGATTGTATGTGTTTTAGAATGTTGTATGTTATACGATGGTTTACATTAGTTTTAAGTTTGACTAGTCCAATAACATGCATTTTTTGTATTATGTTGAGTGATGAATAAATTATTATTATTATTATTATTATAAACGGAGTCATTATTTACAGAGTTGTTAAGCCACGTTTCTGTTAGGCAGAACAAGTCGATATTCGAATCTCTGAGAAAGTCCTGAAAAACGTCAAATTTAGGAACTAGCGAGCGGATATTTAAATGTGCCAATCTTAAAAAATTATGACTCATACTGAAATTGTGATATATGTATAAGAAATTATAAAAGATAAGATATAAGAGAAAAAGTTTTAATAAATAAATATATGTTTTGCAGCGTCGTTACAGAAAGATAATAACATACGAATGAATACACAAAAATGTTTTAATAAATAAACGAGTATCTTATAAAAAAATATAACAAAACAAGCCAGAAAGAAAACAGGAAAAAGAGATATATAACCATATGTATTATTATTCTTTTTTTTTTTTCAATTAACTTTTTTTTGTTGTTACTTTTTGTATCACAAAACGAATTACTTTTTTAATATATTTCGTAACTGGTTCCTAGTAACTACTCTTTCAGGTTTCTTTGACACCTTCCTGGAATTTAGAGGGGACTCGCTCTGGATTGTATCCGAATTTTCTGCTATAGATGTCAAATTTCCACGATTATTAACGCAACCTGGGTCAGCTTCAGCTTCGAAGTCGCTGCCTGGTATTAAGTTTACAGATACTAAATCTTCAGAATAGATGCTTTTAAGATCAGCAAGTGTGAATATTTCGCCGGCAATTATAAGTTTATTTTGTTTTATTTTAGTGTGTAAGTTTTTAGACTTAGCTTTTTTCATGTAATCAATTAGTTGCTTTCTCTCTTGCCTATCCTCGTAAACCAAGTCGTCAGCAAAAAAGATACCAGTATTTTTGAGTTTTGATAGATTGTTAAAGATCTCACTCTTTTTAAGGTATGAGATAAACTCTAGAAGTATAGGTTTTTGCTGAATATGTTTGAGCTGGTAACAGTTGTTAATATCTCTTACAGAAATGGCCACATCCAATTTTTCACGAATAAGCTTAAGAATTGCCTCCAAGGCTGGCGTGTTTTCGTTAACCTTTACGCCGAAGATGAAACAATTATTTTTACGAATTTTCCTTTCAGTTGACAGCAATCTTGTCTTCAATGCTGAATTTTCAGTTTCCAATTCTTTAATCTTGTTTTCAAATTTTTCAGTTGTAGAATGCAAGTCTTGTTTAATCACATTTATATCTCCCTTAATTTCTTTGAGAAGAGCAAAAATCTCGGCATTGGTAGGTTCCTTATTACCCATTTTAAATATTTCACATTAACGAGCCACCAATGGCCAATTAATAAAAACTGTTGGGCTCAACTACTAGATAATGGTGAAGCAGATATGTTAACTGTATAATTATAAGCTATTAGTGGAGAGAATTCTCCTGCCAAATACTAGATGGCGGGTGACGGCAGTGAGCTATGGAATTTTAGTATCCAAACAAAAACAAAAAGTGAGCAAAACCTCAGCTCTAGGTGGAATGTTTATGCATTTAGTAATTAAAATTACATTTTACTGGAATTGGTGCACAATAATGTCATACCTTTTGTATTGGAGTATACTAGGGTTAATTTAAAACCATCAGACGAAATCACAAATATAACTTTGAAGTTAAACCACACAAAAACTAAATTTTATCGCAGACAATTTACTGTGACATTCACTCGATATCAAGCCAACACAACCTATGTGGTGTTCGCTATTTATTCAGATGTCCCTCTTCTTGAGTAATAAGATTCGCTAATTTTAAATAAACTTCTAAAAAATACTCCTCAAAACTCCTCTGTGAAATTGGGTGTGAATATTTGTTAATCATCAGTTAAGTAAACTACTGTAAAGAAAGCAGCCGCCAGAAGCTGTCAGTTAATTAAATTAAATTATGATTTCTTTTTAGGTCATTCCAAAATGATCAAGCACAATGATGTTTGTAAGTGGTGTGTCTGCAAAAAAAGAGACTGTGGTCCATTTTTCTCTCAATATTTCCCAGTTGGATAATACTACCGGAAGTGCTACTTAATTTGAAAAAAAATTCTGATCTCTACTGCGCAAAATTGAGTCAAAAATGGTATAGCGCATAGAACTCCAAGACCAAGAGATGATACATTCTAATTCTTTGTGCGAAATTATTCGTGGTGTAAATTCAGAAAATTCTGAAGAAAACTGATGAAAGTGAAGAAAAAGCAATATGTCATTCACAGATGAGTAAGAAAAAATGGATAGTCAATAATTTTTTCAACTTCGTTTTTGTGTCACTATAGGTATCCACATTGTCTATGTTCACACGAATACAGTGAAATGTATGCAATATTAATAAATAAACAGTTCATGAAATTCGAACTTTTATCCCTTATCCCCGAACAATCGACACACTGTGCACCATTTCTAATACATCCACAAGCTCATCTTCTCACTTCGATGATGGTGATGCCTAGTCTCATTTTTTTCTTAACTATTTCACTGCTAACGATGTTTTATGAAGACGCACACTCAACGCTAACGAAAATTGATGCGTCTTGAGCTGTATACCCAAGCAGCAATTTTAGTAGTTTCTACGTGGTAGTTACCATTAGTGGAACTTTAAAGGTTTCCGCAACTAAGGACTGGTACGTAATGGGAACCATCCTTCTACCAAGCATTCGCCAAAATGGGGAATACTAGGGACTTTAAATTGAACACTTGCAGTTGTCATTACATTGAAGTGGTCCTTTGGTAATGCTGTGCAGTCAGCATTACTACCAATTTTCACTTTGGCGTTGAGGATGCTTCAAAGTAATGCAGAGTAGTATCCGCCAGAGATGTGCCGAGTAAACTTTCCTTATTTGATATAGATCTGTAAAAGTCATGTAAATAATATAATTGTATACACTTATTTGGTATCAAAATGAAGCGTGCATCATCACGAATCAGATTTCACCATAGAATAGCCTGTCAATATATCCAATGGAAAGTTAGAAGGAAAACTTCCTGGAAACTTTCGGAGTTTTCAAAACGGAAAGTTTACATACTGCCAAGAATACTGCAGAGCCATACTTCAAATTTTTGAGTATTATAATGAACAAAATAATACTATACTAGAGATTTAGAAATCGTGTTTTCGGTAGAAACTTATTGACATTTCTGGTAAATTAAAAAAATCTTACTCTGTTTTGCGTCAAAACTGTAATATCTTATGCATTGGTGGACGCATTGCCCGACCTTCACGACATTGACAGACAAATTCAAAGTACGGCTCTGTTTATCTGTTACCCTGGTATTAACGCAGATTATGTAACGAAACATTGACTATTTAAAAAAGTTGTTTTCCTAACACCTTTCTGGTCTCTACTTACCAACAATATTTCCTGAGTTTCTCTCATGAACTTGATCATGTCTGACAATCTTAACAGCCAGATATTCATTCAGGGTATTCGATTTATTATTTAATCTAAAGCAATATGATACGGTACAAAACGTAAATGGCAGACTATTAGATTTAGTAATATGTGACATATGCAGTGTTTCAAAATCTTCAGATCCCATGTCTATGGTAGATGAACATCATCTCTGTATTGAAATATTTCTTGACACCAATAAGCAGCAGTTTAAACAAAAAAAGTAATTTAGGATTTAATTTCAAAAAGGCCAACTTCCATGATCTTTATCAGGAGCTAATGCCAACCAATTGGTTATTCCTACAAAATTATGAATGTGTAAATACAGCAGTCTATACTTTGTATGAAAAACTTAATGAAATATTTAGTAAACATGGATCTTATCCGAACACTTTGACAAAAAAATAAAACTTGGAGATAATATCGTAATTGCTCAAAATTATAATTACTATAAATTCATAAGAAGTGATGTAAAAATAAGACTAAACAGTATGTTACTGAAACTGGAGTTAACATTAGATCAAATCCAAAAGAATTCTGGTTGTATATATCTGAAGAAAAGGTCTTTCATCAATACTGCAATGACTTTATAATGATTCCAGACTGAATACTCCTCAACAAATAGTGGACGGATTTGCAGAATTCTTTGCCAACAACTTTCTCAATTCTACAGCATATGATACTGAATATGCATCTGTAAATAATAATTCTAACAGTACACTACACATAATCTCAGTAAGTGAGGAAGAAGTCATACAGGCATTAAAACAAATCAAACCCAAACTGACTGCAGGTCCAGACCTAATTCCGGCATTCCTGTTAAAAGATTGCGCTGTTGTACTTTCCAAACCATTACAAATTATATTCAATTTAATCTCTAAGACACAGGTATTTCCAGATGTGTGGAAAATGGTATGTGGTATGTCCCGTATATAAAAAAGATAATAACATGGGCATTACAAATTATAGGCCAGTAACATTATGTAATTTCAGTAAGTTTAAAATTCTTCTGTGTAGTTCCTCTCATTTCATGTCAGAAGCAATATAATACCAAAGCAGTATTGAAGGACAATCAACAATTACCAATTTTGTCTGCAAATCTCAGTTCATTTGTGAAGCCCTTGATGAAAGAAGTCAGGTAGATGTCATCTACACTGACTTCTCCAAAGCATTCGACAGCCTAGATCACGGTTTATTACTTATGAAGATAAGTTATAATATGTTGATACTTTCTATATCGCCGTACCCACCATGTCCATTGCCTTGGATATAAATCATCTAATTTCACTTAGTGTTCTGGAGTTCCACAAGGCTCTCTATTAGGGCCCCTTTTGTTCACAATTTTTATTAATGACATTGCAGCCGGCTTAAACGTAAACTGCTTAGCAGACGCAGATGGTCTAAAACTTTTTTCAAAAATCAAAACCGAAATGAATTGTGTCATACTACAGAACAATTTAGACACATTAAACTCTTGGTGTAAAGAAAACACTTCTTAATGCAGCTAAATGCAATGTTGTCATACTGCCGTAAAGAAGAACAGAACGTAATATTATATGAATATAACATTGATACCACAACCCTTCCTTGTCCGAATACCATTATAGGTATAATATTTGACCATAAGTTTAATTTTGCCCCTCATGTTAATTCAATAACATCTAAAGCTTATAACAATCTCGGTTTTATCATGCGCATATTACGAAGGACTTTATGGTTCAATAGTTTGGAATCCCTTATTAACACCCATATTATAAATATTGAATGAGTTGAGTGAAAATTTTATGATTGAGTTATTCAGAGGTCGAGACAAATTTAGATATTTTATTTTGTAATGTAAGTAGCATTAAACGTTTCTATGAATAAACTGATCTTGGTTAGTTTTTTGAAATGGTCTAGTCTTATACACTTAAATTATTTATTTTACATTTAATAAGGATTGTTTTTTTTCTTTCTTTTATCTTTTTCATTGTATTTTTTGTATTTTATGTTGTAGTTTGTTCTTCATTATTTCTTTAATGCTGGTAATTTGTAACCTTATCCTGTAATTCCTGGGTTTATTCTGTTGGATATTGTATCTAAATAAATAAATCAAATTGCATGCACTTATCACTTTTTCGTTAAATGGGTTGTATGTGATACGTCTGTATGTTCGAAGAGCTTCAGAAATGTTTTATTTTCACAAAACTATTAATCTCCTCAGAATTATCACTTTTTATGTATTTCGCCCGAAAATTATTTAAAATTACTGGCTTCTTAACTTTATGCCCGCTAGAGAATATTAAAGCACTTTTTTATTTCAAAAGTTAAAGTAAATGGTAATAAATGTAAAAATAAATAAATATTGTTCAAAATGGCTGCCCTTCTCAGTTCTCGTCATTTACAGGAAATATGGCCGCTAAATTCAGAGGGACGACATATGTAAAAAAAATCAAAATAATAAGTGACTATATTCGTTCGCTTTGTGCATTAATGTTTAAAATTGTAGAAATGAAAGAGGCCAATGACATATAATGAAATATTTAAAGTCAAATTGTTTCGTTTACTAATTTACATAACAATTGACAGTAAATTGGCTGTTAAATGCACCTGCAACTGCATTTTTTTAGCTTTAAACTGTAGTGTTTGTTCCAGCTGCTATTAAGCCGTTGCATGAGCATATTACAACTGACCAGAAATCTAAATATCAATTGCATCGATTTGATTGTTTAATTATATTACTCCAATGTTATACCAGTAAAAACATTTGAAATAAAATGCTTGTCCAAGTTAAGTTATACTCTATCTAAAGTCAATTGGAAAATCATAAAAAAGGCTGACAAAGCGCAGAGGTTTGACCTGTGCCGCCTGTCAAGTACCGCCGCGGTAAAGATCAACATCGCTTTGTTAATTGATATCAGCCGAACGCCGATTATCCCAAAATTTAGCTGTGAAAACTTCATGGTCCACACTGTGCTGCTTGGGGTGTTATTAACTCACCAAATCCTACTATCCTGGAGCAAAAAATTTTCTCGGCATTGGGCATACTGGAAAAATACTACTCTAAATCTCAGGTTAAATGAAGATAAAACGCAAGTTATAGCATTTTCAAATCGTAAGTCTACTGTTGAAATAAGTTTTACCAATGGTATTATTACTTTGATCACTTTGCCTCAAATATCCTTTTTAGGTATCACAATAGATGCTAGGCTTGATTAGAAATCTCATACTGACCAGCTTGCAAAAAACAGCTAAGTACTGTTACGCCGTAAAAGTAATATCGCTAAATGTCAATGTCAAGGCAGTCTACATGACTTATTATGCTTACATAGAGTCTAGACTCAAATATGGCATAATCCTTTGGGGAAGCACAAAAAGACTAGTTGACAAGTTCAAAACCGTGTTAATGCTTGATAAAGCTCGTAAAAATATGAGTGGGGGCTCATTGGATTCGGAATGACGTCTAGAAAAATGTGCAAAAATTTCAAACCCGCACATAAATAATTGCAAAAGTTATAAACGACGATTGAAAAAAATAACGAGTTTCGTTTTTTGCAAATAACTCGAAGACTATTAATATTTAAGAAATTTTAAAGAAAGATTCTTAAATAGGAAGAAATTTCCAATAAAAAAGTTCCGAAAACTTCCGAAACTCTATCAAAACATGGTATTGATAATTGTGAGAGTGGAGTAGTTTTGAGCAGCTATCGAAAATTAGGTGTTTTATAGTGGAAAATCTGTATTAATAAACATTATCTTATATCAATATGCAGATAAAAAGCTGTGTGATAATTATATCCAATCAGTGGGTGTATTAAGTGAACTATATTACAGTAAAGTATAATTATTTAAACATAAACAATTGGTTCTGTTATCTACAAGCAGACTTTTTTGTGTACAATAAGAAGCTATTACTTTTTTTTTTATCATAACATTGACTTTCTATATCAATTCAAGAGAAAGTGAATATTAAAAATACAGGGTGATTAACTAAAGAAATTAAACAAACAGGACCGGGCCTGAAACATTTAGTTAATGTGATTATATTCAGGTCACTAAATTACTCTTGCCGTTTTAAATGACTATTTGCAGTATATGCAAAGAAGAGGAAAATGACATAGTCTCATGTGATGTTTGCCGATCGTCACAATGCCTAAAATGTACCAACCTTACTGCCTCTGAAATAAGAGCTGTTGCCAATAAAAAATGGCAGATAATGTTTCTGTGTGAATGCTGTAAAGAAAAATTGGAGAGTTTAAGTGAAATGAATATGCCTGATGAACTTCAAGAATTCAAAAATCAAAAAATAATTATTGCAGAACAAGGGGCCTTAATTGAAAAACAGGGGCAGTTAATTGAAGCACTTACTTTAGCCATAAATTCAAAGAACAATGAATTGAAATCTGGCATAAGCAAGGTAATAAAAGCTCAAGAGAATATAACGGAATCATATGCAGAAAAGGCCAAAAAAAAAAAGATTGTAGAACCAGTGGTTGTAATCAAACCTAAAGATAATACTCAGAAAAATGATGACACAAGAAAAGAGGTAAAGAATTATATTGACCCCACAAAGATTGCAGTCTCTGGCATGAAAAATTCGAGGGATGGGGGTGTTATAATTGAATGTAAAACTAAAGCAGCCGCCGACACACTACGAGCAGAGGCACATAATAAATTATGGCAAAAGTATAACATTATTGAACCAAAAAAGCAGCTGCCCAAAATTAAAATAGTAGGGATTACAGAAACTAATGTTCCTGAAGAAACAGAGGATCTATTATTTTCACAAAATGATGATATTTAAACAGGCAGAAATCTAAAATAAATTTGATACGTTGCTCCAAATCAAAAAAATAAAAGATGTAATTTCTTTCCTATTTAAGAATCTTTCTTTAAAATTTCTTAAATATTAATAGTTTTCGAGTTATTTGCAAAAAACGAAACTCGTTATTTTTTCAACCTTCATTTGTTTATAACTTTTGCAATTGTTTATGTCTGGGTTTGAAACGTTTGCACATTTTTCTAGACATCATTCCAAATCCAATGAGCCCTCACTCATATTTTTACGAGCTTCATCAAGCATTAACATGGCTTTGAACTTCTGAACTAGTCTAAAATCACTCATATAAAATATTTGTGTTACAGAAAAGAAGTCTCAGAAATACACTGAATATTAAACGGTCAGTTAATTGTAAACCGATATTTGTACAATCACAGATACTTACCTTAATAAACCATTACATATCTGAGACTGTGATTATAGTAAAAAATATATCCTTGTTTGCAGATCATGACAGAATTCATTCGTATGGTACAAGGAATAAAAATTATTTATTAAATATTAAAGCAAATTTTACATATGTAGAAAGAAACGTACCATTTACTATAATTTAATTAAAGTGTACAATAAAATTTATCACTAGAACGCTTAAAATCCAATTTATGAGCTAGGCTCTTGAGGAAAGGATACTACACATTGGATGAGTATTTCAATGCTACACTCTATTACAAATGTAAAAAAAAAGATAAATAAAACCTCAGTATCACAAATTATTTTTAATATAATTTTTAACTTGTTTATAATACGTAACTATTTTTTATACTATTTTAATTATTAGTTTTACTTATGTGTGTATATTAGCATTTCTTTTTAATTGTATCCTTGTTTTACACCCTTTGGATATTGTACATTTTTTTACATGGATTAATAAAGACATCTATCTCTCTCTCTACCTATCTATTTCTGTAATTTCTTATTGAATAATTTTACAAACTTTTTCCACATTAAATGCAGTTGCCAATTTTTTTTAAAGAAATATGGATAAAAAATATTCAGTCGCAAATTTATCACAAAATTTATAAATTCTTTATAGAAAAGACACTAGAGAATTGTTTACAATTTCGATTATTCTGCACGTGAAATTCCATGAATTCTTGACTCTACAAAAAGTATATAAAAAACAAATATAAAAAAAATATAGTAAAATACAATACTTAAGAAGATAAAAAGCTAAATTTTATATTACTAAACATAAAGCATGAAATTCACAGCTATGAAAAACATTTTAGTTATGTTAAAACAAATTGGTCCGTTTGGTCCTTTTGTAGATTAAGCATATTCTGAAAACTGACATGAAACAAATTATTATGAAACAAAAATTAAATTGTAATTAACTAATATATCTGTTAGCTACAGAAAGCGTATTCCGTGAAAGGTCTGGTGTCTGCAAAAAAGGGGTGTTGCGGCGTATTAGGGTAGCTGGGTTCAGTAAATCCTGACACCTGTGTCACCAGAGTCCGTTTTACATAACCACTGTTCGAAGTCTGTTGACTATCTGCAAAAAGAAACTTTATAATCAAAATAATAGTACGTCGGGTACATGGCTAAAAAAGCTAAAAAGCTGCACTCTTTGATTGGAAGGTGCCATTTTCTGTGGTCATAGTTGATGCCAAAAGGTAACTTCCCAGATAGGGAGCCACTTGAAAACAATCACACTAATTTTTTTTGTATCTGAGTTCCTAATGGTCCGATTTCGATTTTATTTTTTTTTGTTTAAAAGCTCTTATGAAGAGGACATTTTGTCCCTATACATTTATCTCTACCCCCTGCACAATTTTCAAAAAAACAAATACTTCTGATTCTCACGGACTTTTGGAGAATACTTGGAGAAGATGAATTTTTGAAGTTTGATTGGGCTCACATCCAGGCCCCGGGCATCATTGAAAAAAAAATTTGTCAACATCTCTGGCGGGCCCCTGCTATGGGCCCCTAAAGTCAGTACCCAATAGCCCGCCCCCTATCTATAAACTCAAAAAGACACTTTCCATAACACAATAGACACAGCAGAGAAAGAGAGACAGCAGGGAAACTTGAATGGCGGGAACGATTTGCGCAGATCGTCGCGCACGAACCATTATGGGTTAAAACCTTGGAAAACAGTGCGGGCGACGTAGGTACAATTTGGGTACAATTTATTTAGTTCATTGACGTACTTAGTGTTATTGTGTTATTTATTGTTTAACATTTCTCTATTATTTTCAAGTATGGGCTCTGTTTGTGCTGCAAAATATTTCCAGAACAAACGTTATTTGTGCAAAAAGTTTTTTTTAGATTCCCTACTGACCATAATAATAGGTAGGTAAAATTAACTGAAACTTTTTAGTTACAGATACTTGTATAGAGAATTAAATTTTCTACAAAAAAAGAATGTGAGTGCATACGTGTGTATCTTTTTTAATACTTATGTGCACAGGAAGCGTACAGTGTGGCTTAATGCGGATTGAACGAATTTAAATGCATATATTGCCAAAGCAATAAAATATGGGTACTCTTTACCTGTAAATAAGGAATTATCGCAGGTAGAAAAATTTCGATGCGTTTTGTTTTATGTACATAAAATTGCTTAATTATAAATTATTACATAAATTCCATTCTATTCTGTTCTATGTATTTAGTTTATTTACTTTTTACTCTGTTTAGTAGTGATGGATAAAAGCTGTTATTTTTTAATAACAGGTTTAAACTGCTACTGCTATTTTGAAATAACAGTTTAAAGTAAATGTTTAAAAATAACAGATCGCTGAGAAGTACTGACATTGGTATACCGCAGCGCGCAGTTTGCAACTGTTAGTTCATAGACGTTATATTATACATTATGCTGCTGCCGCTGGCCGACGGGCAAAAAAAAATCTTTGATTTTTATGTTTTATAGAGGTATTAATTGATTTTTTCTTACGTTCATATACATATAAATAAAATATAAATAATCTTATTTATATAAATCATTTTTTAAGCCTCAACTTTTAATTATTATTATGTTATGTTAAATTAATAAAGAAATACCAGCATAGAAACACGCCAAACACAGCGTATGCAATGACAATATTGGAGATGCAGGTAAACGAAAATATACATATGGAGAAGAAAATATAAAAGCTCTGAACATATTATGATTTAAAAAACAGCTAAAAGTCAGTACATAAAGCGGATGGCTCGAGATTTCTACAAAAATATTCAACTCAACTCTGGCATTCCTTCATTTTTAAACTTGGTATGCGGGTATACGAATATATACACACGGAGAAAAAAATCGAAAAGATTTGAATATGTTATGATTAAAAAGCAACTAAGAAGTGTATACATAAAGCCGATGACTCAAGATACCCACAATAATATTCAACTTCACTACATTAGCGGTTGCGTTGCGATTTCATTATCTGCTACTGCTGTTTTCTGAATAACAGTTTAGTAGCAGTCAGCAAGAACATTTTTACTACGTCGTGTCGTTGATTGAAGAGTCTATTCACTCAACGGTCGTGTTTCTTATCTGTTAGTTTCCTACAGAAATAACAGGTTGCTAATGCTATTTACAAATAACAGTTATAAAATAACAGGTTGTTAAATAGCAACTCATCTCTACTGTTTAGTTCACAAAATGCCTCGACGTAGTTAATAAGTCATATAACGGCTATATCTGTTTCAAGAAAATTAATAAAATTGGAAAGTCGAAATGGCCGGCTCACTATAGCGGCCTAAATTTGAGTCAACTTTTTTAGGAACTTTCTGTGTTGGATAATTTATAGATTGTCATATTATTTGATAGTCTGATTTTTATGATAAAAATTGGATAGAGGGTGTTATATTACTCATTATTTTTAGTTATAATGAACCCGTAGTGGAACGCTGGCATTCTACTATTTGATATAATATAATTATCATCACTTAACTCAAGTAACGAAGGCCCTTCTGTTATGAAACACCCCAAATGAAGGTATGAAGAAACTATTGTTCTATTTTTTTGAGCTATTTTTATTTGAAAGAATACTAAAAAAAAAATTATATCATGCATGTATTTATAAAAGAAAATTCTGTTTCATACGCTTTTACTTCCTATTTTTACAAGTTGGAAAAAAAATTACATATGACTTTTTTAGATATCTAAAATTATTATGTATTTAAAGAAATCAATAGAGTTGTCTGTTACTTTGTGATATTCCATTATAACAGGTAACGAATACAAATTTTTCTTGTTAAATATCAATATTTTCTCTGTTTATGACTAAGTACAGTTTCGTAGTTTCTAGTCTACATTTTCAAGCACACAGACTGTTTAATTCGAATTGGATAATACGGTCCTGTCGGAAACATTTAAATTGTTTGGAATCCAACTCTGACTTTTTACCCGAAATGGCGACTTCAAGGTGAATGATTTTAGTCACGCCAACACACGAGAGTTTCTTTGCTGTCTCTCTATCTATGCTGTGCAATAGATTTTTTAGACTTTTTTTGTTTTATGTTTGCTATTGCCATAGTTTTTTGAGGTTTTCGTGTCTGGTATTTGGCATATCTTACAACGAACTCTGATTTTTTAATTTAATCGTAATATATTGCGGCAGAGGCAAGAAATGCGTTTTTATTGAAAAAAATAGTTTTACATTATAATTTGAGGTTTTTAATGGACTTCACAAACTTAAAAAAAAAGGGAGATTCTCAATTCGACCCATATGTATGTTTTTTATATACAAAGTATACAAAGAGTAATGTTAAAAATGTATTTGATATAATTTAAATAAATGTGTACCCATTGTATATAAAAAAAACTTCAAATTATAATGTAAAATTATTTTTCAGCGTGTGAAACTGTGATTGAGAGCTTTCAATTAAGATACGCATAGAATAGAAATATATGTTCACAATGCCAAAGAGAACATTTTTGTTTGTGTGCATTTTGGTTATGTTACCAAATCACAAACCACGAAAACTAATCTATATCATAGAATTACACAAAACTGATGAAATGTGAATGTATGCTGATTGCAGATAATGTGTCAGAGCATGGCCAGAGTAATTTATAATAATTAATATATTTAATTAATGATAATGGTAGTACTAAGTGAAGATTTGTAGTTTGCCAACCTGGAAAATCCCTAACAATAAATATTTCTAAATATGTAAAATACCATAAGCAAATGTCAATTGGTCAAGGACAAATAATAACCAAAACAGATTCAAAATATTTATGTTTTTATTTAAGGTAGGAAAGAGTCGGAAAAACAAACATTCCGTGGTTTAAAACTTAGCCTAGAGGCCAGGTAGTTTTGCCACCGATTAAATTCAGAACTCTTCAAACTTGGTAAATCTGAAGGTGTTAGTGACCTTAATAACGTACTAAATTTGCACCCTTATAGCTTTGCCACCAAACGTCGCCATATTTGCAAGATTTCTCTCTTCACACTTCGTAATAAACAAATTTTAGCTAAAAACTTTCTTCAATTTACTTAGAAGAATATATTTTTTTCAGTTTAATAACGCCAGTCGTTTGGCTAAAAACTGCTTTTTCCCAGTCAACATCTTTAGTACAGTGCTTTTTAATAGATGGTGCCACCTACAGATGGTGCAGCAGCATCTGCATCATGTACCTTAAATTTTAAGTTTTTCAAGTTTATTCTCATTTTTAATATTTGTATACGCATTTTCAGCTTGGAGCCATACTAGCTCCAAGCAAATATTTAAATATTCACGTAAATAATTTTTCAATATTGTTGATTAATAAAAATAGACTGCTAATTACAGGTTAGATTTCCAACCTACAAAAAGAGTCCTATTTTACTAGGACAAAGTATTTAGAACTTCATAAACATTACACTGAACTAGATTTTAGTTGAAAATTCGGGAACCAGGCAGAAATTTTAATAACAGCTGCCTAATACTCTTAAACCTTAAGAAACACATATTTTTGAGGTTAGCTGTGACGTCACGTGCAGATGCCCTATAATAGCCACACTGCCTACCCTTCGCCCCACTTCAGCTTTAGCTTTACCGATGAAACTTTGTGATTGGTGTTGTCTCCTCTTAATGCCATTTTTTTTTTATTTAGTTCTAATCTAACTTTTAGTCTAAAAATTAGGTTAAAATTGGCGGCAAATTCAAAAATGGGAAAAAAACTTTTTTTTTTTCATTTTAACCCTCCCAGGAAAAAACCCATTTTTGGAAAAATTTCTAACCTAACCCAACTTTTAGTCTAAAAAATGGAAGAAAAACATTTTTTTTTTATTTTAAGGAAAAAACCATTTTTGGGAAGATTTCTAACCTAACCTAACTTCTAGTCTAAAAGTTAGATTAAAATTGGCGGTAAATTAAAAAATGGGAAAAACCCATTGCCACCTCCGAATTCGTAACAAATAAACTTTCCGACAATTTGTTAAATTGTAAGAAATAAAAACCGTTAAAAATTGCTCCTTTTGTATGATTTAAGAAATATGTAATAATGCATACATTTGAAAGAAAGTCTGCTTTTTATTGTCAAATTATAGCGAAAATATTTAGCTCAAATAGCAATCCTATTAAATTCGCCCATTTCTAATCACGTGCACTGTAACAACCAATCAGAACAAAACTACACTGATAAGATCCCTTAGGGATCTTTTCACTCATGTCACCCAGTTTAACAGTTCAATAATTTAAAATTTCTTTTTTTGACAATGTCAATTTGGAATTGCAAAACTATTTAATGAATATAATAATAGAGGAAAACCAAATAATACATAATACAAAATTTACATTTAATTTTATAAATTTCTCTTTTAATAATTGTGTTTTTGATAAACAGTTTTGAACAAATAAATAAAATAAATTGTAAAAAAATTTCTGTGCGAATACCTCAAACGTTGATAATTAGCTCATAATTTTACCACAACTTCCTCAAGCACATTGCTTTAAGGTAATATCCCTCCGCCTAAGGCATCGGGATATTACCAAGCAAGTGCTTTCGGAAACTGATAAAATTATTTCATATTATCAATGTCCTTGGGATATTATAGCTGAAAATATTTATTTAAGAGGCTAAAAATCAAAAAAGACTTGATATTTCAATTGCATAACGTTTAAAGGCTCGTATAGGAGGAAATTTTTTCTTCAAAATGTTGGGTTTTACAATATTAAGAAAAAAATTTGTTTCCTTCGTTTAAACCATTTTTTTTTTGGAATTTATTTACAATTTTCAAAATTGTAATTACCTATAAACATATTCAAACAAGATATATACGCTCATTTTTGTGATTCTGTCACTTATAAATAACCAAATTGAGATTTCTTCTTTAAATTTGCACTGGTTGTTCTCCAATGCTCATATTTTTGTCTCTGCTGGTTGAAAATTGAACTGAACGTTAGAAATTGAAAACTTGTTGAATGTCTAATATTACACAAATTATAGTTTTGTCAAGCTGTATCTCAGAAACTGTCCATTTTTGGAGCTCTTGCCCATCGATTCTTTACATCAAGAACACACAAATTACAACAGATCAAAATTTCAGAACGTTTCATTTAAGGTGCACTTCTGTGCAACAAAATCCTATACACCTATATTAAATCATTCTTTATTTATTTGCCAGTGCCAGTGTCATATTTTCGCAATACCAAAATTAACTGGACATGAAAAAATTTTAATTCTCTCTAAAATTGAAGAGGGATGGTCTATCAGAGCAGTTGCTAACCATTATCAATTGAATAAAAGCACTGTTAGGAGCGTGAAGAAAAGATGGGAGGAGGAAGGTAGCGTAAAGAGAAAAGACGATTCAGGCCGATCGAGAAGTTCAAATCTCGCTCAAGATGAAGCACTCCTTGGCTATTTGATGGAAAATCCGTTTCAAGCAGCAGGAGATACTATGTTCATGACAAATTTTCCAGCATCGAGGTCAACAGCTAGCCGAAGGATAGGAAAATTGGAATTAAAAAATTGTACAAATGTCAAAAAGACCATATTAACAGAAGAACAGAAGCAAGCCCGCATTCTGTTTTGTTTAAATTATATCTATCGCCCGTTAGAGTTTTGGAACAATGTTGTGTTTACCAACGAAAAAATTTTTCAGTTTTGTAATGTCGGACATATTCGGGTGTACCGTCCTGCAAATACCAGGTTTCACGAACGTTACGTGTCTCCGCGGAACAGGTCTGGGCGATTTTCTGTTAATGTTTGGGCATGGATAAGCGTGCATGGCCCTGGTGTAGCCAGGGTGTATTAAATAGGTGATGCGACGACAACCCTCACAGTGGCTTCATAAGTGCTTACTTTGTACATAATGTTATAGATGGCAGGACCAATAAGTTCTCTCATTACTTACGCATAGGTAGATAATTTTACACGTTCTGTGCATACGTGCATACAGTGTTGCATACATTCCCGGCCTTTTGTTTTTTGTTTAGTGAAACAAGAGTCCAGTGACATCTGACATTAGGTAGCTAAATTAAAACATTGAAAGAATATATGCAACACTACATGCAGCATTGCACGTGTCGCCACAGCTAACCTCAAAAATATATATTTCTTAATATTTACAAGTATTATGTAGCTATTATTAAAATTTCTGCCTGGTTCCTGTACTTTCAACCAAAATCAAGTTCAACGTAATATGTATGAAGTTTTAAATAGTTTGTCACAATAAAATAAGACACTTTTTGCAGGTTAGGAATCTAACCTATAATTAGCAGTCTATTTTTATCAATCAACAATATTGAAAAATTATTTGCGTGAATTTTTAAATATCTGCTTGGAGCCAGTATGGCTCAAGCTAAAAATGCTTATGCAAACATTAAAAATGAGAATAAACGAAAAAACCTTAAAATTTGAGGTTATGTTAGTTATACGATGCACATGCCCAGGTAATTGTAGGACCTTATTGCTCGCGCCATCTATTAAAGTAAATAGAAACCATGCACTTATGAAGCCATTATTATAATAGGAAAGTGCCGTACGTCGGACCACCTATTTAATACACCGTGGGTGTAGCGTTGCACATTATGGGTAATGGTAGATTTAATGGACAAGATTATAGGGATATTTTGGAAAACGTTATGCTTCCTTCGGTGGAGCAACTATATCCGAACAACACCTTCATTTATCAACAAACAACTGCCCTATTCATACGGCCAGGATAATTACTCAATGGTTTGGGGACAATAACATTGAATTATTACCGTGGCCTTGGCACAGTCCCAATATAAATCTAACTGATAATATTTGGGGTCTGCTAGTAAAAAAAAATATGAACGAAACTTCAGACCAAGAAATGAAGAATTGTGGTCGGCCATTGAAAATTGCTGGGAGGAGCTAAGAGAAAAAGAAAACTATTGTCGTCGACTAATTGCTTCTATGCCGACAAGATTTAATCACGTCTTGGAAGGAAACGGAGCCATGACAAAATATTAGGTTACATATTATTTACACAACAAATACAATAGCAGTTATGTGAATTTTTCTACGTCAATTTTTACATCTGTTATAAATCGAAATCATTCCCATCGAATGGTGTAAAAAAAATAAAAAAAACAAAAATAGGTGTTTTTCTTCTGGATTAACATTATTCAAATACCTTACTTATGACGTTTCACAATAAATGTCAGTTTTTTATAATTTATATAATAAAAATCTAAATTCCAAAAAGACTGATTCACACCACTCAACATTATTAAAAACTGGATTACTTTATTTTTCAAGTGTACGGGATTTCATTGCACAGAAGTGTACATGTGATCCTCTGCAATTAAAAAAAAAATCGTTTCTATTTCTTGCCCCCCTTATACTACCCCCTACCATAGCTTGATGAAACTATAATAGGACCACCTACAGTTTGCAAAAGATTTCATAGAAATTGCTTAAACCAATCCAGAGCAATGATATACATATATTAAAAAAATAATATAACCTTAGATACCTTCCACTAAAAACATATTATACTGTCTATATCTTTCATACCTAATGTAGAAGTTTAGTGCATACAGCTGCAGACTATTTTTGCTCAAAATTACTTTTTCTTCATGTTTACAAAAACCTGCTCATTAAAATGCTAACACCCTGTATACATTGCACTAAAAATTTAATTACAAATTAGATAATCTGATTTAATATAGTGAAAAATGTCTTTCCTTAACTTCGCTCCAAATTAGAGATGGGCACGTGACGTGAATTTCACCGTGTCACGTCGTGTCACGGCGTGTTACGGCGTGAGCGTGTACATTTAAGGTACCAAATCACGGAAGATTTCGTGAGTGTGTGTGAGTCAAAAGATCCCGTGCGTGAGCGAGCGTGAAATAATATTCACGCCGTGACACGACGCCCCATCTCTGCTTTAAAACTTCAACCTGTCGTGTCGTGACAAGAATAAGAAGCGAAGCGATAGACGGAACATGAGCGCGAGAAGGGAGGGAAAAGGACAGGAGACAGGATGAATGACGCAACATTCAAATCAAACTGCGTAATTGCAATCTCTCTCTACTGCATTCGCCAATCGCCTAGCCCTCCTGGCTTGGTCTGGTCACTCTGGTCCAGAGATGGGCACTTGACGTGAATTTCACCGTGTCACGCCGTGTCACGGCGTGAGCGTGTACATTTAAGGTACCAAATCACGGAAGATTTCGTGAGTGTGCGTGAGTCAAAAGATCCCATGTGTGAGCGTGCGTGAATTTGCCTTAACATATATCAGTCGTGCGTGAGCTAAAGGTTTAAAGTCGTGAGCGTGCGTGAGCGTGAATCAAAATCGACTCACACGCCCATCTCTACTCCAAATCAATACTTAAAGGTCGTATTTATTTATATTATATTATTTAGAAAACTATTACATATTAAAAACTATATTTTCTTACCTTGATAAGGTGTGTAGTATTTTCCGAAAGGAATATCTTTGGATATATCTGGATACAGGAAAACAAGATGCTTTAAATCTGCTATTAGGTCAGCCAGAGACTTAATTGCAAAGTCTTTAGAAGTAAATGGCTGTAAATTGAGAACTTCACCGGTACCTACAAAATAACAAAAATGAATGATAGTTTCAAATGAATAGAACTATCTCCATAGTTAAGAATTACCAGAGACCCAGGCAACCGTGATTCCTCCTAACTCACTGTCGGAAAATCTTAGCAAAAACGTACCCTGTGGACACGAAGCAAGTAATTCCTCAGCTTGCTTTTTCCTAACAAAACCCATTATTGCACTAAAAACGAAATATTTCTTTTATTAGACGGCAATGACATTTGTCAATTTATTGGATAAAAATCACTAACAAACTATTAACTTGAAAAATAGCATTCTGGTGGTATATACTTTGGAAAAGTCTAATAATATAGTATAAATAAGAAATCAATGGAGTTGTCTGTTACTTTGTGATATTCCATTATAACCTCCGATTAAAGAACTTATATCTAGGTACATAATGGCATTACTTTGTATGATCCCAAAAGATTCACAATCTAAGGCACTTCTTCCCATAAGTTCTTGATTGGCTAGTTGATCTGTTCGCGACCGAAGATAGCCTGTTATGTATCTACACTCAATGAAATAGTATGGGTAAATTCAACAAAAAAAAATGGTTAACTAACAATATCGTTAATTTTGTTAAACCAAACTATATCGATGGTATTTTTAAACAAGAGGTGATTGTTATTTTAATTAATAAAAAGTTGTCGTACAACAAAACAAACATTAACTTAAAAAATAGATGAATAAGACTATTATTTTGTTCGTCTGACTATTATTTTGTTGAATTCTGTCAAATTAAACTAGATAATAGTATACTTTATTTTTAACTATTATCGAATTGTAATTCTAACCCAGTATTAGTTCGCTGTATTATTGTACTTGGTAGACAAACCAATATTATTGTCATCTTCTAGAAGTTCTAAAAGAATTACCATAAAATTTGCTTGCTTACCACGTAGTCTATTACAGAAATTATTCCCAGATGACGCCACATACAAATCACTGACAATAATCAATCATGCATTATCTTATACTCTTATGAATTTATAGAAAATCAATAACATGATTGCAATGTTCAAATTCTCTCAGGGATCATCGATATATTTGGATGGATCTTAAAAACGATCTTTAATCTTTGGTTTGGGTGGTCTGATGTCTCAATACTGAGATTTTGGCTAACCAAAAAAAACTTCATCACACAATAAAGTGTAGATCAACCTAAAAATTAGTTGGTGAACAAAAAACAAAGTCGTTGTACTATTTAATTGTAGACCAAATTGAAAATGGTTAGTGATTTCATATGCTCTTTTTGGTTGAATTTACCTATCATTTTCTTTGAGTGTAGATATAACTTCTTTAATCGGAGATTTTACAGATAACGAACTCCAATTTCTTTGTTAAATATCACTAATATTACAAATTAAATTGTGAGATATTTATTCATTACAAAAGAATTATGATTCTAATTAGTTATTTTACAACAGGGCGGTAAACAAAGTAGGATTTCCTATATCTAACTGGTCATTAAGCGGGGTATTATATTAATATTTCAGAAAGTGTGGCATTTACGTCAAACATTATAAGGATCAAAATAAAATTTATTTTTTTTATGGCATCAATTGCTCGGGTCATTAGCCGTCATCATTTAGATTCTGTGTTGTTTCATAATGGTCATATTTTATAGTAGAGGTCACAAACCTTCAGGTAGGTTATTAGTTTATCGATGTTGTTATCGTTTAAAACATCTCTCATTGTATTTTTTAGGTTTATTAATTGCACTTTCAAATGATCTTTCATTTTTTTTTCTAGCATAAAAAGGAAGGAAGTTATGACCAAAAACAATGTGCGTCTTCACATTGTTTTAATAAAAATGTCCATATTTTATTATTGTAATCAGCGTAATTAAAAAACGATATTCTTGAATACCATTTGTTAACATATAGCACTACCTAGATACTTAAATTTTTTTACTCATTTAAAGCGCTTGGTATTGAAAAAAATTCATCTGTCATATTGAAGTCGTCATTTTGATTTTTTTGATTTTGACTTCAAAAACAAAAAATAAATATATCTAAAGAGAAGTTCTTTTCCTTAGCTAATTCGTTAATAGTCCAATTAAATAAGTCGACAAATTAAAATTTTGAGGTAAATACTTGAATTTTTGATATAAGTTACTTTGATGTATTAGAACACGATTAATGAAACCCCCGGGGAGGGGTGAAAAAAAATAAAATAAAGTGTTTTTACAAAATTACTCAAAATGTGTAAAAGCTAGTAAAAAAAGTTTCAAACAAAAATTGTAAAGCATGAAGTTTTATATAAAAATGATCTCTAGACTTTTTTTGGTATTACTAACCCTACAAACACCGAAGGTTGGCCAATCATCGGGCCATCACTGGGTCAGAAATGAAACTTCTGGCCCAGTAATGTCCCGCTGATGGGCCGATCATCGGTGTTTGTTGGGAAAATTAACGGAGTTAGGCTGGTTACAAATTAAGGGATGATATGTACAACTTTAAAAAATCATAGCATGCTGAAAAGTTAATGAATTTAAAAATTTTTTTTCTATTTACTCAGAAAAATATAAACATTCGTTTCAGAGAAATGGATTCTTTTTTAAATTATTAATAAAAAAGTTATAAAAATTTTAATTTTTTTATTTTCAATTAAAACCACTTTGAACGGTGAAACGAATTTTTTTTTACACCATTTTGTTCATTAATAATAATAATAATAATAATATACATTTATTCATCTTTAAAAATTGCACAATACAAATTATCAGACTTGTCACTAATTACTATAGACTAAAAATAGACTAAATTACTAAAAAGAACATACAAACAATAATACAAACAATAAACGCTAAAAAACAAACTAAACACTATAAGTTAAAAACTCATCAACAGAATAAAAAGCCTTACTTAGTAAGTACATATGTAATTTATGCTTAAACATCGTGAAGCTTAGTGTATCAACATCCTCTAGTATTTGGATGAACTTATTATAGCAGGTGATACCAAGGTAAATATGTGAATTTTGACCCACGGACAATCTTGAAAATGGCATATGTATTTGGTTTCTTGTACGGGTATTGTAGTCATGTAGACTGTTATTTCTTTGAAACTGGCTAATAGTTCTTTTTATATTAAGTGTAAGGTTATAAATGAATAGTGATGGTAGTGTCAGTATACCAAGTTTTATAAAAAGGGGTTTACAGTGGGTTTGTGGATGGACGTCCATCATACATCTAATTATTCTTTTTTGCATAATAAACACTTTATCAACGTGTGCCGAGTTTCCCCAGAATAGCAAACCATATGACAGAATTGATTGTGCCAATCCAAAATATGCACATTTTAATACTTCAACAGAAACAGTGTCGCGAATTTGTCTCATAACAAAGCATACAGTGCTTAATTTTCCAACCATATTTTCAATGTGATCCCTCCATGTCATTTTCTCATCTAGAGTAACGCCCAGAAACTTTATAGATCTTACACGTTCCACAGTTTGATTATTAATTGTAATAAAAGGGCTAAAATCCTGTTTACTATTTTTGGTCATGAACTGCATATACATTGTCTTTTTGGTATTTACTTGTAAGCCATTATTTGAGCACCACATTGCAAACTCATCTGCGGATGAGTTGGCTTGGCGTATTGTTTCATTTATGGTATTTCTACAAGTGATATTGTTACTGTCATCAGCATATATGATTGTCCTGTCTGCAGAGCGGCATGATGGTGGCATATCGTTTATAAATATTATAAAGAGTAAGGGGCCAAGTATCGATCCTTGAGGAACCCCCATATTAACTGGTAGTGGTTCAGATATACATGCATCTATAACTACTTGTTGCGTTCTATCTTGTAGGTAGGATGCAATCCATTGATTTGCAATTCCCCTGACACCGATGTAACTTAATTTTTCTAATAATAATTGATGGTCTATAGAGTCAAAGGCTCTACTTAAATCGAAGAATAACCCAAGGGGATATTGGTTATTATTTAGAGCATCATAGATGTAAATGCATAAATCAGCTATTGCCGTGGATGTTGATTTATTTTGTCTGAAGCCATTTTGTGATTGAGATATTAGGTTGTTACTTTCAAGAAAATTGTTAAGTCTTATATTGAATGACATTTCAAATACTTTAGCTAGCTGATTTTGAACACATATATTTCTGTAGTTGGAAGGATCAGTTATTGGCCCCTTATTCTTATAAATTGGTATTGATTTTGAGACTTTGAATATATCAGGATATTTGGCAGAAGTAAACGATTCATTAATGATATATGATAGTGGCGTACTGATTATATTACTCACCGCTCTCAAAGCTTTTCCAGAGACGCCATCAATGCCTTCAGATATTTTTAAAGTTGATTTGTTTATAAGTGTTTCTATTTCCTCTGGGGTTGTGGGGTGCAGATAAAATGTCATGGAGGAGCTGCATGGTAGATTTAACTCATCAAACTTTGGTTTAGGACACGTAAAATTAATGAAGTATTCATTGAAATACTTACAAATTTCATTTAGGTCAGTTATTTTATTATTTGTGTCTGTTAGGGTTAATTCTTGTATATTATTTCTAGATAGGACGTTTCTTGATTCATTAATTATCTGCCAGCTGGTTTTTGTGATATTATTTGACTTGGTTAATCTATGGTTGTTGTAATTTCTTTTTGTTATTTTGGTTTTTTGTTTGTATAGCACCTTTAATTCTCTATATCTTTTTAATATTATTTCGTTATCAGTATTTTTACTAAGTTTTGCAAATTGACATAAGGTTTCATGAAGTTGTTTCAGCTCCAGTGTAAACCACCTTTTCTGTTTATTTTTAACTTTTATTTTTTTATGGGTAAAGGAATTATTGTAGTGATACATGAATGTTGAGTAGAAACCTTGAAATTTATCATCAAAATTATCGGCACTATACATTTCCGTCCATTTTTCCCTTTTTAGGAGATTTTTAAAAGTTGCAATATTATTTTCAGATATGTCCCGTTTAAATATTACTGTATTATCACCATTTATATTTATATTACAGGGTAAATGGAAATGACACAACTGGAATGTGTGATCAGAAAAATGTGTGTCTTTTATTAAGACATGATTCATGGCAAAATTAGAAAATGTTACATCAATACAAGTGGAGCTGATTTTTGTTATACGGGTTGGATCGTATATGTGCCTTTTCAGATCAAATTCACTGAAAAGGTTTATTAATTGCCTAGTTTCAATAGTGTTCAGGAAAAAATTCACATTCAAATCACCACATACAACATAGTAACAGTCTTTTTTGTAAATGTTACACATTAAATGATAAAGTTCAGTGATAAATATATCAAAGTTACTGTCAGGAGTTCTGTATAGTGCTATGATGTATGTCTTAGATTTTGTATACTTAGTATCTACAGAGGCAACTGTTACCTCGAAATGTTTTTCTATCGATTTTTTATACAAAATAGGTTTTAAATTATATTTTTTGCTTGCGAAAATACATACTCCACCACATTCATGTATTATGCGGCAGAAACTATTTATCAAGGTGAAGTTACTTAATTTAAATTGAGATATTTCATTATGTTTTAGCCAATGCTCGGTTATACAGAGTATGTCCACATTATATGAGTCTAAAAGTATGTCTAGGTGCAACGCCTTGTCTCTGAGACCTGCGATGTTAAAATGCATTATTTGTAGATTTTCTTTATTGCCTCCACTCATATTTTCCTTTCTCGCACTTGGAGTTTTTGTGTGTTTACTTATGTCTTCTTTGTCTTTCACCCAACATTTCAAGAGATGGTGTGCACTATCTTCGTCACTCAAGGGAAAAAATTTTCCGGCTTGCCATTTGCGTCGTTTTGATTATCTAAGAAATGTTGACCTCTTCTAAAGTTGAACCTTGTAAAGGCTACACCTCGAGGCCAAAAGTTGTTTTGATACACTTTATCTTGTATTGATGGATCAACTCCTATCATGTAGCAGTTATTGTTAGGCCTGTTTATCTGTGTGTTTAACTTTTTTATGAATACATCTTCTGTTTGTCCTTTCTTGATTATGAATTTTTTAATGTCACTCTCTATTACATCATCCCTGATTCTGGATATGAATAGCCATATTTTTTTGTTTTTTGTTGAGTTATCTCTACCTTGGAATGTATTTCCGCTCTCTGCTTCTCCTATATTTAGTCTTTTAATGGTTTTTTGTCTCTTTTGTACTTTTTGATAAGAATTATATTTGTCATTTTCGTGTGATGATGCTGATGCTGATCGGGACTGGTTATTAGCTGTTTCAGTCACAAACCCTTGCCCTACCTTTTGCGCATATGTTTTTGTTTGAAATTTTAACTGGGTATCTTGTGGTGCCTGTGCTTTATTTCTTTGCATCTGAGATGTGTTATCTATACGAGTTTGTTTTGTGATGATTGTGGGTGAATTGTCAGATAAGTTTCTGTGAGTCCTTGAAATTAAGCGATCGTCTGGGTTGGGTAATATGTATTTTTGATTTATGGGGATATTTTCCATACATTTTATGAGATCAATATTACTGTCACGTATATTTTGAATCTCAATTCTTAATTGTTTCAATTCTGATTGTATGTTATCTTGACTTTTTAGTAACGATTTATTATATTGAGGGTCAGCATCCATTCTCATGTTTTTATTGGTATCAGATAACTCTTCACATTTTTGTTGGTCACATGTTTTTTTATTATGCAGTTCTTCCTTCAATCGTTTATTTTCGGCAGACAGTTTTTGATTATTATGTACTAGTTCTTCATATTTAGTCATTTGCTCATAGCATTCGGAGCAGTAATATCGAATACGTCTAGCCTTTAATGCAACAGCCCTCTCTTCTGTGGATGTAATTTGTGAACATATTTTGCAATGTACTATGCCACAAATGTCGCAAGTTGCTCCACTTTCTGTACTTTTGCATGCCTCATTGGAGCACATGGCCATTTTGTAGGTTATATTTATTCTGCCTCCTGCAAACAAGTCATTTCCAGGGGTACTATCACTTTTTATGTCTCTGAGTATCTATTATATTATCTATTTCCTGCTGGGATGATACTTAGTTAATATATTCCTTAATTATACAATGTTTTAGTTTGAGCAAAATTGGCGTGTTTACGGTACACATAACCTCACACATTATTTAATATATTGAACATTTGCTTTTGAAATTTTTTTTTACCCATCATTTTCGAGCAGTTATGAATTTAATTACCTGTTTAATTTTTTTCCAAACGTAAGACACTGCTCTTGTGACGTCACGATAACTGAAAAGAAATAAAGAATGTGTACGACAAAGATAAAATGGTTTCGTAGCTGCTGCGTTGCCTACAAGACGCGTATACGTCACATCTATACTGCCGTCATAAGTCATAAGGAGAATAGCCCATCTGTAAATTGTCGGTTGGCGAAGAAAGTAACAGAGGCGTTTGTTTTTTCCCAACTAGTAAATATTAAGAAAATCATGTAGCTGCTTTTTATCCACTTATGTTTTTGTACTTTATAATTTTTTAATAATATTTTTAACTGCAGAACTCTTGGGTGCTCATATATTATTAGAATCTCATTTATGATAAATATCTAGATGCGGCTTTTCACCTTATGACGGCAGTAAGGGCATCCGCGCGTGACGTCACAACTAACCTCAAAAATATGTGTTTCTTAAGATTTAAGAGTACTACGCAACTATTATTAAAATTTCTGCCTGGTTCCCGTATTTTCAACTAAAATCTAGTTCAGTGTAATGTTTATGAAGTTCTAAATCATTTGTGGTAATAAAATAGGACTCTGTAGGTTGGAAATATAACCTGTAATTAGCAGTCTATTTCTATTAATCAACAATATTGAAAAATTATTTACGCGAATTTTTAAATATTTGCTTAGAGCCAGTACCGACTCCAAGCTAAAAATGCGTATACAAACATTAAAAATGAGAATAAACTTGAAAAACTTAAAATTTAAGGTTATGTTGGTTACATGATGCAGGTGCCCGATATCTCAATGCAGTGGTTGTGAATGTTTTGGTGAATAAATGCTCCTACAAATTGTTAACAAAATTTTTAATTGTGGTCAAGTATAATAAGAGTGTTTTGCGAAATCTACATACTTATACACGCTTTGTTTTATGTACATTTTGGTTATAGGTATTAGACACGTGGAATTTTGTTTACGTAGTCTAAATATTTTTGAAATTAATCTTTGAATTGTAATGAAAGAAACTATTATTACTGTCAATACTTGCTGATTTCTACTAAATTTAGAATTATTTGTTTGACATTATTGATATAAATTAAAAATAAAGTACACAATATAATTTTTTTTTGCGAGAAAATTTTGCAGACGAATTATTGGAGTATTGGAAATAATTGTTTGAAACATCGTTTTAAATTAGTCGAAATTCGCGTATTTTAACCAAGGTTGCAAAAAATGTTTTTTTTATGCATTTTCGATTAAATTAATAAACTAATCCGTAATGTAGAAGTAAAAATTATTTGCAAAAATGAATATTTGCAATAGTGAAATTTTTTTTTCCACATTAATAATTGAAATTGACAATTGATTTCTTCTTAATTTCAAAAAAATTGACAATTACAAATATTTACAGTACTTATTTTTTTAAATTACAAAATTTCAATTATTATAATTTATTATTTTTTAAGACCATAAGAAATTATTATAAAAATTATTATAATTGTATACCTACATATTTTAAAAATTGTGTACACAGAAATATATTAATCAACAATTTTTTTTTTTTGGATCATTAATTTCAATTTCATTTTCCATTAAAATAGATCATTGATATTATTCTATTCCTAATCTAAATAAAAATAAACAATTTAAAAAATAAAATTGGATAAATTAAATAATAAATAATTGAACCATTTTTTGGATGGATGGATAATAACAATTAGAAGAAAATAATTCTTAAAACAAAATGTATGATCCATTCTATATTAAATTAATCTTATGAAAAGTTAAAATAAGAATTATTAAAAACAAATTTGTTAACAATTTTTAGGAGCATTTGTTCACCAAAACATACACCACCGCTACATTGAGATATATAGACTATTTCACAAGTTCAAAGCCGTGTTAATGCTTAATAAAGCTCGTGAAAATATGAGTGAGGGCTCATTGGATTCAGAATGACACCTAGAAAAATGTGCAAAAGTTTCAAACCCGCATACAAACAATTGCAAAAGTTATAAACAAATGAAGATTGAAAAAATAACGAGTTTCGTTTTTTGTAAATAACTCGAAAACTATTAATATTTAAGAACATTTAATGGAGGATTTTTAAAGAGGAATGAATTTCAAATAAAAAAGTCCGAACTCCCGAATCTTTATGCCTATTATTAATAATTTCAATTTAATGTTGAAAATGGAGCTCTGCGGGGCGAACACTAAGCCGTTACGATGCTCTGAAACCGGCCGTAATAAGTAAAAATATTTTTTATGTTATTAAATATTAATTTAAAAATTTTAAAAATTATGGTATTATTTAGACATGTAAAGGAACAATATCCCGTTGGAAAAAAATTGTTTCACCGATTTTTCATAAAATGAGCTTATTGTTGTTTTGAGTTTTGCTCGAAAACTATGCATTTTTCCTATAAACACGTCAATAGAAAAGTTGTTGAAATTTAAATTTCCAATCGAAATGGCACCTTCCGAAGTCAATTTTTTTTTTACAAAAATACGCCCAGAAAACAAAACAAAAAAAAACGAAAAAATGCAATTTTTATTTTTTTAAATTTTAGCCTGTAACTTTTTTCGGGTACATTTAGGCATTGACATTGCTGCATAAAAAAAGCTGGCGTTTTACCGTTAAAATGATTATTAACGGGTAAAACATCAGCTTTTTTTTATGCAGAATATCTATGCCTAAATGTACCCGAAAAAAAGTTAAATGGCTAAAATTAAAAAAAAAAAATGAATTTTTCCGTTTTTTTTTTGTTTTGTTTTCTAGGCGTATTTTTGTAAAAAAAAAATTGACTTCTGAAGGTACCATTTCGATTGGAAATTTAATTCTCTACAACTTTTCTATTGACGTGTTTATATGAAAAATGCATAGTTTTCCAGTAAAATTCAAAAATGTGAAAAGTGGACCTTTTTACTTCGATCTCAAAAACGCACCCCTTTAAATGGTAGCACTCAACGGTTTTCTCATATTTTGGGGTCAATTGAACATAAGAAACAATAAAAACCCTTTAACATTTTAGTTCCTTTCAACCCTCTTTTTTTGGACATAGACAATAGCCTAAATATATTGCAATTAAAAATTAAAAAATTTTCTTTAAAATTGTTTTTTAATTGTTTATAATATTTTGTTCCATTGCTTCATTATTTAAACAAATTATTAAGAAAAAAATTTATTCTTAAACTTTATTATATGCAATTCTCTACAACATGGAAAAAAGAAAAAAAAATTGTTAATTTATTTGTTTATTTAATAAACAATTTGTTATTAACAATCGCCGAATGTGTTTATATTCTTTTTAGATAAAAAAAAAATCAAAAACAACCGTATACATAGACATCTTAAATTTATTTTTCTTTTTAGATGTTTATGTATACGGTTGTTTTTGTTTTCTATCTAAAAACATTCGGCGATTGTTAATAACAAATAGTTTATTAAATAAACAAATAAATTAACAACAAAAATTTTTCTGTTTTTCGTCTTGTAGAGAATTGCAAATAATAAATTTAAAGAATACATTTTTTTCTTAATAATTTGTTTAAATAATGAAAAAAAGAAAAACGTTATTATAAACAATTAAAAAAAAATTTTGAGAAATTTTTTTAATTTTTAATCACAATATTTTATAATAAAATGGCAAAAAAATTTTTATAAGGTCTCCATGAAGCGAAATAATTTTAGTGGCTTTTGTTTAACAATTATCCGACTTGAAATATAAACATAATCTAAAAAAATTTTTTAATTAACAATAGGCTAATTTTATGAAAAATCGGTGAAACAATTTTTTTCCAACGGGATATTGTTCCTTTAAGTGTCTAAATAATACCATAATTTTTTAAAATTCTTAAATTAATATTTAATAACATAAAAAAATATTTTTACTTATTACGGCCGATTTCAGAGCATCGTAACAGCTTAGTGTTCGCCGCGCAGAGCGCTGAGAGATAGAGTTTCGGAAGTTCGGCTTTTTTATTGGAAATTCATTCCTCTTTAAGAATCGTTCTTTCAATTTTTTTAAATATTAATAGTTTTCGAGTTATTTGCAAAAGACGAAACTCGTTATATTTTCAATCTTCATTTGTTTATAACTTTTGCAACTGTTTATGTGCGGGTGTGAAACTTTTACACTTTTTCTAGACATCATTCCGAATTCAATGAGCCCTCACTAATATTTTTACGAGCTTTATCAAACATTAACACGACCTTGAACTTGTAAACTGGTCTGCATCTGCATCATGTACCTAACATAACCTTAAATTTTAAGTTTTTTAAGTTTATTCTCATTTTTAATGTTTGTGTACGCATTTTTAACTTGAAGCCGGTACTGGCTCCAAGCAAATATTTAAAAATTCACATAAATAATTTTTCAATATTCTTGATTAATAGAAATAGACTGCTAATTTCAGGTTAGATTTCCAACCTACAAAAAGAGGCCTATTTTATTAGGACAAAGTGTTTAGAACTTCATAAACATTACACTGAACTAGATTTTAGTTGAAAATATGGGAACCAGGCAGAAATTTTAATAATAGCTGCATAATACTCTTAAATCTTAAGAAACACATATTTTTGAGATTAGCTGTGACGTCATGTGCAGATGCCCTATAGATGTGACGCATGCGCGTCTTGTAGGCAACGCAGCAGCTACGAAACAATTTTATCTTTGTCGCACTCTTTATTTCTTTTCAGTTATCATGACGTCACAATAAGAGCAGTGTCTTACGTTTGGAAAAAAACTAAGCAAGTAAATAAATTCATACCTTCTTGAAAATGAAGGATAAAAAAAAATTTCAAAAGCAAATGTTCAATATATTAAATAATGAACAGAATGATATAAAAAAAAATTCGTTTCACCGTTCAAAGTGGTTTTAATTGAAAATAAAAAAATTAAAATTTTTATAACTTTTTTATTAACAATTTAAAAAAAAATCCATTTCTCTGAAATGAATGTTTATATTTTTCTGAGTAAATAGAAAAAAAAATTTTTTAAATTCATTAACTTTTCAGCACGCTATGATTTTTTAAAGTTGTACATATCATCCCTTAATTTCTAACCAGCCTAACTCCGTTAATTTTAGTAATACCAAAAAAAGTCTAGAGATCATTTTTATATAAAATTTCATGCTTTACAATTTTTGTTTGAAACTTTTTTTACTAGCTTTTACACATTTTGAGCAATTTTGAAAAAACACTTTATTTTATTGTTTTTTACCCCTTCCCGGGGGTTCAGAAAAAAATTTCTTTCATTAATCGTGTTCTAATACATCAAAGTAACTTATATCAAAAATTCAAGTATTTACCTCAAAATTTTGATTTGCCGACTTATTTAATTGGACTATAAACTGTAAAAGCTGTTTTAATTGCAAATTTTGACTTTGCAAAAGGTTACCGTCGATTTCATTCTAGTATGACGGTTCCGAAGTTTTGCATTAGGCACTCATTGACTCTGCTAGTAGAAGTAAACTGACATTTTCATGAGAATTTAATAATTTGATGTAGTTGCTGGTGTATATTTTGTTTTTTACTCTAGTTATAAAAAGGAAACTGTGATTGTATAAATATGAAAATTGTGCCAAGTATAGATAAAATATTATCAAGTATCGATAAAAACAAGAATTAAACTAGTAAAACACATACCCATCAACCCATAGCCCACTCAAATGTTCCTTTGTCAGTTTCATGATCGCATAAAACCACTCCCAAAAAGTGAAGCTCCTCTCATTCAAGGGTTCTTTACAAAATTGAGCCCAGCTCAACATCGCATTGTTCGTTTCATTGTACTTTCCTCTAAAAGCCTTCTCAGCCAAGAATTGTAAGTTCTCTTCTGTCAATGGTCTGCCTGTCGCTGCTCTGAATTTTAAAGAGAGTGTTTCCGCTACTTTTCCCCAAGCCACCTAAAAATTGTTTCAAATATAATTTTGCAATAATGGGTATGTCCCACATTGCATAACTGAAGACACAAGTGGATGAAGGGTCTATGTGATACCCTGAACTAAAATACGATGGTATAACGTTAACTTTTATTTTTTTACAATTCTCAATGATTTTCAAACCACAAGGATCAGGATAAGGTGCTGCCCAATTAATCTAGAAATTGTTAACAAATACTACAAAACATGTATTTTGGTCAAATTCTACATTTTTAGAGAAAAGTTTTGCCACGTTTTGACATTGCTAAAGTGTCAAAAAATATTCAAATGTCAATTTGAAAAATGTTAAAAATGAGAAAATTGACCTTTTCCGTAATTTTCAAGGCTGATTTGGCTAGAAATTTACTTATATTAGTTTTAAATACATAGTAAAAAATTAGAAACTAAGCCATTTTCAAATTCAAATTTTAATTTTTTTTGGACATATCAAAGAATTCAACAAAAAAAAAAAAACAACAATTTTCAAGATATCAGTTAACCAAATTGATTACTACTTACTTTGTCAGGTACGGCAAATGGCACTCTTCCAGGCTCACTGAAGGCATTATCCCAAGTAATTGTTGCCCAAGCATCCGGGTCTTGGTTTCCATGTACAGTCACAACCACCGGCAAACTCAAAGTCCACACCTGGAACATTAACTCCCCACCACCAACACTGAACTGTGATTGGAACAGCAGAGAAAACTTCTTATCCATAACACTTTCTGCGCCTTTCTTCTCAGTGGTACGTCTGATATTCTTTAACTGCATATTTTTGAAATTTACTGCAAATTTTCCGGTGGCGGGCTGATACTCCATGGTGCCAGTGTTGTTCAGAATTTCTCCAGAGCTTTCCACGCTCTTTCCAAGCTTGTCGTACTTTGGCAATATATTAGCCTGTGATTCAGATATTATAGTGACTTTCACTTGCCGTGGGGTCATGTGAACATTCAGTTTTCTACCTACTAGTAACCGAACGGATGCCGTAAATCTGGAGAAAATAAAATTTAATTTGAATACTCAAAAATTATTACAATAGTATAATTACAGTTGTTTGCAATATAAGTGGGATAAGAACATTATTATCGAAAGCATGTGAAATTTACAATGTAATCACATATATATACAAAACTTTATCTATAATCAGTCATTGTTACTGAAAAAAAAAAAATAAAGATTGACTTGATAAAAAAATTGAAAAAATTTCAAAAAATTTTGGCAAGCCGAATTTGAATCCAAAAAATCTGAAAAAATTCCTGACGTACAGTCATAAGTCATTTTAGCAATTATTTCGTTAATCAAGCAGAAGTATTAGTATTCCAACTACAAAAAGTAAGGCATCTACCTGAAGAATTCTTGAACAAAAACATCAATAAAATATAAAAATATAATATAAATAATTTCGTGAAGTAACATTCAATGAAGTACAGGAGGCAATTGATAATTTATAGAATGAAAACTGGATATTTATGGTATAAATGTAAAAATCATGAAACAAATCAAAAACATGAAAATATCACTTAATAAATTCATCCATCATGTCAGGTGAATTTCCAGACTCTCTAAAAATTGCTAAAGTGATCCCAATCTTTAAAAAAGGAAACTGCGATGACCCAAGTAATTATAGATCGATATCTTTAGTTCCTATCATTGCCAAGATAATGGAAAGGCTTTTAGCCAAGCAAATAGCAGAGTATTTTGAAAGTAATAGTTTATTTATTAATGAACAATTTAGATAGATAAGATCTCCAATGGATTTGACGATGCGACATATATAGGTGAAACATTCTGTGACCTGAGCAAGGCTTTTGATTGTGTAGCACATGATAACGCTAATTCAAAAACCAAATTTTTATGGATTTAATCCCTCGAGCACTACTATTATTCAATCATATCTAACCAACAGACAACAAATGGTCCACTATAATGACATGAATTCTAACTTAACTTCTATCAAATATGGAGTACCACAAGGGTGAATACTGGGACCGTTGCTGTTTCTCATCTATTTAAACGTTATGACTAACTGCCTTCCAAATAGTGATCTAGTTTTATATGCAGATGAAACGACTACTCTGGATGAACATAACAACTTAGAACAGCTTTTAAATTTAATGAATAAAACACAATCAGAGGCCTCCTCATGGTTTACAAAAGTAAATCAACTACAACTCAATGAAAGTAAAACTATGAAATGCATATTTACACTAAAACTCTGTGATAAACCGTCGTCAGTTAAATTTCTTGCAATACACCTAGACTCCAGGCTTTCTTGGGAAACACATAGAACTGTCAAAGAAACTCTCCAGAAATATTTACATTTTGAGAAATTTATACTCTGTTAAGATAGTTCAGTTATAGTAACTGCTTATTATGGTCTATTCCACATGTTATGCAATATTAGCTTAGGGACATTCATCCCATGCTCAGCAAATTTGTAAACTTTAACGGCGCGCAATTATAGCTATCAGAGGATCAAGGTAATGTGTAGATATAAAACAAAAATTTATCGAATTAAAAATTCCCACTTTCTCTTGTGTGTATAAGCTAAAATGTTTACTATGGATAAGAGACTCATCTATTATTCAACTATCATAATGATATTCACCACCACGATATGAGAAATAATACAATGATTGAAATAGAGTTTCATCAGGTAAACAAAAGCAAACTCTTTACAAACTATTATGCACCTAAACTCTACAATAAACTTCCAAACCATATTAAATACTTACCCGCTGATCAATACAAAGAGATAATAGAAACATACCTTACCAAAAGGGCATTCTATTCTTTGAATGAAATGTTAAATGATGATTTCTACGTCGCACATAGGGGTATTTAAACGATTTACGCGGTCATAAGTCAATTTTTCAAAATGGAATAGCGTAAAAAGCAAACGGCTAGTTGGGATAGGAGACTAGTCCGATAATAATACCCGACCCCTTCCACTTCTCTGCCGTGCACTCCGCCTATACAGGGTAAGTCGGATTGCGATCGTCTTGGTTGGTGTATGTGTCTGTTTTCGGCGTTTATGTGAATTCATAAATTTTAACAGTGAATATTTTTAATTCTACTTTTATCTCGGAAGTGATAGTGATGGGTTTTGATATGGCAGGTAAAAATGCACTAACTATAATATAATTTCGATTATTTTTATAATTTTAAGGTTAGGTTTTAGTATTTGTTATACTTCCAAGTTAGATCCAGCTGTACTCTTTAATATAGTCGAAAGTTTGAAGTCTTTAGCAGTGACTAATCAAAAAATTAGCCGCGGATAGGCGCAGATAAGTGCTATTAGGGTACTTTTTTATTAGGGTAGATTCATTAAAAAGAATTTGTATATAAAGGCTTATGCATTTTAAAAGAATGTATTTTTGTTTTAGGTTCGCAAGGTCCCTCGGGAGTAAGATGTGTGACCCGAAAACACTTGTTCGAACGTGAATATGAAAATATTGTCTGACGAATGTTAGCATTTTTTCTGTTACCTTTTTTACATTAAATACGCTTGAACCAAACACTAAGAGCTTTGTTTTATTCAGTAATATTGTTTAGAACAGATAAAGACCAAGAAATATTTTTGGCCGCGTAGATCATTCAAATACCCGTATGTGCGTCGATTAATGCATCTATTTTATTTTATATACTTATGTCTATAGATTTCTAAACTGTAGTTTGTTGTATGTGTTTAGTATTGCTAGTATATTTTCTATTTAGAGTTTTAATCACCATGTGTGTATTTCTAACCAATAATTTTACGTATAAATATATTAGGTAATGTCTCTATTGTTGACGAATGTAAACGATTTGTGTATTGACATAATAACACGATAAATAAAAGACTGTATGGACTCTGATTTCAGAATTTTCAATGCAACAGGAAAAGCGAAATTAAATAAAAACTGAAAATCACATTTCCTTCTGTATAACTGGCCCAACAGTAGGCATAAGGATATAAAATTTGGCTGAAACTATTTAATAATAAGTCATGTATGCAAAGTCTAATTTGGCTCGGAAGCATTTTTTACTATGCTTATCTGGCTATACCCTTTCTCGAGACGTGTCAGAAAATATAGAAGGTATTAATATGGTAGAAATTATCTGAAACTACGTCAAGCTACGCCCTTTGCTCAATGATGATAATCGTTTCTTTATGTTTTAAAAGAATAGTAAATGTACTCAGGAACCTGTAGAGATTAATATGTGGGGGCATTCTGAAGATTTGATCCTTAAATTATCTAATTCTGAACAACCCACAGGCCATTGCTTCAGGAAGCCATCTGCATCACTGTTAGCTGATACTGGAGAACTGTAAAGAGGCACGGAGGGTGTAGGTCAAATACAGTCCCTGAAGGGTCCATCGAGAGTTGCGAAAAAATAAGAAGAGAATTGTTTCAAATATTCTCGGTGGGAATATGAACGCAGTGATTTATAACTAAGAAGTGAGTATAAATTCAACCTCTTCAAACTTATTGTTTGGTGTCAATTCTACTAATTGTAATGAATGCATTTTTAATATTTATAGTAAGTAGTTTTACATATTTAGTCGAGTCAATGAAGCCTAAAAATCGTCAAAACCTCTTAATTCTCAGCAACAGCTCCGATTTTGATCATTCGTTTTTTAAAATGTGTCTTTTTTAATATTATTCAAAATCAGAAACATCCCAAGTGGCGCAAATAATTATTTATAATGTTTAAACAATAATAACAATATTTACAAAAAAATATATATTTAAGAAATTTTTTTTCGCGATATTTATAAAACATTTGAGTTGTTCTTATTGAAAATTTGAGTTAAAATATGTTTCTCACAGTTCGGGTTGATAATTATTTATATTGTTTAAACAGTAATAACAACTTTTACAGGAGAAATCTAATTTTTATATTTTTTTCCCGATATTCATGAAAAAGTTAATTTAGTCCAGTGTTTGAAGGTTTTTCGCTCAGAATTCTATTGGATAAAACCGATTAACGTGAAATTTGGACAGTAATTAGGGAGTGGCTCAAGGAACAAAAGTTATAGTGCCGATATGTGCTTTTACCCTGGGGGTGCATGCCCTTCTCGGGGGTGGAAATTATGTTCAAAGTAACTGCAGAAATCGATAGAGGAATGAATTATAAGCAATAAATGTTCTATGAAATTTTTTCGATGAGTCAATACTTTTTGAGTTATTCTTGATTAAAAATGTTTCTTTTTCATCTAAAAAATGCATGTTTTAGAACGATTTTTCACTAATAACTCGAAAACTTTACGTTTTACCAAAAAAAAATTATTATAAGCAAAAATGAAAGCTATAAAATAACAAATCGATGATGTTTTTATTGTTGTAGATGCAATATGAACCGAGTTATGGCTCGTTGAAGGTGACTTTTTGTTCGCGGAAAACTGAATTCGATCCTTTCAACGTTAAATAACGGAAAAACGGAAAATTTTTGGAGGAAAACATATAAGACATTTTTAAAATTACTTGAGAAGATCTTTAAAAACTAACGGAGTTACAATGAAAATAAAATAGTTGTTCTCAGAGAAAAAATCAGCAATGAAACCAATGGCTTCACCACAAGAATTGAAATTGAACGTAATCCATTTACAATTTAGTTTATTTAAGTACGAACAATATGTTCTAGAAGTTTGACCGGTTTAGGATGCCTATATTTGAGAAAAGTTTGATTCAAATTTGAAATGATTTTTGAAATTTCTTAAAAAATTTTCATTTTTTCACAATAATTCAAAGACTAAAGAAGATACGTAAAAAATGCTACAGTACAAATTTTAAAAGCCAGAAGGTACTGCACAATATTACTGTACGGAGCTGCTAAAGAGATATAGTTAAAAAAATTGAGCCGTGTCAAAGACTTATCAGCATTTCTCGAGCGCTATGATTGGTTTTTCAATTATAACTTCCTTAATATTCAAGCTATTCAATCATTCCAAAAATCATTTCACAGGGAACTTTAAGGGCTACAAGGCATGTAAAGTTGAACTTCATTGAACCCTTCGTTTTTGAGATTTTTGATTTAAAGGGCTCAGGGAAGGTGGTCATCACACTTAAATGAAAACTTATAAGGGTGATATCTCAATTAATTTTTATCCTAGAGAAATAAGAAAAAAAAAAACGAAATTTTCAGTAAAAAAAGGTTTTTTTGTACTCTAGTATTTTTTACGTATCTTCTTTAGTCTTTGAATGATTGTGATAAAATGATCATTTCAACTTTGAATCAAACTTTATTTCAAACTTCTAGAACATATTGTTAGTACTTAAACAAAGTAAACTGTAAATGGATTAAGTTCAATTTCATTTATTGCGGTGAAGCCATTGGTTTCATTGCTGATTTTTTCTCAGAAAAAAAGAGACAACCATTTTATTTTCATCATAACTCCGTTAGTTTTTATGTTAATGACTTTTACCAAAATTCATTTTAAAGGTCTTTTCAAGTACTTTTAAAAATGTCTTATGTTTTCCTCCAAAAATTTTTATTTTTTCCGTTACTTAATGTTGAAAAATCGAATTTAGTTTTCGGTGAACAAAAAGTCACCTTTAACTCGGTTCATATTGCATCTACAGAAATAAAAAAAAAAAAATAATCGCTTTGTTATTTTATAGGCTTCATTTTTGCTTATGATAAATTCTTTGGTAAAACGTAAATTTTTCGAGTTAATAGTGAAAAATTATTCTAAAATATGCATTTTTTTAGATGAAAAATCAACATTTTCAATCAGGAATAACTCAAAAAGTATTGACTCATCGAAAAAATTTCGTAGAACATTTATTGCTTAGAATTCATTCCTCTATCGATTTCTGCAGTTACTTTGAGCGAAAAACCTTCAAACACTGGACTAAAGTAACTTTTTCATGAATATCGGGAAAAAAACATAAAAAAATAGATTTTTCCTGTAAAAGTTGTTATTATTGTTTAAACAATATAAATAATTATCAACCCTGACTGTGAGAAACATTTGTTAACTTAAATTTTCAATAAAAACAACTCAATGTTTTATAAATATCGGGAAAAAAAATTTTTTAAATATATTTTTTTTGTAAATATTGTAATTATAGTTTAAACAATATAAATAATTATTTGTGCCACTTGGGATGTTTCTGATTTTGAATAATATTAAAAAAGACACATTTTAAAAAAGAATGATCAAAATCGGAGCTGTCGCTGAGAATTAAGTGAAAATCTTCATTGACTCGACTAATTGTCCTAAAAAGAATACGAATAAATGGTTTTCTAAGGTCTGTTGATAGTAAATCTCATATTAACGTACTAGAGTTAACTAAAACAGGCGGGAAAATTGTAGATAAAACTTACACTCACCTTGTGCTGGTTTTGATTACTTGTGGAGGTTGTTTTTCTATAATAAACGTTGACGTAACTAGAGTGGATAATAGTTGTGTTATTTCAGCAAGGAGTTGTGGAAATACATCAGCAACTTCTGGAAGGTCCAATGCAAGTTTTTGCTTCAGTCTATCGACTTCTTTTATTTGCTGCCTGTTTAACCAAATCAATTCGGCCAAACTCTCACACCTTCAATTAAATATTATGAACCCACTAATTCTTTAGCATGTTATTCTATTAAAAATATGTAAGTGCCTTCTACTTACCACTCCTGAATGGCGTCTAAATTATTGTTAAAATTAGCTCCATTTCCAGCTAATTGTTGTTCCCTCTTCCATCGTATCAACTCCTCGTCCAAAACACGTGTTTGCAATTGTGTTAGTAATTGATAGGTTTCTGTCAATTTCTCCCCTAATGCTAACCTTAACAGCAATAATCCTGCAGCTTTTTCATTTAAGATTTGTTCTAGTAGCTCTTTTTGTCTCTGTAACTGCTGTATATTTGCAGTTGACTGTGCATTTGGTTGACTCGAAATCTGTTTCAAATGTGCTAAAATAATTTATTTATTTATTCATATAAACGGGCGAACCCATTAATACAGACAATGAGTAATAATGAAGGAAGAGTGACAACAATAAAATGACAAGGATAGACTAACATATAGCTAAAATACATGGTAGATTGGTAGATATACATGAATGATAAAACACTAATAAAAATTTACACTAATAAAAACTTAATACTAAAGTGAATGGTAACAATTTAATGAATAGATTGATGAAGTTGATGTTTAAAAGTTCTAAGATTTGCATTGAAAAAATCAATATTTTCGAATTGGTTCGCTAACCGAAGTATACGCGGTAAACAAGAATTATATGCATAATTTGTCCTGAAGAAAGGCACGAAAAAAGTAATATTTTGTCTTGTATTTCGAGGAGGAACGTAGAAATTTATCTGCGATAATAATTCAGGACAGTTACATTTAGAATTTATAATATTAAAAAGCAATATCAGGTCTTTATGCTGGCGGCGTATATCAAGAGAGTCAATGTTTAAAAGTGATTCAAGATCAGAATAGTCATCAATAAAAATATTTAACTTGAAGGCAACATGTCTCAAAAATTTATGTTGAACTGACTCAATCTTTCGTACATAAATATTGTAATGTGGTGACCAGACTGAGGAACAATACTCTAGGTGTGGTCTCACAAGCTAGCAATATAAAATCTTAAGAGTCTGTACGTTGGAAAAATCGGTAGTTGTGCGTTTGACAAATCCCAGTAATTTTAATGCTTTGTTAGTTACAGCAGAAATATGAGCCTGAAAATTAAGGGTTGGGTCAAGTAAGACACCCAAATCTTTAATTACTTGTACATCATCTAAAAGATTACCGTTAATTTGATAATTAAAAATAATAGGGTCCCTGTTAGGGTAAAATCTCATTGTATGACACTTATCGATATTTAATGTCATACCATTAACCGAGCACCAGTTATCAAGAGTATCTAAATCAGCTTGCATATGTAAGGCATCATTTTCAGACCGGATTATAGAAAACACTTTGAGGTCATCAGCGAATAGAAGAATTTTTCCAAAAGAAAAACAGTATTTGATGTCGTTAATAAATAAGTTAAACAACAATGGTCCCGAATGTGACCCTTGTGGCACACCGGAAGTGACTGAAATTTCATTAGAAAGAACATTTTTGATACGAACAATCTGTTTTCTCTCAGTAAGATAATCTTTTAACCAGTCGATAATTGAACCACTTATACCATAGTATTCAAGCTTGGCCAGTAAAACACTATAGTTTACCCTGTCGAACGCCTTGGACAAATCAGTATAGATTGCATCAACCTGATAACCGCTCTCCAAGGCCCCCGACAGATAGCTAACATAGTTCAGTGGACCTACCAGCAAAAAAATCCAAATTGTTCATCAATGATCTCATTATGAAGCTTCGCGGTTAAGTAATCAGTAACTAAGCTTTCGAATAGTTTAGGTATAGTGCTAAGGACTGTTATAGGACGATAATTTCTAATATCTGATTTATTGCCTGACTTGTATATAGGTGTGATATAACTGAGTTTCCAGTAGACATGGAATTGACTAGAGAGTAAAGACTGATTGAATATGTAATAGAGAGGCCTTGCCAAAATAAAGCTGCAGTGTTTAAGTATGCTTGGTGGAATAGCGTCAGGCCCTGGCCCCTTATTTGCATTTAATGTACTTAACTTTATGTATATATCAGATATTGAGATATGATAATTTGTTATATTAGTGTTAGAGGCACAAAACTGTTTGGGTAAATCAGACGTACTCGTGGAATAAACTGAAGCAAAGTATTCAGCAAATAAGTTTGCTATTACTGGGATTGAGTTTGTCTGATTATTATCCAAAAACATTTCATTGGGTAATCGATTGTCAGATCTTTTCAAATTGACAAATTTCCAAAAAGACTTTATATTACTCTGTATGGAAGACTCCATAAAGCTTATGTAGTTCGTATAACATTGTTGCGAGAGAATTTTGCATCTGGATCTCAAAATACTAAATCATTATAGTTTTCAGGGCTGTTGCAAATCTTATACTTTTTATGCGCTTTTTTCTTTAAAACAATCAAATTTATCAATTCAGGAGAAAACCACGGAGGAAATTTACTAGCTGATGATTTTTTTATAGGAACATATAACTCAAAAACACAGTAAAGAGCATCATAAAAGATATTCATCATAGAGTCTAATGATTTATCACTTAATAGGTCATCCCATGGGATGGCACCTAAACATTCACAAATAGCGGCATAATTTGCATTCTTGAAATCATAATAGTACTCTTGAGCAGGATGGTTATTAGACGATTGATTGACCAGTTTTATAGTAGTTAGTAAGGGGGGGTGATTTAAATCAAGTGGAACTAAGTAGTCATTTGCATATTTTACTGGAAGTTCGTCATGAGAGAGAATCAAGTCTAACAAAACACCTCTATCATTGCGGACAACGTTGGCTTGGAATAAATTGTGATAAGAGCATATATTAGACAAAATTTCGATCGCTTCAATTTCATGTAATGGTGCAGTTGGTGTAGCACTTCCTGTGGAGGATAAGTTTTCTTTATTCCAAGTACAGTTGGGTAAGTTAAAGTCGCCAAATAGGTGCACTTTGGTATTAGGAAATCTTTCCATTATAGAGTCAATATCATCGCTGTACGTACGATAAGCATTTGGGGACGATCTCGGGGGTAGGTATATAACTCCAATAATATGTTTATTGCCTCTACCTAGGGAGACAAATAATTCTTCAAGAGATTGAGACGATTCTAGCTGAGAACTGCATATGGATTTGTGTATGGCAATAAGTACACCGCCTCCCCTATTGTAGATACTGGTTGTAGTTGACCGATCTTTTCTATAAATCATATAACTGTGTAAACCGATTTCGCTGTCTAAGATGTGTTTGTTTTTAGAGATGTGAGTAAAGATCAAAATATTCATACTAAATTTTGATACAGTGTATAAAAAAATTACTATTTTTGCATGTAAAATCAGCACCTAAAGGGGAATGTAAGAATTACGGCAGTAGCGGTCTGGCCAGGTCGGCGAGTCGGCAAATGCCGACTGAGCCCTTTGCCTTTTGAGTACGTAGTACATGCAAAGCAAAAACATTCAAATCGGCGACGAACTGAGTTTGAATGTTTATTGTAAAATGCCGACTAACCCCTAGACAGTAGAGATGGGCACGTGACGTGAATTTCACCGTGTTACGCCGTGTCACGGCGTGAGCGTGTACATTTAAGGTACCAAATCACGGAAGATTTCGTGAGTGTGCGTGAGTCAAAAGATCCCGTGCGTGAGATAATATTCACGCCGTGACACGACGCCCCATCTCTGCTTTAAAACTTCAACCTGTCGTGTCGTGACAAGAATAAGAAGCTAAGCGATAGACGGAAGACGGAACACGAGCGCGAGAAGGGACGGAAAAGGACAGGAGACAGGATGAATGACGCAACATTCAAATCAAACTGCGTAATTGCAATCTCTCTCTACTGCATTCGCCAGTCGCCTAGCCCTCGTGGCCTGGTCTGGTCACTCTGGTCCAGAGATGGGCACGTGACGTGAATTTCACCGTGTCACGGCGTGAGCGTGTACATTTAAGGTACCAAATCACGGAAGATTTCGTGAGTGTGCGTGAGTCAAAAGATCCCGTGCGTGAGTTTGCCTTAACAAATATCAGTCATGCATGAGTGTGCGTGAGCTAAAGGTTTAAAGTCGTGAGCGTGAGTCAAAATCGACTCACGCGCCCATCTCTACTAGACAGCCAGACCGCCACTGAATTACGGGATGCCTTTTTATCAAAATTCTTATTACAAAAGTTTCTATAAACATGTGTCCGGAAATAGCATCTAATAATGATAATTAAAAAAAGGTCAAAAAATCTGGAATGGGCTCCAACAGAACCGAATCTCAAACCACGTGAAGGATCGGCGAATAGTTTCCAGCTACAGCTGAGAAAATGTGTCGTAGCTAAGTCTATAATAATAAAAATAGTAAATAAACACCACAATATAAGAGATATTAAAAGGAAAAATACAGAGAGATCCGTAATGATTTGTTCTCAACTGCTTCCCAACAAATTTATTTTCATATGATGTGCAAGATTTCACGATCACGAGCGTCTAACATAAGTAACACAAAAACGTTGGCATTCTAATAAATCTTAAATAAACAATAATTAAACAAGTTGAGTAAAAAGTTTAAAGACGCCTGAAACAATGTAATGTCTAGAAAATAGCTGAGTTTATAAAACATTGATTTTATTTTTTGTTTCAATATAGTTACTCATTCTGCGTCCGTGATTAAAGCGCATTAAAATTCGAGCTGTTAATTGTCACATTAAATAACTAAATTGACAAAAGACTTTTATTTTCTCCTTCAACGAAAAATTCTATGCATTAGCATACTAACTCAAGCATATGTTAGAGTATCAGTGCCATAAGTGGTACACTACCTACAACAATGCTGCAGCTAATTCTAAAAGAACGAAAAAATATGAATCTACTTGTTCAAGAGTACTAACCGAGGTTAAAAATCTATTCTCTAAAGAACATAATAAATTTAAAATCGCATAAATTATACATTATAAGGATTAGAAGATTTAAAATAATAAATAACACAATCAAAATTTGACATAAAAAAGGAGAAATTAGAAATTGATTGATAACTAATGTAAGTTCATACACTTTTATTGTCAGTTGTCACTAGTTACTTACCATTTATTTTTGTACATTCATGGCACTGTAGAGCAAATGCTTCCTGTTCTTGTTCCATCCTCCTTAAATCTTTAGCAGTATTCTAAAAAATCGACCATTTTAAAATTTTCCATTTTTACATCTAGAGTACAAAATGTGTACCACCTCTTTGTAATAATTCATAAACCAGTGCTATAACACTGCCAATGCAAATTATTAAGATTTCATCTAACAAAAAAACACTTAAATTAAGTATTATTAGATTAAAAAAAGCTACAATTTAAGAAAAAGAAAGTCTTAATGTGACCAAATGGCAGTTTTTATGAAGCTTCAAAATTTCTTCAAAAATCTCGTTTCTTATGGAAAGTAATAAATACTTATATTTGTAATTTTTCATTACAGTTTACACCTACAGGAGCTATAATTTCACTAAGATTCATTAAAAAAGGTTTGGAGCTCTGCAGTTTTATTCATCTTGTTGGCAAACACTTTGATCTCTTGATTGGCCTGAGCCAATGAACAGAGCCGATATAAAAAAAAATAAAAATGTAACAAAAACTATTAAAACTTAAGAGGAAACAACACCAATCACAAAGTTTCATTGGTAAAGCTAAAGCTGAAGATGGGTGAAGGGTAGGCAGTGTGGCTATTATAGGGCATCTGCACGTGACGTCACAGTTAACTTCAAAAATATGTGTTTTTTGAGGTTTAAGAGTATTACGCAGCTGTTATTAAAACTTGTGCCTGGTTCCCGTATTTTCATCTAAAATCTAGTTCAGTGTAATGTTTATGAAGCTCTAAATACTTTGTCCTAATAAAATAGGACTCTTTTTGTAGGTTGGAAATCTAACCTGTAATTAACGTGAATTTTTAAATATTTGCTTGGAGCAAGTACGGCTCATACTTATACAAAATTAGACAAAACTTGAAAAACTTAAAATTTAAGGTTGTTGGTTACATGATGCAGATGCTGCCATACTGCCATCCTAAAAACAGATGCCGCATCTACAGAGTCACATGGAGGAAATGATGGGCAAAGTTTTTTCAATAGCCTTTAAGTATTTAAAATATTTGAAAGAATTTATTTGTACTTTTTTAATAAATATCTTGAATATGCAATGTGAAAAGGCCGTATGTGCCAATATGAGCAGAACAACTGTCGTGCATGATCCATAAATTTTGTCATATCTCCAAAAATACACCATCGAGCAGGGTAAAATGCCAAGAAGGCAATAGAAAACTGGACTCGCTCCCAATTTTCTGACTTCTGGGCCTCCCACCCAGATCTCCGGCAAGCAAAGCTCCTTATCTCAGGATCCTTGCTGAAGCAAGCAGAGCGAATCTTGCGACTAAGCAGGGAATATGTCAGAATTGTCGTAGGTCTATTGACTGAACAAAGCTCTTTCAGAAAAAATCTGCACACTACTGGAGTGGTTGACAACCCCGACTGCAGGCTCTGTGAGGATGAGGAAGAAACTTCCATCCACATCTTAACTTCCTACCCTAGTCTTATAAGCTTGAGGCACAAACACGTCGGCATTGGTCTTTCGATGCTAGAGGAAATATCCATAGGAAGGATTTGCGTAAATACAACGGACAACGTACATAATAACGGTAATTTGTCAAATAAGTGCCATAAACATAAAATATGTTTTAAGCACAAAAATATAGTCAAAAAAGTCTTTTTAACAGTCGTAGAAAAATATGTTTACGCTTTTTTAATAAAACTACATAGCTCCATTAAGCAAATATTTTATTAATGAGTTATAATCTTAACAAAAACAAAAAAAAAACATTAAGAACTTAGTAATATTTATTTAACTTAAGTTATTAATATGGAACTAAATGGCTACTAACATACCGCAGAATAGTGGCTCCCACCTATATTTTCTTTATTTTTTAATTTATCCATTTGAAATTTGGGATGCATAAACTACCTGTAAAAATGGATTTTTGGACATAAAATATGGTATGAGACCATTTCAGCTTTACCCGGAAATGACCGCAACTCTCGATTTTTAAATGGAACACCCTGTATATTTTTACATATTTGGATTCAAGGCAACATTCTGAGTATACCATGAGATTTTCGCGAAATTTTGAGTCGATGTTCAGTTTTTTAAAGCAATTTAAGACATTCGTCTAGAGTGCTTTGAAATATCAAAATTTGTTCTATCGCAGTTAAAGTCCAAGGGAGAAATATAATTTTTTGTTTAACTTCATTAATAATTATTTACGAAGCCTCCAAAATTGAACAAATCATTTTTTTATCGAAAACTTTTTTTTTCAAATGGGAAGGTGGTGGCTCATACTGTTCAATAAATTATAGATTTTCTTCTGAATTCATTGATATCCATTTCATATCTATGCTATTTGGCATTATCTATTAAAAAGCACTGTACTAAAAGTCTTGACTGGGAAAAAGCAGTTTTTAGCCAAACGGCTAGCGTTATTAAACTGGAAAAAAGATATTCTTGTAAGTAAATGAATACTACACATCTATTGAAGAAAGTTTTTAGCTAAAATTTGTTTATTACGAAGATTTCTCTTCACACTTCGTAATAAACAAATTTTAGCTAAAAACTTTCTTCAATAGAAGTGTAGTATTCATTTACTTACAAGAATATCTTTTTTTTCAGTTTAATAACGCCAGCCGTTTGGCTAAAAACTGCTTTTTCCCAGTCAAGACTTTTAGTACAGTGCCACCTACAACAGCATCTGCATCATGTAACCAACATAACCTTAAATTTTGAGTTTTTCAAGTTTATTCTCATTTTTAATGTTTGTATACGAATTTTTAGCTTGGAGCCGTACTGGTTCCAAGCAAATATTTAAAAATTCATGTAAATAATTTTTCAATATTGTTGATTAATAAAAATATATTGCTAATTACAGGTTAGATTTCCAACCTACAAAAAGAGTCCTATTTTATTAGGACAAAGTATTTAGAACTTCATAAACATTACACTGAACTAGATTTTAGTTGAAAATACGGGAACCAGGCAGAAATTTTAATAACAGCTGCGTAATACTCTTATTAAACCTTAAGAAACACATATTTTTGAGGTTACACTGCCTACCCTTCACCCCACTTCAGCTTTAGCTTTACCGATGAAACTTTGTGATTAGTGTTGTCTCCTTTTAATTTCCAAGAAACACTCACTTCCCAGATTGGACAAAACTTTACTGTAACTTCCTGATAACGTTCAGGTTGCATGTCCATGAAAAAAATTACCATTAGGCCATTATTATCTTACTACACTCTACTTTATAATACATTAATGATTTTACAAAGTGAAAAGTAAACAGATTACAAGTTTATAAGAGAAATTTGGCTCCTCTAAAATTCAATTCCTACTTTTTATTTTCTAAAATCGTAGGTACTTTGTTCAATTCCTGTTTTTACCTTTGTTCTGCCTCGCAACACATCGATTTGGTGAAGTACTTCTGCTCCAGAATTAGAAATCATCGAGTTGGGTAAACCTGCAACAGTTTCTGCACCAGCAGCCTGCACCAGTCTCATTTCCATAGCTAAACACTGCCGCACATATGTAAATAGTTGCATAGGATTACCACTGGAATAATGTATACATATATATTGCTATGTCCACACAGCTTTATTTAATATAAAAGGAAATTATACGATTTAAAAGAAACATCAATCAAAATGGAAATATACATATTAAATAAATAAAATAGAATAGTCAGTACAAAATACTCATAGAATTATAATTATAAAGAAAAAGGATAATTTGAAAGTTTAAACAAAGCTTTGCATTTTAAATTAAGTTAGTTTGTTCTTTGTTATAATAGGAGGAATGCATAGGTTTAGTAAAATATTTCACCGCCAGGCGGTTACCGATCGGCTTTGGGTACACTATTCATTGTGTTCTGTGCTTTGTAGTTTTAATGTGTTGAAATAAGTTTGTTTATTTGAAACCTACGGAAAATGGACAGTTTAGGTGAACTAAAAGAAAAGCTTGGCATTTTTAAAGAAGTAGTAAACAAAGATGCACAGAAAATGAGGTTATGTTGCAGTACCCAAACGCGACTCTAACGCCGCCTACATGCATTCGGTCTATTATAAGGGAATAGCAGCTATAGGCGTCTGAATTTTAGATGCCAGCGCCGAAGTGGAGAACTCGTGAACTAATTATAGGCTTTTTGTTTGTTTATGTGGAGAATACTTATATTGATTTTTTTCTGTTTATTGTTATTTTTGGCGTTAAAAATAATAACATTAATAATATATGATCTAAAGGTTTGCAACATTTTGTTGTAAGTGATTTGCAAGACGTTAGTGGCCTTATTCAGCAAAATTCATATTTTTTTTAGATTATCTAGTTTTTTCCTTGAAAAGTACAGTTTCTTCGACATAAACGGTGTCTGGCAAGTTAAATATTAATAAACTTAAATATTTCTTTAAATTCATGTACAGTTGTAGTTTAAATCACTTTTTTTTTTCGGGAAACATGAGTGACATTTGGGTTAAGCATATTGCAATGTATGGAACATTTGTAAAGCACTAAAAATGTAAAAATTCTAAGTGTGTGTATGAAGGGGAATATGATTTAAATGCAGGACATATTATTTTGTGTGGTACAACCCATATTCAACACAAAACTTAATAAATAAATGTGTATGCTCTATGTTTACAAACAAGTCTCAGATTCAAATACCCATGAAGTTAGTGGTACTTTGAATATAACTGAAAAGACATTTATTAATTCTTTGAGTAAAATAAATGAAACAGTATTTTGTAAAATATGAAATAGAAATATTCAGGGGTTAAAACATAATAGTGCATGGTGCAATAGTATATATTACTTTTAAATATACTGGAATTATATATATATTTACTTATTTCAAAAATTTCACTTACAATGTGTGATTGTCTAGGACATTATTATTGCTACCCGGGCCACGGTTACCTATTTGCACCAGCTTTTTCCCTCTCACTCTCAATGCCTGGTTAAAGGTGTTTACATCAAAGAGGGTATGCTTTGAACATTGTCATGCCAACTCAACTTTCACGAGTTGTCCCAACTCAACTTTCACGAGTTGTCCCTGCAATCTACAAAGGATACCGACTAGGTTGGCTCCAGCAAATTGTAGCCCCTTTAAACGCTATCATATTTTTAATAACTTAGCATCTCAGTTTATCATTTACTTATTGTTGATATCATCGTACACTAAAGAGACAATGACAGAAAAGCCCATAATTAGTTGGACTATAGACCACCAGGTGGCGTACTCCTTATTTTCAGATGCCCATTGCAATCAGAAAATCTAACCAGACTAAAAAGAAAAGAAAAAAAGAGGACAGATTGTCAAAGTGACAGTTTTGAAAAGAATATAAATTTTGAAAGATTGAAGATTTGAAAGGAACAAAACTAGAGAAAAACTTGTAATATCGAGGAGGAGGGCTCAGTAATTGTTGAGTCGGTACTGTTTACAGATTCTTCTGTAAGTGTGAGAAGGAGGAGAATTGGAGAAATATTTGAGTTTGCCATAGGACATCGACATCGATAAGTAAAGGAGTGTAGTGGAAATCAGCAACGATAGGCTGTAAAGTATACTGGATTAGCGAAGTCTGACAGGTTTAGACAACACAAAAGGTAGCTTTGCAAAGTAAACAAGTAAGTCTCGAGCAGTGTATTATAATTATAATTTCTGTAAGAAAGTTTTGAAAACTATTGTTCTTTAATTTAATTTATGTCACAGACGATTAATAACATTTTTAGTTTTTTTAATTTGCAAGTTATATTTAATAAATGCAATTTCTTTGTTGAACTACTGACATTTAACTTAGTTAAAACATTAAATAATCTAGTATAATTGAACCGACTCCTGAGATTAAGTACATAGTTCATGCTTTGTATAATACTCTTGCTGATAATTTATTGATGAACTTCATTAATTAAAAAAACTTTAAATTGATGGTTCATAGAATCATCTGGTGTCCAACAAAAATTTTAAATTATTCTAAAAATTAAAACAAAATTTACCTATTACTACGGGAGCCCACCCTGAGTGTCCGTGCACCCCCCCCCAATCCTTGGGGACAATGTTTTTCATAAAGATTAAAGCCTAAGGAACAATTTTAGACATGTCCCAAAAAAAAAAATTGCAAATATTGTTTTTGTCATTTAACACAAAAACTAAAAAAGATGGAGAAAAACTTTCTGCACAAGTGATTTATTAAAATGGTAACTCGTATCAAAATATTGTATAGGAACAAAATTGTACAAAATTTTATGCACGTTGTTTTTTGTGAAAAAAGTTTTTGTCATCTTTTTTAGTTTTTGTGTTAAATAACAAAAACAACATTGGCAACAGTTTTTTTAACATATGGCTGCCATTTTGAAAGTACAGCCAGTTTTTTTTTTAGGACATGTCTTAAATTGTTCCTTAGGCTTTAATCTTTATGAAAAGCATTGTCCCCAAGGATCGGGGTGGGGGGCACTGTGCACATACAGCTAGGGATATGCCTAATATGATTTCTCGAAAAATCGTCCCTTTTTTCTTAATAAAAATGCACGCCAATGACTGAAATAAGTTTTGTTTTACTTAAAAAAGATATAATAAAGGTTTTTGATACCCATCCAAACTTGGTTAAAATTGGGTGACTAATAACTGAGCTACAAAGGTGTTACCGTGAAAAGTGGGACACACTGTATATATTGTATATTAAAAATAATTCAATCTTTTAATCATTATAAATCTTATTCATTCGTATTAAACATTAAGTAACAAACATTTTGTATTAATTACACTCCTAATAAATACATAAATATCCATTTTACGATAAGAATCTCGGAAATTATAAGAAAATGTACAAAATATAGATTTTGTTTTAGCTTAAAAAATAATAAAATATCATAAGAATAAGACTTTCAAAAATACAGGAAGTAATAAGAAAATTAACGTTTCATATCAAAAATATGAAAGCTTATGAATTTCTGCAATGAAAATTAGTATATTATTATATGAGCGCTTATGATAGCCATTATTCACGAAGATGACGTTTGAGCCCACGAGCCGTAGGCGAGTGGCGCAAATCATCTGAGTGAATAATGGCCATAATCGCGAATGTAATACTATGCTTTTTCTACACCTATTAAACAAATAAATTAGACTGAAAATTGATAGCATTAATAGGTACTGTCGTGAGCAAAATTAAATAGGACAACTATTTTTTTCTAATGTAAATCTCTCTCTATTTGCACACTTTCAATGAATTATGACTAACTGAAAATGTCACAAAAATTAAAGTTAGATGTACACAACTAGATTTTAGCAAAAATACGTTATAAGACTTGTCCTATTTAATTTTGCTCACGACAGTACCTATTCGTAATAAGTCGAAAACGTAAACAAACAATATGGCGGTATGGCGGTACAGTTGTCACTGTCATGCGAGTTGATTGTCAGCAGCAGCAGCAAGAGTTGATCGCGGTCAATTTCAAATATCATTGAATCAGCGAAACAATGATTTTTATTGGCCGTACGCAGTGAATTATGAATCGATAATTCACTACAGACTACAGTGAATTATGAGTACGATTTTTCACCAAAAAAATGCTAATAATTGTCATATAATTAAATAGGTGTAGAAAAAATAAATTTACCTGTAACTTCGACTGTTTACAAATAAATATTTATTTATCGCATAATAATATTGGTATACATAAAAGGAAAGCCGTATACATTTACAATCACTAATAGATTTTAGTTTCTGTTATGTTATAATACTGTTATCTTATGAGCAGTTAGTATCTCAATGGATAGACCTGAAAGGTCAACAACATTTATTTACAAATGTTAATATTTGAATAAAAACAGGCGGAAATGACCACCCAAGTTTCTGAGAAATGTTTTGCTAATTATACATTAACACTTTTGAAAAATTTTACATTCGTCGAAATTACTATTTGCGATACAATTGACTTTGGTTTATCACACGTTGCCTATATTTTATTGTCTTTTTTAATTTAATTTTGTCTTTTAATATTAATTAACTCATTTTTGTTTAAACTTAACCATGTTATCACATTGCAACAACAATCATGGGCAGAGGAATCTTATTTTATAGAAATAAGCAATATGCAATATAGAAAAAAAAGCACAAATGTACTTTTATAGACATTCTTCACTAGTTTTTTTACCACTAAAATTTATGGCTAGCTATTATTACAAAACGTAATTAAACTCATTTTACAGCTTTTTGTTTTCTAGAACCAGAATGTAGGTTATCAGAAGAATTCAAAGATTAGAAACTGATATTTTAATTGACATATTATTTTTGCTTGGCCATAGATTATTTTTCGGGTGTTTGCGAAATTCTATAAAAAATGTTTTTTACTTTAACTAGTAGCGCGGGAACTAGGTGGTTTTTTAGGCAAGTCATCATTTTATGCATTATGAGATATTTTATCGTTATGAGTGATAATGATTGACAAAATCGATTTCTGGGGGAAGTATCTCCCATCACGTTTAAAAACAGTGGAATTATAACAGTATAACATCTCTATAAGGCTCATTTTTATGGACATACACTTCCCATGCCTAAAAGAAATAAAATAAGATCACCAGCGTCTGTCACATCAAAAAACACAACTAGAAAAGTCAAAGTAAAAAAGCCATCTGGCTTTATCTACTTTTTGCAGAGGGCTTGTGCCCTAATTTTTGAGTCGAACTTATTATTTTTTAATTGCGACGCTTATTTGGTGGATATCAGATTAATTAATCAGTAACTGAGATACCAGTTAATTAAACATTATTACCCAATACCAATATTAGGTAATTAAGTTCAATTAACTGGGCGACGGTGAAATTTTATTTCATATTTTTTGGTGATTGTTTTGAGAATGGTAAAAAATTTTTTTCACTCTTCTCAGTGGCCTCTTTGTTTAGTTTCTATGCAGTAATAAAAATATTCGCCATTTTGAAATTTTAAGCTTTTTCATCACGCTCGTTATCAGAGAATCCGCCATGTATAAATTTGTGCAAAAATATTGCAACTATTACAACCACGTTAGATTCTCCATTTCGAATTCTTTACTTTTGATGTCGGATTCGGTATCAGGTAAAGAGATGGATGACGTATCACTTTTTAAAAAATTGAATAATTTGCAGTTGTTTATTTATTAATTGTCAGAAGTTTATTTTTCGTTTGCGTGTGTCATTTTAAGAATATGTTTGTAAAATTTGTCCAAAATATGGCCCACACCAATGTCATTAATTTATGGAAAATGTAATGAAAATGCAAAAGCAGCCAAACGTATGTATCAGTTACAATATACAAACAGACCGGTCGCAAGACTTTTTCCAATTTGTGTAACAACTTATTACAATATAGTAGTTTTAAAAAGTTGAAACGTGAAAGAATACGAACAACAAGAACCCAGGAGAATACAAGCTTTAGTTTCACAAACCGGTAACAATGATCCCCACTCATTGCGACAAATAAGAGCCTCCATCAATGTATCACTATCATCGTGCCAAAGAATCTTAAACGAAAATAAGTACTTTCCATAAAAACCACACTTATTACATCATTTACTGCCTACGGGCTATGATCGTCACTCAACCTTTCCTGCTGAGTCTTCTGTTTTTTTATGAAGGAAATTGTAACTTTTCCTTAAAAATGTACTATGGAGTGACGAAAGTAAGTTTCACAGTAACGGCACAATTACAAAACATAACTGTAGATATTGGTTGGAAAACAACCCAAGATGGATGACTCGAACAAGAAACCAAACTGTGTTCAGCGTAAATGTATGGTGTGGTTTTTTAAATGGTTATATTATAGGTCCGTTTCTATACCATGAAAATTTAACTGGTGTGCGTTATTTAAGATTTTTAGAAAATGTTCCCAACAACAGAGCTGAAATTTGGTTTCAGCAAGATGGCGCCCCACCCCACAACTCTAATATTGTTGTAAATTATTTGAATGACACGTTTCCAAGGCGCTGGATTGGCACCTCAGGACCGATTAGATGGCCCACGCGTTCTCTGAACTTTACCCCTCTAAACTTTTTCTTGTGGGGATATTTGAAAATAGGGACGGATATCCGGTCCGGCTACTGCATCCGGCCAATCCGGCTTCCAAACCGGATATTCGGCTCCGGCCGGATATGAAAAAATATCCGGTCAACATCCGGCCAAATAAAAACTGTCCAAAATGCATGAAACTTAAATGTTATTTATTAATTGTCAGTTATACAGGGTGTTTGGTGCATCGTTTGCCAAATGAAAATGGCGGATAGGAGGGGTCTCAGGCCTCAAAAAAAATTTTTGGTCGCACGAGATTTTTTATATCAATTTTTTAATTTATTTTTTGAAAAATCCCAAAAGTCAGCCTTTAAGCTTGAATAAAAAATAAAGTTACTGGTATAGAAAATTTTAAAAATTCTAAAAGTAATTATTTAAAAAAAACTGTAAATTGCTTGACAACTACCTGGCAGCTTGGGTTGAATTACAAACAAAATTATCATAGTCCAGTTTTCTAAACAAAAAAAACCCTTAAAATGATATTTTCGGACTTGGACATTATTTTAATCAAAATTTATATATTTTAATTAAATTTTGAACTTAAGATTTTTGGACAATTCTGAACAAGTTTCATTAACAAAATTTTCCGATAAAAATATAATTTTTTTATTTTCTCCGCATTTATTGGTACCGCAGGTGGCTTTGTATTTGTACGAGGCGAATGTTTTTCTGGTCATAAGTAGATCCTAATTTGTTCCATACTTAAGTAAAATTTGATTGAAATCGGAAAAAAATAAATAAAAAAGTTATTGGGGTGTTACCATTTCAAGTGAAACACACTGTATAATAAATAATATTAAAATTTAAAATCAAGTTCTTTGGTCCTAATGGACTAGTAGGTATGTATGGTATAAATACTAAATAGTAATAAAATAATGAAAACTAAAACACAACTTTCGTGATGCCGGTTGTTGGTTGCTGGTTCTTCTGAGAATGAAGTTCCTTAGAAAATCATAACATTAATAAATACAAATACACCATAACTGTGGATAGAACCAAGTATAAATATTTATTATTAAATATTATTAGTTCTGTACCACGCGCATTTCGTGTAATTACAATTACTTGCTGCAATGTGCAAGATTGACAGGACAGGACAATGCGGGTGCGACTTGAATTTAACTGTAAATATCGCGGCCTGCTCGTAGATAAAGCGACTGCTTGAAAAGGCAAGATATCCGGCCGGACCGGATTTTGAATTGGTCGGATGTACTGTATCCGGTTATCCGGCCAAAAGCACATCCGTCCCATCATTTGAAAAGTAAAGTATATCAAGAGCCAATAGAAGATATATGGCAGATTTGTACAATAAAATCTACGCTTGCACTAGTGCAATTAAGAGACATACATTATTAAGGACATGTAAAGAGTAATGGGCTCATTTAGCACTCTTTTTTATTTGATTATCGGAAAGATCTTAAAATTGTAAGACACTGTGCAAAAAACTAGAATTTTGTGAGACCTGTAAATCGTATAAAAAAAATCATAAACATGGATCGCACCCGCCTTGTCGAATCCCGGCCGAAACGTCACTTGATAGGAATTAGCTAGTCGTACAGAGAAAGACTTGACGATCTCAAGCGGAATGCACGAGCTTTGATGTGTTGCGCGACCGTTTTGTTTCCTCTCCTCTGACGTCACGATGTTGGTTGCGCTTCCAATTCCCTCTTTAGAAGTCGTATATTTCGAGAACCACATATCGCATTCATCTGAAATTTTCAACATTGCCTAATTTTATTTTAAATAATACTTTATCCACAAGAAGTAACAAAATGAGCTCATTGTTGCATCGCTTTGATATGTGTATTCAAGTAGATGGAAGTAATTTCGAGCATCTGTTTTAAATATTGTCAAGATGTACTATTCAAAAATAAAATTACCTTGTTTGTTGTTTTTCCATTTAAATTTCTCAATTTAAAGTAATTTCCGGTAAAATCGGAAGTTCTATTAAAAAAAAATTCCCACCAGTAAATAATTCTCTTACAGCAGGCAAAAAATTACTAAGAACCTACATTCGAAAATCAAGATTAAAAAAGTTACAGCAATTAAAATAAAAAATATAATAAATAAAAATTAGACAATAAAATTAAAATAACTCAAAAATTACTGCAGATCTGACTTTTTGGAATAAGAACAATTTTGTTTAAAATTTAATTCTTATTCGAACGGAATGTTTCAAACCTTCCTTGATCGAAAAATATTTTTGATCTGCAGTGCCATCTCTGGTGATGTTATAATAGTAAATTTTACTTCCTGAAGAAGGCATTAACCATAGAAATCCATTACCATTTACAGAATAATAATATCCTTCTTAGTTTCCGAAATATCGGCTGTGGGAATGTTAACTGAAACACCCTGTATATTCCTGCCCACCACAGAGTGTAGATTGTCCTGCCAAATATATATGATACCAAACCAAACCAAACTAGACCCCGTATCCCCACCCATGTATTTTTTTATTTTTCAATCCATAGTGTATTTTTGGAGAATTGGATAAAACCTACGTATTTTGAAGCGTAGAATCCGAATCTGCAATAAAAAATTGGGGTTTCCATTTAAGATTTCAAAGTTGCCCCCCACCCCCAGGGGGTGGGGGTAAGGGGTTGAGTTTGTTTTTTTCTTTGAACAATGAAAGTTTTGAATTTAGAACAAAAATCATTTTTCACCAAATTGGATGCCCAGCACATTCTACAATTCTAGTTAGACAATGACTAGACAATCAATTCCACGACAGGTCGATTGGCCGCTACAGACTAACAGCATGGCCAGTCCGTTCGCCAGATCTAATCCCACTGAATTACTTCTTATGGGGGTATTTAAAGCAAAAAGTATACGTAAGAGATTTCGAAGATGACGTAGTTCTATTATAGCAAAAAATTGTGGATGCTGAAGATGTGATCTCATCTGTCTATAAAGAATTTAGAAAAAGATTAGAAAAATGTGTACTAATATGAGGTCTATGTAAAATAGTTTTCAACTTAGTTGAATAAAATATGTGAGGCGGAAAGCAAAAAGGGACCTCTTGTCGGCAAATTCCAGTTTTTAGTTATTGATATTAAATGAATTAAGCTTTAATTCCGAACAATTTGGTGCAAAAATCATATCTCTATGTTTTTTTTTGTTTAAGTTACTAGTGCGTTTATGAAAAGAGACCTCTTGTCGGTCCCATGTTATTTCTCCATAAGCGACAAGAGGTACCTTTTCCAGGGCTGAACATCGACTGCTTTATCGATTATTTTAAGTGTCTCATCCAATTATATCGGTTTTGTAATCGATTACAACTTGTAAAGGTAATAAATCGCAAAAATCCGAAAATCGATTATTTTGACCCAAACCACTAATTCAACTGTACTGAAAAATTGACATCGCCGACAAGAGGTCCCTTTTTGCTTTCCGCCTCACATATAATGTTTTTTTGAAATCTGTTATTTTCTTATTAGCACGTTAACGACGGGGGTTATTTTTCAAAAACATTAATTTGGTATGTTTCTTGTCGTTGGGGTTAAGTACTAAGGTATTATTTAATAACGTTACCTGACTCTGGTGTCAAGAATGCGTTCTAAGACTAAAATTATAGAAACTCTAAAATGGAAAACTGTAATCTCGGTATCATTATGGTAAATAATTATTAATACTCTCCAAGAGCTGTCGCTAGCGCCGCACTTGACTTCGGAAACAAGAACCGTCATTGTGAAATGGAAAAATTCGTCACTGGAAAGACGAAGAGGCGTATCTCACATAAATATACATTATAGATACGCCTCTTCGTCTTTCCAGTGACGAATTTTGAAATGAAATGTATGTATGCTCACTTGGTTATATATTCCCGTCCACAACTAATGTACTATGAAATTGATCGCCGTGTGTAGAGAATGACCTGTTACTTGACCCCGGGGGTAAGAATCGTAGTTAACGTGTTAGAGAATATTATTTAGGTATTATTTCCTTATTTTGCAACTAAACTCCATATTTAAGCTTTTCGTCATAATTGAAAAAACTTTGTTAAATAAAATTTTCAATAAAAATCTTAAAAAAAAAAAGGTAGGTAGTTTGCTTAAAGTCGACTTCCAATTTTGTAATTTTTAAAATACTCTGTAAAATTTATCTTAAGTTTGACAACTATTTATGACTTCCTAAGATAAGCAAAACATTTTATAAAGAATGACTTTTTCTCAGCAAATCAGAAATAAGAAAGTTTACAAGTGCACGGTACTCCATCCGGGAACACATTGTATATTTGTATGTCAAAATGAGGATTTTGAATTTCTTTTAATTCTTTACAAGCTTCTACTCTGTGTTTGAGAAAAAAATTGAATGAAAAGTACTCAAGAATACATAATATTAATATTTTTTTGTGTTTATATTATTCTGTCTAATCAAACTTAGAATTACTTTGATATTTCATAATATTTCCAAAGCAATCAATCACGGGATTTAGGACTATAAATTTTGAATCTCAAAATCCTGGGATTGAAATATTCATCCAGGATTGACCACCTAGTACAGAGTGTATCTACAATTTTATGTACGGTGATTTTTTTAATAATTCCCGTATAACCAGGCGATACAGGCTTTTTTTTCGATACAGATTCGTCAAGATGCTATACATTTTAATCTGTACCTATGATATATTTAACGAACCTATACATTTTTAGGTACTCAAGCTATACAGATATAATCTTTATCGCGACTATATCTTACCTTTTACTGTTGTATTTACGGGTTTACCTTTATACATTAGATGTAATTTCTGTATCCTACATTTAACCTAACTATATAGTTTCTACACGCAATATCTATACAGCATTTACCGATTATAAGGTCTTTCTTTACATATTAAAAGATTTTGTAATTCACGCATCTCTACATATTCTTTACAACAACGTGCTCCGGATGATGCGTTGCCGGTACCGGTAACATTTGATGCTTATGAAGAATTGTCGCTTGTGCAACACTGTTGTGTATATGATATTCTACGTTAATCTCTCTGGACAACGATGACATTATACCATTAATGGATGTAGTAGCAGTAGCTGCACTGATGAATGTATGCTGGCGTCTGTTTTTCTCTATTTATCACATCTTGATCATTGTTTTGCGATAGTGTTTTCTTTGACGCTGTGGCATTTTTGAAGGTTATGTTATTTTTATTTATCAGATTTGTGTCACAGTCACACCAGTCAAGAATGAAAGAATATAGATGGGATGAGTCAAACTTGTTTGTATAGAAATTTAACCAATATGCAAAGAAAAATTAATTAAAGTTTAAAAACAATAACAATAACTACAGGTATTTTAAGGTTCTGCTTCACTAATAATTTTGGAAATTGCAGGGTCTTTTACGTAAGATAAAATGCACCTGACACCTAATATTGTTTCTTAAAAAGGATGCTACCATAAATATTCATCTAATATGTGTCTATCTCAATTTCCTATAATAAACTCAATTACTAGGTACCATCATTTAATAATATAAAATCCCGATATCCATTACTATAACTTTTATCATTAAATTTGCTGGACACCTTGGTGGCGCAATCAGTTAAGGCGCTAGGATAACGAGATACGTACATAGCAGACGTGGGTTCGAGACCTAAACAAGGTAAGTAAAATTGTTTAATTATCACTATAAATAATGAATTTACGGAATACTAATATTAATTGGAGCATGATAGCGAAGGAATTGAATTGGTTGGGTGATTAAAAAAGTGTTTATTTTCATCTATTTTTTTTTTAATTAAAAATAAAGATTTATTCTTTACCGGGCCTATGAATAGAATAGAATAGAATAGAATAGAATAGACTTTATTTATGTTAAAAATATAAAATTGTACATACGTCAAAACATTTTACAAAAGAGGTAAATTTAGGACATTTTAAAATAATTAATAAAAATAATGTAAAGTACATGCCGGTAAACTACAGAAGGTATAAAAAAGTTAGCTAAAAATAATAAAGTAGTAGACAGAGAGGAGGTGGTGTTTAATAATATCACGTAACATTTGCAATTTCTCTCTCAATGTCTTCTTGTGAAAAGAATGCTTTCTTAAGTAGGAAATTCTTAATTGTAGACCTGAATTTTGTTGGTGGTAGGGTTTTCACGCTATTGCTTAGTAGATTATAAAGTTTAACACCATGGTAATTAACACCAGTTTGTCCCCTAGTAAGCCTTGTAAATTCCAGATATATATCATCTTTGTGACGTGTATCGTACTGATGTGTGTCTGCATGTGTTGTGAAACTTTTTACGTTCTCATGAATGTGTGTTATGCTTTGTAAAGCATATATGCATGGTAAGGTAAGTACTTTGAGTTTGATGAAAAGTTCTTTTGTTTCCTCTCGATATCCTAGACCACCTACAATCCTAATGGCTCTTCTTTGGAGACCAAAGATCCTATGCTTGCCGGTGGCATGTCCCCAGGCGAGAATGGCATAAGACAAACGAGAGTGGCATAATGCGAAGTAGGCAGTTTTTAATACATCTGATGAGACTGAATTTGATAGTTGTCTTAAACCGTATATACTTTTTGTTAGCTGTTCTGCTAGATATTCAATGTGAGCATCCCATCTTAAGGATGGGTCAATAAAAACTCCTAGGAATTTGGTGCTGGTAGGGTTACTTGGTACTTTGCTAAGGTCACGTGTACTGGATATCATTTTTACTGTTCTTATCGTTGAGTGCTAGGGAATTAGTTGTAAACCACGTCTTGGCATTTGACAGTACATTGTCACATTTCAACATTAAGTTGTCAAGGTTAGGATCACATATTTGGAATGTGGAATCGTCAGCATAAAATATGCAGGTATCATCAGGTAGGGCATTTGGCATGTCGATGTAGATCAGGAATAAAACAGGACCCAGAATTGAACCCTGTGGTACTCCTGATTTAACGAATGCTTCATATGCAGTATTAGTACTCGTTATTTACAGAATCATAGAATAAACCTTTACACGAACTTTATTCCAACGAAACGCAAACGTGCCTTTATCGATAACCAAACTTTATTGAATCGGTATCCAGGTGTTAGCGTACTGTATTACATCGGTACGTATACCGTATCGTCGCTGTATCCATAGGGTAAAGATAACCTATATCGAAGTAAAGATACGACTATAGATTCTCTATATAAACGGTACAGCGTGGTTATACGGGTTGTAACAGTGACAACTCAGACTTATGCCGAATAAAGCTAACTAAAAAATATTAATAATTTAGCCAATAGAGTTCTCTACGGAAATGTCAGTACAATATTAAATAATAACAAACTAACCTATATCTCTGTCGAAACATTTTGGCAGCTTCCGTTAGTTTAAGAAAATATTCTGCATCTGTCACCACCACTGCTTTATTTTCAATCTCAGTTATCAATGAATTAATGAGGCTAGTAACGTATTGTTCATGTTGTGGATTTTCGGGTACGGGTTCTATTTCCGACCTAAAATAAACAAACGAAAACTAAATTAATGTGGAGTTAAACTAACTATAGTATCTTACCAAAATTTTTCTTCTATGTACTGCGCCAGATAATGCCTCACTTCAATGGGAAAATGATCACCATAAATCGCTCTAATTTGCTGCAAACTTTCGGCAGGTAACTGCTGAACTTTCGCCCACAGCGACATGGTTATGTTCTAAAATTGAACAAAACAAAAAAAATGTTTTTTACGACTGTTAAAAAAACTGTACTTTTTTTCATTATTTTTAGTGCGTAAAACATATGTTTATGGTAACAGTGAAAAAAAGTAAAAAGCATTAAAAAAAGTTACGCATTATTTCGCAATTATATATATATAGCCGGATTTGAGTGCATTGAAAACATTGAAGTACTTATTTATATAGCTACACCACCCCACAGTACAAACCAATTACGGGGTGGGAAAAAACATAATTCATACCTAGTGATAAAAAAATATACAAACAGACAAAAAAGTAAAAGAACCGATTATAAACATGCATAATATAGGTACACTAACGGATTAAAAAAAATAGAATTACAAATTACTACGAAAAGAAACACTTAATATTTGAAATACTTGAGCAAAATACATCAAGCTGCCCTTCAATAAACGTGTAAGTGTGTTTCACATAAAAATAAAAGAGAGAACATCAGGACATTTGTTCGTGGGGTGGGAAGATAAAAAGTTCATATTTAAACATAAATATTATCTATCGATATATATTCATGAATCTATGCATATAATTTGCAAATTCGGAGTTTCTTTATTTTGTTGATATCTTGAGAAAAGCAGCAGCTGCAAAGTTGCATTTGACTATTTTTTATGTATTTGAGAAGATACCATGATTATTTTGAGTCGCCATTTTGATAAGACTTAAAATTGTTGAGGAGAGGTGTGCCCAGTTTTGTACTTCTACCTAGTTATGTTCGATTTTTTAATTTTAGTCCGCTTTTCTTCAATTTAACCCTACTTTATACTACGATTTACCCCGAAAAATAATGCAGTGCTGGCAACACTGATCAAAAGAGTTCATTTTCATGATTCAACAGTTGTGGAGCGTCACAAAAGACGACTTAAAGTTCAAACAAAAATATCGCGTATGCCATGATTCAATTTGTCATCATGCGAATCTAAACCTATCGTGAGGGGGGGGGGGGGGGGACGTGTGGGGGGTGATTCCCCCTCGGGCTTTGCCCGGTGTTGAAATGTTAAAAAAAAATTTCTGCCCCCGCTCATCAAACATTTTTTCTGTGCACGGCCCTGTGGAAATCTCATATATCTTATGGACATTTAGATTTTTTTAAATTTCAAAGTTACTTATATATCAGGTTTTTCTGCTCACGAATTTGCACAAGTTTGTTGTGAAAAAATGATTCAAGCAATACCCTATGAGTAGTCATAGAAAAGGTGTACCTAGTATCTACTCGCGTGTAATAGCTATTATACACTTTCATTTTGGATAGGTAATAAATATACTATTATAATAGTTGAAAAACACGAATATAGATCAGTTTGTTTAAGTGAAATTATAAATGATGTGAATGCTTCTAAACGCAATAATCATACATTAAGTCTCAAGGTCATCCACCACGACGTGGCCTGGTGCCGGAGATGACTAAAAAAAATTACTTGTTTATTCACAGATGTATTTATAATAATTAATAACATTGTTACACACTATACACTAACCTTATGCAAAGCAATGCCAATGACAAACACTACAATTTAATTGCCGATACCGTTTATTTTTTCCCGATTTTGTTAGAATCAATTATATAAAATATAAACGGCTTTATTTCTACGTTCAACACACCAATATGTTGGTTCATTAACTACTGTCCATATAGATTAAACCCTTTTTTGATTAAACTACTGTCTGTTCAAGTGTTTACAGTCGTTCACCTTACCAAGAAAATCTGAAACTGGAACCGCGTCAAAACAAACAAATATATATAATCATCATGTGACCATGACGCAATGTCTCATCATTTAGATTTGTTTTGGTTCTATTCTAGGAAATCAAGATTTCTAGGAAATAGCGTGCAATTCGACGAAGTCGGTAATCCCAGAGTACAGATAAACACCAGCGTTGCCACATTTCTTCGTGGCAATCTTCTAAATTTTTTGTTTGAATCTACTAAAATCTACTAAACAGAATTTTTTGATAGCAGGGGGGGGTTCCGAAAAAAATTTTTGATGAGTGGGTGGGGGAGAAATCCGAAAAACTTAACCATAATAATAGACTAAAAATCTACCAGAACTCTACCAGCAGATTTTACCTACCAATCCGAAAAAAATGTTTGATGAGCGCGTGGGGGAGAAATCCGAAAAACGAAAAATTTTTTGATTAGCGGGGGAAGAAATCCGAAAAATTTAACCATAATAATATACCAAAAATCTACCAGCAAATTTTACCTACCAAACATTACAAAAAACCCTTAAAATTCTACAAAAAAAGTAGAAATCTACGAAATGTGGCAACGCTGATAATAAGCACAGAAAAGATATACAGAGTGATTTACCACAACATGCGGAAAATAAAATGACGTTCTAGCAGGAGCGTAGCGAATGGGGGTACGTTACCTCCCCAACTTTGTCAGACTTGGCAAAAGTTGGAAATTCGAGACGCAAGTTGGCAATTCTTTTTTTTAGATTTTTTTCTCCCCTTTTGGTAGGGACAACCTACTGATAAATCCGCATGTCGTGGTAGATCACCATGTATAGTTTATCTTTTCTGTGATATAAGTACTAAAGTCTTCTCTCTGGCTACACAGAGAAAAATTTATATTGCTGGTAAATATTTATATATTGCTCCTTAATAAAAAATTTAGCTAAATATGGGACAAGAACCAAATCTAATAGCGGTTAATAAAAAAAGGTTTCTGATAGTGTATATTTGGGATAAATATACAAAGCATAAACAAAATTTGATATTACTGACAAATAAACTGTTTAATGAACAAAAATATTAATGAATAATGAACTAAACATTTGTCGCTAACATTTAAGTTATTAGCTATAATCGTGTATATTTTTGTTATTACTACATTTTTTATTTCTGCTAAATAAGTAAACCAATAACACTAAGAATACTGTGTTTTCGTAACTAATGTTATTGGATATGAACCACTAATACCCAGTTTATTAGCAGCAATTATATACAAATATTGGCACTACTTTTTATGTTTACTGTTAATTATATTCATTACTTATGACAAGTAGATTTATTATTTATTATAAACATATTGTTTATTTAGAAGAAAAATATTATTTATCTCAAATATTTCTTTTAGTAAAGCAGGATATATTTGTAGCAAATAAAAACAGCATTAATAATAAAAAATATTTATTTAAAAAATAAAAATCATTGATGACAAATCACAGCCTCATGAAATAATATATAATTTTATCTTCAAAATAGCACCTAACAGATGACAATAATCTAAATTGTATATTAATTTACATTTACAAAATTCTGGACCATCATCAAAATTCAGAGTATGTATAAACTACTTATATTGTATCCTGATGGTATACCTATTCTATAGAGATTAGAAAAAAATTTAAAATTCAAAAATACTCTAGAGGTAAGTATACATAAAAAAACATCACAATAACTTAAAGATTATCTTTAAAACTATAAATTCATGCATAAGTACACATTACAGCAATGGCGGCTGATGGATTTTGAAGACACTTGATGGATCTAAATCAAATCATAAGTGGTTTTTATCAAACATTAAAATTACAATATTATTTTTATTACACAAACTGATTTTCTATTACAATCTGTTTGGTTTAAGTTTTATGAACTTGGTGTCAAAAAATTCCAAATGCCCATATTTTTCCAAAAATTAATGTTTTCTCAAATGAAAAAAAAAACGGGCATCGCATATGTAGGTATATTTTATCTTAGTTATGCTGGTATTTTTGAAACAATTAAAACCTGTCAATTATTAGTATTTTTTGGCACTTTTCAGGATTTTTCAATTTTTTTTCGCAGATTCCTATCGAATTTTTTTTTTTCAATATTGTAATTTTAATGTCCGATGAAACCTCTTATGATATGGTGTAGATCCCATGCCTTTAACCTGAGATATAGTGTCTTCCACCGGCCACCACTGCGTTGCAAAATATTATACGATTTTAAATGCGAAAAAGAGATCATATAAATACATATAAATAAAAATTCACCAGATCTAAACACTGAGAGAAAGGATCTGGTCAATTTACATGGTCATAAATTTTCATGTGAAATAAAGAAAAGATCTTTCTCTCAATGTTTATCAACAACATACAACGCATAATAATAAGTAAATAAGGAACTGCCTAAAATCATCTTGGAAACTAATTCAAATTTTACCGCGCAATGACGTCACCACCTTTTCTGTCATTCCATCACTTGTTACAAGCTAATAAAAATGGCGTCATTATGCACTTGCTCTAATTGATACGTATTTTTAATAATAACTAAATATAATAACGATATATTAATGCATAACAATCAATTCGATCCCGCACTGAAGTGCCGTGTATAGTATGACTAATATGAGATACAATTAGTTAGGTTTAGTTAGGTTCTTGTAAATGCCATTTTTGTAATTTCTATACTTTAAAATTTAAAAGTGATCATATTTCAATAGAAATTATTTATTACCTAACCTAAATTCTAAACCACCCAGGCATACATATAACTTTATAATTGCATGTACACCGCAGACGAAGACTATTGCACATAAACACAACACCACTTATTACTACACCGGCCACCACTGCGTCCCAACCCCAACAACGAACATCAAAATGAGCAAATCAAATCAAATGACGAAATGACGCGAAATTAGTTGGACCACAGTTTAAAAATATACAGTTGGGTCACTTCCCCTCATTTTTGTCCAAGACCCCCCACTCACGCTATCGACGCGTGGACTACACTCAGTAGCAACGGTGGTTTGTTGATACCATCGACCTACTATAAATAGACTGCGCGTCCCAAAAAATTGTGTTGTCAACATCTTAGGCAACCAGCAATACAGATTAAGGGCATTAAGGGAATGTTTATTATTCACACAACCCTCACAAATAACTTATTTATGTTTAATTTCAGAGACTAACTACAAAATATGCCATAAATTTAAAATTACAATTTGGAATTAGTAGGTATCTTTATTTTATTTTTAAATGTACTTAATTTTTTGTAATTTGAACAATGGTTGTATTTCTTCTATATTTGTGATAAACAATTATAACTAATATTGTTTTCAATTAAAAACCAGTCAAAAATCGTATTTGTAACAATTTGTAGTATTCTCTTTAACAACACCTTATGTTTCTAATGGAATTACGCAGCTTTTTGCCCTTAATGCGTAATGTGGGTTGCCTAAAATGACTCTATTATGTTGACAACATTCCACTTGCATTCTAATATAAGGAACGCGCAGTCCATTGTGTAGTATGTCAATGGTTGATACCGTGTTTCTAACCTAAACGCAAAATTAGGTTATTATTTTATTTTGAATGCAAATAGTTAGAAACAGTTGTAAAAACCAACACTGATACTGATAGAAAATATCATTCTGCTCCCTGGTTGTTCAAGCAGTACCTGTGCTAGAGTGATCGTTTAATTTTTTCCCGTTTTCCTAAAGTTGAACCAAGGTAAGTTAAAGTCACCAATAATAATTTTTTTCGTGTTCTTTATCGAATTTTGTATTGAATGGACACTTTTTCAATAATTGTGCCCAGTACTCGTGTCAGCATAGATAATTTTTGTATCGATTTCTTCTAATTTAGTTAATAAGAGCCAAATAATAACAGCTACACGTTTTGCTATTTAAAGACCTGTAGGTAAATAGAAAAGCAAATGTTTTTCATATCATTTTGTAGCCACACTTTTTAGTATTAAAAGAAGAAGTTTTTTACTTTGAACAGAAAATTTTATATATGTAGTTTAAATTCATCGATCATATTCAATGATCATGTCGTGAAGTACATGGTTTGATGTAGATACTTTGACACATTTGAAAGCAGTAGTTGTTTGTTGGATAAACTGTTACATATATGTACTTATAATTTTATTAATATAATTTAATATTTGCCAGGTTACTTGAAACAATTCGTAGATAAATCTGAAGATAATAAATACAGTTCAGAAAAATGCTGTGTTCAACAATTTGGGTATGCAGTGTGTATTTCAAAAACGAGTATGCAAGACGATTCATATAAAAATGATGCATTACCCTCATTGTTTCGTCTTGGTGAGTATTAAATAAATATAAAAATATGATTTGATGTTTTTGATGAGCACGATTACTTATTTCATAAGTATGTAGTAAAAAATAGAAAAAAATCATTATTCAGTTTGTAAAATATAGTTGTTATAATTTTCGTTTTTTAGAGAATTCATTTGTTCAAAATTTGCAATATAAATATAAATAAAAAAGGTGAACTACAATAATTTTTAGATGAAAAATCATTTCGCTTTGTATTCTTATTTTCTATTTGTTAGTTACCTACTTAGGAACATATTTTTATTAGAAATAATGTTTTATTTTACAGAATAATCCATACAAAGTAAGGATGACCATCGTCTAATAACCTCAACGTCTCGTTTAGAAGATATAAGCCATCAAGTGTTTTACTTTAGTAATAGGTACCAACTTGCTTTATCATCACTTGCAATTTGTACTCTCGTCTTTTTTATTGCATTTGTCAAGTATGTAGGTAAATATAAATAGAAATATTTTTAAAATGTGTTAAGTATATTCTTAATTTTAATAAAATAGTCGTAATATTTAATTGAAAAAAAATACAAACTCCTGATTGTTAAGTTTCATAATACTTTATGTTTATATTTATTGATGTTTTCTCACTGTATTATATTATTATATATCCATCTATTATATTTTTCTTACTTATTTTGTTAATCATTAGCAAATATAGAATTAATCTGTTATTAAATAATGTTTATAATATATTTATTGGAAATTTATGTGATTATAGTTTTCAATAGTTATTTATCTAACCCCGCTATGAAATATCAAATTTTAAATGCATTTTTGACGTTACGAAATGTCACATTTTTCATAACTGTCAGTTTCCAGTTTCATTACATAACTAATGATGTAGTGATTTTTTTTTTCCTATTTTAAAGCGGGATTAGATAAAATTTTGTAACGTTATGCAAAAGTAATTTTATTTGGCTCATGTAATTTGCAAAACTCGCTCTCTTCGCTCGCTTGTTTTGGCAAATATTACATTCGTCAAATAAAATTAGTCTCTTTATAACCGGTTACGTAAATAACTATTATGTAACCAGTTATGAAAATTAATTTTTCATAACGTGTTAAGTACAAAATTTTATCTAATCGCACTTTAAAATAGAAAGGAAATGACAGAAATCAATACGTAAAAATTCATTACATCATTAGTTCAGTAATGAAATTGGAAACTGACAATTATGAAAAATGTGACGTTTGATAACGTCAAAAATGCATTTAAAATTTGACATTTCATAACGGAGGAGGAAATACAAATATTTTGAATAAAAATTTATTTACTTATTTAAAAGATGTTTTCTTAACAAATTTTTTAGGTCCTACTCTTAAAAAAAACACTCAGATTTTACTTACTTTATTTTATAAATTATTTTGTTAACAGATAATTAATAAAATAACATACCAGCATAAATTTACTTAAATCTCAAAATGCATAATTTTTTCCGTGCAAATTATTAAATAAATAAAAAATAACTAAGTCTAAAACATTATACATTTATGTTTGTTTAAAAAGCAAATTCTTATTTAATTTTAATTAACTAGCTATAAATCTACAATGTTTTATGTATAACCTACCATTAAACAAATTTGTGTGATTAAGGAATATTAGGAAAGTAACACAAGGTATCATTACTGTAAGAAGTTACAATTAGAAACTAATACAACAGTAAATTTACTTAATTTTTTTTTTTCAAAAGATACCTATAACATTATTTTGTTATTACTATCAGTACAAAACATGTATTTAAAATCATAGATATGTCTCATCTTTCTCTTCGATTGCAGGCAGTATGTTCGTTTCTGAATATTTATTTTCTGAGGAATTTTTTGTCGAAACAGCATGATTTAATGATATGTTAATTGCTTCTATTTCAGTTGAGAAGAATCCTTCTCAATCGAAATATTACTTAAACTGTTCACAATATTCCTATGTACTGTACCATTTAATTCAACATTGCAATTTCTTCTATAGGCATATTTTTCCCTAATAAAGTATTCGAGATTTATTTTCGTGATCTGAAATATAGTTGCCCTTCCACCTTTCGCACTTTGCCTATGCTCTCATCTTCATAAAAATTTTCTTCATGTCCTCCGATTCCATTCATCATGAACCCAAAATGTCCCAGCGTGCTGATAAATCTGTAATATATTCCAACAGTAGTAAGAAAAATGAACAATTATATAATTATAATGTTACATAACTAACTAAAAATAGATCTGTTTTGAATTTGACAAAATACACGAAGGATTATTTAGAGTTTAACAATGAATTTTTGTGAATGTTGCAAATTACCCTCAACTGATTGTTAATTTTGAAATGAAGCACCCAAAGCAAAAGGTTTATCCCTATGCAATATGGTGTACAGACATCGTCAATTAAGTACTTAAGAGGAAACATGTCCACATAAATTAGACCATGAATATCTTGTAGTACAGATATGAAATATCGGTATTGTAGTGCAGTGGGCCAAAGCGCATAGGAGAACAGCACACTTGGCTACACGGTTTATCGTGTACTGGGTTTGATTCCCAGTTCCGATGCTTGCAATGTCGGTGGGTAATGGCTTTGGACTTGAGAGTTGTGTATATATGTATGTACATGTTTTATGCTTAATGCTCAAAAAAATAGGAAGAAAATATAAAAAAACACTAGACAAATTAGACTTTGAAGCACCGAAATTACCTGGAGAATGAGATACCATAAAAAAAATTCCAGCGGTTGACTCTTTACCAAAGATGATTTTATGCTACTCCTAATATCTACCAAATGATGGCATAAGTCCATAAGATACTATTCAAAATAAAGACCAGGGATAAATAATTTTTAAAAACGTGATGAATTTTGTTGAGCTGCGATTTATCTTATATATTATAGAAAGGGCAAAACATCAATATTTTTTTGGTCAATTTATATGTAAATCTAATTTTAATATTAATATATAAAATACTCCCATTACCAGATATTTTTGTACAATACACATACCTGGTCCACATTTCTTATTGCTTCCATTAATCTTTAAGTAAGAATTTAGCCTTCGACGTTATGATATGATTTAAACTTCTGTAACAAAAAAAATATTAAGATACGATTTTTTATGTCAAAATAGTGGTTTATTTAGAGAATATTATTTAGGTAATATGCAAATCACAACTTACACACTTTTTTATTTATTCTCTAATCATGATAAAAGCAAATAAATATAAAATAATTAATGATAAAAAGTGGTTTATTATTTATCCATTAATAATAAAACTACAAGTTCTTAAATTATTTAAGAATAAATTTAATAACATACCTGGTATAAGCTCAGTTTCCAATACAATTTTTAGAGTCCTACGAATTTCATTAATATTGTTTGATTCTTGCCTTTATAGTGTACGTTATGTAGCAACATGAGAATGTTTGTTGTTTTAAATATTCAAATTATTTGCATTTTGTATTCTGATTATTTACAACATAACCAACAAATTTGACAAGTCATAGTGACATTTCACCACAGGTCTAGCACCTCTAGTTCCTCGATTTTAAAATTGGCGCGTTCCCCTACATGCGCGTGGACTACACTCACTCGTCCTGGACTAGACATAAAAAATGAAACTAAGGTCCACTGAAGTCCATAATGAAAAAATAGAGTGGGTATACTGTAATATTCCTCTACTGTGGTTGGACCAACGCGCTCTCCCACCAAGTACTAAAAAACAAAAGCGGAAAATGGTTTTCGGTTGCGACGTAAACACACGAATATCAACGAGTTTTAAATTCTAATAAACTAGGTAATTTGTGCTTAGTTCATGACTATTTACTTTACAAATCAATATATTAATGCCACAACTTTAATTATTAGTAATTAATAAAATGGAATAAATAAAAATGCACATTTGTCAGTAATAATCATATCTTAACCATTAATACATTTTTGTTAATCATAATATCACGGTTATTTATACTAGAAAACTTGTGTTAAAAGAAAGTTTTTATTTGGCATTATTAGTGGACTCTATTATTACTTAACAAAAAAATATTTCCTACTAATAAAAAAGTTTCAAATAAAAAGTTTATTTGGTCCATTGTTCTCTGTGTATGGTGAGGGGAAGGGAGGGGAGACATTTTTTTTAATCGATTGGTTACCGATATCTGTCTACATATAGGTAGTTAGTATGTACTTCACATACTAATGGTTCACAAGGCACTGAAAAACACTGACCTTGGCTGGCAGACATTTTTGCCAAATTTTAACCCCCTCAAATCACGCTATAAAGGGTTAAAAATAGTTTTTCAGTTTTCCATGTCTCTATTTTGTTTTTTATAAATATTAAGAAGCATCCTTTGGATATGTTATTACCAATGATCGGAATTTGGGTTTAATTTCAGTGGCGCACATAGGTATATAAAATTTTACATCAAGAAATTAAATGTGTTTGTTCTTCCTTACAACATAAATCGAAATTAAATGTAATACGAACATACCTTATGAGTTTTTCATTTATTTTGGCATAATAGAATACATGTATACATACGTACAACTAAAAATGTATGCATATTTTAATAAATCCTTATAACGACGCACCTGAAAATTAAACCCAAATTCCGATCACTGGTTATTACTGTAGGAAATACGATTTTTTAAGATATATAAGACTGTGATGCTGTAAGCAAACATTCATATTTTTTAATTACCTGTGGTGAAATAGTCGACAAAATTTGATTGAAATCTTCTAAGTACCTTTGGACTCCTGAAAATATTCCACAGAAAATAATTTCTTAAACGCTCATGTAAACTGAATTGCAGTGGGATTTCTTGCATTGCCACTAGCAATCCTTATTTTTCCAAAGAAATTTTCTAAACAGTCTTAATTCAAATCTAGTCTAGTTAACATATAATTAATATTTTTACTTTTTATAACTTCCCATAAACTTGAAATTGAAGCTATTGTAAATCTCCAACCAAAAATAAATTTCACATGTTTGGTAAAGTCTTCTCCTGATGAAAGTACACTGCAATTACTTAGAAAAGATACGTCACACGCGTATAACAGTTGACATATCAGTGTCATGCCATCCATTTTTATTTAAATACTAATGGAAGTAGATAGTGTGACGCCCATATAGCTGTAAAAATAGGATTGTTATCTAGGTAACAAACACTCAGTAATGATATCGGTCTCTGCACATTCTATGACGAAGTTATCTTCTCTAAGTAATCACACTCTACCTTTAAATTTTTAGATAATGCTACAAGTTTATGTAGAAGAACCTTACACACAGCGTCTGATGGACGCGGCACTAATTTATTAATTATGGGTGCCTGCCACATTCTCGCTTGATTGTGTGTGGTTGTTTCCACTCCCAGTTAAGTTCATTATAGTACGGCAGCCTGCTACCAGGATTTTCGAGTTACTTTAGTGAAGATAATTCCAGCATTTCTCATCAGTTCTGGGACAGCTGAGAAGAAAAGTTCAGGGTGACAGAACTTTTTACCTGTCCTAAAGGGTTCAAATCGAGCTTTGAACATGTAAAGAAAAACCTGTCATCTTGGTCTTCGCAGCGAGGCAGTTTCTTTTGTCTTCTTGTCGAGGGAAGTAAATATGACGAGGAATAATTGAGAACTGCCCTATTGACTGATACGCCAAGTTATAAAGGCCGAAATAATGACAAATAGCCACCGGTCAAAATTCTGGTCACCACGCCGAGGCAGTTCAATGCAAGTAGTTTCGATGTCTCTTGAGCACAAGAAAGTTCAAAAACAACTTTTTGCTAGTTCAGTTATGAGTGATTACATTAGCATGTTGCTTAATTTTGAGGGCTGATCAAGTCATCGCAGAGAGGCAGTTCTCCACTTCAGGCTATTCCAAATAAATATTATTAAGAAGACGAAAAAAATATGAACTAAACTTTTTCCCAGTTCACATTTGAGAAAAATGATTTCCGCCGTAAAAAAAAGCAAATTAAGGCTGTTTGTAAGCACAAGCTCTCAGAGAATTTGTAAATGCTATTTGTAAATAGGATTAAAATTTTCAGTTTTATTATTGTAGTTTTAAACACTTAATTCATCGTCATCTGATGATCTTTCACTCATATATATCTTACTGTCTGATTGGTCTCCGTAGTTCACGTCTTCTTCTTGGTCTTCTTAGCGTTCCAGTCTTCCCTTCCACTGCCATCCAGCCTCTCCATGCATTGCAGAGTACGCATATGCATACCAAGAGACTCTGATACGAGCTGCTCGGACTGAGGAGCCTGCAACAGCATTATACGAAGTGTACCATCTCCGTATAACTACAACGCAGCATCCTCTGTCCCAGCAGCTGCCATCTTTTATTTACGTATACAGGCATTCTGCTGGAGATGCTACATGGCTTCGTAAACACTCCCTCCATAGGTAACGAAGTCGTTCAGCATCTCTGTCTTCCGCCCGCCGCCGTGCCAGCACACCAAACGTATATGCGACTCCATTCGATTTCGCGCAGCTACAGCCTCCAATTTGATACAACTTTGAATGATATTATTTGAATTTAGGCCAATGAAGAATGGCAGTTCTCGATTAATTCATGTCTTGTTCATCATTTTTAATGAAAATTAATCGAGAACTGCCTCGCCACAGTATAAAAATTACAACTTTTTTTCGACAGGTAGAAAGTCGTTTGCCAGCCGCCCGTATCGTTTTTCGAACTTTTGTCGTATGAAAAAGTGTCTTAGAATTTCATAATCTATAGTTACCCTGCGATAAAGCTCGTTGTTTTGATAGGGGATTTTGGAACGAACTGCCATACTATTATGTTTAAGAAATGTTTGAAAGATGAGAAAAGTAAAAGCTGTACTTACTGTAGATTATTAACTGCCTTCTCTCTAAATGTGGCTTATCTGGCAATACACTTTAGCTTATTTATCTGTCACTGTAATGGATCTTTTGCTTAGAGATCTCTGATTCACTTTTATAGAAAATCCCTCTCGAGCTTTCGCGATCCGATCGGGGTATTGAGTTACAGACTTGCGGGAACAGGAGACACCCGATACTCAACTCCGATATAATTAATAATACACAAAAGTCCTCGAGGGAAAAGTCTTAAAGATATCATTCAATCAGTGAAATGCAACAGTTCAAATAATACTAGAACAGATAGATATAGCCTAATAAATAATCCCGAAAATGTGGAAAAGTGGTGGAGCAGCACCGATTTGAAAAATTCCTTTTTTCGCGTGTTCCTTAGACCCCAGGAACATTCATCAGCATTAACCTCCTTGGTAGCTGTCACAAAAAAATTTATAAAACAAATATTTTGCCTCGGAAATGGGGTGTAGGAGATTTTTTGGGTCGCTGATCACGATGATCACGAATCCGAGGTCCAAATTGAGGAATTCCATATTCCAGTATGGAATTCGTGCCATTTTTTTAATGAAAATTACACCTTTTCAAGCAGAAATTTAACTATGAATATTGTACTGCGGAAGTGTGCTCTAGGGTTTTTTTTGGGTCTCTGATCATGATTTTGAAGTCCAAATTCAAGAATGCCATATTCTGTACTGGAATACGTGCCATTCTTCGTGTCGAATTTCACTTTGAAGAAAAAAAATTATGTATGAATATAACGAGTATTTCAAAATAATTTTTCAAGTCAATTTTACTTTGAAGAAAAAAAGTTATGTATGAATATTACGAGCATTTCAAATTAATATACATGGCAATTTTATAAACACTGCATGCATTCATGCAAATTTTTTCTTCTTTCAAGTGAGGTAAGTGATTAAAAGATAACAATTTTTATAAAAAAACCGCTGCCCAAGGAATCACTACTTCCACATCCAGATTCTCTATCCAAGTCATTCACAACGAAAAAACTTTGTATGTGAAAATAATTGTTTATGGAACTTTAATAATATAATATTTGAAATCCTCTACCCCAAAAACCCATAAAACGATACCCCACATCGGTAGTGGGGTGGGGGTGGTAGTGGGGGGTGGATGAAGTAAAAAAATATTTTGAGGTTTCTGGTTCCTGTACATGCACTAAATCACATTTTTTTTTCATCCCCTTTAATAAGGAGATGGGGGTGGTAATAGGGGTGGCTAATGCCAAAAATTTTTTTGAGACCTCAGCTTCTCTTGTATATACTAAATACCAATTTCATGGACTCCTACCTGCTTGATTTACCCATTTACCCCAAATTTACCCCCCAACCCTTCGACGGAACAAGATGAAAATATAATCTAGTTCTAGATCTCGTTAAAGTACATATGTGTACCAAATTTCAAGTCAATATCTTAAACGGTTTCAGAGTAAACGTGCGCACAAAAAAAAGTTACAGACAGACCGACAGACAGACAGAAATTTTTTTTTCGCTCAAACTTAAAATCTCGACGTTTCATGACATTTTAAGCCTATTTGGACAATAAAAATTTTTTAAATTTTTTTTGTCGTTACTATACTTCCACTGGACGTGGAAGTAATATAGCATTTATTGTGTTGGTACAAAAGGTGGTATGTTGTGTGATAAAATAGTTATTGATTTGTCATTACTTTTTTATATAATTTACATCTTACATCAATCATAATTTGAATCATATTCGAGATCTGGTAATTCAGGATTTGTTGATTCTTCTTCAGTGTCACTTTCATCTTCCTGTTCATCCGATATTTCAGCCGGACAAATCGTTATTTTCGGGGAAAAACTTTAATATTTAAATTTTTTCTGAAAAAATGGAACGTGGCACGTATTCCAGTCTGAAATATGGAATTCTTAAGTTTGGACCTCAAAATCATGATCAACGACCAAAAACCTCCTAGAGCACATTTTCGTGGAGAAACGTTAATAGTTAAATTTTTTCTGAAAAAATGGAATTTTTCCAGTCTGGAATATCGAATTGCTCAATTTGGACTCGGAATCGTGATCAGCGACTCAAAAAAACCCTTAGAGCACACTTCCGCAGCACAATATTCATATTCAAATTTCCGCCCGAAAAAGTGGAATTTTCATTAAAAAATGGCACGAATTCCATACTGGAATATGGAATTCCTCAATTTGGACTTCGGATTCGTGATCAGCGACCCAAAAAACCGCCTAGGCCAAGGCCAAGGCGAAATATTACTTTTATAAATTTTCTTATGACAGCTACTTTTTGGGGCACTTCAAACCCCCTAACTTTCTCATTTTTGGAGGTAATGCATGCTAATGAATATTCCTGGGGGTCTAGAGAACACACGAAAAAAGGAATTTTTCAAATCGGTGCTGTTCCACCACTTTTCCACATTTTCGCTGTTTCCCAGCTTATTTACTGGATTATACAGGGTGTTATTAAAAAGTATGTCAATCACAGATTCAGCACCTTAAAAAAAGTTGATTGAACCTAATTTACCTCTATCCAAAATCGCACCACTATGAAGATACAGCCCTCTAAAGTTGGAAATAAAAAAACATATTCTTTAAATATGGTACAATAGGGTTAAACAACCCTCCCCCCCTACCCCTTTTTTAAGTGGTACGCCTACGTCTTTTTTGGTATATTGTATTTTATAGAAAATTTAATTCTACAACTTTTTTCCATCTTGTGTTTTTTTCGTTTAAGTGATCATTTTTAAATGTAACTTAGAATACTAAAATGATGAAATGTCAAAAACTCTAGAAAAAATTTTATCAGTCACTTCTTAATTTCAGTTCTACATGTACCTGTAGTATGAGTAAAAAACCAAAATAGAGTTAAAAACAAAACAAAACAAAAATTAAAAAATTCAATATTTTTTTTTTCAGTTTTCAGCATTTTACCCTTTCAAACACATGACAATGTTTTTAGTATTCTAAGTTTCATTTAAAAAAGATCACTTAAACGAAAAAAACATAAGATGGAAAAAAGTTGTAGAATTAAATTTTATATAAAATGCAATATACCAAAAAAGTCATAGGCATACCACTTAAAAAGGGGGTAGGGGGGAAGGGTTGTTTAACCCTAAATCAGCCATTTCTAAAACTTTATTTTAAAATATTTTTACTTTAAACTGTTATCCTCTGACATATGTTACAGCGTACCAGTATTGAAAAAAATATCTGTAGCCTTTTGTACAATATTTACAGAATATGTTTTTATTTCCAACTTTAGAGGGCTGTATCTTCACAGGGGTGTGATTTTGGATAGAGGTGAATTAGGTTCAGTCAACTTTTTTTAAGGTGCTGAATCTGTGGTTAAGTGATTGACATACTTTTTAATAACACCCTGTATATCTTTATTTGTTCTTTGTGTAAAAAAACCTAGGTGTCAGTAGATAAAACGAACAAATAAAAAAAAAAAAGAAAAACGTACACACTAAAAAAAAATCTTAAGACTAACACACATATATAAAAAATGAGAGATATAATACAGAGTTGTATATAAAATCTTAAAGTGTACAGATAAAATGTATAAGGGTATTAATGTATTACAATTAGTTCTCGAACAGAACAGAATTATAAAAATGCCATGTCATGGATATATTTGAGGCTACCAGCGCGAAAACGGCCTAAGCCACATTTTATGACGTTTGAGTTTATCGGCTCAACTTGCTGCCTAAGTATATACATTTATAATGTGAAACGGCCTAAGCGACCTTTGCCCACTATTAAAAAGATGGTGCCACTAGTTTCACTTTACTTTAAATAATTAGGGCAACATGTCATGCGCGTAATCGGCCTAACCCACAATTAGGCCGTTTTTTAGGGTTAGGCCATTTTCGCGCTGGTAGCCTTATTTGTCTATCGCTGGTAGCCTCATTTGTATGAGGATTTGTTTTAGTTCAACTTTCAGTTTTTTTATAGGCAGATTTTTCAGATTGACTATATATTCTAATTATTGAAAACTCAACATTTTTCTGAATGTAACTGTAATTGATTTTATCGGTGGTTATATTATCTTTATATCTTGTGTTGTGATTGTGTTCTAGAGACTTGAAAAGATCAATATCTTCTTTGACAAAAATTACACCTTCATAAATATACAAGCATATCAGTGTAAGAATTTTCCTCTCGCGTAATACATGCCTGCAACTATCTCTTGACCTCATATTGAGTATATACCTTAGGCATCTCTTTTGAATATTTTGTGCGCATTGCTTGCTTGCCCAAAATATGATTCTATATCTAGCATGGAATTGGATATACGCATGATATGCGATAAAGGCCGTTCAACATTTACAAAACGTGAAATAACCTTCAATGCACCCTCTCAGGGGGCACTTAAAAAATATATACATTTATTGGAACTGAAATAGAATCAAATTTTAAGAAGAAAAGGTTCTATGCAATTTTTCACATAAATTGATAGTTTTTAAGTTATAACGACTTCAAAATTGTGATTTTAGCTTAAAAAAAAAGTATTTCCAAACGGCTTTCGTCAAGTATCTCGAAAAGTATGACTTTATCAAAAAAATTTTACAGACCAATTACAGAAAGTACAAACTGGGAGTTAATTATATTTTTTGTTTATTGATGTAGGATTAATAATTTCGGAGATATTTAAGTTTATATTTGGTATCCAAGTGTTTCGAAATTACCTTTAAAGTTTAAAATGCATTTTTTTCTAAAGCGAGTGCTTTAAATGAGCAAAAAAATTTGAGCATCTTAACGAAAAACTGTATTTAAGATAATTTTTTTACATTACTGGCTAATTAGAGTAACAAAATGACGACCTCTTTATATAAAAAAATATAAATACTCACATTTTTCCCTCATAACTTCTTTATTTCTTATGCTACAGGAATGAGTAAAAAATAATTTGAAAGCGCAATTAATTGTCTTTAATTTCATTTCTTAGCATGCGTGACGTAGGTGTCAATTTCTGAGATATTTAACATTTAAACTGCATTTTTCGTCTTATAAACGTTCGGACGCCATTTGTAAACGTTCATATCTCCGAAACTATTAAATCTATGTAAATAAATAAACAAGCGAAATTCATTATCAGTTCATGAGCTTTATTTTTGGTCTCTACCCATTTTTCAATAAAACTAATATTTATCGAGATATTTGGAAAAGGAAAAAAAAATTACGTTTTATCGAAAATACTTTTATAGTTTAAACTGTATTTTTTTCTAAAGCAAGTGCTGTATATAAACCAAAGAATTTAAGCATCTACTCATATTAATGAGGAACATTGCTTCGGTCATAACTTCTTTGTTTTTTATGCTATAGAAACAAATAAAAAAACAGTTGAAAGCTTAATTAATAACCTATTATTCTACCTATTAGCATCCTTGACGTAGGTGTCACAGTTTCTGAATTCTAAATAATTATCTTATGAACACTTGGATGCCAAATGTAAACTTAAATATCTCCGAAATTATTAATCCTACATCAATAAACAAAAAATATAATTAATTCCCAGTTTGTACTTTCTGTAATTGGTCTGTAACATTTTTTCGAGTAATACTTTTCTAGATACTTGACGAAAGCTGTTTGGAAATACCTTTTTTTTAAGCTAAAATCGCAATTTTGAAGTCGTTATAACTTAAAAACTATCATTTTATGTGAAAAATTTCATAGAACCTTTTCTTCTTAAAATTTGATTCTACTTCAGCTCCAATAAATATACATATTTTTTAAGTGCCACCCCCTGAGAGGGGGGTGGCATCCACCCCCTATAAATTAGCAAGCCCCCGCACAATATAGAAACTTTTCTGTGAAGCATTTACTATTATACTGCCAAAAATGAACGAAATCCGTTCAATATGACATTATTCCAAAGTTTTGCATATTTTTTACCTCCAGGTACTGTACTACTAGTCTACAATCCAAATTTACCCCCAGAAATTTTATGGAGCTGCTACTTTTTATGATATTGTTGTCATAGGTAAGTATGGTTTCGTGTTTTTAACGGAAGTATGCAAATTTTGTCATTTGGGTCTTATTTAGATGCAAGTTGCATCTGTCATTTCTTTTTTAATATCGATTTCAGGAAATTCACTAAAAATTAGTGTAGTATCTTCAGCAAATTGTACAATGGGTTGTTCTATAACAAGAGGCAAGTTGTTTGTGTATAGTATGTATAGTAGCGGCCCTAGATCCTTGGGTTGATTGTTACTACTATTTATTGATTAGAATCAAAAATAAATACAATTAAGTTTATGCAATAGCCTATCTAAAGAGAATATGAATATGAAATTTTTAAATTGAATCGCCTCCCCAAGGAAAGCAAAGACGAATGACTGTTATACAGGACTTTAATAGAAAGCGTGCAATAGCAATCGATTGGTAAAGACTCATACAACTTCCTTAGAAGATTATGAAGGAATCATTATAAATATTATAACTTCTGCCTATGATTGTAAGATTTTGCAGCCGAACAATTTTTTTTTAAAAGATGATCTTACTTTTTAAAATTATTACATCACATATATGCTTACTTGGTGACTAAAGAAGAATTCCATTCAGTTTCAAAAATTTTCATTAAGTTTCAAATAAGATATGACAGTACAGACACAAGTTCTGTGAATGTTTTATTTGTTTATACATCAAATGTAACTTGATTTTAAATCATTAACGCTACCCGGTATATCAGTTTGTTACCTTATACAATACTTCAGAAGTACTAAAATGCACTACAAACACAAATTCACACAGTATTTATGGCAATAATTGCACATTCTGTATAACACAAGTATGCTAGCAGCACCATTTTATTCCAAATGTTTGGCAAAAGAAAGTTAAAAAATGGAGTTGGGTTAATTATAAATAAATAATAATTATACTATATAATCTTTTATTTAATGAATTCATAAACAAGTGTATTGATAAAATTAGGATCAGATATTAAGCATATATTTATAGTTAGGTTCATAAACATTATTTTGGTAAATTATTATAAAAGCGGCTTTACATTTATGCAATGCAATGAAAAGGATGGCATGCAAAACTTTGCGCGAAAATTTTTGCACCTTGAAAGAGCTTTACACTACTGCAATATTTTGTGAAATCTTTGGGCCTACCAACCAAACGAAAAGAAAAACTTTTATGAGGTAATGTTCGCAGTAAACAAGCAAATTATTAATCCCCGAATATGATCTGTTGGTACAAAATAGTGACTTGCTTATTGTTTACTTTCGTGTTCTATTGTGTTTTCTACAAACAATAACTCTTTAAAATATAACTTGTTTGTTGCTTCAGTTCCTTTAATACTTGGGTTAGCAACCCAAATATTCCCAAATAAAGTAACTATATTGCATCTGCCATGTAATCAAATTAGAACACGCGCTAATTCAATGCAATGAAAAATATTGCCATCAGCTGATCGAAATAGTTCGATGTACGCATGCGCGCAATAAAAATTTGCATGCCACCTGCAATATTGCATTAATGTAAAGTGGCTTTTATAAGTACCAAGAATAACATTACACCTAAATTCAATAACTTTATGAACCTAACCATTAATAATCAGAATATAAGGTCAATATACACAAAATTACAACTACAGCAACCTATTATTAACAGCAGCTACATAATAGTTTTAAAAATATGGATGTATGTGAATTAGAAAAAATTGTACACCGATCTTGTGACACTCATTTTAAACCATTAGAAACACATCATTCAGACATACTTTTATTAAAAGCTTTATAAACACAGAGGCAACGAATACATATTTAAACAGCATAAATTATAAATAATTTTCAATTCTAATTGAACTGGCTAATAATCTACATATTGTTAAATCTCTCATAGACCTATCTAGCCTCCTAAAAATAAAAAGATATTGTAAAGATGCTAATAAAATTATCAATATATAATCCTAAGTTGTGCTTTTTGTTTTCTATAATTTTGTATGAATCTATTATTTTCTCACATTTCCTTCTTGAGTTTGGAGTTTTCTTTATTAACAGATGTTTTAGTACTATAGACTTTGTGCAAAGGGACATTTTACGGTGAAAATGACTGCTAGTGTTTCCGGTGGTAAAAACAAGGAATTTTGTAAGTCGTTTAGCGTTGACAGTTTGAAAATTGTGACGGAAAATAAGAAACAAAATTGGTTGTAACTATCATATTTTAAATAGACATTGATATCAGCTAAATTGTAAAGTACCAATAATAAAGAATAATTAATACTGAGTAGCTAATTTACTTATTTAACATCTGACCAATAAGAAAATTTTTTATGATACTTTTGTGCTTATTTCTGTAAGACAGCACTTCTTTTTGTCATGATGTCCTAGAATGATTTAAAACATGTAAAGTACGTACAAATGTATTTATTTTTGATACAAGTGGATCTACTGAGCAACAGAGAATGCACACAAAGGATGAGGGTAGATAAGCTATATATTTTCGCCCACTAATTTCATAAAAATAAAAAGTTCTTAAAAATCATTAAACGTTATTTATTTATAGTTGAACATATGATCTTTATGTTTCTATACGTTTACATTTGAAAAACAACAGTAAGTCATAATAATAGCATTTCAAAGTAAGCATGTTTGCAGTTTATTTGTAATTTTTTACGTTTTTTCGAACTTTTAATGTACATTTCAGTTAGATGCGCTCGATGAACGAAAAAAAATCTCATTTCATTGTTGAGTATTTAAGCTTTTAAATAATGGTCAGTTTATATTGGTTCACCAAGTGCTTCAATGTATAAAAAACAAAATCGTTTCCGCGGGAGTCGTAGTGGTGTCGACGTTGAGTGCGAATTTAAATGTGTCAGCGCTCCAAACCACATATTGTCGTGTGTGCTCGATTGTTACACACAGCTCTATTTACCTCCATGCACATAGCCTATAGAGCATCATAAATACTATTTCAATCTTGATAATTTTAGGAACAGACATTGATTCGAAATTTAAAAATATAAAAACACTTATTTTGATTAAATGCAGTTTATTTCATTATTTACCTTAAATGAAAATTAGGCAAAAATTTCAGAAACCCAACATCCTTAAAAAAGTTACAACAACCTTTACTCATCTGTGTAATATAGGTTCCTATGTATAACCTATACATGTAACTTTTTATGTGCACCACTTGTAAGCAATAGTTTTGATAGTAGTTCCATATGATTATATTAATTATTGTGAGTTGCCTGCTACATACAAGGACGGAAACGAAAGTTGGTTGATAGTTTTCGGAATCTTGGGGGGGGGGGTCTTAACCACAGAAGACTAAACAATCAGAATGGAAACTGGCGGCATATCCTTTGTACAATTTAACTCCAGAATCGTGTATCTTGTTGGAATAGATATCAGGAGCGTATTTTGTAATGTTGTGGTCAGGGTCGCAATTAGGAGTATATAATTTAATTTTGCACAAATCTTCAACTTTAATCAAATTTGCAAAATCACTCTTTCTGAATTGTCTAAAAGTTGTCTTGGTTTGACATAATGCTGAACTTGTCATTTTGTTGATTTTTTAATCTATTTTCAAAATTACAAAGTATGTAACTACTAAATTATTGTACAAATCAAATTTCTTTGTACATCTGGCAACTCTGTATTGAGTACCAGATTATTTGTTGTTCTCAATCTACCAAATGTGGCATCGCTGTATTCTATTCCAGGAATATATGGGGATTCGATGCGCGCTTAGAAATACGCGAACCTTCCCCCTCCCTGAAAGATTCCATTCTGATTGTTTAGTCTTAACTACAACATCAATAAAGCACAAGACTATTTCCCTATTTCCTAACTCTGACAACACTTTTTCCGCCACGCCCTGGAAATATCCGACAACCTCTTCATTTTCGGTGGAAGCGAGGTCAAAACTACTCTAGGAAGCAGATACAACAAATTGAAATTTTGTAATTTGTTAAATTGTAAATTACAAAAGTTCAGTTCATTGTATTTCAGTTAATAATGAAAATATTTTCATAAACTCCAAAACCTATTGTTGTATTTTTATGAAAAGTAAAATGTATATAACAAAAAAAAAATAATAATTTTTTTTTCGCAAACTGCTTTTTCACAATTTTTTAGGGGTCGTTAAAGAAGTGCTTCTCTAGATGTTATTTCCCATGTTTCGTATGGGTCTCATGCGCCACAGACGAGAAAAAAATTATTGAAATTTCATCAGCCGCCACTAGAAATAGCTTGTTTCAACTTCCACTTTAATATCTATTTCAGCTCTCTGGAGAACTCAAGCTTTTTTTACTATCCGATGACTTGAAGAAATGATCATTCTACTTAGTCGGATCAAAAAAAAATTGTATACAAAAGCTTCTAGTTAAGACACTGAGTCAAAATGGTCTCTTGCAAATTATTCGTAAAGGCCACCATTTCCGTGGAAACTCAATTCAAAATGTGTTCTACATTATCCGAGGACTTGTACCGATTCTTTTAAAACCAACCATTATTGAGAAAACTTGGTTCAAAATGCGTTTTTTACTATCCGATGACTTGAAATAAACGATCATTCTAATTCGTCGAATAAAAAAAAATTGTATACAAAAGCTTCTAGTTAAGACATTTTGAGATGAAATGATCTCTTGTTGGCATTTGTGACTTGCCCGAATTATTACACGTAATTATGATCTGTCCCTAAAATTAAGAAGAATAAAACTAAATGAACGTAAAATGATGCACAGGATCCCGGCCAGTGTTAAAAATATTTCACTGTATTTGAGCACAAAATATTTTATAGGAAAAATCTATCAAAAACTTTTCCCCTGGCCCCTTCTCTTTAGAGAATATTAGAATTTTCTTTATATTACAAACTTTCCAATAGTCCAACTACAGATATTGAATATTTAATTTTGGACCAATATTTTATTTACTATCACACTGATGCATTTCTAAGAAATTTTTACTACAGTACCTACCATAAGTTTATCACGTTTTCTATAGAGGGTCAACAAATAGAGGCACAATATAATATAGGCGGGTGTCGTAGAAACAGGTACAACTGCTACCTAGACTAGTGTAAAATACTAAAACATTTATTATAAAATTACCACAAATTACATCTCGTTAAACACCCATATTCTGAACATTTTCTGAGCGTTATGAAGTAAACAGTTTTTTTATTAATGTAATTAGATATCAGTTAATTATGTAGCAATTGAAGTAGTTACTTTACATCAATATCATTAAATTTTAGGATAAATACTTGAAAATAAAACAGGTTTTTATGATAATGAAATTTTAATTGTATAAAGGTCACCATTGTGATTTCTCTGTTTTTTGTCACTAGATTGGGCTTAGCAGGATAAGCATGTGTTAGCTGCCCCCGCACCAATCGGGTCGAGATTTTGAGCACAAGTTGATAGTAGTGTTAGATGCAATTTCCCAAAATATTATTTTTAGAAAACCATTTTTACGGGGGTTATGGAGGTAAAAAGAAAAATGGAAAAATTTTTTTTCTCAAGAACGGATAAACCGATTTTCATGAGAAAAATATATGTTATGGCTTTTGATGGCACAAACGTAGGAAAAAATTATTAAGTCCATTCGTCAGAAAGAAGTGGTGAAAAAATTTTTTCAATATAAAAAAAGATTTTTTTTAGAGGTTGTTCTCGAGGCATACCGATCATTTCCTTTCAAATAAATGTTTATATGGGTACAACGTATTCAAAATTGATAATCACAGGCGTACTGTGGGAGGCGCGATTCATTACTACATCTTACCACAGTCACTACCGTTGAAATCAGTATCAAACTTCAGGAAGTCTGGTGCAGATATTTTCAAATTTTCTGATGTCAACTGTTGGGCCAAACAAAATCTAGTTTAGTCAGCCTACGAAAGGACTGTAATGTTCATAAAAAAAATGTTTATTTTGAAAAAAATTTTTCAACACTTGAAACATTTTGCAATGATGACGTTTGTAGTCAGCCTACCAAAGAACTGTAGCTGCCAAGGTCCACCACGTGGAGGTTACAGTATGATTTTGGACCACTTATTTATCATGAGTCCCCTGGCCTCTCACAAATCAGGTTACTCTATATTGGTGAGACATTTCTTCATTGCTATCGTCCTCAATTACAGGAATATTAATATTCCAAGTAAAAATATCGCTGAGAATTTCAGCTGGCTTCAGAACTTTCGACAAATATCTTGCATTATGTAATGCACCACTTTATTCTAGTTAGTTGAAGTTCCCATAGAGAAAAAAAACAATTATACATTTAGGAAATATATTTTAAATATAATATGCACACTGTATCTAATAAAAAATATAGGACAAATAAATTTGCCATCAAGTTTGTCATGACTTCTGTGATAATTTTATAATAAAGTAACTCTTAATATATATATAAATTTTTTAAATCGTCAATCCAACCGATTGTCTATATTTTATATGAATAGTGCAACATTTTTCAAAAAATATATGTTTACCTATCTAGAGAAACAAAGAGTATAATAACCCAATCAGTTTTCATTTAAAATAGGATAGGTTGTGAAAAAACTGAATTTTGTTGGTATGAATAACACACAATTTTACTTGCTGAGGTTATGTTAAATAGTAAAAAATATAACCAAAATTCCAATTACTTCTACATTGTTGCCAGAAAATCTGAAGCTACTCAAATATTTTAAATGAGTATACATGTAGTATGCTTCAAATCTATTAAACATAAACACTTCACACAAAGCCAATTCCGAAGTCAAGGAAGGCTGTTCGGAAGGTAGTTTCACATTTGACAAAATGCATACAACATCCATTACCTACTGACATTGTCAGTGTTGGAGTTGGGAATCGAAGCCAGTACACGATAGACAGAGTGATTAGCACACTCATCATACAATATGTTTTAGCCAGTTACAAACATGTTATTTTCCAAAAAATCAGTTTCAACTGAAATTTCGATTACGCAAAGTCTCATGAACCCACATTATTATTGATAATCTAAATTCAACTGAAAATATATTAAGCATTACTACAAAGTTAAATATCATAAAACCATCAGTCCAATTCTAATGTTTAAAATTGCCAGGAAGCCTACAGAACTCAAGCTTAGGTTTTCTGTATCTCTGTATTATTTACTCGATCTGTATACTTCTTTTTTAACCCCCGACCCCAAACGAGGAGTGTTATAAGTTTGACGCGTATGTTTGTTTGTCTGTGGCTTCATATTTCTTCAACGGGTAATCCGATTTTGATGCAGTTTTTTTTATTTGAAAGAGTATTTTGTCAAGAAGGTTATAGGCCATATTAGATTTTGATGTTTGGTCGCCATCTTGAATTCGCCATATTGAACTTCTCTAGAAATTGTCCGATTGAAGTAAAATTGAAAATGTGCAGACAATTATGGTAGCCAAATATGATTTAGACCCCATTTTGATTCGGTCATATGAAACTGATTAGATGCATTGATCGGGGGTTTTTAAAAATTTTCAATTTTATTTGTTATCCACTTCTTAATCTTCAATTTTTTAAATAAGATCATTCTAAATGACCTATTTCCATCCCCGTTTGTAATGAAGCATTCTTAAATTCATGTTCCATTACTAAGTTTCCGTCTAGAGGCACGTATTTGCGTACGATATCAGTTTTGCACGCGACACTACATCTCCGGCAAGGAGGGATTTCAGATATAAAAGCCCAGCCACAAATCAAGAAGAAGCAGTGTGTATACTTCCTGGCATCTATCTTCAGTGCGCTGAGCTGGACATATTTCAGACTTGTACGCCTCACGACATAACCGAGCCGGGACGAATGCAACTTGGCCTAGAGGTCTCTTTCAGCATGTTGAGCTGAGAGCCCCTTAAGTCAATGGTTATTTGCCCGACGCCTTTCCTCCGCCAGAGCCAGAACGAATGCAACTTGACCTAGAGGTCTCTTTCAGCGTGTTGAGCTGGCAGCCCCTTGTGGCGATGGTTATTCGTTTTCAACGTCGACCCAGTAGCTGCTATTTATCACATCGTCACATTACACTCGCCTCCTCTACTCTCCGTTTTATTTACATAAAGGAAATGTCATACTGATAACCGTAAAAGATACGGACCTGTAGAATCGATAACTTGTACTGAAATGTGTTATGTAACACTGCCATATTTTACCTGTTTTGAAGAAAATAAATTGTTAATTTTTACTGGGCTGTCTTATTAACTAAACTGGACCCTGTATTAATCTTCAAACCAGCTACCTGAGCAAGAAACCGTTACACGTTCCATTTAATGCCGTTGCGTCCTAATTTTGGGCTTTATAGTTCTCACATTTAATGTTTCAAACTAATTATTTTCATTATTTTATTTATAATTATGGGTATATTTGTATATTTTTCTTGTTAATTTTTTTTTTACAAATCGGCTAGCAGAAAGTAGTAGTGACGATCATTTGGACTTGACACCTCAGCAGTTTTATTTAAAATAGACAACCTAAAGGCCCAAATTTAAATAAAAACTGAATGGATATTTAATACTTCAAAAAAAAAAGAAAAGAGATAACAATATTTATGGCAAAAACGAATGGTAATAAACTTAATCATATTAACTTGTTGAACATACATTTAAACATAAGAAGCACCATAATATTTATTTAGATATTGACAAATATACACAATAATTATGAGTAAATTGCACAAAACTACACTAATATAAAAATGGAGCAAATTAGTATTTGTACTTAAAATCAAAGCCTTATAATATACAAAATATTTTAAAACAAATATTAAAACAGCACACGCCACATATTAAAATCAAAAGAAAGTAGCATGAGTCGGTTTATTAAAAATCAGACAAAAATTATACCTTTAATTTTTATAGTTTTGTATGTCCTACATACATTTATAGTGATGTTTCACTAAGTTTGTGAAATTAATCTATTTAAAATCAGAGAAGTATGTCAATCTATTTAAAAGTTATAATATAAACTTTTAAGAAAATATAATTGCGTTTCGTTAAAAAAAATCACGGTATCTAAATTTCTAATATATAGAAATGCACTTTTGTAATTTTGAGCAATTAAATAATATTTATAACGATTTTTGAGCAGACATAACCTAGACGTAGATTCTAAAACATTCAGTGGATCTGAAAGTTCATGTTCAATGGCACAATCTGCTAATTTCTAATAATGGACTCACCTTCTTTCGACAAAACTAACATCACTAGTATCCATACTAGACTAAATTTTTTAGTCTTACAAATAAAAATATGGCCACCAAAAATAAAATTGTAAAAATACAAAACAAGTCTAGAAATTTCAATTAACTATTTCTGACCTACCTCACTGCTTGTAACCCTGCATGAGTTCATTGAAGTTGACCAGACCAAGATCTATGTTGCAGTCGTCCAGCTGATCCAGGTAGTCCATTCCAGGTGTACCACCCATCGTTGTCACCGTGGTCGCCACTGAACCAGCATAACTGCACAGACATAACCAGACATCACATACTGCAACACAGACAACCAATAAGAATGAAATGACAGGAAGTGTGAAAGTAAAGGGAATTAAAAAAATAAATAAACAAAGGAAAAAAAAATGTTGCAAATGTGTCTGGTTAGGTCTGTTTGCAGCATGCTAGTGATATACATAATAACTGATATGCTCACATTAAACATGAAGCAGCCAAGAGTGTTGTTAATTATCAGTGCAAAATGAACATCTACAATATTACAAAAAGGTTCAAACACATCAAGAAGCTTGGTAATTTGACTCGTGAATACTACAAGGAATTTTTTTGTATGTATAATGTAGGGGGCGTTGCCATAATCATTAATTAATGTTTTCCACAAAAATATCGTTACCGCTATGGCCGCCATGTTGAAAAAATTATGGTCAAACTAGCTTTTTCTCAATAATCTCCTTTCCTGTTAATTCTACCCTAAAAGTTAATATTGTAGAAAATAAAGAAAGCTACAACTTTATTTGAACTATTTTTTCCTATTAATATTTTACAATTTACAACTGCCATGATGAAAATTTGTGCAGATTCTTGCAATTATCTCTGCCCCCGTTGCTCCTACATAGTAATTAGCTATTATCAATATTGTAGGTTATAAAATTTCCCAAATCTTTCGTTTAAACACTTTTCTTCTAAGGTCAATTTTTTAAAAATTACAGCACCTCGAAGTTTGAAAAAAAATGTCTTCACTTACAGTAATGTTATTTCTTTAAAGGAATGAATTTTATCCGAATCTTTCCACAGATCTCTTATCTATTGCCAATACTTTACGATTTACACTCGCCCAAATGAGAAAATTTATGCTTCACTGCAGATTTTTGCAATTATTTCTGTCCCCATTGCTCCTACTTAGTGATTAGCTATTATCAATACTGTAGATTATAAAATTTCCTAAAAGTCTAGTTTGAACAATTTTCTTCTACTAGCAATTGTTTACGAATTACAGCAGTTCAAAAATTTCATTACTTTTCAAACTTCAAGCTGTCGTAAATTTAAAACACTTCACCATGGAAGAAAATGTTTTAGGAAATTTTATATCTAAAATATTGATAATAGCTAGTTACTACATAGGAGCAATGGGGACAGACATAATTGCAAAAATTTGCAACGAAGCACAGATTTTTCTCATTCTGACGGCTGTAAATCGTAAAATGTTAATAGCGATAATTAGTTTAAATAAAAGTTGTAGCTTTATTCATTTTCTGCAATATTGGTAATACCTAATTTTAAGGCAGAACTAACAGGAAATGAGATAATCAAGAAAAACCTATTTTGACTGTTATTTTTTCAATATGACAGACTTAGCGGCAACAATATTTTTGGGTGAAATCGTTAATTAATGCTTGTGGCAACCCTAGTTGGGTTGCCACAAGCATTAATTGATGTTTTCCGCAAAAATATTGTTGCCGCTAAGTCTGTCATTGTACAAACAAAAAATTTCTTGCAGGAATTATTCACCCCCTCCATTTTTTTGTTCTACAGACTGTTTTAAAGAGTGCATTTTTACATATCAAGAGGAAAAGGAATTGGGATGTGCATATTGATTGCAGATTATGGTGTACGGTATATATATGTTATTTTGCATCTACCCACATGTTCTACGTTCTACATTACTTTTTGTTTTTATCCAAATTAATAGTTTAAGATATACTTGCTAATTGGAATTTTCTTGATAAGTGATACAAGGAACCTTTTTAATGTGAGCATATTAAATGTGTAAAATTAAATTAAAACAAGAATACGTGTTCCCGATGGGGTACTGCTCTCTTTTAAACTTTCTTATTTTTCATTTGCCGAGAAAAAGTTATTCTTTATAAAAAGTTTTGCTTGTTTTAGGAAGTCATAAATTGTTGTTAATAAACTTAAGATAAATTACACATGGTATTCTAAAAATTAGAAAATATGAAATCGAGTTTAAGCAAACTACCCTTTTTTAAAATTTTTATTGAACATTTTATTTAACAATTATGAAGCTTAAATATGGACTTAAATAGCAAAAAAATAAGGAAAGTCGATTTCATGTTTTCTAATTTTTAGAATACTCAATACAATTTATCTTAAGTTTGACAACTGTTTATGACTTCCTAAGACAAGCAAAACTTTTTATAAAGGATGGCTTTTTCTCGATAAATCAAAAATAAGATGTACCTCATCCAGGGACACATGAAAATTGTTATTTCCTTATTTTGCAACTAAACGCCATTTTTAAGATTTTCTTCATAATTGAAAAAACTTTGTCAAATAAAATTTTCAATAAAAATGAAAAAATAGGTAGTTTACTTAAAGCCGATTTCATATTTTCTAATTTTTAGAACATTTTGTATAAGTTATCTTAAGCTTGACAACTGTTTATGATTTCCAAAGACAAGCAAAACTTTTGATCAAGAATGACTTTTTCTTGGCAAATTAAAAATAAGAAAGTTTACAAGAATGGTGGTATCCCATCCGGGGACACATTATATAATAAAATACGTACTCCAGCTTCTGAACAAATAAATCACAATGTTATTCATTTAAAAATTACTAAGCAGGTCACTTTTACTGTGAACATTAAAATGCATTGTCGGCTCAAGATGTCATTTTGAAAAATTGGCACCAAAATTGATCAATAGGAATGTTAAGGTAACAAACACACAATGTGGAACATAACAAAAATTAAAAGAAGCATTGAAAGAAAAAAAGACAGGCAGAAAGAAACTGCAACTAAACCAAACCTTTAGGCACCTTAAAAAATATAGAAGAAACAATAATTTGCCTAAGAGAAAACACATATCACTGCAACATTAGACCATGAAAGGAATGCAAAGGAACAACGAACAACATTAATACAAAAAAAGGACCATTAGCCCTCAAACAAGCCAAAGAACCAACTGCTAGAAATAGCTAGAAGAAACGCCTCGAGTAAGTAAACAAAATATACAATGGAGTTAATGCACTATGAACAGTAAAGGAGTAAACCTTAGAAATTATTACCAGAGCATGGATGGAAATCACATCTCTGCCTATGGAATAGAACACGACTATAAAAATACCCCTTTCAACATCAACTTACCTCAGGGTATAGATTATTACGAAAGAATAGCACTCAGTAGTGTAGGATATTACACACAATTCTTGCTTGAAGAACTAGAGAAACACATCAGAAGAGCACCATACAGCATTCATCAAAGGCCGATGAAACGGTCGACAATATGTACACCATCAGAAGAAATATGGAGAGAAGGGACAAAATTACACAGACACAATAGATCTCCAAAAGGCATTTCGTATTATCAATCACAAGACCATAATCAACACCCTACACAACAAAGAAGTACTGTGTTACGTTATATACAGGATAATAGAAGCTTGTCTTCACCAAAGCACTGCAATTCAGTGGTTTGGATAGACGACGGAAACAAAACAGAACTATATAGGAGTCAAGCAGGTGCTACAAAGCACAATAAAGGAACACCACATTTTAACGGAAACATAGAAACATTGAGAGCCCCAGTTGTAGTGGGGAATGCCAATGTTCTAATTGTCACGGAAGGAGAGTAGGATATTTCTAGAAAGCATTAAACCGATCTGGACATATCTGGACACAAAATAAACTAAGACCAGTCAACAAAAGCAGAGAAGAATGCAAAATAGGCAAACCACAAATAATCAAAATTATAAAGGAACTAATTAAAATGACATACAGTGTTACAACGACAAGTCGACCTTTCGTTGAGAAAAATAAATGACTATGGAGCCCGATTAAAAGGATATGCATAATCATCATACTGCCAACGATGACATATGAAGCAGCAACAATAAAAGCCAACAGAAGAAGTCTGAGAAAAGCTGAAAGAGATATCATAGAGCTACTCGCAAACACAACAAGAGCAGCAACGTCAACTTTAATAAGAGGAAAAACTGATAAAAAGGGCAGAAAATTATGCAATGAAGCACTGGAGAAATGTCTAAAAAGGGACTTAACATATCTACTGAAGAAAGTACTAATACTGAATAGCAACAAACTAAAAGTAGGGAGACCATGCTATAATTGAGAGGATCCTGAGCAAACTAGGAAAGGACAAAGTATACTGGGAACGAACGCAAGAAAGAAAAAATGAATTTTATAAAGAAATGACAAGAAAATTCTCAAAGCAAAAACAGGAAAAGAAGGGCATAAACACTCCATATCACGACATAGTGTGGCAATGCATCTCACAAACATCTACAATTCCCATCCTACACTCCTGTTCCATGCACCATGTGATGCTCGCTGCTAACAAAAAGCATGACCCAAATCCAACCCAGCATTGAAGTAGCCGGTCCGGTGGTGTTTTCCGGGAGTGGCGGCATTGCCTATCATACATTGATAAATCAATCAATCAAAAACTCATGTATGTTACATCTACTAATACTTCCAGTACTCTTTGACAAAGTGTTACAATGATGGGGTTATTATTCCATGAGTAAAAAATTTAAAAACAGCCACTAGTTTGAATAGTGAAATATAAGAAGATAACGCAACAGCAATTACAATCACTCTCATATTTGTTAATTATTCATAGATTCACAAAAACTATACTATTTTAAATTTTATTAACATGTGACATCAATGATTAGAGGTAATTTTATTGTTGTTAGATTGCTGTCCTGTCAACACTAACTTGTAGTTTTCCAGTTTGCAAATAAATATTTTACGAATTTTAGGAAATGCGAAGAGGTGTATACTTTCGGTCATAACTTTGTTGTTTTTTTATGGTAGAAAAAAATAAAAAAGCGTCGGAAAGCTCAATCAATGTTCTTTAGAATTGATGTCTACAAATATTTTGAAAAAATTGATAATTATCGAGATTTTTGTGAAAAAGAAATTTCACGTTTTCCTAGAAAATGCATGTGAATCTTAAAAAAAAAAAACATTTTTCCTTGAAATGTTTGCTTTGAAGGGCGGAGATTAATGGAGCATCTAGGTAATACACGATATTAAGAGGACATCATATTTAAGATGAATTTCAGTTAATTACAAATTAATTACGGTGACAAAATGGCAAAAGAAAAAGAGTTCTATTTAATTGTATTTAAACTTATTAATTCTTATGGAAGATTAGTAAAAAAACGAACTCGTTTTACGGTATTTTTATTCAGAGCCAGCTCTTGCCGTTTCAGAGACATCGGCGAAAAATAATAAAAAAAGGCATGCATTTCGAAATCGAAAATAGCGCAAAAACATGCAATCTTGAAACATTCATATTTTTCGAAAAACACCTGCGGGAGGGCCTTACAATGTCGCGATGCAAAGAGGAAGAGTTCTAGTTGATCCGCATCGTAAAGTGCACAGGGCAAACCGAAAATTCGGCTTATCATGAACGAATCAAAAGTGGCATTTTTTGACATTTACCGAAAACGGCAAAAAAATGTCAGTCACACATGTCAATATAATGGTGAAGTTTGTATTTCATGGCTGCCATACAAAACTCTGAACCATACTATTCATGCGTAACCATTGATGTCACGGCTTTCAGCGGTAACTACCATTTTCAAATTATAAATTGAATTATTTAACGTCCATAAAAAAAAATTGCCGTTACATATATTTAGTTACTAGTCCTAGAATGCCAATTTAATGTAAATACAAATTATGAAATAACCCCATTGCATCGTATTAACATTGCATTTGAAAGAATTCACCAAAAAAAACTACAAAGTAATATATTGGGTCATACACACAAGAAATTTTTTTTTACTCGATTACACATCACTTAGAGCCAACTCTGGTTTTAACGTCCTTCACAGCTGTGATCCGGGGTCTACATTGCAGAATTTCCAAATGCAGATTTCATATTTAACGCCCAAGGGCAAATTTCTCAAGGGAGATTTATGAATGGGATTGCTTGGATACCCCATCTTATAAATTATTATTAGTCTTTGGTAATGGGAAGAAATTGGAGAAAAAAATGTTTGCTCTTAATGGGTCAGAATATCACCTAAAATTATGACCATAAATATTCTATGATACTAGGAGGCTGTAATGTGCCCCACTTTGGGCGCCAAAATATGTGGTGATCCTCTAACCTCAGGGTCGTCTTGCTGGTTCTTGGTGACAATTTTCATTAACAAAACTCCAACTGGATTCTTTTAAAGCTTTTATTTTATATTTTAGTTAGGTACAGTTTTCTTTTTATTGTACCAAATTGATCGAATTACACAACATAAAAATATAATAGCTTTTACTAGTCAAATCTTAAGGAGTAGTGAGCATAACTATGCGGACTATACTTTATTGTATTTTTTTTTTCTGTACTGACTAGTCTCATAAGTCATACAAGGTATGACTTAATATGATGAATAAAGAACTTATTTACTTACTTACGATTAGCGAAAAAGAGTCATTAGCTATTTTACATGCATTGAGGCAATGTCGTATACTTGTTCTCAGGCAGCTTTTGACAGTGGTCACAGATCACAAGGCTTTGACGTTTTTATTAAAATGTAAATTATTAAATTCAAGATTTGTTAGTCTTGAATGGACATTATTCTTTTGAGAGTATGTGTTTGATGTATATTGTAAAGGTAAAGATAATACAGTCGCAGATAGTTTGTCAAGATATCCAGTAGATATGAATCCAAAAAAGACGTACCTAATTTATCTAATGTTGTTGGAAATTTTTGTTATCAAACGCGGCGAGGCCTATAAAATAGCTGTGGAAAATATAAAGCAACTACCTGAAGATCAAAAAAGTGATACATTTTGTAGAAAAATAATTTCTTGTTTAAAATCTGAAGTGTGTCCAGTAAGTGAAAACCAGTGGTATATTATTAAAAACGACGTTTTATATTGATGTAGTGAGAAAGATGATGAAGCTTTAAGAGTCTGTATTCCAAAGGAGCAGGTTATTTCCCTTGTAAAACAGGAACATGAGGAGCATGGACATTTTGGTTCCACTAAATCATATTTAGCTCTTCGTAAGTATTTTTTTTGGCCTAAAATGAGAGCGCACGTAAGATCCGTTGTGGGGGTTGTCTAATTTGCCAAGAGTAAAATCTCGGTACGTCCGCATGGTGAATTCCATAGCGCAATCGTTAATGCTTCTAATAAATTAGTTTGTTTGGACTTGGTAGGTCCTCTGCCTGTTTCGAGGTTTGGGGCAACACAATTATTAGTCGTTGATGCTTTCACGAAATTAGTATCATTATACCCGTTACGAAAGGCTACGATGAAATCCATATTTCATAAAATAAAACAAGACTATTACTAAACCGGAAGCTATTTTATCAGACAATGGGACACAATTTACTAAGAAATGGCAGGAAATGTTACAGATAGAGGGTGTACGGAGTTATCACACTACTTATTATTATCCCCAGGGGAACTTAACAGAATGTTCAAATAGAGAAGTAGGTCGTTTACTTAGGCATTTATGCCATGAAAGTAGGGATTGCATTACCGGTTAACCGGTTAACCGGTTATTAGGACAAAAAACACATGACGATAATTACCGGTTATTTTAATTTTTTACCGGTTATTTCGGTAAACTCTGAACTTACGATATGTCACGTATTCAACGTTTCTACTTATGTCACTGACTAGTATTCACTAAATACAGAGTGACTGTCCCAATACCGAGCACTTTTAACAATAAATAAATAATATTATAAAAAGTAAACTCCAAACACCAAACTCTAAGAAATACAAGAGAGACATTGACAATATCTTACGGTAGAAAATTGAATATTTCACTGCCGCAAATATCCGTGGAATACATTTAGAAATATGTTATTACCAATTCTTATCAACTTATCGACCCACCAATATCGACTGAGGAAGATCATCTTCAGCTGGTGGTATTCTATGCACAAATATCAGACGACTAACAGATATAGCTTTGAAAAACTATACCTGTTAACAGGCTATTTTTAACAAATATTATATTTTTAGATTATGTATTCAGTAAATGCCCTATTTGAGTTTATGTTTATAATTTTTGTTATTTAAGTGGATATTTTTGTTATTTACAGAATAATTATTTATTTAAAAATATTTCATTTATATTTTTTCCTTTTGATAAATTAACTCCTATATAAAAAAGTCTATTTGACAGTCACATTTTTGTCACTTTGACAGCGATAAAAAAGGTGCATCGTTTTTTATCACCGATTAATATATTCTTACTTTATTAACCAATCAAAACGTACATTTTCAAAAAATCGACCAATAGGATTTGTTTCAAGTGAGAAAAACGGCTATGGAGAAGTGGAAAAAAAATCGAGAAAAATGTATGTTACTTTTTTCGTAGTAGCCATGTGTCAAACTAAAAAAGTCATTTGAAATTATTAAAATCTGACATTTTACGTTTTCATCTTGATTTCTGTACACAAAATGAATGAGAAAAAGCGATTTGGTGATGTTTCACAAGAAAATATTAACGAAGCTATGAATGAAAGTGTCTCAGTTAAAACGAGAAACTAAAAATTCTATATGGAAACAATTTAAAGCTTTTTGCAAAGAGCATTATTCCCTCGAAAAAGATACGACTACTATGATGAACTTGCAAATATTTTGACTGACTGGGGTTATAACATGATAAAAAACATTAGAAAATGTTTTTATTTTTTATTATAAATCGTTATTTTTAAAACATTAAATAAATAGTTTTGTTGTTTTAATAATTATTTTAGATAATATTTTTTAGTCATATATTAATCTTCTGTAATACACACGAGGTTGATTTTCAACTTGGGTAAATTTTTTTTGAGCGACTCAAACCTATTTTCCATGAAACTTATGCTCGAATTAAAGGTCATAGGAAAAATCGCTCCACTTCGTGTCGCAATTTTTTCATGTCCTTAATTCTCGAATAATTTTCATGGGAAAACAGGTTTTTGTCCAAAAAAAATTTATCCGGTAAAAAATCGACCTCTTGTGCATTAATACCCAATAAAAATGCCTGTTCCTCAAAAGCAGAGTACATCTAGTAGTCGCACGTCACTTTAAAATCTGTACTGTCAGCTATAATTTTTAAGTATTGTGGAAACAATATGTACAATATGAGTCGTTTTGGGAAAATTATAATTATTTTTAATAAATTATTGTTGTTGTTCGTTCACATATTCTGTCGTTAATTTATCTTGCCAAAAAACACTCGAGCTTTTCTTTTATGGATAAATTTCTTTTTAACTCAAAATTTTTCCAATCAGTAATTTTGCTCGAAAAACTGACATTTGACAAAATCGCTCGACCTCCGGTCTCGCGATTTTTTCATGTCAGTTTTTCTTATAAAATCACTGATTGGATAAATTATTTCGTTACAAAGAGAAATTTATCCGATAAAAAAAAACTCTTGTGATTTTACTGTTCATAAAAAACCTTTTGTTTGTTCATTATATTAAATATACGTATATAAAAATGTTTTTTGTTAAATTTAGATAATTTTGTATATGGAAAAAAACAATTGCCATTTTCGCCACCCTAATCATCCATTCTAAAAATTACCGGTAAATACCGGTTAACCGGTTATTTTCATTTTTATTTACCGATTTACCGGTTATTAAAACTTCCGGTAAATTGCAATCCCTACATGAAAGTCATTCAAAATGGGCACGTCACCAAACAAACTAAAATTTGGTATGCTGTGGGAAGATTTAACATTTTTAATCTAAAGAAATATATTGCTCCTTGTTTGAGTGCAGCTGTGTTGGCTTTAATGATTTTTTTTTAATTGATGTTTTTTGGTTATATTGTACCTTGTTTAATTGTATCCTTGGTGGCTTAACATTTTTTTATAAATGTATGTTCTTTGGTTAAACTTTTGATGTTATTCCTGAATTCCGTTGTAGAATGCTTCGTAACTACCGGTGTTATTTAAGTTTTGTTTTGTCTCAGAATTAAATATTTTATTTTGATGGATATTTTTCTTCAAAAAAAAAAAAAAAACTTAAAATGGGGGTTAATGTAACTTGCCTCACCTATAATTAATGAATATCTAAGGTAATGGCCGAAAGATTCATTAATTATGGGAGTGGGCTAAAATACCGATTGACAGAAGGGGTTAATTAATGAGAGATGTCAAAAAAAGAGATGATTAAATAATATAAAATGTTGGATATCAAATAAAAAGAAAACTGTACCTGACTAAAATATAAAATAAAAGCTTTAAAAAAATCCAGTTGGAGTTTTGTTAATGGAAATTGTCACCAAGAACCAGCAAGGTGACCCTGAAGTTAGAGGATCACCACAAGGCACAAATATATTTTGCGCAAAAATAGTCCTTACTGCAGATTTGGTAAATACCTGTTTTTCATTTATCTCAATTTTAATGAATTTTCAAAAACTGTGACTTATACCCATTCACCCCTACGAATTAAACATCTACCCTGTCATCATTTTTTATTACTATACTTTCAATTATTCAATTTTTGTGAAACCCTTCAGATAAGCTGAATTTCCTCAATATATTTATTAGTAACTATCCGATGTAATTCTAACAAAATCTTGGTGAAGATTTCTTCCCTTACTCATTACTAAGAAACTGTGGGAAAGAATAAAGTTCAAGAAAATTGCCAGGATTAAATCTTCCTGTATTTAGTTGGAAAAAATAAATTGAAAATATCAGACGATTCTCATATATTTTAAAATCCTACTTATTTTATATTTAAAATTAGTTTTTCTAAAAATACTTTTATTTGATTTAGTATTTTACGTTAGATCGAGTAATACACACGGAAGTTAATGTGCCGATAAAAGGTTAAATAAGTGCAGAACATTGGAAAAAATTTATATTTAACTTTATTAGATAAAATTTTTTCTACAACTTAAAACTTAATCGATTTTATTATTTAGATAAATATATCAATAAACGCTCAATTGCCTTTGTTCACAAAATATTTTCTATATAGTTTTAAATAATACTTTTTAAAGAAAATGTTAATATATTTTCTTCTATATACAAAAAATATTTCTGTAATATTTTATTGAATAATTTTATGTAACTCTTTCCGCATTAAATGCAGTTGCCAATTTTTTTTTTTAAGAAATATGGATAAAAATATTCAGTCGCAAATTTATCACAAAATTTGTAAATTCTTTATAGAAAAGACACTAGCGTGAAACTCTTTACAATTTTGATTATTCTGTATGTAAAATACCCTGATTTCTTGGCTCTTTACAAAAAAGGTGTATAAAAGATAAAAAAACAAATATAAAATGAAGTACTTTCTCTCTAAAAACACAAGTTATTCATTCAGTAAAAAATATAAAAAAATATAGTAAAATACAATACTTAAAAAGTAAAAAATCTAAATTCTATATCACTAAACATAAAGCACGAATTTCACAGATATTAAAAAACATTTAAGTTATGTTAAAACAAATTGGTCCATTTGGTTCTTTTATAGATCAAGCATGTTCTGAAAACTGACATGAAAAAAATTATTATGAATCAAAAGTTGAATCGTAATTAACTAATATACCTGCTTGCTACGGAAGGCGTATCCCGTGAAGGATCTGGTGACTGCAAAAAGGGGTGCTGCGGCGTATTAGGATAGCTGTGTCCAGTAAATCCTGGCACATGTGTCACCAGTGTCGGTTTTACATAACCATTGTTCGAAGTCGGTTGATTATCTGCAAAAAAATAAAAATTTAGAACCAATTCAGGGAAATCACACTCAACAGATGGCGCCTGTAAATTCCAAATGTGTCGAATAAAATGAGGAAAACATTGCGGTTATTACATGGTTGCCATTACATCTGTTGTAAGTTGCCTTTCTTTAGTTTTGTGAATCTGTTCTAACCAGGGTGTATTAAATAGGTGATGCGACGACAACCCTCACAGTGGCTTCATAAGTGCTTACTTTGTACATAATGTAATAGATGGCAGGATCAATAAGTTCTCTCATTACTTACGCATAGATAGATAATTTTACAGGTTCTGTGCATACGTGCATACAGTGTTGCATACATTCCCGGCCTTTTGTTTCTTGTTTAGTGAAACAAGAGTCCAGTGACATCTGACATTAAGTAGCTAAATTAAAACATTGAAAGAATATATGCAGCACTACATGCAGCATTGCACGTGTCGCCAAAGCTAACCTCAAAAATATATATTTCTTAAGATTTACAAATATTACGTAGCTATTATTAAAATTTCTGCCTAGTTCCTGTACTTTAAACCAAAATCAAGTTCAACATAATGTGTATGAAGTTTTAAATAGTTTGTCACAATAAAATAAGACATTTTTTGCAGGTTAGGAATCTAACCTATAATTTAGCAGTCTATTTTTATCAATCAACAATATTGAAAAATTATTTGCGTGAATTTTTAAATATTTGTGTGGAGCCAGTATGTCTCCAAGCTAAAAATGCCTATACAAACATTAAAAATGAGAATAAACGAAAAAACCTTAAAATTTGAGGTTATGTTAGTTATACGATGCACATGTCCAGGTAATTGTAGGACCTTATTGCTCGCGCCATCTACTCAAATAAATAGAAACCATGCACTTATGAAGCCATTATTATAATAGGAAAGTGCCGTACGTCGGACCACCTATTTAATACACCGTAATTCTAACACGTCGAAGATAGAATTTTTTAGAATGTTTTTTCTAAGTGATCACATTTAAGAAAGATGAATGGGTTTTTCAAGTGCAAACGTAACCTAACTAATACCCTCACTTCACTAGTTCCTATGTAAATAAGAGATGTCACACCCTTTGTGATTTGCCCTAACAACAATATATTGTGCACAAGCTAGAGTGCCTCAAAAAGAATGAGATGTCTCTTAGGAGAGATAGTAAGTTTGGAAATTGGTAATGAATTCGGTTGTTGACGAATTTTCAAAAATTATGAAATATAGTAGTGGAGGCACGTTAATTTGGAAGAAAAATTCTATGCGCAACATATTAAAAAAAAATTATCAAACTGACTATTTCAATATGGCACAGAAAGGCAGTAATGTCATTAGGGTAGACACCGGTGAACTTAATTATAATAATAAGCGGACATCACCAACGTCACCTGAAGGGCCCAAAAACCTGGAACGGACTCCAACAGAGCCGAATTTCAATCGCGGGCGAGGGATTCGGTGAATAGTTTCCAGCTACGGTTGTGAAAGTGTGTCGCTGTTAAGCCTATTATAATAATAATAATAATAATAATAATAATAATAATAATAATAATATATGGAAGCAAAATTGTTCCAGTGATAATCTCTGCTGAGGGAGTTTGTTCTAAACATGTAGAGTCAAACCTGGATAAATTAGGACTTCCTAATGGTATTATAATACCCATGCAGAAAGCTGTCATTTTACAAACTTGCCACTTAGTAAGGAAGTTTCTGTCTACGTAACGACAGTTGAATAGGGTGAATTTCCTCTCAACTGTAGTAAATAACCGACAAACATGTCGAGAAAAATAATAAAAAATAATAATAATAATAATAAAAAGTCTATTATTTCCTTTGAACTTACATTTTAAGGGAGTAACTATTATAACAGATTGGAAATAAAAGTAGAGGCTTGTTCATCCACTATTCTAGATAATACCTCGTTATTAACATAAGAGGTTGGTGTATATATACCGCGTGTAACAGAATCATCCTTTTCTTTGTTTAGTTTTAAAGATAAACAATTGAAATTTAGAACATTCTATATACTTAATAAATGTCACTTGTTGACATATAAATGATTTTTTTTCTACAGGAGGGGCACTAACGGTTTCACAGGAGTGGCACTAACTTTTGATTTATAAATGGAACACCCTGTAGATTATTGCATTTTACAATTAGGCGTCAGTTTCTGAACCCAATGGTACCACAACAGTGACATTTTAAACGTCAATATATATTTTATGGATGGATTAATTCTAATTGACATATTCGGTTAAATATGCTCTTAATTGCGTTTCCATTACATTTTATGGATGGATTAATTCTAATTGACATATTCGGTTAAATATGCTCTTAATTGCGTTTCCATTACATCCTCTAACATTTTCGAAAGTGACAGTAATAAGGACATTAAGTTCTTTTATTCACATCTAGTATTTTAATAATAATAATAATAATAATTATATGTAGGCGTTTGAAAGACAAAATGTATCAAGGTATATTTTACTTTTAAAATATTTCTACATTAAAAATCTAATAACAGATAGTTTGGGAGTCAGGATAGCCACTTGATAAATTTTTCTCTTTTGATCTAGTGAGGGGGTCTAGGAAAGTGCTATCTAAATAATGTGGAGTCAAAATAAACTTCGAACGGAATTACTTCGCTGTAGTAATTTCATGGTTTTAATTTAGTTTAGGTGTGACAAAAGTGTACAGAGAAGTCTTAGTTTAAATATGTCCATTGCTTCATATAAAATTTAAGCAATCTGTATTACAAAATTAACATTTTCTGCTATTTTCCTTATTATCTCCAGTTCTAATCACAAACTGTTCGCAATAAAATTTCAAATGTTACACCCTGTATAAGCTGCAGCAAAAATTTAAAAACTCCTAAAAATCAATTACGAATTAGATAATCTGATTTGATATAGTGAAAAATGTCATTCTTCAATCTCGCTCCAAATCAATACTTTTAGGTTGTATTTATTTATATTCATTGTATTGTTCACCCTACTATTAAAAAACTATATATTCTTACCTTGGTAAGGTGTGTAGTATTTTCCGAAAGGAATATCTTTGGATATGTCTGGATACAGGAAAACAAGATGATTCAAATCTGCTATTCGGTCAGCCAGAGACCTAATTGCAAAGTCTTTGGAAGTAAATGGCTGTAAACTGAAAACTTCACCAGTATCTACAAAATAACAAAAATTAATGATGGTTTCAAATGAATAGGCAGAAGTAAGAATTACCAGAAACCCAGGCAATCGTGATTCCTCCTAACTCACTGTCGGAAAATCTTAGCAAAAACGTACCCTGTGTACAGGAAGCAAGTAATTCCTCAGCTTGCTTTTTTCTAACAAAACCCATTATTGCACTAAAAACAAATAATTCTGTTTATTGTTTAGATGACAATGACATTTGTCAATTTATTAGATAAAATTAGCAACAAACTATATTGAATAAAAAATATGTCAACGTCATAGATTAAATATAATATAAATAAGACACGACACTCGAAGGGAGAATCTCAATTCACAAGAGAGACAGACAAGATTCCGAATTAAAAGTCTTGTCGTTCTTTTATGCATGCGTCAGCAGGTTAGCATTCCTGGATTTCTGTAAGAAATTTCAGAGACAGCTTTTACGTAGACATATTGTAAACACCGAAGGAGACAATCTCAAATAATATAAAAACAATGAAATTATGAAATATTACTAATATTTCTACGCCTTCTGTCATCTTGTTCATGTTTCCTTGTACAATAAGTAGTGTTATGTGTTATGGGGCCGCCGAAGCCGATTATTTTTGGGGAAATCTTGAATCATTATACACTTTTCAATTGTTTTCTTAATTTCGATCTGCTTTAATTTTCTTCCCCATTTATACATATAATATATTCAAATATTTGCATTCCAATTTTAAAAATCAAAGACCATCGGAGCACTATATTTTTGAGGAAATCTTCAGCATTTTGACTTTTTTCTTGATTTATATATTTTTACCCCTGACGGCACAAAGCGGTTATATGGTATTGGGAGTAAATTGTGTGAAGAGAATTATATCAGATGTTGCCTATTTTCCGGCAACATCTTTAGCTACACTTTACCCTACAATCATCATTCCTCAACTTTAACTTTCCAATCCTGTCCTTTTCTATTTTTGTTTGTTGCTTTTGTTCCTGCTTTTATTATTTTTGTCCTTTTTGTCCTCTTTTATCTATAAATTTCTTTTAGACCGATAAATTCTTTAAAAATTTAAACATTTTTAATATTAACTTTTATCCACCACATTTTCCTGGCGGCAGAGAGACCACTAGGGGCGGCAGTTGTCTCGAACGGGTTTTTCCATTCAGTTTTTTCCTGTGCCAACAAATTTCTAAGTGTTTTGCCAAGTGTTGTTTAGTGTTATTTTTAATTATTTTTTAAGTGTCTTTGTAGATTGTTTTAAATCATATTGTTAATTTTACAAAGTTTTTAGCTATTTCTGTTATTCCAATTAAGTCAAACTGAACCTGTCCCGTCCAGTCCTACAATCACCACGGTGCTACGTACCATGGGCCAGCATTCCATGCAATTTTGCTTTGCTTTAGCCTTGCAATTGAAGGGTCCAGTGTTTGAATTCTAGACAGGTCGAATGTTATAAATCGTAACATATTTGTAACTCCCCTCCCCATTAAATACATTACGTGTTTTAATACTAGAATTATGGGGCGATAAATACATACAAAATTGGGACAAGTTATTATTATTTGTTGTCAATGTGATGAGAGCTGCTGGAAAATTTTAAAAGGAAACATACCAGTATGTTCAACGTATACATAGTATATGCCCAGCACATGAGTTTCATAGAATTGTTAAAACTAATCGGACATGCTATCCCAATCTTAATAAATTGATATCTGGTGTAAAGAGAGCCCATGTTAACGCAACGAGGAAGTAATCCACCAGCAGTCTTATATCACAGCAATTTTGATGGTGTCAAATTAGTAGGTACTACAGCAAGTAAAGTCGATTTTTTAGGAAAGAAGTAATCTTCTTTGCACAACATAAATGTGACGTCTCTTCAAAAGATCACATATTTTTAATATGTACTAATTGACGATTTGCACGAAAGAAAGTTTGGTAAAAAGTGTCATGGCGCACAGTATAATGGTATCACTACACATATTGACTAACTTGTCTAATTTACAAACTTTGCAACAATTAAATACCTATAATATAATAATCATAACATTGTTTTCATTATATTGAATGTTAAACCTACTTCAATTGAATATAAATCATCTTTATTAGGTTGTTTCGTAGTCTACAATATTTAAAAAATGTATCTTAAATACATCACATCATGCAATTTGTCAATCACTGCTGCCAACTCTTCTAAACTGAGAGTTTGAAACAGTTTGAATTTGACATTTTTTAAATATTGTAGACTACGAAACAACCTAATAAAGATGATTTGCATTCAATGGAAGTAGGTTTAACATTAAAGATAATGAAAACAATGTTATGATTATTATATTATAGGTATTTAATTGTTGCAAAATTTGGAAATTAGACGAGTTGGTCAACATGTGCAGTGAATTACAATGATACCATTATACTGTGCGCCATGACACTTTTTACCAAACTTTCTTTCGTGCAAATCGTCAATTACTCAATGACTGCTTGTTTTGCTTCGAAATTGGGAATCGGATGAAATTTACAAAATAATCGGAATATTCGGATTCCTCCAAGAATCGGAATCTACCGATTCTTTATTCCGATTCTGCCCATCACTAATCCAGAGCCGGCGCTAGTTGTCGCGTTTACAATGGCAGTGTGTTTATTACACTAGCGTCTAGCCCCTGCGTTATAACTTTCGGGGCGCGCATGCGCAGTCACACTGCTGTGTTAAGAATTGGATATTGCATATTCTTGGTTGCCTGTCATTTCTTTCAGACAGAAATGCATCTTATAATAGATCCAATATGCAAGAATATACCAATAAAATCGACTTATCTGAGATTTTACCTGACACTGTCGTGAGAAAATACCAGGTTGGAGCATTTAAAATAAAAGTGTGAACTTGATAAAATAAAAATCTGGAGTGTAAATTGACGATTTGCACGAAAGAAAGTTTGGTAAAAAGTGTCTAGATTGGTATCACTGTACATGTTGACCAACTCGTCTAATTTCCAAACTTTGCAACAATTAAATACCTATAATATAATAATCATAACATTGTTTTCATTATCTTTAAATGTTAAACCTACTTCCATTGAATATAAATCATCTTTATTAGGTTGTTTCGTAGTCTACAACATTTAAAAAATGTCGAATTATGCATTTTGTCAATCACTGCTGCCAACTCTTCTAAACTGAGAGTCGGAAACAGTGTTTGACAAATTGCATAATTCGACGTTTTTTAAATATTGTAGATTACCAAACAACCTAATAAAGATGATTTATATTCAATGGAAGTAGGTTTAACATTAAAGATAATGAAAACAATGTTATGATTATTATATTATAGGTATTTAATTGTTGCAAAGTTTGGAAATTAGACGAGTTGGTCAACATGTGCAGTGAATTACAGTGATACCAATCTAGACATTTTTTACCAAACTTTCTTTCCTGCAAATCGTCAATTATACATCGGTCGACATTGAACGGTCTTCTTCACAGAAATGGATTTTTAATGAAAGGCACCAAAGTTTGACTTAAAGCACTTAGAAGAAATATATCTAATATACCTATTTTACACTTGTGATTGATAATTAAAAATTCAGTATGTGTGTTAGTGTTACATCTATAAATATTTCCAGCCAAAAGGAGGTTCCACATTAAATATTCGAGGTCAAATTTCTCAAGGGTGATTTACGAACGGGATTGCTTGAAGTGTCACGTCTTATATACATTATATTATTAGTCTTTGTCAATGTCAAGCATTTCTGGTGGAATATACTTTGGATGTATTATGTATTTTGTCCACAAAGTTTCTGGTTTAAATAAATATTTTATAAGTTAATACTACTAGGTAGGTTGTGGTTGTTAGTGTAACTTTGTTTTTTGCTTACAAAAACAGTAGTTAAAAAAGTAAATTATAAATATGAAAACTATGCCAAGTAGTATAGATGAAATATTTTCAACTATCAATAAAAACAAAAATTAACCAGTAAAATACATACCCGTCAACCCAGGGTCCTCTCAAATGTTCCCTTGTCAGTTTCATAATCGCATAAAACCATTCCCAAAAAGTGAAGTTTCTCTCACTCAAAGGTTCTTTACAAAATTGAGCCCAGCTCAACATTGCATTGTTCGTTTCATTGTAGTTTCCTCTAAAAGCCTTCTCGGCTAAAAATCGTAAATTGTCCTCTGTCAATGGTCTGCCTGTCGCTGCTCTGAATTTCAAAGAGAGTGTTTCCGCTACTTTTCCCCAAGCCACCTAAAAATTGTTCCAAATATAATTTTGCAATAATGGGTATGTCCCACATTGCATAACTGAAGACACAAGTGGATTTGATACCCTGAACTAAAATACGATGGTATAACGTTAACTTGTGAAGTTTGTAAGATTGAATACCTCTCATAAATCGCACATTGAGAGACATGTCAACTCATCATCTGATCATAATAATAGAAAAAAGGGTGGTCTCTACTACAAACAGGTTTTTATTTTGATTTGGCGCTTATGATAATATGTGCTAATTTACTGTGGTCAAAACGAAATTATCAATGTTTTAAATAATTTCTTAGAAAATATTGTGTGACACAACATATACCCCACGAATCGACACTTCGTGAAGATTTTTTGACAAAAGTTTATGAAGAAACAGTGGAAAATGTGAAACGGTTTACGAGGGGACTGCTTTTGGGTTCCAATAGATGAAAGGACTGATTGTTTAGGTAGGAACATTGTGTATCTTTTATTAATGCCGTTGTGTGACAGTATGCCAAAAAAATGTCATTTAATAGCATCTAAGTGTTGGGGAAAATAAATAGTCAAACAATATGTCAATTTTATGGAGATACATTGAACTGGTTCTGAGGCAATTTTGCAGAAATTAACACACAAAAAATATTACTCTTTACTTCTGATTCGGTAGCCTATATGCTCAAAGCGGGACAGCAACTAAAATATAGATATACAGTTACTTCACATAACTTGTTTCGCACATGGCTTACATCGAGTAAGTGAAAAAATAAGATGTAATTTTAGAAACGTTGATAAACTTATTGCAAACGTAAAAAAAGTATTCTTAAAAACACTTTCAAGAATTAAATATTTTAAACAAAAATGTCCCCTTACAATTACCACAGCAGTCGACAATAACCCGATGGAAAACATGGATCTAAAATGTATCAATTTGCTGCCTGTCACTACGCGAATCATTTTAAAAATATTTAAGAATTTATTAACACCATTTCCGAGACCAACTAAATTTCACAACTTGCCCATCCTACGTCAGTTCGGCGGTGCACAAAACACCAATAACATCGATCTACAAAATTGTATTCAACAATCCTAAGAGACCACCAAAAGAGAGAAAAAGCAATTACAAAGTAATACTAACAAAATTAGATAATTAAATATGCAATATTCGCCTGTGTCAGATTTTCAAATTTTCACAAAACGGCAACCTGTGGAAAGAAATACTGCAAAATTCCAGTAGTTAAACTACTCAGAGGTAGCATCACAACAAAGGTTCCAGTCCCCTCGAAGAAATTTTATGGAATAAGGGAATTTATGATTTATCCAACATCATTAACAAGTTAGAAATCAGCCTGCATATTAACAAACAAATCTGTTTTATATACTGCAAGTATCAAAAAAATTCAACACAAAAATAAACAACTAATTTTCAAGATGTCTACTGGTTACTACTTACTTTGTCAGGTACAGCAAATGGGACTCTTCCAGGCTCACTGAAGGCATTATCCCAAGTAACAGTTGCCCAAGCATGAGGTTCTTGGTTTCCATGTACAATCACAACCACTGGTAAACTCAAGGTCCACACCTGGAACATCAACTCTCCACCACCAACACTGAACTGCGATTGGAACAGCAGAGAGAACTTCTCATCCATAACACTTTCTGTACCTTTCTTCTCGGCACGTTTGATTTTCTTTAACTGCATATTTCTGAAACTTACTGCTAATTGTCTTGTGGCTGGCTGATACTCCATAGTGCCAGTGTTGTTCAGAATTTCTCCAGAACTTTCCCCGCTCTTTCCAAGCTTGTCATTTTTTAGTAATATATTAGCTTGTGATTCGGATATTATAGTGACTTTCACTTGCGGTGGGGTCATGTGAACGTTCAGTTTTCCACCTACTAGTAACCGAACGGTTGCCGTAAATCTGGAGAAAATAACATTTAATTTAAATACCAACAAATTATTACAATAATATAATTAGTTATTTACAATACAAGTGGAATAAGAACATTATTATTGCACGCATGGAATTTTGCACGACAAAGCCGTTAGGCTGAGTCATGTAATCGAGTGCAATAATAATGTTGTTCTACAGCTATTAAATAATTCATTAATTACCTATCAATACTTTTTGAACAAACAATAGGGCTGTGGGTAATAATTCATTACTCAATGGGCTAGGACCAATCACAAGAGTTCCTCAAGTAGAGCACACTGCTTTATAAGCGTTATAAGAAATATTTTTAAGAGTAGTCGTCACTCATTTTGCTTTAAGAACTTTTTTTTATAGCTACTATAAGTGTAAAATAGGCACCATGTGCTAGTTGGGTCATATTCACTACTCAATAGTTTTTGTGGGGCAATCACAAAAAAACGATTTAAAATTGTTTTCAAACGATGACACAATAGAGAAGTTGCATGATTTTTTTATTATAATGAAAATCGATACAGCATCAAAAAAAAGTTATAAAAATGTAAAATTTATGATTTTTTAAATGTTAATACAGCGAGAAAATCAATAATTTTATCGGTGAGGAATTTGGATATTTCAAAACGGCAGTTATTTGGCGCCATTAACTGTGACGTTTTCCGTTATGATTTGTTCAACGAAATTAATAACAAACTGGAAGGTGCACTCGACTAGAGAAAGTGACACAAAGAGAGAAACTTGCGTGCATTATTCCATCCTTTTTCTCGGTCTGTGTACAGACGGTTAAGCCAATCGGACGTTTTCTTCAACCAATCAAATCTTGTCAGACAAGGACGGAATAGTGAACGGAAGTTTCTTTTTCCGTAAAAACATACTTCAGTAGTTTCGCATATCTAAAGCAATTTCGATGGGTTTGTCAAATGTCAGTTTACTGTTTATTGTTTACAGTCAGTTTACCAAGTTCTTGTTTGTGGTGTTATTGTGTTATTATTTGATTAATGAGCTAGTGAACAACATTATTATGACTTATGAGTTACAAATATTGCATTGTGCCTAAATGTAAAACTAAGAGTATCACTACAAATATGGTAATTTTACATTCAAGATTCTCCAAAATTAGTTCGTAGACAGACGTCAGCAAGAGGTTAGGACACTGCGTTTACTTGGACAAATTATTCGACTAACGGATGTCGTCATTGACTTCACACCAATAAGAAACCGTTTGCAGTCACGTGGTTTTGTTTACAAATTACGGCATAATCTAAATATTAATTTTGCGGAAAGTAAATTTTATTTTGAATTTCTTTTGTTATAATTGTTTTCTGCGCAATGGAAATTAAGAGCAAATCACTTTCTCAAGCATTTTAAAATTTCGTGCGTCTTCCCTATTACCGGTACGGAGAATACAACTAGTTTTATTAATTATCAATTTTGCCGAAAGTAAAAACATGTCTCTTCATACGTTCCTGTGGGCTCTAATTTTCGATTTCGCAGGTGCGATTCACGATGTGCATCAAATGCAGTTCTCCATAATGATATCGTATGGCCCTTCAACTGACGTATTAACAATGATGTGAATGTTTAAAGATGTCGTGTTTTACCTTCTTTGCGGATTGCGAAAAAGAGCGTCTCAACACAGTTCTTGTCGAATAACTCGAAAACTAAAAAATCTCGAAGAAAAAGTTCATAAACCGAGGAAAAATTTGCTGTTTTCAGGGTCTCCATAATTTTTTTTTTCGGAGATTTGAAAATTTTTAAGTCAAAATACTACTTTAAAAGTTAAATATCTCAAACTATTCAAGTAGCGCCAAAGAGGTTAAGAAAATATCTCTACCGATCACTAGGTAATTTACTATAGAAAAGAGGCCCGGCTCATAGTAATCTGTGGCATGTCTTGATCAAGGATATTCAATAAATAAATTAGCATTATTGCATGTATTGTGGAAATGGATATTAAAGATATTTACATATTTATGAATGTTTTTTTTTATATGAAGTAGACAATTAAAAATGTATAATCTTGGAACAGTTAAGAAGCCAAGGCTAATCAAATGATTTTTTCCATCTCTATAATTTAGATGAGTAAGATTCTGACTGATTTCCTTTGGATATTAAAAACTCTTGCACAGTGAGTGGAATCACTCCTATTTACTTTTAGAAGTAAAGGTTTTTAACTAATTTACTGCATGAGTAATCAACATGTTCATTTCATGTTAAAGTTGGTAATATCAACCATTACTTAACTAAAACAAGTGGGAAATGTGGCTCTTATCTAATGATTGTAGATAAAACAACTTACATACCTTGTGTTGGTTTTCATTACTTGTGGAGGTTGCTTTTCTATAATAAACGTTGACGTAACTAGAGTGGATAACAGTTGTGTTATTTCAGCAAGGAGTTGTGGAAGTACATCGGCAACTCCTGGAGGGTCCAATGCAAGTTTTTGCTTTAATCTATCGACTTCTTTTATTTGCTGTCTGTTTAACCAAATCAATTCGGCCAAACTCTCACACCTTAAATTAAACATTATGAACAACACGTTATACATTTAGAAATATGTAAGTGCCGTCTACTTACCACTCCTGAATGGTGTCTAGATTACTGTTGAAATTGGCCCCATTTCCAGCTAACTGTTGTTCCCTCTTCCATCGTATTAACTCCTCATCCAAAACATGCGTTTGCAATTGTGTTAGTAATTGATAAGTTTCTTTCAATTTCTCCCCTAATGCTAACCTTAACTGCATTAGTCCTGCAACTTTTTGATTCAAGACTTGCTCTAGTAGCTCTTTTTGTCTCTGTAATTTTTGTATATTTGCGGCTGATTGTGCATTTGGTTGACTCGAAATCTGTTGCAAATGTGCTAAAATAATGTGTTTATTGTTAGAGACGTGAGTGAAGATCAAAATATTTATACTTTTTGACACGAGGGTGTTCCAAAATTCTCGAATTCAAATAATAATTTTATAGAATCAGCACCGAATGAGGAACGTGAGAATTTTGGGATGTACTTGTATCAAAGTTCTTACTAGAAAAGTTCCTATAAATATATGTCCGGAAACAGTATCTAAATAATAATAAAAATAATAAATAAACACCACAGATAATACCACTCCCTTTAATCTCGAAACGTTCTGGAAGAGCCTTGTGCATTGAGGGGCTACACATTTAATGGCAAGGGACACACACCCAATATCTCAGTATACTGGGATTAATTACTTCTTCTGAAAAAGTACCACCTCCGGAAATCGAAACCGGAACTCCTGGGTGAGACTCAAGTGTGCTTGCTTCTCGAGCAAGTAGTCATAATATAAGTAGAATTTTTTGCTGATTATCTCGGAAATACTTTGGGATAACTGGTTGGTTCACAATTGTACATTAGTAAAGTTTATTTTTGTACAGTACTAAATAAATAACTTTATTCATAGATGGAAAAAAGGGGGGATAATTACATTATGTCTCTTTTTCTAGTTTACATTTTTAGTAGTTTAAGACCTAATCAGATTTTCCAGTTGATATGGCATAAAAACAGTTAGTAGCTGCACAATAAATCATTTTTGAGGAAACGTGCTTTAAACGAAATATTAAGGATTCGTTTGGTAATGTGAATTGGGTTGTTGCACTAAGTTAAAATTTGAGGAGAATCTATGTTAAACAATAACAATTATTCATAAAAAATCATTAGGAACATGTAGAAATTGATAAGAAAGCCTTATAATATTATGATATTAATTATAAAAGTACATGCATTTAAAACGGAGATGACATAATAACGGCAGTCTGTAGAGAAGTTAGTTATAAAACGACGAGAAACGCGTACTAATTTAGAAACTCGCTGATAGCGACGGAGAAAAAAGACAATCACGATAGTTTAATCTGACATTATATTTAACGTCAAATTCAACTGACGTTCATAGGTTACAATTCGGTATAGTTTAACAGCATCTAGTTATGGATAAATATAAGTACATATAGTGTTTTCTGCCGTACTGTGTAAATAATACGACCAATTCACCAGAAAAACTGTTGTGTTCCAATAATAAACGCTGAACGTAATATTGAATGATTCAAAACCACCAGAGAAGGACCAAGTCTTCTTATTGTGGAGACCATTTCAATGTCAAGTAAAGTAACAAATAGCAACGTATTCTAAGCGTTTTATTTGTGGTAAGTTGTATCTTAATGTAGGAATTTGATTTTTAATATGGGTTTATGTTTTAGGAAAAACGGCCGCATTACAAGACTTGTGTGGCGTTCTAGCTGTTACAAATTTAAATTACCCGCCAAACTGGTGGATAAAACAGGGTGTATTACCAGAGACAACTTTGTCTCTGGTATTACTGTATTTTTAACGGCTCTAGATTAGAATGTTATTAATGTTATTCATGCTTTGACTTCCTAAAAGAAGGAAAATTGCTTTAATCTGCTTTTATGTATTTTATCTAGTTTATGTTGGAATAAAGTGCAGTTGTTTTTGTTAGCTATTGATTATTTATGAAGCTCCCTAGACGCCCCATAATACTAGGATGATCAATAAATTAAAAAAGGAAATTTAAAAACTCGCCGTTGAAGAACTATATGAAACAAACTGTGAAAGTCGTCTAAAGTCGGTGAACACAATCAGTCGGAAATGGCTATGAATGCGTTGGATTATAGTTATAAATGCCCTTTGAATTATGTGTGTTATAAATACATATCATTGTTTATTGCTTAGATAGATACTAGCATAAAGTATTTACCTATTTATTATTTTTTGTTATAATACAGACCTTTCTTGATATCTTCGTAAGTCTCATTCTGACTTTTCTTAGAAGTGAGTATCAATGGATAATAAATAATTTCTTTAGTAGATAAACTTATTTTGTTGTTTTCAGTTAGATACGCATGTATATAGTTAATAGGAAATAAAACAATGAAAAGGAAATATTTAATAAAATACAAAGTATAGCTAACAAATTCATCTAAATTAAATAATAAAATACATATTAGACATATTATGTAATATTAATAAGATAAGATAAAGGAAGTTCTTGCAGAAATTACAATAGTTTGCACTGTCTATAGCAACTGTAACGTAAGTACCTTGCAGCTTTTGCACTTCCAACCATTGCAATGTCAAAACGATCGTCTCTTTTTAAAAATTCGCTGGCCATACATATATCTACCGCAAGTAGAATGTCAGAATTAGCTTTTACAGATATACTGCCTTGGTCGTTTTGTAAACAAATATTAACAATAACTGCAAACATCAATCAATACTAGCTAAACGTCAAATTTACTTTTGACATATGAGGTTATTTTCTTGTCAGCAATGTCAGCTTATTCGTCTTCATCTGTTCTGCTTATAAGTTCACATCTAACTGCCGTTATGATGTCACTACCGTTTTCGCGGCACATTCAAATAGTCGAAGTTTAACAATTTTTTAAAATATGTTGCGCTAAGAATTTTTCTTCCAAATTAAATATATAACTAAATTAAGTCCTCCACTACCATATTTCACCATTTTTGAAAATTCGTCAACAACCCAATTATCAAAGTAGGCCTATGTCACACATTAATAAAGATAGCAGCGTACACATTATAGGAGTATCCCGACATGATTATCTGCTATGGTATGGCAGATCAACAAGCACACGATTGTATATGGATCGATCTCCACATTGAGAGCTTGAAGGAGGAAAAACTGCGATTCCAGTACCTGAAGACACGAGTCTGGATCCATTTGAAGCAGCCAGTACTCAGCAAGCCGTTAGGCAGCTGGGGGATTACTCAAACACACGTTTATTGAACTCTTTGTCAATCAACATTGTTATTATTATTGAAAAATTCAACAATTCTTGCTACTAGATCATGAGTGAAGTGATACTTTGTAAAAGTTGAATTCCATATGCAGTTTTAAAATTTAAAAACATATATTTTGTACAATTATCATGGCATGTAAATACAAGGGGGAAAAGTGATGAGTGGTGTTGTTGGCTAAAATTTAATTTTTTAACTCCAACTAAATTACTCATTACATTACATACATCTAAAATAATAAGTAACAATCAAAATTTGCGTAAAAAATCAGAAGTTAGAAATTGATTGATAACTAACGTAAAAAGGACATACACTTTTATTGTCAATTGTCAGTAGTTACTTACCATTTATTTTTGTACATTCATGGTATTGTAGAGCAAATGCCTCCTGTTCTTGTTCCATTCTCCTTAAATCTTCGGCGGTATTCTAAAAAATAGTTCATTTTAAACATTTTTAATTTTTACTTAGAGAGCACAACAAACCAAAAGAGTACAAAATGTTTACCTCCTCCTCTGTATTCATGAATCAGTGCCATAACGCTGTCAATGCAAATTGGTAAGATTTTATCTAACCAAATATTATAAATTTACTAATACTCCAGGTATTAGAGACCATAGAGGCCCTTACCTGGAAAAATTCATGGTAGTTCTGGAAATAGGCTTACTTTACGTTTTTTGGAGTGCTGAATTCGAATTATTAACTTCCCACCAAAAATTTGAAAATAAAACCAAATAATCGTTTTTTTTTATCTTTTTTTTTTCCTCGTTTCAGGAAAAAGATACCTAAAAATTCGGAAAGTAGACAAAATTTGCAACAAAAAGACATTTGACATTTTAAAGTTGAATGAAGGGGGAAGCGCTAGCACGCCTCGATACATGAGCCTTGGCGCCGCATAGTGTTCCCAAATTGAGTTTTTTGGTTCAAGGCAAAAAAAAAAAAATGGATAGAGAGCGTAAATCTTGTCGAAAATGAACAATTTTTTTTTTTAAATTAAGCTTATCGAAATTCCAACAAATTCTTGGAGTTCGAATTTTGAAAAAAAAAAAAAAAAAAAAAAAAAGGCGCATGTTTTGGGACCCACTCGCTCCCCTCCCGTTCATTGTACGTCAAAATGTCAAAGAACTTTTTTTGTTGTAGATTTTGTTTACTTTCTGAATGCCTGGGTTTTTTTCTAAAACGAAAAAAAAAAAAAAAAAAACGACGAAGATAATTAAAAACCAATTTCTGTTTTTTTTTCCCCTAAATTTAAGGGGAGAATTTTCGGTGGGAAGTTAAAAATTTGGATTCAGCGAGTCAAAAAACGTAAAGTGAACCTATATCCGGAACTACCATGAATTTTTCCAGGTAAAATTCTCTAATGCCTGGAATATAATATTTATGAAATTTTAAATACTCTGTCCTAATAAAACAAGGGGCTTTTTGTAGGTTAGAAATCCAACCTACAATTACCAGACCATTTTTATTAATCAACAATACTGAGACATTTGCGTGAATTTTTAAATCTTAAAAGAGCGGATACAAGTATTAAAAATGAGAAAAAACTTTTAAAAAATTTAAAATTTGAGGTTATGTTAGTAAAATTAATAAAACCAATGATACTACCGCCAATCACAGAGCTCTTTGTACACCAGTTCAGTTATTAAAAATTTTGTTATTTATTTGTTGAAATTTTAATTTGATAGACAATAGAACGCTGTTTAAATGGGAAGTGCCTTAATGTATCAAGTACTTAATTTTCATGATATGAAAAAAGCATATAGTGAAAACACCTTATTATATTTACAACATACATTTTTTTTTATTTAAATGAGTCAAGCTATTTAAAAGGTATAGATTATTTTCGGTATATTTATTATTTTTTAATACACCTAAACGGTTAAATATCGAGAGCTAATACTTGGTAAAATTGTAAGTCACACTGATAACAATCAACAAAATAAAAAAATAAATGATTACAAAGAAATTTAGCTCCTCCGAGTTTCAATTTTTACTCTTTATTTTCGAAAATTGTATTAACTTTGTTCAATTTATTTATATTGTTACCTGTGTTCTGCCTCGCAGCACATCGATTTTGTGAAGTACTTCTGCTCCAGAATTAGAAATCATCAGGTTTGGTAAACCTGTAACGGTTTCTCCACCAGCAGCCTGCACCAGCCTCATTTCTGTAGCTAAACACTGTCGCACATACGTAAATAGTTGCATAGGATTACCACTGGAAAAAATTATGGCTATATATTAAAAGTAACTCAATCTTTTAATAATTTTAAATCTTATTCATTCATACTAAAAATTAAACAACAAAAATTTTGTATTAATTAAACTTCTGGTAAATACATAAATATCCATTTTACGATAATGAATCTTGGAAATGATAAGAAAATGCACAAAATATATAATATATAATAAGAATTTCAAAAATACTTCATAAACTAAAAAGAAAATTGTTTGATATAAAAAATACGAAAGCTTATAGATTACTGCAATGAAAAATAAAATAATGATGGTAATAATATTGTCATACTGCATGTCATTTAAATAAACTAAGAGTAGGCAAGTGTATAACATGATGTCTCTTCAATGAATGAAACATAGCGACCACTTATTTACTATTATAAACATTACATTACAAGTGATAAATCTTGTAAAATAGAAACTTAAGGCAAAAATGAATTTCCCCGTTATGTTGACTGTTTACAAACAAATATTTATTTATTTATCACATAATAATATTGATATACCTAAAAAGAGAGCTGTGTACATTCACAATTACTAATAGATTTCAGTTTCTATTATGTTATCTTATGAGCAGTGGTATCTCAATGGGTAGACCTGAAAGGTCAACATTTATTTACAAATGTAAATTTTTGAATGAAAACGGGCGGAAATGGCCACCCAAGTTTCTGAGAAATGTTTTGCTAATAAATACGTTAACAATTTTCAAACATTTCATATTGCATGAAATTAGTCTTTAAAGTATAATTGACTTTGGTTTATTACACGTTATGTCTATGTTTTGTTTTTAATTGTCATTTTATCTTTTAACATTAATTAACTTATTTTTGTTTAAACTTAATTCTGTTATCAAATTGCAACAACAATCATGGGCAGAGTGTATATAAAAAAAAGCAAAAATGCACTTTTATATACATTATTCACGATTCAAATAAAAACATATAATATCCTATACCCATTTCCAGTACAGCTGGAAAGTTGCGATTGTTCAATTCATCTAAAAATAAAGGACATGTATATTCGTAACTTGTACCACAAAAATGTATGGCTAGGTAATATTACAAAATGTAATTAAACTCATTGTACTAAAAATTTCAAAAATTCAAAATCTAGAATAGAAGTATGTCATTATAGAAATATTAGTGTCCAGAATCAGTTGGCAAAAATGTTTGAACTGTGCTATAAGCAATGATTGGAATTTGGGTTTAATTCCGGTGGCGCATATAGGTACATAAAATTTTACATAAAATTAAATGTAAGTTTGTTCTTTTTCACAAAATTAAATCGAAATTAAATGTAATACGACCCTACCTTATCAGTTTCTCATTTATTTTGGCATAATACTTAGGTACAACTAAAAATGTATGCATATTTTAATAAATCCTTGTAACAACGCACCTGAAATTAAACCCAAAATTCCGATTACTGGCTATAAGACTAGATTAATTTTTATTGACGTTATGCCAAATACCTGTACATCACTGACTGCTGCAATTGTTTATACAGATGATATAATTTTTTTTAATATCCAGTAAAACACACTGTACCTAGGTACATTGTTTTAGAAGAATTTTCTGATTTATTAATCGAAATTTACTTATTTTTGGACTTTAAAATAATTGTAGTAGTAGTAGTAAAAGTTACTCGAAATGCTTTTGTTCTAATAAATACAGAAATATTAAATTCAGTATTTAGGTAAAGAATATTTCGTACAGTATATAAATATATTTTAAAAAACGTTCTAAAACAGCAAAATCTTCACGCAGAAAGTGTAACAGGTAGGGTGGAAATATAAACAAACAAAGTAGAACCGCAAACGATAAAGAACTCTATTGTAAATTAACGGTGTGTTACAAATCCATTGGGAAAGAAAGCCTTATCGGACCTGAAGGAATTTTAACAACGAACACAAGCTAGCAGGGTACGTCTTAGGGGGATGATGTAAGCACAAGGCAGGTACAGGAATCAGTCGGCAGTATCAACTTTGGTAACCCACTGATCAAGAACCCCAGAGACGAGAAGTTGTCTAATAAGAGCAACGCTTGTTTCTGTTGGTTAATGTTAAACTTTGAGAAATACTTTGATTAGTCCCGAGACGAGTTGTCTGAAAAGACAACGCTCGATACTTTTGCTTAACTCTTAATATTTCATTTTTTATATAGCCACAAGACGTCTGAAAAGACAACGCTCGATTCCTTTGTGAGAGCTTAATAAAGATTCATTTTTTTTTTATATAGCCACAAGACGCATTGTCTGAATAGGCCACGCTCGTGAATACTAGCCAAATCCCCATTATAACAAAATTTTTATTATCTCCTAGGAACAAGACGAGTTTTCTGTAAAGGCAAACGTTTGTTTTTGTATTCAAGTTGAAACTGTTGATGAGAAAGTCAAAATCTACACCAATTAAAAATTCAGCCAATTTGACCAGGACCACTACTTGTCCATAAGATTAGTGCGGGGTCCTTTAAATATTGGCGTTTCATGGCATTCGACAAAAAAAATTTTGAAATTTTTTCAATCGTTACTATCTTACATTACCTCGTGGATGTGGAAGTAAAATTGATGACCGCCCTAAACAAACAAGATATATTTTTTATTTTTTTTTTCTATATTTTCCACATATCCTGTAGAGTGAAAATCACAAATTATGACTTATAAGTCTTAATACCTCTATGATACAATTCTCATGTAATTTGCGAATAAGGATTTTTTTTCTCTAAATTCAAAGATATTTTTTTTTCCAAGAAAACAAAAATTTCAAGATATAATGTTACTTTACAGCCTTTGATAAATCAATTCCGAATAGCAAATTAAGGCGTCGTCCTGTTGGCTGCCACTATCAATTTTATTCGAAGACATTTGAAAGATATCAGAAAATGTTTATATTTTGATGCAACCAAAAATGTATAATTATTTAAGACACTTGTTGATACATAAGAGTGTGCCGACTGTTTCAACTGACCCTAATCGGTCTCCCAGATATTTAATAAGAATAACTTTATACAAATAATATAAATATCAAGAAATATAGGCATGTATATCATTACATAAACTAAATCATGTACTTAAAAAAGAAAACAAGTTCAAATAAAGATAATGAAAATCTGCAATACTGATAATGCAATATATAATATTGATATTAAAGTAATTTTTAGGATATAGATTTACATAAAAAAATACTTATACACAAAATTTGACATGTTTTTGTATAACTTATATACTTGGTTAAAAAATGATGTATTAATACAAATGGTAACTATTTAAAGTAGATAATAACTTTATTTTTACAAAGAAGTATTATATTTTTTACTAAATATAAATATACTATGTATCATAACGAGCCTTCATTCGGTCACTAGCTTTGGTAATCTGTTCTCGGTCATTCTTCAGCTGTTCTCGACTTTCATTCGCATAGTTGTTCACGGAAAATTGTTCCCCATTGGCAGCATAATTCTTACACTTGTGACACCAATCCTCCTGGCAACTATTAACCCAACAGAACCGTTCTCGTACTTTATTCAACGTCTTGTTTATGCCAAAGTGTCCGCCGGACATTCCATTATGCGCTTCTCGGAGTACTTCTGGTACACGACACCTGGGAATCACTAGACACAATGTCAACTTGCTTTCCATCCGGGCTTTCCTATGCTCTCTTCAACAGCCCATCTAATACTCTAAGTGAATCCCATTGCGACCACAAAGCCTTCAATCCTACTCCTTTGTTTGAAATATCCTTCCATTCTGGTCGGGTTCCTTTTTCCTTTGCTCGCAATATAGGTCCAATTTCTGCATCATTCAGTTGTTCTTGTCTTAAAACTTCATTTGTCCAATTCTCTGAAATCTCTTTCCTTTCGTTTACACAACCTTGTGATGGTAGACTACGCGGGACTATTCGAAGCTGGCAAACCTTTATTTCTCTGGGGGCATCGCTTTCTCTAGCCAGTATTGCCCCTGTGGCATGTACCCTCTCAGGGCTCCACTGTCGATAATTTCGTCTAACATCGCCTAGTTTTCCGCAGCTATAATATCGAATACCCTCACTTGGCTTCTCACTGCTTGATTGCTTAACCTGGTTTTCCAGAGAATTCAGTTTGGCTAGTAATTTACTGAACATTTCATGTACGTCCATAGTGTCCAGGTTCTTTTTGTCCCAATACGATTCTTCGACAACTGCAGCATTTACCTCCTCAGGGCTTCACTGTCGACAATCTCGCTTGATATGCCCTGAGTTACCGCACTGGTAACATCGGATGCTTCCGTTCGGTTTTGCTCCTTCTTGTTGTTTGTCCTGTTTCTCCAGAGAATCTAATTTACTGAACATTTCAAGCACGTCCATAGTGTCCAGATTCTTTTTATCTGAATGTGCCTTTCGACTGTCACAGCACGCACTTCTGACCGAGGGGTGTTTTTAAAGGCAGCCTCTACTTCAAGGGCATGCACCAAAGCCTTGCTAATACTTTGATGCCGATATTCTAAAAACTCGCCTGACCTCTTCGTCCCTTATGCCGTCTAAAAAGGCCCCCACAGCTAATTGTTCTTGGAATTTTCTAGGAGCACTCGGATATGCCACGTGTGCCAGTCTCTCTATTGCAGCTTCGAATTCTTGTAAGCTTTCCCCAGCCTTTTGCGTTTGTGATTTCAGCTGGGCCTGGTATACCTTAAATTTTTTACTCAAAATATTCAAAATAAGAAATTCCCAATGTCAGTAGCACGACTTCTTTAAAAGAGATAGAAGTATGCACAAGACGTTTGTGACTTGGTACACGAATGGTTTTTCCTTTCCGTTTTACCCAAACAAATATAACGATGAATTTGTTTAGTAATAATTCCTCCAGTTCAGGGCCCGGTACATATGTCTAGACTCCTTTTGTAATCAAGCTTAAATCATCAAAATGATGCTGGCATTTATACAGGGTGTCCACTGTATACATACAAATATTTTGGTCTAAAAGAAGTAAAAAATCTTTATACATTTTTTTTTCCAGCCCAAACCTATTCTTTGATTAAAAATTAATTAGAACTAGGCAAAGTTTTCAGTTTAGGCAGTACAACTATAAACAGAAAATGGAAGGGACAAGGTTTCACGTGCTCACTTGTCGTATCAATAACACAGGTTTTACAGCATTGCAAGACTGTCATTTAAAAATAATAAATCAGTTTTACTTTTAAGAGGAGACAACGCCAATCACAAAGTTTCATCGGTAAAGCTAAAGCTGAAGTGGGGTGAAGGGTAGGCAGTGTGGCTATTGTAGATCATCTGCACGTGACGTCACAGCTAACCTCAAAAATATGTGTTTCTTAAGATTTAAGAGTATTACGCAGCTATTATTAAAATTTCTGCCTGGTTCCCATATTTTCAACTAAAATCTAGTTCAGTGTAATGTTTATGAAGTTCTAAATACTTTGTCCTAATAAGATAGGATTCTTTTTGTAGGTTGGAAATCTAACCTGTAATTATTAGCAGTCTATTGTAATTAATCAACAATATTGAAAAATTATTTACGTGAATTTTTAAATATTTGCTTGGAGCCAGTACCTACGACTTCAAACTAAAAATGCGTATATAAACATTAAAAATGAGAATAAATTTGAAAAATTTAAAAGTTAAGGTTATGTTGGTTACATGATGCAGATGCTCTATTGTAGTGCTGCTGCAAAAAAGTGAATAATAAAACCACTGCCTAAAGAATCACCACTTCCACATCCAGATTCCTTATCCAAGTCTCTTACAACAAAAAAAACTTTGGATACTATATTTGCACTCCACTATGTGGAAATAATTGTTCATAGAACTTTAATAATATAATATTTGAAATTGTCTACCCCAAAAACATATAAAATGATATGGGCCGCCGGATGCCAAATAATTTTGAAACCTTCTTGTTTATACACTAAATCTCAATTTTATGGACTCTTGCTTGCTTTACATACTCTTAACAACACTCCGGACCACTTTTATGCGACGCAGAAAGGTCCAACCTAAACAACCACTCCGATCGGACCACCTCCACACCCAGCGGTCACGACCGAACACTTTAAATGTTTATATCCTCCTATACACAGGACTTATATAGCATATATCGTATATAGCTTCTACGGTTCCCCTACTAGATTCTACATGTTTTTCTAACATCTAGCGTTACACTACCGATTTCTTAACCATTTCCAATGTTCAAAATCAAATTTGTTTTACTGATACTATACTTCCACTCCACTACATGATGTGAAGGTAGAAATATTAACTTTTTGGCAAGAAACACTATTTAAATTTTTGACCAAGTCGGACAATTGTGTTGGAGATTATACTGGTAGAAAATATTTCTACATTCATTATTTCGCTTGAAGACGGTTCAGATTCTGATGTCAACGAACAATTTTCTTCAGAAGAGTCTAAGTCTGAAAGTAAAATGATGGAAGAATCCGATTTTTAAATCCTTTGAATTAACACAGTAAGGTATTTCCACATATTTGGGTGTTATATTTGGATATTTCATGGAGAATAGGACACATATTGTTTTATTTTTCTCAACACGCAGTAGAAGACCGTCGTAAAATGGAATTAAAATATTTAATATGAATTTGCAGCGAGTTTTTGTCTGCCAAAAGCGCTTAATTAGATTAATTTTTAATCTTGATTTCACCACATCGTGTAAAAATTCTTTTAAAAGTCACAGAAAATTAACGCTACCATCCATATATCTTTTTTCTTTGTTAAAATACCTTAAAAGTAACATTAACCAAATTAAAACTAGTGATAGTTATCATAATTATAATAGTCGTCATGATGATCTATTAGCTCTGCCTCATCATAATACTTCTCATTTTGAAAAATCACCTTATTACTCTGATATTCATTTTTACAACAAATTACCTCGTGTGATTAAAGATATCAATAATTTTAATAAACACAAATCTAGTCTCAAACAATTTTTACTTGAGAAATGTTTATATTCATACAAAGAATTTTAATCTGTATTTGTCATATTTTTGTTTATTGTGTTTTATATTTACTACTTATTGTCTCACCTTGTAAACTAAATTATGTATATTTTTTTTTTATTGATGTTTACATCTGTATTGTAACAGCCAAAGTGATTCTATATATTATATATAAATAAATAAATAGATGTACTAACTAAATCACACCATTTGATTGAGCCCCGCTTAATCCCCCCATTTCATGAATGTTCATATGCAAGATATCATGTCCTGTACGTCAACTTCTGATTAGTCTTTCCAGGTTGTCAAAATAGTCGTGAAACAGAGTAAGCAGGATAGAACATAACCTCCAAGCTCACATTTTTGACAAGTTTAAGTTGATATGATGCGATGTGGCCAAGTCCTCTTTATCTTTATATTCGTCCATTTGTATAATGGCCTATAAAATTATTGAATTACAATAATCATTTTCTCAACCTCCTTATCAGGCACCCCCTTCAACTTTTTAATGATAAGACCTTTATCAGTAAGTATTTATTTATTGGATATTCCAGTATCTACTTGGAATGTGACTATTCTTTCTAAGAAATATTAAATACGTAGTATTAAATCTGTCTTCATTTTTGAAATTACCTCTGCTTGCTTCTTCTCAAGGAGCTGAGATGATTTAAAATTTCAAAATAAGGTATTCTCACTAGGTCGAATTTTATAATGTTAAAATGTTGAAGTTTTCAAAGTAGCGAATTCCTTTACCAAATATCAGTCTTCTTAGCTTAAGAATTAAGATATAGCTTTGAAGAATTCCCGTCATTAGCACAATTTATAAAGAAGTACTAACTTGAGATTGATATTTGTTGGTTTTACTTTGGCTGGGGAAGAGTGGGGTCCTGATGAAGAAATCTCAAATTTATTACTTGAAAATGGCTCGTTATATTCGCCATTTTGTATTAGCAATTTTTTATTTTGTTTTTTTGAACATAGATTCATACTCAGCAGTTCTGAAAACCATAAGAATCCTATTTTTTGCCGACCACATTTGGATTGTAAAAATTTTCACATTTCAACATCACTTTTTTCGAAAAATGTTTGGATTTTTTTGTGGAAAGTATGTCTCTTTTGTGTTTCTGCTACTAATTCAGAAAAAAAAATCAATTTTATTGTGAAGATTCATTCGATAATTAAGAATTATTTGTTTAGATAATTAATTATTAGTATTATTTTTTTAATGTAAAAGATTAAAGGTCTTACGGTTAGAAACTCAATGAAAAAAGTTTCATGAAAATCCATTCACTATAGACGGATTCCGAGGTTTTTCATTTTTCACAGCTAACTGCACTCGGCTAGTAGAAACATTTCAAATTAGATATACTGGGATATCCGATGAAAAAATATTTATACGGATTCGGCAAATGTAGTTTTATATATACTGAGATAAATGAGTGCAAGAAAGAAATTAGGAAAAGAGAGACGAATATACTGCTCCCTGCACGTTTCACACTTTGTGAAAGAAAACAATTATTGTAATGAAACAATTATAGGCTAATACAAATGGATAAATACGGAGATGACTTGAATCATGTCACCATTGTCAAAACTGTAAACTTGCAGGTTATGTTCCATTGTCTGTAAAAAACTTTTTAATTTCGGAGTAACATTGATTTTTGAAAACTAGTTTTATTAGGTACCTACTCTTTTTCACTGCAAAAAACACAAGAACACACTAGTAGTATTGAATACTAAATCAATTCACTAAAGACCACATTAGTAAGTAAATAAAAAACACATGGTTTACATGGAGTATAAATAATAACAGACCAAACTCTCGAAAGAGGTTATGTCTTGTTCTTCTTCATGACTTATCTATAGACGTCCGAAAACAAGGAGTACGCCACCTACTACTTACTGGATCATTCGGCCATTGTCACCTTAATGTACCATGGTAACAACAATAAGTAAAATGATAAATTGAGATATTAAATTACTAAAAATATGATAGCCTTTAAGGAGTCAATACACGATACTATTTGCTGGAGCCAACTTATAGTCGGTATCCTTTGTAGATTGCAGGGACAACTCGTAAAGGTTGAGTTGGGACGGCAATGTTCAAAGCATACCGCCCAAGTTGGTTTCAACAAATGACTCCTTTAACCAGCTATTGAGACGGAGAAAGCTGGTGCAAATAACCGGGGCCCCGAGTGGCCTGGACAATCACACTAATTGTGGGGATATTTTTAAAATAAAATATATGTAAGTCCAGTATATTTAAAAGTAATATATACTATTGTATCATTATGTTTACCGCTGAATATTTTTATTTAGTATATTATAAAATACACGTTTATTAAGTTTTGTGTTGAATGGGTTGTATCACACAAAATATATCCCGCATTTAAAACATATTCCCCTTCATACACACACTTAGAATTTTTACATTTTTAGTTCCTCCCAAATATTCCATATATTGCAATATGCTTAACCTAATGTCACTCATATTTCCTGAAAAACAAAGTAATTTAAACTACAACTGTACATAAATTTTAAAAAACATTGAAGTATATTAATATTTTACTTATGTTAACTCGCCAGACATCGTTTATGTCTATGAAACTGTACTTTTCAAGAGAAAAGTAGGTAAGCTAAAAAAATGTGAATTTTGCTGAGTAATCCCATTAATATCTTGCAAATGATTTACAACAAAATCTTGAACACCATTAGGTCATGTATTATTATTTTTAATGCCAAAAATAACAATAAGCAGAAAGAAGCAAGGTACACAATTCGCCACATAAACAAAGAATGGCCCATTAATCAGTTCACGAGTTCTCCGCTTTGGCGCTGACATTTAAAAATTTAGATGCGTATTATTTTGATATTGCAAGCTAACTTTACATGAAATATTTCTGTTTGCTCACTGTCCTTCATGACATGATTGGCAATTGATCTTTGATACGTAAACCATCCAATGAGAAATCAATGTGCGGAAAGTGATATCTTACATGTCAACAGTGTCTAATTCATAAAATGATGGGATCAAGAGGAATGTCTCACGGGACTTAAAGTTCGCTGACAAATCAAATGACATATATGTTACTACATCATATTAAGAATTTGAATCTTTTAATTTTCACAGGTTTCTGCTCCTTGTTTGAGAAAAATATGAATAAAAAATAGATTATACAAGTATTCAAGGATATTTATATTAACAGTTTTATTTTAGAATTTGATATTCCAAACCATTCAATCACGGGAGTTAGGATTATAAATTTTTATTCCCGAAATCCTGTGATTGAATATTTCTCCAAGACTGACGACCCTATAGGGCAGAATATATCTACAACTTTATACGTGAAGCATATTTTTGCGCATAAGATGCTACAAGCCACGATAAGTGGAGCCATTCGAGCGAATAAGCTGTGACGTCACGCTTAAAAACGCTTAAAGCGGTATCGCGCGGTCTCACTAGGACGCTAGAAAATGTGTAAGCGGAAAATAGTAGGGATATGACATAAGAATTCGACACTCGAGTTTTGTCCTGTGCGAGGGAATCACTAATTCCTAATCCATATCAAAGATAAAACGTATAATTTCCTCTTCTGGTCATATTTACTTCCCGCACTTAAACAGCACGTTATAGGTTAGAGATGGTTAGAACTAAACTGTCAAAACAAAAGCTAGACATTCATTTTTGCGGAGAAATATATGATGACATCGTGCTTCAAGGCGCTTAAAACACTGGCGTAAGACACGAACTCGCAAAATATCCCTATAGTGATTTTTGTTATAAATCTGACAGTCACACCTCAGATTGATGAATTTAATGGTAACAAACTAACCTATATCTCTGTCGAAACATTTTGGCAGCTTCCGCTAGCTTAAGTTTAGTAAGGAAATATTCTGCATCCGTCACCACCGCTGCTTTATTTTCAATCTCAGTTATCAATGAATTAACGAGGTTAGTAACATATTGTTCATGTTGTGGATTTTCGGGTACGGGTTCTATTTCCGACCTAAAATAAACAAACGAAAGTTAAATTAAGGTGGAGTTAATCTAAATATGGTATCTTACCAAAATTTTTCTTCTATATACTGTGCCAGATAATGTCTTACTTCTATGGGGAAATGATCACCGTAAATCGCTCTAATTTGTTGCAAACTCTCGGCAGGTAACTGCTGAGCTTTCGCCCACAGCGACATGGTTATGTTCTAAAATTGAACAAAAAAATGCTTTTATAATAGTTGAAATACACCAATAGATCAGATTAAAGTTTGTTTAAGTGAAATATGTAGATTAAAGATGATATGAATGCTTTCTAAACGCAAAAATAATACAGTAAGTCTCAAGGTCATCCACCACGGCGGGACCTGGTGCCGGAGACAGACTAAAAAAAATTACTTGTTTATTCACGGATGTATTTATAATAATTAATAACACTGTCTCACACACACTAACCTTATACAAATGCAACGCCAATGACGAACACTACAATTTAATTGCCGATACCGCTCATTTATTACCGATTTTGTTAAAATCAATTTATAAAATATAAACACTATTTTTTATCTCACGCAGGAAACTCATTAACGGCGGCCATTTCTAAATAATAATATGGCGAATGGCAATTATGGCGTCATGAAAAAATATCACGTGACCACCCATAGATTTTAAACACGAAGACCGAATGACATCTCGAATGGGAATGCAAATTGTGGGGTGACACCTGGGGAGCAATTAAATAATTTATGAACGACGGGAAATTCTTTTCAAAATAGACATGTTTTATATATATCCTTGTGTTTTACAGTTGTACCGTTTTTACAAACGCATTTTAACACCTTAAGAAATAATATTTGCCCACCACAAGCATAGAATATGGCTATTACTATAGTGATTTTACAAACAGAATGTAATGTATTACACATTAGTGAGAGAATATTCAAAAAGTCACTAGTGAGAGAATGTAAAGAAGTCATTATAAATAAGCAAAACATTTATTCTAAGAGTAGCACTAATCATTTATGCTATGAAATTATAAGGATTGACACTCAAAAAGTGAAAAATACATTTAATTTTAAAAAATAATAAAGTAGAAAAATTGAAAAAAAAAATTGAACCGCCTTCAAAAAATTTCTCTAAAAATTATGAAATAAAATTACACCATCGCGTCGCCCAGTTAATTGAATCTTATTACCTAATATCGATATTGAAGTCAGTTAAAAATATGTTTGCATTCGTTATTTGTTCATTTTTGCACCGACCTCAATATCGATTGTTACGTGTTTACACCTCTTTTGTGAACACCCTGTATCGTGGATCCGGAAATTATAACACCAGGGTAACACTAAACACTAATTTACGTACTAATTACAACAAATACAAATAATTACTTTGCTAATATTACACACTGTGTACTATAATTCAATAATTCAGCCACTTGATCGCTTTCCCTACTGTACTGTCTAAACTTGCTATCTGAACTAACCCAGACAGCACAATATAATTTTAGAATATTTCCGGAATATTCTCTTGAGAATAAAGAATCATTCTTAGAATAGGCCGTGAATATATAAATTCTCCAGAGAATATTCTTAGAATCGGCCAATGGGAATATCCTACATAAACCTAGATTATTCCTTTAAGAATATTACCAAATTATTCCAAGAATAATCCAGGAATATTTATATGTTTCAAACATATTCACAGCTTTTGCCTGGAATATATATTTATATTCCTGGAATAATCTAGGTTTATATAGGATATTCCCTTAGGCTGGTTTCAGGAATATTCCCGTGAGAATGTATACAGGTCCTCTGGTATACGTGGGTCACTTTTGGTAAAAGCAGAAATAAAACTAATACATCATCAAAACGCACCTGTATGAGGAAAGACACTCGCAATAATTGTTTACAGCAGCTCCTTCAGCTTGATATCTGATTATCTTACTTTTCTATTTAAATAATTATATAAAAATTAAAATGTAAAATAATAACAGTAATCACCTGAAAACTTTCCACTCCTTGCATATTAGTGCCCTCTTCCTAAAAATTCTAAAAATATGGGAAAATAAAATATTGAAAATATAATATTGCAGAATTATTTATTAAGTATTTAAATAAATATATTTATATTTTGAATCTATCTTAAGACTAATCCTCTTTGTCAGTTTCATTGTTTCTAAAACAAAAGAAAACATTTTATAGGATTTTTATTTAAAATTTAAACTTGTGTATCGAAGAAAGCTAATGGTAAAACCAAGAATCAACTCATATTTTTGTATTTCGTAATTACTTGGAAGTATAGTAGCGCAAAAAAAAATTTGAAAAATTTTATTGCTCAAGACTCAGAATGTCATGTCAGACTTAGAATGTCATGAAACGTCGAGATTTTAAGTTTGAGCAAAAAAAAATGTACGTCGGTCTGTAACTTTTTTTTTTGCGCACAATTACTCTGGAACCGTTTAACATATTGACTTGAATTATATGTATTTCAACGAGGATTATATTCTGATCTTATTCCGTTGAAGGGTTGAGGGGTAAATTGGGTAAATAGGAGTACATAGGTAAATCAAGCAAGAGCCCATAAAACTGGTATTTAGTACATATAAGAGAAGCTAATATTTCAAAACATTTTTTGGCATTAGCCGCCCCCATGATTTAGCGTGTGTACAAGAACCAAAGGATTCACAATTTGTTTTTACTTTATCCTCCACCTCCTAAAAAATCAAAATAGAAGGATATTACATCATCTGTTTAAAAAAAAATTGCTAATATGATTTACTGTTTTTGGTGAAAACACGCTTCGCAGGAGGCCGTGTATGTAAATTAAAACCAAATTAATGTCACCTACACATAGAAATATTGTCACTATACATAAAAAAAAATTATTCAAATTGTGCAAAAAATAGAGTTACAGGCTTGTTTCTCATTTAAGCAAGTATATATCCGAACCGCAAACAAATATATTATGTTGAATAATTACCTGTAACTGTTGCGAAAAGTGCTGTTTTGGAAAACACCTTTTTGTCTTTGTGTCCGTGTAAACTGTAAAGCTTGGCCAAGTCATCACTCATTACTTTTCACATAAAGTGGCATGAACATTCCTTGTAATTATCACCACCCAATCTACACATACTATTAATCTAGAAAAAAAAAATACAAACAGGTAATTAATATCTTTTTACAAAAAATAATAGAAAAGATTGATTAAAATGAAAACTTGTAATAAAAGTTACTACAAATTATTTGTCCATTGCCTCTAAGCACAGAGGGTTATCATTTGCTAGTCACATATTCCAGAAAGTATATGTACCTGATGAAGTTTCGAACGTTCAGTTGAACGAATTTAAATTGAAAATTTGAAGTTAATCGACTTGGACGTACAATTTTTCTGGTAATATTTGCTGGCAACGATACTATCGTTGCCAATAAATATTACCGTAAAAGTGGTACGCCTAAGTCGATTTATAATTTTTATTAATCTTTCCTTTTCAAATGAAATTCGTTCAAGTGAACATTCGAAACTTCAGGTACATGGAAGTATAGTAATTTTCTCTGTGCGACAGCTCTGCACATCAAAACTAGCGCTACAATTAAAATTTTCGCCAGAATTGCTTTCCAATAAATTACTTTCACTGCCACTATTTAAAACATTAGTTCTAACAATATTCTCTAAATGAACACTACTTATTAAGTTCGTGGTGCATGCAGTACTATGATTAAAAGTTTGGGAATTATTTTGACTGATCCCAACAAACACAAAAGATCGGCCCATCAGTGAGCCATCACTGGGCCAGAAACGAAACTTCTGACCCTGTGATGGCCCAATGGAGGGCCGACCTTTTGTGTTTGTAGGGATGCAATCATAAGTACTAACTTTCTTGTAAATGTGAAGAATTTGTTGGTAAGCTTTGGTTCAACTGTAATAACTGTCTCTGATTTATATCATCAGTATTATGGAGTTTTAGAGTTCTATTAAGTTATCTATGAAGCTGCGCCAGTACCAGTAGTATTTCTATCCCTTTTTCTTTTCATTTAAGTAAGAAAATATACGAGTGACGTGATGCCCTGTTAAATTTTCCCTATAAAAAAGATTAATGTACTTACTTATTGTTCATCGGTCACTTATCACTTATACTACACATAAAAAACACTTAAGTATCTCAACAATAACAAACGATTAAAGCACGTAAATTCTGATATTGAGGTTATGTTATGAGATACGTAAATAGGAAAAAATGTGCATGGCTTTATTTCTGAAGTCTAGCCTTGGCTGCACTGCTCAAACCTGATAACCTGATAACAAAAATATGGATTGAGCTTTTGTTTAAAACTGGGAATAACATCATTGTATAATATAATCATTATAATCATATTAAATATTTTTTATTAATTGAAATAAATGATAACACGAATATATTTAAGTTACATTTTACAGAAAAAATTAAAAGCTTTTATAAAACGTTGATTTGGTTGAGTAACAATTAATATTATTCTTTCATTCTCAAAGTGTTAGAATATTCTTGACCCAGGAGGGAATATATATATTCCAAAATGAATATTACTATCATATTCATGATGAATATTCCAGGTATATATTTAAAATTATATTATTAGAATAATCCGTTATCTTATATATATTCCAGGATTATTCCAGAATTAATCAGAATATTTTCATTCTTTTTTGCATAATTACAGAATATTCTTAGAATATACGGTGCTGTCTGGGAAAGTTATTGAAATTTTCATTTTATAATTTTTAGCGAAGTTTTTTTTTACCCTTTTTAGTGGCCTCTATATCGAGCTTCTACACATTAAAATATCTGTCGTTAAGTTCGTTAAGACTTTTTAAGCTTTAGCATTAAGCTTTTCATCAGAGAATCATGAAATCATTATTTATCAAATTTCAGATAAATCTGTATAGATATTGGAATTAATGCAGCCATATTGGATTTTGCATTATTAACTTTTGACATCAGATTCGTTATCAGCTACTTCTAAAACACCTAACTACCAATTTTAATGCAATTCCGATGGAATTTGAATTTTTTTATCACAAAAATAAATTATGACTAGCGACTTCGCCATATTCTCGAATATTATCTACTAAAAAATTTTATTTCCAATTTTCGCTCACCTTATATACTAGACATAGCTTGATGAAATTAGGGACCACCACTGAGCCATCCTCACAATTTCATAGAAATCGCCTAAGCAAGTCTATAAATATGATTGAAAACATGAAAAAAAACGTCAAATCGAGAACCTCCCTCTTTTTTAAATTTTATGAAGTCGGTTAAAAATCTACATTTGATTATATAAAAATTAATTTGTCAAATAAATTGTCAAATTTAAAAAAATATCATTCAAATAAAAGGACCCCGCACTGTTTCTTATATAAAATGGTTCTCGGTAAAATTTTCTGAATTTTTAGTATGTTATAGATCTCGATCTCCTGATTAAAAGTAACATGGGCCCGATCTAATCCCTAGAGGGTGTTAAGAAGTGGCTATTTTTATAAAATATATTCATAGCAATTGAAGGATTCGATTAATTTTTTTTTCGCGAATATCATTCCTGTAACGTCAGATAATGTATTGTGATAAAAATATGCGCTTATATATCTGGTGAGCCACCAATAACACAAAGTGAATTTTTAAAATCGATGTGTTTATGCTGAAACAACAAAATTTTGAGAAAATTATTTTTGAAATGAAATGTACTGTTTCATAATTACAGAAATTCCCAATTTGTATATTTTATACAGGGCAAGTCAAAAATATGGAAACACGTGTGACTCATTCTATATTTTAATATGAGGCGCTCGCACGCAAACCCCGATAAATCCACAAAAAGTCAATTTTGACTTTGTAATAGTTTTATGTATGTTAGACTAAACTCTACAAGCCTATATAATCTTTGGTAACCAAAACGCGATAAATCCCATATAAATCTAATGTTAAAGTTGACCTGATGAATCCACAAAAAGTCAATTTTGAGTTTGTAATAGTTTCATGTATGTTAGACTAAACTCTACAAGCCTATAAGTAATCTTTGGTAACCAAAACGTGATAAATCCCATATAAATCTAATGTTAAAGTTGACCGTTTCGAACAAAACCAGATAAATCCAATATAGTTTTTTGTAATTTCCCACAACCTTGTGTGTGTGGATTTATCGGGGTTTGCACGCGAGCGCCTCATATATTGATTGTCCATTGACAGCTGATTCCAAATATATATAATTTTAGAGGGTGATACAAAAGATAAAACACAAGAAAAATGCCGAATTTTTTTTTTTAAATCGTCCTATAATTCAGAATTTCGTCAGTTAATTTCCATAATTCTTTCAAATTGTGTTTATTGTGTATACGTTAATAGAGTACCAAAAATTCAAAATCTTACTACGACTAGTTTTCGAGATTTAAAGCGAAAAATTTTACCATATGTGTATTTACCTTCCATATAAAAATGCCAGCCATGGAAATGAATGTTTCATAGAATAAGCGTAATCGTCCATAATATTTATTGATGAAAGGTCTGCAGTCCTCTCATAATAAAGCTCCTTAATGTGATACCATCACCATAGAATAAACCGTTTTTTTTTTTTTTTAATTTTGACATGATGTTTTACGGACGGCCACATTGGATTTATTGTATAATCATATTGCAAGGAATATAGTACAGTGGATTAGGCCTAACGGGGATACCACTATAGAAAAAACGAGTCGGGAACTCCACTCCTGTGGTGATGAGGAAACGAGTTTACTCTTTGAATTACATCTGAGTTACTTGCATATTGTAGTTTATTAAATCTGCAACATTAGTCCCTACAAATTAGTCAAAAAATTGCTGTTTTATGGAAATTTTTCCCACAGTTATGAGACTTGTAAAAAGTGAAGTATGTGGGTTGTCTAAACATGATTTTCACTCCCTGCAGTTCTAAAAAAGGGTGGTTTATGAGAAATATATACATATACAGTATGTCCGCGGATGGGGTTTACAATAGGTGTAATGGCTAAAATTTTTAACATTTCGATAAAATTATTCTTTATACAAGTATTTGCTCGCTTAAAAAATAGTAATGACATTGAGAAAAATTATATTTTTTATACGAGGTGCTCAAAAATTACAAAAACTTAAAATTTCATAGGAGTAAACTGGTTATATTTTTTATTTTGGAACAAAATGTGAAATAAAAAAGTTGTGTCAAATTATATGGTCTGTCCAAATTCAAAATTTCATTTGAATATTGCAATGTTTCGAAATGAGTGAGTTTTTAGTAAAATTCTTTTGACCTATTTATGAACTGCCATTCTCGAAACATACACATTGGAAATCTTTCACTCAATTAGGAAGTTTCCATTTTTCTCATTTTCTCGTAATAAATAGTCGTAAAAATCTAAAAAATATCTAATTTTTTTTTAAATTATCTTTATAAATAAAAAAGTTATGGTCCTTCCAAGTTTAAAATGGCGCGATTATCTGGGCTGAGCTCGATTACGTCACAATACATGATTCCGCTAACAGCGAGCGGGCGCGGGCACCTTTATACTCGCTGGCAGGCACCGGCAGTTTATAGCCAGCTTGCATTTGAGAGCCAAAAAAATTGCTAAAACATGCAATTTTGGCACGTTCATATTTTTCTAAAAACACCATTGGGACGGCCGTATGATGTCGCGACGTAAAGAGGAAGTCTTCCAGATAAACCTGATCATAAATTGCACGGCGAAATTCGAAAATTCGGCTCGGCACGAACGAATCAAAAGTGACATTTTGTGACCTTTCAGAAAATCGAGCACATACACTAAATAAAGGGAACATACAGCGCGCCGCCGGCATGGCAAGTCAGCGCGTTGTGTATTGTCACGGTGGACTTCAGCCGAGAAGTATTCAAATAAGGAATTGAATAAGTTCGTGAGTTTTTCAGATATCGAGATAATTTTTTTTTGTTTGGCTAGTTATCTGAAAGACTACTAAATGAGATTGAATGTACATGATATTTCTAAAATAGGAAACTTCCTAATTGTTGAAGAACGTAACTTTATGAATTTCCACTCTCTCCATAGCATTAAAAAAATTCTTTGCTTGACATTTTAAAAACAATTTTTTAATGCAGATATGCATGATATGTAGACGTAACTAGGTAATAACGCAACTAACAATCAGATAGAACATTACAGAAATTATACAGGATGTTCCTAAATTAGGATTCCAAATTTCTGCAGATTGTAGTATTTGTCAAAATAAAATAAAATTAAAAAAATAAAAATAAAAATTTGACAAAACACGACAAGTATTTTAATAAAAATTCACTTATTTCGGACAAGTATTTTACTAAAAATTCACTTATTTCGAAACATTGCAATATCCAAATGAAATTTTGAATTTGGACAGACCATATAATTTAAAAAAACTTTTTATTTCACATTTTGTTCCAAAATAAAAAATATAACCAGTTTACTCTTACGGAATTTTAAGTTTTTGTAATTGTTGAGCACCCCGTATAAAAAATACAATTTCTCTCAACGTCATTATTATTTCTTAGGCAAGCAAAAACTTTTATAAAGAATAACATTTTCCTGAAAAGTTAAAAATTTTAGCCGTTACACCTATTGTAAACCCCATCCGCGGACATACTGTATATATGAATTTTAGTATTGTTTCGTCTTTTTTTCTATTTTGAGAAAAAACTATGCATTTTGGTGAAAAATATCAAGAGAGCAAAGTTGTAGAGTATAAAATTTCCTAGATATTTTGTCTCTGCCTTTTTTTCGAATTCCACTTAGTTTCGCCGCTAGAGGGCGCCACAGATATAAATATACATATAGACTTTTGCGCCTTTTTTAGATTTTGAGCCCAAATTATGCATTTTTATGAAAAATTACATGAGATCAAAGTTGTAGAACATAGAATATATATGTACATATTTTTTTTGAAAAAAAAAAAAACTAGAAAACACCCTAAAGATAGTGAATGTTATGCTCTACACTTTGATCTCATGTAACTATTCATAAAAATGCATAAATTTGGCTCAAAATCTAAAAAAAGGCGTAAAAATCTATATGTATATTTATTTCTTTCGCACCCTCTAGTGGCGAAACTATGCGGAATTCGAAAAAAAAAGGTAGAGACAAAATTATAGGAAATTTTATGCTTGATATTTTTCACCAAAATGCATAGTTTTCCTCAAAATAGAGAAAAAGACGAACAAACGCTAAAATTCATATATATGTATACATTTCTCAAAAACCACCCTTTTTTAGAACTGCGGGGAGTGAAAATCATGTTTAGACAACCCACATACTTCACTATTTACAGGTCTCATAACTGTGGGAAAAATTTCTTTAATTGTTCCTAATTTGAAGGGACTACATAGTGTTAGTGGAAACAGAGTTTAATGCCGTCTTGTCCAATGTACCCTCCATTTTCTGAGCATTGTTAGAGTACCTTGAATACTATAGTCATTTTACTTATAGTTGGTATGTTAAAGTTTATTTCATATTTCACTATTTAACCGAAAACTCGTATTCAGTGATGATTAGATATAAACAAGCTTTATTCCTTAGGCTTACGTACCTACATGGTTAATTCGCTTTAAATCTGAAGAACTAGTCGTAATAAGATTTTGAATTTTTGGTACTCTATTAATGTATACACAGTAAAAACAATTTGAAAGAATTATGGAAATTCAGTGGCGGATCTACAGGGGTTCTACGGGTTCCACGGAACCTGGGCAAGGGAGCTTTAGGGGCCCGGAACGGACCAGCCCAGATACTTCATCACCTCACACTTCACAAAACGAAAGTCAAGTCAAATCAATCACAAAATAAAAACGTAATTAAGTAAATCTTAGTTAACACATGCAATTTTTTCTGAGTACTACCCTGTTTAGTTATACTTTGATATGGGCCGCCTTGTGTTATTGCATGTTCATACTCGAATGCTGTAATGCCGATTGCCGAGTCGCTTAGATCAAAGGACCGTCCTAGTCTTAATTTATTATTTAGTTTACATGCAAGAAAAAAATCCTTCTCTTAGTTAAGTTTTTTTTGTCTATAAAAATTGAAAAGATAAAGTTATATAGTTCACAGTAAAACTTTGTTTTGACGTCTAAGACACGAAAACACGGATTGGCCCATTGCAGTTATGAAAATTGCTAGTTCCTGATTGGTCAAAGGGTGTTATAATGAGATTATGTTCATTATACACTAGGTTGGAAATATGGCTATCATTATTCGTCAATTGTTAAATGTATTATACAAGGATTACACGGATAGTCTTGGAGAGTAGTATATTATTCAACGAGAGTGTAATGATAGCTATTACTCGCGAGTAGAATACTATGCTTTTTCTATGACTACTCACTTCTTGAAATCATTTTTTCACAACAGACTTTCGCAAATTAGTTAAAAAAAACCTGATAGCAATTTTAAAATATAAAGAAATCTAGATGTCCACGACATATTGATATTTGCATGACAGATTCAATTCAGTTATGGCATAAATAACATTTTTCTAAACCTATTTAATTATATGACAATTATTAGCATTTTTTTGGTGAAAAATTATACTCATAATTCACTGTAGTGGATTATCGATTCAAAATTCACTGCATCCGGCCAATCACAAGCACAAATTCAAAAATCATTATTTCGCTGATTCAATGATATTTGAAATCGACCGCGATCAACTCTTGCTGCTGCGGCTGACAATCAACTCGCGTGACAGTGACAAGTGTACCGCCATATTGTTTGTTTACGTTTTCGACTTATTACGAATAGGTACTGATTAATGCTATCAATTTTCAGTCTAATTTATTTATTTAATGGGTGTAGAAAAAGCATAGTTTTACATTCCCGATTATGGCCATTATTCACTCAGATGATTTGCGCCACTCGCCTACGGCTCGTGGGCTCAAACGTCATCTTCGTGAATAATGGCTATCATAATCGCTCATACAATAATATACTATTTTGAATTTAAAATAGTCTTGTGATTGCTCCACAACTGTTGAGTAATGAAAACGACCTCTTGCGATAGGCTGATTCTAGCCTATGGATTAATGAATTATTACCCAGGGCTGTGAGTAATGAGCTCTATTACTTGTTCAAAACCGTATCTATAATAAATGAATTATTCAATAGTCATAGAAAAACTAAACTTACCTGTGAAGTCTGATCGTAATTATATTCTGAATTAAGACACTTCATCCTCGAGATTATAAACTTTTTAGATGTTCTAAGTAATGTCGGTAATATATGCTTTTGTTAGAGTCATTTATATAGATCCAAATTTAATTTTTTTTTTTTGTTCTTCCAAAGTATTTAGACACATCTAACATTAATTCAATAAATATTCTATTCCCAGAAATTCAAAATTCAAGTACAGAACTAAATACCCTGCTCGACAGTATTCAAAACAGTTTTTGCAAAAACATTATTTTCGGTCAGAGGTCTATTACAAAACCTATTAAATACTTGACTTCTTTGTTCATCCAGCCATCTTGAGAATCATTTCCAAGGATAAACCATTGTAAAGGCTGCACTACGTGTCTTGTAGAATATGCCATCAACATATTAATATTAAGGATAGGATAGAGTGAGAGGGAAATATGCGTTTATTTTCGGTTTATTATAAATAATTAAAGAACCAAGCATAGAATAATCTTTAAAACTGTTTTAAATAATTGCTATTGTTCTAACAAATACAACTTACATATATATTTTTTGTTGTAAATTTGTTGTACTTGAATATCGTAGTTTATCAATGAAAATAGTTCCTAATTTCATTATTAAAGTATGGTATTTAACTATATACAAAATTTATGATAAAAACTGTATAAGGTTGTATTCCAAAGATCAACGGGACGTATCTGAAACTATTTTAAAGATTATACCATTTATGATTTTTTAAATATTTATAATAAAGCGGAAATAAACGCATATATCCCTCTCACTCTTCAAAATCCTATCCTCAATTCATATACTTGCCTTTTTATGAGGTGGTCGGTTTTATATGGTGTAAGAAACGGGAACTCTTCTGCTTTCTTCCTTCAAGGAAGACGTAATTTAGAGTTCGATGTAAGTTAGTAGAGCTGATGCCACATACAATCCGGACCTTTCATGGAAATAAGGGATCTTAAGAGATGGCTGCACTTGATTTGGACCACTAATTTTTATAGGGTCACTTACTAAAAACTTATGTATTCTTTCTTCTGACATAACAAAATTTTTTGTACGAATTAATAATGACAAAGTTGAGGATCCTCACCTATTCTGTCTGGTAAGATCAGGCCCGACGAGAGGAGGAGTAGGTGGGAAAAGAATGATTCCCCTGATCCGTGCTTATTTGAGGGACCCGGTTTTGAAATGAAAATTTGTAGTATAAATTTTTTCTCCAAAGCAATTACTATATGAAATATACTTCATCTGAAAATATGTATGATGCAAATTTTGAAATTGGATTTTTTCCATTTGAGTTATTAAATGCTGCTGTAATGGCTAATAAAGTTACATACACTGTTTTCGAATGTTTGTGTAGCGCTGCACATATTTAATAGTTAATTAGTTGGTCAATGTGAGATATTACTTTATGAAAACATTACACAAAATAGTATTAATAAACAACATGTTTTGATACTTAACCCAATAAACAAATCTCTAAATGTAAGTAAAGGTATTAACAAATGAAATGAAATGATATGCATTGTAGATTATTACTCGAAGAATATATTACAAGAATTTACAAGTAATAAACATGCTGTGTTTAGCAACAAAGATAAAGCACTCACGAAAACAATTTGTTTGTCTGTTCAAATGGGAAGGATACGAAAGTTACATTCCACAACGATATGAAATTAATCGAAAGCATACAACATATGTTGAATGATGCCAAGTGTAGCATCCACAGCTACAAGCAAGAGATATAGCCCTTCAGTTCGGCAAATCGTTTATAAGCATAATGGAGAAATGTAAATGTTTTTGTACTTACAGAAACTGCTACAAGCTGCCGGAGACACGACCTATACACTGGTTACAGAAACAAATTATAGGTTGTTATCAGGTGTAACTCGACGATATTGTACATCGTTAGCATTGCTCGGCAAACTAAACTCCTTCACTATTTCTAAACTGCAATTAGAGCAACCATAACTTGTAGTTCTGCACAACTTTACTAGACAAATTCTGGTGCTAAACTTCTCAAAACTGATTGGTAAAATTCGTCATAATGGTTAATTAGAAAACACACAAGTTGACGTCTTCTAAGGCCGAAGCCCATCGAAAAGTAAATCGAGCGCATTAATTCGTCATTTTATATATCCCAGAATGAGCGTAGAATTACAATCCCCTCACAATTCATTATGTCATGTTTGTGCTCTCCTATTGGAGAACATTATTCTGGAATGTCTAAAGAGCTTGGTAAACAAAATACCTTGAAGACAGTGACGGCGTTAGGTATTTTTTCGACAAAAATATAAAATAATGTAATTTGCAAATTTTAATTGAAATTTATTAATGGTTAAAAAGTGAACCGTTACACAGTTCAGATTCAATATTTACAGCAAGCCAGTAAATACAGTAAAGCAAAAATTAAAAATTACTAGGAAATTATTGACTTATAAGAAAATGTACGTTTAATACAAGTTAAGAATATAAGGGCTTATCTGTTCTTGCTCGAGTTTCAACAGTTTATATGATGTCACTTGTTTCGCTTCACTTTATGTTGACAGACTTTGGTATTGGGATTCACCATATCTAGCCTGTTTTAAACTCACTATTAACCAAAAAATTTCTTGTATATGAAATTTATTATTTGCCACATGTTGGACCCACTTGAGTGCCGAGGGCTGAATTCTGCTGGTCGATCTTATTTTAGGGTTGCACGTGTTGTTTATTTGCTGATAGCTGAGCTATTAAATAACTCTATATTAGTTATTTTCAAGCCTTACTTCTATTTCAACTTCGTTCTTTTGTTATGACGCACCGATTTACGCAGAATTTTTTGTGCTACAATTCACTTAAGCTTTATCAAATTTAACAGAGTTTTACCAGGTATTCACGTTTTACATAGGAGCGTTTCGGCCGCACATCCATTCACTTGACCTTCGAAACTCCTCAAGTAGATCTGAACAATTCATGATGTTTACGTTTCTGGAATCGCAATCTGAGATACGCACTCTAGTGATGATACAACATAGCAATACCTGAATCTAATTTTTTATTAAACAAATTATTAGTGACCAAAAAAAACACTGAATATTTTAACATATCTATACATTTATTAAAAAAAAATTTGTAACATTCCGACTATTTAATAAATAATTTCCATATTGACAAGCAGTACAATAGTACAATACTATAAACAATCTCTTAATAAAAAATACTTAAAAAAATATTTCAATTGACAGTGTAAGTACCTAACATGTCTTTATATCTATTTACTCTATATACAACACTTTGTGTTTATATTTTACTAGAACATTGCGTAAGAAATCCCTAACACTATCGTAGGTTGCATAACTAATTCCAACAGCTATTGGACCTTTAATCCAGTTCATAGATAAGCCCTTATAAAAACCTCTTATTATACCTTCGTTTCTGAAATGCAAAGTAATTATATTTTCACAATAAATAATAATAAAATGGTAGAGATAAATTCTAAAGGAAAAATGTTAGTTATTCCAAATATTTAGCGCTCTATGCAGATTTTAAATAATTGAAAAAAAAAACTCATATAATTTAGGTTATTTTCGCAATTTACTAAAAATTGGTGGGTAACGGAGCTAAACGGATACCTGATTCGTATTCAGCATATCGAAATATATGGAGTCCCAGAAACAGATCACTTTCCACTTTTTTTTGTATGGGTATGTGTCTGTAATATATTTGCATACATGATTTTCTAGAAAATGACGGAGAAATCCGGTGATATTCATATATTACACATACACACACACACAAAAAAAAAGGTCTGTTTCTGGTACTCCATTGGGCAGCCCCCATGTATTTCGTCACACTGAATACGAATCAGGTATCCGTTTAGCTCAATTTTTAGTAATGGAAAAGTGTGGTTTAAAGTTCAAAGAACTCTTTTTAATTGAATTTTTTTTGCACAGAACTAAATTTGTAGAGCAGTTTTTTTTTTCTCTGTAAGATGGTTGTATCCTTTCTCTGCATTTTTATAATCCTTTAAAATTAAATTACCCTCTTAATTGGCAATGTGTTGCGAGTTCCTTTTTTAATTCTGTCAATTCAATTTCAGAAAATTAACCATGGTTTTGTGACATATTTAAAAGGTAGTAAAATTAAAAAATTAAAGAGTTGCCATCTCTAAGGTGATCTTTAGAACTACCCTTACACAAGAGGGATATTTTTGCCAATGGGAAAGGCATTTCAGTCAAAATTTTTGTAACTTGGGAGAAGTTAGTTCGAATGATGCTGATCAAAAGTCTCAATGAGCACAAGCTTGAAAATGTATCGATTAGCTACTAGACGCATCGGAAAGTAAAAAAATTCAGGAGGGTGAACATTCTGGATATCAGGGTCACTAGAGCCAATTGTTAAAGCAGTAGTTCTCAAAAGTTGAATGATTTGCCAAACAAAAGTACATATTTAGAAAAATCACACAAAACAATTCTACTATTGGTTATAGACTGGCGGTACATGACCAGTCAGGTGCAACGTTTTTAAAATGCATGCCAATCATATATATGAATGAAATTACCATGAATATGCCAGAAATGCAAATTTTAGGCAATCGTCGCGTGCACAAGGGGGTGCAAATCGGGTTTTTTTGTTTCTTTTTTTTGGGTTTTATTATTATTTTTTTTTAATGCATGCCAATAGTGCCAAACGAAAAGCCGTGAAAAAGAATCCAGCGGAAATTCATTGGCATGCAGTTTCCGCGCTCAAAACAACTGTTAATGTGCACATTAAATCGTAAAATTTTTTGGTGTTTTTGATTTTGGATGATTTTGATTTTGGATTTTTTTCAAGGCTTTTCGTTTGGCACTATTGGCATCCATTAAAAAAAAATAAAATAAAACCCAAAAAAAAAACAAAAAAAACCGATTTGCACCCCCTTGTGCACGCGACGACTGCCTAAAATTTGCATTTCTGGCATATTCATGGTAATTTCATTCATATATAATATGATTGGCATACATTTTAAAAACGTTGCACCTGACTGGTCATGTACCGCCAGTCTATTACTTTATACTTGCTTTCAAAGAGTAGAAAATTGTTAGTAGGAAAATATACAAATATTTTCAAATATTTCATTTAGAAATACTATTGCCACTCAGTTAGTGATTAATCAATTATTTCACATGCTGTTACTTTTAATATAGTCATCATTTCAGCAGGGGCCAAGAGATATTTTAAAATAAGGTATATATTAAATAAGCTGTTCTATTCTTAAATATAATTAAGGCAGATTGATCAACTTACTAACATACTTTTTACAGAAATGAAGAGTATATTGTACTTGCCACGTACTCTTTTAAATCCTTAAATATAGAGAAACATTTTTCATATTGTGTTACACATCAAATTCTGAATAACTTTCAAAATGCCCATCTGTCTGTCCATCCGTTTATCACATTTTTTATAAGCAAGATGACTTAAGAAGGAAAGTCCCATCGAATTGAAATTTGGTTAGTAAGTAACTGTCGCTAAGAGGAAAAACCTTCCATTTTTGAAAGAAGTATAGTAAATATCAAAGTTATTAAACATTTTAATTAGAAAAATGTACATGAAGATGGTTGATGGTTTACAAAAATAATACTACCGCATGGAATACTGACAAGTGTTTTGCTAACCAAGCTGGCATCATCAGGAGATGGTATTTCAATAAACCGACGAAGAACATAACGTTTATATCTAGTTAAAATTTGGAATTGATTTTTCATGTGTCCCTTTGCTATAATGATGACAATATTAATGTTAAAAATGGTTGACAAATTTACCTGTAAACATATCTAAGTGTACTAAGAACATTAGGATATTTGCCAGTAGTATCTGTTTGCATCCGTCTTCTCACTATATCTAACGGATAACTGCTTGACTGCCCCAACAAGCCAGCTATAGCCCCAAACCCAAGTGCGGCTATTGGGGAAGTGTGATTATTATTTATGTGCTCTGCAACATAATTACTTGATTTACCCTAAAAAATCAAAATATGCCAACCATTCATATATAAATTTATATCCCAAAATTGAGGATCTCAAAAACTATAAGAAATTTAAAAAATACATCTTACACGTGCTGTCAACTAAGAACTGTTATTCCTGCACTGTGTTATGTAATAGTACGGGAGCCATCGACCAGGATTTTAAGCCTCATCACGACATGAGAATTTCAAACTTTTTCGGACAGTTTATATTCAAATAAAGAAAAAAATCCTTTATGGCGGAAGTTTTCAATGTTGCTAAATGAGCGAAAAACAATAAAGAATGTGTAAAAAAATGGGCTAATATTGTTATCGCGACATGTCCGTATCCTGGTTTTTGTGTTGAAGTACGGTGTCTGAAACTCTATAATAATTTGAAGGGACATTTTCCACCTTGTGCAAGTGGCTAATGAAAAGAAAATTAGAAAATTTCCCAATAAATTTGAAAGTAGAAAATTTTGTCATCGCGACTCGTCCATTAACAGTGTAATTTGAAAATTTCCGCTCAAAACAATCACGAAAAAATGAAAACGGACGATCTGAAAGTTGCTCGTGGGAGTGAGTGAATTATATTGTAATTTTTTGCGGTTCACGCGAGGTATCGCAACCCGTCCTTTTCCTTGATTAAATCATTGGTAGGATTTAGACATACGTAAAAAAATTGGAACGGACGTTTTCTGCGTTGTTGTTCCCAGAAAATCCATTTTCCGTCGCATTAGAAAGTCGCAATATGGGTGTTTCGTGTTCTCATGTTCTGTAATTTGTCAGAATCTTGAAAATGTAACTTGGGTGCGTGAATAGACTCATATACACACACATAATCACACTCACACCCAGAAAGGTAGATAGGAAGGAAGAATGCAGAGGAAAATATAACTAGCAGGGAAGAGGAAATTGAAGAGCCACGCATACCAAACTCTGCGGGGGAAACGGTCGATAGGGAGGGAAAGCAGAGACAAATCTACCTAACACAGGGAACATTACAACCCCTCGTTCAAACTTCAACCTTTTCCCCTGAGAACTTTTTCGTATACAGGATGACAATTGAAAAACTAACCAGCCGGATATTTCTTCGGGGAAGGATGCTTGGAAAAAAGTTGCGGACAAAAGTTGTAGGGTCCGGAGGGGCAAATCAGGTGGAATGGTTTTTTGCGATTTGGTGAAGGCACATCTAGAATCTCAAGGTCACCTCCACTGTTGTGCCTTGATAACAAAGGAACATCTTTTGCCCCAAACTTGTCTTCATACCTCTATAGCGCATGATGGCCGAAATACGCAGAGTAAGAGACGACTCCATTTCATTTTGTACAACCGTGCAATACGGAAAGTGTCTGTTTAGACTTTTTTTAGGATGTATAGATCCTGGTCAACCATCTAAACAAGGTTTTACCCATGTCGCCGTAACTCGGTCAAGGTATTTTTTTACAACTAATACTACATTTACCAGGTTTCTACAAGGCTAAAAATTTCTGTTCTTCACGGATTGGTGTTTGTTTTTATATTTTGAATGGGATTCCGTTAAAAACAGACGAGGTGCTATAAAAAAAATTACACGATTTTTTTTACAGAGGGAAAATGTTTTTCTACCACATCCACAACGTGCCAAAGCTTTGCTTTACATAACAAAGTTTCCTATTTTCCCTTAAACTAAACAGTTTTTATGGATTTGTCTATGTCGCAATGACAAGAAATGGCCGATGGCTTCTGTACTATAACAAATTGAAATTACTTTACTTATGAGAACTCTCCTGATTAAAATTAGTGTGTTGGGTGTCAACGAATCATTAGACAAGTCAGTTTTCAAAGTTTTCAAGGTACACCATATGTTTTTACCTTTTTTTTTTTTTTTCAGAGACGATTTTAAGTACAATTGCATAATTTTTTAAGCCAATTTTGAGACTACTTGATTTTTTTAGGACCATTTTTGATTTTGCATCTAAAGTGCAGTGAATACGCTCAAATCAATCTAATGGACCAAAACGATAAGAGAAAACTGTAAACGTGAGATTTTTCGAATTGTTTTAGTGCCTACAACCAACCAAAATTTCCGAAATCACTAATTTGCAATTAAATTACATTTTTCAAATGGCAACATCTTTTGGACACCCAGTATTTAAATACACAAATTCTTTGGTGAACAACTCCTGCTATGTTGCAAAATGTAATGTGAAACACCATTGCCGGAAAATCTCAAGAAGAATGAATGAACTTTGAACCTGCTTACTACCTTTTAATGAATCTTTTAATTTGGTTATGTTTTTTTTATTGCTAAAATAAAATATTTCGGACAACACTTTTGTTATTTGAAGTGTTGTTTTGTTGACAAAATTATTGTTTTTAATTTGGTTTTATGCAATTCCCAAGGCACACTTGATGAGGGTATTTTCTCGATTTTTTAATTATTAATTATTTAATATTTAATATCAAATTGATTCCGATTTGTTATCAAGTTATCAATGGATCTCTCACGAAAATTAGTATCTAACTATTGGGTGTCTAAAAGATACAATACAATACAATCAAACTTTATTATTATTATACATTACAATATATCCCAGACACCTGTGTCCGAATACTGTCAGACATTCACGGGGCGCAGCTCCGTGACAGTTGAATGACAGGACGGAGCGGACTCTGGTCAACTTCAAAAAATAAAACTTCGACCTGAACTCCTTTCACCATAGGGCAAATTAAAAAAAGTATTAACAGATAAATTTCCAAAAAAGAAATGGATAGTAAAACTTAATATCAACTGAAAGTAAAGCGCACCGTTTAAATTATGATATGCTAATACGGGAAAAAGAACCAAACCAAAAAATCCGCTTCCGAAAATGGTGGTTACTGAACGAAGCGGATGCTAAGCCGCTTAATGTATAGTTTAAAATGTTAACAAATCTGGAGGTTAAGATAAAATAAAGATTATAATTAGGAAGAATAATTTAGAACAATGGTAAAGAAACGAAAAGAGGACAGAACAAAAAATAAGGAATGAATGTTATCGTTAATGAAGGATTAAAAAGAGAATATAGGGCTAGATAGGTTGCCTAAAAATAGGCAACGCTTGATATGGCAAGGTGTGTTTTATTCTAAAGGGGGCATTATGTTCTCTGATCTGGGTAATGTTGTTTGTTAGCGGACTATCACCCAGTTTAGTTAAGTATAGAATTTTTGAGAGATTTGTTGGATGTAATCCGCTAGTGGTGTTATGTCGTGGCAACATGCATATAATTCTCTGAGGTAGGTATATCTTGAAGAATTTGAAATGAGGCGCATAAACTTGTGCTCCAACACTTTTAGTTTCTTTAGAGTCATGACCGATGCACTGTACCACACCGATGCCGCGTATGTTGTTTGTTAGCGGACTATCACCCAGTTTAGTTAAGTATAGAATTTTTGAGAGATTTGTTGGATGTAATCCGTTAGTGGTGTTATGTCGTGGCAACGTGCATATAATTCTCTGAGGGAGGTATATCTTGAAGAATTTGAAATGAGGCGCATAAACTTGTGCTCCAACACTTTTAGTTTCTTTAGAGTCGTGACCGATGCACTGCACCACACCGGTGCCTCGTATGTTAGGGCCGGCCTCACTACAACAGTGTAAACCAATTTTTTATTTTGTCGACTTAGTCTGCTATTTTTGGCCAGGAGCGGGTACAGACTCCTGGACATAGAATAGACTTTTCGTATAGTTTCGTTCATATGTTTGTTGAATGTCAGTCGTTGGTCCAGATGTACTCCCAAATACTTCACGCAGTTTCTAGTTGGAATTTGGTTTCCCCTGTCTAAAAGATGTTACCATTAGAAATAGTTGACTTAATTACAAATTAGTGATTTAGGAAATTTTGGTTGGTCGATACCAAATTAAACTACATGAAATTCTTCCTCCAGTGAAAAGAGTAAAGTTTCAGAAGAATCTCATATAATAGCTTCTCTACATGTTTATTGATTTTATTATTTAGTTTTCTCAATTCTTTCCTTCTTTTCGAGAAAAATTAATATCATACAAAAGCTCATTTTAAAAAAAGGGAAATGCCAACTCTTATAGTTTTTCTGACTCCCAAAATTGAGAAAATCTGTAGTATTTTTTGACATACCCCTATATAGTCTTTTTAAGGTGTCGTATGTAAAAAAGGAAACTCCCGCATATGGTAGAACACCAAAAACTGTTGGAAAGTATCCTTTGTAAAAAGTTTTCAGTCCTTCTGTGTAGTATATTTTTACAAAAACCTAAAACAAAAAGAGTTCTTATGGTTATGTTAATAATGCAACAATCATATTTTTATTAAAAAATGAACCATGAGATGAACATAACTAATTATCCTGTAGAGGGAGATTCAAGCTGAAAAAAAAAAGTTTTTGGGATGCATGGAATCAATTTCTTGATATTAAAGTAAAATACCTCTAACATAAGAAAAAGAATAATGTTTTTACATGCTCCCCGAGAGGCAGTATATTTTAAGTGCTATCATTGGTTCCCATCTGTTGCCGATAAAGTAGATACTGCAACTACTCAAACACACAACTTGCACTCAGACCACGGTGTATTAAATAGGTGATCCAACATGCGGCACTTTCCTATGATAATAATGGCTTTATTAGGTTTCTATTTACTTAGTAGATGGCGCAAGCTTTAGGGTGTCCTACAATTACCTGTATATAGATAGACAAATTTTCCATGCTGCATATAGTGTTGTTCTTAAATTTTGTGCCAGCGTACTGAACGTATTTCTTCTAGCTACTTAGATAGATAGATAGATAGACAGTTTATTAGTTCATGTAAAAAAAATAATTCATTGCCCAGTAGGCATTGAACAAGTCAAAAAACAGAAAAAAATACTAATAATACATATTTAACTACATACTAGGACTAAGACTATAAATGTATACTGTACTTTTACGGAACACGTAATAGTTAAGATGCTAAAATGAGCTATATACAAAAACAGTAAAATCTATAAAAAAAAATGTTAAAATTGGTTCTCATTGAAATATTCGTCAATAGTATAATAGGTCTTGTTTATTAGAAGGGTTTTCAGTTTATTTTTTAATACTTTTATTGGTTGAGTCTTAATATCATATGGTAACTTATTATACACTTTTATAATAGAGTAGGGTACATTTTTTTGGACATATGTGAAATTTGGAACATTTGTTACCAGATCATGTTTATTTCTTGTGAGATGCACGTGTCTTCTTTCATAATTTTCAAACAAAGAACTATTTTCTGCTACAAAAATAACTGCTTCATAGATGTAGAGGCTTATTAGAGTAAGTAATTTATTTTGATGAAATATTTGTTTACAGGATTCTGTCTGTCTCATATTTAGTATATTTCTCAAGCATCTCTTCTGAAGAACAAAAATTTTATTTGCCTCAGAAGAGATACCCCAGAAAATAATGCCATATCGAATTCTTGACTGTATATAAGCGTGATATGCCATAAAAGCAGCTTCAGTATTAATGTTTAGAGAGATGACTTTAAGCGCATAGCAATAACTGGCCATATTTTGTGCTAATGAGTCAATGTGGGCTCTCCAATCTAACCTTGTGTCTAGTTGTATTCCAAGAAAAGACAAATTTTCATTTGATATGAGAGTATTATTTTTATTTATTATTGTCATATTATTACCCTTTTGAATTGAGAAATTAATTACTTGAATCTTGTCTTTATTTAATGTTAGGTTTAATGAGGTGAAATATTGTTCTAGTATATCTAAGGCTTTAACTATATTGTTTTGTATGTCTACTTCATCTCTCCCATTGAATATCAGTGTGCTATCATCGGCATACTGTATTAAATAATTATTGGTTATTGAAGCCAAGTCGTTTGTATATAAAATATATAAGGGGCCTAATATCAATCCCTGAGGCACACCTCGTTGTATTATTTTTTTTTCAGATTTTAATAAATTTCCTGTCTCGTCTACTTCAATTACACATTGCATTCGATTTGTTAAATATGAAGCTATTAATTTTTGTGCAGTGCTTCTGATACCATATTTTGTAATTTTATTTATTAATATATTGTGTTCTTAATGTTAGATGTCACTGCACTCTTGTTTCACTAAACACAAACGAAAGGCCGGGAATGGATGCAACACTGTATGCACGTATGCACCGAATCTGTAAAATTATCTTTCTAAGCGTAAGTAATGACTATTGCTCCTGCCATTTATTACATTATGTACAAAGTAAGCAGTTATAAAGCCATGGTGTGGGTTCTTGTTGCATCACCTATTTAATACATCCTGACAGACTCTGCATAGATAAATTCCAGAAACGGCTTGAACGTAGCAATAATAATATAATGTAAACACATGATGTTAAAATATAATTTTTAAAAACTGCTGCCTAAGGAATCACTACTTCCACATTCAAATTTCCAGTAGGAGTGGTAGTGGTTATAAAAAAATATTTGATTTGGTTCTTGCACGCATACTAAATCACAAATATTTTATTTTTTTATCCGCTTTAATAACAGAGGTGGTCGATGTGAAAACAAGCTTTGATGCCATTGGTTCTTGTATACTCACTAAATCACAATTTTAATTTTTCAACCCCCTTTAATGTGGGTGGGGCTAGTAGTGGGGGATGCAGGGTGGCCACTTAAGATGGGCCGAGGAAACTTTCCATATTTGATAAAAGTCTGTAAAAGTCGTAAATAATATAATTGGTATTTGGTATCACAACGAAGCTTGCATCATCACAAATCAGATTTCACCATAAAATAGCCTACCAATATACCCAATGGAAAGTTAGAAGGAAAACTTCCTGGAAAGTTTCAGAGTTTTAAAAACGGAAAATTTCCAGGAAGTTTTCCTTCTAACTTTCCATTGGGTCTATTGATAGGCTATTTTATGGTGAAATCTGATTCGTGATGATACAAGCTTCATTGTGATACCAAATAAGTGAGTACAATTATATTATTTACATGACTTTTACAGACTTTTATCAAATATGGAAAGTTCCCTCGACCCATCTCTGCTTTTCACTGACGTAAGCGTGATATTTTCCCAGCAAATTTACTTACATTTAAGAACCTTATGAAACACGAGCAGTGGATAGAAACGTATAATTTAACCAGTATAGAAGGTATGATTTGTTTTATACAACTTTTAAGTACTGTTCACCACATGCATTAAAATATCACGATTTAGGTATGTGAGATGACCCTATTACTAAGTTATACAGAATATTATATGTTGAATTTGAATCACCCTACATAGGACAAAATTGTAAAAAGTTTTGACTGGCTATTATTATAGAAAATTAGTTAGTAAATGCAGAAACAAAACTTGTAAGTATGACAAGTGAACGCTATCAAGAAGCAAAAATACTAAAGTGCATTTTGTTACTAGATCTCAGGAATTTTTCATGTATGTCATACAAGGCGAGATTTAAGTATACATAACTTAGCCTAAAAGATAGAAAAAATTGCCAGAAAGGTTTGTTAAAATTTGCTATTCAGGTCAGAGTTGTTACTGTTGTAATGAATGAAAACCTGATTCACAATTCTTATTATATTCACTCCATAATATAAAAGAACTAAATAATAACCTGTCTTAATGTTGCATATTCGTGCTTATGAGTTACTGCCATTCGAGCTCTAGCAAGATCAAGGGTACGTAACTGTATACATAACTTAGCCTAAAAGATAGAAAAAATTGCCAGAAAGGTTTGTTAAAATTTGCTATTCAGGTCAGAGTTGTTACTGTTGTAATGAATGAAAACCTGATTCACAATTCTTATTATATTCACTCCATAATATAAAAGAACTAAATAATAACCTGTCTTAATGTTGCATATTCGTGCTTATGAGTTACTGCCATTCGAGCTCTAGCAAGATCAAGGGGGTACGTAAGGGACTGTGAGGTGGCTCCAGCAAGAGAACCTGCCAAGAATAACTTTGCAGGAGTTTTCCTAAAAATAAAAATAAATAAATAAGTAAACCATTTTTTAACTGTTTTTTTTTAATTGGCGTTTAAAATGTTATTTATCTATAAACACTATTAAAAGTAGCCTTTTTAACGTTTTTTGTCAGTGTTGAAAATGCTATTTTATGGCAGTGTTAAAAGTAGTTCTCTTTTAACACCAGTCTTAAAAGTGAATGTTTTGTAAGCTCTGATTGTGAATTTCAAACCTGATATACATATAAATTTGATTATTTGAAAACGTCAAAATTTGAAATATTCATACGTTCTTCACCTTTTAGCACTTTTAGTTTACTTTTAATTGTGCTTGGAGAAAAAATTGTGTATATGTTAAAAGTGATATTTATTTCGAAGGGATGGACCACTCCACTATGTGTGCTGTCTCGAATTTTCCTTCTCACAAAATAAAATATTGCTATTAACACTTTTGTCATAAATAGCTATTTATTTGTATTCTCACCCAGATTGATCCACTTTTAGCACTCTCTTCCATTGCTCGTGGGCTGTGAATTGAATGGCAGCGTATGGCACAATTCGGGCCATGGTAGCACTGTTCCCTCTCCATAGCGCAAAGAATCCTTCCTTTTTAAGAGTTTCCACAATAAATTTTAATGCTTTTCTTGTTGAGTATGGTTTATGCCTATAATGTATGAAAAATGAACATAATATTAGCAGGGAATATCTCAATGGGTTCATTTTTACTAGAGTCAGTCATTCGGTTCAATAACATAGCTTTTGTTTATAGCCAACTTTAGGAAAAGAAGTACAAAATATGTGAAAAATTGAGGTTAATTGCACTCTCATACTGCTCAACTATATGCTCCAATTGCTGTGGATGACATATTAACAAACAAAATCAGACAGCGTTTTAGCAAAATATATCAACAAAGAAAACCACTTAAAAAAATGCACCAAAAGGTCTACCTCATGAGTGGCGTGGAAACAAAATCAAAAAAATGCATGTTCACAAAAAAAACGGGAAAAACTGGGTAACCAATTTAGTGCGGATTTAGTGTAACATTCTGAGGGTACCACTGACAGTTCACACGCTGTGGAAAATCCCTGGGAAAATCCCTAGTCTGTATCTAAAATGGTCAATAAATATTATTATTAATGCCTGTACTCTTAGAATATGGTACGGATACAAGAAAAAAAATCAACCAAAATTCGCCAAACAATTTGATGATAAATATTCAGACCTCTAGCAATCTTCGAACTTGTCTCGGGATGTTCGTCGATTTCCTGCAGCACTGCTTCCTCAATTTCGAGTGTTCTGACAATTCGAGATCTACCTTCGGAAGTACCTTGGAAACTACCAGTTTCACAAAGACAGTGATGAGTAGTCGAAAAGAATTGGCTATCTGGCAAGGCACGATTAGGATATCTTTCCTGTTGTTGCATTACCATCTGCGAGACCATATAAGTAATGCATTGTCGCCATTTCCAAACAGCGAAAAAATAAAATAAATTCAGTGAAACATTAAAAATCGAAGAAATAATACGATGAGATGGTTTTGAACACCAACAGCTTACTTTATATCAACAAATATTGTTTCGAAAATGATGTTTGTAAAAATGTCATTTAAATTATAAATTGTATAGAAATAAAATACATAAGCTTATGAATTCAGCAAAAAATTCATACTACGGTGACCAACTAAAAAATAATAAAAAAAGAATTTTACGGTGAAAAGTGTAATGAATATTTAGAAAAAACATGACAAAATATAAAATATAGAGGGAGAGGATGGTGTTATTCTACAAAAAGATGGGGATAAAGCAGAACACTAACAATTTCTTTTCTAGTCGGTAAACAACTAACTGAAGAAATAAAGCTTTTGAGCCAAGAAAGATATTTATATGAATTTAAGAAAAAATATATTCTACAGAATTCGATATTCCTGAAGCCAACTAATCCAATCCTACGGAAATAGGAAAAGTTATCAGAGAACTTAAAAATGGAAAAGCTCCTAGGATAGATGGGCTTATTTCAGATCTGTTAAAAAAGATGTCAGTTCATAGTACAACCAATACCTCATATTGTAAACAGCATCTTCTCTACAGGCATTTGTCCATCACACTTTAAAATCGCAAATGTTAAACCGTTGTATAAAGCAGGAAATAAGGAAAAAACTACAAACTATTGTTTATGAAGCCTCCTAAAAATTTTTGAGAAAGCTCTGAAGGATAGGGTAATGAACTTTTTAAACGAAAACAAAATTTTACATCCACATCCGTTCAGTTTTCAACGTGCACAGAAGATGCCATGATGTTATTAACAAAAACTGTTTACTCTGATATAGACAAGTCCCTCCCTACATCTGGCGTTTTTCTCCATAAAGCATTTGACACAGTGCATCACGATCCGTTACTGTGGAAGTTAAAAATATTGGGATTTCGTGGTACTGTATATAAGCTTATCGGAAATTACTTAAAAAATAGGCTACAAAGAGTAACTGTTAATAAATCAATGAGCGAACTGCGATCTGTGGAATTTGGAGTCCCACAAGGTACAGTTATGGACCCAATCCTTTTTCTAATTTACATCAATGATTTTTACTCAGTTACAATACAACAAATACATGTATATCTTATGCCGATGACACTGTCATCATTATAAATGGAAGTACATGCAAGAAATTAGTCCAAAATAATAAACATACTAAAAAAAATAACATTTTGGTTAGACGTCAATATTCTAACACTAAACTGGGAAAAAACTAAGTGTCTTTCATTTTGTGTGGGCTCTCATACTAAACCAGCATTTAATGTCATAACACTACACAATGAAGGATGTGACAAAAGTAATATAACATGTGACTGTGAAAATAAAATATATATAACAGAAGAGGTAAAGTATCTAGGCACAATTTTAGATACTCACTTGCGTTTTGATAAACATGTACAATACATCGCTACTAAGCTACAAAAGGCAATATTTATCCTAAGAAAAGTGAAAGGGTTCATGGGCAAAGAAAACTTAAAAATGATATACCTATCATGCATTGTTTCATTCAGTGTTGCAGTATGGAAGTATAGCATGGGGCACAAGTTATGACACTACAATAGAAATTCTACAAAAAAAAGCATTCAAGATTCTGCTAAACAAATCCACAAATGAAACCCAAGTAAAGTAAAAAATTTATTTGCATAAAGACTTTAGCAACATGTTTGAATAAAAATGTATACTATGTAGAATATAATACCGTAAAATATACTATGTAAAATTTTTCCAATAAACTATTAATTCCTCATTTATGTAATATTAACTTAAAATGTTATTTTTTTTGTCTTGTAATACAGCATAGCCTGTCAGTAGGTATCATTAATATGGTACAATGTAATGCACTCATCAACAAATGTGAGAAACTGAAATGGGTCACGCGCTGGGTAGCTTGCTAAATTAGTAACTGTACCATTTTCTTTATTTAGGCATAACATTTTTTGTAAATATAATAAGTAAATTTTAATTCTATACTCCTGTACCTTATCTTAAAAATTTGTAATTTCCGTAAATCTAAACCTAAATAAAGTTTAATTCATTCATTCATTCATTCCAGGATAACCAGATTTATGTGTTCAAAAATTATTAGTCAATGCTGCTAAATGAAGCAATGTTAACTGTTTTAGTCTGACGAGAAAACGCAAGAGACATTTTTATGTAGAATTGACCGGGCTAATCAGAAAAAATATCCACATGGAAAAATGTCAGTGGCGTACCACTTTTTTGGTAAAAAATATTAGAGGACATGTTTGCAGGGACACCACTGGTGGAGCGATAAAACAACTTTTCTAACTGAAATATGTGGTTTTATATCCTCTTAACATAATGACATACCAAAATTGAAAATAAGTACTTTCTCAGATATTAAAAAAATAATGATTTAAAAAAATAATAAAATAAAAATAACACCCCAGTTGTAGGGTAACTCCCAAAAGACCTTTTAGGTCGAAGTGAAGAGAGGCCAACTCAGGACCAAGCACCCCTCAAACAATCTACTATGTAGCAAAAAATTTAAACCGTTGTGGACATATGTTCATACGAATATTTCTTCATAAAATAAACACATAAACATAAACACACCACAAATCCAAAGCCAAGGCTGCCCGGAGGGGTTACACATTTGGAAAAACGCAGACATACATCCATTCCTACCCGTATTGTCAGTACGGACGCTGGGGCTCAAACCCAGAGCGCAATAGACAGTCGGTCAGCATATTCGCCACTCAATATGCCTTAACCGACTGAGCTACTGTGCCGGAATGAGGAAAGGAATCACACCCCGAAATATTAGCACATCATTAAGGAACACCCTGTGGATTAGTAAACTCATTTATCAACTGCCCATGTGCATAGGCAACGAAGTTCTAAAAAACAGATGGATACAGAGAGGTATGATATAGTAAATAATGATGTAATCAAATATGTAAAACAAGTAAAAAACTTGGGAGTAGTTATTGACAGCTCACTTAATTTTATTTCACATGTAAATAACGTAACAAAACAGTTCTTCGTGACACTAAAGGCACTATATCAATTCAAGCATAGTTTAAAAACGACCTTAATAAGATCTTTAGTCTATCCGAAAATAGAATATTGCAGTAATGTCTACTTTAATTTATCTAACAGAATTCAAAAATAAACTTCAACGGATACAAAATGCTTGTATATGTTATAGCTACTGTATTAATTTTAGCATATTACACCCTCTTAATAATATTAAAGAATTTTATTTCACATGTAAATAACGTAACAAAACAGTTCTTCGTGACACTAAAGGCACTATATCAATTCAAGCATAGTTTAAAAACGACCTTAATAAGATCTTTAGTCTATCCGAAAATAGAATATTGCAGTAATGTCTACTTTAATTTATCTAACAGAATTCAATGAAAATAAACTTAATCGGATACAAAATTCTTGATTACAATATACCTACTGTATTAATTTTAGAGAGCATATTACACCCATCTTAATAATATTAAAGAATTAAATGTCAGGAACATGATGAAATATTTGTTTTCAGTATTTACATTTAAATTACATAAAACAGCAACTCCGATATATTTGTATGAATTGTTAAACGCTCAGACATTCACGATGTCAATATACGAAACAATAAATATAACATTCCGCAACTTCATACAAGTTCGAGAGCAGCTTCATATACATGGCTGCAGCAGTACTTAATGAAAATTTTCAGCATCTCAGTTTAAGCAAATTCCAGTTTAAAAGCAAAATAAAAGAGGTTTTGTTTAATATGCCATTATAGTACTTTTTTCTTGTTCCTTTGTATTTATACTTATATGTGAACTTAACTTCTAGCAATTCTTATTTTGTATTTGTATTTTGTATTTATTTTTCTTCATATTCTATTAAGAATTTATTTTGTATATGTAAGCTATCAGTATTATCTATATTACAATTAATTACTTATTATTTCACAATAATAATTAGAAAATGAATTTATCGTCATAATAGCTTTTTGTAATCTTTTATTGTGAGGGGAGGGTTGAAAATCAACTATGTTGAACCCTTATTACCTTTTGTGTAACTCTGTAACATAATAAATTTTTATTCTATTCTATTCTATTCTAGCTAATATACAGATGTATGTTATATTAATAAAATCATTCATCAGCTCAATTTTAATGAACAAATTCATCGTATTTATTAATTCTATTTATGGATATTTTTTGTTTAGTATACCGGAAGTTTTGGTTCCAATCCTTGTGCAGTAGGGTGGAGGTGCAGTGATTAAGCCGTGTTTGACTTTTCCGCTGAGGTAGGGAGTGTGGCTTAGTGGCTGTCGCTGAGTGAGCAAGTGCATTACTACCTATAAGGACCTTGACTCTTACGATGCATACTATTCGTAAACAAGATATATTATTTTATTTTATTAATTTACCGGTAAATAAAAGATCATACATGAACAATCCTAAAATCAGCTGGTACAAAACTGTGTGTCTGCACACACTTCCAGTTTTATAATTTATAAACCAAGAAAAGTAAATCTGATCAATTCACACTGTATACATACATCTCTGGATATTGTCTATAATTATTTATTTATGACATATTCACAATTTCTTACTGTTTATTGGGTATAATATCCAATAAAGAGTAAGAAATCCTTTTCTGGAGTTGCAACCTGAGATACGAGCTCTACCATATGAGTTTAGAACATTATATATTTGACAAAAATTATAAAGTCAAATGCAGTCATTAACATATAATAACTGAAGAGTAATCATTTGCCTATTCTTATTCTACTCATAAAAAGAATAATATATTTCTGTGCTTACCCAATTTGAAAATTGATTTTTGTTCTATCTAACGGGGCTATAGTGGTTTTTGCAAGAGCTCCAGCAATGGCACCAGCAGTCAAACTTGTTATAACAATTTCTGTATTATTAAGATGCTTTGTAAGTGAATCGTGGTGGGCAGATTTTCCCATTTTGGAAGACACGGACATCAAGGCATAATTATTGCAATAATCTAAAAAATATATATATGAAACCAATTAAACTTATAATTAACAGATAACAATTACATAATAAGTTTTTAAGTACCAATTTATATTTTTTATAAGTAATATACAACTAATATAACAAATCTAGGTAATGGAATACATGATTCAAAGTTCAAAGTGTATTTGGCGATTTTTTTTATATAATTTATTCAAAGTAAATAAAATGATCCATATCTCGAGATGATAAAAATTTTTGCTATTCACAAAATTAATATGTTCAATATCAAAATTATTATATAATATAAAAAGACGCACAATATTTTTAATAAGTACCTACACAACAATAAGTAAATGCTATTGCTAATAAACAAATTCGTGCCCCAGGGGAATTATAATTGCCTCATTAAAATTAATTGGTACTCTAAAACATAGGTAGAAACATATGAGATATGAAATAAACAAAAACAAAACAATAAACAGAGGCAACAGAGAAAATAAACATGATAGTTATCAGCTGTTCGTTGCGATTTTGTTGGCACCGACTGTACTTTTCACCTGAATCACTTGTTTAGTATCCTCGTTTGTGTTTATCAGATACCTGACGTGTCAAACAATACTTTGATCTGTTTGTAGCTGTGGCAGGTTTTATTTTTTAACCTTAACATGGTAAGTTTTTCTTTAAAACTTATGACACTTACAAATTTTTAACACTTTTATTTGTGGTTTCAGGCCCGATATTTTAAAGAAAAGGATATAGACGGTACGTGTATTCTTTTACAAAACAAAAATCAAACCTTAGAATAAAATAAAAACTGGAGATAACAGACTGAGTATGAAAAGCGTTATTTCAGTTTTATGGACCTTTTATTTGATTTGATATTTGTGAAACTAACCTACCTAATTTTTATTAAAAACTGTTTAATTTGATCTCATGTAAACTGAAGATAAGATAAGCGGATTTGTAAATAATTTTATTTTTAGGTCAAAAAGAGCATCAGTTACAGCTATTGCATATATATTATATTATTAGGATTGCGAAAATTGTTATAGCATCATAACATTTTTGATATTCCTCTAAGTTACCAGTACAATTTAAAGTAGGTACTTGAAGTTGAAATGCATAATCCCCCCAAATGTCAAGTCAAAAACATTAAATTAGATTTGAATTACCCATAGACCTTTAGGCCTGTGGAATTATTGCAGAGTAGATGGTAATTGTATTAAGCTAATACTTATAAGTAGATAAAAAAGATAATTTATTGTTCCCACCGCATTTACAGGCTTATTTTTTAGCATTTCTTAATGATTTTCAAACCAATGGAAAAGTTATTCTTTCTAGTCGGGTGCTGCCCAATTATTCTCGATATGATACAGACATTATTTAAACTTGCCAGAATAGTGCAGTGTAAAGGACAATGTTAAAAATAGTTGATTTTTGGCCCCCATTGCGGAACGCATAAGACCCAGAGAAAATGATTGGAAAAGGCTCAAAATTAATAAAAACACTTCTTCGTGGTGTCAAAAGGCTGGAGAAAATTCTATTCACCCCTAAAAACATAAAAACTGCTTTGAATAATAGCTTATACTGAATGTGCAAAATATATTTATTTTTTATGATACCTACTATTTGGTATCGATTCGATAGAAATATCAAAAGGGTAATAACTACCCCTATTCACACCCTATTCATGGGGTTGAATGCTATACACAGCACCTAATATTAAAAATATAGGTACCAAGATAATTAAAATGTATAAAATAATTTTTTAATACTTGTTGAGCCAGACCTTCAACTGATCCCAATCTCAGCATCCCCAATTTTCCAAAAGCAACCCCTATACGGGGAAATAATATTCGCAGCAAGTATTATTACAAAAAAGCGCTTTAGTTAGCGACCCTGGAAACCACCAAACTACCCTATTCGGGGGTGCAATTCTAGTCAGTCTCGAATAGTAAAAAAAAAATGCCACGGCACTTAGTAATGGACCAAATTATTTTCTACTAGTAAAGGGGACAGACATCCACTTGGTCTCGACGTGAGTATCCTTATTACGAAAAACTACTAGTATATGAATATGAAAAATATTTACAGCAGGTATAGTACAGTAAGTGAACCTTTTAAATCTCAGCCCGAAAACGATGTAATGAATATCCAAATTTTTTTCTTCAACATGCTTCATAAAATATGTACATAAGAATCTATATTGTCGCAAAAAAAAAAACAAAAGATACACATAATCTGATAGAGAATCAAATTATAAGAAAGGAAGGCCTTATACACTTTTTTGCTAAAATGCATATTTTTCGAGATAGTACGAACTGAAAATTGCAATTTTTACCCCCTAAAATCAGTATTCCTAGACTTTTTTTTAAATTACTCGAAAAATATGGACTTTAGTACAAAATTAGCTTTTACGAACACAAATCGAATGGTTTTTCCTTTTTTTTCCTCTCCGATGTTTAGTTTTGGAAATATGGCATTTTCAAAATGGCGCCGAAACGTTCAGAAAAAATATACGACGTTAAAATCTAAAATTACTCAAAATCTACAACTATGAGAAAATTTTTTATTGTAAAAATTAAAGGTTTTAAAATTTTCTTTAGATTGAGATGTATTACGATCTTTTATAACGAAAACTAAAAAAGTTACAAACAAAAAAGTAGCGCATTTAAAAATTTAGGCGCCACTTTTTTTAGTTTTATTGCTCTTCTAATTTCTTGTTAATTCAGTTTTTTTAAAAATCCTTCTAAATATTGTTAATAATACATATTATTACCAACATGCTCAAATTTTTAGAATTTTTAAAATAATCATTCTTCATTCTCTACCCATTTTCAGTAATGAAAATTTTCATAATTTTTTTTAAAAAATCGGGTTTTTGGAAATTGCTCTGAAAATATTTTTTTATAAAAAATTGTAAGAGTACAAAATTGAAGCTTATAAAAAACGAATAGTTTGGCTTTTTTTAATTTTCCTACGACAAACTATTCCAGAGATATAAAGGTTTAAAGAGGCGCTTGTGAGCATACGCACGAAAATTATGTATTTAAAATTGAAATGTCTCAAAAACTATAAGATTCATAAAAACATGATATAAGAATGAAATGAAGCTTATAAAAGAACGAAGAGTTTGGGTTTTTATTTTTTTTCCTACGACAAACTGTATCAGAGATATGACAGTTTAAAATAGTGATGGGGCAAACGGCGATTTCCTGATCACTGTGATCGCCACGGTGATCGTTCAGTTATCACTGTTCTTTGTAGCAGTGATTATATCACTCTTTGGATCGCTTAGACGATTGTGTTCGGTTCATTACAAATCGGCAGTTTCAGAGCAGAGAGTATAAAGTCACAGGAGGGAGTGTTTAGTACTGAAATCTCAGAGACGGAAGTCGTCATCAGGTACACCGTCGATGACTAATTATTTTGGAATGTGGTGTACTGTATTGTAGGTTATTGGATAACTTTTCACGTGTAAATTTAATATGTGTACTATAAACTAACGTATTACTTTATTTAAGAGCGTTATAATTATGTAAACTCGTCGCATTGTAATTTTTTAAAAGAAGTATTGTGTTATTGTTTTGATAGCAGTGGCGGAGATGCCGTAAAAGAAAGTAATGGTTATTTAATTCCTATTTAACAATGATAGTTTCAGATTTGAAGTATTTTTTTACACTGCGGTATTGAAATCTAAATTCAGGGAATATAGTAGGCGATACTTTGAAATTTATTTTTCTGAGAAAGTAGATATGTATATGTAATATCATTATTACTTTTGCGATGCCACTGGAAGAACGTCATATCCGCCGGCGGCCATCTTGGTACACCATCGCGGTCCCCAAGGTCACGTATATAAGCTCCCTCCTGTGACTTTATACTCTCTGTTTCAGAGCAGAGCGCTTTGTGTAGTTTGCCAAACATTCAATCGCGTAACGTGAATCGCGTTATACCGCCTGCCTTTCGCTACTTTGCGACCATAGAAAAGAGTGATTTAATCACCACTTCTTTTCTCACCAATCGCTGTTAGCGATTGCTCAGTTGAAACAACAGGTGATAAGTAGCAGCGACGGTGATCGCCGTCACATCTCTAGAAAATAATGTTGAAACTTTTCAGTTTCTACGCGCATTTTAAATTTAAATGTCTATAGTAGGTAAAGAAACGAGCAATAGCCATCTATTTTTCGAAGAATATGCAGAGAAAGAGGTTGCATTGCACTTAAGCATGTTTTAGAGTGCAGATTAAAAATGTTATTTAATTAATTTACTTAATTGTATTAATTTGATTTATTTATAACAATCTGTATTTTTAATAAAATTAGACATATTACTATACACTTTTGTAACCATTTTTAATCCAATATTTTTTTTTTTTATACATTTAGACCTCATAATCATATTCAGCGACCTAAAAAACATGAGTATATGGATTTTCATGAATTTATTTTTAACATTAGAAAAATTATTAATTTTTCAGTATTTAAGGGTGGTTTCAACCCTTAATATTTTCGTCTTTCCCATGTTTTGACCACATAATCATATTCAACGACCTCAAAAACATAAGTAAATGGATTTTCTTGATTTTATTCGTAAAATTAGAAAACATTAATTTTTCAGTATTTAAGGGAGATTTCAATAGTTAATATTTTCGTCTCATAAGTTTTGACCTCACAGTCATATTCAGCCACCTCAAAAACCTAATTATGTGGATTTTCGTTAATTTATTCGTAAAATTGGAAGACATCAATTTTTCAAATTTAATAATAAAAAGCAGGTAATGAGACAATGGCCTAGTTTACACCGTGAAATAATTTGGTCTGATCCGAGGGAACTAATGGAGTGGGGATAGTTCGACTCGAATTTATTTAGTTTGTGCGTGTTTACATCACATTGCTATACCTGAATTTTTTTGGATTAGTTTATGAGCACCAGGAGCAAGCAAACCTAACCTATAAACGCTTTACTTGTGTCAAAATGTATCCTAAAAAGAAAATTACATTTGCGATTTTTAATTAGGACCTTTTGTTTTTGTGGCTCCTCTTGACATTACAATTTGTTGAATTATTTTAATAATCACAATTATTATTATATTTAAAAATTTTCTTTATATAATGTTTTTAGTGTTCTTTATGCGGGAATGACGATTCCAACCTTTCAAACTTGACATTTGCTAGATTTGTCTGATACATCTCCGTTTACATCGCATTTGACATTAGGTTCGGTATTAAACCACGAATTATATATGGTCTGATACTCCTGCTCAAGAGAATCAGACCAAAGGCGGACCAGCTTAGTTCAGACTGTTTACATCGAACGCACTATACGTTTAATGCAGAGTATGGTTCGCAAAAGGCACGGTCAATAAACGATACGGTTGCATCAATCAGCAGCTTTAGGACGAGAGAGACGCGGGAGGCGGGAAATCGAATGAAAGAGACAGACATATCTGATTTCCGTGCAGAAGACAGAGACAAAGATTCCGGTAGGGTCTACAGCCTACGTCACCTGTAGACACTACAAGTATCTTTATCTCTGTCTTTTGCACGGAAATCAGATATGTCTATCTCTTTCATTCGATTTCCCGCCCCCCGCGTCTCTCTCGTCCTAAAGCTGCTGATTGATGCAACCGTATCGTTTATTGACCGTGCACAAAAGGTACTTGGTTAGTAGACCAAGCTGTCGGTGTAAACTAGGCCAATATAGATTTTGATGTACGTAATTTATAAAACATATTGCAAACAAAATTAAGGAAATTCCTTTCATCGTGTTCGGGCCGGGAATTTTACCATTTTTACTGCTTCACTTACTGTACTAGTAATGTTACAATAAATCTGTAGGTTTGAGTCAGCACGTTTTTTTAATAAAGAACAAGTAGCGAGTTTAGACTAATATGAATCAAAATCTACTCCAGTTTAGAGATGACAGGCACTTTAGATAATATAATATTAGAAAAAAAAAAGAATTTCATTTTATGCAATATATAGAATCGTAATAAAATATATCAACATTTTCATTTGGTTTAAGCTATTAGTCGAAGCAATTTTAGGGGTTGTTTTTATGTTTTTAGGGATGAAATAGAATTTTCTCCAGCCTTTTGATACCACAAAGAAATATTTTTATTAATTTTGAGCCTTTTCCAACCATTTTTTCTGGGACTTATCGTTCCGCAATGGGGGCCAAAAATCAGCTATTTTTAACATTGTCCTTTCAGTATCGAGGCATTTTTAAAACTTGCAGATAGATCCCAAGTAACACATAAAGTCGCGGGAACGTATCGGTGACTATAAAAGCCACGATAAAGTGGACCGCTACCATAGGCTGCCACGTCCCTGGTACGTGGCAGCTACGTAGCCGCCACTAAAATGGGGAAAAATTTTTAGTCCCCGGGTAGTGTTTCGGATAGTCCCGGCCTCTATAGATGTGACTATGTTTAGTTACTACAAAGGATCGGGGTAGTAGCGGGTACTACTCCACGACTCGGCGGCCTAGTAACCACTACGTGGCTGCCTAGTAACTGCCACTATCACTTTTTAAAATGGTGTTTATCTTTTAGCGACCTCTTTGTTTTTTTTCTTTTATAATAATGGCATAGTGAAATAATATTATACCAAAAAGTTGTGTACTTTAGGTGCGTGTTTAAAGTACTTCTTTTACATTTTTTCAAACGCAAGCTACTTTTTTGATACAAGTTGACATATTAAATGATAAAATTTCAACGCACCCTCAAAATAACCTTTTTTTGCAATTTTTTGGAATACTTTCAAATCATTTTTCGTAAAAGTTTGTGATAAGATATTAACATAACCATTGTCTATTTTTTATTAAAACCATTTTTTTTTCTAAAAATTTTAACAACTAATAATGGCTGATTTTAACAAAGGTATTATAAAGTTAGGCCCTCAGGCCCTCCACCATAAAGTATAGGTGACTACCCCATTTTACTTCTAAAAGATCTGTGACTTTGGTGACCCAATAGCAACTATCCTGATGTGACTCTATAGTATCAGATTCTATTTTGGAACTATAAAGTACCAACAGGAACTATTTCGCTACCCATGTTGCCACTAAAATGCCACGATACTTTAAAGTTCCAAGTGATGGTCACTGGAACTATTCTGGAACCTAAATTGCCTCTCTATGTACCCAGTTACTTTATTTAGGCATCTTAGTGGCACTGGTAGGATGGCAGTAATTGATTCACTGGTACTGTATAGTTTTTGCCACTATAGAGTAACAATAAAATGATACTGCCTAGTTCCAGTAACTACCCAAATGTTACTTTGACTTTAGGTGTTTACAGTTTCAATAAATGGTATCGGTGTGGTAACAGTTACTTTAAAAGAACCATATAAAGTAGCCTTACCCAATAAAGTAGCAATATTAGTACCAGGGTGTACCCCCAGGAACTAAGGCTTCGTAACAAAACCGAAACTGAAAGGATTTGGTACCACGTGTGTTACTTGGGATGCATACTATATTTTATTGTTGTAAAAGATATGATTATTTTTGAACCGCACTCCGTTGTTTTCACCATTTTGAGTTTATAAGTACACGTCTCGCGTGTTCGGATCGATCAGTACTTGCACTACAATATGATTACAAAACATCTATGATTACAAAACATTCTAATTATGCTTATTACTTTTAAGTAAATTAATTTATCATCAAAAAATGATGATAATGAGAATAAAAAAAGTTGATCAATTTTTAGAGTGGTTTAATCAGTCGAAAATAGACGGAAATATTTTATTTATTAAGACATGCATGTGGCGAGTGAAATTTTATACAGATTTTCTTTGTACTTTTTAGTAGTTCTTGGCTTTGAAATGTAACAAATGTTTGTTTATGATGGGGCATCCTAGGTAAGGCTAGAGATGCTAGATAGAATATCTCGTAAGGGAGGATTCTTGTAATAGCATGGTCAGACTTAGATTTAGATCATCAGTATATAGAAAGAATTTATTTTCTTGTTTTCATACTGAATGGTAGATATTAAGCGCATGAAAGAAGTTGACAAGATGTTTCGTAGGGGGAACTTCTCGTTGATATACTAAAGTGATCAGCCTTGGATTAATGGTAGGTATATTCAAAGAACCAATGGCTTCATGAAAGTTATCTGCTAAATACCCAAAATAATGTTTTTTAATAATAATGTAAGCAGAAATACAAGATATTTATTTTTAAATTTTAGAAATTCTTGCATTATAATATTATGACTTAAAATATTCATGAGATACAGAAAAAAACATGCAACTAAATAAACTTAAATTTATTTCTTGTCTATGAAAAATAACAATATCGAGGTTATATATTATTTATATTATGCATATCTAAACTAAATTATCAGTGTTATCGCTTAATAATTTACTGTCACAATATATATTCCAACATTCTGACAAAAGAAAATTTCACTGGAAAATATTATGTTCATTCTTTCATGGCAAACTAATATTTAAAAAAAAAGTATAATGGGCAGGGGAAGTATGCAAACGAACGTCCGATTAAGGGGGAGGGAGGTTCACAAATAGTCCATTTTTGCACACACATTTTTTGTTGAATGGCCTCTTATAACTGAATCATCATGTTATGTGAAAATTAACTATGGAGAAAACAGCAAGTGCTCAAATGTAGGTATTTGAGTAACATATTTTTGCGTATTTGTGCCTTAACTAGCTCTGATAGGTTTCTATTTAATAAAATCCAACACTGTAAAATTTTTAACGCATACAAGAGATAAAGGACTACAACATTATTAAACGATTGTCAATATAGCACGAACGATTTAATTCCTCTTAAAAATCCAAAGATTTTGGTTGGAATTTGAGGAATATTGCGTTTATCCTTAAGTTAATAACTATAAATGTTTTTCCGTTACTTTCGAAAATGTATTTTGCAAGTGTAAATTTATAAAATGCACCGGAAACTGTTGTAGTTGTAGCAAAGCTGGGTTAGAATGTATATAGGTTGATATTGTGAGAGTAAATTATTAGGTGATATTTTAGTTTAGACATGCACAAGTAAATATGTAATTTCGATATTGTTATTTTGCACAAGTAAAAAGTTTATTTAATTGCATGTTGTTTTCTGGATCTCATGAATATTTTAAGTTATACTTGAAGACACAAGTGGATGAAGGGTCTATGTGACATTTTCGAGTTTTTTATATGAATGACGGCTACAAGTACACAAAATTCCTTCAGGCATATTACATTTGTTTCTTATGCAAAAATATCTGATTTATAAATTTATAAAGGATCTATGTACTGTTGAAGTTGGTAGGTTGTTAAAAACTTTGAGATCAATTATCTCAAAAAAAAACTGTTGATAAAAACGAGTTTTTTATATGAATGAAGGCTGTAAGTACACAACATTCCCCCAGGTACATCACATTTGATTCTAATGGAAAAATATCTGATTTATAAATTTATAGAGGATCTATGTACTGTTAAGTTGGTAGGTTGTTAAAAACTTTGAGATAAATTATCTCAAAATCACTTTGTTGTTAATAGACCGTTCATCCACTTGTGTCTTCAATTTATAACGTAATATTTCGGTTGGCAAGTAAATTACTCTTTAAATGTTTCTGTATTTTCTTATGATACAAATGATAATAGTTACATACATAAGCATAATAAGAACGTTTCCTAAATGTCTTGCAATCATAGTATATTGTAGTGCAAGTACTGATCAACCCGAACAAGCTTTATACATGCACTTATAAACTCAAAAAGTTAGCATTTAAACAATTTTGGTGACATTTGTTAACAATTCCGAGAATAATTGGGCAGCACCTGAATCTAGAAAGGTGGTTTGAAAATCATTAAGAAATTAAGGGTTAAAAAATAAGCCTGTAAATATGATGGGAACATAAAATGAATAAATTCTCAGTATAATACAAACATTTTCGGAATTTTTTTTACGCCTTTTTGCAATCAAGAAAAATCCGAAAATAAGAATTTTTTCACGAAATTGGTCCATAATATATGTCATTTGAGAGGTTGCTAAATCCAGTGGCGTCCTCAGATTTGAAATCAAAAAATAGCTAATATTTCATTTTCCGCCCCGAAAAAAGACCGCAGTAGGCTGAGCTTTTATGTTTTACAAAATGTAATGTACTGCAAGAATGCACTTTTCAGAAAAAAAAAACTCGATCTAAATTGGACCTAAACTAAATTTTTTGTGGGGAGCTATTCCAAGCAAAATGGGACACACTGGCACCGTATTTAAATGTAAACGGAAGGGTTTTTTTAAGAAGTAGATAAAGAATGATTGGAATTTTTATTGCATTATAAGAGAAGAATTTTTTAAGTAAGGATGTTCAAGATCTTTGTTTTAAACATTTGATAAGACCATATACTTACTGAGTGTTGTTGATACCTCCTTGTAAATGTTTCTTTAACCCTTTCAAGCATGGTGGTACACCTTTTGAACCATGCAAATTGCATCGTTCAATGCATGGTGGTACAAATTACGTACCGCATATTGTATATGCATAGTGGACTGTATACACTGTATATACTATGTATACTGTAATGTATGCTATGTATCTGGGTACCACGCCAAAGTATATACTTTAAACAAAATATAAATCTCCATAAATGCAACCAAAGTATATTTTGTTGCTTAGCAATCCCAATAACAAAAAAAAAAACAGATGAATTAGAACAAAATATCCCGTGCAGCAACGGGGCTTTTTGAGCATGATTTCCCGTGTCGGAAAGGGTTAATATGCAATACGGATAACAGGCGATATCTCCGTTATTTGAAAAGATAAAAATATAAAAAACCTGCAAACGGTATGAAATTCTACATCTGATAACACCCCTGGAACCATGTTGCCTCTTGCAATCCCTAAGGAACCACCCCCACCTTTTTTTTTTTTTTTTCAAATGGCACCCTGATTAGCTAGAGCCTGAAATCGCATCCCCATATCATCCTGAGCATAGTGATATACCAACTCGCTTTGTTAAAGTAAGCTTTTTGCATTGCTTTATTTACTTGTAAATTACTCTGTAAATTGATTTCAATGAGTTCTCAAATACGTCACCCGAACCTTTTACAGATTTAGCTAGGATGGAAAGAATTTCCCCATTTATGTTTATTTGCATTTGACTTATTACATCTAGAGCATTTCTGCCGCTTAGATTAAAGATTAAAATCACATATTTGTCACGATTGAGAGACAAATTATGTTGAAGAGATATTGTTTCTAAATTTTTATTAATCATATTCTGTGCAAAAAAGTTTTCTTTTTGAAAACTGATATCATTGAGTGTCATCTGTGTGTTTGTGATATGACAACTCAGGTTTATTAAGAAAATATGTATTGTATATAACACAACAAATAAAGGCCTTAAGATTGAACCATGTGGCACTCCAGTTAATAGAAAAGCAGACGGTGAGTATGAGTCATCCATTGTGTAAAGAAGATTTAACAATGTTAACCAAAAACTGATCAAAACCATAAAATTTGACTTTGGCACACAAAAATAATGATCGATTTTATCAATTGCTTTCGAATAATCCAATAAAACAGACCAATAATAGTGCATCTATCTTAGCCCTCCTCTACATTTCCTTTTTTGAATCGTCCCAATATCTCATTGTAGGAGATGCAAATTTTCAAATTAAAAGCTAATAATTTTACGGTATTGTTTGTTTGGCAGATTTATTTAGGTGGCTGAGGACAGCCAAGACTTGAATCCCACTGAGTGAGTGTATATTCGTTCGCATTTTTTTTGCAGTAAAATTGTGGTGTTCAGTTCACTTAGTAACTATCTACATGAACAAACAAAAACTCACCGTATACACTTTGAAAATAATCATGTAAATAATGAATAATTTAGTTTTATTTATAGTAGTTCTTTTCATACACTAAAGTCACTTTATTTTTCAGAATTCAGGGAATGCTTCTATCTATTTGCCCGATCAGGTAGTATAAAATCGTTAGATGAACTCACGGTGATAATGAGAAGCCTAGGACTATCTCCAACAATATCGGAAATGACAGCTTACTTAAAACAAAAGGTAATATTATGTAAAAATTCTAATGATAATGACTTTATTGACCAAGGATAATATACATAAAGTACAACACAGGTAAGTCAGCAATAAACTGCAATCAGACAGCATCAAAATATATAAATACACAAATAGATAAATAAACAAACACAATTAAATATTTCAGATAAAAGTTGATAGCAAACTAAAAAATAAGATTGATGTAAATATCATGCTTTCTTCTTTGCCTATACAGAAACTCGTTTACCGAATAGAAACATTCATTCGACACTTTTTCAAAAATCAATGGATCAATGTCATCTTTGTCTTCTTCACAGATTTGCAACAACTTGGGCCAATTAGTAACATAAACCTCAAGGCAGTCGGAAACTGTATTCCATTTAACATCTTGTGGTAATGTTAGTTTCTTGCCTCCCTTTTTCTTTATACCAAGCATTTGGCAAGTGCGTTTGCGAAAATATTTTACAATTTGAACTACTTGTGATTTTACTTTTGTAACTTCCAAATCTTTAGAAAGCATATTCAGTAAATGAGCAGAACAACTGTATGTTATAATGAGGTAATCCATGGCCTCGGCAATTTTTTCCCTCATATTGATCATGTTTGCAGTTATATTTATTTTTGCATTTATTTATTAAATCAATGGCCAAGTGTGCAAGATCATCAGTGTGTGGATGTCCTGTACATATACTTTCCAGAATTTCTAGTATTAAATCTGGACTTCTTAAATCTTCTGATATTTCATTTAAAAGGGTTGATGATAACTGAAATCTAGAAGGTCTTAGCATGTCAATCGCTTTCCGAACTTCTCTATGTTCAATGGACTTGTTGCAATAATGGCTACCTTTTGTCTAATTTTTTCTTTTTGTCTTGAAATGTTCTTACAACAAAGAAGCTTAAACTAGTACTATTGCAACTACTACCACTCAAATTCCCGCTTGCTGTTCGTTGGGAATTTTTACTTTGGCTTGTACTGGCTTGGCGTTCTTTCATTTTTTCACCTTCACTTGACTGATTTTTACAGGTTTCCCAGTGGTTTTTAAGCCTGTCGATAAGCCCTTGAATTTCCTTATTACATAATTTATATATTGCAAGGCATCCAAGTTTGCCTATAACTTTTTTTGACAAAATGTTGCCAAACACATCTTCTCTTCTGCCTCTACTGGACATTTGTCTTTAGTTTACGTCGCACGTCAACATTTAATCAGTACTGAAGATTAAATGAAGTTGAAAACCCTCACCTTTTCTATAGTATAGTTATATAGTCAATCGGGATTTGCAAGTTTCAACGAGTTCCAACAGGCTCGTAAACAGCTTCTTGACTTGTGGAACCAAGTAGAAACAGTCAATTTTCAGTTTTAGCATAATTATGTATAGAGATTTTTAAAATTATTTTATAGAAAATACAATATGGAAAGTTAAGAAGTCAATTAAACTCTTTTATTTAAAAAAATCAATTCGATCTTTTTAAATCCATTTTTTTCTAAATAATGATTTTTAATAACACTGTCCTAAAGTGAAAACTGAATGCTCATCTATTTTTTTTTTCCATTTGGCATTAAGCCATACAGCCATCCACTAACCTAAACATCATTTACTCCAATTAACCTACAAGGAACCCATCTAATTATATTCAAAAGAACCCTAAGACCCTACACCAAAAAATATGTCGGTGAAGTTTCAATCAATCGAGTTTGTCATAATAGATCGAAAAGGAAAAATATAATTTCTATCCAACCATTTTTCCCACTCTGATTTTAGACATAACCAGTTAGTCGCTAGAAATGGTTCACCCCCGAGGTATAGAAATCATTTTCCGTCTGCAACCCTCAAATACAAACATTTGCTAAAAATCATGCAGTATTTCCCACTTTGGTTTCTAGTAAGAAGTCACGGGGCGATTTTTTGTCTCATACCGAAGCGATACAGGGTGATCCGGGGCGAATTATAATGAGGTTCCTGAGGGGCAATCCAAGGTGATCCACGGGCGATCTGAGGTAATCCACATGCAATCTGAGGTAATCCGAGGTAATATACAGGCAATTTGAGGGGCGATATTTCGTCCCAAAGTTTTCACTTGAGTTATCCCTGAGTTTCTGGCCACGGCTTTTCCTTTTAATGCCAGCAATGCACTCCTGAGCCGTCCCCGGGATTCTCCCAAGGTCAGTTGTCTTTAGTTTCTCGCCACAACCACTTGTTTTAATGCCAGAAATGAACCCTCAAAGTTTCACTCACCCCCAAGTGTGGAAACCAAAACACACCAGATCAAAACCGACATTAACATTAACACACTAAATTCATATCTGAAATATCAAATTAAAAAATAGTTATGATAAATATAGGTATAGTTGACTACACAATTCTTAGGCATGTAAAAAATGCCGGCGTCTTTAATATTTACCGCACCGCCAAAGATGCCGACATTTTTAAAAGCCTTAGAATTGTGTAGTCAACTTTATATATTACTTTCTTTATTTAGTGAAAGAAGAAAAATATATGCAATTAATTTAACAATATAGTCGAATAAAACTAAACACCGAAAATACGATTTAAATGATTGTTTGGGGGAAAGGAGGTCCATTTTTTTGAGGAAATCCAATCTGTATGTTGTCAGGAAGTTACAGGAAGAGAATAGGATGCAAATTGTTAAATTGCCTAGTGGAGTAGAAAGCAGTACTTGCATTGTCAGGCAAGGGGTTCCACAAGGCTCAATTCTTGGTCCCCTTCTTTATATATTATTTGCTAATGACTTAATTACCCACCTAGAAAGAATTCCAAATGTGTGTGATTTGCTATGCTGACGATACCAATATCCTAGTCACTGGTAATAATTTAAATGAAACGAAGGTCACATGCGAAAGAATGTATGAAGTAATAATATGTTGGGCCAAAGAAAATAATTTAATTTTAAATATATCAAAGACTGTTTGTACTCAATTTTCACTAAGAAGTAATATTGAAGACATTACTCTTTTCGACGGTACTGACCATCCAATAAAAACAAATGATGCCAGCAGAATAGTTGGTATTACTTTTGATCGGCATATGCAATGGTATCACATGTAGATAATCTTTGCATGAAATTAAGGACCAGTTGTTATGCTCTTAAATTTATGTCATAGCACTGTAGTCAGGATGTTCTCAAAACTTTGTATTATGCCAATTTTCACTCTCATCTAAGGTATGGAATTGTAAATTGGGGGAACAGCAGTAGTGTAAACAGGGTACTCGTTTTACAAAAATATACAATACGTATTCTATTAAACTTGGATTATAAAGAATCATGTCGTAATGCCTCTCAAATCTCTCTCTCAAATTTTAACTGTTGCTGGTCAATATATTTGTGAAGTTTGTACATATGTATACAAAAATAAATTCAGTCTTATTATTAATCAAATTAACCATCCATATGAAACCAGACACAGAGATCTTTTACTACCCGATTCTCATAGAACAAGTTCTTTTCAAAAGAGTTTTATTTACCAAGGCTGTAAATTTTACAACTATTTACCCGAAGATATTAAAGTCCCTGCAAATATACATATCTTTAAATCAAAATTAAAAAAAAATTTACTAGATAAGAACTGCTATACAACAAGTGAGTTTTTAAATATTTAATTACTTTCTGTTTAGTTAACTTTCTGTTTTTTTTTATACTTACTTTTTAAGCTTATTACCTATTATATTATATTTACATATACTTTTTGTTTACCTTTTCTGCATTGTTTCTTGTATGCATTTGTATATTCTTTTCAATGGAGAAATAAAGATCTATATATCTATCCACAGTAAAGTTTTGTCCAATTTGGGAAGTGAGTGTTTTTTGGAAATTAAGTTTGTAGTGGAGGTAGGTAGAGCAGCATTTCCATGACTGGTTGTTATTGCTCTCGTTATTCCCTAGACATACTTGTCTTTGCAACTTTGCATGTAAGTTTGTCCATCGCTCCATCACGTGTTAGTAGATGAAGCAACACATGTAAAAATGTTAACCGCCACATGTTTTGTCCCATGTGATGAAAACCCTCATGGAAACCTTACTGCTTACTATCTACGTTTTTTCACATGCAACAATCGGTTATGCATTTACCATTACTTGGCACAAAAAACATTCGAAGTTTACAAAATAATTGATAAACCATTTGGTTCTGATAGTGATGAATTTTATCAATTATTTAATTATTCTTTCACTGTGCATATTTAGAATTTTTATTAGGTGTTATTTACTGTTGACATAAATATGTGCGATAATTATTTTCAATGAATGCTTTTGTAGATAATAGGGTATTTGATACTTGGTTGTTTACTTCATTGACTTCATTAATATTATTTATTACTGGGTTTATTACATTATTAGTTTATTACCTAAATAATTGATTAATTGATATGGAAATTATTTTTAAAATTTATATGTGATAGATACCAACAAACAAGAAACTCACCAAGGGCAGGTTTATCAATACTGGGTTAGGTTAGTTTGCCCCAGGGTTAAACGCTAACTCCAGGACAAAGTGTTTATTTTGGTCAGGTTAAACGTAACCATGGGTTAAAGTCGGAGATAATTTAGATCGAGCTTCAAGGTGGGGATTATCGCTGTTAGCCCGAGGTTAACCTAAAAATTTTATGTTTGCTATTGACAGTTGGGTGAAAAGGTTATTTTTTGCTGAAATTAGCAAGCTTACAGTAACATTTATTTTTGAACAAATCGAAGCATTGTTTCAAGTTTCCAACCGATAGTTAAAAAAGTTTTCTAATGTAGCTAAAAAGTAAATATTAAAATCTATTTTATTGTATTGTAGAAATCATGCAGTTTCACCAATAAAGCAATTGCTTTTAACATTAAGATATTATGTAACTGGTCATTTTTTTTGTGAACTGCTGGAGATTACATAAATGTCAGCAAACCTTAATTTTGCTCCAAAAAGCTTCTTCGTTCCTCCAAGATACTTTATCAGTTTTTTTTTATTCTACAACGTGTTTGTTTAATTGCTATTTAAACTAATAGCAACTGATCTACTGATAAAAAAATTGGGGCCTCTGTCTACCTTTGTTGGGGTTTCACTCATTTTCTTAAAATAAAAGTATAACTATCGACGAGAAAATATTCTAATGTATGTTCACCAAGCTCTGAGACCGCATCAAAACAAATGCATGTGTTGTCACTGTTGTCAAATGCAAGCAATGAGGAGGCGTCATGGTCACGTGATAATGCGCATTCATCTCGGACTCGACGGTGTGGGTATTAATACTGACTAGTAGTCGGATATTTAAAAGTTTTTGCTAATCAGGGACTAGTAACAATCATCTTGAACAGGTATGCCTCTGGAACACGAACAGGACATACCTGTTCTCGAAAAATACTGGTTTGTAACATCTCTAGCTCATTGCTGTCACTGCCAGGTGATTTTTCGGAAAATCACAATCAACCTAGGGCTGGTAACTCAGTAGAAAGCGTTACCAACCCCAGGCTATTCAAGGGTTTCCTAACCCACACATAAAATGTAGTGGATAAACACAGGCGAGTTGAACACTCACTTTGACGTGAGGCTAAAGTTATACTGGGGTTAACTACCACGCAAATTTGACCCTGCATTGATAAACCGGTCCTGAATACTTAATTATGATTGACTAATTCATCTCTTACTTTACTTGATAATAATTATAAATCTTTTGTTGCTTTCAAACAAAATAGACTTGTCAATCTCCACTGTGACCTCGACTGTGACTAGTTTATTTAGAAACTTTGCCAACTGTACTTGCTTATAGCTGTGGCTGTCCTAAGCTGAAGTTCAGAAACACATGCATTTCTGCCCTTCGTCAGCAACTGCTACTGACTGCCTTCTTAACATTTTATTCACTAACATTGGATTGACCAAAAAAGTAAATACAACTGACCAGAATTTTCTTAATTGAAACTGATGTAAAGTTGCGTAATTCACATTTAAAGTTATGAAATATTACAACATATAAGAATAAAAATATAATAATAATCTTTATTGAAAACCTTTTAATGGCTTTCTTACAATGAGAGTGGACCGGAATATTTTGAAATTTTCCAAAATAGGTACAGAAAATCAGTTCTTGGCAATTTTCTCGTTTTTAGTAGATTTTAGGGCAAAAAGGGTTATACAAAAATGAAGAAGACAAAATTCTCTACAAAAAATGTTATAAGATGTTATATTAAAGGAGCAATAATTTTCTCATTGCAAGTATCGAAGGAACTGATATCACTCTGTATCTTCATTAACTCTACGGACTTATTACACTTTTAACATCATTCATACTACCAGAGACTATACGATAAGACTGCTCACTGGCTGTATTAAATGTATTAATAAGTTTAAACCCAGTCAAATCTGAGAATGATGTAGTGTATACCAGTCAATACGAGATGTCGCATCAAAATTTCTAGAAACCTATCTTCTTAGCTACCGAAATTAAACCACGTGTACCGCGACGTTGCCGTGATTTAGAATTTCTGGTTTGCCTGTTCTTATTTAATTAAAATGTATAAATATCTGAATATACACACCGACAACATATCAGAAGTGTGTACAATAGGTTTGACAAAACATTATGCAGGTGTCAATCAAATTAAGTTCTTTTTTACTATCGTAAATAAGAAATATTTAATGATATATAATAAGTACCTACAGTATTAAAGAAATTCGACTGGAACATCAGTCCTAGTCCTAAATATGTTTTTAACTAGACTGAATAACCAGGCATTATCTGTAAAAAAATGTTTTTCAACCAGTTGTATACAAAAAAAATTAAACCCTGTCGGTGGTTTGAACCTGGGGATGCTAGTTCCTAATTTTATTTACATTTTTTTTTCTTGAAATGTATAGATTTTAAAAACAAAAGTTATTATGATGTTCATATTTTGTTCTCTACAATGTATTTACATTTTTTTACCAATATTAATACGTGACCTTAGGAACATTTATTTAAATAGCTCAATATCCGCTACACATATTTTGCTAAAAATCTAATCTGGTTTAAATTAAATGTTGACAAACAGAACAAAAAAACTGTATGACCGTAAGTTCTTCCGTTTTTATGATACCGAAGCCGAGAAATTTGACCACATATACAGGTGTTCCACTTTTTATGGAGCCACCCTCAATACCCTCATATCTCGCTCATCGCTCATCTGATATTCGAATATTTTGAAATCTTTATGGTTAGTATATATCTATAAAGCGACTATAGACGTACCCACATTTGATTTTAGTCAGAGGCGTCCTATCCTATTCTCAAAAAAAAAAAAGTATTAGCGATTTTTTTTAGAAAAAACTAGCAAGATATTTTGAATCAGTACTTTTAGAAACCCCTTTGTATACAATTGCATCGTAGTGGGTTCAAATGTGTTTGAGATAGGGGACGTCAAAAAACAATGTTTTCAACTAAAAATTTTTATCTGTAAAACGGATCCTCAAATGAAAATAATGTATTCTTCTTTTTTTGTTCAGAATAATATAGTATTAGCTTGAATTGATTTTACAACAAAATAATTATTTATTTAATAAGGCAAAAATTCTAATTCGTACATAGTTGTCTTCAGATTTACTCTGCACTCAAAAAATATCGGCGCCTTTGATCTTTACCGCACCATAAAACACGCCGACATTTTTTATACGCAGAATAAGTGTGTAGTCAACTATACCTACCATTTTTCTAACAATTAATCTTCAGTGTATATATACAAAAGAATACCCTGACTGACTGACTGATCTATCAACGCACAGCTCAAACCGCTGGGTCTAGAAACTTCAAATTTTGCATAGAGGTTCCTCGAATGTCGTAGGCAACCACTAAAAAGGGATTCTTCGAAAATCGACCCCAAAGAGGGGATTGAAATTTTAGGCTTTTTCAGAAACGGTTGGACCTAGAAGCGTGAAATTTGACAAAAATACTCTTTATTGGAATCTATTAGACACGAGTAAGACGAAATTTCGAATTTCACTTTTTGAAGGGGTGAAAACGGGGGTGGTAGATGGTTTAAAGCGCACCCGTATTTTTGAAATCGGGTGAGTCATAAACGTGATTATTCGAGCGATGGACTCTCCTGAGGAAATAAGGAGACGCATATTCGACGGTTCTCAAAGAGACCCCCGAACGGGTGAACGGGGAGGGGGGGTTAAGCTTTTCGGAAACATGAAATTTAGCAGAAATACTCTTTACTGGAATCTATTAGACACAAGACGAAATTTCAATTTTCACTTTTTGAAGGGGTGACAAGATGTGATAGATGGTTTAAAGCGCACCCGTATTTTTGAAATCGCGTAAGTCAGAAACGTGATTATTCGACCGATGGGCTCTTCTGAGAAAATAAGGAGACACGTATTCGGCGGTTTTCATCCTCGAAAGGGTGAACAGGAAGAGGGATGTTTTTAAGCAAGAAATTTGACACATACATTTGACACGCCCTATTATCGATTAAAATAATTATCCTTTCGTTTAACTCGCTCTAACACGAAAATAGAATAATGAATTGTTACTGCAATTGATGCGCAGTAAGTTTCCTTGAACGCAATGAATGTGCAGTGGGTTTCCTCGAGTACAATGGATGCGCATTGGGTTTCCCCGAGTATAATGGATGCGCAGAAGATTTCCTTAAGTGCAATGAATGCGCAGTGAGTTTCCCCGGGTACCATGGATGCGCGGCGAGTTTCCCCGAGTACTATGAATGCGCAGTGGGATTCCCCGAGAACTATGGCAGAAGTTTTCTTTGAGTGCAATGAATCCGCAATGGGTTTCCCCAGATACCATGGATGCGCAGTGGGTTCCCTCGAGTGTACTTCCTGAGTACTATATGAGTACTCAGTGAGTATGTAGTACTTCTTTATAAGAATAGTATGTCAATGTTCTTAATTTCAACGCGGACGAAGTCTCCCACGTGAACGAAGTTGCGGGCATCGGCTAGTAAATAATAAATAATAATAAGGTGGCTGTAATAGGAATCCTACAGCAAGGTTGTTTAGAACTATATTTAGAAGCAATGCAATAAATAACGTTATGACACCATCCAAATATTCAAATTGCCAATTCGATGATGATAATTTTATTTTTGAGAGCTATCCTACAGAAATTACTGAAGATGATAAGGAAAATATTTGCCCGCATATCAGCCTTTCTTCGCAGATAGAAAACATTTCAGAAAATTCATCAAGTTCAAGTGGAAATGACAGAGACCTAGTTTCTAAAGATATTTTGGCAATTGAAAACTGTTCAGTAGTTTATTTTGCAGGATATTTAGCTCTCAAAGCTATTAAAAAATTTAAATGTAATACCTACAAATAATGTTTTGCAAAGGAAGGCTCGTTTCTAACCAGGGCGCCCACAAGGGGGGGGGGGGAGGGTGAGTAGGTACCGCGGCACCCGGGCCCGGTCACTTTAGGGGCTCGGTTAGACCAGTAAACGTAATATTCGCTCATTAATTATGAGACCTGGACAAAAAATTTTTTTTCACATTTCTCCCCACCACTCATCAATTATTAAGCGCGGTGGCCCGCCAGTGAATTTGGTACCGGAACCCATGATTTGATGTGGGGGGCCTGTTTCTAACCAATAAACATGAATTACTTATATTGCATAAGCAATACGACACAATAAAGACTGTAAATTGTCAAAGAGGTCTTACAATCTCCACAGATAATTCTATTACATTTTGTTGATGTATGCATAAATGTTTTTGAAAAAAATATATATGTATATTCTAGAAAAAAAATAAAAACCAGATAATGAAAAAGATTTAAAGGAAAATTTAAAGACTACATTTATTGTCAAATGTTTGCTAGATACATTATCAACAAGTAATTGACATACTTTTAAATTGTAAATTAGATAAATACGGAAAATAAAATTCTAAAAAAAAATAAAAGTAGGCGAACTGATTTAATTCAATTTTTTTCAGCGTAAAAAAATATATGTCTTAAATAACTTCAACAACGTAAGTTATCCTGAAATTATAAAAAAAAATAGCGACATTAATCATGACCTTTAAAAAGAAATTAATAGATATCTGATGGTAATAATAAAAAAAATTACAAATATTTAAAAAATGTAGGGTTCTTTGTGGGCGCGTGTCCAGTATAATTATATGATTGACCTGACTAAAACAAAATATGATGAAAGTCATGATTACTGTAAAAACCTCTATAAATACTCTACACCCATTTTTTAAATTTATTTACATAATTTTTGTACAATACGAATTAGTATCAGTAGTTCTCTTCAAAATTCAAAAAAGGTGACATAATCAGTGGCGGAGCGTTGTTGTTACGAGCCTGGGTTCGAATGGTTTTCCACGGGCCCCCAATCAAACTTTTCTTACACATCCAAACTTTTTATCCAAGTCTCTTACACCGAAAATACTATATTTGCACTCCACTATGTAGAAATGATTGTTTATGGAAGTTTAATAATATAATATTTGAAATCATTTGAAAAACCCATAAAATGATATGAAAATGAAGTAAAAAAATGACTTTGGTTCTTGTACACACACTAAATCACAATATTTTTTCACCCCCTTTAATAATGGCGGGGTGGGAGTAGTAACAGAGGTGGCTAATGCCAAGAATTTTTTTGAGACCTTGACTTTTGACTTATATTTACTAAATACCAATTTCATGAACTTTCACCTGCTTGATTTACTTATTTACCCACATTTACCCCAATTTACCACTCAACTCTTCAACGCACAAAAATCTAAATTTAATCTAGTGCCAGATCTCGTTAAAATACAAACGTGTATCAAATTTCAAGTCAATATCTTAAACAGTTCCAGAGTAAACGTGCACACAAAAAAGTTACAGACAGACGGAAATTTGTTTTTGCTCAAACTTAAAATCTCGACGTTTCATGACATTCTAAGCCTATTTGAATAAAAATTTTGAAAAAAATTTTTGCATTGCCCAACTTCCACTGGATGTGGAAGTATATATAATAAATTTGTATTGTCAAACTTATACGAGAAATACTTTGAATTTATTCTTTTACTTACTTCATACATAAATAATTATAATAATATTTATTGTTATGAAATCCAGAAATGAAAAAGTTTCAAATCGACCTACAATTTGAATAATAAATGCTAATAAAGACGTATTATTATTATTATTATTATTATTAATATCTTAAAAGTAGTAACGATCTATGTATTTTCACTAAGCATAGGTACTTCCAATATAATTAAAAATTGCATTTATTTACTTAACAAAAGTCACTAATAGTCGAAATATAGGCATATTTATCTCTATTCCGACATCAGAATGAAATAATCGACTATACCTATATTATAATATAATTATTTAATCTATGAATCGACTAATTCATCCGCGTCGCCTGTCAGAATAAACGAAACTGCTATACTAGAAATGCTACAATACCGTTTCACATCTACTTGTTCCCAGTTGAGATTCGGCAACAATGTGAAAATGTACAACACGTTTTGGTAGATCACAGGCTGATGGACGCAAATAAGTGAACACCAATGACATCTATGTGGTATCAGCAGTGTTGATATTTTATTAATACTTTTCCCTATTCATTTGGCTGGTCTATACGTATAGTCTCTGATACTACTATGTGTATGTGTGAAAGAGACAGAAATCGAATAGTATCCCGCGTTGACCCTTTATACTGTTCGGATCCCATTAAAATACTAAAATTACTTAGAGAAGATAACATACGGCCTTAGCTTCGAACGTTATAAACATTTATTTTTTGAAACCGAGCAAGGGGAAAGTTCAGCAAATAGTTTAAACTCCGTCGTTGTTCAAATACCGTCAAATTGTGGAAAACCTTTTGTTCGTTTACGCGTTCAGTGTCTGTCACACTACTCGGCCTTCTTCAGACAGGAAAAAATCAAATTTGCCAATATCCGCAAACAGTATGGATCTGCAGACGATCACCAAAGTCTTCAAAGACCCATACGCTCACCTGGACTTCGTCGATATTGCAGGACAGAAATGCATTTTGGCTTTGTACGGGCAAAGGGCGCCACTCACGAATGGCTTGACGAGTTCCGTTTCCAATGTTTCGCAAAATCCGCCGCACGAAACAAGAGAAACTTGGTGTTCTTACCACCAACAGAAGCAGCAGCTCGCGAACATTTTCTTCGCACGTATCATCAAGCATCATGGTATATAAACGCTAAAATTCTGCCGATCTGAGGCTGGACCAATTTGCAGAATGTTCCAGTCACAAAAAAGATCTGGCACCAGATTTCCTATTAAAAACGATTTCGTGCAAATGTATGAAAGGCTGCAAAGGTGTATGTAGCTGTCGAAAGCAGGTCTCCGATGCTCGGCTATATGTTCGGATTCCCGGGGCCACCCCTGTACTAATCTGAAGGACTGCGACATCAGAAAGCGGGAGGATGACGATGTTGCGAATGCAAAACTCGAAAAGTTGTTCGGCAATGATCTGACAGATTCCAAGACAAGTGAAGAAGTCAAGAATGAAGTGAAGTCAGAATATGAAAGCTACACAAAGAAGCAAAATTTAGAAGGATGAAGGATACATTCAGCCCAAAAACAGCAAAAAATAAATTTAAACAGATTTAAGTTGACGTGTTATTAATTTATATTTGAGGAATAATTATTATACAACCCTTCGTGTATGTTTAGGTAATAATAAATTGACAATATAATTTAACAGACACAATAAATCAAGTGACACAGACTATCAATACTTGCACTGAGGTTCTCGACTTCTCGTGGTGCTAGCTCCGAAACTGTTGTTCTTACATTAAAATATATAACTTTTTTTGTAGAGAATTTTGTCTTCTTCACTTCTATGTAAAACCTTTTTTTACTGTAAAACCCACTGAAAACGAGAAAATTGCTAAAAACTGATTTTTTGCACCTGTTTTGGAACATTTCGAAATGTCCACTCTCATTATAAAGTGACCATATTTGAATCTTGCTAATGGGGGACATAATAGAAAAAATGTCCATGTTGTTTAATAATAATTGACGAGCGGGAGGGATTTATAGGAAACTATAAGAATGGGGGACATTTTTAATGAAAGCACGCGAATAGGAAACATTTTGGGGGACAGCTCCATTAAAACGGGAACTGTTCCCCTAATAGGGGACAAATAGTTACTTTATCAGTATATAAAACTTGAGACTTTATATTTTTGATGTCCAAAGGAAGCGATTAACCCTTTCACTGCCCTTGAGGCATATATTCGCCGACCGGTTAACTGCTCTAGACGAGTATACTCGCATTTTTAACAAAAATAGGATCAGGTTGCTCTACCCGAGCAAACTCGCTCGAATGATATTTTGAGATATTACACAATGATAAAAACCATTAAAAAAAAAAAAAACGCAAAACATGATGGGTACTTTTCCGTTTCCTTTTCCATTAGATCGAATGGTTCACTCGCTCGCATGATATTTTGAGATATTACATGATAAAAAAAACACGCTGGACGTGCAAAATGATGGGTACTTTTCCGTTTCATAGAATGGATCACACTGCTCTTGACGAATATGTATGCAAGCGGTAAAATAATGCTTAATATAATGGGCAATTTTGAAACAGCAGTGCGCAATGAAAGGGTTCAAACAGTTTTCAGCCTTTTCCGTTTTTTTTTCTAGTCAAAACCTCTGCCGACTGGCCTTAAATTAATTCATTAATAATTTCAACAATAGTTTTAAACAGTTCAAACCAGTAGAAGAGAACCAAAATAAATAAATACATACACACGCACATCAGTGAATGTCATTTTAAAATTGTTAAGGTTAAATACCTTTATTTTCTCTTTTTGTAATGAATGAGAGTTCGGATTGTACCTTTAATTTGATGATGATTTTATATAAATATTCGTTAGAAGACTGATGCTTCTTTGACAAAACTGTAATGTCACACTTGTCATGTTTATAAAACTGATTTCAACTGCTAACTTAGATAAATCACAAATTAACTTAACAAAAATTATATATTATTTTGTAGGGTGGTAAAATGACGTTTGCAGATTTTTTGGAAGTAATGCATATACATTCCAGGGTGGAAAACCTTCCAAAGGAAGTTGTGGATGCATTTAAAGCCGCCGATCCTGAGGGTAAAGGGGTCATTCCAGCTAGGCAACTACGCCACTTGCTGCAAAATTGGGGAGAATGTTTATCTGGTAAAGAAGTAGACAGAATTTTTCGCGAAGCTAATGTGGATAATAACAGTAATGTTCGGTATGAGGATTTTGTTAAAATAGCATGTGCACCGGTGCCTGATTATTATTAGATCATTGATTCATTATTGTGTAATCTTATTGATAAACATATATATTATTTTAGAAGGCCATGAATTAAACGATTTAAAACTCACCTTGTTTTACTGGAACATTTAGCTGTTTTATTTGTACCTATTTAATTAATTATATATTTATTGTGGCATGCAAGCACCATTATTATGAATTGCACTATTTGTTGTAAATGTAAATTATGTAAAAATGATAATAAAACGTCGAAAACACATTGTACTTTGAGGTTTTTATTTTGCGCAGTCGTCGACTTCGATGACGTCTTGACGTCTAATCTCTGGTCTAAATCAAAGAGACAGATAGCATTTAGATAGAGGGGAAGCTTCCACAAGACCATAGTATTTTTCCGTGCAAGGTTTTCCAGCGCCAGCTGGTGAGTCGTGGGCAGCGCACATAGCGGGAAACTGAAACTCATGGTCCTAAATCCATTCACCCTGTGCGGGTCAGGCGCGTAAACACTGGAACACTACAGAACATAGTATAGTATACTTCAGACCTTATTTCGGGCCAGTACCGTGATACTATTTCTTAATATCATGCAAGATTTGCAGATAATAACTTACGATCCCCACCAAAAAATGTCATAGCCAATGAACAGCTTGTGTGAAATCACACCAGATGCAGGGCCTTATTCAAAATATTGTAACAATTCGTGTAATGTTAATTAAGCAAATAAATCGTAACTGGAACGGGCTCGCAATATACTATGATCTTGACTTCTCGCCTAAAAGCTGTATATTAGGCAGAGTGTATATTTAACACCCTGATATTAGGGAACCTCATTACCTTATACCATTACCATAATTATACTTATACTCTACAAATTTTGAATATCATAGGATTCATAGGCCAGTACAGACCAAGATTTGTAGGAGTCTACTAGAGTGAGATCCCAGAGCCGCCAGACCTACGTCATTTTAGCAAAGCTAATATTTTGACAACAAGTAGTGTAATATCTAGTTAAGAACGTATGCGTATTTGCTAGTTTGAAAGCGGGGCCCTTTTGCAGAAAACAGGTACAAAAGGTACATAAAAATTTTACTCAGTACGTTAAAATATGATAGCTGGATTATTTTACTAGTGACACGCTAGCTACATGGTGTAAGCAATTTTTTAAATCACAGCTTTTATCTTTCCATCTTACCTTATTATTTGTCGACGATCAGACCGCAAGGCCGTCATTTGTTCGAACGGGTTTTTTCGTTCAGTTTTCCCGTGTCAATAACCAAAATTGTGTAGTGCGCGTTCGCCAATGTTTTTAGTGTTGTGTTTATTTTTAATTTACTTTTAGGTCCATGTGGACAATAAAATATTTTAACCTAGTTTTTAGGTCCACCTGCGGTGGACAGGAGCTTCTAGCCCCCCACTCGAACTATCTCTAAGTTGAATCGGGCCCACCCCGCCAAAATAATTTATATTCGAAAGAGTTTGCAAAGATTGGGCAGTTTATTTGTTTAAATTATATTTCTATCTATTCTATAATAATAAAATTAGATTAAAATGCATTAAAAAGCAAAATCTATCCGTTATGCGTGTTCCAACTATAAAGTCTTTAGGTAAGTAGTCTCAGAAAGGTTGGCGGCCGAGTGCTTAAAGCGTCGTCTTCCAAGTCATGAGGTCGGCGGTTCGGCCCCTGCTCATTCCGTTTTTTTTTATTGCGAAAAAAATTTTAGTTGTTTTTTTTTAAGGTAATAATTGCTTATTGGTTTTTTTCAATTTTTGGTCTGTTTTAGACCATTAAATATTCTATTTATATTGTAGATGACGATATTACACCTTTACCGTTTTTTCTCCAACACGCTTCCCAGGTTTGTATAAGTACCTCAACTTAAAACTTTAATTCTTAAAATAGTTGACTCCTGACTTCCCCTCCACCGCTCATCAAATTTGAGATAAGGAAATTTTTTTTTCGGATTTCTCCCTCTCTGCTCTTCAATTTCGAGATCTGGGGAAAATATATTTTTTTTAACGAACCGCCACTAATACTAATTAATGTAATAATTACATTGTTCAACAACTACTCGTACTTCTCAGGTGACACTGGTGACAGTTTAATTAAATTAAATAAGTTCTTCTTAATAATTATAAATAAATAAAAATACTATTAACTCGAAGCGAGAACCTGAAAGATTTTCATATATTTTAAATAACCCTGTCAAAAAAATCTCATCAATCCGTATTGAAAATTATCAAAAATTAATAAGTATCTATGAGAACCTATATGGTCAATAAGTTTCTATAAGAGTTAGGTAAAGTTGCTGTTGAAATTGTTATCAGTTTATATCAGAATTGACCAGCAAAACGAGTCAAGCCATATCCATTTGTAAATCCAAACATTTACTTATACCACATCAATGGGAATTTATGAGCATAGTATCTAATGTAATTCGTGCGGTTTTCCATGATTAAAAGACAAGTGTTTCTTTAAGAAACGAGCTGCATTAGGTTAGAACAGTTTTGATTTGCAATTGAAGATTACAAATTACAATGTTTGAATAGGGATTTATGAGATCAGTTTCTATGAGTATTAATGGTTTTTTTTCAGTAATATATTAAATGTGTTTTCATTTGTTTGAATGGGTAAAAAGAAAGGTCAGTTTTCAACTGCAATTACAAATACAAGTTTAATCGCTTCGAATGGGGTTATATGCGATCAATTTCTAAAAGTATTTATGCTGTTTTCCGAATATAATTGTGATGAGGTTTAATCAGTAACAAATTGTTCACTATTTGTTATGATATGGTCGGAAATTCCAAGTACACATTTAGTATTCCTTCAAGAGGATTGATGAGAGCAGTTTCTACGAGTATCTATTTGTTGTTCCTATAATAAATTATATAAGTCTTTATCAGTACAGATTCGGATCTAATTTAAATATGAAAATTATATCAGAATAAAGCAACCAAATATTTTAAACAGTATCTATTTGTAAATCCAAACATTTACTTATACTATCTCAATGAGAATTTATGAGAACAGTATCTAATGTAAAACGTGCGGCTTTCCGTGGTTAAATGGCAAGAGTTTCTATAAGAAACGAGTTGCATTAGGTTAGAACAGTTTTGATTTGTAATTGAAGATTCAAAATTATAATGTTTGAATAGGGATTTATGAGATCAGTTTCTATGAGTATTAATGTGTTTTCTTCAGTAATATATTAAATGTGTTTTCATTTGTTTGAATGGGTAAAAAGAAAGGTCAGTTTTCAACTGCAACTACAAATACAAGTTTAATCACTTCGAATGGGGTTATATGCGGTCAATTTCTAAAAGTATTTATGCTGTTTTCCGGACATAATTGTGATGAGGTTTAATCAGTAACAAATTGTTCACTACATGTTATGATATGGTCGGAAATTCCAAGTACACATTTGGTATTCCTTCAAGAGAATTGATGAGAGCAGTTTCTACGAGTATCTATTTGTTGTTCCTCTAGTAAATTATATAAGTCTTTATCAGTAAAGATTCGGATCTAATTTAAATATGAAAATTATATCAGAATAAAGCAACCAAATATTTTAAACAGTATCTATTTGTAAATCCAGACATTTACTTATACTATCTCAATGAGAATTTATGAGAACAGTATCTAATGTAAAACGTGCGGCTTTTCGTGGTTAAATGGCAAGTGTTTCTATAAGAAACGAGCTGCATTAGGTTAGAACAGTTTTGATTTGCAATTGAAGATTACAAATTATAATGATTAAATAGGGATTTATGAGATCAGTTTCTATGAGTATTAATGTTTTTTTTTTCAGTAATATATTAAATGTGTTTTCATTTGTTTGAATGGGTAAAAAGGAAGGTCAGTTTTCAACTGCAATTACAAATACAAGTTTAATCACTTCGAATGGGGTTATATGCGATCAATTTCTAACAGTATTTATGCTGTTTTCCGAATATAATTGTGATGAGGTTTGATCCGTAACAAATTGTTCACTACATGTTACGATATGGTCGGAAATTCCAGGTACATATTTAGTATTCCTTCAAGAGGATTGATGAGAGCAGTTTCTACGAGTATTTATTTGTTGTTCCTGCAGTAAATTATATAAGTCTTTATCAGTATGCATTCGGATCTAATTTAAATGCAAAAATCATATCAGAATGAAACCTCAAATATTTTAAACAGTGTCCACCTGTAAATCCAAACATTTAAAGATAATATTATAATGAGAATCCATCAGAACAGTATCTACCCTACAAACACAAAAGGTTGGCCCTTTAGCGGACCATCAGTGTGCCAGAAATGAAACTTCTGGCCCAGTGATGGCCCACTGATGGGCCGATCTTCGGTGTTTGTTGGGTAATGTAACGTGTGCGGTTTTCCGTGGCTAAATTTTAAAATTATTTGCAATAAATAAGCTTTAAGGGATTCGAACAGTTTTCATTTGCATTTCCAGATAAATAGTTTTAATTGTTAGGGATCTATGAGGTCAGTGTAATGTTTTTTTTTTCAAAATAAAATGTGTTTTTATTAGAAAAAAACATTACACAAAGACACTGATCTCATAGATCCCCATTTAACAATTAAAACTATTCATCTGGAATTGCAAATTAAGACTGTTCAAATCCGTTAAAGCTATTTATTAAAAATACTTTTAAAATTTAGCCACGGAAATCCGCACGCGTTACATTAGATACTGTTCTGATTGGTTCTCATTAAAATATATCTTCAAATGCTTGGATTTACAAGTGGATACTGTTTAAAATATTTGGTTGTTTCATTCTGATATAATTTTTTTATTTAAAGTAGATCCGAATGCATACTGATAAAGACAAATTTTCTATTGGAACAACAAATACATACTCAGAGAAACTGCTATCATCAATCCTTTCGAAGGAATACTAAATATGTACCTGGAATTTCCGACCATATCGTAACATGTGGTAAACAATTTGTTACTGATCAAACCTCATCACAATTATATTCAAAATACTGATCGCATATAACCCCATTCGAAGTGATTAAACTTGTACCTATTTGTAATTGCAGTTGAAAACTGACCTTTCTTTTTACCCAAATGAAAACACATTTAATATACTTATTACTGAAAAAAATAACATTAATACTCATAGAAACTCATCAAATCCCTATTCAAACATCATAATTTGTAATCTTCAATTGTAAATCAAAACCCGGTCTTAGAAGCGTGTCGCCCGGGTTGGCTCCAGCGGGTTATATCGCCTGTAGTCCCCCCTCAAGAAACATGTAATTAGGTTTGTAACCTGTTTGTTTCTTCTTCTAAATAAATAAATAAATAAAAACTGTTCTAACCTAATACAGCTCGTTTCTTATAGAAACTCTTGCCATTTAACCACGGAAAGCCGCACGTTTTACATTAGATACTGTCCTCATAAATTCTCATTGAGATAGTATAAGTAAATGTCTGGATTTACAAATAGATACTGTTTAAAATATTTGGTTGCTTTATTCTTATATAATTTTCATATTTAAATTAGATCCGAATGGATACTGATAAAGAATTATATAATTTACTATTGGCACAACAAATACATACTCGTAGAAACTTCTATCATCAATCCTTTCGAAGTAATACGAGATATGTACATGGAATTTCCACACGTAACATGTAGTGAACAATTTGTTACTGATCAAACATCATCACAATTATATTCGGAAAACAGCATAAATACTGTTAGAAATTGATCGCATATAATCCCATTCGAAGTGGTTAAACTTGTATTTGTAATTGCAGTTGAAAACTGACCTTTCTTTTTACCCATTCAAACAAATGAAAACACATTTAATATACTACTGAAAAAAAACATTAATACTCGTAGAAACTGATCTCATAAATCCCTATTCAAACATTATAATTTGTAATCTTCAATTGCAAATCAAAACTGTTCTAACCTAATGCAGCTCGTTTCTTATAGAAACTCTTGCCATTTAACCACGCAAAGCCGCACGTTTTACATTAGATACTGTCCTCATAAATTCTCATTGAGATAGTATAAGTAAATGTCTGGATTTACAAATAGATACTGTTTAAAATATTTGGTTGCTTTATTCTGATATAATTTTCATATTTAAATTAGATCCGAATGCATACTGATAAAGACTTATATAATTTACTATTGGCACAACAAATATATACTCGTAGAAACTGCTATCATCAATCCTTTCGAAGTAATACTAAATATGTACCTGGAATTTCTGACCATATCGTAACATGTAGTGAACAATTTGTTACTGATCAAACCTCATCACAATTATATTCGGAAAACAGCATAAATACTGTTAGAAATTGATCGCGTATAACCCCATTCGAAGTGATTAAATTTGTATTTGTAATTTCAGTTGAAAACTGACCTTTCTTTTTACCCATTCAAACATATGAAAACACATTTAATATATTACTGAAAAAAAAACATTAATACTCATAGAAACTGATCTCATAAATCCCTATTCAAACATTATAATTTGTAATCTTCAATTGCAAATCAAAACTGTTCTAACCTAATGCAGCTCGTTTCTTATAGAAACACTTGCCATTTAACCACGGAAAGCCGTACGTTTTACATTAGATACTGTTCTCATAAATTCTCATTGAGATAGTATAAGTAAATGTAAAGACTTATATAATTTACTAGAGGAACAACAAATAGATACTCGTAGAAACTGCTCTCATCAATCCTTTTGAAGGAATACTAAATGTGTACTTGGAATTTCCGACCATATCATAACAAGTAGTGAACAATTTGTTACTGATTAAACCTCATCACAATTATATTCGGAAAAAAGCATAAATACTTTTAGAAATTAATCGCATATAACCCCATTCAAAGTGATTAAACTTGTATTTGTAATTGCAGTTGAAAACTGACCTTTCTTTTTACCCATTCAAACAAATGAAAACACATTTAATATATTACTGAAAAAAAAAACATTAATACTCATAGAAACTGATCTCATAAATCCCTATTCAAACATTATAATTAGTAATCTTCAATTGCAAGTCAAAACTGTCCTAACCTAATGCAGCTCGTTTCTTATAGAAACACTTGCCATTTAACCACGGAAAGCCGCACGTTTTACCTTAGATACTGTTCTCATAAATTCTCATTGATGTGGTATAAGTAAATGTTTGCTGCTCCATTCTGGTAGAAACTGATAGAAATTTCAGCAGCAGCTTTACTCCAGGCTCCAGTAGAGGGAGCTGTATACGTGTCGCTAATTCATATCTACTCTAATGTGACCTAAGGAACTGACGTGTGTTTGTTAAATTAAAAGTAAAGCAGTCTCTTTCACTGCCAACTCATTCATTGCTTCTAGGCTAGAACAAGAACACCCGAGGAAATAAGGACTTTGCAGTATTTTGTGTTTACCACAATATTAGTATTTCTATTTGAAATACGCAATTTAAACTGTACATTTGTCGGCATGCATATCCAAATTAATACTAATAAAAAAGCAAAATGGGAGTTTACAATAAAAATACATCTGTAAAATATACAATTGAAACTGTACATTTGTTGATATGTATATCCACATTAATACTAATAAAAAGACAATGTTGAAATTTACAATAAAAACATGTTGATAAATGGTGTGTTATATACGATAGATACTGGAGAAAGGACGGACTGGACTCTTATGATATTACTTATAGAAAAATTTAGAATCTCTTTAAAGTTGTATCTGTAATTCCATATGTTTACAGATATAAGGGCAAGGGTGCATTTGCAGACACTAAACTGTAGATTTGTTGTATATTTCATATAAGTACTCATGAAAGGGCAACATGATAATTCCAAATAGCTCATTCGGAATTACTGTTTCATAACCGATTTAAAACTTAATAAAACAGATAAAATCCTGTCTGTATAATAATAATATAACTTATAGGAACGATAAAACCGCATCACTTTTTTTTTATAAGTTTCTATGTGGAATTTTTGGCAGGGAAGGCAAGAAATTCAATTTCACATAATAAAGACTTCATTCACCACCATAAATACTGCTTTTAGCATCCGAAATAAAGTCGCCAAGCTAGCTCAGTTGGTTGAAGCGTCAGTACTGTAATACGGACAACAGGAGACCATGTAGGTTCGAACCCTACGGACCGCAATTGGTAAAGGTAAGTAAAAATGAATTTAATAACTTAATAAACATTATAATTTGCAGGCAACCCTTGTGAGAAAAAGTTGGAGTGATGATAAACAATATTAGATATGTTAATGTAAATAAAATTACGGATGGCTAACAAACAAATTCATTAGGACCAGAGCCGTTCCTAAGCACTGTGCTTAGTGCTTGTCTAAGCACTCTAAGCACTTTTGTGCTCGAGAGCACTGTGCTTAAGAGCACTTCTTAAAATCGGTGCTTAGTGCTTAGGGCTTCGAGCACTTTTCGAAAGGGCTTAGTAATCCCGCAAAGTGCTCGCGAGCACTCAAAAAAGGCTCGCAAGCACTTTAGTGCTTGGGAGCATTCGAAAGTGCTCGCAAGCACTCTAAAAGGCTCGCAAGCACTTTTTTAGCGCTCGCGAGCACTAAAATGCTTGCGAGCACTCCAAAAAGCTCCCAAGCTCTTTATGACTCGTGAGCACTTTAAAATTTTCGCAAGCAAAGAATCATTTCTGCATTAAATTTGTGAATTCACACCCAATTTAGAAAAAAAAAATTAGACTAAAGAGAATTTATTTTATGACAGATTTCGTGCAATAATAATAATTCTTAAGAAAATCCTTTATAATAAACTGTTTTCATTCATTACTTTTTTCAAAATATTTTTCTGAATTGGGTGTGTGCCAAGTTAATGATGGTTTCCTGTTTCATTTTTGCTGGAAAATGGCTGGGATTATCAAATTCATCTATACATCATCATCAGTCATCATCTCCGATTAAAGAACTTATATCTAGATACATAACAGGCTATCTTTTCACTATATACCTTGTTTGCTCCTAACATAGTCACATTATATGTCCATTAAAATGGATAGATGAACATCACATCCCATAGGCAACAGTGGCGTTGTGTGTGTAGAAAATGTGTAGAATGGTAAATATTTTCATTAAAATGAATTATTGCAATTCCTGCATTACCGGCACTTTATATAACGTGATGTAGGCATACGATATTACAGTAAGATAAAACAGTAAGATAAATATGTATTGAAAGGATATTAAAATTTAATTGCTATTTACTTTATAACTGTAAACTGAACTTCATCATGTTACGACTATGGAACGATCGATTTTCTTCTTTTCTAAACTGCTTTCTGCAAACGGCACAGCACTTCACTATTTATTTGCACAAAATATATTGTCACTAAACTGTGTAAATATGAATAGAGAATATTATTTAGGTATTAAGCAAATCACAACTTAAAATAAAATTACTTTTTCACCAGTTTTTGGTCGGAGAACACGAAAAACATTTATTGACATTAATGGCCGAACTGTCAACTGAGATTATGATAATCGAACTGAAGCCGATCGTGTACGAGCGGCCGCGAATACGCCGATGGGCCAATCAGCAACTTATGGGAAGAAGTGCCTTAGAATGGGAGTCTTTCGGGATCATAAAATTCATGCCATTATGTATCTAGATATAAGTTCTTTAATCGGAGGTCATCATATTATGTTACATTTTACATTACAAGCATAATAAGCATACTTAGCAAATTCACGTAAAGATGACATTTACCATATTATTAACTGTATTCTGTTCTAGTTCTAGTCAGAAGTACAAATGGTGTACCCTCCTACCCTCTACCTAAAAGCATGATGTGAGATGTGATAGTGATAAATTGTCTCTTTCATTAAAAAATAATTCTCCACCAAGGTGAATATCAGAATAGTATACAGTATTACAGTGTGTGTCCCCGGACGGATCTAACACCTAACTACACTTGCAATCTTTCTTATTTTGCATTCTTATTTTGAATTTTTGGAGAAAAAGTTACTCTTCATAAAATGTTCTTACTCTGAAAAGTCCTTGGCTATAGTCAGAATTTCGAAATAACGTACAGGATAGTTAACAAATACAGAAACGTGAATTTGTGCCAGAAGTATGAGTATTTTGAGAGGAGATTGTTACAGGAGAAAGTTGTTTCTAATGTCAACAAAAGGTCAGATAAGAAATTTGAACGTCATATCTCAAAGATATTTCTGATAATATGATAAAAATAATTAAAAAAAGAACGCTGCCTAAGAAACCACTACTTCCACAACCAGACTTCCTATACAAGCCTTACAACGAAACTACTGCACTCCGCTATGTGGAAATAATTGTTTATGGAACTTTAATAATATGATATTTGAATGCGTGTACCCCAAAAACCCATAAAATGATATGCCACATCTGTAGTGGTGGTGGGGGTAAATGGAGTGAAAAAAATTCTGGATGACTTTGATTCTTGTACATACACGAGGGGTCAACCGCGAAGGAAATCTGGTGTACACCTAGAAGGAAGTCCCAAGGAAGTCCGGGGAAGTCCGAGGAAGTCCCAAGGAAGTTCGGGGAAGTCCGAGGAAGTCCTAGGAAGTCCGAGGAAGTCCGAGGAAGTCCGAGGAAGTTTGAGGAAGTCCGAGGAAGTCCGGGGAAGTCCGAGGAAATCCCAAGAAATCTTAGGAAATCTGAAGGAAATCCGAGGAAGTCCGAGGAAATCTCAGGAAATCTTGCTTTCAGTGATTTTTTGTTCTCTCCAAAACTATGGGCTTTAGACATGTTATATAAGGTTTCTTTGTTTGTCTAGTTGTTCCCCAGTTGCTTTTAGTATTTATGTTAAGTTTCTTTAAATTTTTAATATTTATTTACAGTGTGCCCCATTTCAAGTGGAAACACCTTCGTAACTCAGTTATTGGCCAATTTCAACCAAATTTGGATCGGTATTAAAGATTTTTAATATTTCTTTTTCAGTAAAACAAAACTTATTTCAGTCAGTGGCGTGTATTTTTATTAAGAAAAAAAGGGTCGATTTTTCGAGAAATCATATTAGGCATTTTTTCTTTGTTGAAAAACTAATGCAATATTATTGATCAGCATAATTATTATGATAATAATTATTATTATAGATGCGTAATTAAATTTTGGCAAAAAAGTACATTCTATTCCTGTATAGAATAATAATAATATAATAATTTTTTTTATGTAATTTTTCATAAAAATGCATAATTTTGGCTCATAAAAGTAGAGGCAAAATTTACAGAAAATTTCATGCTCTACAACTTTACTCTCTTGATATTTTTCACCAAAATCTCTCTCAAAATAGATAAAAAGGCGAAAAAACGCTAAAATTCATATATATGTATATACTTCTTTTTTAGAAGTGCGGGGGGGTGAAAATCATGTTCAGACAACCCAAATACTTCACTGTTTACAAGTCTCATAACTGTGGAAATATTTTCCATAAAACAGCGATTTTTTGACTAATTTGAAGGGATTAAATAAGTGGTAGGTAAAGTGGAGCAAGTGCACACCGGTTTTTGGACAGTTGACATTATTTGTTGACAATTGTGGGATTTATGTTTTATCATATAGTTTTCAAATTTTGAGTATTTCTTTGTTGGTACATTGGGCGAACAAATCTATAAATAAATAAACCCTAATCAACGGCCAACGCACTACAACCACACTTGATAAATGATAGGAGGGCGCACTTACCCCGAATTTAGGGGCAAGTGCGTATTTGACTGTTAAAGAATCATGAAATCTACTGAAATTGATAGGAGGCAAGATCGCTTTAATTACAATTTTTACTATTTTTAGCACTTTGCAGATTTGAAATTAATTGATTTGTTCAAAAGTTACAAACTATATTGTACGAGGAATCGAGAGAAAAGTTCAAAACATTAAAAAAATATTTCATTAAACATTCTCAATAAACTGAAAATATTATATTTATATTTCAAATAACAGAAACATAAAGTCCATAATATATTCTCATGTGATTAAGTAAAGTTAATGTTAAATTTATGGAAGTCAAAGTCGAAAGTCCAAGCATCTCCAGGAAGATCTAATTTTGGATCAGGCAAAACCTTAATAATATCTATGTTAGTTATATTATCTACATCTTCCAATTCTGGCCAAAAAAGTTTACCGTGATTAAGTTTTGTGAATTTTACGGTCCATTCATCGTTATTAATTTTGTTGGTAACCTGAAAATGATAAAAGTCAGTAAGATATTGATACTTAAATAGTTAAATGAAGCAATACTTGTCCTACATAATGTCGTGTTGTTTTCTTGGTGCTATATTTGACAATTATCCATTTGTCTATGTATGTTCCTGGGCTTGATTGTTCTTGATTTTCATCTTCAACTTCATTAAGATCGCTTTCAGCGTCCATGTCATCGTCAGTGTCAACGTAAGAAAGTTCTTCTTCATTATTTGATGAACTAGCCGGTGGCGTCATGGGTTTCTTAGTCTGTCTTGGTTTTTTGAAGTTCTCTTCTTCTTTGAATCTCTCTTCATCTTATTCAAAGCTTTTTCCTTCTTCTTTGAAGCTTTCTCTTTCTCTATTGCTTACATTCTGGCCACAGCTTCCGGTGACGTAATGACTTCAGAAGGTTCGAATTTATCTTCTGGAATTACTTCATCATTGAAAGGTACCATACCTGCTTTCTTAAAGCCACTAATAATTGCATCAATCTTCAAATCTCTGCAAGTTTCTGCCACCATAGTAGAAAACTGCACCTTTGGAACTTTATACCTCGCATTCTTACGTTGTCAGGATACCAATTTAGCATCCTACATATCCTTTAGAGGCTTAAATACTGCCAAGTCAAGTGGCTGTAACAAATGGCTTGTATGCGGGGGCGGTTTTAAGATGGTAATTTGTTCCCTGATTGCAAGTTCTATGATATTGGTAGTCACATGAGTGCTATGGCCATCATAGATTATTAGAACTGGACGACTGTCACCAAGAGAAGAAATCAAACTTTTTTCAAAGTAGTTACGGAATATGTCTGACTCCATCCAGCCATTGGAGCATAGACTTTCTTGGAAATATTTCTGTTTTAGGGAGCCATTCATTTCAGATATTTTTGGCTTTAAATATTATCAGTGGTGGACAGTGGCGGCTGGTAAAATTTTAATAATTTTTTTCTCGTCTGTGGCGCATGGGACCCATATGAAATATGTGAACTAACATCTAGAGAAGCGCTCCTCTAACGACCCCTAAAAAACTTTGAAAAAGTATTTGCGAAAATTTATTTTTTTTTGCCATATACATTTTACTTTTCATAAAAATACAACAATAGGTTTTGGAGTTTATGAAAATATTTTCATTATTAACTGAAATACAATGAACTGAAATTTTGTAATTTACAATTTATCAAATTATAAAATTTCAATTCGTTGTATCTACTATATATCAATAAAAAATATTTTGAAAGTGATTTTTTATTTTTAAATAAATTTAATATAATAGGAAAACAAATAGCACAGATTTGAAATGGATATCGATGAAAAACCTCTATACTTTATTGAACACTATGAGCCACATCTTCCCAGTTGAAAAAAAAAGTTTTCGATAACAAAGTGATTTGTTCAATTTTGGAGGCTTCGTAAATAGTTATTAATGAAATTAAAGGAAATATTATATTTTTCCCTTGGATTTTACCTGCCGTAGAACAACATTTGGTATTCCAAAGCACTCTAGAAGAATGTCTTAACACGCTTAAAAAACTGAACATCGACTTAAAAATTCGCGAAAATCTCGTGGTATACTCAGAATGTTGTCTTGAATACAAATATGTAAATATTAGTGATGCAACGATTACGATTGAGATTAACCGTAATCGCCGATTATTAGCATTTTACGATTAATCGTAATCGCCGATTATTGCAAACGATTATTTACGATTTGTGGTTTTTAATTTCTACGCTGCGACACTGGAAAGAAAAATATAACCTTTCTTTGCTTAAAATCCATCGCACATAAATATTTTGCACTGAAGGCTTCCAGTGTTCCATCAGAGAAGTTGTTTTCCACTGCTTGTTGTCATACAAACAACTAGGAGACAGTGGCGGTCTGGGTGTCTAGGGATTAGTCGGCATTTTACAATAAACATTCAAACTCAGTTCGTCAGCGATCATTCAAACTCAGTTCGTCAGCGATTTGAATATTTTTGCTTCGCATGTATCTAAACGTCGTCCCAAATTTTTTTTGATGAGCGGGGGGAAGAAATCTGAAGAAAATTTTTTTCGTCCCAAAATTTTTCTATTGAGCAGGGGGGGGGGGGGGAGAAATCCGAAAAAAATTTTTTAACGTGCAGAGAAGGAGAAATCTAAAAAAAAATTTTCCCGTACCAAATTTTTTTTGATAAGCATGGCCCCTCATTAGACGCGACTGGCCGACCTGACCAGACCGCCACTGCTAGGAGAAATAGGTTGGGTCGAACAATCCTACAATTAATTATTGATTTTTGTTTTATATGGTTACATGCTTGCCCAGGGTTGGCACAAAAATGGGTGGTTTTGTGGGTTTTTGATTTTAGAAAAACCAATCTGGGTTTTGGTTTGATTTTCGTTTTTTTTGCAGGAAAAAAAAAGCAATTATATAAGAAATTATATTTTTGCCTCACAAATACTTGAACAAAACAATAATAAAAATGTAACGTGTCAGTATATTAGTAAACAATAAAACAAGTAAATAATAAACTTGAGACAAATAAAAACATAAAACAAATAACAAAAACTTTAAAAAAATTCCTCAAACTGGAATGTGAAAGGCAAAAGATAAATATCTTTTGAAAAGATATTTATGTTTTATTTAAATGTCTGAATCTTAACTAGTTTTGACGCCTTTTCATTCCAATCTTATTCCTTAGTTTGTTCCAAATATGGCCGAATGTAGGAAAAATTATTTCTACTGCGGCACTGGAAGTGGGACAACTATGCAACTATGCAATTAAAAAAAAACGCACATATTTACTAGGTTTTCATAACTGAGAATGTGAGAATATATCCAACACAGTCCAGATGTTGTCACACGCTATATTGTCAAAGCAACGCCGAATGAAAGGTGGGAAATTAGACGGGAAATTTGTTTTTATAAAAACCCAGTATAAACCACAATTACCCAGAAAAACCCACCAAAAACCCACCTAAGTACCCAGTGGGTCGTCTTTTTCTAAAGAAGGTGGGTTTTTGCACAATCTTGGCTTGAGTGGTAATATTTTCCAATTCAGTTTTATTTTATCTACCAAGATTTTTAAGTGGGGCATCTTAATTTACATTATTTAACTTAATCCCTTAATTTGAGAACATCAATAGTAAACTGACTTTATATAACAAGTGGTTGCTTTTAGTAATTAATAATAAAATAGTTTTAATAAAAACAATTGCTTTTTATTGTTATACTATAAAATTTAACAAAGTTTTCTAGATAATCGTAATCGTATTCGTAATCGGCGATTATCACTAACGATAATCGTAATCGAAATCGTAATCGTAAAAGTAAGAATCGTTGCATCACTAGTAAATATATACAGGTCGTTCCATTTAAAAATCGAAAGTTACGGTAATTTCCGGGTAAACCGGAAATGGTCTCATACCGTTTTTTGTGTCCAAAAATCCATTTTTACAGGTAGTTAAAAAATAAAGGAAATATAGAGGGGGGGGGGGGGAGCCACTCGCCTGTGGCACCCGGTATAATGCGTTGAAATATGATTCTCGAAAGGTACATATTACAGACATTCCATTTTTGAAGTAATGTGTGATGATACATTGTCTGAAGTTTTGCCTTACAATAAAGATCGTGTGTTCGAATCCCAGACAGGTTGGATGTTTTTTCTTCAGTTTTTTTTTTATATATATATTTTCTTTCACAACCGAGTTCACAACAAAGTTTAGGAAAAACTGACATTATTTACCTACAAGAAAACTGCGGAGAGTATCCTATAAAATGTGTAACAATGATATAAAAAGCTCAATATATCGGCGAAGAGTATAATGCTTCCACTAGTTTACATTTGAGGTGTCTATTAGTTTTTTTAGTTGCATTAAAACACTCAACCAAAACACACCTAAAATATTAATAATGGAAAAAAAATTAATAATATTAATTAATTTCTCTGACAACGGTGAATAAACCAAAACATTGGGACACAGTAATTTTGTAATTTGCATTTAAAAAGTTTGAAAATCTCAGGATCGTATAAAGTTAATTTGATATCAACGGCCAAGAACATAAAAATATCTATATTTAGTCGAGAATCTAAAGGTCCGAATTCGATCATGGGGTATGAACTCGCAGGTATAAAATTAAAACAATATAGATATTATCCAGAATTTTATGCCGAATTCGATTCCAGAGGGCGCGATGTCGGCCAAGATTGCGAAATTGCAAAAAAAGTAATAATTTCGAAAAAAAATTGGAACTTAGATTTTTTAATAATTCTTATATCAATCGAAAGCTTAATGTCTGTAGTTTCATACAAGTGTAATAGAGACACATTATTTTCATTATAAATAACACTATAAATTGTTTAAACAATATGTGCTCGGAAAGTGTAGTGTAATTTTCGGCATCGAGGTACTTTTGTTATTATTGCAGATAGATGTGTAGTTATTTAAGACGAAATACGTAGAATAGACCAATGAACATTTTTTATTAAAACAATTTTTTAATTCGCTGAATAATTTAGGAGATATGATTTTTTAAATGTAGGGCGCGCGGCCGTAGTCATAACATAATAATAAATATAAGATGGTCTAGGGTACGCGATTTGCCAGTGTGCATTTGCCGTTCACATTGTTTATTAGTTCTAGTCTGACAGGCGAAGAACATGCATGATATCGTTTTGTTTTTAAATAGTAACGATAAATATAAAAGGTAATAATACAAGCTACTGATACAGACATTTTTGTGATGGCACTATACTATGCTGCTGGAATAAACATAAATGAGATGTGGATACATAGATTCGATGTGTATATACCTATTCACTGCATAATACAAAAACTGTCGACTACGCAGAATATATCAGAAATTTATATGGGCAATTTTTTTCTATGTACTTACGTCTTAAGTGGTTGCGATACGGTCAGTTTTCCTTTCAGAAAAGGAAAAACTTACGTATTCAAAACATGCCTCAAATATGCCAATGATCCTAAGTTACAGTCAATATTGAATTTCCCACTCGACAATCCATTTGATACTGCTGAATTTGAAAACTCTGCATGATATTTCATTAAAGTCTTATATGGTAGACCGCTTTTCATTGGTAATTTGGACAATTAGCGAGCCCATTTATTTCACACTTGTAAATCGGATATTCGAAATTTGCCACCAACTGAAGACTCATTTCACCAGCACATTCTTAGAGTTGCCTACCAAATAATTATTTGGAAGATAGTAAGTTGCGTCAATCTAGTGCTTCCCCACCCTAAAGATTTTGGTTGGGTTTCGAAGGACAATACCAAGACTTATGACAAAAAGTGTCCGTCCAAATGTAACGCCTGGAAACATATTTCGTAAACAATTCCAAAATTGCATTGGAAACTGCAGTTGTGCTAAGGCCGGTTTGGCGTGCATAAATAGGTTGTTTTTGTGAAGGCCGATGTCAAAGGTGTTAGTTTAACATTAAATTATACTATTAGTCCACTCATATTGGGAAAAAAGCGGAAAAAATTCTGAGCAGCAGTTTCTCTGCATAGGAAGTAAGTATTCAACTTCTAGAAAAAGGTTTTGCTTATGCGCAAAAAAAAAGAAATGATTTTTGAGATATATACATATATATACGTTTTTTCGTGGTTTTTTTTCATTTAGACGTGTATATCTCGAAAAGTACGCGTTTTTAAGGCTAAACGAAAATAAGTAAACGTGTTCAGAATACGACTTCCTTCAAAAAAGGTTCTATACATTTTTCCGATTATCACATTGGCTTTTCCGGAAAAGCGATTTGAAAAATATATATATGTTTTTTTTGCGTATTTTTTATTTTGAATACAAATATCTCGAAAAGTGATCGATTTTTGGGCCAAATGAACATAAGTAAACTTGTTCAGAATAAGATTTCCTGCAAAAAGGCTCCTATACATTTTTCCGATTATCCCATTGATTTTTCCGGAAAAGCTTCTTGAAATATATATATATTTGCTTTTTCGTGTTTTTTTTTTCATTTTGATGTATATGTCTCTCAAATATATAGAACCTTTTTTTATAGAAAATCATATTCTGAACAAGTTTAGTAATGTTCATTTAGCCTTAAAAATGCGTACTATTCTGAGAGATATATGTCCAAATGAAAAAAAAAAAATTACGAAAAAGCAAGTATATATATTCTTCAAGAAGCTTTTCCGGAAAAACCAATGGGATAATCGAAAAATATATAGAAGGTTTTTTGTAGAAAATTTCATTCTGAACAAGTTTATTTATGTTCATTTAGCCCTAAAATCGCGTGCTTTTCGAGATATTTGCATTCAAAATAAAAAAACACGAAAAAACACATATATATTTTTTAAGTTGCTTTTTCGGAAAACCAATGGGATAATCGAGAAAATGTATAGAACCCTTTTTCTAAGAAATCGTATTCTGAACACGTTTACCTATGCTCATTTAGTCTTAAAAATGCGTACTTTTCGAGATATGAAATTCTAAATGAAAAAACACGAAAAAACGTATATATATGTATATATCTCAAAAATCATGTCTTTTTTTTCTGCGCATAAGCAAAAAATTGTTCTAAAAGTGAGTACTTACTATCTATGTAAAGAAACTGCTGTTCAAAATCTTTCTTTAAAACGGCGTTTTATTTTCCTAATTTGAGTGGAGTATATAGTATTATTACATCAGTACACTTAATTATAGCATTATAACATCAATCATATGAATAACCACTTACCTATAATACTCCAATTTTAGTTATATCATATGTATTATGTGCACAGAATTTACAATACATACAACCATTATTTTGTCAAGACAAAAAATATTTTAATTTCATTGTAGTTGTTCTTAAATTAAATACAGATAATTTGTTCTGTTTGTACGCATTATTTATGATCTGTACGAACTTTCATATGAAAGACGTTACAAAAATGCTGCTTATACCTCACAGAAAAATTAATAAAATAATGTACAGTGCCCGTCACAATAATCCTTGCCAACCTACATTTTTCAAAATTCTCTACATTTCCTCCTGGTGTATATTATTAGATTTTTTTTGTTTATTTTGTTAATTGTCCTCTGCTGTATAAGAATAAAATGTCAATTGTGTTGTGGTAAAGGATGGCGGATTTATATAACTGATAAATCAAATAAAACTTGGCATAGGTGGCAAAATTGAGACAAGACGCGGTAGACCAAAAAAATGCGCTTCATTTAAAAAAAATCGTATCTCCTAAATTATTCAGCGAATTAAAAAATTGTTTTAATAAAAAATGTTCGTTGGTCTATTCTACGTATTTCGTCTCAAATAACCACACATCTGTCTGCAATAATAACAAAATTACCTCGATGCCGAAAATTACACTACACTTTCCGAGCACATATTGTTTAAACAATTTATAGTGTTGTTTATAATGAAAATAATGTCTCTCTATTACACTTGTATGAAACTACAAACATTAAGCTTTCGATTGATATAAGAATTATTAAAAAATCTTTATAAATAAGTTCGTAAATGCAATGTAAATGAAAGATAATGCAATATTTAAGTTCCAATTTTTTTTCGAAATTATTACTTTTTTTGCAATTTCGCAATCTTGGCCGACATCGCGCCCTCTGGAATCGAATTCGACATAAAATTCTGGATAATATCCACATTTTTTAAATTTTATACCCGCGAGTTCAGGGTTCGGCATTTTAGACGCGTCTTTTTGGATGCTAGATTCCTTACTAATTGGCTTATAACGACCTATTCTGTCTTACACGTTCCATATTCACTATAACAACGTTTCGAGCAACATTTCCTGACAAACCGACTCGATAGTAATAATAAACCAGAGAAAATCGGTTCTGAGATCGGTTCGATTAGTGGTAATAATAATAATCGAGATAACAATCAAATTTATTGAATTGATAATCATTAAGTTAAAAATGAGGTTAAAAATATAATTATGTTAATAATATATTTTTTTATATTTTATAAATTAGTTTTAATTAATTTAAAGGTAAATTTTATAAATATTCAATTATAATATATATTTATGAAATTTGTAAACCTAATAAAATTAATTATGTCATTAAGAAAATTGATTATAAAAAACCGCTGACCAAGGAATCACTAATTCCACATCCAGATTTTCTATCCAAGTCTCTCACAATGAAAAAATTTTGTATATGGAAATATTTGTTTATGGAACTTTAATAATATAATATTTTAAATCCTCCACCCGAAAAACCCATAAAACGATACCCCACATCGGTAGTGGGGTGGGGGTGGTGATAGGGGGTAGTGGGGGTGGATGACGTAAAAAAATATTTTGAGGTTTTAGGTTCTTGTACACAGTACACACACTAAATCACAATATTTCCTCATCCCCTTTAATAATGTGGTGGGGGTGGTAATGGGGGTGGCTAATGCCAAAAATTTTTTGAGACCTTAGCTTCTCTTGTATATACTAAATACCAATTTTATGGACTCTTACCTGCTTCATTTACCTATTTATCCCCATTTACCCCAATTTACCCCCCAACCCTTCGACGGAACAAGATGAAAATATAATCTAGTTTCAGATCTCGTTAAAATACATATGTGTAGTAAATTTCAAGTCAATATCTTAAACGGTTCCAGAGTAAACGTGCGCACAAAAAATGTTACAGAAGACCGACAGACAGACAGACCGACAGATTTTTTTTCACTCAAACTTAAAATCTCGACGTTTCATGAGATTCTAAGCCTATTTGAACAATAAAAATTTTTAAATTTTTTTTTGTCGTTACTACCTATACTTCCACTGGACGTGGAAGTAAATCGAAAAATGGAACTTCGGAAGAAATCTGAGAATATCAAGGAAATCTAAGGAAATTCCAGGAAATCCGAGGAAATCTGGAGGAAATCCGAGGAAGTCCCAGGAAGTCCGAGGAAGTCCGAGGAAGTCCCAGGAAGTCCGAGGAAGTCCGGGGAAGTCCGGGGAAGTCCCAGGAAGTCCCAGGAAATCTTAGGAAATCTGAAGGAAGTCTGAGGAAGTCCCAGGAAATCCGAGGAAATCCCAGGAAGTCTCGAGGAAGTCCGAGGAAATCTGTGTAATCTTCGTCAAAGAGGAAATCTGGTGTACAAAATTTTGGGCGTGGTTGGCCCCTCGTACATACACTAAATCAGAATATTTTTCCACTCCCTTTAATAATAGGGTGGGGGTGGCTAATGCCAAAAATTTTTTTGAGACTATGGCTCCTATTATATTTACTAAATACCAATTTCATGGACTCTTATTTTCTTGATTTATCTATTTATCCCAATTTACCCCTCAACTCTTCAACAGAATAAAATTAAAACATAATCTAGTTCCAGATCCTTAAAATACATACGCGTGCCAAATTTTAAGTCAATATTTTAAACGGTTCCAGAGTAATTGTGAGCACCAAAAAGTTACAGGACCAACATACCGACCGACACGACAGGCAGACATTTTTTTGTTCAAACTTAAAATATTGACGTTTCATGACATTCTAAGCCCATTTGAACAATAAAAATTTTTCGCATCAGTATTCTTCCACTGGACGTGGAATTAATACGCAGACAATGGCATGATAAAGGTATAACAAATCATTGTGTGCCGTGGAGTAAGGCTTCTACTTCATGCAGTTTCTTCAAGGAAACCTACTACGCATCCATACTACTCGAGAAAACCCACTGCGCATTCATACTACTTGAAGTAATCCATTGCGCATCCATTTTATCGGAGAAAATCCACTGCGCATCCATACTACTTGAGGTAACCTACTGCGCACCCATACTACTTCAGATAAGCCACTGCGCATCCATTTGACTCGAGGAAACCGAAGAAAATAAACACCGTACAGGCTGCATGGTATTCTAATTTGATATCGTAGAAGCTAGACACTGACGCGATGACGCGTCTCTGACGCATCTCCTCATTTATTCTTGAAACATTGATGTCAATTTAGCAACCTACTAAAATAATCTTGAAAGGCAGGTACGCTGATGTTCGTGTGTTCATAGGACTCGAATTATAAGACAACCTGTAGTGTTTATAAATCTTAAAATTCCACACCTAGATTTTCTATCCAAGGGTCTCAACGAAAAACATTTTGATACTATATTTGCACTTCACTATGTGGAAATTATTGTTTATGGAACTTTAATAACAAAATATTTGAAATCATCTACCCCAAAAACCTAGAAAACAATGCCGCATCGGTAGTGGGGATAAGGGTGGTGGTAGAGGTAGTAGTGGGGGTGGATGAAGTGAAAAAAATTTTTGAGGCCTTAGGATCTTGTATACACGCTAAATTACAATGTTATTTTTTTCACCTCTTTAATAATGGATAGGGGGTAGTAATGGGGGTGGCTAATTGAGAAAAATATTTTGAGACCTTAACTTCTTTTATATATACTAAATACCAATTTTACGGACTCTTATTGCTTGATTTACATATTCACCCTTATTTACCCCAATTTATCCCCCAACCATTCAACGAAATAAGATCAAAATATAATCCAGTATCAGGTCTCGTTAAAATACATACGTGTACCTACCAAATTTCAAGTCAACATCTTAAATGGTTCCAGAGTAAATGTGCGCACAAAAGAAGTTAGACAGACTGACCGACAGACAGAATTTTTTTTATCAAACTTAAAATCTCGACGTTTCATGACATTCTAAGCCTATTTGAATAATAAACATTATTCTTTTTTGCGTTACTATACTTCCACTGGATGTGGAAGTAAAAATGACTTAAAGAAGTATGAAAAATAAAAAATATATATAATATTTCTATTCTATTGATGTTTTGTTATCATGTTATTATGCACTTTGGTTCAATTTAATTATTTTAATCATAATTTTAGCAAAAATATCAACTTTGGGATACGACGCCGACGTTTAAATTTCACCAATGAACTTTCATTGGAACTAGAAACAACTTTTTCCTGTAACATATTTCCTCTCAAAAATCTCTCAGTTTCTTTCTAGGTTGTTTTTGTTGACCCTTTTTTTATAAATGAAATTCTAGCCTCAATCAATAGATACTCCATTATTTAAATTTTTAAAAAGTGCTTAGTGCTTAGTGCTCCTGAATTTAAAGCACTTTTTCAGAGTGCTTAGTAATCGCGAGCACTCTACTATTAACAGTGCTTAGTGTTCGAAAAAATAAAGCACTTTTTTTGAGTGCTTAGTGCTCGCGAGCACTTTTTAGCAGTGCTCGCCCAGCTCTGATTAGGACAAAACTTATTTATGCGTTAATTATTTTATTTTTATCAAGTAGATTACTAACTAGTATGTAGTTTTATATGTTCCTATTACTAAAAACCTGTGGGGGGAATACCAAATATAACCTGAAAAAGACGTCATTCGTCTGAGACATTAGGAAGTCATTTTCACGTTTCATTTACGTCATCTAACTCGTCATTTCTCGTCACTCCTGACCATTTTTTCACGTCATTTTCACGTGCCTTTGCTACCTGGGACGTCGTTAGTGTGTCACATGGAAAATAAACCAGCTATCAAACTTTAACGTACTGAGTAAAATTTTTATGTACCTTTTGTACCTGTTTTCTGCAAAAGGGCCCCGCTTTCAAACTAGCAAATACGCATACGTTCTTAACTAGACTACACCACGGCCGACTCCAAGGTTTGTAGAGGACAAGTTGCCTGGTAACTAGGGAGCGCCATATTGCGCGTCATCCAGGGCCTCTATTCTTGACCGTGATAGAATAGAACGTTCCCCGGGGAGCGTTCCCCGGATTTGTTCTACTGCCGTTCTACTGCAGGCATTAAACTGTATTCTTGAACAGAAAGGAGGGAACAAAATATTAGGGAATGAACCGCAGCGTTGCCAAACTTATTCACCAATCATAGACGAGCAATTTCTGTCAATCGGCATAACCAAAGTTCATAACAATAACAATACGAATATTAACAAACGTATTGAAAGACACACAGAGCTGCTAGAACCTGAAAATGAAGCAGTGTTTTGAAAGATTCGGTGTAATAAAAGATAAGCGGCAATATAATTATTATATTTTTGAAAAGAGATGTGAATGTTTTCATATGTGCCGGGGTACCAATATGTATTCTTAAGAACAGAGTTGAGCCCAAAGTAGGTATTATTATTTGAAAAATAATGCTTTCCACAAGAAGACCACAAAACCCCAGTATAATATTATCATCAACGACGAGGAAATAATATGGAATCCTGCAGACATAGTGCAATTAAATATCTAGGAGTATAGTTAGATAAACGACTAATATGGAATCCTGCAGACATAGTGCAATTAAATATCTAGGAGTATAGTTAGATAAACGACTAACATGGAGTTACCATATCAATAAAAAACTTAATGATGGTTACGCAAGGTTATCAATGCTATATCCCATTATTAATAGAAAATCAAAGCTCAGAGTTAAGTGCGCGACATTAATATATATACATCGATCTTAAGACCATTGGTAACTTACAGCTGTGTGATAAGGGGAACTGCTAGCAAAACTAATATTAAAAAGGTGCAAACATTTCAAAATAAAGTGTTGAGATCTGCTATAAATGCCCATTGGCTTATAAGAAAGTCAAATCCATCGAGAGCTTGACGTGCCACAAATTGAGGACTTTATGAAATCATGTGCAGACATTTTTCAAAACTATAAACAACTGTACAAGTACCAGAAATTTAAACCTAAATGAAAAGACTCGTAATAATAGGTTAAGAAAAAGACTACCACAAGATATCTTACTTCCAGTAGCGTTTCCGATTGATATTAATATCAATATTCTTCTATTGTTATGTTAAACCAAATATTTTGTTTCTGTTCTTTATTTTATTTTCAATTGTTATGTACTGTCTTACTACAACACACTACCATGTATAACATTAATTTGTTGATCTGGTATTTTCAAATAAACAAAAAAAAATAATGCTACCTATTATTATTTAAAATATATTTTGTACATAGTTTGTACAGACAGGGAAGATTTCTATTTATTTAACGTCGGCCTATTTCCGCTACCAGGGCCTATCACCGATGCCAGGAGATTGGCTACCCCCATTCTAAAAATTTTGCTGAACCTCTTCTCGTAAGAAGAGTAGGGATCTTTTACTTGCCTAACATTTAATAGACAAGGGACCGATTGCTTTACAACTCTAAGATCTCTATTAAATCATGGAAAAAGAGCTTAGTCAGACAGAACAATGTCATAAATTTTTCATTTGATAATAAAAACTGATATCTGGAAGAATCTCTCTCAATAGTCTCTACCTCTAGGAGCTCTTGAGAATTGTTCACGTTGTAGATTATTTCGTCCCAATATATTATTTCAGGCAGATTCATCTTTATATTAAGTCCAAAATAACAAGAATATTAATTAAAAGTGAAATAAAACATTCAGTTTTTGACAACATTCACTTTTCTAGGTTAGAAAAGTAGAAAATGGCGGCATTCCCCGACTGGTCCCTGAAAATAACCAAGAGAAGCATGAGGGATCAGTTTTTGATAGAAGCGACGATAGAAATAAGTTCAAGAATACGGTTTTGTGAATTTCAATAGAGACACACCCACTTTCTCTCGATTGTTCTATTCTACTGCAGTCAAGAATAGAGACCCAGGTATTTGATGTCAAATGTCACTGATATTTTGTTTGACTACAAGATTTTTCACTAAAAACGAAAGCCCGGGAATGTATGCAACACTGTATGCACGTATGTACAGAATCTGCAAAATTATCTTTCTATGCGTAAATAATGACGGACACTATTGCTCCTGCCATCTATTACATTATGTACAAAGTAAGCACTTATGAAGCCACTCAACGGGTCCTTGTCGCACCACCTATTTAATACACCCTGGTCTGTACTCAAGATTATTATAGTCATCAAGATCCCAGCGGGTCTCTATTCTTGACGGCAGTAGAATAGAACAATCGAGAGAAAGTGGGCGTGTCTCTATTGAAATTCACAAAACCGTATTCTTGAACTTATTTCTATCGTCGCTTCTATCAAAAACTGATCCCCAATGCTTCTCTTGGTTATTTTCAGGGAACAGTCGGGGAATGCCGCCATTTTCTATTTAACCTAGAAAAGTGAATGTTGTCAAAAACTAAATGTTTTATTTCACTTTTGATTAATATTCTTGTGATTTTGGACTTAAAATAAAGATGAATCTGCCTGAAGTAATATTTTGGGACGAAATAATCCACAACGTGAACGATTCTCAAGAACTCCTAGAGGTTGAGAGAGAGATTCTTCCTCAGAGATCAGTTTTTATTATCAAATGAAAAATGTATGACATTGTTCTGTCTGACTAAGCCCGTCTGCCAGGATTAAATAGAGATCTTAGAGATGTAAAGCAGTCGGTCCCTTGTCTATTAAATGTTAGGCAACTAAAAGATCCCTACTCTTCTTATGAGAAGAGGTTCGACAAAATTTCCAGGACGGGGGTAGCCTGTTTCCTAACATAGGTGATAGGCCCTGGTAGCGGAAATAGGCCGACATTAAATAAATAAAAATATTCCCTGTCTGTACAAACTATGTACAAAATATATTTTAAGTAATAAAATAGGTAGCATTATTTTTTTTGTTTATTTAAAAATACCAGATCAACCAATTAATGTTATACGTGGTAGTGTGTAGTAAGACAATAGATAACAATTGAAAATAAAATAAAGAACAGAAACAAAATATTTGGTTTAACATAACAATAGAAGAATATTGATATTAATATAAATTGGAATCGCTACTAGAAGTAAGATATCTTGTGGTAGTATTTTTCTTAACCTATTATTACAAGTCTTTTCATTTAGGTTTAAATTTCTGGCACTTGCACAGTTGTTTATAGTTTTGAAAAATGTCTTAGCACATGATTTCATAAAGTTTTCAATTTGTGGCACGTCAAGCTCTCGATGGATTTGACTGTTTCTTATAAGCCAATGGGCATTTATAGCAGATCCCAACACTTTATTTTGAAATGTTTGCACCTTTTTAATATTAGTTTTGCTAGCAGTTCCCCTTATCACACAGCTGTAAGTTACTGATGGTCTTAAGATCGATTTATATATTAATGTTGTGCACTTAACTCTGAGCTTCGATTTTCTATTAATAATGGGATATAGCATTGATAAACCTTGCGTAACCATCATTAAGTTTTTTATTGATGTGGTAACTCCATGTTAGTCGTTTATCTAAGTATACTCTTAGATATTTAATTGCACTGTATGCAGGATTCCATATTATTTCCTCGTCGTTGATGATAATATTATTGGGTTTTTGTGGTCTTAGGGTAAGCATTCCCTGTCAAAAAAATCTCATCAATCCGTATTGAAAATTATCAAAAATTAATAAGTATCTATGAGAACCTATATGGTCAATAAGTTTCTATAAGAGTTAGGTAAAGTTGCTGTTGAAATTGTTATCAGTTTATATCCGCATTGACCAGCAAAATGAGTCAAGCCATATCCATTTGTTAATCCAAACATTTACTTATACCATATCAATGAGAATTTATGAGCACAGTATCTAATGTAATTCGTGCGGCTTTCCGTGATTAAAAGACAAGTGTCTCTTTAAGAAACGAGCTGCATTAGGTTAGAACAGTTTGGATTTGCAATTGAAGATTACAAATTATAATGTTTGAATAGGGATTTATGAGATCAGTTTCTATGAGTATTAATGTTTTTTTTCAGTAATATATTAAATGTGTTTTCATTTGTTTGAATGGGTAAAAAGAAAGGTCAGTTTTCAACTGCAATTACAAATACAAGTTTAATCGCTTCGAATGGGATTATATGCGATCAATTTCTAAAAGTATTTATGCTGTTTTCCGAATATAGTTATGATGAGGTTTAATCAGTAACAAATTGTTAACTACTTGTTATGATATGGTCGGAAATTCCAAGTACACATTTAGTATTCCTTCAAGAGGATTGATGAGAGCAGTTTCTACGAGTATCTATTTGTTGTTCCTATAGTAAATTATATAAGTCTTTATCAGTACAGATTCGGATTTAATTTAAATATGAAAATTATATCAGAATAAAGCAACCAAATATTTTAAACAGTATCTATTTGTAAATCCAAACATTTACTTATACTATCTCAATGAGAATTTATGAGAACAGTATCTAATGTAAAACGTGCGGCTTTCCGTGGTTAAATGGCAAGAGTTTCTATAAGAAACGAGCTGCATTAGGTTAGAACAGTTTTGATTTGCAATTGAAGATTCAAAATTATAATGTTTGAATAGGGATTTATGAGATCAGTTTCTATGAGTATTAATGTTTTTTTTTCAGTAATATATTAAATGTGTTTTCATTTGTTTGAATAGGTAAAAAGAAAGGTCAGTTTTCAACTGCAATTACAAATACAAGTTTAATCACTTCGAATGGGGTTAGATGCGATCAATTTCTCAAAGTATTTATGCTGTTTTCCGGATATAATTGTGAAGAGGTTTAATCAGTAACAAATTGTTCACTACATGTTATGATATGGTCGGAAATTCCAAGTACACATTTGGTATTCCTTCAAGAGGATTGATGAGAGCAGTTTCTACGAGTATCTATTTGTTGTTCCTCTAGTAAATTATATAAGTCTTTATCAGTAAAGATTCGGATCTAATTTAAATATGAAAATTATATCAGAATAAAGCAACCAAATATTTTAAACAGTATCTATTTGTAAATCCAAACATTTACTTATACTATCTCAATGAGAATTTATGAGAACAGTATCTAATGTAAAACGTGCGGCTTTCCGTGGTTAAATGGCAAGTGTTTCTATAAGAAACGAGCTGCATTAGGTTAGAACAGTTTTGATTTGCAATTGAAGATTACAAATTATAATGTTTAAATAGGGATTTATGAGATCAGTTTCTATGAGTATTAATGTTTTTTTTTTCAGTAACATATTAAATGTGTTTTCATTTGTTTGAATTGGTAAAAAGGGAGGTCAGTTTTGAACTGCAGTTACAAATATAAGTTTAATCACTTCGAATGTGGTTATATGCGATCAATTTCTAACAGTATTTATGCTGTTTTCCGAATATAATTGTGATGAGGTTTGATCCGTAACAAATTGTTCACTACATGTTACGATATGGTCGGAAATTCCAGGTACATATTTAGTATTCCTTCAAGAGGATTAATGAGAGCAGTTTCTACGAGTATTTATTTGTTGTTCCTACAGTAAGTTATATAAGTCTTTATCAGTATGCATTCGGATCTAATTTAAATACAAAAATCATCAGAATGAAACCCCAAATATTTTAAACAGTGTCCACCTGTAAATCCAAGATAATATTATAATGAGAATCCATCACAACAGTATCTAATGTAACGTGTGCGGTTTTCCGTGGCTAAATTTTAAAATTATTTGCAATAAATAAGCTTTAACGGATTCGAACAGTTTTGCATTTCCAGATGAATAGTTTTAATTGTTAGGGATCTATGAGGTCAGTGTAATGTTTTTTTTTTCAAGAAAATGTGTTTTTATTGGAAAATAGACATTACACAAAGACACTGATCTCATAGATCCCTATTTAACAATTAAAACTATTCATCTGGAATTGCAAATTAAAACTGTTCAAATCCGTTAAAGCTATTTATTAAAAATACTTTTAAATTTTAGCCACGGAAAGCCGCACGCGTTACATTAGATACTGTTCTGATTGGTTCTCATTAAAATATATCTTTAAATGTTTGGATTTACAAGTGGATACTGTTTAAAATATTTGGTTGTGTCATTCTGATATAATTTTTGTATTTAAAGTAGATCCGAATGCATACTGATAAAGACAAATTTTCTATTGGAACAACAAATACATACTCATAGAAACTGCTATCATCAATCCTTTCGAAGGAATACTAAATATGTACCTGGAATTTCCGACCATATCGTAACATGTGGTGAACAATTTGTTACTGATCAAACCTCATCACAATTATATTCGGAAAACAGCATAAATACTGTTAGAAACTGATCGCATATAACCCCATTCGAAGTGATTAAACTTGTATTTGTAATTGCAGTTGAAAACTGACCATTCTTTTTACCCATTCAAACAAATGAAAACACATTTAATATACTTATTACTGAAAAAAAAACATTAATATTCATGGAAACTGATCTCATAAATCCCTATTCAAACATTATAATTTGTAATCTTCAATTGCAAATCAAAACTGTTCTAACCTAATGCAGCTCGTTTCTTACAGAAACTCTTGCCATTTAACCACGGAAAGCCGCACGTTTTACATTAGATACTGTTCTCATAAATTCTCATTGAGATAGTATAAGTAAATGTCTGGATTTACATATAGATACTATTTTAAATATTTCGTTGCTTTATTCTGATATAATTTTCATATTTAAATTAGATCCGAATGCATACTGATTAAGACTTATATAATTTACTATTGGCACAACAAATACATACTCGTAGAAACTGCTATCATCAATCCTTTCGATGTAATACTAAATATGTACCTGGAATTTCCACCCGTAACATGTAGTGAACAATTTGTTACTGATCAAACCTCATCACAATTATATTCGGAAAACAGCATAAATACTGTTAGAAATTGATCGCATATAATCCCATTCGAAGTGGTTAAACTTGTATTTGTAATTGCAGTTGAAAACTGACCTTTCTTTTTACCCATTCAAACAAATGAAAACCCATTTAATATATTACTGAAAAAAAACATTAATACTCATAGAAACTGATCTCATAAATCCCTATTCAAACATTATAATTTGTAATCTTCAATGCAAATCAAAACTGTTCTAACCAAATGCAGCTCGTTTCATATAGAAACTCTTGCCATTTAACCACGGAAAGCCGCACGTTTTACATTAGATACTGTCCTCATAAATTCTCATTGAGATAGTATAAATAAATGTCTGGATTTACAAATAGATACTGTTTAAAATATTTGGTTGCTTTATTCTGAAATAATTTTCATATTTAAATTAGATCCGAATGCATACTGCTAAAGACTTATATAATTTACTATTGGTACAACAAATACATACTCGTAGAAGCTGCTATTATCAATCCTTTCGAAGTAATACTAAATATGTACCTGGAATTTCCAACCATATCATAACATGTAATGAACAATTTGTTACTGATCAAACCTCATCACAATTATATTCGGAAAACAGTATAAATACTGTTAGAAATTGATCGCATATAACCCCATTCGAAGTGATTAAATTTGTATTTGTAATTTCAGTTGGAAACTGACCTTTCTTTTTACCCATTCAAACATATGAAAACACATTTAATATATTTCTGAAAAAAAAACATTAATACTCATAGAAACTGATCTCATAAATCCCTATTCAAACATTATAATTTGTAATCTTCAATTGCAAATCAAAACTGTTCTAACCTAATGCAGCTCGTTTCTTATAGAAACACTTGCCATTTAACCACGGAAAGCCGTACGTTTTACATTAGATACTGTTCTCATAAATTCTCATTGAGATAGTATAAGTAAATGTAAAGACTTATATAATTTACTAGAGGAACAACAAATAGATACTCGTAGAAACTGCTCTCATCAATCCTTTTGAAGGAATACTAAATGTGTACTTGGAATTTCCGACCATATCATAACAAGTAGTGAACAATTTGTTACTGATTAAACCTCATCACAATTATATTCGGAAAACAGCATAAATACTTTTAGAAATTAATCGCATGTAACCCCATTCAAAGTGATTAAACTTGTATTTGTAATTGCAGTTGAAAACTGACCTTTCTTTTTACCCATTCAAACAAATGAAAACACATTTAATATATTACTGAAAAAAAAACATTAATACTCATAGAAACTGATCTCATAAATCCCTATTCAAACATTATAATTAGTAATCTTCAATTGCAAGTCAACCTAATGCAGCTCGTTTCTTATAGAAACACTTGCCATTTAACCACGGAAAGCCGCACGTTTTACCTTAGATACTGTTCTCATAAATTCTCATTGATGTGGTATAAGTAAATGTTTGCTGCTCCATTCTGGTAGAAACTGATAGAAATTTCAGCAGCAATTTTACTCCAGGCTCCAGTAGAGGGAGCTGTATACGTGTAGCTAATTCATATCTAATCTAATGTGACCTAAGGAACTGAAGTGTGTTTGTTAAATTAAAAATAAAGCAGTCTCTTTCACTGCTAACTCATTCATTGCTTCTAGGCTAGAATAAGAACACCCGAGGAAATAAGGACTTTGCAGAATTTTGTGTTTACCACAATATTAGTATTTCTATTTGAAATATGCAATTTAAACTCTACATTTGTCGGCATGCATATCCAAATTAATACTAATAAAAAAGCAAAATGGAAGTTTACAATAAAAATACATCTGTAAAATATACAATTGAAACTGTACATTTGTTGACATGTATATCCACATTAATACTAATAAAAAACAATGTTGAAATTTACAATAAAAACATGTTGATAAATGGTGTGTTACATACGATAGATACTGGAGAAAGGACGGACTAGAACTCTTATGATATTACTTATAGAAAAGTTTAGAATCTCTTTAAAGTTGTATCTGTAATTCCATATGTTTACAGATATAAGGGCAAGGGTGCATTTGCAGACACTAAACTGTAGATTTGTTGATGTATATTTCATATAAGTACTCATGAAAGGGCAACATGATAATTCCAAATAGCTCATTCGGAATTACTGTTTCATAACCGATTTAAAACTTAATTAAACAGATAAAATCCTGTCTGTATAATACTAATATAACTTATAGGAACGATAAAACCGCATCACTTTTTTTTTATAAGTTTCTATGTGGAATTTTTGGCAGGGTTATTTTTCAAATAATAATACCTACTTTGGGCTCAACTCTGTTCTTAACAATACATATTGGTATCCCGGCACATATGACATTCTCATCTCTTTTCAAAATATAATAATTATATTGCCGCTTATTTTTTATTACACCGAATCTTTCAAAACACTGCTTCATTTTCAGGTTCTAGCAGCTCTGCGTGTCTTTGAATATGATTGTTAATATTTTTGTTATTGTTATGAACTATGGTTATGCAGATAACCGATGTCGATTGTCAGAAATGACAGAAATTGCTCGTCTATGATTGGTGAATAAGTTTGGCAACGCTGCGGTTCATTCCCTAAAATTTTGTTCCCTCCTTTCTGTTCAAGAATACAGTTTAATGCTTGCAATAGAATGGCAGTAGAACAAATCCGGGGAACGCTCCCCGGGGAACGTTCTCTTCTATCACGGTCAAGAATAGAGGCCCTGGAAGAAATACATTCAATACGCTAGTGCTAAATATAAAAAAGTCAGCTATATTTTCATAAGACAGTTAGAAAATATGGAGTGCCTATTTGTGTACTTATGCTTATGACTATAAAGACCAAAAATTATCACTTTTCTTAGTGCCAAAAAATACTGAAGAGATAGAAATGTGATAGTTTACAAAGTACCTACTTGAAATAAAAAGCCACATATTTGTGAAAAACATTTTTGCTCCAGCAGTATAAAAAGTAATTTTACTTCACAGTCTGAAAAGTTGTTATATACACTGTAAGTTTTAAATTTACATAAATATTTGTAACATAACCTATAGATATAAAAACGTCTTTAAATATATTTTATGCTTTTAGCGGCAGTTTTAAAAAAAAAGGTTGAAGAAAGGTGCACTTCCAAGCAAATTAGATGCTTGTTCTTCAGAAAATGTTGTCGCTAAGAAAATTAAGAAGTTATTAAATGAGTGATGTTCACGATAGTATAATTTATCCTCATTTCTGAGAGTTTGTATTTACACTTATTAGAAAAAATTTTGTCTGAAGAATGTGTCGTCAAATTACCAAATAAGAATTGAGGTATTCATAAATGTATTGAAAGTAGAAGCTTAGTGTTTACATAAGGCAGAACAGCTTGATAAATTAATTACAACATGTTTTAAGACGGTAAGTGCTTTTTAGATAGTATTTGTTTCCAAATGATAATTTAGTTTTTCAAGTAATTATTTGTATAATTTCTATTTTCAGGTTGGGTTTTGTCTCATGTTTGGTCCTACAATAAAGGTTATTTTTTGCATAAGGATATTAAGTTAACATCAATCAGTAAACCGATCACTGTAGAAGTACTGACCAAGTACAAATATTATTATCAGTGTTCATTCTGATGTGCAATTAAAGTCAACTTATGTTGGGAGCATAGAGAATGCTCAGTAATTTTGGAGAAAGGAACTATTTGTAAACATATTATGTAAATCTTGTTCTTATAATATTGCAGCCCATTACGCCCAGTACTGTTGTAAATAAATTTCTATATTTTACATAAATTTTATTTTCTTACCATACCCAAATAAATTTGAAACTGGTGAATATTTGTTCCTTTACGTAACTGAAATTTGCTGTTCAGTTGTGAATATATGCAACACTATATGCAGCAAAGCAAATTCATGTACCTATATACAGGTTTTTGTTGGACGCTAAAGCTCGCGCCATCTACTAAATTAAATAGGAAGCATGCACTTATGAAGCCATTATTATCATAGGAAAGTGCCTTAGTCGGACCACCTATTTAATACACCCTGGTACAGACCGTCCTTCTAGAGTGAAATAACTGCGCTGCTACTGCGCATTAGAAGAATAAGGATAGTCTGACTCTTCATCGCCGCACTCACGTCTCACCAAAAGCAAAATATGAGAAAGCCTTATACTCTAGATATTTTTATTTTCAGTCGCTAGAAAATGGTTTTGTATTCTATTATAATAATCTATGAGTGACGGATTCTTTTTGACATTTGACAGAACACAACAGCGTCTGTGACACTAACCAAACTAAATACGCGTGCCGGGAAACATTTATTTACAAGTATATTTCTTTAATTTAGTACATATATTTAAAAAATCCTTCAAAATGACGGCTGCTATGCCTATAAATCCCAAACCTTTCCTAAACAGTCTCACTGGCAAGGCTGTCATGGTAAAGTTAAAGTGGGGCCATGAATATAAGGGTTATTTGGTATCTGTTGATGGTTACATGAATTTACAGTTAGCTAATACAGAAGAATATATTGAAGGAAATCCGACAGGTACGTTGCAATATATTTACCCATGGTTTGTAATTTACAACCTGTTTTTAGGAAACCTTGGAGAAGTACTTATTCGATGTAACAATATTTTGTTTATTCGGGGTGCAGAAGAAGAGGACGAAGAGGGTGAAATGAGAGACTAGACCTAATTGTAGTAATTTATTTAAATAATTTCAAAATCTGCACAGGTACAAGTATTATGCTTCGAACTTTGTTTTCCGGTGTACAGACTTAAGGATTGATCTTGATTTATATTATAATTTTCTTTTTCAAATGTACAATAAACTGTTTGAAATAGATTTATATTAATATCTGATTTTAATGTATTTTATGTTCTCCGTTATGTTGTTAATTCAGTGTTCCGTTTAGGAAAATGTACTTATAGTTAAGATATTTCGTGATTAACGTTTAATGGAAAAAAGCAAATGTCAGCAGTGCCGTTGCACTTTATTCATTTAATAGTCCTTTAGATTATTTGGTAATTGTTAAGAACACCGACTTCTGGAATTTCGCCAATTTTTTTTCATAGATGATTCACAGACTTAGTAATCGTTTCTGATAGTTGAAATGTTGCACTTATTTTGGAAACTACCCCCTACAATAGGGGTATTTTTGAAAAAAAATGTCTTGCTCTAAATAAAATTATTTAGGGCAAGGACAATATGTTACTTCAGGCATTTCGCCTTTTTTTTCAAACCTACCTCTATTGTAGGGGGTAGTTTTCCAAAATAAGCTCAACATTTCAACTATCGAAAAAGATTACTATGTCTGTGAACACATGTATGCAAAAAAAATTGGAGAAATTCCAATGATCGATTATTTATAAATCGGTATGATACTTGTTTTGTGAGGTATGCTGATGCTTAAAATGGAGACGAAATAATATTACAATATATATATACAGCGTGTCGCACTTTTCATGGAGCCACCCCCCATATCTAGCTTATCTGATATCCGAATTTTTTGAAATTTTGGTGGTGAATATATACCTATAAAGTGAGTCTTTAGACGTAACCGCATTTAATTTTAGTCAGAGGCGTCCGATTCTAGGATGTAGAAAAAGGGTCGATTTTCAAAAAAAAAGTATTAGCGATTTTTTTTAGAAAAAAACTAGTAAGATATTCTTAATCAGCACCTTTAGAAACTCATTTGTACAAGATTACAACGTAGTGGGTTCAAAGGTGTTTGAGGTAGGGGCCATCAAAAAAGCAACTTTTTTGAACTAAAAATAATTTTTATTTGTAAAAGGGATTCTCAAACGAAAAAAAATTATTCTTCATTTTTTGTTCAAAATAATGTATTGTACTAGTTTGAATTGATTTTACAACAAAATAATTATTTATTTAAATAAGGCAAAAATTAAAAAATAAAATAAATGAAACTAAAATAAATAAATAAATAAAACCAATTGACACTCGCAATAACTTTTGATTTCATGGCTTACTTAGGTCTTTTTTAAGATTATTTATTAGAAAAATGTTAAGCTTGTACGAATTAGAATTCTTACCTTATTAAATAAATAATTATTTTATTCTAAAATTAATTCAGACTAGCACAATACATTATTCTGAACAAAAAATTAAGAATACATTTTTTCATTCGAGAATCCGTTTTACAGGTAAAAATTATTTTTAGTTGAAAAAAATGTTTTTTTGACGGCCCCTATCTCAAACACTTTTGAACCCACTATGATGTAATCTTGTACAAAGGGGTTTCTGAAGATGCTGATTAAGAATATCTCACTAGTTTTTTACTGAAAAAATCGCTATTATATTTTTTCGAAAATCGACCCCCTTTTTCCATTCTAGAATCGAACGCCTCTGACTAAAATCAAATGTGGTTACGTCTAAAGATTGATTTTATAGGTAAGTATTCACCACCAAAATTTCAAAATATTCGGATATCAGATGAGCGAGATATGAGGGTGGCTCCATGAAAAGTGCGATACGCTGTATATACGTAATATCTGAAACATCTTATGGATTATAATGCAACATTAATTTTTGATACGTAATATTTACACAATGGTTTAGCAAGTATACCTACTTTTTTATTTGTTTGAAAAAGAAAACAAACATTGCTTTTAGCACTACTCCTTATTTAAATTTTCTATACATTTTATCTGTGTCATTGATGTTTATTAAATGACAATCATTTACACAATTTGCAGTGATGCAGTTTTTTCAGTACTAAATAAATTGAGAATTATTATTTCATGTATAAGTTTGATAGCACAAATTTGTTTTGAAATTGATTAGTTCAGGTGTAAAGTGATTTTTTCTTCAAACATCAGAAAAACATGACATTTCGTGACATTAAAGTTTTAAATGGTTGTGCATTGCAATTAACAAAGGAGGTAAAAGTACTTTTTCTGACGCAGGCCACATAACAGTCTGTACTTAGTATGTACTTGTATATACTAAGTACCTACAGACTATTTCTACTTAATATGTACAAGTACATAGTAAGTACAAACTATGTTACGAGGGTACGTGAGTGGCAGAAAAAGTAATGTCCATATCAAGGCGTATTTTATTTAATACGCCGGCCATGCGATATTAACACAATGCGTTTTTGGTGGTGAAATTCGAGATTTTTCATCTTTATTTTTTTTTACAGCTAATCGACGTTTGAAGAAGAAATAGCATGTTTTATTCTGAGTAAAGGCCACTTGTTGTGACTCGTCTGTAATTGCCTAACCTACAGACTCGTCACAGAAGCAGAGATGAGTCGAGAAAACTTTCCACATTTGATAAAAGTCTGTAAAAGTCATGTAAATAATATAATTGCATGCACTTATTTGGTATCACAATGAAGCTTGTATCATCACGAATCAGATTTCACCAAAAAATAGCCTATCAATATACCCAATGGAAAGTTAGAAGGAAAACTTCCTGGAAACTTTTCGTTTTGTAAACTTCAAAAGTTTCCAGGAAGTTTTCCTTCTAACTTTCCATTAGGTATATTGATAGCCTATTTTATGGTGAAATCTGATTCGTGATGATGCAAACTTCATTTTGATTCCAAATAAGTGCATACAATTATTTACATGACTTACAGACTTTTATCAAATATGGAAAGTTTCCTCGAACCATCTCTGCACAAAAGTATCACTTACTCCTAATAAAATAATATACTATTACGTAGTCTAAATGAAAGTAACTTTATTGTTCTAGGGCGTCAAATTATCCCACTGAATGTTGAATTCAGTATACATATACATGTATCCTACTTTTCATGGTAACACCTTCGTAGTTCATTTATTAGTCGTCCAATTTCAACCAAGTTTGGATTGGTATCAAAGACCTTTACTATATCTTTTGAATACAACAAAACTTATTTCAGTTATAGGCGTGCGTTTGTATTAAGAAAAAAAAAAAGGTTGATTTTCGAGAAGTCATATTAGGCATTTTTTTTACTGAAAACTTAATGCAGTATTATTGATCAACTTGCTTTATAATCAGTATGTAACGACAATTTGAATTATGGTTTTGGAATTACGGCCACCTTAAAGTTACGTTTTTCAAATATTACCTAAATGATTAATAACTTGGAAACGAATTGTTTCTCGAAAAAAAGTTATTCTTCATTTTCTATTTAAAATACTTTTTCTACCACCCAGTGTTGTCGATACTTTCAAATTTGGTAACTATAGCCAGAGGAACTACAGGATATACCCTGGATATAGTTCATCTCAAACTTATAGCAACATGAGGCCCAGGGTTTCAATGCAAAGTTAACCACTTTATCCTAAAAATAAATTAGCTAGAAGGTAAGAATACGAAGTTGCAATATTAAAGTGTTTAATAAAAGCATATTCTAAACTTCTAGCTAATTTATTTGTAGGATAAAGTGCTTAACTTTGCATTGAAACACTGGGCCTCATGTTGCTATAAGTTTGAGATGAACTGTAGGTCTGCTCTCCTTCGTGGAGAGCACTTGTCTTTTCTAAGGAATCCTAAATGTGAATGTACAGCGGGCCGATAGGCCTGAATACTGAATCTTCGGATCTTCTCACGTTTCTAATAATACTTCAGGATCAATGTATTGTGCATAAATGTAGTCTTTTGATTAGTATAACGTCCTCGAGTAATAGTGATAAACAGCCTCTCAAAATTTCGCAAATTGCTCCAAGAAGAAATTTCCGTTTGAGGCTGTTCTCTATATAATTGGCCTAGAGATTCTAGAATCAGAGTGGCCATGACTACGTTATTGCCACAATACTGGTATTTTTAGTATCATGAGTCGTCCCCATATTTGCACAAAATTACAGAGAAACCGTGATACTAACAAGAATACCAGATAGGTAATCGCTCAGAAATATCTCCACTATGAACATGTGTTACTACGTCATCTGGAGCCTCAGTAATCTGCCTAGTCTAGTCATGTATTTTCTTGCTATTATTTATACATGTTAATAGGTCCTTGGAGGATAGTGTGCAATGGATTGGACAAGTGTAATTGAAATTGAAATTTTTCTAATTTATTTTTTTCGAAAGCTTTTTGGAAGAATTCATCAGTGAATTGATCATCTAAGAAAAATTGTTAGATTAGGTAAATAATACATTCCTATACGGTATTTTTTATAGTTATCATTTCTTAGAAGATTAATTACTTGTGGGTCATCTTCCAACCTGCAATTTTGAACTGAATTTCTTCAATTTTTCCACACCAATTCACAAAAAATAACTCACCTAAAAGTCCTGAAACTACCCTATTAATTCAAATATTTCTATTGCGCATGTCCAGTGCAATTCACACTTGCCTTCGACCAGGTGGAGATAAGCTACACCACTGCTGACCAGTGGACCTTTCACTGGGCAAAGGAATGGTAAAGTGTAGTGCATTTAACACCATATCCTTGCAAAGAAACGACTTTGGGTAATTCAGTGTAGATAGTTCAGTGCTACACTTCGTATGCAAAGGAAAGGACCTAATGAGATTGATGTGTTATGTCGAATTCCAAGGCTATATTCGCTTCCAATTCCGACATCTATGAATTTAATTATAAAATCCAGTCTAACCTAAAGATACATACAGTTTTCTACTGTTCGTGTTTATTTTATTTTAAGATCGCCGGAGCGCATCACCAACCTTACAAATTTGAACAGATGGAACTACGTGTACCATTTGGCAATATTACATCGCGGATATCAACCAATAATTTCAGTGCAAATAGCAGTAGCAGCATTTTGTAATTCCTCTTCCAGGAGATAGATGGAGGCCGCAAAAACCAAACAAACGAAAATGGTAGTGACCTTGAATCAACAATGGGAAGCATGCAATCTAATTTGAACCGTTTCAAGATAGAGTAATAGTAGTTATGTATTATATTATCCGTCTCTGGACTTATAGTACAGTAACTAGAGGTTTTAACTTCGGAAGGATGTCATATTGAACGGATTTCGTCCATTTTTGGCAGTATAATAGTAAAAGTTTCTATATTGTGCAGGGGCTTGTTAATTTATAGGGGGTGGATGCCACCCCCTCTCAGGGAGTGGCACTTAAAAAATATATATGTTTATTGGAGCTGAAATAGAATCAAATTTTAAGAAGAAAAGGTTCTATGCAATTTTTCACATAAATTGATAGTTTTACTTCCACGTCCAGTGGAAGTATAGTAACGACAAAAAATTTTTTAAAAATTTTTATTGTCCAAATAGGCTTAAAATGTCATGAAACGTCGAGATTTTAAGTTTGAGCGAAAAAAAATTTCTATCTGTCTGTCGGTCTGTCTGTCGGTCTGTCTGTCGGTCTGTCTGTAACTTTTTTTTGTGCGCACGTTTACTCTGGAACCGTTTAAGATATTGACTTGAAATTTGGTACACATATGTCCTTCAACGAGATCTAGAACCAGATTATATTTTCATCTTGTTCCGTCGAAGAGTTGGGGGGTAAATTGCGGTAAATTTGTGGTAAATATAGATCAATCAAGCAGGTAAGAGTCCATAAAATTGGTATTTAGTATATACAAGAGAAGCTAAGGTCTCAAAAAAATGTTTGGCATTAGCCACCCTCATCCTTTTATTAAAGGGGATGAAAAAAAATTGTGATTTAGTGTACAGGAACCAGAAACCTCAAAATATTTTTTACTTCATCCACCCCCCACCCCACTACCGATGTGGGGTATCGTTTTATGGTTTTTTGGGGTAGAGGATTTCAAATATTCTATTATTAAAGTTCCATAAACAATTATTTTCACATACAGTTTTTTTCGTTGTGAGTGACTTGGATAGAGAATCTGGAAGTGGAAGTAGTGATTCCTTGGGCAGCGGTTTTTAAGTTATAACGACTTCAAAATTGCGATTTTAGCTTAAAAAAAAAGGTATTTCCAAACGGCTTTCGTCAAATATCTCGAAAAGTATTACTTTATCGAAAAAATGATAGACCAATTACAGAAAGTACAAACTGGAATTTAATTATATTTTTTGTTTATTGATGTAGGATTAATAGTTTCGGAGATATTTAAGTTTATATTTGGCATCCAAGTGTTTCAAAATTACCTTTAAAGTTTAAAATGCATTTTTTTTCTAAAGCAAGTTCTTTAAATGAGCAAAAAAATTTGAGCATCTAGATAATGCTACATCTTAACGAAAAACTGTATTTGAGATAATTTTTTTAAATTATTGGCTAATTAAAGTAATAAAATGGCGACCATTTTATATAAAAAAATATAAATACGCATATTTTTCCGTCATAACTTTTTTATTTCTAATGCTACAGGAACGAATAAAAAATAATTTGAAAGCACAACTAATTGTCTTTAATTTCATTTCTTAGCTTGCATGACATAGATGTCACAATTTCTGAGATATTTAACATTTAAACTGCATTTTTCGTCTTACAAACGTTGGGACGCCATTTTTAAACTTTCATATCTTCGAAACTATTAAATCTATGTAAATAAATAAACAAGCGAAATTCATTATCAGTTTATGAGCTTTATTTTTGGTCTCTACCCATTTTTCAATAAAACTAATATTTGGAAAAGGAAAAAAAAATTACGTTTTATCGAAAATATAGTTTAAACTGTATATTTTTTATAAGCAAGTGCTGTATACAAACCAACAAAATTGAGCATCTACGTCATGCTATATATTAACGAGAAACAGTGTTTGAAATTCCTTTTTTTTTAATTACTGGCTAATTACAGTAACAAAATGGCGACGTTGTTATTAAAAAAATGTGTAGACGCACATTGCTTCGGCCATAACTTCTTTGTTTCTTATGCTACAGAAACAAATAAAAAAATAGTTGAAAGCATAATTAATAACCTATTATTCTACCTATTAGCATCCTTGACGTAGGTGTCACAGTTTCTGAGATATTTAACTCCCAGGCAGCAAGGTGCCGTCATTATGACGTCGTTTTTTCGGCATTAATTACGTCAATTTCACCTTCAGCATGACGTAAAAATGACGTGAAAATACGGCACAATGTCACAGCCCAATGACGTCATATATATGACGCCAATATGACGTATTGGTAATCAGTGAATTTTGCGAAAACCTCTCATTATAATATTTTTCCACAATTATTAATAAAGTTTTTGACGAAAAAAAAACCGGAATGTGCAGGGATCGAACCGCGGACCTAACCTAACACTTAACTCACTGAACCATTGAACATCTTTATTTAAATATGTTTAAAAGCTGTATACCCAGTTAGAAATAGTAAAACAATTATTATTACTATGTGGCAAAAATTGAACTAGTCACTAAATACTTCTATTTATTTTTATTTTATAATGATTTATTTCACGTCATTTTAATGACGTCAAAATAATGACCTAAAAAAACGTGTATTTGACGTCTTCATGATGACGTCAGAAGTACGTATTAAATATCACGTCTCTGGTACGTCATTTATTAATGACGTCAAAATAATGACCTAAAAGAAACTTGTATTTGACGTCTTCATGATGACGTCAGAAGTACGTTATAAATATCACGTCTCTTGTACGTCATTTATTGGGACAATGACGTCGGCGACGAAAAATTCACCTTTAAAAGACGTCATAATGACGTCACCTTGCTACCTGGGCTCTGTAATATTTTTTCGATAAAGTAATACTTTTCGAGATACTTGACGAAAGCCGTTTGGAAATACCTTTTTTTTTAAACTAAAATCGCAATTTTGAAGTCGTTATAACTTAAAAAACTATCAATTTATGTGAAAAATTGCATAGAACCTTTTCTTCTTAAAATTTGATTCTACTTCCAATAAATATATATATTTTTTAAGTGCCACCGAGTGAGAATACCCCAATACAATAACAAAATTGTGACATTTTATAAAAAAAAAAATGTGAATAGGCACATTGTTTCGGCCATAATTTCTTTATGTTTATGATACAGAAACAAACAAAAAATCATTGCAAAGGTTGATTAATTATTTTTTATTCTGTTCCTTGGAAATTTTTATGGAAGTTTCATAGTTTCTAAGATATTCAACATTTAAACTAAATACTTCATCCAATAATCTTTCCGATACCATCTATAAACTAAAAAATCTCCGGAACGATTAATTCTACGTAAATATTAAATAAATACAAATTAATTTTCAGTTTATGGGCTTTATTTTTGATGTCTATCATTTTTTCGCTTAAACCAATATTTATTGAGAAAAAATACGTTTTCTGGAAAGTCCGTTTATAGTTTATAATACAATTTTTATTTGAAGAAAATGCTGTAAACGGACGAAAAAACAGTATATGATAATATATTTTTTTAATTACTGACTAAGTACTTACATTTAAAAAATGGCGACGTTTTTATTAAAAAAAAATGTAAGGAAGCTAATTGTTTCTGTCATAACTTCTTTGTTTTTTATGGTAAGTATAGAAATAGTCAAGAAATCATTTGAAAGCCTAATCGTTAGTATTTAATTACGGTTGTTAGCATTTTTGATGTAAGTGCTATATTCTGAGATAAATTTTTAATCAAATACTTCATTTTATAGGACGCCATCTTTATACTTCTATATTTCCGAAACCATTAATTTTACAGAAATTAGAACGATATTCATCTCCAATTTAGTAGCCTTCATATTTGTCTATGGCATGTTTTGGCTCAAAATGTAATACCTTGCGAATTATTTGACGAAAATCGTGTTGCAATACCTCTTTTTTTAAGTAAATGTCCCAATTTTCAAGTCGTTATAAACTTAAAGACTATCAATTTAAATAAGAAGTCCCATAGAACTTTTTCTTCTCAAAATTTGATTGTCTTTCAGCTCCAAATGGGGATGGCATCTCCCCCATAAATTAGCAAGCCTCCGCAAAATATAGAAACTTTTCTTTTGATGCATTTAATCAAATATAATTCAGGAAAAAAGTGAAAAATTTTTATTTTTAGAAAAGAACAACCAAATTTGATATCTGGATATAACTTCACATTATAAGCAACTTCTTTAAATAACATGTTTCGGTTGTTTACTCTTGAGGTAATTTCAATAAAATATATATTTTTCGACCTAAGCGCCAGGACTAACACACATTTCTGCAGTCCTTTTTTCGTTTGAGAACAGGCACGAACTTTTATCAAAAATAAAATTTTTCAAAAAGTCAATAACAATAGTCATATGGTGCAGACTTTTTGACGGACACTGTATAAAATGCGCAAATTCATAGTTTTATAATTTTGTAATTTTTACATATTATGTGAATGGGATATAAAGACGATGAACAAAAAGACGCGTTTTCATTGCCTAGAGAGTTCGTCGCGGTATCCTAATATACTATATAAGAGTATGAATTACATAAAAAAAGTGACCTTCATAACGTATTGACAACATCGTGAAACGAAGCGATTTAATTGTAATTGTAGTCAGGCGCCACCTGCCAGCCAAGTGCTAAACTTCATTTATGACTTTTACATTATTTGTCTTACAAACCAACGCTTGCTTTATTGGCAATTTGTCTTATTTATTTTCAATTAATTGGTTCTAGTAGTTCGAGGATTTTTCAAAAACTACTGAATAAAAAATTGAAATTTAAATATCGATATGTTTCATATACTATAGCAGATGAGCTCAGACTAATATCAATAAGATAATATCTTTTTTATTATTTTAAAATTAGGTTCAAAGTTAGAGGATGTTTAAGAGCTTGACAAGAAAAAAATATTACTTTTCGTGAATTTGCAATAGTCCAGTACCATTCTATCGAGTTTTTTCTCAAAGCCTGTGAAATTTCTTTTTAATCAGTTCAGGGATTTAGAAGAAATCCTCGAACTACGAAGTCATGTTTTTAAGTAAATTTAACCTATAATTCCGGCGCCCTTAATGCTAGACAACTTATTAAATTATCAGCGGTACGTTCGGTTGCTTAACTATGTCAGGAAAATTGCAATATTTAGAGTTTTCTCTTTGATTTCTAGTCTCAACATGTTTCTTGAAAAAATGTGGCAAACTAAGCAAGTAGAAATAATAAGGCATTGACCTTCTATTCAAATACCAACGATAATATATAAAAGTGATTTGACAAATGTACAATGTGACTTAGATGTGAATTAATATTTATATTATGTAAGTACAGATCACTGAACTCTACTATATAAATGGAAGGCTAGTATAGGTATATGCGCGTGAACAAAATACGGCAATTACGGCACAGATTAAGTGGTAACGAATTCAAAAACTATAAGCCATGCGTCGACGCAGTATAGAAATTAATGTCTGTGCTTGAACCAAACGGCTGTCTACGGGAGTTAAGCGCCGATGCCGGGCTGACGCAATTCTGTGTTTTATTTCTTTTCCATAGATTCTGTAGCGTAAGTCTTGGATTAGATGCAATTTCCAGAGTCGGTGTCACCATTTTATTCTTTGTTTATTCTGTCGTGTGTGTAAAGTTGTTATAAATTGATTATTTTGGGTAATATTTTGTGACTGTTATAAACAAAGTTAATTAAGACAATATTGTGCAATCTTGTATGGTACTGTGTTGCAAGAATCGGAGCAAAGTCCCGGGTTTTAAACAGTTGCAGTAACAATGAGACCGGCTCTGACGTATTTTGTAGTGCGATTGCGCTCCTCCTTATGGTCGCCATACTTGCGCGAGGTTCAATTTGGCGTAAAAATTGGTATGGATATTGACCTTCCATTTATATAGTAGAGTTCAGTGGTACAGATCCAGCAACTATCCTAAAAGTTAAAATGTTTAGGGCCATGAGGGCAAGTCGTCGTGTCGTGTCTAACGTCGTCGTAACTAAAGGCGCCAAGGGCACCGCGAGTTTCGAAATTTATTTTTTTTTCAAAATAAAAACAGTTGGTTACAATATAACATGAAGCAGGGCCGGATTATCCAATAGGCAAATTATTTGTTTATTATTTGATTATATTATTTTGATAGAATTTTGTCGAATTTGTTACCTCCTGTACTGTAGCAACATTTCACAGAACTATTTATTATATTATAACTGAGTTCGCAAGCAGGAAGTCACGAAAAAGAATATAAAGTTTATATTTAATATTTATATTTAGTTCAGGGAAAAATATGAGTACTGCAATTTTTTTTTAATAAAACATTTCTTATTGGTATTTTATATTTTCATGTCTTGCGCCCACGAAACCCACTTTTCGAAGACAATATAATATAATTTTAAGTCGAATTTCCAACTTTTAATTTGACGCTGTCTGAAAAATTTCGCCTGCGGCGCATTTGACAATCCCGTAACCCCGCCTATAAATAAGAGGACGCAAATATTTCATTTACCTAATAGTGCGCCAATCCTTAATCCGACCCTGGCATGAATTGGAAAATTTTTAATTTTTGTATTCAATTATTTAGCGTGATTTATTTTAAATACTTTTCCCCCCCTCTTCATCTGAATTCTAGATAATATGCTACTAGGGCACAGTAGAGAAAACTACTGCGACTGGGGAGTGCATGGTCGTATTTGCACGACCTCGCACAAAAGGTTAGGCGCGGCCCTGAAAATGTTACGAACAATTTTGTAAACCCAGAACACATAATTGCCACAGTACTTGTTCAGAAGAAGGTATACTTTTTGTTCTATCGTGTCAGGGCTTCAAGGTTGCTTAAGAATTTTTTTTAGGTAGGTACATTTTTTTCAAAAACGCTCTTTGTCAAATCCCTGGAGCAATAATAATGGTATTATGACACAAAATTATTAGAATCTGTTCAAATTTACAGGAGACAAAATAGCCCAGTCGATGAAGGTATTTTACCTACAAAAATTTGCAAACTGAATATATATATTTTTTTTAATAGAAAAAAGGAAAGAAATTTTTTTTTCATCCATTTTTTCAAAATTTTTAAATTAAGTCAGGATAGAAAAAAACAAAAAATACAGGTGAATAGACCACGTATTTCTGAACAAAAGATATTCTGATAAAATTTATCGCTAAAGCCATGGTATTCCTGGAAAAAAATAATGTAGTATCTTTGTCACTCTGCGCGGCCAAGCGCACGGTTAAATGCATACTACGGAACCTCTAAAAATTCTTAGCAGTTATAACGAGTAAAATAAAGCTTTCTTCTCTTTCTGATTACACGTTTTTAACATTTTTCTTAGTGAATAGGAGGATAAATAGTGAGTCTGGAGGGAAAATATATAATTATCAACGCACACACAGACACCACACATAGCCGTTGAATCGCTCGCATGAATTTTTACGTGCCTTTACTGTATTGTATTTATTACAGGTACATCTATCCACATTTCAGCTATATCCTATGGATTCCTTATACATTTGTTAACGTATTGGAAAAGTTCCAGAATTTATATTCAAAACAATCAAAGATATTTTCATAGTTATAAGGATAAGATCGTGAAAATCGCAATTTCTTATCGTGAGCTGCTTGATCATACTTTCGAAAAAATGCATACAAGTAAACGAATAGTGATATTTTATTTTTTCCAATAAGTCAAGTTCTCGGTAAGTTGCAGCCTTCAATATAGATATATTTTTCAAGAAAATCATCAAGCAATTAAATCAAAATGATTTGAAATGTACTTTTTTTTTATCCACGTTACTACAATTTAATAAACCATAATAACCATGAAGTGTACATACTTTTTAACAGATCTCAATGAAGAAAGAATTTTTTTGAAGGGCTTTTACTTTTTTCTAGATTTTTTATTGCGACGATTGAGTTCGGACGTGATAATATATATAAGTATATTTTTCCCATCCACCCTTTGCTTGTATTGTTTAAAAAAAAAATGCATCAGAAAGCTGCAATTTTAATCTTTTTAATGAACCAACACTCATATAAATTGAATAAATTCTGATTTAGTAACATGTAATTCAGTGCGTCGGTGTCACAGGCATGCGTACTCAAGCGCGCGCACGCATGTATCTCGCTCCGAGTGATAACGTTATATTTGATTATTTTTTTCCGGGAAAACCGTGGTTTTAGCGGTAAATTTTGTTAGGACATTTTTTGTTCATAAATACGAGATCTAACCATGTGTACTTTTTATTTTTCCTAGCTTGACTTAATTTCAAAATTTTGAAAAAATGGATTAAAAAAATTTTTTTTTATGTTCTGCATCCGAGCGAAATGTAAACTTTTCAGGATATTATTCTATACACCTTCACGAACTTATTAAAAAAAAATATTCACTTTGCAAATTTTTGTAGGTAAATACCTACCTCGACTGGGCTAAAATTTAGCCATTAAAGGCTGTTTTTACACTTAACTATGCTTCAACATATTTCAATGTTATCAAAGTATTTAAATATTCAAAAAGTATTTAAACACTAAGTTTAAACTATTTAATTACTTTTATTATTTATTATTTAAATACTTTTATCTTTTGAAAATACTTCATATTTAAATACTTTCAGTTTTCTGAAAGTATTTAGTATTTAATATTTAAATACTTTTTCAAAGTATTTGCCCAGCTCTGTGTACCTGTAATAAATACAATACAGTATACAGTAAAGGCACGTAAAAAATCATGCGAGCGATTTAGCAGTTTTTACTCGTTAGAACTGCTAAGAATTTTTAGAGATTCCGTAGTCATTGGCGCAACTAGAGAATTTTTCTGGGGGTGGCCAGGCCCTTTGTGTTTAAAACACAAAGTTCAGTGGTTGCTTGTGCATAAGATACTTGGGAGTTCTGTAAATATATATGTGTACATGGGGTGGTTAGTGATAGCGCCGCAGGCGAACTTTTTTTTGTAATTTCAAGGCCATTTAATGACCTGGACTTTGACAAAAGAAGTCATTGTGCTCTGGCAACGCTGGCCAAAAGGCCGGCCGTCTTTGGTGTATAGTAACATTTTGAAATTAATGTTACATTAAACTTTCGACGCTCGGAGCTACCCCCCTGGAATTAAAACAATTTAAACATAATTATTTCGAACCCGGGACCCTTGGATTCCATTAACCATTATCCATTAAAAACCTTTATTAATATCTTTTAAGTACATTTCAAATGGTATTTGATTTATCTCATTTAAGTGTGTGTACGTAAATACAGAGTCAAAAGCGTAAGAACTACACCACTACCTTACACGTAAAAAGATGTAAATTTTTACATCATAAGACACGAGCTAAAATCATATTTCCACGGTTGTATATTGCATTATGAAATGTATATTTGTAAAATATATAAATATTTAGAAATTAAAATGAATTATCATTCCACCAGTAGTCCAATCAATGAATGCCCAAAAAGGGATTGTAGAGAACATTTTGGAGGGGAGAATTTTTCTCTTCAGGGATGTGTTGGGGGTAGTCAGGAGATAAACATACTAAAAGTCCCCACCTCTAGCCCCGCCGCTTCAGGGGGGAGGGGGGTGGAAAGGTTCCTCTTTTCGATTCTTCGCTTATAACTCGGAAACGATGCGTCGTACGAAAAAAGGTAATCTATGCAAAATTAAACGTAATTAAATTTCCCACAAGAATGTTTATATTCATTTTCTTCCTATGTGTTATATTTTACGAGATATTCGCCAGCGAAAATCGATAATTAATAAAAAAAAAATCAATTGTGTACCTTGAATATTTCTATCAAAGCGGTTTACCGTGGTCTGCTAATAAATCACAGTCACAAAACGATCTTTATTTTACAACACTCGACGTATTTACTAACGTAATATTTTGTCGAAGTCTAGACATTTCCTTAAATATACAGTGTGACTCACTTAAAATGAAGATACACTTATAACTTTTTCATTTTGCTTCCGATTTGAATCAAATTTTACTTAGGTATAGAACAAATTAGGATCTACTTATGACCAGAAAATCATTCACCTGCTATAAAGGCAAAGCCACCTGCGGTACCAAAATATGCTGAAAAAAATAAAACATTATGAATGTTAGGAATTCTAAAAAATGCATCCAATCGGCGCCACAAACGTACATACACCAAAATTTGATTTGATTATTGATGGGGGATATTTCATACATAAGCTCATCTGGCAAAGGGGGTCCTCAGCTTCCGCAATTTGTGGTGGCTACGTAAAATTCATCGTTCGTAGGATTAAAAATCAATATGATTTTTAATCTTTTTCCTCATATTTTGGTACCGCAGGTAGCTTTGCTTTTATAGCAGGTGAATGATTTTCTGGTCATAAGTAGATCCTAATTTGTTCTATACTTGAGTAAAATTTGATTCAAATCGGAAACAAAATGAAAAAGTTATAAGGGTATCTTCATTTTAAGTGAGTCACACTGTATATTTAAGGAAATGTCTAGACTTCGACAAAATATTACGTTAGTAAATACGTCGAGTGTTGTAAAATAAAGATTGTTTTGTGACTGTGATTTATTAGCAGATCACGGTAAACCGCTTTGATAGAAATATTCAAGGTACACAATTGATTTTTTTTTATTAATTATCAATATTCGCTGGCGAATATCTCGTAAAATATAACACATAGGAAGAAAATGAATATAAACATTCTTGTGGGAAATTTAATTACGTTTAATTTTGCATAGATTACCTTTTTTCGTACGACGCATCGTTTCCGAGTTATAAGCGAAGAATCGAAAAAAGGAACCTTTCCACCCCCCTCTCCTACTGAAGCGGCGGGGCTAGGGGCGGGGACTTTTAGTATGTTTACCTCCTGACTACCCCCAACACATTCCTGAAGAGAAAAATTCTCCCCTCCAAAATGTTCTCTACAACTCTTTCATTGACTAGACTACAGATTTCTATTCAATTACAAAAACATAAAAATCAAAAAAAAATTGTTTTCAAATTTAAATCATTACATAATAACATTTTTATTTACTGATCGATTTTGTTTAAAAACAATAGTGTTCTTCTTCTAGCTAACACTAACTTACTGTCCGAATTTTAGTACAATCGGATTTTTCTTTCTTGAGTTATCGTGCTTACAAGAAACGTGACGGACGGACGGACGGACGGACAGACATTTTGAAAGTTGCTCAGAATTCGTTCACTAACACAATGATATGAAAATTTTTTGTCTGCGAGCGATATTTACGGTTTTAGAAATGTGCCAGTCAAATGCAATATACTCTTCGTTTTCTTATTTGCGAAGAGTATAATAATTATGGTTTGAATTTTTGGTAGTTCTGCAGCTCTGCAGCACTTATGAAGAAACCGCCTCTGAATTACCATTATGCCTAGATGGGAAATCCTATTTTAGCTATTTCATCGACACGCCCATACACATTATGCATAAAACTACTTTTCACTTTCAGTCAAATTATAAATTGAAAAAACTATACAAATATGTAAATATTGGTTTCGAATGGTTTTATCGTGATGTTGACACCATACGACGCTTAAAAGTAAGAGATTTAATATTTATTAACATATTGAAACATATACGCTTCAGATTTTCAATTTTTATTAAAAAAATTCACAAGAAACTGAAACCTAAATCCTAAATCAATGAACTAATGAACAAAAACATTAAAACAAAACGTTTAGATATTTAAATTTATTGATTCCGAATAATTTAGTGATACATTAGTCGATTTTAAATTTTTTTTGCTGATTTTTATTTTTTCGTCTGGGGTGGGCCGTGGCTAGTTTGGGGTGGGTCCGGCCCACCCTGCCCCCTCTCTAGTTGCGCCAATGTCCGTAGTATGCATCTTGACCGCGCGGAGTGACAAAGTAACTTCATTATTTTTTTCCAGAAATACCGTGGCTTTACTGATAAATTTTATTAAAACATTTTTTGTTCAGAAACACGTGCTCTGTCCATCTGTATTTTTTGTTTTTTCTACCCCGACTTAATTTAAAAATTTTGAAAAAATGGATGAAAAATAATTTTTTTCACTTTATTTTTAATGTTCTGCCAAGAGGAATGTAAACTTTTCAAGATATTGTTCTATGCACTTTCACGAACTCAAAAAAATATATATATATTCAGTTTGCAAGTTTTTGTGGGTTTCACTATAAAATGTTCTCTGTCGTCTGGGCTAAAATAGATGTGGCGGAAAATAGATGACGTGGTATCAGCCTTAAAAAAAACAGGAGCATATAATATAAAGATTGGGAAAGATTCGGAATGCTAATAAGATTTATATGAAAAATACACTGAAGTAGTTTCCACAATCAGCGAAACACTGATCACTGCACTCAAATACTACTATACACGACTCGCATTTCGCCAACCACGTAGGCATCATCTGGAGATTATCAGTTTTAATCACTTAGCTGTGACTTTAAACACATTTATAATGCTCAATCCGAATTTTGAATTTATAATGTGAAATTCGTAATTAGCGATGACTTTTGCATGATTTTTCAAGTTAGGTCAACCATTTTGAATCCGCCGTTTTGAATTTTGAAATTTGAAAATATCATTATATTAAAATCGTAATCAGCGACCTCAAAAACGAGTAATTCTATCACTCCACTTATTTATCACAGTTTCAAAATATTTTTTCATAAAATACCTAGTAAAATACTGAATTTTCAGTTTTTTCAAAAAATTTTGATTCGCATGCTTCTTTAATGAGTTAGACTTTATTAGAGTACATTGCAAAAGGTTTTATTCAAATTCCTTGTCAGAAACTGAAGATTTCTTATTTTTAAAATTCAACAACTACATATTTTTGAAATTCTATGTGAGCCAGAAAGATGTTTTCCTGAATCTGACTTTCAAAAGTTCCAGACAAGGGCGGACTTACGGGGGGTAATGGGGGTAATTGCCCCCCCCCCCATGAATTACAATGATATAAAATTGTTGGCGAAAGACGAGTAACGGATTTTGTTATTTAAATAATGTATTTTTCTAAGTACAAATTAAAATTTTTACTGTTTTTAATTAGTTGTTTTCCAAAAATGATTTTGATTTTATATTTTATGTATGTTTAATTTGATAAACTGTATTTACTTATTTACTTTTCTTCCTTAAGATAAACAGGGTTTCTTAAATAAACAAGCCGCGACTTGGGTAACAAAGGGACAACCGGACAACCAGAGGTGTACTATTGGTAAAATACGCCGGGGCGCTGAACATCTTGCAGTTCAATGGAAATGGACAGATTTTCCTAGGGAATGGTATCTATACACAAGAATGATGGATCGGAGACAGAACGTAGGAACGAAAGATCATATGGTAGATACAGAAACGGGGGAACGAGTCAGGGGCGTTAAAGCGGGGGGTGAAATACAGAAGAAATGATAACACATACACGAGAAAAGGCATACCACAGCAACAGTGGAGATAAACTGGAGGAAGAAGAGAAAGCAAAAAATAAACGAAAACAAGTACCGGACTATATACAAAATAACATAGACTATTCCACCCCGTTCATGCTAGCATCCATCGCCGAACCACTGAACCCTACTATTATAAATGGATGGCCAATATAGGTACATGCGCGTGAACAAAATACGGCAATTACGCCACAGATTAAAACTCAAAATATAAAGCCACGCGTCGACGCAGTAGAGAAATTGATGTCTGCGCTTGGACCAAACGGCTGTCTACGCAAGTTATGCGCTGACGCGAGTCTGTGTTTTATTCGTTTCCCATAGATTCCGTAGCGTAAGTCTTGGATTAGATGAAATTTCCAGAGTCGGTGTCACCCATTTTATTCTTTGTTTATTTCTGTCATTTATGTAAAGTTGTTATAAATTGATTATTTTGTGAAATATATTTTATTACTGTTATAAACAGTTAATTGAGACAATGGTGCAATCTTGTATGGTACTGTGTTGCAAGAATCGTTGCAGTCCCGGGTTCTAAACAGTTGCAGTAACAATAAGACCGGCTCTGGCGTATTTTGTAGTGCGATTGCGCTCCGCTTTACGGTCGCCATACTTGCGCGAGGTAACGCATCTCACAAATACCTACACCTCCCATCCCACATTCCTTTACCGTGCGCCAAGTCGCACTCGCTGCTGGTAACAAGCATGACCCTAGTCCAACCCAGCGTGGACGTAGCAGGCCCAGCTATATAATCCTTGGGAGTGGCAGAAATGCCTACCGCACGCTGGTAAATCAATCAATCAATCAATCAATCAATCAAACAGCAAACTAAAAATAGGGAGACAATGTTACACGTGGAAAGCAACAATCGAGAGGATCATGAACAAACTGGGAAAGGACCAAACATACTGAGAAAGAAAAGCGAGGGGAAAAATGAATTTCCACAAAGAAATCGGAGCGATATATACTCTACCAGAATCAGAAACGGAGGAATCAGAAGTCTCAGAAGAAGAAGAAGAAGGCTTGTAGAAGCAGAAGTACAAAAATAGGAGCACAAATAGCAGCGACACAACGCTTCAACATATCTCACAAGAAGGCCCAGAATAGGCAGAAGTCCAGAACCAAAAATACAAAAAAAAAAGGGAGCTTAAACGCTCCCTCACGACACAATGCGGTAACACATCTCACAAATACCTACACCTCCCATCCCACATTCCTTTACCATGCGCCATGTGGCTCTCGCTGCTGGCAACAAGCATGACCTTAGTCCAACCCAGCGTGAACGTAGCAGGCCCAGCTGTATAACCTGGGAGTGGCAGCAATGCCTACCGCACGCTGGTAAATCAATCAATCAAAATAAATTTGTAGTTTCTCTCATTTTAAATAATGTATTGAAAACTATTTTTCCAAAATCCCGCAATTTAGAAATTCCTGAAAACAGTGAAACCTACATGTACAGAAAACAAACTAGTAAAAAATATATCTACTCTACTACTTTAAAATAGTTATTTTTGTATCTAGGGTGCAAAATACTACTTTGGTGATCGAGAACGAAAGTTTTTTGACGAGGCGCAGCCGAGTCAAAATATCGTTCGAGATGACCAAAGAATTTTGTACTAGAGATGCAAACAATATTTTTTCTACAACTTTCGTTTGATTAAACTAAAACCATTAGTTAAAAAAATCATACTGTTTTTAAAATAAAATAATTTAAAAAATTCTACTTTCAGTTGATTTATTTGATAAAACAATAAATATTTTTGAACTAGATGTTTGCTTAATTCTCGTGTATACATTCAAAATTATAAAAAGTAGGCAATAATAGTATGTGACGTGCAAAATATTTTGCACCCTAATGCGCAAAATATTTTGCGCACGGTGTCATGGTAACGCAAAAAAGAATAATGTCAATGAAAAAAATGTCTCATTTTAGACACTGATATTAATGCGCAAACATAGCCTTTTTTTGACAGTTGTAGAAAAAATAATAAAATAATCGCTTGAAAAAAAGAAAATGTTTAAAAAAATTTATTTATTGCTTAATTTTAACGCTGCATTTATTTAAAAATCGTAATCATCCGGTAGTTTACCCCCCTCCCCCCCATGACAGAATGCAAAATCCGCCCTTGGTTCTAGGTAGTTTTTTAATTTTATTTGCCATGTTATATCCTATACCGGAATAGTGGTTATTAAAATAATTTGCTATTTCTTTTTTGTTTATAAATGCTGCATTTATTATGCAATTTAATTCTATTTACTTCTCTTTCGGTAGTATCGCATCGCATATATGAAAACGAAGAGTGAATAATTGCATTTGATCGACATATCTCTAAAATCGTAAATATCGCTCGTAGTGTAGAGAAAAATATTTCATATAATTGTGTTAGTGAACGAATTCTGAACAACTTTCAAATTGTCCTGTAAGCTCGATAACTTAAGATATTCTATTGAAATTTGGGCACTACGTTGTTTTTGAACAAAATCGATTAATAAATAGAAAAGTTATTGATTATTTAAATTTTAAAACACATTTTTTTGATTTTCATATTTTCATAATTGAATCTTGTGAAACGTTATTTTCTATCATTATTTTTTATTTATATATTTTACTAATATAGCTTTCATGATAATATAATATCCAATCGCCAACATATGATTTAGATCTAGGTGTATAATATAGAATCAGGAATGGTGGTCTAGTGGCAAAAGGTTCCGAACTCAAAACAAAAACCAAAACCAAAAACACTTAGATAGAATGTGCCTCCTTAAAAAATTATTTTCACATCAAAAATTACTTAATATTTCTTTGCCATATTTGGTAGATAGTGTTAGTGGTCCAAGAGGCATGATATCAGAGAATGAATTGGTTCCTCACTATTGCCAGGGGTCCACGGTAGGGGGTGGATGGGGGGTGAAAATTTTCCCCCCTTTAATGTGTACGCCACTGGCCAAATATTTGTTTCCTTGGTTTTCTTTTATTTTTCAATAATTTTTACGCAAATGGTACTCTTAATACTATTTGAATTCGAAAATGCGGCTACATGCATGGTATTTTAAATTTCAGTGTTACTCATCTCACAAATAAATTTCTAATCACTTTGACATCTAACTAATGCCTTATTGTATTATATAGTAGGCTGAAACAATGTTTTTACTTAGTACAAGAAAATTACAATGTACGTGCTGCTTCTCGAAGATATTAAAAATAACTATTATGGATCAAGAGGATGACGTCTTAGTAATATAGTTAACTCTTAATTTTTTAAAATAACTGACTTTAATATAAGTTATAAACGCACTATCTTTTAGTTCAAGGTAGTACTTCAATGGAGAAAAAGTTAGGAATAAAAATATTCACATTTACAAATTTACCAGCATGTTGAAGTTAGCCAAATTTTTGCCAATAACAATATAATATTGTTATTTTTATATACTAATAAATGTCAATAGCCATCAAAAATAGCAACACGAGAGAATTTTATATCCCCTCTAAAACCCATTTTGATTTTTATTCCTAGCTTGTATGGTTTTCGAGCAATTCAATTTTTTCTAAAGGCCGCGCGCAAAAAATGTCAAATAAACGAAAATTCGCGCGCATTAAAAATACAAATTTTGGAATTTTTTTCAATATCGATTTTCTCGAAAACCATGGCATATGCAATAAAATTACAATAGGACTTTTTTTAGGAAATTAGTCAAGCTTTCTTTTTTATAATGAGCAATTTTTTTATATCTTCAACGGTTAACGAGTTATCAGTAAAATAAGGCTTATTTCACCGAAGGGGTGGTTTTTGGGGGAAGGGGGTTGCGGCACCCCCCCAGAACGGATTTTCGTGACACTAACAGTTACTGACGGAAAATCTCAGATAACATTTTTTATGATGGAAATTTTTATAATTATTGGACTAAAAGTGAACACTTTAATTTTATTAAAAATATTACCTTTACTGACGAAGCCACATTCATCTTCAGATGAGTTTTTAATTGGAGAAATGCTCATATCTGGGATATTGAGAATCCACATTTACCCAGAGAACCACATTTCCAGAATGAATTTAAAATTAATGTATGGTGCGGCTTTTTAGATCGTCTGTTGGATTCATATGAACTACCAACAAAGAATGGTAATTCATATTTAGAATTTCTTCAAACTGATTGTCAATAAATTTCTAAGGAGGAATATCTTGTTCATGCAAGATGGGGCCTCGCATCATTATTCTATTGCAGTCCGCAATTACTGAAATGAACAATTTCCCCATCGATGGATTGGCCGAGGAAGCGAATTTCAATGGCCACCTCATAGCGCAAATTTAAACCCGTTAGATTTCTACTTTTGGGGGCATATGAAATCATTAGTTTATTCGCAAGCGATCAATAGTCATCAGGAATTATAACAACAAGTACAGAATGCCGCCAATTTTATCAGAAACCAGCCCAACATATTTTTTAAATCCCTCCTCTCCCTCTCGTTACCACTGGCAACAGTGAGGAACCAGTTCTTTCGCTAATATTATGCGTCTTGGATCACTAACACTATCTACCAAATGTGGTAAAGAAATATTAAGTAATTTTAAAATAATATATGAAAATATTTTTTTCATTTTTAATTTCAATTTTAATCTCGGTAAGGGGGAACATTTTATCTAAGTGTTTTTGGTTAAATTTTTATATTTTGGTCTAAGGATTTTTCAGTTAGCGTATGACCAATTATTAATAAAACACCCTGTATAGAACGTTCAACAATCATGTTGAAAATTCAATAATCCGGCGAGGAGTACAATGTTTACATCTGGGTTAGTTACTGTAATTTGTTCTAAAAGAATTCTAGGTTTTTTAATTAAATTGTTTAACTTAATTTTTTTTTAATATACTATATCTTCCTTTTACTGCAATGTCCCGGGGGTTCGTATATCCCAGCTGATACCCGTCAAATTAGTGAAAAACCCATACAAATCGGACCAATGCCACTGTTATACTTCTATGATTTGTTCGTAAATTATATATTTCCAAAAATGTTTGTTAGTTTTTTAACGTAATATTGTCAATAAATAGGGAGTTTAATAGTAACGTCAAGAAAAAACTTCCATATTATCAAATATTTTAATTAATTATTACTTCTAAAATAACTAGATATTTAACGACATTTGTTGCTGGGTAAATTTACAAATATTTTAACCTTCAAACGTAATTTTTTCTTGGTTAAATATTCCGCATGTTCAGTGATAAGACCACCACGTCATATTAGATGATCATATATTGATAAAAATACGTCATGATTATTTCTTGGATTTGGATCAGTGATAAATATTGTAATTTTCTTATAAAATTAATAAAACATAATTAATAATATATTTATGATTGAAGAAATATCGCACAAATTGATTTAAGCCAGTATAGTAGCTAATAACTTCCGCATCTAAAAACCAGTTCGATTGCCCTAATATTTTATCGTATAACTTTTTAAATAAGTATAGATGTTATCTAATCTTAAATCTTCACAAATCTAAATGATCCTACATTGCAACCATGGCAAATGTGATATACAGGGTGTTTCATTAATAATTGGTCATACGCTAACTGAAGAATCCTTGACCCAAAATATGAAGATTTAATCAAAAACACTTAGATAAAATGCGTATTCTTACTGAGATACAGGGTGTTGAAGTTAAAAATAGAAAAAATCATTTTCACATATTATTTTAAAATTACTTAATATTTCTCTGCCATATTTGGTAGATAGTGTTAGTGATCCAAGACGCATAATATCAGCGAAAGAATTGGTTCCTCACTACTGCCGGGGGGTCAACGATAGGGGGGGTGAAGGAGTCCATCCTACGTAGGCCTGTGTTATTTACAAACTACATATGTGACATGTGTGTTAGCATACAACCTAAGTAAGACCGTGTATCAAACGCCTTAAGTGGTAGAGGTGTTGGGGTTTACACCTCCACTGCTAAGTCAGTGACTAGAGTTCCAGCACCAAATCAAAGATTAGTAATATGATACTATAAAAATGCGATACTTCAAGTAATCCTATTCATAAATCTCCCTTGAGAAATTTGACTTCGGGCATTTAAATTGGCATCTACATCTACCAACTCTGCAATGTAGACCTCAAACCGTTGCAGTGAAGGATATCAAAATCAGTGTTGGCTCTAAGTGATGTGTAATCGAGTAAAGATGTTCATGCATGTAACAAATACCGGGTGACACAGGAGATATGTAACATCCTATCGCATGTTTATTTAAAAAGATATTATTTTGAAATTTATATAATGTGTGATTGTCCTTTTTTTCGTATAAAAAAGAAATTTTTCCCACTTCCGGTTTCGCCGGAAGTGACATCTACTTTGTTATTTTAAATGACACCCTGTATATATTTTTTTCCTCCGATTCTCCTTAAATTTCTCTTTTCAACTATGTATAGCAAGATGGCATTCGTTTTTAAAATGGCTACTAAAAACCATTTAATTGCATTAAGTCAAGTTGGCTATGGTATGAAATGTAGTGGTAATTAATGCTTGGTGTGCTGTGATATCTCTGGTACACAATTTTGTGTGTCATATTTGTTTTGTTCTAATCACTAGCCGAAGAGGCTTTGTACAATTTTTATATTAAACAAAAAATCTCTAGACTAAATCCCCTAAATCATAAAAACTAAGAAAGAAACACTAATTTTAAATTTTATCCATTTGTAAAATATTTATTCATATTTCACTTTTACCAATTAGATGGCCCCTGAGGTCACCGGATCTTACGTCACTTGATTTTTTCATATGGGGCCATCTCAAGGAAATAGTTTATAAAACTCCACTGTAAAATAGGGAAGACTTGGAAATGAGAGTTAGGTTAGCAATAAATGAGATTACTGAATTATAGTTAGAAAATACGCTTAGAGATACTGTTATAAGAATTGGACCCTGCATGGAAAATAATGGCCAACATTTTGAGATTCTTCGAAAACACTTTTATTTAAAAGCAAGTAAAATCAGTTATAAGAATGAATTGTATTGGGTAAAAGTGAAAGATGAATACATATTTTACAAATGGGTTAAATTTAAAATTAGTATTTCTATCTTAGTTTTTATGATTTCGGGGATTTAGTCTAGAGATTTTTCTTTAATATAAAAATTCTAGAAAGTCTCTTCGGCTACTGATTAGAACAAAACAAATATGAAACACAAAATTGTTTACCAGAGTTCTTTTGATATCGCAGCACATTAAGCATTAATTACCGCCACATTTCATACCATAGCCAACTTGACTTAATACAATAAATTGGTTTTCAGCAGCCATTTTGAAAACGAATACCATTTTGCTATACATAGTTGAAAAGAGAAATTTAAGTGGAATCAGATAGGAAAAAAATATATACAGGGTGCCATCTAAAATAACTTCCGGTGAAACCGGAACTGGAAAAAATTTCGTGTTGATACTAAAAAAAGGACAATCACGTATTATATAAGTCCACTAAATTTCAGAATAATATCTTTTTAAATAAACATGCTACGGGGTGTTACATATCTCCTGTGTCACCCGGTATACCGGGTGTAACAGGATCATGGTACACTCCCTTTTTCTCCTTTAGTTTTGAAGATAATTGATTGAAATTTGGGATATCCTATATACATAGCGGCACTTTTTGACATACAAGTGATTTTTTTTTCACTTCCGGTTTCGCCGGAAGTGACATTAACTTTCGATTTTTAAATGGAACACCCTATATATTATGGCATTTTTTAAGTCTGCATAATTTTCTGAATCCAACGATACCAAATAAGTGACATTTCAAACGTCAATATGTTTTATAATATTTTTAGTTTTCCATTTAAAGTGTGCCGTGGTGGTTCCGATTTATTCTAAATGACCCGTATAATGCTAGAAAAATCGAAATCCCGTGAAAAATACTAAATTACGTAATTTATGAGCAAATAAAGTGCATCAAAATAGTTTTGGGGACAAAACTCATTTTTTTCAAATGGAACCATATTGGTACCGTGGTACCATTTATTAGTACTATTAATAAGGAATTTATTCATATGTCGTATTAAAATGTGCGATAAATACAAACAAAATTACAGCTAAAAGAAAATAAGAAAATACAATTTTGTTCTAATTAAATGTTAAGAAGTAACTAACTAAGGTGGCTTTGAAAACAATGAAATATTTAGCTTGTCAAACATTGGTTGGTTTACCGGTATTTTTATTGTCTTTAAAAATTGTTTAAAATTCTTGTTAATTGTGTTCAAAATGCCGCAAATTTATACAAAATTTTATTTTCTTATTTTTTAGCTGTAATTTTGTTTGTATGTATCGCACATTTTAATACGACATATGAATAAATTCCTTATTAATAGTACTAATAAATGTTACCACGGTACCAACATGGTTCCATTTGAAAAAATTGAGTTTTGCCCCAAAAACCATTTTGATGAACTTTATTTGCTCATAAATCACGTAATTTAGTATTTTTGACGGGATTTCGATTTTTCTAGCATTACAGAGCCCAAGCAACACGGTCACGTCATTTTGACGTCATTTTTTGGTAACTATTCGTCGGCGACGTCATATTACCAAAAAATGACGTCTTAATGACGTCTGCATTTGTACGTCATAATGCCGTACATTAAATTCGTCATTATTACGTTTATATTTAGTGTTTTTAAACACCAGTGACACCTTATAGACGTCTGTATTTGTACGTCATAATGCCATACATTAAATTCGTTATTATTACGTTTTTATTTAGTGATTTTAAACACCAGTGACGTCTTAAAGACGTCTGCATTTGTACGGCATTATGACGTAGATTAAATTCGTCATTATTACGTTTTTATTTAGTAATATTAAACATCAAACAAAAAACATTAGTTTTACAAAATTGCCACCCCCAACAATTATTTACAGAATCTTAAAAAAAACAATAATCATAAGTGGATCTTTAGCATTAATTACATGGTAATAATGAACTCCTTATTAAGTCGGAATAATTACAATTATATTTTTTTGGCTGTATATCAACAGTATAGGATTTTTTTCCATTTAGGGTTCATTGGCCAATAGCCATTAGCCAATGTCATATATTGGTTTTGTCAAAAAGTGATCTAAATTTATCCCAGGCAGCAGACTGACGACATTTTGACGTCATTTTGGTCGACGACGTCACGTGACGAAAAATGGCGTCTCAGTAACGTCATATTGTGTAAATTATGACGTCATGTTGAGACGTCGATGCGACGTTTGGTAACGTAATTTTTTCATTGCAGAAATTATTTCTAGTTGGCGCCACATGCGTTCTATGCATTACCACGTTGTTTGTTGCATAAATTATTTCTAGATGGCGCCACATACAAACCACTGAAAATAATCAGTCCTTCTTTATACCTTATACTCTAATGAATTTATAGAAAATAAATAAAAATATAAATTGCAATGTTCAAATACATTCAGGAAACGTTGATTGTTTTGGATGGATCCTATAATGGTCAGGTTAAAGATCATTATTATGTGGCTGGGCCGAGATAGCATAAAAACCAGTGAGTAGTGATGGGCGATATCGTGATTTTTCAATCACAACGTAAATCGTTACTGTGATTTTCTTATATCAGTGAATTTAAAACGTGATGTGATCACGACTTTCATAATACGACGTACGGGAGAAATTGTTAATTATTATATTAGTCTTGGTTGAACCACGGCAAGGGAACGAAATACGGAAAGAAAGTCGTGATCACGTCACGCTTTTCTGCCAACTTTACTAACAGTCGTTACCTGTGATTTCTTAATATCAGTGATTAAATCACAGTTCGTGATATATCGCCCATCACTACCAGTGAGTGCTTCACCTATTAATTGTCCATTCATCTACATCGTACATGGCAGCTTATCCTGTAATGCATATCATACATCGGAAAATGGAAAAATCCTAGAGCACTTAAGATTTACATGCCATATTGCACCAAATTGGCTTATTTATTATATTTCTCATATGTGCATTTATTAATTAATCAAAAATAGCTTACATATGTAAGCCCATTGACGTCACTTAAATGACGTCAATGGGCTGTGACATTTTGCCGTCATATTTCACGTCATTTTCACGTCATATTTAACGTCGCATTGGTGACAAAGGTGCCGAAAAAATCACGTCAAAATGACGTGACCGTGTTGCCTGGGAGGGGTCATTTAGAATAAATCGAAACCGTCATGGCACACTTAAAAAATATTGACGTATGAAATGTCACTTATTTGGTATCGTTGGTTTCAGAAAATTATGCAGAATTCAAAAATGCCATAATATACAGGGTGTTCCATTTAAAAATCGAAAGTTAGTGTTACTTCCGGCAAAACCGGAAGTGAAAAAAAATCACTTGTATGTCAGAAAGTGACGCTTATTATGTATATAATATATCCCAAATTTCAATCAATTATCTTCAAAACTAAAGAAGGGGATGCACCATGATCCCGTTACACCCGGTATACAAATAACACTTTACGTGTTAATTGCATTGTACAAGAAAGCATGGACAAGATGACAGAAGGCGATGAAACGTTAATCATATGTCATCATTTCGTGGCTTTTATATTGCTTGGGAACGTCTCATTTGGTTTTTACAATATGATACATCTACGTAAAAGACGTCTCTGGAATTTCTGACGTACCTAGTTCAGGAAATCTAACCTGCTGGCGCATGCGTAGAGAAGCTACGGGAGGTTTAATTTGGCATCTTGTCTGTCTCTCTCAAGAAACGAGCTTCTCTTTTCGAGTGTCGCGTCTTTATTAAGTATATTATATTATTTAATCTTTGACCAAATATGAGAATTATTTACATGAACCCTGTCTAATGTTTTGTGGTGTTTAGTCGGCCATCGTTCATGCGCACTGCAGGTTTAATCCGACGACGAAGACAGAATATTTATATTCTTTTTTATAATCTTGGCTTCACTGCCTACTTGTGGGTTTAATAGATAATACGTGATATACCGGGTGAGTCATTATATTTGGACCCTTTTTAAACCTATATTACTCTTGAACTAGTTGAGATAATGAAATGCGGTTTTCGCCAGTCTTCTTCTAATTTTGATAAGTTATTTCCTGAGTATCCGTCCTTTTTTGCTCACTTCCGGTTTAACCGGAAATGACATAGTGTATTTTTGGGGATAGGGCAACTTTGTTATTTCAAATGGAACACCCTGTATATTTTTTCACACTGGGAAAGCCCATTGCTTCCCTTTTCCAAAAATGCCATTATTGTCATGGAAATTATACAGGGCGATGGTTCCGTAATATTTTAAAGTAAAATACTGCGTTTTATCGAAATGCCACGAAAAAAATGATTCACAAAGTAGATTATTAGTATAGGAAATAGCGTGCAAATTCGACGACGAGTGGTTACCGTCTGCCAGTCGGTAATCGAAGAGATCATATAAATACAATTTTTTTTTCTCTCTGGAACTTTTTGGTTTGGTGGGGGGTTAGGGAAGGGGGGGCATTTATTTTTAAATCGAATGATTATCGATATCTGTCCGCATAGGTAGTTAGTATATGTACTGCACATACCCCAATTACGCTGGCAGACGAAACTTCCGAACAGCGCGCGCGCTAACCGGAAAAAGAAAAACAAATTTTTAGTTTCTTTTTCCGGTTAGCGCGCGCGCCGTTCGGAAGTTTCGTCTGCCAGCGTAATTGGGGTATGTGCAGTACATATACTAACTACCTATGCGGACAGATATCGATAATCATTCGATTTAAAAACAAATGCCCCCCCCCCCTCCCTATCCCCCCACCATACCAAAAAGTTCCAAAGAGAAAAAAAATTTGTATTTATATGGTCTCTTCGATTACCGATTGGCAGACGGTAACCACTCGTCGTCGAATTTGCACGCTATTTCCTAGATTATATCAAAATAAAAGACAATATCACTTGTAAACGTCAAATTAGTTTATTGACAACTCGGGTACTTGAGTTACTTTAAGAAACATGTTTACTTTAAGTGAAAAAGCTAAGTGTGTAATATTTTTTGCTGAATCTTACAAAACAACACAAAGAAGATTTAGAACTATGTTTAACAAGGAACCTCCAATAAAAAATTCAATTAGAAACTTTTGGAATTCGGGTTGTATTGACCGTAAAAAGAGAATTCCAAATAATGAAAATAGGCCTAATAATGCAACTGAAATTTTGGAAACGACATAAAATGATCCTTCCTCTTCTACAAGAAAAATTTCTTCCGCAACAGGTATTCCGAAAACCACTGTTTTTTTCCAAAACGATTACAGTTTTGTAGAGAAATTCTTAATTTACGTAGAAGAGATAGGCATTTTCTTGATAAGTTAATCATGTCAGACGAAGCATCATTTCACTTAAATGGCAAGGTGAATAAGCATAATTGTAGAGTTTGGGTATCAGAAAATCCCTGAAATTTCCATCAGTATGTCAAATCCTCTCCAAAAGTTACAGTTTGGTGTGCGGTATCAAAACAAAAAAATTTACGATACTTTTTTTTAACAATCCAATTGTCAATGCCCCATCATATTTGGACATGTTAGAAATTTTCTTTTATCCGCAACTTGAACAGGATAATTTGTTGAGAACAGTCTATTTCCAACAAGATGGTGCTACGCCGCATTATTCTATGATAACTAGAGATTCCCAGAATGCCACCTTTGGAAATCGTTGGTTAGGGAGGGGAGGTCCTACAGCATGGCCTCCTCGATCCCCAGAACTCACAGTTCCAGATTTTTTCATATGGGGGTATGTGAAAGACACGTGTTATAGTCCTATGCCACAAAATTTAGAGCAACTTAAAGAAAACATTCAAAATGTCTTTAACAACATTACCCCTGAACAGTTAAGTAGAAGATATGACAACTTTGAAAAGCGAATAAATAAATGTATCCAAGTTGATGGGCACCATTTTGAACATCTTTTTAACTAATGTGTATTATTATACTCTTCGCAAATACGAAATCGAAGAGTATATTGCAGTTGATCAGCACATTTCTAAAACAGTAAATATCGCTCGCAGACAAAAAATTTTCATATCATTGTGTTAGTGAACGAATTCTGAACAACTTTCAAAATGTCTGTCTGTCCGTCCGTCACGTTTCTTGTAAGCACGATAACTCAAGAAAGAAAAATCCGATTGTATTGAAATTTGGACAGTAAGTTAGTGCTAACTAAAGGAAGAACCCTGTTGTTTTTGAATAAAATCGATCAGTAAATAAAAATGTTATTAATGATTTAAATTTGAAAACATTTTTTTTTTATTTTTTATGTTTTTGTGATTGAAATCTGGTGAAATGATATTTCATTTTAATATTGAAATATTTGTATATTTTACAAATATACATTTCCTAATATAATATACAACCGTGGAAATATAATTTTAGTTCGTCCCTTATAATGTAAACATTTACGTTTTTTTTACCACTTAAGAGTGGTGATGTAGTTCTTACGCTTTTGACTCGGAATCCAAGTGTCCCAGGTTCGAAACCCCCCCAAATGGGGTACGGTATAGTTTTCTTATTTTTACTTTATTTTACACTGAGTCTCTTACCAACTAAGTACGCACTATAAAATTAAAAAAGTCTAAAACTAACATTATTTACAAACAACTGCGAAGAGTATTCTATAGAATGTGTAACAATTATATAAAAAGTTCAGTGAACAGGCGAAGAGTACGTTTTTAGCTTGTTTGGTTAATTTCTTATTTGTTTAATAAATATCCTGTTTAGTCCAATCAATGAATGCCCAAATAGGGATTGTAGAGAACATTTTGGAGGGGAGAATTTTTCTCTTCAGGGATGTGTTGGGGGTAGTCAGGAGGTAAACATACTAAAAGTCCCCGCCCCTAGCCCCGCCGCTTCAGGTGGGAGGGGGGTGGAAAGGTTCCTTTTTTCGATTCTTCGCTTATAACTCGGAAACGATGCGTCGTATGGGAAAAGGTAATCTGTGCAAAATTAAACGTAATTAAATTTCCCACAAGAATGTTTATATTCATTTTCTTCCTATGTGTTATATTTTACGAGATATTCGCCTGCGAAAATCGATAATTAATAAAAAAAAATCAATTGTGTACCTTGAATATTTCTATTAAAGCGGTTTACCGTGGTATGCTAATAAATCACAGTCATAAAACAATCTTTATTTTACAACACTCGACGTATTTACTAACGTAACGTTTTGTCGAAGTCTGGACATTTCCTTAAATATACAGTGTGACTCACTTAAAATGAAGATACACTTATAACTTTTTCATTTTGTTTCCGATTTGAATCAAATTTTACTTAAGTATAGAACAAATTAGGATCTACTTATGGCCAGAAAATCATTCACCTGCTGTAAAGGCAAAGCCACCTGCGGTACCAAAATATGCTGAAAAAAATAAAACATTTTGAATCTTAGAAATTCTAAAAAATGCATCCAATCGGCGCCACAAACGTACATACACCAAAATTTGATTTGATTGTTGATGGGGAATATTTCATACATAAGCTCATCTGGCAAAGGGGGTCCTCAGCTTCCGCAATTTGTGGTGGCTACGTAAAATTCATCGTTCGTAAGATTAAAAATCAATATGATTTTTAATCTTTTTTCTCATATTTTGGTACCGCAGGTAGCTTTGCCTTTATAGCAGGTGAATGATTTTCTGACCATAAGTAGATCCTAATTTTTTCTATACCTGAGTAAAATTTGATTCAAATCGGACACAAAACGAGAAAGTTATAAGGGTATCTTCATTTTAAGTGAGTCACACTGTATATTTAAGGAAATGTCTAGACTTCGACAAAATATTACGTTAGTAAATACGTCGAGTGTTGTAAAATAAAGATTGTTTTGTGACTGTGATTTATTAGCAGACCACGGTAAATCGCTTTGATAGAAATATTCAAGGTACACAATTGATTTTTTTTTTTATTAATTATCAATTTTCGCTGGCGAATATCTCGTAAAATATAAGACATAGGAAGAAAATGAATATAAACATTCTTGTGGGAAATTTAATTACGTTTAATTTTGCATAGATTACCTTTTTTCGTACGACGCATCGTTTCCGAGTTATACGCGAAGAATCGAAAAAAGGAACCTTTCCACCCCCCTCTCCTACTGAAGCGGCGGGGCTAGGGGCGGGGACTTTTAGTATGTTTACCTCCTGACTACCCCCAACACATTCCTGAAGAGAAAAATTTTCCCCTCCAAAATGTTCTCTACAACCCTTTCATTGACTGGACTAGTTAGACTTTGTTATATCGAGTTCCATATGTACATTTGCAATATTAGCAATTGAAGTAACATGCAGTGGCGGTTTTACCACTGGGCACACTGGGCGCGTGCCCAGGGCGGCAAAATTTCAAGGGCGACAATTTTTTTTTCTTTTGAATACTCCTTTAGTCGTTTTTATGATACGACAGTTCCATTGAAGCCAAAACAACGCATCGAGCGATATGGATGGCAGCCAGAAGCGGCTTTCTTTCATACCTAATTTATGGTGATGGTCCTTAGAAGACTAATACTTTTTTATTCATTGATTCCTTTAAGCAAGTAAACCGTAAACCGTTAACGAAATACAAAATAAATTATTTCGGGTTTGAATTGATAAATATTAGTACAACTCGCTCAATTTCTTATCATCTAAATGAACTAAAGAAAATTGTAATAAATGAGCCATTAAACAAAATAAGTAAAATAACTCTTTGTAGTACTTAGTGCAGTAGTTAGAATTGAGAACAGATATTATTTATTATGTCCTGCTCGCCTGTCCTACTCGCCTTTCGGCTTTGTTTTTTGATGAGAGTGACAGTAGGGCGCAATTCACATTGTGCACTTAGAAGTTGCGGCAAACATTTTTTGGGTAGTATATATATATTAGATTTTTTAAGAGTAGTGGCGGCATCTTAAAATAGTGCCGGGGGCGGCAAGCATGTTAAAACCGCCCCTGGTAACATGCAATTGTCAATAAACTAATTTGACGTTTACAAGTGATGTCTTTTATTTCCATTTCCACTTTGTGAATCATTATTTTTTTCGTAGCATTTCGATAAAACGTAATATTCACTTTAAAAGCTTATAAAACCAACCATTTCCATGACAAATATGGCATTTTTGGAAAGAGGAAACAATGGGCTTTCCAACTGAAAAATATACAGGGTGTTCCATTTGAAATAACAAAGCTGCCCTATCCCCGAAAATACGCTATGTCATTTCCGATTAAACCGGAAGTGAACAAAAAAATACTGATACTCAGGAAATAACTTATCAAAATTATAAGAAGACTGGCGAAAACCGTATTTCATTATCTCAACTACTGCAAAAGTTATAAAAGGGGTCAAAATATAATGGGGCACCCTGTATGATATACCGGGTGGCTCAACCGATAGGGACACTCTTGTAACTTTCGATTTTTTTCAAATTTGGTGTAGTGATGGGATGAAGTTTCCAATTAAATGATGTAAAGAACCAGAATGGCCAACTTCCGGTTTCGATGTAATTTACACTAAAATCAAATTTTTAAATGGAACCACCTTCATATTTCTGCATATTTGGATCCTGCTGGCCAAAAAATATATGATCTGATTCTTAAATATTATTTTGATTTTCAAAAAATATTTAAAAATTATATCAAAACATTTTTTTCTTTTAATTATAAATTTAGTACAAAGAGAAGGTAGAAATTATTTATATCATTTTCTTCGTAATTCAACGATTTAATTAAATAACAAGTTGTCTCATAAGGGTTCCATTTAAAAAAAAATTGTTTTCGTTGAAAAACCAATACCTATCGTTGAACTTAGGTGCTTGTAGACCGATTTTTAACAATTTTGGCCGTCTATTATTAAAACTAAAAAATAAAAAATCTAAGTTTTTTGAAAATCAAAATAATATTTGAGGGTCAGGTCATATGTATTTTGGTCAGTAGGATCCAAATATGCAAAAATATGCAGGTTATCCCATTTATTGATTCTCATGTCAATTACATCGAAACCGGAAGTCGGTCATTTTGGTTCTTTGCATCATATAATTGAAAATTTCATCCCATATCACTATACCAAATTTGAAAAACATCAATTCACCCATTCAAAAGATATAAGAGTGTCCCTATCGCCTGAGCGACCCGGTATAGTCCTACGATACAGTCTTAGTAGATATATGGTTGTAGGGGCGGCTTAAGGGCCGGGCAACCCGGGCGGTCGCCCGGGGCGCCAAATTGGGGGTAAAAAGTATTCGTTATTTTTCTAAGGTGACAAATTTTTTTTTTGGATTTTTATTTGTTAAGTAGTGATCGCGGAGTCCGAAGAGATATCCTTCCACTTTAGTATGAAGTACGTCCGTTATAACCTCAGGAAAGGGCGCAAAAAAGTACTCCCGCCCGGGTGGAAAATTTACCTTGAGCCGCCCCTGCCTGGTTGAGTGGTCGAATAGCTAAGCTAATCTCATCCAGGACGTCAATATAAATAAGGCGATAAAATGAAAATAGAATGAAATAAAAAATTTAAAGTTAACGAGGTGTCCGAGGAATTTTCGGACGCCCTATAGAGTGTAAATATATTTCCAGAGTGTTGTAAATTTTTACTATTCATGTATCATTTAATGAAGATAGGAAGTTCATCAATTATTACACGAAATCACGAACACCATTTTTCATGACCTGAGCGTTTTTTCCTTTAAATATATGGTTATAAATGCATGTTATATATTTTTTTTGTTGACTTTTTTCTCAAAAACTTTATTACATAACACATAATGTTATCAGTATCGTTTAAAGAACAAAAATTTTACCAAAATATAAAAATATATGCCATATTGAAACTCATGTGTATTTACACATGCATTTAATTTTATCAATTGTGTGCATATGTATTTCTAATTTTTTAATTAATAAAATTGATACCGATGAGAATTTACTAGTGCTTAAACTCTGACCTCGCCTTTAAAAAGTAAGATTTCTTGGTAATTTAGTTTTTAATAGAATCTCCTTGATAATTTTATTACATTGTATTAATTATGTATTGCAACAGAATGCGGTAATACTATAGTGTTTCCTTCCATAACGAGTTTGAGTTCTGATTAAAACAAAATTCATGAATGAAAAATGCAGTTCTTGCATATTGCCCATTTTGTTGGGGTAGGTTACAATATTCATTTCAATAAGCATAAAATATGCTTAGATCTTACTTTGAATGTTTTTTAGATAAAATTACTACTTGTTATTCTACTATTAATAGGTACCTAATATACACATCAAAAAAGTGTTTTATCACAATCTTTACAAAATATGGGTAATTATTGTTAGTTTTTAATATTTTACAATAATATATCAGTAGTGAAATACTTACGTCATTTGACATTAAATGTATTTTTTGCGCAAAATAGGCGGTCAGCGTGGGGTTCAATCTCTATATCTTCCAAACGCGCCCGTCGCCCAGCTTTAAGTCTTTTTATTCATTTACGATATTAAAAGATTGTTATAAAAAAATGCTTAATTAGGAAACCACATAAGTAAAATGGTATATCTGATTTTAGAACTTTGGAACACGGAGTGCCTCAAGGGTCAGTTTTAGGTTCTCTATTATTTACTATATTTGTAAGTGATTTATTTTTTATCTTTACCCAAACAACGTTGTTATGCACGCAGATGACGCAACACTAATAAATCAGAACAAAAAAACTAATGATGAACTAAATTCAAAATCTTGCTGAACATTGGTATAATAATAATAATGTATTAAAACTCAACAGGGACAAAGCTCAGAAGCTGATTCTTTCCTCACATAATTTGTTAATTGTATGGGAAAGTATAAAGATTCTTGGAGTTATTTTAGATGATTCACTAAATTCGTCCTCTCATATTAATCAGCTGTGCAATAAAACATCAGGATACATCATACAGAGAAGATAAAAAGAAAAATATTTTCTGTTTATTTAGCTACTGTAGCAATATATTTCTCCAATTGTAACGAATGCTCATAAAATATCATAAGTGGTTACAATTTTATCGGATACATTTTTATCTACACGAAACCATGGTACAAGCAAACCGTGTTATAAGAACACGGGATCTTAATTTTACTTCCACATCCAGTGGAAGTATAGTAACGACAAAAAAAATTTAAAAAATTTTTATTGTTCAAATAGGCTTAGAATGTCATGAAACGTCGAGATTTTAAGTTTGAGCGAAAAAATTTTTTCTGTCTGTCTGTCGGTCTGTCTGTAACTTTTTTTGTGCGCACGTTTACTCTGGAACCGTTTGAGATATTGACTGGTACACATATGTACTTTAACGAGATCTAAAACTAGATTATATTTTCATCTTGTTCCGTCGAAGAGTTGAGGGGTAAATGGGGGAAAATTTGGGGTAAATAGGTAAATCAAGCAGGTAAGAGTCCATAAAATTGATATTTAGTATATACAAGAGAAGCTAAAGTCTCAAAAAAAATTTTAGCATTAACCAACCCCCATTACCACCCCCAACCCATTATTAAAGGGGATGAAAAAAATTTGTGATTTAGTGTGTGTACAAGAACCAGAAAGCTCAAAATATTTTTTTTACTTCCACCCCCACCCCACTACTGTGGGGTATCGTTTTATGGGTTTTTGGGGTAGAGGATTTCAAATATTATATTATAAAGTTCCATAAACAATCATTTCCACATACAAAATTTTTTCGTTGTGAGTGACTTGGATAGAAAATCTGGATGTGGAAGTAGTGATTCCTTGGGCAGCGGTTTTTTAACTAATTTATTATTATTATTTATTCTGTATTTTTACTTCCACATCCAGTGGAAGATAGTAACGACAAAATTTTTTTTAAAATTTTTATTGTTCAAATAGGCTTAAAATGTCATGAAACGTCTGTCTCTTTGTCGGTCTGTCTATCTGTAACTTTTTTTTTGTGCGCACGTTTAGTCTGGAACCGTTTAAGATATTGACTTGAAATTTGATACTCATATGTACTTTAACGAGATCTAGAACTAGATTATATTTTCATCTTGTTCCGTCGAAGGGTTGAGGGGGTAAATTAGGGTAAATTTGGTGTAAATGGGTAAATCAAGCAGGTAAGAGTCCATAAAATTGGTATTTAGTATATACAAGAGAAGATAAGGTCTCAAAAAATTTTTTGCTATTAGCCACCCCCGTTACCACCCCATTATTTAAGGGGATGAAAAAAAAAATGTGATTTAGTGTATGTACAAGAACCAAAAGCCTCAAAATATTTTTTTACTTCATCCACTCCCACTACCACCTCCCTATCACCACCCCCACCCCACTACCGATGTGGGGTATCGTTTTATGGGTTTTTGGGATTTCAAATATTATAGTATTAAAGTTCCATAAACAATTATTTCCACACACAAAGTTTTTTCGACGTGAGTGGCTTGGATAGAGAATCTGGATGTGGAAGTAGTGATTCCTTGGGCAGCGATTTTTCTAAAAACATTTTGATGATAGATAGTGCACGATTGTTATATTTTGTAGCATTTTTTTTTAATATACATATATTTTTATTTAATCATCCCTGTAAGCTGTTAATTATTTTGTAATTTATTATATAATTAGGTATATAATTTCTTATGCAGTGGACAATCTATCCAATCGGTCGTATTTTGGATAATTTTGACATTCTCACGATGTTTCGAATAAAGAGCTGCAACATATGATTTTTCATGCATTCTATTTTATTATTACTTTTATTATTTTAATTATTTTTCAAATATTAATTTATTGTTTAATACTGCACTTATTAGATTTAATTAGAATTTGAACTCCCCGTGGCCCGCTATGACTCTCGACGGCCATGACATCAGTAAAGTTCATTATTGCTCCTTATATTTCATAGAGTTCTTAACAAATGTACGATAATAAAAACTGGATATAACAAATATTAAATTTCCTCAAAAACACCCACGGCAACAGGTCGTTAATATTAGTTCAAGTGTAGTAATAATGGGCATTAAAATGTCGTCTGGAGATCATGTCATCTTCATGTCATATGTCCCTCGTGTGCAACCATAAATAATCGTTGTCATTTGGCAAAGATTAGCTAATAAGTCAACATACATTCTGTCATTTACTCTCCCGTAATAATGGTATTGTTCTCTTGCTGAATAGAATTTAGAGAGGGGTTGTGGAGCCCTTGCCATTTCACCACCTAACAATCCGACCAAACGAGAATAAGGGCAGTGGGCGTTTGGACATATTTTAAGTAGAAAAAGTAACTAAGCATTTATTTGAAGTAGATAAGGGATTACAGTAGTAATATTTTGAAAAAATGTTAAATCAGTCACACATTTTCCTTCTTTTACTTTAGTTTAAAGTATATAAATGTAAAAACAAAGAACTCCTTTCAAGATTTTGATTGATTGATTGATTTACCAGCGTGTGATAGGCATTGCTGCCACTCCCATGGTTATACAGCTAGGTCTGCTGCGTCCACGCTGGGTTGGACTAAGATCATGCTTGTTGCCAGCAGCGAGAGCCACATGGCGCATGGTAAAGGATGGGAGGTGTAGGTATTTATGAGATGCGTTACCGCATTGTGTCGTGAGGGAGCGTTTAAGCTCCCTTCTTTGTGTTTTTGGACTTTTACCTCTTCTGACTATTCTTGTGAAATATATTGCCGCGTTGTGTCGTAATATGGAGTGTTTATGCTCCTCATTTTGTGTTTCTGCTTCTTCGAATCTTCTTTTTCTAAGTCTTCAGATTCCTCGGTGTTCCTTGTGGTGTTCATTTTTTGATCCCGATCCTCTCAGTTGTTGTTTTCCGTGTAGCATGGTCTTCCTATTTTTAATTTGTTGATGTTCGGTGCTAGGGGTTTCTTCAGCAGATGTGTTGGGTCGCTTCTTTGGGTATGTCCCAGTACTTCACTGCGTACATTTCTACCCTTTTTTTTAATTGTCTTTCCTCCTAATAGTGTTGATGTTTTTTGTCACTGTTTTCGTCTTGTTATTTTTGCGAGTAGTTGGACGATGTCCCTTTCTGCTCTTCTCAAAAACTTCTTCTGTTGGTTCGTGTTGTTGCCGCGTTTTTTGACTCATATGTCATCGTTGGTCGTTTGACGGCTATGTACATACATTTGGTAAGGTCCCATGGTAGTTTATTTGTCTCAGTGAAAGGTGATAAGGTGATGATAACTCGTGACTCTGTATGCCGTTTTGATTCTCTCCTTTATCGTTTCTCTCCGTTCCAATTTGTTCGTCATATCTGTTCCTAGGTACTTCAATTTGTTCGTTGTTCTTGGGGAGTATTCATCTATTTTGTGTTCCTCTCGGTTCGTCCAACTCTCTCTTGTTGACGGGTCTCGCTCCATTATTAAGTTTTTCTTGAAGTTTGTTTTCAGTCCAGATGTGTTCTACGGCGATTAGGAGATTATCGGCGTATGTGTGTGTTTTCTTAGAAAATCCCATTTTTCTGAAAGAAGCCTGCACCACGCATGTCTTGAAGTGCTGTAAGAATTCAGATTTGACGCAGTATATCAACAATGCCTCATTGATTATTTCAGGTTTAATTTAAATTAAATTCATTTGAATACTTTTAATAATTATGAAAAACCTCACTTGAAAATTTTTTAACAAAGTATTATGACCATACTTTAAGAGTAATGCATTTGATTATTACGGGTTTAATTTATATTAAAGTTTGAGTGTTTTTAATAATTATCAAAAAATAATTATTTGAGGGTTAACATAACTTTATATGACCATGCCATACGAACAATACGCTATTGATTGTTTCGGGTATAATTTAAATTAAAATTTGAATATTGTTATAATGCTTGAAGAATATTGTATTATTATATAAATATGTCGAGAAAAATTCTCTTACTCCTTCGTATTTACACACTGGAAATGCACCTATTCGTAAACGATCCCCAATTAGTCTGTCATAAAATTTTGTTGAGATGCTGGGGCGCTATTTTGGATAAAAGTGGTTTGATATGAGAGGTGAACAAATGGAACTCTGATCTCTCAAACTCAGCCTGAAATTACAAAATTCTCAGTTATTTTTTCCCATTCGATAAGGTACTGCTGCAATCATCCTACATATTTGCCTACCTAACCTAACGATTGGTCCCGAGTTTCCTTTGCTATAAGTTTTTCGGTAGCTGGACTCCCTTTTTCCTAGTTTAACGAGCTTTTCTGGCATCTCTGGCATCTCTGGTATCTGGACCTGGTATCGGGGACTGCCCGCGCTGATGATGACCTGGACGGTGGCTTTTACGTATGAGTCTTTAACTCACTTTTTGCTTTCAAGACTGCTTGGTGTGTTTCTAGGACTTCAAATAAACATTTGCTCGATAAAAATTCGTGAACTTCTCGAATTTTCATAATTCTTTGACGTTATTTGTCTATAATTTTGATTGAGGAAAGGTGATAAATTATATTCACATGATATTGATATAGCATGATGGACATCTACTATGGCGGCGATCGTCTTATTTCATTATGATCAGCTTATTCGCTGATCTTGCTAAAGCTACAACCCATCTGCTCTTGAAAACTGGTGAAAAATTAGTCCTGTCTAATGGTTTTTTCATTCAAACAGTCATTGAACTCCATATTTAGTGCAGGTGGCTGCAACGAAGAACAGTTTTGCAGAACAAAATATTTTTTCATGATATCTGTTCTTTGGTTGGTCCTTTTCTGTGATTTCTATCTCACTAAACTCCTCCCTAAGAATATCTTCAGGAGGATTTGTGTTAGCAATCATATCCGCCCCCAGCAGGGCAGCGTATTCTTTGGTAGCTTTCGATATTGCCTCTCCAGGTGTTTCACCTGCTCTATTTCTGACATGTGAAAAAAGAATGAGTTGATTTTCAATTAGGAAGTTTCCATTTTTCTCATTTTCTCGTAATAAATAGTCGTAAAAATCTAAAAAATATCTGTAATTTTTTTTTCTAATTATCTCTATAAATAAAAAAGTTAGCGCTCATCTGGGCTGAGGCTCGATGACGTCACAGTACGTGATTCCGTCAACAGCGAACGGGCGCAGGCACCGGAAGTTTAGTTCATTCAGTGTTATTCTTACCGGACACAGCTTAAGATATTTTTAACCCGACCCCAAAAGAGTTTGACGCGTATGTTTGTATGTATGTATGTCTGTCTGTCTGTGGTTTCATATCTCTTCAACGCATGATCCGATTTTGATGCACTTTTTTCTATTTGCAAGATTATTTTGTCGAGAAGGTTTTTGCCATATTAGATTTTGATGTTTGGTCGCCATCTTGATTACAAGCTTTTATTTAACTTGCCTTGTTCTTGTAAGTCAAATCTTGCAATTGAATTTTAAAATAGTTATCCCTAACCGATTGAGCTGAAATTTTGCATACACGTTTAGTTTGGATGATATTGCATGGTTGGCTAAGTGACGTCATTCCAAATCCAATATGGCAGGCTCCCAAAGATGGCGGACCAGTTAATTTTTATGCACCTCCATGATATGGGTATCAAATGGAAGGGTTTGCTAAGAAGAATACGAAAATAAAATGACGTCACACTAAATTCAATATGGCGGACGCCCCAAGATGGCGGACAATTTTTTTTAGTTTTTACACTGTAATTTGATCGTATAATGTATTCGCTCATACGTTGCATTCTAAGGAATGGTGAAGAATTCGGTTTAAACTATAAGTTTTATATCGGATAGAAACGACGCAATGAATATACATTTCTCCAAGAAATTAATGCACCACCAAAAAATAACCAAAAGTTTGAAGTTAGTTAATTTTTAACCCCCGACCCAAAAAGAGAGGTGTTGTAAGTTTGATGCGTATGTTTGTATGTTTGTCTGTCTGTCTGTCTGTCTGTGGCTTCATATCTCTTCAACGGGTGATCCGACTTTGATGTACTATTTGAAAGAGTATTTTGTCGAGAAGGTTTTAGACCATATTAGATTTTGATGATTGGTCGCCATCTTGAATTCGCCATGTTGAACTTCTCTAGAAATTGTCCGATTGAAGTAAAATTGAAAATGTGCAGACAATTATGGTAGCCGAATATGATTTCGGCCTCATTTTGATTCGGTCATATGAAACTGGTACGATTAGATACATTGATCGGGGGTTTTTAAAAATTTTCAATTTTTTAACTCCCGACCCAAAAAGATGTTATAAGTTTGACTCGTATGTTTGCATGTTTGTTTGTCTGTCTGTGGCTTTATATCTCTTCAACGGGAGATCCGATTAAAACGATTTTTTTATTAAAATTAAATATAACGCATAAATATATTTATAATAGAACCGGCCTTGTAGACCGTGTGCGACTAGTAGAATACAAAATTGGACCGCGTCGGCTTAAAGGTTAAAAAGTTCTATGTGAGACTCGTGATATAATAATACGTTATGTTGTATGTATATGTTTAGTTTAAAAAGTATAAAATGAAATAAAATTACAAATTTAAAAAACCCCCGACACAAAAATATCGACTAAATAACTAATATAAAAAAATAAATTAACACAACTTTAAAAATTATGAAATAATTTTGATTCCATATACGAACTCTTATGATTTATTTAAATCCAGCTTACATTTTCTTTATGTCCTCGAGATTTGCTTTCTTATACGCATGAATATGTCGGGGGCTGCTGTAAAGACGAACTACTAAATACTTTAACATTTTAATCGTTTGAAGACGTAATTATGCCTAAAATAACAGCGAGTTGTGTACTGTGACGTCACAGTCTAGTGCGAAGTATTCAGATAAGAAATTAAATAAGTTCGTGAGTTTTTCAGTTATCGAGATGATTTTTTTTTTGTTTGACTAGTTAACTGAAAGACTACTAAATGAGGTTGAATGTACACGATCTTTCTAAAATAGAAAACTTCCTAATTAATATTGCTCTATTCAATTTTCAGAAATTCTTTTACCTTCTGAATTCTCCGCTAAAATATTTTCCCGTTAACATTTCAATTCCTCTACAATCTCCTTGCTTTTTTGGGGAACCTTTTCCTGAATTTTTGCAAATTTTTAAATTTTCAGTTCACTGTTACACTCACTCAGTTCATTTTAAAAATATATTTCATGTCGACATCGAACGGATATAAATAAAGAAGTAAGCTACATTCAGGCGAGAGGTGCTTACGCAAGAGTTTTTAAGGGGTATGAATATAACGATACTATAGATTGTAATTATTGAGGAAGACAAGTGAAGGAAAATTGCATGTGGTTATCACTTTTTCGTTAAATGTGTATGTGATACTTTTGAATATAGGCGCATTAGAAATTTTCTATTTTCGCAAAACTATTCTCGTCAGAATTATAATTTTTTATGTACGTCATCAGAAAATCATTTCAAATTACTTAGGTACTTCTTAATGTTATGCCCACTAGAAAATATTACAGCAATTTTTTATTACAAAAATGAAAGTAAATAAATCTAATAAAAATAAATATTGTTCAAAATGACTGCCCTTCTCAGCTCTCGTCGTTTAGAGGAAATATGGCCGCCAAATGCAGAGAGCTGATATGTATAAAAAAAAAATCAAAACAACAACTGTTAGTAACTATATCCGCTCGCTTTGTGCATTAATGTTTAAAAATGTGGAAACGAGAGAGGCTATTGACATAAAGAAATATTTAAATCTGAATTGTTATCACTACTTCCACATCCTGATTTTCTATACAAGTCACTCAAAACGAAAAAATTTTGTATGTGGAAATAATTGTTTATGGAACTTTATTAATATAATATTTGAAATCCTCTACCCCAAAAACCCATAAAACGATACCCCACATCGGTAGTGGGGTGGGGATAGTAGTGGGGGTGGATGAGGTAAACAAATATTTTGAGGTTTCTGGTTCTTGTACACACACTAAATCATATTTTTTTCATCCCCTTTAATCATTAGCCACCCCCTGGTAATGGGGGTGGCTAATACCAAAATTTTTTTTTGAGACCTTAGCTTCTCTTGTATATACTAAATACCAATTTTATGGACTCTTACTTACTTGATTTACCTATTTACCCCAAATTTACCCCAATTTACCCCCCAACCCTTCGACGGAACAGGGTGAAAATATAATCTAGTTCTAGATCTCGTTAAAGTAGATATGTGTATCAAATTTCAAGTCAATATCTCAAACGGTTCCAGAGTAACAAAAAAGTTACAGACCGACAGACCGTCAGACAGATAGAACATTTTTTTTTGTTCAAATTTAAAATCTCGACGTTTCATGACATTCTAAGCCTATTTGAACAATAAAAATGTCGTTACGGAAAATTTCCAAACCTCCTCATCACCTACCATCGCTTCTTTAATTAGAGCAGGTAAATAAACTATTATAGTTGTTAAAAATGAATGGAGTGATATCTGAAGAAATGGAGGTACTAAAATGCACAGGACGCATAGAAAAAGTTTAAAAAAAGAAGAAACTGTAACCCCCCCCCCTGCATAAGGGGATATGCAGGGAGGGAGTAACATAATAACGTAAAATGGCGTTAACAGAATTATAACATATAATGAAAATCGTGTCCAGAAAATAAATCTAGTTTTACAAAGTACACCAGGATACTTTACTATATGAAGGGACGTAATCACTCCCCTCACCCCCGATCCCCTCGAAGGGAGTACCATGACCTTTTTTCATGCGTCCTGTGTATTTCACTACCTCCATTTATTCAGATATCTCTGCTCTAATTAAAGAAGTGGTGGTAGGGGATGGTGGGGGTGGAAATTGTCACCTGGAAAGAACTACTGTCCACACTGTGCTACCTGGGTTGCCAGAATGAGAACTGGGAAACATAGTTGGAGTTTACAACGTAGATATACTTAAATAGAATATTGCATACTTTTCAGGTACATAAATAGAAGGAACAGATTTCTATTTCAATGCTTTTAATCGACTTCTGAGTGACAATAATATTAGTTAACAGATAAAATATTAACCATTAGTTATATTTTTAAATACACGATAAATTAAATATATGCGACGTGTGTTTATGTTAAAGCGATAAATCTGTAAAGATCGAGGCTTTAATATATATTGCAGCGACTTACGGCTTATCTAAGAATGCTGCACCTGCAAACTTTTCTCTTTGAGAATATTATGGCGTAAAATCATTTATGTAATTGTAAAAATGATTAGATTTGGGTACATCGACCCAACTGACTCAAATCATGACATATTTTCTAAATTATTTTATATCTTATAGCCAGTCAAGATTCTGTAATAAAATACAAAAGGTAGCTAATAGTAATAAAAAATAGTACATAGTTAATTTAAAAAAATGAGGCCTAGGAAATTTTCTGGTTGTTAGAAAGGTACTCCCTACCAGGGCTGTTTCTAGAGATTTAGCTGCTGGTGTGGAAAATCTAAAATGCCGCCTCCTACTTCAGCAAGCATCTGATTTTGCGGCCCCAAATTTTTTTTTCCCCGAAAACAAAAGTTGATGACCGGGGGAGGGTGGTGCACACCTTGCACACCTTGCACACCCGCTTTACCTACCTACATACAAATTTCAAATCGGGAAATAACCAAGCACTTCGCCAGACAGATACTAAAGTGCGAACACTCTACCTTTTAACTTAACACATGGAGTAACATAAGCGTCTATACACGGTGGTCCAATATTTATGTGACCGATAATACATCCAAAAATAAAGGTACTCTAAAGATAATAAGGAAATTACACCCCTTTAAATGGGTGTAATTTCCTTATTATCTAATATTTATAATCCCCCTTTAATGGGAATTATAAATATTAGTTTTTCGGCAATATCTTCCGATCGCTTTAAACTATATGTCATACCTATTTTAAATTTAAATATGGGCATCAATTTACATAGTACCAGTCAAACCGTCTCCTGTGCTTAAAGGGTAGTTTTAAGGAGTGGCTATCAATATTTTACCTTAACTTTTTTTATTTTTACATATTTATAAAAATTCACTAGAAATAAAAAGATGTTCTTGTTGCATTTCGATAAACCATTCTCAAGTAATTTATGTTTACACATCAATGTGCACAATACATTATTAATAATAATTAATTTGCAATAAGTATAAATTTTTCAAGTCAATATCTCAAACGGTTCCAGAGTAAACGTGCGCACAAAAAAGGTACAGACAGACAGACAGACCCGACAGACAGACAGACAGACAGACAGACAGACAGACAGATAGAAAATTTTTTTCGCTCAAACTTAAAATCTCGACGTTTCATGACACGCCTATTTGAAAAATAAAAATTTTGAAAAATTTTTTTGTCGTTACTATACTTCCACTGGATGTGGAAGTGATAAAATAAAAGTGCTAACTGTTTTATTTCGGCTACTCATTACATATTTAAATAGAGACAGATTTACATTAGAAAAAAATAATTGTCCTATTTTTTTGGCTCACGACAGTACAAGTGAAGGCCTCAAAAATTTTTTTTACGTTATCCACCCCCACTACCACCCCCTTCCACCACTCCTACCTCCACTACCGATGTGGCATATCGTTTTATGGGTTTTTGAGGTATAAGATTTCAAATACTATATTTAAGTAAAAAAAAAATATTGAGGCCTTTGGTTCTTGTACATACACTAACTTACAATTTTATTTTTTTTTTCCCTCTTTAATAGTGCCGTGGGGTAGTGATGGGGGTGGCTACTGCCAGAAAATTTTCTGAGACCTTAGTTTCCCTTATATATACCAAATATTAATTTTATGGACTCTTACTTACTTAATTTACCTATTTACGATTTCCCCCAATTTACCTTCCAACCCTTCAACGGAATAAGACGCGCCCAAAATTTTGTATACCAGATTTCGTCTTTGACGAAGATTACACAGATTTCCTCGGATTCCCTGGGATTTCCTTAAGATTTCCTCGGATTTTCTTAAGGTTTCCTCGGATTTCTTTAAGATTTTCTCGAATTTTTTTCAAAAAAATGTTTGAAGAGCGGGTGAGAGAAACCCGAAAAGTAAAAGATTTCCTGAGATTTCTTGGGATTTCCTCGGATTTCTTTAAGATTTCCTCGAATTGCCCAAGATTTACTAGTATTTTCTAAGATTTCCTGAGATTTCTTAAACTTTCCTGGGATCTAAGATTTCGTTGGATTTCCTTAAGATTTCTTCGGGTTTTTTTTAAGATTTCCTCGAATTTTCTTCAAAAAAATTTTTGAAGAACGGTGGTGGGGGGGAGAAATCCGAAGGGCAAAAGATTTCCTGAGATTTCCTGGGATTGCTTAATATTTCCTCGAATTTTCTTAAGATTTCCTCGGATTTCCTAAGATTTCCTCGGATTGCCTAAGATTTCCTCAGACTGTCTAAGATTTCTTCGGATTTCCTTAAGATTTCCTTCTGAGTATACACCAGATTTCCTTCGCGGTTTGCCCCTCGGAATAAGATCAAAATATAATCTAGTTCCAGATCTTCTTAAAATACATACATGTACCAAATTTCAAGTCAATATCTTCAACGGTTCCAGAGTAATCGTGCGCACAAAAAAGTTACAGACAGACAGGCCGACAGACAGATTTTTTTTTCTCAAATTTAAAATCTCGACGTTTCATGACATTCTAAGCCTACTTGAACAATAAAAATTTCAATTTTTTTTGCGTTACTATACTTCCACTGGATGTGGAAGTAAAAAGAAAACAATATTTTCCGAGATATATAAAAAATGCAATTTTCACCCCTCTGAAAATACCCTCGTGCACCGTTTAGTGTTAGGAACTCTTCGGTTTCCTAATATTAAAAGTCAAATTTTTATAGACTAAGTAATTTTTCCTCTTTTAAATCTATTCTTTCCTTACTAAAATAATCATAATTTTACTCTATTAGTAACGTGTTGCAGAATTTTGAAGTATTTACATCAAAATTAATTCTAGAGTGATACTCCGTCCCTTTGTAAGGAGAGTTTAGAATTTCCCTATCGGGAAATGCGAACTATTATATAATTAGAGCATTCCACCATTAGTGAGTTAGCGCACGTTATTCAAATACCGGATTAACAAATGTTGGGTTAAAGGGTTAATATGCCTAAAATTTTAATTGTGAACAAATAATTGACTGTTTGTTTAATGTAGTCAATAATGAGGTAACTCTGGTAGAACTTTTTAAATAGCAGTGGCTTCTGTTCGGGATAGCCAAGAAAATGTAGATACAAAATATCTATAGAAGTTTAAATCAATTTGTTTACGTGTGTTATTTTAGTGTAATATAATTTATAATACTCTTAGCAAATACGAAAGCCAAGACTGTATTGCATATGATCGACACTTTTTGAAACAGTAAATATCACTGGTAGAGAAAATGTTCCCATATCGTTGGTAGTCATCGAATTCTGAATAACTTTCATAATGTCCGTCCATCTATTTACTTGTCCGTCACGTTTTTTATAACTTACAGAACGGAAAGTTCAATCCTATTGAAATTTGGATGGTAAGTTACCTCCTAAGTTACTATTCGCTGGAGGAAGACCCCAGTAGTTAAAAAAAAAAAAAAAACGAAGACTATATATTGCAATTGATCGGCGCTATTTTAAACAGTAAATATGAGTGGTAGAGAAAATGTTTTCATATCATCTGTAGTCATCGAATTCTGAATAACTTTCATAATGTCCATCCGTCTGTCTACTAATCCGTTACGATTTTTCTAAGCATTATATCTATTTGGTATTAATCAAATTACAACTTACACACTTTTTATTTATCATGAAATTACCTACTTCCATATTTTTTGCTTTAAAATGCTATCATGTAATTCAATACTTTGTCAGTATTAGCTAGAAGAGTAGTTGTTTTGATTGGTTCTCTCTAGTTCTCTCTAGTTAATTAAATAGTGCATACATATAAAACAAACCCTATTAACTTAATCTAACAGGAAATAAAACTAACAAATTATTAATCAGGAAGCAACGAACAGTCGAAAACCATACTCAACACGTTCATGTGTGAAATATTTGACTATATTATATTTTCGGTATCTTAATACAAAATATTTCGGTCATATTGATTTCTAACGAAATGTAAACGTCATTTTCGAGTTCAAAAGGTCAAAATTAACTCGAAATCATACCCCACATGAAAAATTTAGACAAGGTAATTTCTCTTTCAAATAATTGGCCGCCATCTTGGTCCCTAAGGGAAAATGTTTACGCGTCCTAATCGAAAATGAGTCTTTTTGACGTAATATTCAATGTCATCCCGTGGAATTAACATGCCGCAAGAAATGTACCACACCCACTACTTGGTAAAATTCACTATTCACCAAAAAAAGGTGAATTGAAATCGGCGCAGCCGTTCTCCAATTGCGACCGGAGAGGCATACAAACACACGGAAGGATCAAGAGAATAACACCCCCCTTTGTGGCCGAGGGATAAAAATAGAAATTAAATAAACATTTCTAGATTAGGCTTTCCATTGTTCAGGAAAGCATTTATGAGCTTCCCCTAGAAATATTAGACTGATGACAGTGATGACCAAATATTTTTTGAGAAAAACAATTGACGGTTTCCAGAAAACATTTAAAAAATTTAGTTACATTGTTCACAAAGAGTAAATAAACCAGTAAATGTAACTAATTTATTTCACAAAGCGAAATAATAAATACTTTTTCTAGGGAGATTTAAAGAAGACTAAAAGTAAATACCATAGGCGTTATAAGAGTAATAATAACAACATTAAATTATTTATCCAAGCGATCGTTTATATGATATAGGAGGTGCCAAAATAGTATCTGAAATATCAGCTAAAATGTAATACAACAATGTCAATAAATAAACAAACAAATATAAAATACACAGCATATAGATGCATACATCGGGTATATGAAATTGAAATTAAATTTTACAAAATATAAAACTACAAAGGCACCGCGCGTTTTATAGGTAAATTGGTGGTCTGTCGAATTTCATGAATTTTTGATATGTTGTAGTTCAATTGATTCTGAACCATAAGTTCCTTTGGCAAAACTTCAATTATGGACAATTTCTCCGATAGATGGCTTCAAAGACTGGACTCCCCTCAATACTGTATCAACGATTTCTCAAAAAGTACTGCGGGTATTGAAACGATAACTGCTGAAAATGAATAACCAGACTATTTACCATTATTTGGTCTTAGATTGATGTGCCTGAAGTTCCGGTTTGACGTCAAATCACGTTTACTTCAATTTAATACATCATATACATAAATAGCTTTATTAGAATTCACTATCTTAGTAAATAAGTGAGTACGTGTATTGATAGACAGAACATTGATGCTAGCTTGATACCGGCTACATCATAATCTTGGTACATCTTGGTACAATCTTGGTGGTAGTTGAGGTGGATCAAGGAAAAACATTTTTGAAGCCTTTGGTTCTTGTACACACACTAAATCACAATTTTATTTTTTCGCCCCTTGTAATAATCGGGTAGGGGTGGTAATGGGGGTGGCTAATGCCAAAAATTTTTTTGGGACTTTAGCTTCTCTTATACATACTAAATACCAATTTTATGGACTCTTGCTTGATTTACCTATTTATCTCCATTTACCCCCTAGCCCCTCAACGGAATAAGATTAAAATATAATCTAGGTCTAGATCTCATTAAAATACATACGTGTACCAAATTTCAAGTCAATATCTTAAACAGTTCCAGAGTAATCGTGCGCACAAAAAAAGTTACACACAGACAGACCGACAGACAGAATTTTTTTGCTCAAACTTAAAATCTTGACGTTTCATGACATCTTAAGCCTATTTGAACAATAAAATTTTTTGTCGTAACTATACTTCCACTCGAGGTGGAAGTAATTACTAATAAACATTCTAAAATTGTGGCAGTGAATGGGGATTTAAAAGAACAAACACAGCGATTAAGAATATAAGTTTTACATAACTATAAGTACAACATATCAAAAATTGATCAAATTTGACAGGCCACCAATTTACCTATAAAACGTGCGGTGCCCTTTATCATTAAGGTACTCATCAATGGAATAATATGTTTCACTTTTTAATAAATGCTTTATTTGGATTTTAAAGTTTTTTTCATAGACTTGTACGAATTAGGTAGCTTATTGCATACCTTAATTTCTAGATTTTGGGCTGCGTTTATACAATGTTAATCTATGATGCGGAATTTCCAGGGTATGAGTATTTGTCGTGTTATATATATATGACTTGCATTAATGGTATTATTATTTAATTGTGATCTGGCATGCAGCAATAGAATAAAGAAGGATAAATTAACTCCTGTATAAAAAAGTTTATTTGACAGTCACATTTTTTGTCACTTTGATAGCGATAAAAAAGGTGCATCGTTTTTTTATCATCGATAAAAATGCCTGTTCCTCAAAAGCAGAGTACATCTAGTAGTCGCACGTCACTTTAAAATCTGTACTGTCAACTATAATTTACGAATATTCGACATGTGTGGAAACTAGAGAAGAGAATATTGAAATCAGTACACCAAACCAAACAATTTATAACAATTGCGTTTTTAAATAACTGTTCCTTCAAATAATTGTATAAATAAAGATAATTATTGTTGTTGTTCGTTCACATATTCTATCGTTAATTTATCTTGCCAAAAATTACTCGAGCTTTTCTTTTATGGATACATTTATTTTTAACTCAAAATTTTGCCAATCAGTAATTTTGCTCGAAAAACTGACATTTGACAAAATCGCTCGACCTTCGGTCTCGCGAATTTTTCATGTCAGTTTTTTTTTAAAAATCACTGATTGGCAAAATTATTTCGTTACAAAGAGAAATTTATCCGATAAAAAAAAGCTCTTGTGATTTTGCTGTTGAATAATCAGGGTGGCCCAAGTATCTCAAGTTGTTTATATATGTCTCTGCAACTGGTTACTTCTGCTATTAAGCGCATAGCTCTCTTCTATAATTTAAACACCCTCAATATAGGCGAAGAACCTCAAAGTACGTATACTAGTAAGTAATTAACATTTATTCCCTAATCATTAGGGGTAATTGACTAATACAATTTTGGAGCTATTTTTTTTTACATATTTCATTTATATGTACTGCCCAAGTTTTCACTAATGTGTAAACCTAAAACTTTTGAGGATGATGTAACTTGTCGAATGGCTCCTTCATTTGACTTTATTAAAAGTCTGTGATCGGAATTAATTTTACAAATATTAAAACGAATAAAGCTTGATTTACTAGTGGGATGGTTACAGGATGCGGTTATTCTCAGTAAATCAACTATGTGCACTGACTAATTGCTCACTTGCCCTTAACGCTGTGTTTGCAGTTTTTTGTTCAGCTATAAGCAGAGAAGTATCATCAACAAAACAAATTGAAGTTACTTTACTAAAGTTGTTCACGTAAATTATGTAAAGAAGTGGTCCCGGGACATATCCTTGTGGCACACTACTGTCACTTCAATTTGCCTAGGTTTGATATCATCTATCTGGTACATAGTGTTTTCTGTCACACAAATAACTCCGGAACCATTCCAGCGATATGCCTCGGTTGCCATAACGTTCTAATTTTTGTAAGTTGTGATTAACAGGATCAAAGGCTTTACTGAAATCTAGAAATATCCCTATATGCTTGTTTTTATTATCTAAATTGTCATATAATCCCGTCAAGAATTTGATGAGAACTGTACTAGTAGAACGACCTCTCTCCGAAAACCAAATTGATTGCGCTATTAAATATATTACATTTCTTTGGAATAGTAGATAATTCAGCGATTATTCAGCGAGCGTATAAAGATGGCTATTACTCGCGAGGGCGCCAGAGCCGAATGCGAGTGTCGTAAACCATCCGAGCGTGTGTGTAATAGCCATTATACGCGAGCTGAATACTATACTTTATCCACGCCTATCGTATATTTTAACTGTTTTAATCATTTAAAAGTGAAAAGATAATACTCCAGTCGGTAAAGTAAAAAATACACCAGAAGCTCGCAAAAAATATTATCTGAGATTTTCCTTCAGTAACTGTTAGCATAACATAAAACCACAGAAATCCGTTCTGGGGGGGCGCCCCCAAAATAACCACCCCTTCGGTGAACAAAGTCTTATTTTACTGATAACTCCTTAACCGTTGAAGAAATAAAAAAAAAATGCTCATTATAAAAAATAAAGCTTGGCTAATTTCCTAAAAAAGTCATTGTGTAAATTTTTTGTATATGCCATATAGTTTTCGAGAAAATCGATATTGAAAATATAAGAAAAATTGAATTTTTAGAAAATGCGTTATATAATTGTTAATATCCTCGCCAATTGTCGAAATATCTAAGAAAATAAGTAAGCAAATGAAAGATATTTTTATAACTTTCAATTTTTCACTATAGAAAATTATAAAAGTAGATTTCTAGGGTTTTTAAGGTCGTTTTAGTAAAAATTATTTTTTTTCCCGATTTTTTTGAATACATATTTGCCAATTGTTAACATATTATAAAAAATAGAATCAGATATGAAATACATTCATTCAATAACTTTGTAATTTGGAGATTGTGTAAGTAAATTTTTTTTTCGAGTTGGTAGGGGGGGGTTTAAAAATATTATAAAAAAAATTAAGGTCTTGGCTTCTAGTATATACACCAAATCCCAAGTTACTATACTCTTACCAGCTTGCTTTACTTATTTTCTCATATTTACTCCTATTTAATCCCCAACCCTTCGCCGGAATTAGTGCAAAATATAATCTAGTTCCATATCGTCATGTACATATGTGTACCAAACTTCAAATCAATATCTCAAACCGTTGCGTTGCTGAGAAAACGTGAGCAAAAAAAGTTAGAGACCGACGACAGACAGACAGACAGAAATACGTACTTAAATTTGTATGTTTAAACAAAATTATTGTAAATCCAGTTATTTTTCACTTGAAATTTCACTAATTTTATTTGTTTAATGGTTGATTTAATTTAATAAAATTTATTAGAATAATATTTCGAAAAAACACGTGGCTGTAAAACAATGCACACAGCAGAAGAATATTTCTTTGCAACTGTTGTATTTGAGTTGTTTGTTGTAGGTTGTAGTATACTATACAATGCACAGGGATGCACGCGCCTTTTCCATCCATTCTAAACAGAGCGTCACTGTGCGTTAAAATTCTTTCCCTTTCAATAGCATTTTTTTTCCTGAGAAATATAGTATAATTTTAAATGGTATGATCAATTAATATGAAGTCTTACCTTTATTTTTAGACCGGGTACATTCAAAAATATTAAAATACAAGGACGCTAGATTAATTTTAAAAAAAATCCAAAAAAAGCTGCATATTAAATTTTTTGATGATATTTTTTTTATGCAATTTTTTAACTATTAAATGATTAGAAATAATAGTTATATGATATATAAACTAAACTAAATTTTGATGTTTGGGTCTTTTTTTTATTTTTAGGAAGCAATAAAAAATTGGCCAAAATTTGGATGACTTCAACATGCTGGTAAATTTGTAAATGTGAATATTTTTATTCCTAACTTTTTCTGCATTGAACTAAACTGCATTGAACTAAAAGATAATGCATTTATAACTTATATTAAAGTCAGTTATTTTTTATGGGCCTGTGAATAGTTAGAGGCGCAAAAATTAAGAGATAACTATAGTATATTGTTATTTTTATATACTAATAAATATCAATAGCCATCAACAATAGCAACACAAGAGAGTATTTTATATCCCCTTTAAAACAAATTTTGATTTTTATTCCTAGCTTGTATGGTTTTCGAGCAATTCAATTTTTTCTATAGGCCGCGCGCAAAAAATTTCAAATTAACGAAAATTCGCGCGCATTAAAAATACAAACTTTGGAATTTTCTTCAATATCGATTTTCTGGAAAACCATGGCATATACAACAAAATTACAATAGGACTTTTTTAGGATGCGGCACCCCCCCAGAACGGATTTATGTGGTTTTGTGATGTATAATCCCTCCACTAACAGTTACTGAAGGAAAATCTCAAATAATATTTTTTGTGATGGAAATTTTTATAATTATTGGACTATAAAGTTAATTTACAGTAAAACTTTTTTTGACGTTTTAAACGTCAAACACGAAAACATGGACTCACTCATGGGAAAAATGGACTTACCCGTTCTTTATGAAAATTGTTAGTTCCTGATTGGTCCAATTGGTACGTCCGAATGAAAACAGCTGGTTTCTGATTAGTCAGAGGTGCGTTAGAATGTTCATTATACGTTAGGTTGGAATAATGACTATCATTATTATTTGTCAATAATAATTGTTAAATATAAAATGCAATGAACATACGATAGCCCATAAAAATACTTTTTTGTCCACGACTATTAAAACATGTACTCATTGTGTATGTGTTTTCTCAAAGATAATGCTATCCATTATTCTCTGCAGTGAATAATGATTTCATTATTCACTAGTGAATAGAAGAAGACCCTTTTTTATCATACAATTTCGTTTTCAAATTTTATTGAGTAGGCCGTTATGTGTCAAAACAACGGCGTGCCAAATTAAATTTAAACGTCAACGTTATTTACAATAATTTTACATACTACTCAAAAAGAATAAAATAATGAATTGATTAATTCATTTCTTCAATAAACAATTTAATAAAAAATATTTAATAGTCGTGGACAAAGTATAGTATTCTATACGCATATAATGCCTACTATTCATTCTAGTGATTTACGACACTCGCCTGCAGTTCGTGTCTTAAACTTCACCTTCGTGAATAATAGCCATCATTATATGCTCGTTGAATAATATACTATTATTCAATACACACAACAATCTGTGGTTTTGAGCGCTGACACGTTTAAATTCGCACGCAACGTTCAACACCACTACGACACCCACGGAAACGTTTTTATTTTTTATACATTGAAGCGCTTGATAATATACAATAACTGACCATTATTTGAAAGCTTAAATACACAACAATGAAATGAGGTATAGATTTTCTTGGTTCTAGAGCGCATCTAACTGAGTAAAGTTCGGAAAAAAATTTGCAAAAACTCCAAACATACTTTAAAATGCTATTATTACGACTTACTGTTGTTTTTCAAATGTAAAACGTATAGAAACATAAAGATCATATCAACTGTGAAACAAATAACATTTAATAATTTAAAGGAGAACTCTTTACTTTTATGGAATTAGTGGGCGAAAATATATAGCTTATCTACCCTTGTCCTTTACTATTCTGTCCGATACACATTTAAGAGGTCAATAACATATTTATATAAAATCGAGTTACCAGGGAATCAAAGACAGTACGCCACTGCGAGCCGCAATTTTCCCTGACGCTGCAATAAACTTACGGAACCTCAGGAAATAAAGCAAAAGCCGAGTATCTGACTTTGCATTTTGTGCAACTAGTGTTTATTTGTTACCTTTGTATCAACTGCAAATGTAAATGCACTCTTCGATCACCAGATCTATAAAATTTATATTTATTCATAGATTTTCTAGGTAAATTAGAAATGCTGACACTGTTCGAAGTTGTTGAATTTTAATTTGAATTTTCTGATTATATCTAAATTAGTCTTTCTTGTGTTTTAGCCGAATTAACCAATAGTTCATGTAAATTAGAATTTTTAGGAGAAATAATATATAAAGTGTTTATATTTTGGATATGATAATAATAATAATAATAACAATAATAATACTACTTTATTTCCCAATCACAAATACAATGAAATAATAATCATACAGTAACTAGGGAATGCGTCAAAGCTTTAAGACTAATAGTATTTTTATGGACAGCAATAAAATAAAAAATAAACAGAAAAATGTATACACATAACAAGAATGTAAAAGCAACAAACTACAGAGAAGTCAAACAATAATTCATAGAAACATTAACAATAATTTGAAATATATAAAAATATAAGATACGCTGCACTTATAGATTTGCAATTGACTAGAAAAAGAGTTCATCAAGAGAATAACAGTTTTTATCAATAAGAAAAGCTTTAAGGCTTTTTTTGAAAATATATATGTTTTTGGAGTTTTTTATATCCATTGGAAGAGCATTCCATATTTTGCATCCACGAAAATAAAAAAAATTTTGATGGAGTATTGTAGAATGCTGATCCGAGTTGAGATTATGTTTAAATCTTGTTCCATAATGTGGTTTATTCTATTTATTTGAAACATAGCCAAATTTTTGTAAACAAAACAACCAAGTTCATAAATGTAAGTGTTAGTTAAAGTTAGGATTTCTTACTTTTTGAAAATAGGTCTGCAAGATTCTCTTTGTGGTAGCTTAGATAATATTCGTAAAGCATATTTTTGTAGAAGAAAAACGCATCGACAGTAACTACTAGTGCCCCAGTTAATGACAGCATATCGCTTGTGGGAATGAAAATTTGCATAATATAAACTAATTAGAATATTCTAGCTACAGTGGTTTGCCAGTGAACGTAATGCATAGCAGCAAGACCGAAGTTTATTACAGAGTTGGTCAATGTGTATGTCCCACTTCAGAGTGCTATCAAAGGTAACTCCTAATATATATTATCGCGTTATTTATTTTAATGTCCTGGCGGAGTTTAGCCGATGGCTATTTTACCACTCAACTAGGACGGACCACACATAGACAACATCATAACACCTATTCTCTGCGACATTGCCATCTGCCGCAGCTGAGACTCGAACTCGGGAGAGGAGAACGACTAGACCGTGTGTCTCTCACACAACCGCAGTCTAGCCCACTGCTACCGTCTCGGCAACACATGAAAAACGCCACTACACATCCATACCCTAGCCAGGATTCGAACCCGGGAGGACCCCGTGATCTCAAGCCTAACACCTTAAGCACTGCACCACCGAGCCTGAACTACGTAAGTTAAAGTTGTCAGAACTTTGTATATCTATATTACCCTGAGAGTATCGTTGGTTAAAAACCATTGAAATAGTTTTATCCTTATTTAATTCAAGGAAATTCTTTTCGGACTAAAGTATACATCTCTTGTAAACATCTTCAGCGGTGGTTTTTGCTAGCATACTGTTAGATTCTGTTATTAAAAAGTTTGTGTCATCGGCGTAACATACAGTGTGGCAATTATTAGTTTCCCTCAAAAAATAAACCAAATCATTGGCAAAAATTATGTATAGAAGAGGGACCAAAATAGAGCCTTGTGGAATGCCTTTGGTCACCTTTCTAAGGTCGCTTGTAGTATCTTTTATTTTCACTATTTGATCGCGATTATTTAAATAAGACGTTATAAAATCTAAAGGTGACCCTCTAATCCCGTATCTGTACAGTTTCTCTAGTAGTAATTGATGATCCACACAGTCGAACGCACGGGAAAAATCGATAAATATACCAATTGGGCACATTTTCTTATCAAGGGCATTAATGATATGTATATGAAAATTGCTTAGTGCTGTATCCACATTACAAAACCGTGTTGGACTTAAGAAATTATATTATTTCGCATACAGAAGGTGGTCAACTGATTATTTAAGGCAGTCTCATAGAGCTGGGAAAGGCTAGATAATATTGTTATGGCTCTGTAATTACCATATATATTTGGATCGCCTTTTTTGTACAGTGGGCACACAACTGAAAGCTTTAATTTGTCTGGAAAAACTCCTTGTTCAAAAGACAGGTTTATTAGGTATGTTAACGGTTGACAAATTAAATATTTACAGTGTTTTAATAGATTGTTTGAAATATATTATATATGGATTCTCAATAAGGGCAGAAATAAAGATCCGAAGAGGTCAACGGCAGATGGAACAACCCTTATTTTGGTGACTTCGTGCTGGTTCTTCTAATTTTTCTTATTAACCGCTGCGCCGCTCGGACGACAAAAGAGTATAAGAAAGAAAGTATTTGTCATTAAATTCTACACAGAAAACCTTCCACTGACCTTTCAGCTGATTCTCATCCAACTTTTGCAAATGACGCCAAAGTTAAGGTTAGTTTGGAGCATACAGTCAAAAGATGGTGAAACGCAGTTTCTTACAGCGAATATCTTCATAACGGCTGGTTTTATCATCACTCATGAGGTAGACCTTGGGGCGTTTTTAAAGTAATTTTCCATGTGGGTCTATTCTACTAAAATCCTCTCTGGTTTTATTCGTTAATGTTTCTTCAGCTTCCGAATTTAGGCATCCTTTACCATGGCAGTGGGAACACATAGATAAGCAGTGTAATCCAAGTGAAAAGAAATCGTGAAAAACAATTGTTTTTTAAATCTGATCAAAAGTGCATAAATGTATATGTGTAGGCATGGAACCCACAAGTAACCATTTCATTTGCAAAAAGACGTTGCTTTGTTTCTTCTCTACTTATTTTATGAAAGGAGCTTAATGAGAAACACGAAGAGATCGAGAACATATTCAGGTTAGTTCCAAAATGACCCTGCGTTTTTGTGAGGATGAATTTATTGCTGACTGAGCAAACCTAATTCATCGTGTGATATGGCGGAAACAGGATACATTTAACGACATTTACACATGTATAGATAAAATTCATTTGGAAACGTCTTTTAAAACATGTTTACTGAAATCGTTTTTGGCGCGACGTCTGAATGAGAATGATCCTAAAAAAAACTATTAGGCGATCTAGCCAAGCGCTTAATTTCAGAACTGATGGAAATATACCAATGCGAATAGATGAAAAGGATTATTGTTTTTGATGACTGTGCGCTTGATCATTCAGACTGTCATTAAAAAATCTCATCTGAAAGACAGTGCTCATCGCTGGGTAGAACATCGATCTTCTCACGCTCATTATTGATCTTGCTTCTGAAGAAGACATCCGATTTTTAAAAGATATTCAAAGCGTGTAAAATAGAATTCTTAGGCGTGTAAAAAATGTCGGCGTCTTTGACGGTATGGTAAAGTCAAAGTCGCCAGCATCTTTTACACGTCTAAGAATTCTGTGGTGGACTATATAAAGGCGTGTAGTTCTTATGATTCGCAGTCCTCAAAAGTTTTGGAAAACTATAAAGAAACCGTGGTGTGTACCCAAGCGTTTAGTGATTGCATTACCACTTCTGTTTACTTTTTCGACAAAGGAAAAGTACAAATGATAAATTTAAAGAGAAGGAAAGGTTTAGAGGACGGCGCCGGTACATATAAAAATTCCTTATCAGTGAGAGAAGAACGTGCTGGAGAACGATTTACCTTTCATTATACAAAGCCCCACAAGTGGAAAAATCTTTAAATCATCAAAGATTTACTTCATTCAATAAGTTGGTTAGTCGACCAATCCAGTTATTACGTAATTTCATCAAGACTATCTGATACTTTACAGCTACAATCCTATCGAGTACTTCACCAAATCCAATCTTGGTGAGAAGAAAATATGGAGCCCACCGCAATGGAGTTGAAGAAAAAATAAGCAAAACTTTATCACCTGTTTTCACCACCAAGCTACCAGCTCTGATTTCCTTAATTCAACTTCCTCGCAATTACAAAAAGGGTAAAGGTTTGCGAAAAACGGTGCGGCTGTACCACATTAGAATTGCGCATGGGGTGTTTGCATATTTTTAGATTATAGTGTTGTTTATCGCGCTGCATAACGTTAATTTTTGAAAAGAAAATGAATTGAAATGGAAAGTGCTTATGAAAAAGCATATTATAATAATTTATCCATGGTTTCAATGGAAATGATTCACAACTTTGACATAAAAGGTGTGAAAGTTACCAGATAATATAATGTAATGTACTTTACATTTTTACTTCATATTTACGTAACTCTTTATTGTATTGTACTGTTTGTTTTTTTAGATCCACCATTGAAAGTTATGGTGATAATTCTGTTGACTATGTGCGGTTAAAACGTGGTGATGAATATGCGAGTTAAAATGTACAATTACTCCAGAACAACGCGTAACAAAAAAGCTTATTTGTGTCGAATTCCAATAAATAAAATTGAAGAAAAGGCAGAATCGTGTAAATGTGAAGACTGTACAGCAGCAGAAGGTATTTAAATACTTATACTAAAGTTTTCTGGTCACTTAAATGTTACCTATATTAGTATTTTTCATAATAATTACAATAATAGAATGAACTTATGCAGCTGATCGTTATACTCTGTGTTATAGGTTATAGTGTTATAGTTTCATCAAACTTGTAGTTTTATTATGGTGGCAAGGTTTATGTTATGTTTACATAATATACTCTACAAATACCAAAACATTTATACTTTGAAATATTAACAAAATTGTCTTTATTTCATTAACTACTTATTAACTTAGTTATGTGTGATAATATTTAATCTTTGATTCAGTGAGATCGGATCTTTTTAAGGCGTTCATCCACTTTTCTCTTCGCTGTTTTTATTGCGATTACAAACTTTTCTTTTTTTTTTGTATGGATGTGTAGTGGCCTTTTCCATGTTTTGCCGAGACGGTAGCAGTGGGCTAGACAGCGGTTGTGTGAGATGTGAGAGACAACACGGCTAGTCCGCTCTCCTCTCCTGAGCTCGAGTCTCAGCTGCGGCAGATGGCAATGTCGTAGGGAATGGATGTTGTGTTGTTGTTTATATGTGTGTGTCCTGGTTGAATAGTGGAATTAGCCTACGGCTATATTCCGCCAGGACTTAAATATAAATCAACACGTTAACATAAAAATAAAATAACAAATGAAAACTGCCATATTAGTCCATTGGATTGTCCATTGATTTTTTTGAGGCTAATCTTACATTTTGTATAGGACAAGGTTTTTTTTTGTTGTGAAGGGGGAAAGGCGGTGTAAGTTTAAAATTGAGTTTTCGGAATCGGCGGTCACCTCATTTTGCCGCCATCTTAAAAAAAGAGTGTTAACAGTTTTTGCCCTAGTTCTCCGTAACGGTACATCCTACAAAAAATTTCTAACGAGGTTTTTTGTTTAAAATCGAAACTTCTTATCGTAAACTGAATAACTAAAAAGTTATAACCCTTAAAAGATAGAAATTTGTCACACTTTTAAGAGCTAAAACTTTTTCTTCTTCAATTTTTCTTGATTTTTCTAGAAGATTTCATAACGAATAATTTTTATTTATACCTTCTTTAATTTTCTTAATTTTGAAGAGTTTTACAGCGCTGCGAAGGGATGCTTGTGCACAGTGACTCAAAGTGAGAATTTGGATATTTGAAAATCTGAAACTTTGGAAACATCTGGAGTTTGTGGTTGTAACAATGAAGGAACACTATTAGTTGAAATTTAGCTTTAATCATCTCTAGGTGATCCCAACATGGCTGTCGAAATGCGTGTCGACTGATTGTTTTATACAGTAGTGTTCAAGTGTTTTTGCGTTTGTGGAAACAACTTCAAAGGCATATGTAAATTTGGAAGAAATTATCTGATTCAGATATTATTAAATATCTTCCTTCCATGTCTTTAAAGCAAGTAAGCGTTTAAGATTATAGTGTTATTGGTTATTTACAGCTTATAGCTGCTATTTTTTTTGCACCGTTATTTCCTCATACTGAAACCTTAACACCCTGCATATAGCGGAAGAATAATCCTGAAAAATGGTAATTATTATATCTATATTATAAATTATAGTTTAAAAAACACGCTCTTATGAGTACCGCACTAAAGTTAAAAATAACACAGAACCACAAAATATTTTGCGAGATGCCAGACCCAGCATATGTTTTTGGGGTCGCTGAAACCGAATCTGAAAGTTATTTTGCCCCATCACGTCAGGATTTTTTGAAAAATTAAGAATAATTTTTTTTTAACCGACTTCATATTAAGAGAATATTCGAAGATTTGGCAGAGTCGCCGGTAACATCAATTAATTCACAAACAGTGTATATTTTTGTAGTAACATTCACATGGTGCCCAACATAAAGAGAATTTCACAATAGTTTCCTTCACTATGTACAAGTTAAATAAATAAAAGAAGCTACTAAAAAGGTTGAAACATTTTTTTAAGAATCGAACCGCCTTCAAAAATCTTCAAAAAATATCTCTAAAAAGTAAGATATGAAATTTCATTCAGTTTTAGAAATATCTGTCTACCTATTAGTGGAAAGTAGCAAATGACTGTACCTTATTATCTATTATCAATTTGAAATCGGTGCAAAAATATCTAATTTCAAAACTTATAGTTCATAGTTCATAGGCACAGTGACGGATTTAGAGGGGGGACTATAGGAGCTATAACTCAGGGCGGCAAAATCCAGGGGCGGCAAATTTTTTAAACACTACCAAAGGCACATAAAAACAAAAAAAATATTATTATTAGTATGTACTATCAGAACATTTTTAATATATTTGAGAACATGTTTTTTATTTTAACTAGACTAGAGTTCCTTATTATAGTCAACTGTACAGGGTGGTCGCGCGAACGTTAGAACCTCATTTAACTTCGTTATTTTTGGAGTTACGTATAAAAGTTAGAAAATAAAAGTTATGAGAAATCACATGTATTTTCTAAAAATCACTTCAGGAAAACAAGTCGAATTTCGGAGATATAATACCTTGTTTTTTTAAATGAAACACCCCATATATTTTTACACCATTTGAAAGGCTATAGAAAAACCTTTTTAATGATGTATGGCATAGTATTTTTCTTAAAAACTATAGTAGATAATAAGTTTTATATTTTCTTACATTAAGTCAGCGTAGTACGAAAAATATATAAAATTATTAAAACTCTCCATTTTATTTCAAATATATTAAAATTAGATACTAACAGATATTTTGACAGAATTAACATATTGTTTATTTTAATTTACATTCTTTTGTTTTCTATGGTTAATTTCATAAACGTGGAGCATTTTTTCAAATGGGAATAAATCACATTTAGAAAAAAATGAGTAGTTATGTAAACCTATAGCTTGGTGAGGCCCTAGAATTCTTTAAAACTCACAGCTTGATACTTTCAATTAATCAGCTATTGATTAAGAATATCTATGTCAAAAATATCCTTAGGTCATAACTATCTCGGAGTTTTCTTGGGATTGCGGCCTCTTAATTTATAGCTCAAGAAATGGAGTTATTCCCATTTGAAAAATGCTCCACAAATTGTAAATTTATGATTTAGACATTTTTTTTAAGATAAATACCATATATTATATATAATTAAAAAGCTTTTTTATGGCCTTTCAAATGGTGTAAATATATATGGAGTCAAAAAAAAACAAAGTAAAGTTTATATCTCCGAAATGCGGCTTTCAGTTGCTATTCTGAAATAATTTTTGGAAAATACATGTGATTTCCTATAACTTAACTGCAAAAATAACGAAGTTAAATGAGGTTCTAACGTTCGCGCGACCACCCTGTACATAGAATTTCCTCAATATCTGGTATAGACCTTAGGAGTTGTTTTGCTGATTGCTCATAAGCCTATCTGACCTAGGTCTATTTATAATAATAAAAATAATAATAATTCTTTATTTTCATTGGACTTACAAAGTAAGTATAGAATATAGTCGAATAATAAAACGACAAATACTGCTGGTAAGATACAAATCGAAAGTACAATTTAAAACAATCACAAAACAATTTTGAACATAGACAATAATACATGTATTGTATATATTATTCTTCCATATTAGGATATTCCAAGAATTCAGCAACAGAATAAAAGCAAAACCACTGTTGCTAGTACCGTCGTGCGCAAAAAAAATAGGACAAGTCTTATAACGTATTTTTACTAAAATCTAGTTGTGCACATTTAACTTTAATTTTTGTGACAATTGTCAGTTATTTGTCAAAATTCATTGCAAGTGTGCAAATAGAGATAAATTTGACATTAGACAAAAATAGTTGTCCTATTTTTTTTTTGCTCACGATAGTACTAATGATTTTGTGATTGTGCTATTAACAAACCTATGGGAGGAAAGCGTAAAAGGGAATGAGCGAGGAGGGAATTGGCCCTTCAAAAGGGGAGGTGAAGTGTAGAGGGAATATAATTTTTTACTGCCGAGGCAAGGAGCAGAGAGTGGGAAGGGGGTGGGAGGGCGGCAAGTTTCCGATAGCCTCTAGGCGGCAGGTCTTTCAGTTTCATTAGAGTTTTCAGTTACGAAACTTGCATCGAATGCAGCAGCCAGGCAGGATCCCAATAACCATATAACTCGGAGCCCAATACAGCAGACACTGGCTGGTTGAGGCTCCTGGACATATTTTGTTTCGGATTGAAGTGGATTGTATACAGGAGTGCTGGTTCATAGCATTTTTCAAAAAAACAGGCTTTAGGCTTGTCTGGGGTTCAGGGATGTCAAGTTATTGGGTTTTTATGGAGGTGGACTCACCTTATTCGACAGAAACAGACCACTGGCCTGTCTGTGGCTTAAGGGTGTTAGGTTGTTCGGATTTTCGTGGGGTTAATTCATGGCTGTATCGGTTGCGAACAGGCCTTTGGCCTGTCTGTGGTTCGAATATGTCAAATTATTGGGTTTTTTCAAGTGGGCTTATGGCTCATTCGATAAAAACAGGCCATTAGGCTGGTTGCGGAACCTTAAATCTGTAGATGAAAACCGCAGTCAGTTTTCAAATTAGATATTTTTCCACCGACTTCAATTTGATATTAGGTAATAAGGTGCAGTTCCTTGCGACTTTCCACTAATGGGTATACAGATATTTGTAAGACCGAGTGAAATTTGTTTTCTTACTTTTTAGAGATTTTTTGAAAGCGATTAAAAAAAAAAATTCAACCTTTCTAGTAGCTTCTTTCATTTATTTAACTTCTACATAGTTAAGGTTATTGTGAAAATCTCTTTATGCTGGGCACCATGTGAATGTTACTACAAAAATAATACCCTTTTTGTGAATTAATTGATATTACCGGCGACTCCGTCAAATCTTCGAATATTCTCGTAATACGTCGGTTAAAAAATTTTTTTCTTAATTTAAAAAAAGATCCTGACGTGATAGGGCAAAATAAGTTTCAGATTCGATTTCAGAGACCCCAAAAACATATGCTACACTGAGTCTGCTCCGGCACACCTCGCACCCCGCACCAACTTTTGTGGTCCTATGTAATTATTAGGTAATTAAATTTAAAAGCGTGGAGCACTTATATAGCATTTAGACAAAATGAACAAAATGTAATGTAATTACCTACCCAAGTAACAATTTAAATGCTATATGGACTTGAATAAGTTTTGTAATAGCTTTATTGAGGATGTAAGTTTTCTAAATGGCTTTATAGCGGTAGTATAGCAGGCCAACAACTCTTTCAGCCTAAGTAGTTTTATTAAGAGTTGTAACAACCCCCTGGAGGCTGAGTTTCAATACCATTTAGCATTTGTTTTAAATCGAGCCTATTGGCATTTGTAAAGGTTTTATGGTGATGGTCAGCACTACCATGATAAAATCATTTGGCCTAGGAAACCAATTTACCTGAGAGACAACGTTCATAAAACCAGTATGCCTAAGAGTTTTAAAAGGGCACCTAAATATACTAATCATAAAACTGCTATAAAGCAGCTTGTATAATGCCAAATGTAACATTAGATCCATTTAGTCCTTCATAAAACCGCAAAAGTTGCTGTTTGACAGGTGGATAAATAGATTTTACTTATCTTAGGTTAATTTTTAGTTACTTTTGTGTGAAGTACCTCAAGAAATTAAATATGGAGACGCATTTTTCACAAACGTGGATGAAAATAAAAAAGTGGTTACTTTAAACAATTAGAGCCATACATTTGACTAATCAAAACAATCATATAAATGTGAAATCTTCTTCTTCTTAATTACTTATATATTTTTGCTCTTTTATTCACATTCCAGTGCAGTTCACTGCATCTGGGTATGAAGGCATAGAGGCGACCCTTTCAGAGCAATCACAGCACAGCTAAGGTAAGGAAAAAGTAATTAACAAGTGTGAGGTTATATGTAAATAAACGCCAAAAAAGTCAAATATCTTTGGTGGTTGTGAATAAATCCCACAAATCTTAATGTAAGTCAAATAGTGTTAGACAAGATCAATTGGTATTAGACAATACCAAATGTAAGAAGACTTAAATTGGTTGTAATTAGTAGTAAATTCTCTTATATGTGAGCATTGTGACAATCTGAGGATCAAATACTCTTATTGTGGTATTGCCGGCAACCAACCGGTTTTAATCACAAATCGCCATTTTTCTACAAAAATATCTTTGTAAACAAAAGCTGTCATGTTGGAATTATTCAATTACTTAGTTGCAATTTTTGCAACAATTTATGGGTAATAAGGACTAAAACCATGATTATTATTACTAATGTTTGATTTAAGTTGATGTGAACAAAAAATAAACCTTTTTTTAAAAAATGAATTTTAAAATATTTTTTAAAATTTCCAAAATTTTCAATATTTTTCAAGGGCCTCCGCATTTTTCGACCTATTAGTTGTGATATTATCAGTAGAATTTAATGCGCAGCTAAATTTTCACTCACGGTGAGTGCCTACTGAACTTGATAATTTTAACCAGTATAGAGACCAGCTGAAAGCTGAACAACAGCAAATGCTTATTATAATATGCATTACCACACGCGACTAATTTGCCAACATTGCTAACTTAGTTTTAATATGATGGCAAGCAGCGTCGGATTGTACCACCGGGAAACCGGGAAATTTCCCGGTGGGCCCTCGACTTACCAGTTTTGGGGCCCCTGATGCCTCAAGCGTCGGGAGACCGTAATGTTGTTATTATTCTTAATATAAATTATATTAAATTTGAAATAGAAAATATATAAAACTTGTACTGATATTCAGAGAAAAAATAAAAATTATTTTCGTGCTACCAAGTCTTAGATTTATATAATTTTTTCCTACAATTTAACATTAATTTTCTGAAATGGTACCTGAGGCCCTGGGGGGTGTACCTCCAGACTTTCCACATCTCTGGTCTGGAGCCCCTTACATATTTTTGCCGGTGGGCCCTTGTGCCCACAATCCGACACTGATGGCAAGCATAAAACCTTTTTATTAAAAATAACCATATTAACAGAGAAATTAGCTTTTTAAGTGCATTTCTAAAGCATTTTAGTTTTATGATGACTTTACGAAGTGGCATTATAATAGTTTAAACAACGGTTTGTAGATAGTCCCTGCAGGTCAAAATTATGCTTTTAGGATTTATTGTTGGTTTTATGAATAGTTTTATCAAGATCTTCAGAACGTTATAAAGGCTGGCTGTTTATAATAAAACCAGTTGGTTTTAAAATGACTTTTAAAAAAGATCCTCAGAACTCTTTTAAGAAAGATCCCTCTTAGCTTTGTAGAAGCTTTATAAAGGTTTAATAGCGTTTGTCAAAGATATATAGTTTTATCAAAAGTTTTATTAAATAGACTTCAAGAGGTTCTGAAGATCACGATAAAATTTAAATTGTTACTTGGGTATCAATATATGTAAGTGAACCCCACGCTTTTAAATTCAATTATCCAATAATTATTTTTAACTTTTTAATGCGCATAAAAACGTGTTTTTTAGTTTTTTTAAATTATAATTTGTTTTACTGCTTTTTAGTTTTATATTAATTGCGTCGTCCTTAATTAAAAGTCTAAAGCCAAGTTCCCATGACCACCTCCCTCCTCGAATCAGACTCTCGTGGTCACGATATGTAATCAAAGCCGCAAAGCTAAAATACTGTAGCAAAAATTAAATTAATGGTACAGTAGTAGCAATACACATTTAACCTTTAATTTTAAGAAAATGGCGAATGCGCCAGGATAATGATAGCAGAGTCCAAATATAAAATGATAGTCTTAAAAAGTAAAAACACAAGCTTTTTGGTTACACACACATATTAGTGTATTGTTTTCAGAATTGCATAAGTTGGCAAAGTTTCAAATCGATATGACAATTAGAACTGGGTGAAAAGTGAGTTGTAAGATTTGATTACAATGATACAGGTCAAGCTAATAGAAGCGTGTTAATAGAGAAATATTTAAATATTTGATAATTGTTAAAAACACCGACTTCTGGAATTTCTCCAATTTTTTTTCATAGATGTGTTCACAGACGTTATAGTAATCGTTTCTGAAAGTTGAAATGTTGCGCTTATTTTGAAAAACTATCCCCTAAAATGGGAGTAGTTTTGAAAAAGTATATTGTCCTTGCCCTAAATAATTTTATTTAGGGCAAGGACAATATACTACTCCCGGCATTTCGCATTTTTTTTCCTATTCTATGGGGTAATTTTCCAAAATAACCACAACATTTCAACTATCAGAAACGATTACTGCAACGTCTATGTAAAAAAATTGGAGAAATGCCAGAAGTCGGTGTTCTTAACAATAATTACCAAATATTTTTTTAAATGTGACACTGAATATAGAATTTATTTAAGAAACTCGAAATGCAAAACAGATGACCCCATCATGGTTGTCGAAAGTCGAGTCATAGTATCCGAGAGTAGTGTGCAAGTGTTTTGATGTCTGTGGAAACTACTTCAGATTCCAGGGGCGGCTTAAGGGCCGGGTAACCAGGGCGATCGCCCGGGGCGCCTGCTCGGAGGAGCGCCAAACTGAGGGCAAAAATTGTTTAATTCTTCATGTACCCTTCCTAATTTAATAATAGTTAGTTTTTGTTGGAAAATAATAACAAATAATATCGGTATCTATATCAGTTAAAATGGTAATAATGCATAGCAGTCCAATAATATTAAAACCTCCTAAACAATTAAAAAACCCAATACAAAAGTTTTTGTTAAGCTATGAGACACCTTACTACTGTGAGCTTCTCGCCCTATTATTGACTGACACGGAGTCGGCCCATTAAATATTTTGCATAAATGCAGGCCGGCAATGTGCACTTTTCATTCAGAATATTCAGAAAATTGCTAATCCAATAATAGCTGTTTATATTTCATATCTTAGATAATTTACTGTTTATAAATAAATAAATGCCAATTTGGTTTTAGTGGAATATTAAAATAACAAAGAGGGATCTTCCTCTAAGTAAACTTAGATTATAATATACTCATCATAATAGCGTTTAGATGGTGTAGACAAAAGATTTTATATTACAAATTAATTATTATTAATAAAATGTTGTAAATGCACATTGATGTGTAAACATAACTTACTTGAGAATGGTTTATTAAACGCAATAAGAATCCCTAATGATCTGAAAATAATTTTTTATAAGCTTTTTTTTGACTGATACTATGTAAACTGATGTCCAGACGGACTATATCTAAACCTAAATGTGAATTTTATACTTTAAGGCGGTCAGGCAGAAAAACTGATATTTATTATTCCCCATTAAAGGGGTATAGTTTCCTTATTATTCATTTAGAGTACTTTTATTTTTGGATGTACTATTAGCCACATAAATATCGAGAGACAATTTTGAACCACCGTGTATAGACGGTTATGTTCCTCCATGTATTAAGGTAAAATGTAGTAATCGTGGAGTCCAAAGGGATATCCTTGCACTTTAGAATGTAGTACGTTCGTGAAATTTCCATGATTACCTTAGGGAGGGGCGCCAAAAAGTGCTCCCGCCCGGGTGGAAAATTTACCTTGAGCCGCTCCTGTCAGAGGCATATATAAATTAGGAAGAAGTTATCTGATTCAGATATTTCTGAATATCTTTTTTCCACGTATTTAAACGGCCGTATCTCACTTAGTAAGCGTTTAAAATTATAGTATTATTGATTATTTTCCGCTTAAAATTACAATTTTTTGCGCAGTTAATATCTTGACACAGAAACCTGAACACCATGTATATAGCGGCAGGATAATCCTCCAAAACGGCAATTCATATAAATAGATTACAAAAAAATATATTTAAATATTTCTTAAAATGTAACCCTAAATATAGAATTTGTTTAAGAATCTTGAAATGAAATAGTAGTTTGTGCAACAAGAGTGGTTATGATACCCATATCGCACGACTTGCCTACTTATCCATTCTACAGACTGTACAGAAAAGAGGATATTTACATAAGGGAGTAGAAAATAGTAGTCTGTGCAACAAGAGTGGATATGGATAATCTACTCGAGCTGTACAGTATACTTTATCTACGATTAACTTAAGAAAAAACAACATTTTTAAAAAATTATTAAACATCAATATATTAAGCAAATACACAATGACTTTGACAGCTTACGGACTAACTTGAATTTTTTAAAACGAATAGTTGCCTATGTACTTAATACACGAACTGTGATTGGTCGGTTTCATATCCATCCTAGATAGTATATAATATATCCATTCAGTTAACTGGAAATGCCTGCTTATCCATTCTACAGACTGTAAAAACCACATATTTACATAAGGGAGTAGAAATAGTAATCTACGTTACAAGACCGGAAAGGGGTGTTTTGCAGGCGAGCCGCAGGTGAGTCCTGGAAGCTTGGGGAGACCTGCGAAACACTGTTTTTCGGTCGTGTAACGTATCTTTTTTTTTCAGCCGAGACTGTCATACAAAATCAATTTTGTATTATTTTTTTAATAAATTTTCTAACAAATACAACGACAAACAATAATAACTAATTAAACAAAATATTTTTACGACCGACCCTTTTATACAACTTCAATTTCTGCTTGTAACGCTTCAAAATCTGAATTAATATTTTCCATAACCTGTGAATTGACTTTTAGTCCGGTGATATTAGGACAATGTCTCGGAAAGTTTTGGGACAAGCCAAAAATTAGTCTACCCCCTACAGAATTTCCTCAGGAATCCGAAAAAAAATAGTGTTGACCACTCAAAATGGCGGCTTTAATTGTTATTCAACTTTTTGTAAACAAAATGAATTTTGCAACTTACTTGTTTGCTTATATCTTCGCTTCTAAAGGTCATAGAAAAACGTTCGACCCGTCAATTTCTTCGCCATGGGTTCCCCTATAAGGTAGGTATATGCAAAGAACTAATTTTTGATTGTTAATAACATTTTATGGCAAAAAACTGAAAAAATTGGATTTTTCGATCCTCGAACTTTGAAGTACTGTAGAAACAAATATAAAATCTGCATGTTAACGATATTATGAGAAGTAGTACATATTTTTACCCTTAATGAAATGCACTTTGTTCCGTTGCAAAATATGAATTATTTTTTTTGCAATTAATTTATAAAAAAAAAAATTCAAACTGTTATACTAAAAGATCATATTAATATTTTACAGTTCCGTTTCAGTAAAAACATTATATTTGACGTACATTTACATAATCAAAAAGAATATTGCAAAAAAATTTTAATTTGCGACTTTTTTACCCAAAAAATCAATTTTGCAACTTAAACAAATGTAAATATCTCAGTGGATTTTACATAAAATTTATTGCAACTAACGGCATTTTAATTGTCATAAAAAAACACGAATTTAAGAAAAAAAAATTTTTTGCTCCGATGCTTTGGAGCCGAGATATGAAGATTTCACGTTTTTTGTGATTACGGCGAAATTTGAAAATATTTTTACTTGAAAATTTAACTGAATATACCTCAGAGTGTGTGTTATCACTTACATAAAGTGCCATGTCTATATATCTAGACGGGCCATGGAAAAAAAATCTAGAAAATTGCATCCTTGGCGCTCGCGCTCACACTAGAAGCCAGATCCCCCTCCCCCTTTACTGCTAGTGACGTACTTGGACAGTTTTACCGCGGCGGCAGCTTCACTTCTCTTTTTCTCGGCTTCAGGAGTGGCTAGAGGGACGTTTTTTTTTAATGCAACTTATATTTTTTTCTCAGCTTTCCGATTATTCGATTATTTTTCAATCATTCAATTACGTTGCTTCATAAAATAAATATATAAAGATTACATACAATTTATTTGATAAGACATTGATGAGTGACTAGTTTTTACTTTTATTGTGGATAAAAAAGGTATATATTTTGTATTTAAAAATTAATTTATTGAATGTACAAACTAAAGCTTATTTTTCTGTCCTCGTTTTTTTTTTTTAGGGTGATTTCCTGTGTCGGACTCGCTGTCCGTTTCGTCTCGCATTTCTGCATACAGACAATCATTGTCATCATCGTCATTATTTATATCAACATTTCCAATAACTTCCTAATTTTCTTGCATTTCATTTAATTTAAACTGACAGACATCAATATCTATTTAAACAGCGAAATAAACATCTACTTCATAACATAACAATAATGCGTGATTGCTTAAATTATAGAATGTTTGTAAAATTGTAAAAAAACGCTGCCCAAGGAATCACTACTTCCACATCCAGATTTTCTGTCCAAGTCTCTCACAACGAAAAAAAAAACCAATCAAACGATATGTCACATCGGTAGTAGGGATAGGAACGGTGGTAGTGGGGTGGATGAATTAAAAAACAAAATTGAAGCCATTGCTTCTTGTATACACACTAAATCACAATTTTATTTTTATCACCCCCTTTAATAATGAGGTGGGGGTGGTAACGGGGGTGGCTAATACCAAAACATTTTTTGGGACCTTAGCTTCTCTTATTTATACTAAATATCAATTTTATGGACTCTTACTTGCTTAATTTACCCATTTACACCCATTACCCCCAACCCTTCAACGGAATAAGATCAAAATATAATCTTCCAGATCTCGTTAAAATACATACATGTAGCAAATTTCAAGTCAATATATTAAACGGTTCCGGAGTAATCGTGCGCACAAAAAAGTTACAGACGGACCGACCGACAGAGCGACAGACTTTTTTGCTGAAACTTAAAATCTCGACATAACATTCTATTTAAAAAATAAAAATTTGTTTGTTTGATTCTAAACTACTGAAATTATTTTATCTATAATAATAAAATAATCAAGTCGCTGTATTACAAATTCTTTTTACGGAGCAACGTAATTGAATAATTAAAAAATAATCGAATAATCGGAAAGCTGAGAAAAAAATAAGTTGAATCAAAAAAAAACGTCCATCTAGCCACTCTTGAAGCCGAAAAAAAGAGAAATAAAGCTGCTGCCGGGGTAAAACTGTCCAAGTACGCCATTAGCAGTGAAGGGGGAGGGGAATCTGACGTCTAGCGTGAACGCGAGCGTCAAGGATGCAATTTTCTCGATTTTTTTTTCCATGACCCATCTAGATATATAGACATGGCACTTTTTGTAAATGATAACACACACTCTCAGGTATATTCAGTTAAATTTTCAAGTAAGAATATTTTCAAATTTCGCCGTAATCACAAAAAACGTGAAATCTTCATATCTCGGCTCCAAAGCATCGGAGCAAAATTTTTTTCCTCAAATTCGTGTTTTTTTGTGACAATTGAAATGCCGTTAGTTGCAATAAACTTCAAAATCCACTGAGATATTTACATTTGTTTAAGTTGCAAAATTGATTTTTTGCGTAAAAAAGTCGCAATATAAAATTTTTTTGAAATATTCTTTTTTATTATGTAAATGTACGTCAAATACAATGTTTCTACCTAAACAGAACTGTAAAATATTAATATGATCTTTTAGTATAACAGTTTGAATTTTTTTTTATAAATTAATTGCAAAAAAAATAATTAGTATTTTGCAACGGGACAAAGTGCATTTCATTAAGGGTAAAAATATGTACTACTTCTCATAATATCATTAACATGCAGATTTCATATTTGTTTCTACAGTACTTCAAAGTTCGAGGATCGAGAAATTCAATTTTTTTAGTTTTTTGTCATAAAATGTTATTAACAATCAAAAATTCGTTCTTTGCATATACCTTCCTTATAGGGGAATCCGTAACGAAGAATTTGACGGGTCCAACGTTTTTCTATGACCTTTAGAAGCGAAGATATAAGCAAACAAGTAAGTTGCAAAATTCATTTTGTTTACAAAAAGTTGAATAACAATTAAAGCCGCCATTTTGAGTGGTCAACACTATTTTTTTCGGATTCCTGAGGAAATTCTGTAGGGGGTAGGCTAATTTTTGGCTTGTCCCAAAACTTTCCGAGAAATCGTTATTTTTGAATCTAAAATCACCGGACTATTTTGAAAACTCGTAAAAGTTAAGTGTATTTATCTATTTGACACTTATCTCAACAATTAACACAAATTCGTTTCCATAACAACGACAATAACAGGGATCAAAAAGCTCTTGCCCTCTGGTTGATAATTTCTCCAAAAAGGGTGTACTTTTTGATCGGCCGAAAAAAAATTTACAGTTCGATCGTTCACTGGCGCCTTCACCATTATGTTAAATGTGTATTTAATTGACACTCATTGGTTTTAGTAACACCATTTTGTTACGAGTGTGTTAAGATATTGGTTTAAAATAGTTTTTAAATAATTTTTGAAATAAAATCAGGAGAAGTTTATGCAAAATAATTATGATCTATAGGTATGCGGATTTTATGTATTTTACATATACTGAATGTAAAGTCGGAAGTAAATCTATACAATTGTTTAAGAGGAACCAAATTCCAGTTTATTATCAACTAGAATTTAATCACTTCGAACGATGTACACAAACCAATGAAGATGAAGAAAATTGGTGATATTATTTTGTGATCTAGTCAATCTACTCTGTGAATAGTGGCTCCAAATATGATTTCAGACATTCAATACTGTGAAACTGTAAATATCTTCAGTTTGTGGTTACAACAGGAAAAAATTAAAAAATTCTAATAGTAGGTATCAGGAGTGGATTTATGGGGTAGTAAAATGTACTTATTAAACTTTGTGGAACATAGCTGCGTAAAATATTATAATAATTGACTGTACTACATCCCAAATATGTTATAGATCACCTTCAGATTTGGTATCATATACATCTAAAATGCTTTAACTACCTATGACTTTGTATGCAATTCCGACTAATTTGCACCTTCGCCAAATTTGTAACTGAAAAAAATGTTGTTTCCACTAGTAGTACAGTAACTGGAGGTTTTAACTTCGGACTAATGTCATATTGAACGAATTTCGTTCATTTTTGGCAGTATAATAGTAAATGCTTCACAGGAAAGTTTCTATATTGTGCGGGGGCTTGTTTTTTTATTTATAGGGGGTGGATGCCACCCCTTCTCAGGGGGTGGAACTTAAAACATATATATTTATTGAAGCTGAAATAGAATCAAATTTTAAGAAGAAAAGGTTCTATGCAATTTTTCACATAAGTTGATAGTTTTTAAGTTATAACGACTCCAAAATTTCGACTTTAGCTTAAAAAAAAAGGTATTTCCAAACGGCTTTCGTCAAGTATCTCGAAAAGTAGTACTTTGTCGAAAAAATGTTACAGACCAATTACAGAAAGTACAAACTGGGAATGAATTATATTTTTTGTTTATTAATGTAGGATTAATGATTTCGGAGATATTTAAGTTTATATTTGGTATCCAAGTGTTTCGAAATTACCTTTAAAGTTTAAAATGCATTTTTTTCTAAAGCAAGTGCTTTAAATGAGCAAAAAAAATTGAGCATCTAGGTAATGTATTAACGAAAAACTGTATTTGAGATAATTTTTTTAAATTACTGGCTAATTAGAGTAACAAAATGGCGACCTTTTTATATAAAAAAATATAAATACGCATATTTTTCCGTCATAACTTCTTTATTTCTTATGCTACAGGAACGAGTAAAAAATAATTTGAAAGCGCAATTAATTGTCTTTAATTTCATTTCTTAGCATGCGTGACGTAGGTGTCACAGTTTCTGAGATATTTAACATTTAAACTGCATTAAACGTCTTATAAAAGTTCGGACGCCATTTGTAAACTTTCATATCTCCGAAACTATTAATCTATGTAGATAAATAAACAAACGAAATTCATTATCAGTTTATGAGCTTTGTTTTTGATCCCTACCCATTTTTCAATAAAACTAATATTTATCGAGATATTTGGAAAAGGAAAAAAAAATTACGTTTTATCGAAAATACCTTTATAGTTTAAACTGTATTTTTTTTCTAAAGCAAGTGCTGTATATAAACCAAAAAATTTGAGCATCTACATCATGCTATATTAATGAGAAACAGTCTTTGAAATTCTTTTTTTTAATTACTGGCTAATTACAGTAACAAAATGGCGACGTTGTTATTAAAAAAATGTGTAGATGCACATTGTTTTGATCATAACTTCTTTATTTTTTATGCTACAGAAACAAATAAAAAAAACAGTTGAAAGCTTAATTAATAACCTATTATTCTACCTATTAGCATCCTTGACGTAGGTGTCACAGTTTCTGAGATATTTAACTCTCACTCTAAATAATTATCTTATGAACTCTTGGATGCCAAATGTAAACTTAAATATCTCCGAAATTATTAATCCTACATCAATAAACAAAAAATATAATTAATTCTCAGTTTGTACTTTCTGTAATTGGTCTGTAACATTTTTTCGTTTAAGTAATACTTTTCGAGATACTTGACGAAAGCCGTTTGGAAATACCTTTTTTTTTAAGGTAAAATCGCAATTTTGAAGTCGTTATAACTCTTCTTCAGCTCCAATAAATATATATTTTTTTAAGTGTCACCCCCTGAGAGGGGGTGGCATCCACCCCCTATAAATTAGCAAGCCCCCGCACAATATAAAAACTTTTCTGTGAAGCACTTACTATTATACTGTCAAAAATGAACGAAATCCGTTCAATATGACATTATTCCGAAGTTTTGCATATTTTTTACCTCTAGGTACTGTACTATAGACTTATTTGATGGAAAAGTTCTTTTTGGTGTTTTCAAGTGATTATTATTCGGATTTACCAATAACTAACTAATTTTCATTTCATTTTTGAAATGATGATTAGAAATAGTTATTAATGCCCCCAATCTCTGCACCTTTGTACAACAGAATACAATTTGTGCTATAACGATGTATTGATGCTTATTTCTTTTTACAAAATCTAATAAAAGCTATTTTATATAATTTACGTATTTGATCATATTTTTCCGACGCATCTATTTAATATGACACATTTAGGAAAATGCTGTATATTACGGAGAATATTAACATATTAAGTTTTTTCTGCGTATATTGTTATATACTTCCGCACTAATTACATAACAAAAACTATTTCATTTCCCTCATATATTAAAATTTACACATGTAGACAAATAAAATAAGTTACATTAACAAAAAATTAACCCGTGAAGTTTAAAATTTAAAGCTTTATTGCATGTTGTTTTATTGGGGGTAATAAAGTATCCGAGGGCAATATATTACTTGAATCGACTTTTTCAACTAGAGCTTATATATCATATGCATCTGAAAACTAATAAATCAGATGTGATAAAGTAGATATTGTTCAAGAGTCAGGGGCAATATTCCTGGAACGAGTACGATCTTAATAAAAAGCAAAAGCTCATACACTCTCCAAAAGCTACATAATATGTCGGGTGTTACAGTCCAGTCCGCAATAAAGCTCACTTTTACAACAATATGGTACGAATATTCTCGGTGTTGACTGGCTATTGAGGTATAAACAAATTTCCGTACCGAAATCAGTCGCACCTATCCTGCTAGCGGAGGCGGCGCTTACGAGACGCCGCCCTTATGCCGGACTTTCCGCGGCTTAGAGAGCCGCGAGGCAAAGTTAATATTACCGCCGCCGCGACAGCCGATGCCACGCGACAGTGCAAGGTGCAGTGCTTTTGCATACAATCAGTGCTCGTGCGAGGATGGAACCAGACAACAACTTAGCAGATGAATACGTTCAAGACTTTGTGCTTGATCATTTAGAGGACGTCACTGTGAAGCGCGAGGACAAACGACAAATGATAGAAGCCGAAAACTGGCTGCAGCAGGATGATTCTTCCAGCAGGATGTGCCGGAATCAGTGGGACGACAGAAGGATGCCCTCTCCGCCACCTGAAGCTATTTACGCTGCACAACCGGTTCTTGTCAATATGTCTATGATAAATGATCCTGGAACTCCTCCAGATACACCTCCGAATCATTCACCTCTTCCGTGCAGACCACCAGGTATAATGGATGAAATGATGTGGTTTCCCCATAGTATGAGACAGGATCAACAACCCTTAGATCTGAGGCCTATACATTGCATGGGTGGAGAACCAGACTGGGAACGTGGGGGATACATACCCTCGGGGATGGCATTTGACGCAAATCATCATAACATGCACCACCCAAGGCCCCAATCGGTTTGTTCAGCCTCCAGTGCCCTCTCCCCTCGTCTAAATAATCATAACAGTGGATACTCGACTTGTTCAGAAGATATCGGTTTAAACGATGATTTATTAATGTCCTTATCGGTCAGAGAATTAAATAAGAGGTTACACGGATGTCCTCGTGAAGAAATCGTTAGGTTGAAGCAGAAAAGAAGGACACTAAAAAACAGGGGCTACGCACAAAACTGTAGGTCAAAGAGGCTACAGCAAAGACAGGACCTCGAACAGACAAACAGAAGTTTACAGCAGGAATTACATCGACTGAAGTCGGAGCTCGTAAGGGTAACTCAGGAAAGAGACTTGCTTAGGCAAAGGGTGCAACTGGGACGATGTATTAGCATTGATAGTGGTATCGGTAGTAGCCTAAATAGTAGCCTAAACAGTAGTCTTAATTCTGACGGCCAAAGCTCACCTGAATTTTACCTATGACACAATTTCCAGGGTCGAAGAATATAGTGCTTTTCGGCCCCACGGTATAATAACCACTAATGTATATCGTGATTGTAGACAGTTATTGGTGGACTTGTACAAAAGTGACTTAAAACTTTCGAAGTAATTGCACAATTACTTAATAATTTTTTTAATTAGGATATAAGACTGTTACTTTTTTAGAGGTTTTTATTTCTTAATTTGTTAAAGAATCACTTCAAGTGAATGGCATATCTTTTTAATTGATTAGTCATATTTTCATTTTTATAATCTCTATTTTTATATAAACGGCCATTTTTGCGCCTGAACGGTTGTGTTTGAATAATATATAAAATATGTTATATTATTATTGTACATAAAATTAATAACGATAAGTAAATTCTGTTTTAGATTACATGTTGGTTTTTCTTTATTAATAACATCAATGGTAGATTTTCAAAAATTGACTATCATAAATCGAGGATATTTTGATATCTCTCAATTTTCATATTTTTTCTGAAAATTAGTTTTTTAAACTTTTCATTAACATATAAATATATTTAATTAATTTAATAACGTAAATAATGCTTTCGCTAAAAACTATAAAACTGCTAAAACTAAACCAAAATAACTTAAAAATATTTACTTATAAAATAAAATTAATGACATAACATATCAAGTATCCTGTGATGTACTTAATCTGTAAGCAAATCAATCTATGGGGTAAGTATATTATGTACACATAATATTCAATTCTAATTCATAAATTAAGTTAGGTATATAATAATAATGATAAAATAATTTTCACAAAAGAGTCTGAGCAAGATTCATTTGAAATGCAAAGAATCTCTATAGGTATTATGATTAAAATTAATTAAAAATATATATATCTACCTTTCTCGATAAATAAAATATATAGAAGGAATAAATATATCACCGGTTTGCACTTTATCTCAGTAATGGTTCATAAAAAATCAAAATCAACATGTTAATTTGGAATATGTGCAAATTCTTGTAAATTTAATATATACCCATAATAATATTTTTTATTCAAGATTAGTAAATTCTCCGATTTAAAATTTTCCGATAATTAAATTAATAGTTCATTCATTTTTAACAGGAAATTGTTACTGATGTATTTTTTATTAACAAATGAAAAATAGTTATTTACTAAACAATAAAAGCAAATAGTGATATGAACCAATTAATATTTTATACAATGTTTTGAACTGTAAACAATTTTGTTATATAACTTGGCATGCATCATTTAAGAAATTGATATAAACTGGAGAAGCGTGGATATTTATCAGTAAATGTATTACAAACAATACCGGTAATATTTAATAGTAATATTTCAAGCTTTAATTTTCTTGTTTCATTGAATTTTTTTTAAATATGCGGAATTAAAACTGATCCATGTCCATATTTCTGGAATTTTATATGCATCACAATAATTTTCCCAATTTTCAAAGTAAAATAAATAGTTGTAATATCAGTATCCGATTAAATGTTAAATCAAAGTGACGCTTTATTATATTGATATACAGGGTGTTTTATATTCAAGCCTGCTAATGAGTTATACTAACGATTTTTTTTATTGATATTTTTGTAAGAGAATCATAACTTCTTTAAGATTTAGGCAATATAATTCATGAATTTTAATAGTTTATACGTCAAGATATTAAAAGTAAATTAAAATTTTGTCTTACAATATGTATTATAAACAAATTGAAAAATATATTTACAAACATAAATAAAACCATCAAAGGACAATGTTAAAAATAGCCGATTTTTAGCCCCCATCGCCGAACGCATAAGACCCAGAGAAAATGTTTGGAAAAAGGCTCAAAATTAATAAAAACACGTCTTCGTGATATCAAAAGACCCTAAAAACATGTAAACAACTAAAATTGCTTGGAATGATAGCTTATACTGAAAGTGAAAATTATATTTATTTTATGATAACTATTAGGTATCGTTTCAATAGAGATAACAAATTTTCACACCCTATTCAGGGGGTGGAATGCCATACACAGCACCTAATATTGAAAAAATAAGTACCTACCTAGGTGATTAAAAATGTACAAAATGATTTCTTAATACTAGTTGAGCCAGACCTTCAACTGATCCTGACTTCAGCATCCCCATTTTCAAATATGGATTAATATTCACAACAAGTACTATTACAAAAAAGCGTTTTAGCTAGCGACCCTCGAAACCACCAATTCCACCACCTATTCGGGGGTGCAATTCTATTCACAGTCCCGAATACTAAAAAAAATGCCACGGCACATAGTAATGCACCGGATTATTTTCTACTAGTAAAAGGGACCGACATCCACTTTGTCTTGACGTGAGTATCCTTATTACGAATCTCTGTGAATATGAAAAATACTTACAGCATGTAACATTACAATAGATCTGTATGGTTTTAGTCAACACGTTTTTTTTAATAAAGAACAAATAGAGAGTTATTTAGCAACTTCGAAAACAACGAAACTACCCTGTTCAGGTGGTAGAATTGCATTCACCGCTTCAAATATTAAAAAATAGGACAAGGTGACTAAAATGAATCAAAATCTAGTCTAGTTTAGGGATGAGAGGCACTTTAGATAATGTAATATTAGAAAAAAATCATTTTATGGGGTTGAAGGGGTTGAAAATGATATTAGTTTATTCTCTGTAGGTGTAGAACTTCATTTGTTGGAGAAAAGGGTACAGTAAATACGCAAATGGATACTTGCAAAGGAGAATCATTTAGCCACTTATGTGTTTTCCAGAATGCACCACGAGGAGGCGATCCCTTTTACATTCCGAGCTTTTTTAATCACCTTGGAACCTATTTTTTTAATATTAGGTGGTGTGTATGGCGTTCCACCCCCTGAATAGGGTGTGAATGGGGGTAGTTTTTACCCTTTTGTTATCTCTATTGAATCTATACTACTCCAATCGAATTAGACATAATAAAAAATTTTGCGCACTGCGGACTTTTTTTTGTGGAAGTTGTTTAAGAGGGCATAATAAGCAAGCACAGAAAACTACACCCTGCTACACCATGTGCGTCCCCTATTTTTAGGGGTTGAAACTTTGGAATTTTACTTATGTGTCCATATCTGATTCCCTATTGCCCGTAGGGCAATAGGGAATAGGGAAAGGGAAAGCTTCATCCCTCCTCTACATATTATATATATATTACACATTTGCCGTAGGACAAACGGTTTTGGCTGTACGAGGCCGGAAAGGCCGCGCTGCCCGAATTTGGGAGTCTTCTGTACAGGACAAACGGCTATTATTTCCAATCTACAATACTACACATACTAATGCCCTTAAGGAGGGATGATGATTTGTGAAAAAACTTTCATCGAATACCGCGCGGTTTTCAATTTGATGTTGAAATTATGAAAACCCCTTTTTTAAAAAAAAAGTGAACCTACTTTTTTTCGTTCATTTTTCTTTCATGCTTGTACGACCCTAATATAAGAAAATTTACGTTGGTTTCATTTTAATACAATCGTTGGTTTAGGAGCTAGACAGCAAAATATGCCAAAAATGGCTATTTTGGTATTGTTGCATTAAAAAAACCAAAACCAGTATAATTCTGGTAAATGTTTTTGTTTATCCTAAAAGTCCAATCCATTGCTCATAGAAAATGTGTTTTTGTATTTAAGTAGGATCAACACTTATTGTGTAATAACGATGTATGTCATGTGTTCTCCAGTCTCCATTTTCACAATTTTTTTTTGCGGCCTTATGGTTCATAGTAGGGCAAAAAGCATTATACACGTGGACAGGGCACATAATAGGGTGTTAAAATGGGTCTCTTGTTAAAATGCGATAGGACGTCCATTTTCGAGTAAAACGCACTTGTTTGGTTATGTTTGCTTTAATTTTCATTGTGTTCTGAATTGTAATCTGATAAATAAATTCTACATTTTGGTGTTTTCTTTCTTAGGAGTTTGTTTTTTTAAATAATTTTCCGATGAAATGGACATATAATAGCTGTTTCGCGAGGAAGGTAAAATTACTGTGGATTTTGTTATAGACACAAAATAAGTTGCAATGATGATTCGAGACAAGCGTGAACCTTCAAATAGGGGAGTGAGAACCCCCTATTCCTTCCGAGTCCCTTCATTTTTACTTCCACGTCCAGTGGAAGTATAGTAACGACAAAAAAATTTTTAAAAATTTTTATTGTCCAAATAGGCTTAAAATGTCATGAAACGTCGAGATTTTAAGTTTGAGCGAAAAAAAAAATTTCTGTCTGTCTGTCTGTCTGTAACTTTTTTTTGTGCGCACGTTTACTCTGGAACCGTTTAAGATATTGACTTGAAATTTGGTACACATATGTACTTTAACGAGATCTAGAACTAGATTATATTTTCATCTTGTTCCGTCGAAGGTTTTGGGGGTAAATTGGGGTAAATTTTTGGTAAATGGGTAAATCAAGCAGGTAAGAGTCCATGAAATTGGTATTTAGTATACACAAGAGAAGCTAAGGTCTCAAAAAAATTTTTGGCATTAGCCACCCCCATTACCACCCCCACCTCCTTATTAAAGGGGATGAAAAAAAATTGTGATTTATTGTATGTACAGGAACCAGAAACCTCAAAATATTTTTTTACTTTATCCACCCCCCACTACCACCCCCTATCACCACCCCCGCCCCACTACCGATGTGGGGTATCGTTTTATGGGTTTTTGGGGTAGAGGATTTCAAATATTATGTTATTAAAGTTCCATAAACAATTATTTTCACATACAAAGTTTTTTCGTTGTGAGTGACTTGGATAGAGAATCTGGATGTGGAAGTAGTGATTCCTTGGGCAGCGGTTTTTCATTAGCAATGTCCCTCATAAACAGTAAAAGCAAGAAGCGACACATAGTTTTATTTTTTCGTAGTCAGCGGTGGGTGAGTATTTACTAGTCAATCGATGAAAAGTGTGATCTGAAATAATTTTTTGCAAACAAGTCCGTTTTACTCGAAAACGGTACGTCCTATCGCATTTTAACAAGAGATCCATTTTAACACCCTAATATGTGCCCTGTTCAGGTATACATTGCTTTCTGCCCTACTATGAATCATAAGGCTGCAAAAAAAATTGCGAAAAAGGAGACTGGTGAACACATAACATAAATCGTTATTACACAATAAGTGTTGATCCTACTTAAATACAAAAACACACATTCTATGCGCAATGAATTGGACTTTTAGGATAAACAAAAACATTTACCAGAATTATACTGGTTTTGGTTTTTTTAATGCAACAATACCAAAATAGCCATTTTTGGCATATTTTGCTATCTAGCTCCTAAACCAACGATTGTATTAAAATGAAACCAACGTAAATTTTCTAATATTAGGGTCGTACATGCATGAAAGAAAAATGAGCGGAAGAAAGTAGGTTCACTTTTTTTTAAAAAAGTGGGTTTTCAAAATTTCAACATCCCGTATCATGAAAACCGCGTGGTATTCGATGAAAGTTTTTTCACAAATCATCATCCCTCCTTAAGGGCATTAGTATGTGTAGTATTGTAGATTGGAAATAATAGCCGTTTGTCCTGTACAGAAGACCCCCAAATTCGGACAGCGCGGCCTTTCCAGCCTCGTACAGCCAAAACCGTTTGTCCTACGGCAAATGTGTAATATATATATATATATATATATATATATATATATATATATATATATATATATATATATATATATATATATATATATATATATATATATATATATATATATATAAAATTTCAAAGTTTCAACCTAAAAATAGGGGACGCACATGGTGTAGCAAGGTGCAGTTTTTTGTGCTTGCTTATTATGCCCTCTTAAACAACTTCCACAAAAAAAAGTTCGCAGTATGCAAAATTCTTTATGATGTCTAATTCGACTGGACTATACCTAATAGTTATAAAATAAATATAATTTTTACATTCAGTATAAGCCATTATTCAAAGCAAGTTTAGGGGTTGTGCTTTTATGTTTTTAGGGATGAAATAGAATTTTCCCCAGCCTTTTGATACCACAAGACGTATTTTAATTAATTTTGAGCCTTTTACAACCATTTTCTCTGAGTCTCCACGATGAGGGCCAAGCTATTTTTAACACTATCCTTTCAGCAATGCGACAAATTGAGTCATATAAACATTTTTTAAATACAAACACATGCAATGACCAGTAAAAAATACAATCGGGCGTAGTCGACTGCAAATATCTCTTTGGTTTACATTTTGCTCGAATACGGCACAGTTGGCGCGATGTGCTTTTACGTGACGCAACTAAAAAAAAAAAAAGTAAACAGAACACCTATTTATGTTTCTTGATTAAATATTCGCAGTCGGCAGTGCCCAAGTGTAACTTTTTGTCGTTTCATTATAGTATTAAAATACCTTATTAACATTTTGAGGTAAAATTCGTTCGAACCTGAGGAACACACTATATGTTGCAGCACAAAAACCATAGTAAGTAACATTTTGCTCTAAACTTATAATAAAACATAGTTTATGCAAAACATAACATATTGCATGCCTCTGGTAATCACCCAGTTTGAAATTAAAATTGTAAGTCTAGCTGAGGTTATCTCGTTTACAAGAAACGATCTCCACATATACACATACATATAGAGTAAATGATTTTAAACCATTTCTATTTCCAGAACTATTAAAAATACGGCTTTAAATTCTTTTACATGTAGGTTATCCATGGTATTCTCTCCAACCAAATTATTTTAAATGGTACTGTGTACTTTTACAATTTTATATTCTACCATAAATTCTACTATTCACAGACCCACAAAAAAAAAAGTTCAGACCAGCGAACTAGACCCATGTATCCCTATGTATTTTCGGTAGCTGAATACGAATCCGAGGTCAAAAAAATTCTTTAGGTAGAGGGTAGTTTTCACACCATCTGAGGGTTGACACTATAGGACGTTGATGGTACGTAAGTTTCTAGTTCTATTTTAGAGTACTACGCAAAATAGAAATCCTGTTGTATTTTACGTTTTGTCTTGTTTTGTGTCCTAAACTTAGGCGTGGTTGTTCTCAACCCTATAGGGGCAGTTTATGAAGATTACGTCGGATCTAATGCAGTTTCTTATCACTCTAACAAAACCTAAACATTTCGAGCTTTTTCAGCAGTCATTACTATTTTGGATCGATTTTTTTATAAATGGGGGCTAGTTTTCGGCCCTCACTGGGGGTGTGTTTCATATCTATTGTATGTACGCTGCTGTTTAACCTTAATTTGTATAATTCGATCGATTAGGATGTAACAACTATTCTCGTAGCTTAATATTCTTTTTACCCCAGTCCAGGGGTGTTTTTTGGCTCTAGTTAAAGATTTTGGGGGTGTACGAATTTTTTTGTCCTCGGATTCGGATTCAACGACCGAAAATACATAGGGTCTGGTTCGCTGGTCTGAACTTTTTTTATTTTGTGGGGCTGTGTTATTAGAGGAATACCATTAAACTTACGTTTTAAAAACATTTTCGGGACAAAATCGAACCAACTTCAAAAAAAGGTAACTAAAAATTAAAGAAATTTCACCCAGTTTCCCCATTAATTCAACCTTATTGCCTGATATAGATACTGAGGTTGGTAAAAAAAATGGAGAGGGTCCATAAGGCCGATTTTCGCCCTATTTTATTTTTGGACTAAAAAAAACTGAAAAACATTTTTTTTATTATTTACTATCAATATCAAATCGATTCCACCCCAAACGAAACTTTCCCGCATACACCTCCCCTATAAACTATTAAATAATCAGCATTCAGTTGATTTTTTTACGGGTCATTGCAACATTTTAACATGACTGTTGCTGAATAAGGATATTTTTAATTTTGTGCGTGTATTTTCATTGTTTCGGAACAGGTGGGAGCATGGAGGAAGGGGTAAAAAGGGAGGGTGGGGAAAAGTTTCGTTTGGGGTGGAATTGATTAAATATTGTTAGTAGATACTAAAAAAATGTTTTTCGAGTTTTTCCTCAAGAAATAAATTAGGCCGAAAACCGGCCTTAGAGACCCTCCTCCTTTGTTGAAAAAAAAAAATTGAGCCGGCTTCAAAAGAGGTACCTAAAAATTAATAAATAAAATTTTACCGTCGCCGTCGCGTCGCCCAGTTAATTGAATTTTATTACCTAATATCGACATTGAAGTTGATTAAAAATATGTTTAAAACAGTTTTTTGTTTATTTTTACCCCGACCTCAATATCGATATTAGATGATAAGGTTCAATTAACTGGGCGACGCAACGGTATAAATTTTATTTAATAATAAAAGGGACGTTTTTTGAAGGCTGTTATATTTTTTGTTTCAAAAAACGTATTTCCACCCTTTTTGGTTGCTTCTTTATTTCGCTTCTACGTAGTAAAAGAAGATATTCGTCGCTTCGAGTTTTGAAAATTTAACGTCAGGCTTTTTATCAGAAAATCTTGAAATCACCATGTGACACTTTCATGTAAATATGCAAAAATATTGCAGTTATTGCAACCACTAAATTCGAAGTTTTGAATTTTTAACTTTTGACATCTTATCCGTTATCAGCAACTAAAATACCTAACTACCAATACTGCTGGTAGTGGTGGTGGGGGGCTAGCCGTGCAGAGAGTGTTGCTGTCCGCATGAGGCTGAAAGCGGAGAGCTCGACGGCTGATTTGAAAAATCAAAAACACTGAGAAAACATTGAAATAAAAAAAAAATGAAACTTGCATATCATTGTTCCATCCCTTAATGATTTTTAGAAAACAAAAAATGACCGTCCAGTTATAGTAATATTTGGAGCAATCCACTGTTGAAAACAAGTTGTTTTTTTGTTAATAACTTTATTAATTATGAACGGATCGAAATGAACCAAAGCTCAAGTTTTTGGTATTTCATACTGTAATAACATATCCAATTCTTTATATTTATAAAAAACAAAATGGAGATACGGAAAACTTATTTTTTTAATTCTGTAAAGAGTGGTTGGAAGAAATGTCTGCCAGCCAAAGTTTCTTAGTGCCTTGTGAACCATAAGCTGGCTGGGCAAGCGTTTTTTTCTATTTTAACTAGCTTTTACCAAAACTTAAAGTTTTAGTCCATTTTTCGCCACTTTAATGGCAAATTGTTTAAAAACCGACCGATAGAAATGTCTGCCCGTACAATACAGTACAGATATTTTGCGTCGAATTTGGTCCGGTAACTAAATTTTTTTTTTCCGGTTATCGCGCACCGACCGGAAGTTTCGTCTGTCAGCGTAATTGGGGTATATGAAGTACATATACTAACTACCTATGCGGACAGATATTGGTAACCATTCGATTTTAAAAAAATGTCCCCTTCCTCCCTATCCCACCATACCAAAAATTTCCAGAAAAAAAATAACTTTGGTACTTATATGGCCTCTTCGATTACCGACTGACAGACGGTAATCTTTCATCGTCGAATTTGCACGCTATTTCCTAGAATACATGTGATGTATTTTTTGTTAAAATTAAAGAGATAAGAGTTTTAGTACTTAAAAAAAAATTGTGACAAATTTCTATCTTCTATCTTTTTAATTATTTGCGACAACAGGTTTTTCTCGCAAATTTGCAGAGATTTCGATTCTAAACAAAAACCTTTTTGTATACCACTACGGAGATATAGGGCAAGAACTGCCGGCACCCATTATTTTAAGATGGCGGTAAAATGGAAAACTCAATTTCAAACTTACACCGCCTCTTCCCCCTTCACTAAAAAACCGTGTCCTACACAAAATGCAAGGTTAAATGTAACATTTCAACGTATTATTAGGGAAAGCCACATCTACCGCGTCGTTCCCCCACTCCTGTGGGTATTCATTCAAATCAGACGGAACAAATAGGCTAGTAATTAATTTAATAAAATTAAATACATTCTTAGTTCCGGAACATTTCAAACTAGAGGATTGGAGAACGGCTGTTAAACTTCTTTCCATAGATTGCTATATGGGATTGCTCGATCTAAAAGAGGCCTATTATTTAATTCCGATTGCGAACTCGCATAAAAAGTACTTGAGATTTTTTGGTAATTTTCTATACGAGTACAACTGCCTTCCTTTCGGATTATGCACTGCACCTTTTGTATTTACAAAACTCATGAAACCGATTCTCTCATATCTTAGATCTAGGGGCTTCCTCTCGGTAGTCTATCTCGACGATTTTCTGTTGATAGGTAACAATTATCAAAGTTGCGAGCACAATATAATGGTGATCTCAAGAATATTAGAAACATTGGGATTTTTTACCAAATAGCTACGACCGAATGATGAATCTAACCGCGAAAGATTTTTCTTGGTGGTATGAAAACATTAAGGGTGTAAAGACACACATGACATGTAAAAATTACAAACTAACCATCTACAGTGATTCTTCAAGAATAGGGTGGGGGATAGTATGTGGTGACGACACGGCTCATGGATCCTGGAATGTAAAGGAGCAACGTTCCCATATAAATATTACAGCCGCATTCTTTGGCTTAAAATGTTTTGCTAAAAATTTACGGGATTGTCATATCTTGCTTAAGATAGACCATACTATCGCTATCTCGTACATAAACCGTATGGGCGGAGTCCGATATAAAAAAATTAAGCGAATTAACAAGGGAAATTTGGGCATGGTGCGAGTCCCGAAACCTTTGGATCTTCGCATCATATGTGGAGTCTTCGGTTAATTTTGAATCAGACAGGGAAACACGGAGATTAAAACTGGAAACTGAATGGCAATTGTCGAATTTTGCATTTAATAAGATTGTAAATATTTTTGGCCATCCTCAGATTGATCTGTTTGCAGATCGAACTAATACAAAATGTGATTTATTTGTTTCGTGGCGAAGAGATCCAAAGGCCATGTCAATCGACGCATTTACTATTTCATGGAAATATTACTATTTCTATGCGTTCCCGCCTTTTGCAGTAATACCGCGGGTGCTTCAAAAGATAATTACGGATGAGGCCGAAGGAATAGCAGTATTTCCATACTGACCGTCACAATCGTGGTTCCCCGTTTTCACTTGTCTGCTTATCGGAGACCCAATTTATTTCGAACCAAATATTAATTTATTATTGTCCTCCGACAGAGTCCACCACCCGTTATGGAAGAGTCTTACCTTGGTCGCAGGGCGCTTATTAAAAAAGCATTCCAGCTAAAAGACCTCTCCAATGCGTCGGTGGACATTATGGTTTCATCCGTCTCGCTGAACACCTTCAGGCAATATAACTCCGAACTAAAGAAATGGTGGACATGCTGTCAGGAGAGGAATTTGGATGTCTACCGTTATGACGTACCCACTATACTGGATTTTTTCTCTGCCCTCTTGATGGAGGCGCATCTTATGGTACATTAAATAGTGCTAGATCTGCTCTGGCTCTGATAATTTCACCAGATTTAGGTTCTAATCCCACCGTAAAACGGTTCTTTAAGATCATATTACAGATGAAACCGCTAACACCAAAATACAAATACACTTGGGACCCGAGAATTGTTTTAAAATATTTATCAACATTAAATAACGAAACAATCAATATTGCATCCCTAGGAAAAAAGTTGGCGATGCTAATAGCTTTAGCAACCGCACAGCGGGTTCAAACTCTTTCATTAATAGATGTAATAAATTTACTAGATGTGGAGGGCGGCATCGACATCAAGATACCTGACAGAATAAAAACATCTGGGGTAAACCAACCAACTCTGTTTCTTCCTTATTTTTCTGAAAAACCTGAATTATGTGTAGCTAGTGCACTAAATAAATATATTGCTCGAACATTGAACGTTAGGCCGCCTGATTGTAACAAATTGTTTATCACACACAAGAAACCATATCGTCCTGCATCTTTCCAAACAATTAGTAAATGGTTAAAATGTGTCTTAGGGAAGAGTGGGTTAGACCCAAGTATATTTACAGCTCACTCAACCAGACATGCGAGCACTTCGGCAGACAAACGTTTGGGAGTGAGCCTAGATGTTATCCGGAATACGGCGGGGTGGTCCGGTAACTCAAAAGTATTTGCCAGGTTTTATAGTAGACCACTTATTCAAAGAGAATCGCTTGCCCAAGCGATCCTAACCTCATAGTTCAGATTTTGTTTTTATATCCATTAGGATTTAGTTACTTTCCAGTATTCATATAACTTTATATTCAAATGTTGTTACGTTGTGTGATTTTTGTTTTATTTTATTATAGTGTAAACCACAATAAATAAATAAATAAATTTTTTGTCTCTGTGACTTTAAACATCTACATAGTGATGATCATAGAGGGCGAAGCGCAAATATAATTAAAAGATCAAACGAACTTACCTAAGTGAAGTTATTTAGTATTGATAAATATTTTAAAACAATACTCGGGTCCCAAGTGCATTTGTATTTTAGTGTTAGCGGTTTTATCTGTAATATGCCCTTAAAGAACCGTTTTACAGTGGGATTAAAACCTAAATCTGGTGAAATTATCAGAGCCAGAGCAGATCTAGCACTGTTTAATGTACCATAAGATGCGCCTCTGTCAAGATGGGCAGAAAAAAAAATTCAGTATAGTGGGTACGTCATAACGGTAGACATCCAAATTCCTCTCCTGACAGTATGTCCACCATTTTTTTAGTTCGGAGTTATATTGCGTGAGAATGTTCAGCGAGACGGATGAAACCATAATGTCCACAAAGAATCATGAATTGAGGTTACTGTTTAAAGAAAATGAGTTTTAACATATTTTTCATAGTATTTTTTGACTTCTCAGTATAAATATTTTTGCTTCTGTTTATATTTACTTGGCGTCTCTTTGCAATTTGGCTTTATTAGTTAACATGCGCCTCTTATTTATTATTAGTTATTGAGAGCTCTGCATTATTCGAAAAAGTAATAATATAGTGGAGTCAATAGAGGCTGAAAATATGCATTATTTCAGAATAAACACGGGAAGCTTCGATTTTCCTAAAAACCTTTTGATATCACTTTTACATAGCTTAAAATAAAAATTTATAAAAATATAATGGTGAGGAAATTGTTTATTAATTATTTAAACAAAAAGAAATATTTTAACAAAATTATTATAAGTTAAAATTTTAAAGCAATTTAATTTAAGTTGACATATAAGGGGACTTTCAAGGCCGCTGAAACAGATTATGATGTCAAAAAAAGGTAATTCAAAATGGCTGATTCAATATGGCTGATTAAATATGGCCGACTTCTATTCAGCAATAAAATAATTCAAAACACTATTCAATTAAAAACTCAATTTAAGTATTCTCATAAAAACTTAAAAAGAAGCTGAGAAAACGTGATATTGTACATAGCCATTACAAGATGATCTATGAAAAATTGTCCAAACTACCTTTACAATGCTCTGCGAACACACACACAGCGCAGTATGCGGGCAGGTGATGCGCACTGCTTGCCGCGAAGATGTTGTTTTACTTTCAATCTCTTTCTATTATTCAAGCAATATAATTTGACTCATGGCCCTGTACCACGTGAATGTTTTTAATGTTTTCGATATTTTAAACAGGATAAAAATTGTAGAAACAAGCAACATTGAGTCGATTTACCGAAAAAACTTGATTTTTTCAATATTTCGTGTAAAGTATAGGTTTATGTATATATTCCAACATTTTTCCATCATCAGATTTACTTATTTTGAGGTCCTACTGTAAACGTATGCTGCGTAGGTAGGCTAAATAACTTTTTTATAAAAGTTATTAACGTTTATTTTATCTATAATTTCACGAATTTTAGAGCAAAAAAATTTTTTCTTTTTATTTTCGTAAAAAAGGGACTTAATTTAATTTTTAAGGTAAATCCCCTTGAAGCATCTTAAAGTACACATTTCAAACTTTACAAGTGGCACCTACAGAGATCTAATAACGCGATTTAAACAAGAGAAATAATAGGTTAAAGTTAGTTATATATATCAAATTTTATTATTATCTCAAAATTTTGAAATTTTGAAAGTGTACATCTTCAAAAATAAATTTTTGAGATTTTTTTCATTCATTGGATCCTTATATACATTATTCCAAGAGTAAAATGTGAAAGACTCAAGTTTTTATCTTTAAATTTTTAGAAATGGTAGAGCTTTTACCTATTTCATCGGAAATCTCTTTATGTTCCGACTTCATGTATGTACTATTCCTACAAACATTCATCTTTATATTTGAAAATGTAATAATCCAATAGCTACGTGCCATTTAAGCTTTTGTGAGGTAAATTTCATTAATTAGTTCAAAAGTTACAACAAATTGAGTGTAACGCGCCCGAGGCCGCGAGCGCTTCGCTCGCTGTACCTACGTGTCTCCGCGTTCCATTTTCGTGCGTTAAACAAAAAAATCTGGACCCTACATTTTTGATCGTACAAAAAAACTCCATATACATTTTTAATGTGAAATTTCCCGTACTTTCGAATGGCGCAATTACTTTTTGAAAGAAAAAAATATTTTAAGATATATTTAACAAAGACTGGTATTTTGCAATTAATTTGTTTAATAACAAATTACTCTTATGGACTATTATTGGTAACTTTTGGTATGTTGTTCCTGACTTGTTCAGAGATGTATTCTCAAAAGTTACCGCTTCCCGGAATTTTTCCGAAGTGAAAATCGATATTGACTCCACTAATAATTGAATACCAAATCACAGGTTTTTGATGTAGTGTGATGAAATGAAAATAGTCAACTGTATATTCTAAAAATGTTATCATAATATATATAAATATAATTTTTTTGAAGTCTGTTGAAGAGATGTCAACATTTATTTTTATTTGTTAAATAGCTTCAAATTTTATTTCAATTCACGATTCTTCAGTAAAATAATGCAAAACTGCGTTTACTTCCCTATTTCAAAAGCGTACCGTTTTCGAGATATGTAGTGTTATAATAAAAATTATGTCTGACTTTTTTCAGTTTTTAATAAATTAACATTCTAAATTTCTTTAAAACATGTGTCTGTGTTAGTTCTTGTTATAATCATTTTTATTTAAAATAGCATAATTGAGAAATGTGTTTAAAATAAAAATAAAAATTGAAAATAAATAGAAAATGTTTGTACATATGATTATGATTACACCAGCACATAGAAAACAAAAATGTTCAGTCCCAGACATGCGAACCCTTGTTTTCCATGTATTTTTGGTCGCTGAAACCGAATTTAATACCAGAATCGACTGATTGGCTCTATTTTCTTCAAAAACAGCATAGAGACAGTACATTCCAAAATGATTATAATCATTTTGTAATGTACTATCGTAAGAAAAATTGAATCCGTATTGATGGTGTTGAGATGCTCTTAATTAGTATCTCAGGGAAATTTAAAAGTGGTTACGCGCTTGCGTCAAAAGAAACAAAGAAAAGATCAGTATTTAACAAATTTATATTAACTTCTTCACATTTAACACAACAACAGTTTTTGTTTACCTCTGATTTGATGCAGACTGTTCGTAAACCGCCACTGGATTCAATTATTATTCCAAATTATCTCTCCAACTATTATTTATTTCATTTCTGCTACATTTACTCTCTCAATGCCAGACGCCTCTGCCATCACTCTTCTATCCGCCAAAACCTCCTTTCAAACTCCGCGTCCCTTTTCTGACAGTTCTCGTCTTCACCTACTTGATTTGGGCTCTGTACTCAAGACCTCAAATTCGCATCACTGCCCCAAAATTTATACAACACACAATACTCTAATACAAATAGCTGTACCTATCAGGTGGGGCACCACATCACCCCCCTATTCAATCGCGGCACGAAAATCAATCAAAAGTGTCTCGATTTAATACAAAATAATAAGGTGCTTAAGTACTAATTAAACTAACTGTAACTTCTGAATATATTTTTAGGAATACCACTAGTGCAAAACATCTGGTATGGTTTTATATTTTTTCAAATTCACAATATTATGAGGTCCAAGAACAATACCACTGGCAGTAACTAGAAGATAAGAATTTTGACCAATCTTTTTAGTCACCGTGTACGGACCCTCGTACAATAAAAAAAACTTTTTTATTTCCGAATTGGCGGCAGAGGATAAGGGGTGTGTTTTCACCAGCACTTGCTCCCCTGGTTCAAAAATAATGGCCTTGTTTTGAGACTCATATTTTTGTTTTTTTCTTTCGGATTTAGTCAACATTCTATTACGTGCAATCTCCCAAAATTCGGTTAACGGTCGTTTATCATAATCGTCCTCAACCGGAATATGAATAATTTTATGAACACTATTTGAATCGTCCGTTTCACAGAATAAAAATGGTGGAACAGAACTCGTGCTCCCGTTTTCTTCCACCCCCCAAGTATATTTAACATTTTTTTTTAGTAAGCGAAGTAGTGGCACAGTTAGGTCGGAATATTTATGCACAAAACGACGGTCGTAATGAACCATTCCCAAAAAAACACTCAGCTTCTGTGTATTATTCGGAACAGGAAAATTTGTCGTCAATGGTGACACATATTCGGTTTGAGACTGAGAAATAATACCCGAGTTTATCATTTCTTTTATTTGCGCCCTGACTACCTCGCGACGCGCCACAGCTGTTGGATGAACCAATTTAAAAAGCGGCGTTTCCTCCCTCATCTGAATCTCATGTTCGTAGATATCTGTTTTACCCGAAGTTTCTAAAAATACCCTCCGATATTTTTGTAATAACCTAAACAAGATTTTGCGTTGATCATCATTAATAGTTTCGGCTTTGTCTGCAATCTGTCTAAAATTAAAATCGGTATAACATTGCTTATTACTTGCCCTACTTTCTCCTACTACTATATTCACCGACAACTGACTTTCTTGCTCTTTTTTAACTTGCATTTTTACATTCAAACCCCTATCTGGAATTCTTAAACTCATTTTTTCAAAATCTAGTTTCACCTTTTCTGCCGTCATCCAGTCGCAACCTAAAATAACTTCTTTATTCAAGTTCGGTACTATAATGCACAATATATCAAATTTTACTTTACCAATCCAAACAGGCAATAATACTTGTTCTAGTATTTTTCGTTTCTTAGCACCAATCGCTCCTGATATAGTTAAATTGGTTACCGGCATCACAGGTAATTTTTTCGAATCAACCTGTAATTTTCTGAAAAAATTCTCCGACACTGCTGAACACTGGCTCCCGGAGTCAATTAAAATGTTTATTTTTTTATCTTCAACCTGTGTCATGATAATAGGTGATAATAATATTTCTTCTTCCGACATTTCGACATTATCGTTATCACTTAAAAGCTCATCCCGTACATCTAAACATCGTATTGTTCTATTAGAATTTACATTTACATTGGTTGCTACAGCATTTTCTCTAGATGAGTTATCTAGATAATAATTTTCCCTGGGATATGCAATATTATCTCTGGTATTTGTCGGTCCGCGCCTATTCTCATTACCTCCCTCGTAACTACGCGTCATCTCTCGATTTCTATTAGAATCTCCCTCCGTTGTCTCCAACTTTCTTAAATATTTTTCAACTTGCTCTATCTGCGTTAATCCTGCCAAACAAATACCCCTCCGAATATCCGCGGTAAAATGTTTACTTAACCATTCCACAAGTTTTTCCTCCGGTATTACATCTGACAAAAAAGCTGCTTGAGCTGCCAATTTTAACAAATAGTCCGCACGATTCCCTGATCTATACTGCCCATATTTGATCTCATAAAATAGGTCGCGTTCCTGTTCCGTCCCCCAATAACGTTTTTTAAAAGCCTCTTTAAATTGCTTAAAGTCTTTCAAAACATTCTCTCGCGTTGCTACCCAATCCGCCGCCGACCCACGTAACGAATTAATAGCCAAACTTAATCTCCTGTCCTCGGGTACCCCCGCTTCATCAAACAATCGACCTAATTTTTTTAAATATACCATAGGATGTAAACCAGAATTGGGAGCAAAGCTTAAGTTAGAACCCCCCAAATCTCGCCATAGTGATATATAATGTCTATCACGTGAACATACCATTTCTAACTTTGTACCAGCAGCCTCGTTCTTGAACTCTTTCTTTTCTTTCACATTATTTTGAACAGTTTCCGCAAGTTTACTTATGGACCATTGCATCTCGGCCATACCATCTGCTAATTTGCTAATGATATCCTCTAATTTACTTCCTACTTCCTCCCCTGATTCCCGATCTTTTTGTTTTGATTTTCGCCCGGATTTCTTTGACATGATTTAAATTATCTAATTATCTACTGACTAACAATTCGATATATATACTAGATCTAACACAGTCCCTCTAATATTCACAATCTAGTACTTATATTGTTCTAAAATTGACACAATTATTAATAAGTTCCTCTCTCCAAGAATCACATAAAGTTCATGCTCGTACCGAACAAAATTCTGTGTCCGTTTCTCTTGTTAAATATGCTATCAACTCAACGCTTTCAATCTACCTGTCTTACTTTGTTTCTTTGTCCACCGCAAAGCCACGCGTCGGGCGCCAATTGAGATGCTCTTAATTAGTATCTCAGGGAAATTTAAAAGTGGTTACGCGCTTGCGTCAAAAGAAACAAAGAAAAGATCAGTATTTAACAAATTTATATTAACTTCTTCACATTTAACACAACAACAGTTTTTGTTTACCTCTGATTTGATGCAGACTGTTCGTAAACCGCCACTGGATTCAATTATTATTCCAAATTATCTCTCCAACTATTATTTATTTCATTTCTGCTACATTTACTCTCTCAATGCCAGACGCCTCTGCCATCACTCTTCTATCCGCCAAAACCTCCTTTCAAACTCCGCGTCCCTTTTCTGACAGTTCTCGTCTTCACCTACTTGATTTGGGCTCTGTACTCAAGACCTCAAATTCGCATCACTGCCCCAAAATTTATACAACACACAATACTCTAATACAAATAGCTGTACCTATCAGGTGGGGCACCACAGTGTGCTACTCCCTGCATGTCTACCGAGATGAAACCTTGCTAATAACGTCCTCTGCAAGCTTTTTTAAAATAAATCGAAAACTATGCCTTAATTTAAATGACTGGCGCATCCGCCAAAAATTCGAATATACTGTAATAACACCAGCACACAAAAAAAAATTGAAGAAAAAAGAGCGAATCAGCCGATTCTGACTTTAAAGCCGAATTCAACTATCAGAAATGGGAAACAAGTGTTTGAAAATCTGTGATTGAAAATTGTTGTTTTTTGTGTGTCGGTGTTATTGTTAGAATAGTAAATATCTCGAATACGATACAATTTTGACATACAAAAGTCAGAGTTTTGTGTTATTTTTTTATAGAAAAGTTACAGATTGTAACAAAATTTAGGGACTGTTATTAAAAAAAAAAATGAATTTTGGTATATTTTTCAAAAGTAAGCGTAGTGGTATTTTTTTACCATTCCGTATAATCATTTTTGCATCTGCTTACATTTATTTCAATCTACCATTCTAGTAAAAGGCGCCTCTTTGCAATCTGACTTAATTAACATCTGTATGATGTTCATTATTAGTTTTAGAAAGATCTGCATTTGTCAAATCAAATAAGTAATAATAATTGAATACCAAACCGTAAGTTTTTGACAAAGGGCATACATTAAATGGCATGAGAGTTTGAAAATGTTAAAATATACAGAGCGTTCCATTTAAAATAATGAAATTGATTTCCCCTTACCTGGAAGTGACAAAGAAATAAGGTTAGTTGGACAGAGCACCGTGGAAAACCTATATATAGAAAATTCCTAGCTGTACTTTTAATGATTGCGGAAATATAGATAGTTCAAGGTCATAATCATACTCGGTACACACATTATTTATTCGGTATTTAGTCCGTTGATATGTTACATTTTTTGAGGCTAACCTTGCATTTTGGGTAGGACAAGGTTATTTTTTCGTTGTGTAGGGGGCAGGGGCGGTGTCAGTTTAAATTGAGTATTCGGGGTAGCCGGCCACCCTATTTGGCCGCCATCTTGAAACGAGAGTGCTAACAGTTTTTGCCCTATATCTCTATAACGGTACATCTTACAAAAAATTTATAGAGAGGTTTTTTTTTTTGTTTATCGATTCGAGTTATCTTTACTAGAGAAACTTTTTGTCGTGAATTGAATAATAATTAAAAAGTTATAACCCTTGGAAAATAGAAATTTTTTCTTCAATTAGACAAAAAAATACATCACGTTTTTTGTAGAGGATTTCATAAAAATACTTCAATCAATTGAGAGATCGGCGGTTCCATCCCTACACACTTCGGTTTTATTTTCCTTAAAAACTTTATTAATAGTTGCGAAAAAATATAAATATTGTTATCTGTGGTAATGCGCGACTTCCCAAAAATGGTACCCCCATATGGCCCGTCGCGGCCCCCTTTTAGGGTCCCATTTTAGTCTTCACTCAAGGAGCTCTTCTTCAGTGGGGCCAACATAACCTCACTCTGCGTCAATACATTTCTCTCCTACAGCCGATGAGACATCCCTAGCGTAATCTAGCGGCCAATTCTGAATAATTATAAGCACCTAATATATAATGTAATTTAATCTTGTAATAATATTTATATTTTTCCTCAATTATTAATAAAATTCTTAACAAAAACAATCCGAAGTGTTTAGGGATCGAACCGCCGATCTTTCGATTTGTAAGCCATGATCTGTCACTTCGATCCCCTGGCAGCGCTGTATAGTGGAATCAGATACCATAAAAATATTTCAGTGCTGGCGGCGAACATGCCCTTTTGGATATAGTTTCTACATATATCAAAGATCAAAAAACACCGCAGGACCCAAAAATTTCGGACCCCTCCAATACCAGCAATGACGTCATCAAACTGAGGGTCAAAGAACTATGCATAGGCATAGACTAACTTACTTAAGGACCATATTTTTTAGTAAAATTCAATATTAAATATGTTTTATATACTTAAATATATACCGGGATATCTGTTGTAGTATTTATAGAGTGTTTACGTATACATACAGAGCTGAAAAGTTTTTAGTCTAGCATGGAATTGCAGCGTTTTAGTGTTTAGCAGTAAAAACAGAATACCAAAGTATTTGTCAGTCACGGTGTACAACATGAGTTGTACACCGTGAAGTTTCCGCAAAAATTGGTACTGGACGGTGCGGTTATTGTCCATTTACTAGTTCCAAGAAATGTGAAAACGTTTTTGGAATATTATAACAATATATTTAAGCTCTACATTTGTCGGCTGTTCCAAAATTTACAACGAATTGATTTAGGTATAGCTCTGAATCTTGAAAGCTGACACACGCCAATCAAGAGGAGTAGGAGTGCACATACGAGTTACACCTTCAACAATAATTCCACAAAAATATAACGAATTTTTACGAGTAGATGAAAACAAAAAACAGTTCTTTACTTTCTTAGCAGAACAGCTAATAAACGAACATTTTGAAGGAAAAACAATAATCTGTACACTTGAGGAAAGAGCCATATCGTCTTCAGCAGAGTTAGATCTATCAGCTATTTCACACTCATGGCATGAAGAAGCGGACGGACGCCTTCTTCTTTATGCTAAGCATGTAGCTGATAATGGCCACGACTGCGTTAGCATTCGAACGGTACATTCGGATGTTGTAGTCATTGCAGTATCTGCCTCTTCAAATTTTGAAAATATTCAACATCTTTGGATTGATTTTGGAACTGAGAAAAATCGTAGGTTAATAGGCATACATGGCCTATGTTCTCAGCAGATCTGTAGCTTTTTGCCAATATTTCATTCTGCAACAGGTTGCGATACTGTGTCTTCATTTTGTGGAATAGGCAAGAAAGGAGCTTGGAAGATGTGGATGGCAGATCTTAATATTAATTCCGATTTTGAGCAGATGCTAATGGGAAGACACACAGATGAAGATATCATGCGTACCGTGCAAAGATTTGTGATTCTTTTGTATGATGTAACATTAACCTTAAACATAGTTAATGAGTGTAGACGATTCCTTTTCATTAAAAAAAGTAGACCAATTGAGAATATAGCCAACGCAAAATGCTTTACTTCAGCATATCAAGCGAGCCACTCTTCAAGCCCTTATATGGAAGCACTGTCTGGAAAAAGACTATCAAACTCCTTCGCCCTATACTTGGGGATGGGAAAAAACGGGTTTCAGCCATTGTGGTCTACTATTCCCGATGTCGCAAGAAGTTGTGAAGAAATAATTGCCTATAGCTGCAAACAAAGGTTTTCTTGACGACTTAAGGGGGAGGGGCAACTATCTCTTTACAGATCGATCTCAACAAAATTTGACTACAACCACTAAATTTATTGACCACAAGAACAAGAATTGATACCAAACACGAATATGCAGATAAAATGGCAAATTTTTGGCACCATATTAAAAAAATAATAATAAAAAATATTACAGACATCATGTTTTAATATACAACACATATTTAAAAGTGGGTTTTATTAAAAAATATGGCGTTTAAGTGGATCAGTCTATGCCTAAAACCAGTTTCTCGACCTCTCATTTCATGATGTCATTACCGGTGGTGGGGTACCCGAAATTTTTGGGGTTTGGGGCGTTTTTTCATCTTTGGTATATATAGAATCTATATCCAAAAGGGCACGTTCACCGCCAGCACTGAAATATTTTTATGATTTTTAATGCTATCCGACCGCACTAGTAAAGCCCTTCAGAATTAAGGAAATTAAAGAAAGTATAAATGAAAATTATTCGTTATGAAATCCTCTACAAAAACAGTGATACATTTTTTGTTAAAATTGAAAAAAAAAGTTTTACCGCTTAAAAGAAAATTTTGTGGAAAATTTCTATCTTCTAAGGGTTATAACTTTTTAATTATTCAATTTCCGACAAAAAGTTTCTCTAGTAAAGTTGTAGAGAATTCGATTATAAACATAAAACTTCTGTATACATTTTTACCTGTTACGGAGATATAAGGCAAAAACTGATAGAACCCCGTTTTTTAAGATAGCGGCCAAACGGGGTGACCGCCGACCCCGAAAACTCAATTTTAAACTTACACCGCTCCCCCCTACTCAACGAAAAAAAATCTTGTGCTACCCAAAATGCAAGGTTAAAGGTAACATTTCAATGGACTAATTTTATTTCAAGGTGTTACGAAATGGATATCTGTAAAAAGATTTTTTCTACAACTGTTGATTTATTTTTCTGGTTAGAATATACCTATTTGATTAATTTATTGAGATTAAAACAAATGGGCCGAACTTATCTCCCAATTTTTCTGTAGCTGATAGTACATCCAAAAATATTATTGGGGAAAATCGATAATAAAAGAGTTATATCCCTTTAAAGAGGGATAATAAATATCAGTTTTTCTGCCACATTTTCCGACCGTCTTAAAACATAAAATTTACGTTTAAAGGATAGTTTTAGGGCATGGCTTTCCTCCAACTTCTTTATTTTTTATCATTTTCTTAAAAAATTTATAAACAATATTGAAATAAAAGAGACATTCTTATTGCATTTCGATAAATCGAGCCGTTCTCAAGTAATTTTATATTTACAAATCAACGTGCATTAAGAAATCCGTTTACACAAAGAATGCTTTGAAATATTAAGTACTTAAAATAATTAAATTAAACATAAAAAATTGCAAATTGTCAATTATAAAAATTATTCGAAATGTCCTCAATTTTTCTTAATGCACAATGTAAGTAATTTTTTTTAGGAACGTTGAATACCCTGTAAAATTCTTGCAGCATTCTATGGCATTCTCGTGATCGATTTTTTTCTCTCGACTGTTCAATTGTGTCAATTTGAACATTATAAACCCTTGATTTTAAACTCCACACAGTGAAATCAAGAGAAATAAGGTCAAGAGACCGAACCAATCAACTTGCATTTACATTTTATCAAGAATCCGTTTACATAAAGAATGCTTTGAAATATTAAACATAGAAAATTGCAAATTGAAAAATTGTATTTTCTCTATGCACAATCTAAGTTTTTTTTTTAGGAATGTTGAATATCCTGTAAAATTTCTGCATCATTCTGTAACATCGTAAACTCGTGATAGATTTTTTTTCTCAGCTGTTCAATTGTCTCAATTTGAATATTATAAACTCTTGATTTTAAATAACTCCACACAGTGAAATCAAGAGAAGTAAGGTCAAGAGACTGAACAGGCCACTTAATCGGTGCATCTGCACTTCGACCAATCCATCTATTAGGATAGTGGTTGTTTAACCATTTACATGTTCTACTATAATGCGCTGGTGCGCCGTCTTGCATAAGAAAATATGTCTCCTTCGCAATGAAATATTACCTAATAACTGGTGCAAAGTTTCTTCCAAAAATTCATAGTACCCTAGGTAAATATCAACATTTAAATAAGCTAATAAAATGCAAAATAAAAAGGATGTAGCCGAATAAGCATATGAAAAATGCCCATAAAGGAAATTACATGAAATGGGCATCAAAATATTCCCTTGACTGTAAAAAATATTATTCCAGAAATCCAAGGGGGAGCTGAATTTTTGCAAAAAAGGCAATTGTTAATTAAAAATTTGTTGCAACTTACCTAATGGACGAAAAAAATTTGAAAAAATTATCGACCATAAAGGTCTTCCAGATGAACTCAGAAAAAAATATTACGTCGTATTTGAAGAGAAATTCAAGTTTAAAAAAAATAAAGAAAAATTCAAAGTGCTCAAAAGTACATTTTTTGAAAAGGTGCTATCATGATATTTTCCAGACAGACGCGCATTTATGTTGTTAATACCCTTAGTTTTTTCAGATTTTTTTATACAATGCTGCTAAATTCAATGCTGGAAAGTCACTTTGTGGGATGTAAGTGCTATCATTTTTGTCTAACAGACGCGCCTCTGCATTGCCTCTGCATTGCCTCTGCATTGCCTCTGCATTGCCTCTGCATTGCCTCTGCATTGCCTCTGCATTGCTAATGTACTTAATTCTTTTCAGATTTTCTGATTTGGTGGCACATGCTGAAAGAAAATACAAACCTCTCCAAAAACTATTTAATAGTTTCTACCATGGGCGCAGCCAGGGGGGGAGCCATGCCCCCCCCCCCCCCCAAGCCGTCTTCCATGAGCCAAAAAATAAAGAAGCAGTACAAAGCAGTATATAATTATCCCTTGAAATAAATATTTTGTAATTAATGCCAATATTATCTGATAGAGGAATCTAGATACACATCCGTTTTCAACCATTTTCTGAAAAATTTTCCTCATCCTCTGGGGAGGCCGGTTCTATTGCGCCCCCCCCCCCCAGATGAGTTTTCTGGCTGCGCCACTGGTTTCTACAATCACTGATTTCTACTAATATAATACAGTACGACCTGTATTTTTTGGAGTTTATTTTTTCATTCAGTTTCTCTCTATTGCATGGAAGTGACGAAAATATTGTTACGTGCGATTACTGCTGACTCTGTGCGTGACGCAGACGGGCATAAACATGTAACTGTAATCATAAATCTGGCATCACGAAGGTGGTGATGTAGCCTATGATATTACCATGACAACAAAGTTGTGCATCACTTCATGAATAATAGTGTGAGATCCCAGAGCCGCCAGACCTACGTCATTTTAGCAAAGCTAATATTTTGACAACAAATGGTGTAATATCTAGTTAAGAACGTATGCGTATTTGCTAGTTTGAAAGCGGGGCCCTTTTGCAGAAAACAGGTACAAAAGTACATTAAAATTTTACTCCGCACGTTAAAGTATGATAGCTGGATTATTTTACAAGTAACACGCTAACTACATGGTGTAAGCGTCAACCTCCGAATCTTAAGGTCCGAGGTTCGATCCCTGAGCGTTCTCAGTTTTTTTTTCAAATATACGTACTAAAAAAAAAGTTAAGGCCAAATATAATAAATATTTCCCTATCGGTTGTCTCTTTCTTGGTAATCGCCATCATAAGTTAATATTTGTTGAAAAAAAAAGCTGAGAACGCTCAGGATCGAACCTCGGACCTTAAGATTCGGAGGTTGACGTTTACACTATGTCGTTAGTGTGTCACATGGAAAATAAATCAGCTATCATACTTTAACGTACTGAGTAAAATTTTTCTGTACCTTTTGTACCTGTTTTCTGCAAAAGGGCCCCGCTTTCAAACTAGCAAATACGCATACGTTCTTAACTAGATATTACACTATTTGTTGTCAAAATATTAGCTTTGCTAAAATGACGTAGGTCTGGCAGCTCTGGGATCTTGGACTATAATGATAGTTGCTATATAGCAAGTTTGAAAATCTACATATAGTGAAATGCGATAAGGTCTCGACACATTAACAGAAGAACCCGCAAATGCTTCATAGACTACAGGATGGATATACTGGAATACGTAATTTTTGTCATTGTACTACGAACAGTTAATTGTACTTACGAACAGCAACGTTACAGTTGCTGTTCATTATTTATCATCTATCTGGATCTGCAACAAGTTGGGCAATATTTGACATGACAAAAATATCACGAAATGCACAAAGATCTACTGTCGAACTAATTCTCTCCATCTTTCTGTACACCTCTGAGACGTGAACCGTTAGGGAAACAGACAGACGACGTTTGATTCTTTCGAGATGTACGCCTTAAGGCACTTGTTACGAATTCCGTGGACAGCCCATCGTACCATCTCAATGCTCTAAGAAGTACGTCCCACAAAGCGATTCTCCAGCATTATATTTTCCAGAATTCTCTCATTTTTTGGTCACACGGTGAGAGGACAATATAGAACGCCCTTCTTAACATTGGGCTGATATTACCAAAGAGCTGTTGGAAGAGAGCTGTGGCGGGGCTGTACGCCTAACGGGCAACCGCGGCAGGTGGTGTGATGCTGTCAGACGCGCCATATAATGAAGAAAAGACAACTAGAACAATTAATGGATCTCAAAATGCCTGCCAAGACGTTGTGAATAACAAGAGGAATAACATGAATTTATTAATCCAGCTGAAATTTTGGCCACTATTTTTGATACCGCAAATATGCAGCTGGTGATAAATGAGGAAAGTAAAGACTTTACTGTATTATGTATAATTTTTTGAGGATGGTAAGTTGTTGGTAAGTTGGCCTCGCGGTGGTTTGATAAATTTCCGATTCCAAATTATGAAGAGCAAGGTGACAGCGCAATCATTATTTGGATCCGATTTCTTTGCATTCCTGGGTATGAGTTGCTACCGTTCAGCTGAACGGGAAGATACTTTCTTTATAGAATAGATCTGGGCCAAGAAAATCCTGGAGTCCGTTCTAAGCAGCTAAAATAAAATGAGTAGAATTTGCAGTTGGGCGTGGCCAACTGCAAATACCTATATAACTTACATTTTGCTTGAATACAGTCCATCGCACTTTTACGTGGTGCCATTGATAGAGGGAGAGAGAGAGAGAGAGAGTCTACCTTATAAATTTTTCACTAAAAGTCCTAATTGGCAACTACCTACCACACGGTATTTAAATAAATAGCTGACATTTTTTAAATTTAATGCTGAATTCAGATCTGTGCGTGCCCTGGAACGAAATAGTTTGGAATCAGTTGGCACAGCTCGTATCATTGTAGTTGTGATTGTAGAAGGTGTGTTTTACTAAAAAGGATAATTCCACCCTATTTGTTTAACATCACATATCATCTACTACATTCGTTGATATAAAAACATACATATTCCTAATTGTAATTCGTGCCATATTAATTGCCAAAGATCTCCCCTGACATTGATCAGCCATAATCTCAAAATTAATTCTTGTAAATTGAGTTTAGTTTAAATAATCCCACCTGAGTGATTCTCATCATCGTTATAGTCGGTCGAATAAGTAAAAAAATCTGCACTTTTTGCAGAAAACACCAAACTTGCTATGCATCCTGTACAGACCCATTGTCAACGTTTAGGAAGGGGAGTCACCTGAAACCTATCACTCTAACAAAATGGCGGTCATGTTTCCCAAAATGGACCCCATAAAATTTGAATTTTTTAAATTATTTTTACATAATAAACTTAAGTGCCTAATTATATGTTTTTATGGATGCTGAATTAAAAAGAAGGCTCTAAAATGTTGTTAGAAGTCCATAGGACGAAATATCCAACATGGCGACCAAAATGACCACAGTGTAATAATTGCAACGTGATTTTTTTTCTTTTTCGGCCGATGAATACTATTTAATGTTTTTCTATAAATTGTAAGTTGTATGATGGAGGTAATAGTTGACTTCTAATTAGAGGCTGTAGTAAATGATAGACAAATATTTTTAAAGAAACGCCACAAAAATTTGGAAAACAAAGTGAATTGTAAAATATTGGTTGGTATTCAAATCCAATCAAAACCAAATTCTACATCATCTACGATCATGTCGTCTATGACATTATCATCTATCACCACATCATGCAGAGTATCTCCTTCCGCCTGTCTTTGGCTGAAAATAAAATGTAAAACCATCTCACATTGCATCATTGGTATCAACAAATATTTAGCATGTACCGTTATCATCTGTGAAATCAATTAATTTGTTTCACGCTGAAACCAAAGAACCTGCCTAGTCGTGTTGGTGTAATTTTTGCAATTGATACGCAGGAGAGGTGCACATTCAACTAGGGAGCGTTTACAGCTGCAATTTGAACTTAAAGAGTACGCTGCTTTGCATCTGTACATTACAAGATCACGACAGCCCTGCCATATCGTGGGAAGAGATGTCCACTTCATTAGCCAGTTTAACTCAACTTTCGTCTATCCCCAATTATCTGGACTGGGAATGTCCGCATGTGGGTTCATGTACTGACCCCAAATATGGCCGCCCTGATAAACAGCTCTCAAAGCATGCTGTCGGAGTGCTTCTGATATTGGAGGGAGTCGGTCAAACAGCTTCTCTTCAGAACAGAAAGAATATATTTTGCCTTATCCAGAGTCATGCAAAAGGATTTTTTGTGGTACATGCAAACTACAAATTGTTCTAGCTTATGGAGCACATCCGTTTGCAGTTCTGGAAGTGGACTCGAAATTGCAATAAAAGCAGAAGTAACTTTATCGTGGTACTTCATGTGTTACAGGCATTGAGTTTACCACGGTATGCAAATGCTGAGACAGTGTCACATCCTGTGAATGCGTGGAAGCCCCTCAGAGCTAACGATTTCTCTGAACCAAGCGCCAGGGCAATGGTGTGAGCAGGAATGTATCTCTGTTTCTATCCAAAGTTCAATGAAATCCATAGTTCCTCAAAGCCCAAAGTTCTTAATACAAAGAAGAAAGATATGGCAAAAACCAGAACATCAGTATCCACGGTTCTTATGACAACGATTTTAGCTCCATGCCCCGTGGATGACTGCATCTCTTGTGTGCACTATAATCCGCCCATATGCCTCACCAAAAGGAGTGAAAGTAAGTAAAACAAGAGATGTTGAAGCGGTTTCACAACTGTCATATTTTTCTCCAATGTTAGTGACGACCTTGGTAGTTCGCACAATAACTAGATGTCTTCCTAGGAGAGAAAAAATATATTTATTCTTATTGTTTCTAAGAAATTCACGCCAATTTCGAGGAACTGGTGAGGTTGGCAAAACTTGACGTCGAATTCCTTCACCATTACGTAGACTTCTCTTTGAGCTTTCTGGTTTGTGCATGTCCCATAAGTTCCTTCATAGGAGCAAAGATGTTCACAGTAGATCCTTGAACAAGTCTTTCAGAAACAAATGATTACAGTTCAATACATTTTCATTCAAAATCTCTCAACATTTCTACTGATTCCGCATCACAAACAGTGTGATTTTCCAATGATATTAGGTCACCTGAGGTTTCCTCAAAAGGATTACCAGCACTCTTGAAGCTTGTCTTCAACTTATCGATCTCATCCACGAACTTTTCTTGAAAAGAAGTTCATGATACAATGGTTTGTGTCCAGACCGTGATTTCGTTTGACTTGTGAATTCATTAACTAGTCTATGTATTTCGGGACCTGCCGTAGCTCCGCAATGCAGCTGGATTCTGAAGAATGCCGACAGCACCACCGGCATCTTTTACATTCTTGTTGTGTTGCTCATGGGCTTGGTGTATTGCAATAGCAGAAAAGGACGACTTCCGTATAACAAAATTTCCTGTCTTAAACTCTGCATGCACTGCTGATGAACGTAATGGAAGTTCCTCCAAGTTCTTTACATCTCGCATAGTGAACATGGTCTAGTAGAAAAAACCGCGGCAATATTGCTTTGATACACTCCTTGAAAATAAATCCCTAGAAACATATAACTAGACGCCTAAGTTTATCATATTAAAATAATTTAAATTTTAGGGCAATGGGTGCCATTTTGGGAAACATCACCGCCACTTTGTTAGGGGGGTGGCTCCCCTTCCTAAAGGTTGACAATGGGTCTGGACATGATGCACGGCAAGTTTGGTGACTTCTGCAAAAAGTGCAGTTTTTTTTGTAAAATATGTTGCTTAAATAGACGACTATTATAATTTGTAATCACGGAGGTAAGGTAGTTGTAATGGAGGCAGTAATTAATGAAATTTGAAGTTTTTTGTACGAAATATTAAACTCTATAGATCTGCATTAAGGCTTTATACATTTATAGTATTTTATTAAAGACGACGCGAATTTCCTCGCCGATGGTGTATCCTTGTATAATATGATACACCCATATATACTGAATATTCTCACTTCCATTACGGAATCTCCCCTCTATTATTAATCTTTTCCGTTTTCCCTATACCTCATAAAATAATAATTTACTGAAAATCACGGAAATAGTTTAAACAAGACTTAGCAAAATTAAATTAAAATTTAAAATAATTTGAATTTTACCCATATAGACAACAACTCCCAAATCTAAGTCCAAGGCTATTCGGGAGAGTTGAAAAAACGCAGACATACATACATCCATAACCACCGATATTGTCAGTGCCGGGGCTGGAGCTTGAACCCAGTACACGCTAGACAGTGTGATCAGCATATTCGCCACACAAGCAAGCAAGCAAGCAAATACAATTTAATAATATTCTGGCATGTACATATATGCGCCTCTCCTAGGCCTGACCTGGAGCCAGCCAGACAACCACAGCGCAGCGCTCAGCGCCACGCCGTGGTGAATGTCAGGTCCTGGTCGGCTTGAACAATTATTATAGGAGAATTTCTGTTCACTGCAAGTGGACTTATAACTAATAATAGTTTTAAATATAATACATGGGAGTACTTAAAACTAATTAAAATTAATACTTTGAAACTGTGGCTTCTGCGTAGCACAGCATTGTATCTTATTTTGTGTGCTTTTGATGCAAAGTAATAATTTTTATTTTTGAATAAAATTCTAATGGAAAAAAATGAATTTGTTTCTACAAAAAGTTAAATGATTGCAAAAAATTGTTTAAGTTTTTTTTAAATTGTCACCACCACTGAAGAGTATTTAAAAAAATACACATACTGAAAAAGTGTTCTACTAATGGAGCAGTTATACGATCGACTCAATTTTCGAATTTGTTATTGTTGCTTAGCAGGAACTTCGACTTAAAATTAGGCACGAAAATTTAAGTTAATAAATTGACCAAAGCTTTCGAACAGGTCTAGTTTTCTTGACAATTTCAAAATACGCAAAATGTATTCTGTAAAGGGGCAGTATAGTAATCCTACCAAAATCACTTTCCTAAATTTATTCAGATTTTAACGTTAGAGACTATAGATTTTAAAAATTAATATCTTTCAATTCCGTCAGTCTATCTATCTATCTGTCTGTTTATCTGTCTCTCTATCTACCTCTCTATCTATCTACCTGTCTATCTATCTGTCTGCCTATATATTTGTCTATCTGTCTCTCTACCTGTTTACGTATCTGTCAGTTTGTTTGTTTATATCTACAAAACTGGTTAACAGAGAAACATGTTACCAACTAAAAATGGGCTCTACTTTTAGTGAAAATATACAGGTTGGAAACCCTAAAAAAATTATTAACGAAATAAATTTGATGGAGGAAAATAATATTTACCATGTAGTTAACTCAATTGTCAAGGAAGAAATCCGGCTATGCATTTAGTAAAACATATATACCGGTGAACACTATTTAAAAAACCTCTGCCTAAAGAATCACCACTTCCACATACAGATTTCCTATCCAAGTTCTCCACTCCCACCTCTATCCCAATATTAAAGGGGGTGGTGGTAGGGGTGGCTATTTCCAAAAAAGATGTTTAGGCCTTTGGTTCTTCTACACACACCAAATCACAATTTAATTTTCCCACTCCCCTTAATAATGAGGTAGGGAGATAATGGGAGTGATTGTGGAGGTGGTTGATGCCAAAAATTTTTTGAGAACTTCTCGCCCATACATTAACTCCAATGTTTTTATGAACTCTTAGTTGCTTGAGTTAAATATTTACTTTCTATTTACCTACTCCCCCCCACCCCTTAACGGAATAAGTTCAAAATGTAATCTAATTCCAGATCTCGTAATAATACATAGGTGGACCAAATTTCAAGTCAATATCAAAGACCAGAGAAATCGCGCGCACAAAAAAAAAATTACGAACAAAATGACAGAGACAGGCAGAAATTTTTTTGCCCAAACTTAAAATCTCGGCGCTTGAATAAACAAGAAATTATTCTTTTTTACGATTACTATACTTCCACGATGTAAAGTAATAATTAACGAAGATAGTGTGAAGAAGCACAAGAATGTTTGTCATGAAGTTAATTAATTAAGAAACGGTGGTGGAAAATAATATTTTTAATACAGTTGGTACCTATTATCGAGGAGGAAACCTAACGATATAAATAAAAAAAAAAATATTTGAAATGTTGTCACCATTACCAGGAAGAAAACCTGATATACTAAAAGCATTTATATATCATACAAAAAAAAAAAAATAATAATAAGGTGCCAAATAAAGTGGGAAGTTTTGTGTAAATACCCTTACAGATATTATTTTATTGCGATACGAGCTACACAAAAGAAAGAAAATGGCGAAAAAAAAATTATGTCGCCTAAACAAATGTGACTTGGATTCATTCCAAAACTTTTTGCTATATAGTTCTGTCAATTAATGGTTTCTAGAGGGAAATGCCGAGATCACAATTTTTGTGTTTGGACTATTTAGGAGGCAAACATATCAAAAGTCCCCGAACGTGGGAAGTGGGGGAGGGGAGGGGCACGAAGAAGATCGCGGTTTTTGGTTTTTCGCTCATATCTCGAGAACGGTTAGCCCTAATCAAAAAGTGTCTATATGTAAAATTAAAACTGGCTAAATTTTCTACAATAATGTTTCTATTATTTGTTTTCGTATCTTTTATGGTTCAGTAATGAATTGTATATCTTTTGACTGTATTCTAACTTTATTATAAATTTATTATAAATTGAAAAAAAATTTAATAATCATCGTAGAAAAAATTTTCTTGTACAGATATCCGTTTCACAGCAGACTGAACTCAAATATCAAATAAAAAATGTCTTTGCGTCTTTAAGTGTGTGCGTGCGTGTATATGTATGTGTGCGTTTATACCGTTTCTTGTAAACACGATAACTTCTGTTAGGCTTAAAATATTTAATTACGATTTGGAACATATGTAAAACAGCCCTATTGAAATTGGACCATATCTGTAATACATGGTGATAACCAGAGGCCTACAAATTCTCACTACATAATAATCTTATTAAAAATACCATGTTCCATATTTTAGTATAACATTGATAGGTATATCATCTAATTTAAATAAAGTTGGTTTGCCTAACACCCGGTATATTGCGGTTTATAAATCTTATACATCTTCTTATTTTTGTATGCTTAATCAAAAACCTTAGTAATATTTTGAAATTAAAATAAAACCTATTTTACATATGAGTTTGTAGGCATCTGGTTATCACCATGTATTACAGATATGATCCAATGCTTAATCAAAACCTGTATGCTTAATCAAAAACCTTAGTCATATTTTGCTCCGAAATTAAAATAAAACCTATTTTACGTACGAGTTTGTAGACATCTGGTTATCACCATGTATTACAGATATGGTCCAAATTCAATAAGGATTATTTTAATATGCTGTTTTACATATGTTCAGAACAGAAGTTATCGTGTTCACAAGAAACGTACTCATACATATACAGTATACATGCACACACACAAACTTACAGACGCAAAGACATTTTCTATTCGATATTTAAGTTCAGTCTGCTGTGAAACGGATATCTGTACAAGAAATTTTTTTCTACGATGATTATTAATTTTTTTTTTCAATTTATAATAAATTTAGAGTACAGTCAAAAGATATACAATTCATTACTGAACCATAACAGACACGAAAAAATATAATAGAAACATTATTGTAGAAAATTTAGTCAGTTTTAATTTTGCATATATCCACTTTTTGATTAGGGCTAACCGTTTTTGAGATATGAGCGAGAAACCGAAAATCGGGACCTTATTCGTGCCCCCCCTCCATCTCCTACGTTCGAGGACTTTTGGCATGTTGGTATGTTTGTTTCTACATAGTCCAAACACAGCCCTCAAGTCAAAAATTGTTCCAGTAAAATTGTAAGTGCAATTCTCTGAATTTTACTCCATTATCACTATATGATATTATTGATTTTACTTTTTATTAAAATTATTTGTTTTGGCATGATGCAATGTATCAGTTTAATTTAGATAAAATGAATCGTTTAATTACTGTTTAATTACACATTTGTAATTAATTAACACATGAGTTATTTAGTTATTTCAAAACTACACCATTTCCCACATATTGCGCTGAAAGTGACCTTAGTTTTATTTATGTTTTTCGGCAACTACTCAAAGTTATAATTTTCAATACGTGCCCATTTTTAGCTTTTAAATTACGTATTTATGAAGAGACAAAACGATAAATTTTAATTTATAATCTAGATATTATGAGAATGGACACTTCCCGCCAAATGTTTATTTGATCTAATTTTTAGAAGAAATTGATATTGTTATTGATTTAAGAGTGTTTATTTTTATATAGTGCGCCGGGCTTTGAGAATAATACGCAGAGCCATGTAGAGTTTCAAATATTACAAATAGTAGAGCTCTAAATAAATAATATAAATATGAGTTGTATCGTTGCTAAGGAATATATTTTATGTGATATAATATGTATAGCAATAACAGTTTATTATCTAATGTAAATATTATTGTAATGCATAAGAAATGGTAAAAGCTTAAAATACTTGTACTTACATACCAGGATGCTGAAGATGTAGGAAATAACAGAAAAAAATCTAATTTTTGGTACAGTTTAGTAAATGTTGTAATTATATCTTTATATGTTTGTATTAATTTACACTGGGCAACAAATGTTGTGAACCACGTAACTTATGAAATATAAGGTAGTTCTACTCATAAGAAAAGCGTACAAGTATTGTAAAACCGACTTACATATGTCATAGTCAAAAATACTTATCATTAACGTCGGGCGTCAGTGAAGAAAATAAGAAAAAATAAATTATATATACAGTGTGTCTCCGGATTGAGTTTGCGACAGGTGTAATATATCAAAAAAAAAAAAAAAATTAGTACGGTTTTTATTTCCTGCAGTCTAGGCCTGCTTGACGTAAAATGGATTTTTATCAAATTCCAGTTAAAGTGGAATCTAACTAGCGGAGTTAATCTAAGAAGAAAATAAATGATTGTAGGTAAACTGCCCTTTCTGTTCATTTTACGGAAAAATTCTATTTGGATTAAATATTTGGCACTGAAAGTTAGAGTTTCATTGCATTTGAACAAAGAAAAAAATACTACTTAAAGTAATGTAAATAGCTTTTTATTTTTTAACACAATTAACAATTTTAACGAATTCAACTAAAAACCTATTCAAATAGTATTACTACATAATTCCACCCCTCTTCTAATTCTTTGTGACTTCTTCTAATTTCATTAATATTATTATTAATATTATTTTTTGTTCAAATGCAACGAAGGTTGGCATACCTATGGCTCTAACTTTCAATGCCAAATATTTTATCCAAATATAATTTTTAGGTAAAATTAACAGAAAGACCAGGATTGATATTTCTATTACATATTAAAAATATGCCTAGTGGATTTTCAGGGCTACTGATTACGAATACCCAAAAAAAGAAAAAGATTTTCTGAAGTGAAAATAAAAAAAATGGTGGCTATCTAAGTGATGCTAGAGGTACATATTAACAAAAAAAAAAAACAGCACTTTTGGAAAAATATTCAATTGCTGGAGAATTACAATAACAAAATGGCGACATTTTGTAAAAACAAAATGTAAAAATGCACATTGCTCCGGCCCAAAACTTCTTTATTTTTTATGATACAGAAACGAACAAAAAGTCATTTAAAAGACTGATTAATTATCTTTAGTTCTATTTCCTAGAAATTTTGATGGAAGTTTTATAGTTTCTAAAATACTCAACATTTAAACTAAATACTTCATCCTATAATCTTTCGGATCTCCGAAACTATTAATCCTTGGTAAATATTAAAGTTGAATAAATAAATAAGGCATTTAAAATAAAAAATAAAAAAAAAATAAACCACTTCTGAGTTTATTAGCTTTATTTTTGATTCTATCAGTTTTTCGCTTAAACTAATATTTATTGAGATATTTGCTAAAAAAAATGTTTACGTTTTTTCGAAAATATTTGCAAAAAAGAATTCTAATTCTAAAATGCAATTACTTCCATATCCAGTGGAAGTATAGTAACGACAAAAAAAAATTTCAAAAATTTTTATTGTTCAAATAGGCTTAGAATGTCATGAAACGTCGAGATTTTAAGTTTGAGCGAAAAAAATTTTTCTGTCTGTCGGTCTGTCTTTTTTTGTGCGCACGTTTACTCTGGAACCGTTTGAGATATTGACTTGAAATTTGGTACCCACATGACTTTAACGAGATCTAGAACTAGATTATATTTTCATCTTGTTCTGTCGAAGGGTTGGGGGGTAAATTGGGGTAAATTTGGGGTAAATAGGTAAATCAAGCAGGTAAGAGTCCATAAAATTGGTATTTAGTATATACAAGAGAAACAAAGGTCTCGAAAAAAATTTTGGCATTAGCCACCCCCCATTACCACCCCCACCCCATTATTAAAGGGGATGAAAAAAAAATTGATATAGTGTGTACAAGAAACAGAAACCTCAAAATATTTTTTTACTTCCACCCCCCATCACCACCCCCACCCCATTACCGATGTGGGGTATCGTTTTATGGGTTTTTGGGGAAGAGGATTTCAAATATTATATTATTAAAGTTCCATAAACAGTTATTTCCATATACAAAATTTTTTCGTTGTGAGTGACTTGGATAGAAAATCTGGATGTGGAAGTGGTGATTCCTTGTGCAGCGGTTTTTTTTTCTGAAGCAGGTGCTGTAAGAAAAATGTTGAGTTTCTAGGTTATATACAATGTGGTAACGAAAAACAGTATATGAGAATATATTTTTTTAATTACTGACTACTTACATCAACATTAACCTTTTTATTAAAAAAAATGTGAAGAAGCACATCGATTCTGCCATATCTTCTTTGTTTTTTATGATATAGAAATAGACAAAAAATTTTTGAAAGCCTAACTAATTTCATTTTGATTGTTAGAATTTTTGACTAAGTGTCATAGTTTCTGAGGTATTTAACATTTCAACTAAATACTTCATCTTATAAACGTTCGGACGCCATTTTTATACTTCCATATCTCCGAAACTATTAATTTTACGGAAATTAGAACATTGCGAAATTCGACTCCGATTTAGTAGCTTTCTTATTTATCTCTAGCATATTTTTGGTCAATGTAATACTTTTCGAGTTATTTGACAAAAATCGTGTTGAAATACCTCCATTTTCAAGGTAATGTACCAATTTTAAGACGTCATAACTTAAAGACTATCAATTTAAGTTGCATTGAGCCTTTTCTTCTCAAAATTTGATTCTCGTTCGCATACAATGAACAACGAAGAAAAATTTGAAAAATGCGAAAATGAATAAAAAATGTCATGGAGGACGATAATATTTCGCATGTAGTTAGTACAACTGTCAAGGTCAAGGAAGAAAAATAATAAAAATATACGGAGTGGTCACCCAAAAAAAATTAATAAAAAATGTGATGGTGGACGATAATACTTCGCATGTAATTAAGAGAACTGTCAGAAGAAAGAGTATAAAAATACACAGGGTGGTCATCCTAAAAATATACTGAAGCAAATGTAACAAAGGATGATAATAATATTTTGCATGCAATCAATGCAGTTATTATAACGGGATTTGGAACTAGATTATATCTTGACATTATTCCCCTAAAGGGTTGAGGAGTAAATGACTAATAATAGGTAAAGCAGTAAGAGTCCATAAAATTACGATTTAGTGTGTGTAGAAGAAACAATGGCCTCAATTTTTTTCATCAACCACCCGCATATTCACACCCTTTAATAATGGGGTGGGTGTAGTAATGGGGAACTTGGATAGGAAGACATTTTTTAGGAAATCTGGATGTGATAATAATAACGAGGGTTACTCTTTCGAAAGATTTTTTTATTTCTCTCTCGAACTATATCTATTTTGCAAATACTACTAAGGTTTCACTTTGAATGAACTTTACGTAAATTAGGTAATATGTGTGCTGCAAAACGGAAAAACTCCAGATCTTCGATTGATTGAAGGTAATTTTATGGCCTCGAGTTAAATTTTTGGCAAAGAGAACTTTCTAAATAAAAATGAAAGCTACTAAAAGTTTAAAGCTTGTTTTCTCCAAACTAGGTATTTTTTAACTCATAATACAACATTTTATAAAGAATCAAGAAATTGACCCAGAGAGCTGGAGTTTATTTTATTTTGAACCCTTAAAATGTTAGATATTTTAATAAGATTATTACGAATGAAAGTTGCAGTCGGTCATTGCCCACTAAGTATATACCGGCTGTCCATTTTATCAAGGCCCTTCACAATATCCCATCGCTTAATATCAATTGAACAAGATAATTATTTTTACAAAAATTTTGTCGATTTTTATAAGCTATAAAATTGTTTAAAGACATTTGAAATCAATAGCTTTCTTTAAGAGTTGTGACAAAAAATGCGAAATATGTCTAAGCGAGATATCTCGTTATTTAAAGAAATACAAAATAAAAAAAACACTCTTAAGACGAAAATTGATTGAAAAGTGGAGATTTATTACGAGACTTTATCTGAATTATCTTAGAACCGCTTGATTTCGAGATTGACTCTTCAGGGCATTCAAAAAAACTTACTAAACAGGTGGAAAATAGTGGCATTAAATAGAATATTTTTCCTTATTTTCAACGATATATTATATGCCATATTTATTCATTAGAACTAAGTAAATAATTACAAAAACGCAATTTTCTAAATCAGTAAATTTTTTTAACTAACATTGTACATGGAGAAGCATGAGAAAACGAAACAACTAAAAACTTAAGTTGATCCAATCTTTACTATTAGTCCAGTCAACGAATGGCCCAAAGGGTGGTGTAGAGTGAACGTCCTGACGTCTAGGAGGTGTGACGGAGGGGGGGGCACAAAGAAAGTCCCACTTTTGGTTTTTTCGATTATATCTTTAAAACGATGCGTCGTAGGGAAACTAAAACCAAATGGAAGATAATGAAATTCTCTACAACTTTAATTTTATATACTTTTTTCGAATTCGCAACCGTTTTCGAGCTACACGCTCCGGAAAAGTGAAAATTTTCGAAAAACAGATTTTTACCTCACATTTTTCATCAAACATTCCTTTATTCCTTCATATCGTCTAAACTATTAATCATCAAGGAAGCGGCAGTGATCTTTTATAATCCCTCCTCCACTCAAGACAAAATTGAAGAGGCTAGGAAGACTTGCTTCCTCAAATGGTATGAGGCACCAGCAAGACAGACCTCCCTCAACCAGTACCCGTCTATTCGTTCATGAGGTCAGTGGCAAATATTAAGCCTGACATCAGCTTCCTCCTACCAACTGAGAGCGCAGCTAAACAGCATTTCCGGCGCACCTACCACCAAGTGCAGCAGTGGCTCGGGAATGAGCTGCCCCCTCAAGAGTGGGAGTGGAAACATGTAGGAAACACCCTGGTGCCAATTACAACAGAAGATCCACCAGCACCGGAGGTCTTACTGAAAACAATATTTTGCCGGTGCACCAAGGATTGTGGTAGTGGCAAATGTGGATGCCGGAAAGCAATGCTGAACTGTTCTGAGGTGTTTCTCCACTGCCAAGGGAAATGCCTCAACGGCATGCCTGTTTATGACGAGGACGACGATGAAGACGACGTAGAGCCCCTTCAACAAGAACCACCCACCACTGAGGATGAGGATGCCATGGACGAGGAATCCTTGCCAGGAGCCTCATGGCCAAAGAGGATGAAAACGTGAATCCAGAGGAATTTGAGAGTTTAACATTGAGAAGTTATTGAGAGTGAGAACAATGAGAATTATTGAAGTCGAATAAAATTACTTACCTTATATTTTATCATCTTTAAAATACAATTTTCTATTTTTCAGGTAAAAATCTGTTTTTCGAAAATTTTTCACTTTTCCGGAGCGTGTAGCTCGAAAACGGTTGCGAATTCGAAAAAAATAAGTATATGAAATGAAAGTTGTGGAGAATTTCATGAGTTTTCATTTGATATCAGAAAATTTTTCCCTGCGACGCACCGTTTTCGAGATATAAGCAAAAAACCAAAAGTGGGACTTCTTTGTGACGTCAGGACTTTCAGTATGTTTACTCCCTAAGCACCCTGAACAACTTTCTAAAGGAATCGCTTAGGTCCTGCTCACGCACTCTACACCTCCTCTATTGACTGAACTATATAATAAATAAAACATTAGCACAATTGAGAAAAATAAAGTAAATTCAGATTACAAAAACAAAATAATAAACAAGAAAATAACATGGAACAGTTATGGGAAAAGTAATGTTGATGTATAGAGGTCATCCATAAATACACCAATCGTTGCTCAGAAAGTTAAAATATCTTTTCCAATCAATTTAAGTACCATGATGAAATAAAACGTGAAATATTCTAACATTCATGACTAAAGTATGCACTTGAAAAATGCTCCTGAAAATCATTTGTTTTTTGCTAGTATGACATTTAAGCAATCCATTTTTAATGAAAATTCATTTGTCTGTTTTTCATCTACAAAACTAATTGAACTATTATTATTATCATTAATTAAAAATAGTTGTCTATGGAAAAACTTGAAATCATCTGTTTTTTTGTGGAAGTTGATCTCATGATAACATGAAATACAGACAAATTAATTTTTTTTAATGTGATTTTCATTAAAATGGATTACTGAAAAATCATGCTAGCAAAAAGCAATCAATTTTCACTAGCATTTCTCAATAAATGCAGGTTTTATACATGTTGCAATTTTTAATTAAGTATGTTTTTATCCTGGTACTTAAATTGATTGGAAAAGATATTTTAACTTTCTGAGCAACGAATGATGTATTTATGGAAGACATCAACATAACTGTCATTACTATTCCCATAATTGTTCCATGTTGCTTTCTAGATTATTACTTTGTTTTTGTTATCTGAATTTACTTCGTTTTTCTTAATTGTGTTATTGTTTTATGATAATAAAGACTGGAACAATTTATTGGACTTTTTAGTAGTTTTGTTTTATCATGCTTTTCCAAGCAAGTACGATGTTAATTAAAATTTTTGTTACTGATTTAAAAAATGTTTTTTTTTGTAATTACAATTACTTACTTAGTTCTAATGAATAAATATGGCATAAGATATATCGTTGAGAAGAGGGAAAAATACTTATATTTAATGGGGATAAAAAGCGTAAGTTTTCAAGCAATTTTCATCTTAAAATTTTTTTCGTATTCCAAATAACGGACATATCTAACTTAGACACGTTCTGCATTCCGATATTTTCCGTAATAATTTTTAAATTAGGTCATAGATTGCAAATGTCTTTAAACTATATTGCTACTTATTAAAAACGACACAGTTTTTGTAAAAATAATTATTTTGCAGGACTGATATTAAGCCTCAATGGCCCTGATAAAATGGACAGTCTCCATATTAGACACGCAGTAATTTCGATTAGAGTCAAAATTTTTATTTAACGGAACATGTAAAATAGCATAGTAGAGCATAGTGTGTAATAGCCATTTAGGCTGGCTACCTATATAAAATTAAAATATAATAAAATACAATATTCTTTATTAACATAAACGTAAAATTATGAAAACCGACCCTGACTATAACATTTTGCTGCTCTTTGAGTTTTTGATAATGGCATATTGATATTTAGGATTTAAAAATTTATTAAAAGATAATTTAAGATGTCTTTACAGGTTAACTATCTAATATGCGAACTATAGAATATTGAAACAGTTATAACGTTTATTGTTGTATCAGGTCTTCATCAAGGAAGAATTAATCTGTAAAGTGAAAAAACTCGAATATTTTGGATGCTTGTCCTCAAATGTCCTCGTCTACGCTATTAATTGTGATATTTGTGTTTATGTTGCGTTTACAAAAATAAGTTGTAATTGTTTTCACTTCATACATATTGTAATCTAGTGTTTTGAGAGTATGATTCTATAATATGAAATAAACAAATATAAGAATGACAGCTGTTTAATTAAATAAACGACAAATTTCATGTCGCGTAAATTTATCTATTAATAATAATTAATAATTTTAAGCGTTTTTAAGCGTTTTGACGCTTACGTATTTCTGATGTAAAATTTTCTCTTTTTTCTTTTTTCCCTCTTACCATTTTCCGAAAAAATCAAATTAATAAATAGTCCGGTGATTATAGCTTCAAAAATAATGATTTTTCGGAAAGTTTTGGGACTAGCCAAAAATTAATCTACCCCCTACAGAATGTCCTCAGAAATCCAAAGAAAATAATGTTGACCACTCAAAACGTTGTGTTTAGTTGTTATTTAAGGGTGCCGGTGCCGTGCTTATGAAAATGATTTCGTAATTCGAGAATTTCTCTTACATCCCTGAACCGATTCAAAAAAATTTTTGATAGGCCTTTAAAGACAACTTTACAGAATGGTACCAGACTACTGAAAAAAAATATATTTTTTTTTGATTTTCGCACAAGTAAAAATTTTTTAATTTTTTTAGTTTTAAATAGCCTAGTACCATTCTATAAAGCTGTATCTAAAAGAATATCAAAAAATTTTTTCAATCGGTTCAGGAAAAATCCTCGAATTACGTTCACGAAACCGCCCACCTTAACTTTCTGTAAACAAAATAAATTTTGCAACTTAGTTTTTTGCTTACATCTTCGCTTCTAAGGTCGTAGAAAAACGTTCATCCTTCAAATTCTTCGTCATGAGCTCCTCTATAAGTTAGGTATATCTTTGATTGTTAATAACATTTTATGGCAAAAAAATGAAAAAAAAAAATGGATTTTTCGATCCACGAACTTTGAAGTAGTGTAGAAACAAATATAAAATCTGCATGTTAACGATATTATGAGAAATAGTATATATTTTTACTCTAAATAAATGACACTGTGTCCCGTTGCAAAATATTAATTATTTTTTTTGCAATTAATTTATAAAAAAATGAAACTGTTGTATTAAAAGAACAAATTAATATTTTACAGTTCTGTTTCTGTAAATACATTGTATTTGACGTACATTTACATAATCAAAAAGAATATTGCAAAAAAGCAACGTAATTGAATGACTGAAAAACAATGGAAGAATCGGAATGCTGAGAAAAAAATAAGTTGAATTAACGCGGTAAAACTGTCCAAGTACGCCGCTCGCAGTGAAGAGTGGAGGGGCGTCTAGCGTTTTCTCGATTTTCTTTCCATGGCCCATTTATATAGACATGGCACTTTTTGTAAGTGATAACACACACTCTGAGGAATATTCAGTTAAATTTTCAAATAAAAATATTTTCAAATTTCGCCGTAATCGCAAAAAACGTGAATTATTCATATCTCGGCTCCAAAGCATTGTAGCACAATCTTTTTTTTTTAATTCGTGTTTTTTTATGACAATTGAAATGCCGTTGGTTGCAATAAATTTTATGCAAAATCCACTGAGATATTTACATTTGTTTAAGTTGCAATATTGATTTTTTGCGTAAAAAAGTCGCAAATTAAATTTTTTTTGCAATATCCTTTTTGATTATGTAAATGTACGTCAAATACAATGTATTTACCGAAACAGAACTGTAAAATATTAATTTGATCTTTTAATTAAAACGTTTGGTTTTTTTTTTATAAATAATTAATATTTTGCAACGGGACAAAATGCAATTTATTAAGGATAAGAATATGTACTATTTCTCATAATATCTTTAACATAGATTTTACGTTTGTTTCTACAGTACTTCAAAGTTCGAGGATCGAAAAATTCAATTTTTTCAGTTTTTTGCCATAAAATGTTATTAACAATCAAAGATTCGATCTTTGCGTATACCTATATAGGGGAGCTCATGACGAAGAAATTGGGAGATCGAACGTTTTTCTACGACCTTTAGAAGCGAAGATATAAGCAAAAAGCTAAGTTGCAAAATTCATTTTGTTTATAAAAAGTTAAATAACAATTAAAGCCGCCGCTTTGAATGGTCAACATTATTTCTTTCGAATTCCTGAGGAAACTCTGTAGAGGGTAGACTAATTTTTTGCTAGTCCCAAAACTATCCGAAACATTTTCCTAATATCACCGGATTAAAAGTTACTTCCAAAAATCCATATTTGTGCACCTAATTGGCAAACTTTTCGGATTATCATTTCTATAATTTTTGAGAATATCCTTTCAAATTTTCAGCGACTTCAGAGAATTTCTGAAATAAAAATCTAAATGCATTGGACTATGTCCCTAAATATCAACCACCAGGAAGCAGTAAAAATTAGTAAAAAATTTTAATTCTCGACAGCATCTTACTTTGAAAAATTTACTCAGCGCCCTGCAGATAGTCAAAAAAATTCTGGGATATGGACATAAATTAGTCATCCCTGTATACTGCACAGTGAATTCTGAACTATCTATATATTTATTAATACCGCTATAACACCTTTAAATAATTTCCGCCTGACTATACATTGCAGGTTTCCATTCAATTCACCACATCTCATAAACTTCCATGAATATTTTCCTGGCGATGATCAGTCTAATAATGGACCACTCTACTCTCAGGTAAGTTTAATTGTGTTGGGCGTCGAAATAAGGTGCGCCGTCGCGACGCTGTCCTCCAATAGAATGCTGACGTCGCTTTATTGGTCACCACTCAGCTCTGACCCGACCCTCCCCTCTCAAGTCAGTCTGTGACGTCAGTTTCATTAGGGAACTGAAGTATTAGAAAGTTACACGTTTTTTTTTCAATATGTGGAAAGGAGTGTGTCAGTTCGAGTGTAATATGGGAAGGGAATTTAGTGGATTTGTAAGTATGTTGGGTTCAAATCGATGGAAGAGTTTTTGATAAAAATTGCTTAATAGAAAAGTAGAGAGCAGTGGCGTTCTATGCGTATTCAGAGTTAAAGTATATTATTCCAAGTGGGTAATAAGAAAGACTATTAAATTTGTATCGTTAATTAAAACGTTAAGGTTACTCTTTTCTGAACTTTATGAACAATTAATAATTTAGGATTTGTAATAAATAATTAGAGAAATTGAATTACAAATTTAAAAAAAACCCCGACACAAAAATATCGACTAAATAACTAATATAAAAAAAAAAATTACCACAACTTTAAAAATTGTGAAATAAATTTGATTCCATATACGAACTCTTATGATTTATTTAAATCCAGTTTACATTTTCTTTATGTCCTCGAGATTTGCTTTCTTATATGCATGAATATATCGGGAGCTGCTGTTTTGAACATAACTATTTAGTAGTTCGTCTTTACAGCAGCCCCCGACATATGCATGCATATAAGAAAGCAAATCTCGAGGATATAAAGAAAATGTAAGCTGGATTTAAATAAATCATAAGAGTTCGTATATGAAATCAAAATTATTTCATAATATTTAAAGTTGTGTTAATTTATTTTTTTTATATTAGTTATTTAGTCGATATTTTTGTGTCGGTTTTTTTTTAATATTTGTAGTTTAATTTAATTTTATACTTTTTAAACTAAACATATACATACAACATAGCATATTATTGTATCACGAGTCCCATACAGAACTTTTTAACCTTTAAGCCGACGCGGTCCAATTTTGTATTCTACTAGTCACACACGGTCGACAAGACCGGTTCTATTATAAATATATTTAGGTGTTATATTTAATTTTAATAAAAACTGCATCAAAATCGGATTTCCCGTTGAAGAGATATAAAGCCACAGACAGACAGACAGACAGACAGACAGACAGACAGACAGACAGACAGACAGACAGACAGACAGACAGACAAACATACAAACATACGAGTCAAACTTACAACTTTTTGGTCGGGGGTTAAAAAATTGAAAATTTTTAAATACTCCCGATCAATGTATCTAATCGTAACAGTTTCATATGACCGAATCAAAATGAGGCCGAAATCATATTCGGCTACCATAATTGTCTGCACATTTTCAGTTTTACTTCAATCGGACAATTTCTAGAGAAGTTCAACATGGCGAATTCAAGATGGCGACCAAACATCAAAATCTAATATGGCCTAAAACCTTCTCGACAAAATACTCTTTCAAATAAAAAAAGTGGATCAAAATCGGATCACCCATTGAAGAGATATGAAGCCACAGACAGACAGACAAACAAACATACAAACATACCCGTCAAACTTATAATACCCCTCTTTTTGGGTCGGAGGTTAAAATAGTTATTAAGGTACCAAGGGTGTTATAAGGATAATAACGCACCGAGGTCGACAGTGTACAATCCCGAGGGCCTATGGCCCGAGGGAATGTACGTCGACCGAGGGCGTCATTATCCTATAACACCCGTGGTGCCTTCAACGTTTAATGTCCTGCAAGTCTGTTATTTCATTCGAATTTTTTTTTTGACATTTACGATTTATTAATTTGACATCTATTATGTTCAGAATGATTTGATTTAAAAGAGAGTAAAAATCAAAATTGTTTGTAAACGCCGCCGTTGCATAGTAACGCATTTTGTTTGTCAATAACGCTATCATAATTTGCTTGTTTTGAGTTGTATTATAGTTTTATAATGCCCTAGGGCGTTATAGATATTCATAACGCCCTAGGGCGTTATTTTTCATTTAATGTATCTCAAAATAGGGTGGTTATTGTAAAATAACAGACTTGTAGGACATTAATTAACTAACTTCAAACTTTTGGTTATTTTTTGGTGGTGCGTTAATTTCTTGGAGAAGGGTATATTCATTGCGTCGTTCCTATCCGATATGAAACTTACAGTTTAAACCGAATCCTTCACCATTTCTTAGAATACAACGTATGAGCGAATACACTATACGATAAAATTATAGTGTTAAAGCTAAAAAAATTTGTCCGCCTTATTGAATTTAGTGTGGCGTCATTTTATTTTCGTATTCTTCTCAGCAAACCCTTTCGTTTGATACCCATATCATGGGGGTGCTTAAAAAATAACTAATCCGCCATATTGGATTTGGAATGACGTCACTTAGCTATCCATGCATTGTCATCCAAACTAAACGTGTATGCAAAATTTCAGCTCAATCGGTTGGGGATAACTGTTTTAAAATTCAATTGCGTCCGCCTTATTGAATTTAGTGTGAAGTCATTTTATTTTCGTATTCTTCTCAGCAAATCCTTTCATTTGATACCCATATCATGGGGGTGCATAAAAAATAATTGATCCGCCATCTTTGGGAGTCCGACATATTGGATTTGGAATGACGTCACTTAGCTAACCATGCATTGTCATCCAAACTAAACGTGTATGCAAAATTTCAGCTCAATCGGTTGGGGATAACTATTTTAAAATTCAGTTGCAAGATTTGACCCACAAGAACAAGGCAAGTTAAATAAAAGCTTGTAATCAAGATGGCGACCAAATATCAAAATCTAATATGGCAAAAACCTTCTCGACAAAATACTCTTTCAAATAAAAAAAAGTGCATCAAAATCGGATAACCCGTTGAAGAGATATGAAGCCACAGACAGACAGACAGACATACAAACATACGCGTCAAACTTATAACACCCTCTTTTTTTGGGTCGGGGGTTAAAAAAATATTTTCAGCATTCAACTAAGTTTCATTTTTTTTTGCATTTTCATATCGAAGTGAATTCGTATAAAAATTATGATATTAGAATTTTTTTTTCGTTGTTCATAAAATGCGAAATATCCTTATTGGATAAAGGACAGTAATTTTGACATTTGTGTAGGTTTAGTTTTCATTTAAAACATTTGCAGAGTTATATTACAAACGAGTAAGAATTGCAGTCGGGCGTGGCCGAATGCGATTACCTATTTAATTGACATTTTGGTCAAATGGACTTCAATATACTTTTACGAAGTGCTGCTGAGATTAATCCAATATTTTTCTATTGTTCAGTTATAGGTATTCGCAATCGGCAGTGCCTTACTGTAACTCTCACTTGCTTCGCAAGTTTTATTAAAAATATCTTCTAAGAACATTTTGAAGTAAAACTAGTGTATGACTAATCTACGTATAGTTAGTTCGAATCCGAGAAACAGTGTAAATTATGCAGTTTCAATATCATACACATCCTCGTATGTTTTTTTGGGTAACCACTATTCACTAAAAGTACATGTGGCTTCTTTTCTTAGCAATATTTTCAACTACTCTAAATATTATTTTGCTCCGAAGTTTTAATTAACTGCCTCTTTAGGATGACCGCTTTGTATATTTTCACCATATAGCAGTTTTCTTCTTTGGCAATTGTGTTAGTAAACCAGTCACAAAAATTTCAGAAATTCAGAAATAATATACAGATAATTCTTGGGGTAATCTAAAACAAAACGTGGAAAATGATGATGATGATGTCTAAATTGATACCTTTTTGCATTTATAAGAACACCTTATCTGAATATTAAATACTAACAGTTAAAAATAACTCTATCACAATAAATATAGAAGCTGTAAACCATATTAAATATCTAAGTCAAAACGACGAATATGTTAGTGTGTAGAAGCTAAATAATGAGACCACTAAAAAGGGTGAAAAATAATTTTTGAAAAAAAAAAAAATAATTGAACCGCCTTAAAAAGATGACGCTAAAACTTGAAATGAAATAAAATTTCACCGTCGATGTTGCCCAATTAATTGAACCTTATCACCTAACGTAGATATCGAGGTCGGTGTAAAAATAAGCAAATAACGAATTCAAATGTATTTTTAACATGCTTCAATTTTTATATTAGGTAATAAGTTTCAATTAACTGTTCGAGAGCGAAATTTTATTTCATAATTTTTGGCGACATTTTTTGAAGGCGGTTCATTTTTTTCGAAAAATTTTTTAACGTAAGAATTTCGCATCTTACTCAGAATACACCACCTTACAAGTCCGCAAAACGGCTAAACTAATTTTAACTGAAAGAACTCCTGCAGTACTCGTCAACATTTCAACCTGTAACTATTTAGATTCGTTTTATTATCTAACTTGGCTTATTAGGTACTTCGTTTTATTTATTTTTGTCAATTATTCAGTGAATAGGTACTAAATATTTGGTAGCAATCTTTTTACCATTTTAAGTTGATATCTTATAACGTATACTATCATACACCGCTAATTACGTTCTCGCTTAAAACAAAGAACAATAATTTACATTGTAAAAAAGGATTATTTGTTTAATAAATATAAAGTGTATGTAAATGTAGAGATAAGGCCCGCTGGGAAAGGTTATCCTGTGAATTTCTTTAGTAGCAAGGTGACACTGGTAAATGAGCCTAGTCAGCAGAAAGTATACTCTAGACGTTTTCGATGACCACTGTAACCCTAAACCTCGCACAGAAGGAAATACATCAGCACATTGTTGTAATCTAACATATTATGAATATAATTAACAAAGGGCACGTTTATACTTTGTATCTTTTGATTTAAGCTCGCTACATTGAGATAAATATAATCTCATATTTTTTTATATTTCTTTCAGGCTCCAATAAAATGTAGAAATGTCATGGTATAAAAAATAAATAATTCATTTCAGTCAATTTCATTCAGTTCATTCACATAAGATTTCTAATAAGAAATGTTGTAACAGGCCCGGACAGGACAGGCGAGCAAGCGGGCAAATGCCCGGTGGGCCGGTGACTTATGGGGCCGCCGAGGACTCGCAAAAAAAGAAGTTATTTTTATTTTGCGAATTAAATTAATATAAACGGTAAAATGTAAGTGCAAAAGTGTGGCAAAAATAAAAATGAAATGTATGAAACGTTTTTGTACTGCTGTTACAGTTTGCTGCTTAAATATAATATAATATACAGTATGTCGCACTTTTCATGGAGCCACTCTCATATCTCGCTCATCTGATATCCGAATATTTTGAAATTTTGGTGGTGTTTATATACCTATAATGTGCAGGGGCGGACTGGCATGGGAAATGCCCGGCAAATACGGGCCCGAGGAGAAAATTTTCTTTGGAAATTGATGAGCGGTGGGGAGAAATTTGATGAGCGGGAAGGGGGAGGCGAAATCAGACAAAAACCCAAACACGAGCCCGGGCCCGGAAGGCTTTAAAGGGCCCGAGATCGGATGAGGCCCGGTGGGACTTTACCTCCCTGCCTCCAGCCAGTCCGCCCCTGATAATGTGAGTCTTTAAATGTAACTACATTTTATTTTAGTCAGAGGCGTTCGATTCTAGAATGGAAAAAGGGGGTCGATTTTCGAAAAAATATATTAGCGATTTTTTCGGTAAAAAACTAGTGAGATATTCTTAATCGGCACCTTTAAAAACCCATTTGTACAAGATTACATCGTAGTGGGTTCAAAGATGTTTGAGATAGGGGCCGTCAAAAAAGAAATTTTTTCAACTAAAAATAATTTTCAAATTTTCAAAATATTCGGATATCAGATGAGCGAGATTCGAGGGTGGCTCCAAGAAAAGTGAGACACACTGTATATTAAATATATTGCTCGGCATATTCAAATCTATTCGTATAAGTTCTAGTTCAAGTTCTAATGTTTTCATGTGAAACTGGATTTTCAAAATTAAAAATCAAAAAAATAGTGTGTGTGTCACTATTATCCTTTGTCATTGTTTGTTTTTGGTCTTGTGTTAGATAGGATACAATAATAAATTTTCGTGGCTGGATGGGCGCAGCTCAAAGCCAACTAATTGGAAAAAAGAAAATAGGCATAGAAATTCAGTGACACAAGAAAAGTTGGAAGCATTTATGTTAATTCCTTTAGGACAGATTTTTTTAAACAAACTGAAACATTTCAATATTATTGAGCGCATAGCAGCAAAAGCTCCGGTTCTAAAACCCACTAATAAAAAACAATGATCTTTGGATCTTGTACATATATTAAATTCCAAAAATTTTTTTCACACCCTGGGGTGGGGGTAGTAATGGGGATGGCTAATGCCAATTTTTTTTTGAGACATTAGCTTCTCTTGCATATAATAAATACCAATTTTATGTACTCTTACCTGCTTGATTTACCTATTTACCTCCCAACCCTTCAACACAATAAGATGACAATATAATCCAGTTCCAGATCTCGTTAAAATACACACGTGTACCAAATTTCAAGTCAATATCTTAAACGATTCCAGAGTAATCGTGCGCACAAAGAAGGTACAGACAGACCGACAGACAGACAGAATTTTTTGTTTTGCTCAAACTTAAAATCTCGACGTTTCATTACATTCTAAGCCTATTAGAACAATACAAATTTTAAAAAAATTGTTGCTATACTTCCACTAGTCCAATCAATTAATGTCCAAAAGGGGATTGTAGAGAACATGGAAGAAGGGAGAATTTTCCTCTTAGGGAATGTGTTGGGGGTAGTAAGGAGGCAAACATACTAAAAGTGCCCGCCACTAGCCCCGCCGCTTCAGGGGTGAAGGGGGGTGGAAAGGTTAGTTTTTTCAATTCTTCGCTTATAACTCGGAAACGATGCATCGTACGGAAAAAGGTAATCTATATAAAATTAAACATAATTAAATTTCTCACAAGAATGTCTATATTCATTTTCTTCCTATGTGTTATAGTTTACAAGATATTCGCCAGCCAAAATAGATAATTAATAAATAAATAAATTAGGTACCTACCTTAAATATTTCTATCAAAACGGTTTACCGTGGTCCGCTAATAAATCACAGTCAAAAAACAATCTTTATTTTACAACACTCGACATATTTACTAACTTAATATTTTGTAGAAATCTATATATTTCTTTAAAAATGCGGTGTGACTCACTTAAAATGAATTTCCGATTTAAATCAAATTTTACACAAGTATAGAACAAATTAGGATCTACTTATGACCAGAAAAACATTAGCCTAATACAAAGGCAAAGTAACATGGTACAAAAATATGTGAAAAAAAAAATAAATGGCGCGGCGCCATAAACGTACATACATCAAAATTTGATTAGGTTATTGATGGGGGATTTCTCATACATAAGCTCAGCTGGCAAAGGGGATCTTTAGTTTCCGCAATTTGTGGTGGATACGTGAAATTCGTCAAGACCCACTAATATGATTTTTAATTTTTTTCAGCATATTTTGGTACCGCAGGTCTTTGCTTTTCTGGTCATAAGTAAATCCTAATTTGTTCTATACTTGAGTAAAATTGAATTCAAATCGGAATCAAAATAAAAAAAGTTATAAGGATGTCTTCATTTTAAGTGAGTCACACTGTATATTTAAGGAAATGTATAGATTTCGACAAAATATTACGTTAGTAAATACGTCGAGGGTTGTAAAATAAAGATTATTTTGTGACTGTGATTTATTAGTAGACCACGGTAAACCGCTTTAATAGAAATATTCAAGGTACCTAACTAACTTATTTATCCATTATCTATCTATTATCTATCTATTATCTATTTTGACTGGCGAATATCTCGTAAATTATAACACATAGGAAGAAAATGATTACCTATAGATATTTTTGTAGAAAATTTAATTATGTTTAATTTTGCCTAGATCACCTTTTTCATCATTTCCGAGTTATAAGCAAAGAATCGAAAAAAGGAACCTTCCCACCCCCCCTCCACCACTGAAACGGCGGGGCTAGGGGCGGGGACTTTCAGTATGTTTACTTCCTAACTACCCCAACACATTCCTGAAGAGGAAAATTCGCCTATCCTTCATATTCTCTACAACTCTTTCGTTGATTGGACTACACTGGATGTGGAAGTAATAAAAAGTGTGAAAAAAAGTAAGTGACATTATTTCACACTTGTGTATATCCGAATCAAAAGATGCATTGAAAATAATTGTTGTGTCGCGATCTTCGTTTTAGAAACGTCAAATTACGGAATTTTGAAATATGTTTATCTAAATATGGAAATTGAGGACAGTCGTAGGAAAAATATTGTTTAAAACTCATCCATAAAGTGTATTTTTTTACTCACATAGAATTGCCGCACACGCCTACTACTTCCTACTAATGAAAAAAAGTACCACTTTATGCACGTGTTGCATAAATAACTGTTTATTTTATACTTTGCACTCATCATAGTTGCTGAGCTGGGCCTGGGGCCGGTTGGTCAAAGAAGTTGCCCAGTAGCAAAATACTTTCCTGTCCGGACCTGTGTTGTAAATTCTATAATTAGTTTTTAAAATCAGAAAAACTCATTGGAATTTTATTCTAAGATATAATAAAAAAAATATTATAAGTTTCATTCATCCATCTTGCATGTTAGGACAGATTTTTCAGAACAGATTCATTTGTGGGTGAAAATACCGGGAGGGCATTCTCTCGATAACTAAACTAGATATTTAAATTCTGTAAAAAGTATCGACTAGAATATATAAACGATTTCAGTCTTGAGTAAAAAAGGTCATTTTACACATTGAGATATAGATGGCGTTGTGATACAAAGGAAATATTCGAACCCAGGAACTTTTAAACGAGGTGCATGTGATGAGACGCTACATTCTAAACAACTTTTATAATACGAACAATTTTCGAAACATCACTGGTTTTCGAGATATTTGAGCTTCAATATAATTTTTTAAGTAAAATAAAATTGCATTTTTTCTTCAAATGTAATGTGTTCTCAATTTACAGTACAAAATTCAGCCGAACATACAACATGAACATGAACACAGAAATTGGACAATACGTAATAAAGAGGAATGTCAAAATCTTTCATTTTTAAATAGCATTTGCAGTCTCATTTTTTTTACTTGTAAAAACCCAGTAAACATTTGTTTTACGTTTTGAAATCAATTTGTTTCATTACTATCTAAAGCAGTCTGATTCACTATGAAAAATATCCCAAAGGACTTATCGTCTAAAATTTATTTTAAAAAAGTTATGGCGATTTTTATACTTAAAATAATATTGAAGTTCAAATATCTGGTAAACTAGTAAATTTTCGGAAATTGTTGTATCATAAAAGTTGCTGAGAATGTAACATCCATCACATGCACCTCCTGGGATCGAACAATTCCTTTGCATCGCTACGCCATCTATATCTCAATCTGTAAAATGACTGTTTGTATTAAAAACAGATATCATTTATACTTTCTAGTGAATACCTTTTACAGAACTCAAATATCGGCTTAGTTATGGAGAAAATGATTCCAGGAGTTTTAAATGGAACATCCTGTATATTAATATTACCACTTTTAGAGGTTACCTTGTTATTTTCTGTTTGGAATCGGGTTCCTGAATAGATGTGAGAAAATATATAATGATAAAACAATACCCAATTAACACGTTAACTGACAAACTAAATTTTAAAGTGTTTGGCTTCGGGCCGACCTCATTTTAACCTCCCCACGATAAAATTGTGGGAGGTTACTGAAATTGGTCCAAAATCGAAAATTGAGATAACATCAAATCTTTACGTTTTGAGGTCCCAGGAACCCAAAAAAGTGGTTTTGGAAAAATGTATGTGTGTATGTATGTTAGCACGATAGCGGCGAAACTACTAAACGGATTTGGATGAAACTTTGCATGCGGGTTTCTTTAGTGCTCCAGAAGATCTGAAAAGGTTTTGGTTGAGATCGTATTACGTTTAGTGCCGTTTTGGCACAATAAGTTGCTTATTTTATGATTACTTACAATTTGTAATCGAACCATTAAAAAGCAGTAAAAATTCCAGTTTCAACGATATATCACACTTGCACCCTTTCAATTTGATTTTCGTAAAAGAAATTAAAAAGAATTCGTTATATGTGCACACATGACAGCGTCCACTGTCGCTCCAAGCTAAAAATGCGTATACAAACATTAAAAAATGAGAATAAACTTGAAAAACTTAAACATGCTTTAGATGCCCTACTGTATTGATCATTTTCTGTTGACGTCACGCTGGAGGGCACACAACTCATTTTGTTTTCTAGAGATGGGTACAAGCTGTTATTTTTTTAATAAAATGATAGGTTGTTAAATAGCAACTCATTTCTAATTAATTGTTTTCATTTTCATTGCCTGTTATTGGATGAGGTTTTGTGTGCCCTTCAGACCTGCTCCATCAAAATCAGTTGACCGAAAATGATCTATACCAATATAATATCCGGCACGTGATGAACATGCAACATAAAAAAACATGAGAGGTTATGTTTTAACAGATTGCTTGTAGTTCACTTCAGTTCGTTCGATATTTGTTCATGAAATAAATGGCTCCAAAGTCACGTGTAATTTATCAGTGTGCTCAGTGCTCTGATTTCCGATGTAATATTCAAAACCAGCTTATACAGATCCACCGTGTGGGAAGGTTCCAGTCGCTTCCAGTAGCTGCCGATTTTTTATATATATTTTGGTAATATACAGGGTCCGCCACTTAAAACTCCCCTTCGGCACATCAAATAGTAGATATTTTTAAGGCCTTTAAATATGCATACAGAGTGATTTAAAAAAAAATTTGAAAAAATTATTACGAAAAAAAAATTTATTTCCTTGAATATTTCTTTCCCTCACCATATACATGAACTGTGTTAATGTTTTCTTATAAAGGTTTTAATTAGCTTCAATTTATGTTATTACGTCATATTCGAAATTCTTTTTGGTTTTAGAGAAAGAAATTAAAAACACTCCTTCCGATTCCAAACTGATTTTTTTTTAAAATAACTGAAAAAATGTAAATAATAATTTTATGCTTTATTTGCAAAAGAACTATCACAAACAATCCTCAACGTAACAAAACAGCAACAAGAAACAAAAGAAATAAATATTTTTAAAAATAAACTTTATTAAAATGTAGTTACTAAATAATAGGAAATTTCAAAATTTTTATTAAAAAAAATATTTTTTTTTAACCGTAAATTGAAGCCAATTAAAACCTTTATAAGAAAACATTAACACAGTTCATGTACAAGGTGAGGGAAAAAATATTCAAGGAAATTAATTTTTTTTTTCGTAATAATTTTCTCAAAACAATTTTTTTAAAATCACTGTATGCATATTTAAATTTGATGTACCGAACATGTCGTAACTTAAAAAATAAGGAAGTTACGAGTCTGGGGAGTTTTAAGTGGCGGACCCTGTATAATTTGTGTACAAAGCATTTTGTCATTATAATCTTTATATAAATATAAAAAAAAGAATTTTTAAGGTGTAGACACATTAAACGCCGTTACACATTATTCTGAAGAAAAATGAAGAATACATTTCTTCATTTGAGAATACGTTTTGCAGATAAAAATTATTTTTAGTTGAAATTGTTTAATTACTTTCTTTGGCCAATATCTCGAAACTCTGTCATTAAAACTTTTTGTGCCCGTGGAGACTTTTGATCAACATATCAAATCTGTAGATTAAATCGTTTACAATATCCTAAAGAACAATTGTACTAAATTTCGTGCTTCTTTCAAAAAAGTACAGATATGACCAATATTTTAGGACTAGTAAAAAAAGTGTATGGTGTTGTATTCGAGTAAAATGCTAATCAAATGAGTATTCGCAGTCTGTTGAACTGCTACTTTTACTCGTTTTCCATTGCCCCCGTTTTTTCTTCATATACCCTTGTCAATAATAATTTGTGAAACGATGCATTCGTGTTATTATTATTACTCTTGAAAATGCGTTATCCTCTTTTCAAGAAATGCAAATTCAAGATAGTGGTTACATACAGAAGTTACGCTTTTGTGACTGATGAGAATATTGACTCTTAAATAATGAAAGAAAGAGCTAAGAAGTGTTACTCATTACCAAATTTTTAACCTTAATTAGAAGTACACGATTTCATGGACCTACTATATACGTATTTTCGATAGAAAATGCCTCTGGATTCTCAGAAATGAATGATAGCAGCGAGGGTCTTCATTACCACTTGCGGGCTTCCATTTTAATATAGTTGACCCTCTTATTCACTTTTAATCAATATATCAGTTAAATATAAAATCGATGGCTTACTTATTATTACGCGAGTTTATGGTGTAGGTAAAGAATACATAAACGTCCTAACAGTTACATTTGCTTAGATTTTGTTTTTATATTATTATCATATTCTTTCTACTTTATTAGGTGTAGGGGAGATGTGGGAAGGTTGGTACCATGGGAGAATTGGGACAGTGATTTTTTATACCGATTGGTTGGTAGTTTGATATTATCACACGGGTTATGTATATTTGTGAGAAAAGTAAATAAACTTCCGTATTTCGCCCGTGTGTCGTACACTTCAAACCTCACGTTTGTTGCAATATATTTTTGTTTTTCTTCTGAGCATTTGTCAGATTTTTGAATTAATTTTATTCTTTTTCATTATTTGTTATTTTTGGCAATCATTAAATATTTTTGCATATCTTTGTGAAGAATGAATTACCTGTCCCAAATCTCCCCATCGCTAGTCCCAATTCTCCCTCGTAAAAGGGAAATTTGAGACAAATACAGGACACAAAAAAATATTTTTCCATACCGCTATTTACCCAGTTAATTTAACTAATATTTGCAAGAAGTGATCCAATATATGAAGGTATATTACAGTGTTTTTATTTTTTTTAATTTTCAAAAATAAAAATTTTAAAAATTAATTTGTGAAAATTGCCCCAATTCTCCCAGATCTCCCGTACTTAATTTAAACTTATGGTTCAAGTTATATATCACTGAATTAGAAAGGCATTTTTTCTCTGTTGGAGAAAAATTAAGAAACCATTCAAGTATATCTATAAAATTTGTAGAGAAAAATTAGCAATAAATAAAATTACGAATTTTGCATCATTCAAAAAAAATCCCTGCATGTTTTTTAAATCACTTGAAATAACTGGCTTATTATTGAATATGCGTCTGAAGTATTTTCCACAAACACTAAAATACTTGAAAGCTATTATTCTACTTGGGTTTCGACAACCATGTCGGCATTATCTGCAGACGATTGAAACTAAAGTATAACTAAAAACGTTCTGTATTTACTCTAAAATGATATCATGGTTGAATACACAAAGACCAGTTTTGTCATCCCCATCTAAACTATGTCTCGGTTCAACGAACCGAGACCTAATAACCAATAAAATTTGAAATAGACCTTTTGTTACTATTCATACTATTTTTACATTTTCCAGCTTCTAAGCTTTAAAGAACATCCAATGTCTGTTATTTGTTACATTCCTAATTAAGTTATTGATGTGTATTCTATGATTGTCAATAAAGGCATGTTGCGCAACACTAGTTTTCCCGTTTTTCCATTCTTGAGGTGAGCTATATGTTCCTTAAATCTTATTAAAATTGGACGTTTTGTTTGCCCAACATACTTCAAATTACAATCCTTACAACTTATTTCATAAGACTCGGATCTTTCGTTTGATGTAATTTTATGCTTTGGGTTGCTTGAAATATCTAAGTTTTTAAAAATCCTGCTTAGGTAAACCGACGTTCATAAAATTCATATGAATTCTATATGAATATTACATATTTTTTATGCTAATTTAATTTGCAGAATTATCACTTTTTGGGATGTGATATAATTTAGAAGGGAAATACATATAAAAAAATAAATAACGATAATACCTTTTACCTACGATCACTACTGTAAATAGTAAAAAACACACTACCTGCCATCCATGTAAGTTGAATTTTACGTATTGTAAACAAAACGCACTGTAAACAAAACGCACAGGACACCCAATTATAGGTGGCTTATATCGCTGACGCAGGGTTTAAAAAAAACAAATGCGCCTACGTAATTTTCAAACGCTGTCAAAACTGACATAATATTTGTTGAATGACATTGTTGACTAGTAAACTAGTAAAATCCAGATTTTACTAAATAAATAAATAAATATGATCGTAGGTAAAGTATAGTACATAATTCGAGTTGTAAAGCAATTACGCACAAATGTAACTTTTCCATTCGTGCGTAATATGCTTCTTACAATTCTCATTACGTCATATACTATTATCTTCTGACGAGTCAAAATGACTTAATTTTCAGTGTCAAAATGATATACTTTATCGGAGTACTATCTGAAAATTTAATGATTAAAATTTATAACACAATTATTACAATTAGATATAGTACACGCAAATTAGATTAAAAAACACTGAATAGGAGAAATAATTTATAAAGTAATAATATTTTGGATACGTACTCTAGATAGAAATAGATACCCGAAAAGTTCCCCCTCAATTTGGGGGTAGAACGTCCTTTTCTTTGCAAAAAATCACCCCAAACGTGGACTTAGCGCTGGTTTTTCACTTTTATCTTGTAAACCGTTCGTCGGAAGAGAAAAAAGTATAGGAAATAAAAAATGTGTCGTTAAATTCTGCATAACCTATTAACCTTGTAGCTTATCCTCACCTATTTCGTGCTAACAGCATCCGAACAGAGGGGCGCAGAAGTAAAAATCGATCCTATTTAAAGTTTCACAGCGAATATCTTAAAACCGGTTACTTTAACGAGAAAAATGCTCAGGAATGAATTTATAGAGCGGAATTTTCTCTGTAAGATGCATATGATATTTCCAATGCTGTACGAGAGAGGCCAATAGATTTTGCCAATGGCCAGTTCATTGTTGATGGCGGCAATTTGATTCATCGTGTAGTACGGCCGAAGCAGGATACCTTTGACGACGTTTATACAGCCTACTTTCGCTTTATTCGTAATCATTACGGCCAAAAAGTGACTGTAGTGTTTGACGTATATGCTGACAATGCCTGCAGTACGAAGAGCATCGAAAAATAGCAGCGATTTTTAAAACGCATTTCACCGGAAATTATTTTCAATGAGAACACGCCACTGAGTGAAACGCAAAATAAAATGATAAACAAGGAATGGTTTATTTCGCAATTGGTGGAGAGATTTAAAAACGAGGGAATCAAAACATTTACTGCTGTAGACGACGCTGACGTACTCACCGTTCAAACCACCTTAAATGAATCTCATGAAAACGATACAGTGGCATCGTCGGACAAGATATTGATCTTCTCGCATTGATATCGCTCTCGCACCTGAAGATAAAGTTACCTGTTTCTTAAGAGAGGCTCAGGGAAAAATAAAAAATAAAGCTTTCAGTTCTCGTGACTTGCAGTCCTCGGAAGTTGTAAAAAGCTATAAAGAGATAATTTTGTTTGTCAACGCGTTCAGTGGATGGGATACCACTTCAGCTTTCTTTGGTAAAGGAAAAGTGCAAACGGCGGAATGCGTCAATAAAAGAAAAGATCCCGAAGAGGTTGTCCCTATATTCAACAACCGTAGCTCATCGAAAAAATAAATTACAAGAACTGGAAAGTAATTCGCGCTAGCAGTATACAAAGCCCCCAAAAATCATCAAAGATTCATTATCTTCAATAAGTTAGTCGGTCAATCTAGTACTGCCGGGATTCTACCAAGACTGTCACCAACATCTGAAGCATTATGTCAACATTCTTACAGAGTATTTCTCTAAATTCATGCTTGGCAAGGAGAAAACTTGGAACCAACAGAATGGAGTTGAAAGAAATTAGGCAACATTTTACCACCCATTTACACCACCAAGTTACCAGCACCAATTTTCACCCTAAAGATAATATCCTGCAGCTACAAAATGGGTTGCGGAAAACGATGCAGCTGTGTGAAGGTTGGATTGCGCTGCTAAACAGTGTGCTCTAATTGCCATGGGCAAGGATGTTTAAATTCTGAATTCGAAGAAGAGTTCATCGATGAGGATCCCCTTAATGAGTAAAATTAGAAAGAATTTTAGTGGAATAGTCCTACAGGAGAAACCACCTTAAAAATAAACTCACCGAGAGCTCAACCTCGTGGATGGTGTGGAAACGAGCTCAAATTGAAAACACAGCTTTGTGAAAAAAAAGGGGAAAATACATAAAAATTACTTGCGTCAAAACCCGCTATATGTGCATCTTATAATATAAATTCATTCCTGAGCATTTTTCTCGTTAAAGTAACCGGTTTTAAGATATTTGCTGTGAAACTTGGAAGAGGATCGATTTTTACCTCTGCGCCCCAAACTACCCCTCTGTTCGGATGCTGTTAGCGCGAAACAGGTGACGATAAGCTACATAGGACACTTTTTACTCAGAATTTCATGACAAATTTTTTATTTCGTATACTTTTTCTCCCGACGAACGGTTTACAAGGTAAACAAGTGAAAAACCAGCGTTAAGTCCCCATTGAGGGTGGTTTTTTGCAAAAAAGAAGGACGTTCCACTCCTAAATTTAGAAGGAATTTTTCGGGTATCTATTTCTAACCCTATCTAGAATACGTATCCCAAATATTATTACTTTATAAATTATTTCTTCTAAAATATCTAATTTACGTGGACTAATATACTGATATCGCTCGTCGGTGTCGAAATGGTTGCGTTGGTTTGATGATTTCTTTGAACATTTTCATTTTATTGCGATAAACAAACAACGAATGAAGGTACCGCTGATGATTTCTCTCCAAGAATAGCTACAGGAATCTTTTCCTGGTTTTCATTAGAATTCTCAATATATCCTTCAGCAACAGTATTACTTTGCCAGCCACCGTGGCGTTTGACAGTGAGAAGATCTGCGCCTAAATTTGCCAGCATAGGAGCTGAAGACTTTCTGAAACAGTGGCCTGTATATTCTTCAGGATGAGGAAAGTTTAAAAACGAAGCGATATTTTTTTGGCACATTTCCAAAAGTATGAATACCCACTGGTCACTTTGTACATTTGTTATTCCTGACTGATAGAAAAAAAAACGAAAATGTTCGATACTTCTTTGTCGCATTGCTGCATATTTTCGTACGAGATGAACCATATTTAATCCATTAATATCCACAATATGAAAAATTCGCGGGATACCTTAGTTTTAGTATTGGGTATAACAATTCTAAATACAGACCATTCGTCATGCACATCTCGTCCCAAGGTTTTTTAATTCTTCTCTATTGCAGGCACTTACACCAATTACCACTACTATTTTTGTTAGAAGAAATTTTTCGTCTTCCGCCTCCAACAAAAACTTTGTAATGTTTTCTTTACTCAGTATTCTTGATTTTTTTGGTTTATATGCATCAGAGTTTCGCTCTAAAAAAGCAATTAGTTGAATATATTTGCTTATCTAAACATTTTTCCTAATCGACAACATGCTCCTTATCATCGAATAATAGCTCCACAAAGCAGAGGATTTTTTAAACTTTGATTGTTCCTTAAAGTAGACTATCACTGTAAACAAAACGCACAGGACACCCAATTATAGGTGGCTTATATCGCTGTCAAAACTGACATAATATTTGTTGAATGACATTGTTGACTAGTAAACTAGTAAAATCCAGATTTTACTAAATAAATAAATAAATATGATCGTAGGTAAAGTATAGTACATAATTCGAGTTGTAAAGCAATTACGCACTCATGGAAAGAAGCATATTACGCACAAATGTAACTTTTCCATTCGTGCGTAATATGCTTCTTACAATTCTCATTACGTAATATACTATTATCTTCTGACGAGTCAAAATGACTTAATTTTCAGTGTCAAAATGATATACTTTATCGGAGTACTATCTGAAAATTTAATGATTAAAATTTATAACACAATTATTACAATTAGATATAGTACACGCAAATTAGATTAAAAAACACTGAATAGGAGAAATAATTTATAAAGTAATAATATTTTGGATACGTACTCTAGATAGGGTTAGAAATAGATACCCGAAAAGTTTCCCCTCAATTTGGGGGTAGAACGTCCTTTTCTTTGCAAAAAATCACCCCAAACGTGGACTTAGCGCTGGTTTTTCACTTTTATCTTGTAAACCGTTCGTCGGAAGAGAAAAAAGTATAGGAAATAAAAAATTTGTCGTTAAATTCTGCATAACCTATTAACCTTGCAGCTTATCCTCACCTATTTCGTGCTAACAGCATCCGAACAGAGGGGTAGTTTGGGGCGCAGAAGTAAAAATCGATCCTATTTAAAGTTTCACAGCGAATATCTTAAAACCGGTTACTTTAACGAGAAAAATGCTCAGGAATGAATTTATAGAGCGGAATTTTCTCTGTAAGATGCATATGATATTTCCAATGCTGTACGAGAGAGGCCAATAGATTTTGCCAATTGCCAGTTCATTGTTGATGGCGGCAATTTGATTCATCGTGTAGTACGGCCGAAGCAGGATACCTTTGACGACGTTTATACAGCCTACTTTCACTTTATTCGTAATCATTACGGCCAAAAAGTGACTGTAGTGTTTGACGTATATGCTGACAATGCCTGCAGTACGAAGAGCATCGAAAAATAGCAGCGATTTTTAAAACGCATTTCACCGGAAATTATTTTCAATGAGAACACGCCACTGAGTGAAACGCAAAATAAAATGATAAACAACGAATGGTTTATTTCGCAATTGGTGGAGAGATTTAAAAACAAGGGAATCAAAACATTTACTGCTGTAGACGACGCTGACGTACTCACCGTTCAAACCACCTTAAATGAATCTCATGAAAACGATACAGTGGCATCGTCGGACAAGATATTGATCTTCTCGCATTGATATCGCTCTCGCACCTGAAGATAAAGTTACCTGTTTCTTAAGAGAGGCTCAGGGAAAAATAAAAAATAAAGCTTTCAGTTCTCGTGACTTGCAGTCCTCGGAAGTTGTAAAAAGCTATAAAGAGATAATTTTGTTTGTCAACGCGTTCAGTGGATGGGATACCACTTCAGCTTTCTTTGGTAAAGGAAAAGTGCAAACGGCGGAATGCGTCAATAAAAGAAAAGATCCCGAAGAGGTTGTCCCTATATTCAACAACCGTAGCTCATCGAAAAAATAAATTACAAGAACTGGAAAGTAATTCGCGCTAGCAGTATACAAAGCCCCCAAAAATCATCAAAGATTCATTATCTTCAATAAGTTAGTCGGTCAATCTAGTACTGCCGGGATTCTACCAAGACTGCCACCAACATCTGAAGCATTATGTCAACATTCTTACAGAGTATTTCTCTAAATTCATGCTTGGCAAGGAGAAAACTTGGAACCAACAGAATGGAGTTGAAAGAAATTAGGCAACATTTTACCACCCATTTACACCACCAAGTTACCAGCACCAATTTTCACCCTAAAGATAATATCCTGCAGCTACAAAAAGGGTTGCGGAAAACGATGCAGCTGTGTGAAGGTTGGATTGCGCTGCTAAACAGTGTGCTCTAATTGCCATGGGCAAGGATGTTTAAATTCTGAATTCGAAGAAGAGTTCATCGATGAGGATCCCCTTAATGAGTAAAATTAGAAAGAATTTTAGTGGAATAGTCCTACAGGAGAAACCACCTTAAAAATAAACTCACCGAGAGCTCAACCTCGTGGATGGTGTGGAAACGAGCTCAAATTGAAAACACAGCTTTGTGAAAAAAAAGGGGAAAATACATAAAAATTACTTGCGTCAAAACCCGCTATATGTGCATCTTATAATATAAATTCATTCCTGAGCATTTTTCTCGTTAAAGTAACCGGTTTTAAGATATTTGCTGTGAAACTTGGAAGAGGATCGATTTTTACCTCTGCGCCCCAAACTACCCCTCTGTTCGGATGCTGTTAGCGCGAAACAGGTGACGATAAGCTACATAGGACACTTTTTACTCAGAATTTCATGACAAATTTTTTATTTCGTATACTTTTTCTCCCGACGAACGGTTTACAAGGTAAACAAGTGAAAAACCAGCGTTAAGTCCCCATTGAGGGTGGTTTTTTGCAAAAAAGAAGGACGTTTCACTCCTAAATTTAGGAGGAATTTTTCGGGTATCTATTTCTAACCCTATCTAGAATACGTATCCCAAATATTATTACTTTATAAATTATTTCTTCTAAAATATCTAATTTACGTGGACTAATATACTGATATCGCTCGTCGGTGTCGAAATGGTTGCGTTGGTTTGATGATTTCTTTGAACATTTTCAGTTTATTGCGATAAACAAACAACGAATGAAGGTACCGCTGATGATTTCTCTCCAAGAATAGCTACAGGAATCTTTTCCTGGTTTTCATTAGAATTCTCAATATATCCTTCAGCAACAGTATTACTTTGCCAGCCACCGTGGCGTTTGACAGTGAGAAGATCTGCGCCTAAATTTGCCAGCATAGGAGCTGAAGACTTTCTGAAACAGTGGCCTGTATATTCTTCAGGATGAGGCAGGTTTAAAAACGAAGCGATATTTTTTTGGCATATTTCCAAAAGTATGAATACCCACTGGTCACTTTGTACATTTGTTATTCCTGACTAATAGAAAAAAAAACGAAAATGTTCGATACTTCTTTGTCGCATTGCTGCATATTTTCGTACGAGATGAACCATATTTAATCCATTAATATCCACAATATGAAAAATTCGCGGGATACCTTAGTTTTAGTATTGGGTATAACAATTCTAAATACAGACCATTCGTCATGCACATCTCGTCCCAAGGTTTTTTAATTCTTCTCTACTGCAGGCACTTACACCAATTACCACTACTATTTTTGTTAGAAGAAATTTTTCGTCTTCCGCCTCCAACAAAAACTTTGTAATGTTTTCTTTACTCAGTATTCTTGATTTTTTTGGTTTATATGCATCAGAGTTTCGCTCTAAAAAAGCAATTAGTTGAATATATTTGCTTATCTAAACATTTTTCCTAATCGACAACATGCTCCTTATCATCGAATAATAGCTCCACAAAGCAGAGGATTTTTTAAACTTTGATTGTTCCTTAAAGTAGACTATCAATATTTTTTCATAGGTAATATTCTTAATGTTCTTCTAGTTACACCAACTTTCATACTGGTCATAAATTTTTTCATAAACTCTTTTAGATTTTTGGGGCAGGAGGGAAGCAACTACGTCTTCTGCCAATTCTTCAATTTCTGGCGAACTATTTTCTAAATCGCTCATTCTTTGGGAAAACTAAGAAAACTTTAGCAATATTATTTTATAAAAATGAATATAAACATCCTTTAAACAGTTACTTAGTAACTTGGATACATCAGTAGCATGACGCATGACAGTAGCCTACTTGAATATCAATTTGAAATAATTACTGCCCAAAGCTTCAAAATACAATAGAGATACATATTACTTTTTACTTTAAATAACTTACGCCAGAAGATACAATTTTGTATGAAATTTGGATCATAAACAATCATTATGGTACACACCGTGTTATCAGGGTCGGCTAGCGCTTCGCATGATAATTTTCACGGCTAGTACCATAATGATTGTCATTATGATCCTTATAACATAAATAACTATTAAAGAACTGTGAAGAATTGTTGCTAGGTACAAGGTGCAAGGACAATTTAAATTAAATCTCTAAGAAACTTCTAGTTGAACAGGCCCAATGTTTTTATAAATATATACATATGAAATAAAATAAACCCAGCTATTGAATTTCTCATGGTCATTAACCCATATGGGTGCAATGAAATGGCAAAGTATATTACCCAAACATGCGTTAGCATTTTTTCCTAAGTGACACCAATATTACTAATAGTCTATATGGAGCATAAAAGTTATAAATTTGATACAAAGGTGGTTAACCTTCCTCGATTGGCAAATCATTTCATAGTTATTATTTACAGAAGTAATTATTGTGAAAATGTTGTTTAAATTTTTTTAAATAAATAATATCAGCCAATAGAATGGCTCTTAAATATTGGGTTAATTATGTGTTGTTTTTATAAGTAGAAAAAATAGTAATTGTTTTTTATTGTAGTATGATATATATATTTTTAATTTTGCGTATTATTTCTATCGTTTAACACGGCATAAAAATTCAGTTTAGTTTTTAACAATGTAGAGTGAAAATGACATTATTATAAAAACGAAGGAAGAGGCAGAACATGCATTTGATTCCATTTTTAATGCAGCTGTAACTTATAAAAGTGTTTACGATTAGTCCATTCTTTAATGATCTATAATAATAATTGTAGGTCGTTGTGTCTACAAGAAGACGAATATCAGCAGATCCAATAGTACGGGAGCCAGCGATGTTCTTTTTTGAAAGATTTGCTTAAAATTAATTTCTTATTTTTTGTGTTATATTTAGGCTGTGTGTTCACGACACCGACTCCTGCAGACGCACCAGCGGGCCAACGCCTAACAGGACGAATAATACATAGTAGAAGTTTATTTTGTATTACTAGTATTATTTATCGTAAAAATCATTAAAATGTTGCCCATTAAAATTTTATTTGTTAATGTTAACTCTCATGTGAACTACTATAATCATTTTCTATATCGTTTCAGAGTCTATTACTAAAGATCTCAAATATCTGAAAATTTTTCTCATGATTAATACACTTGTGCTTAAAATAGATCATGTTTCTTTAAGCATCCATCTGTATTTAATGTAATTGTCGAGGGGGAAAATTGTGACATATAATTGAAAAATTAATCGACTTACCTGAAGATTAATTTAAATTGTATGAATAATTTTCTCCGAAACAATTACACCCCACCCACCCTTACAAACCCTTTCAAAGATCTATTTTAGCACAACACAACAGAAGTGGTATCCGACGGCTTGACTGGTAAGGGTCTAAGAGGGCATAAGAGGAAAAAACTTACTTTAAACATTGTGACTCAATCGCTCAAGAGACAGAAACTAACTGTGTTTAATGTAATTGTTTCGGAGAAAATTGTTCATATAATTTAAATTAATCTTTAGGTAAGTTGAATAATTTTTCACTTATATTTGACCATAGATGAATTTTGTTTTGTCAACTTTGGTGAAATTACTCTTTCTCGAAAAGATATTGAATTTTGATTTTTTTTCAGCCATTTTTAGTGTTTTCAATTTTTTCTATGATCGGATGTTTTTTAAGAATTTTATTTCAAATAAGTCAGTATTTTTAAAATTCCCATTCGATTACTAGTACAAGATGTATTAAGCAGATAAGTAGAAAATCCGTGAAAGCGCATCAAAAAGTGCGTATAACTTTTGATGCACCAGGAATTTTTGGGCACAAATATTTTTTTGGCAATTAGGAGGTCATAATACATAAGAATCAATAATAAAATTTCTAGTGGAATGTTGTCGCTGAAATAAGTTGAATTAAATCAATTCGACTGTACCATATGTATTAACTAGTTAACTTTCACATTCAGGTTCAGGTTAGTCAACGAAAACGATAACCAACGATTGTGAAACTGGATGTACCTAAGTCTACCTTTCATATAGTGTAGAAATCCACGCCTGTTGTAAGCCAACGCTACAATTAGCGACGTCACCAATAGAATATGTGTCAACGGAGACAGAGTTGACTGATGCGAGGGTGAAAATTGGGTTCGTTACGTTAAGGGAGGATTGGATTTATCATGTTATGTTACTTCAAGTCTTCAAACAAACATTGAAACCTTTATTAGTGGTTCTTAATTGCCAATATTTTTTTATTTTAATGCTATTTAAGGTATTTCTTTTTATCGTAAAGAATAATATTCTTAAAGAATTCATGTAGATAGTTATTTAGTTTCGCATAATATGGTAGTAAAGAACAAATAGTATCGGAAATTTTTGAAAAAAAACCTTCACTTGGCGCATCCAAAGGTTGCTTCATCATATAAACTAAGAAGATCAGACATACGCGACTAATTTCTCTGTGCGTCATTACCTCTGTGCGCATTGCACACCAAATCGTACGCTGTGTTACCTACTTATACACACGTCAAGTTAAAGTTTACTCGACTGTAGTCAACTTTATTTGATGCATTTATAGGCCAGTCAACACAGGCAAGAAAACTACTTGGAGAGGAAAAAAAACTAATACTTAGATTTTATTGCACACCCCACTGCACTGGGTGTGCGTTCTATTATCCCCCCGCACGCTACCTCTCAAATTCGCCGAGGATTGGTAAATCCCCTTTTTTTGAGTTTGTTGTACATTTACTATTATGTGTGTTTACTTTTATCCATAATAAAAATCTTAGAACAGCATTATGTTGTTTATTTTTTCTGATGTGAACTGAAAATTCTTTAAGGAACATTTCATATAGATAATTCTCAGAGAACTACTGTTGTATTTATGGTGAAAGCATCTTGTATATCCAGTATATTGAGGAATCAATTTTCTTAAGGTAAGTCGTTTAACATCTAATTATTGCGTATTGGAAAAATCTGGTAACATAAAACTTTTTTCCATATTTAGGTACAAATTAAAGACGTAAATATACATGCAGAAAATGTTTTGAACCAAGAATATAATATTTATATATACGGAAACAAATATTTTTCTTCATGCGAAACAAATACCTGTTTCAAGAATTAATAAATTACTAATTAATTAATTAATTTATAACCAACTTTTTATTTCTTGAGTTAAAATAAAAGTATTTGTTTTAAATGAAGAATTTATTTAATTGCGTATAAAGTGTGTCCCACTTTTCACGGGAACATCTTCGTAGCTCAGTTATTAGTCATTAAATTTCAACCAAATAATCCCTGGAGATTAACCAGAAAAAGGCAAAAAATCCAAAAGTTCTGCGACCGCAAGACACTAACCCCCCCGTTTTAGAGGGCGGGGAACACGATGGTGACAATATTTTCCGACTCACCGTCCAACCACTACCTCCAAATCGAAAAAACCACCCTTTTTTTCGATTTTTTGGCGCTAGGATTGCAAGGGCTTGTCAGATCGGGTTTTTCTTGGTCAATTTGAATAAAGTATGTAAATATTGAACACGGGTGTCCTAACTCACCCCCAGGGGTTGAAACTACCCCCACCCCCAATACCAAATGCCACGAAAATAAAGAAAATCAGCTGAAAACCGGTATACCCCCGTTTTCGAGGGAGAGGAATACGATGGTGATAATATTTCCCGACCTACTCTTCACCCACTACCCCCAAACCTTTTCGATTTTCCGGTGCTAGGCTTGCGAGGGCTTGTCGGATCGGGTTTTTTTTGATAAATTCGAATAAAATAGGTAAACATTGACCACAGGTGACCTAACCTATCTTCAGGGGTTGAAACTACCCCAATAACGAAGTGCCACGAAAATAACGAAAATCAACTGAAAAGCGGTATACGAGCGTTTTCGAGAGCGAGGAATACAATGGTGATATTTTCCGACCTACTCTTCACCCACTAACCCCAAACCTGAAAACTACCCCCTGTTTCGATTTTCCGGTGCTAGGCTTGCGAGGGCTTGTCGGATCGGATTTTTTTGTCAATTTGAATAAAAAAGGTAAACATTGACCACAGGTGACCTAACCCACCCCAGGGGTTGAAAGTACCCCCACCTCCAATAACTAAATGCCACGAAAACAACGAAAATCAGCTTGAAAGCGGGATGCTCCCGTTTTCGAGTGCGAAGAACACGATGGTGACAATATTTCCTGACATATCCTTCACCCATTACCCCCATTTTGTTTGTGCACACGATAACTCTGGAACCGTTCAACATATTGAGTAGAAATAAGAGAAGCTAACGTCTCCAAAAATTGTATTACCACCCCCACTCCATTGTTAAAGGGGGTGAAAAAAATAAAATTGTGATTTAGTGTGTATACAAGAACCAGCCTCAACAATTGTTTTTACTTCTCTGCAAAGAGTATACTAGGTATATAATTTTCAAAAGTTATATAGAAAAGCCCAATCATCCGGCGATTAACATAGCGATTACATCTAGTTTAATTATTTTTTCTTGTTAGGAAAAAGATGTTTTAATAAATATAAATATTATTCGTTGTGTCTTTAGAGTACTAAAATTTTATTTTGTGCAATTAAATAACCAAATCTAAAATATTTACATGAAAGTTTATGATTAATGTATTATGTCGAAGACATCACGGTAGTGAGTCAGTGTTTATTTTAAAATTAAGAATGCATAATAGATGGTAGATAAAATAATTCACACCGTTTTATATCCTAATATGATATTGTTAATAAATATTTCTTAGTAATTCAATACTCAGTTCGAGTCGTTTTTTTCTAATTGAGTAATAAATTTTGTTCTTGAAAGGCGGACCGCCAATTTATCAATAACTAATGCGTATGAATCCTGAATGAAAATCAATATTATTTTAACCGATTTATTTACATTCCGATGTATTTATTGTTGTGTAAAAATATTTGTTATTGCTGTATTTTTTAATTCTGGCTTGGATTGTAGGTGCTGTGAGTATATACCAATAAGATGAGGGAAGAAATATTAGGTAGTATAAATAAATAAAATGTTTGTGTTTATGTATTTTCAAATGATAGCTTATATACACAGATAATTATATGCACAGTAACGTATCTAGGGCAGCTTTTGTTAACTCCTCTTCAAATTTATGTAATTTTTTTTTTTTACCAGATAACTCAATTTAAATGTTTGGGGTATGAAAAGTTTTGGCAAAAAGTGTTTGAAATTATAGTCTAATCATTTAGTGGTCGAGATCGGTTCTACCTGGAAAGTTTTGGAGAATTTCTGATTTTTTGTTCTCTTATGTTTTTCGATTGCTGATTACGAATTTTCACTGTGCCAGCTCAAAAAATTTCGGGAAATATCAAAAAAAAGCAAAAAAAAAAGAAAAAACGCATATTTTTGTTTTTTGTTTTTGAACACTATGCACTTTTTGATAAAAGTACTATGAAGAAAATCAACAGGCATAATTTCCTACAAATGTGGCTGATAAAGGTACTAAATATGTGGAGCGTTCGTGGAGAGCACGCAAAAAAAATTCTATCGAATTACTTTTTAATCAAATAATGACACCCACGGTATCTCAGGAGAAATTCCTTGCCAGCTAGAACAAAAAAACCATCTGATATCCATGCTAGTGACTAAATTCACAGAAGCAAATATGGTCTGCAAACACGCAAAGGAAGATGCAGACATTTTGATTATCAAAAGCTCTTACTTTGGCACCGACACATGAAAGGGTCATAGTGGTCGGTGAAGATATAGATCTTTAGTCATCTTGGCCGGGATCTGTTCTTCTCCTAACGTTCACTTCATGAAGCCAGGAAAATGGAAAGTCCCACAAAGCCTATATCATCCTATAACAGTGGACAAAATTGTTGCCGAACACATATTTTTATACGCCATGAGTGAATGTGACACATCAGCTTTGTTCAATCAGGGTAAGATGAAGGTTGTTCATACTCTGCAGAAGAAACCTGATTTAAGCCACATTATTCAGGTATTTAAAAATTATGTGGCTAATCAAGAGGCAGTTGCCAATGCGGGTAAACGCTTCCTTATTGCATTGTACGAGTTCGTTGGTAAAAAGGTAGCTTCATTGGACAAACTGAGGTACAGGCACTACATAACGTCTGCATACAAGACCACAGCTAACATTGCATCACTACCCCCCTACTGAAGCTACGGCGCGACAGCATTCGCTACGATGTTCCACCAGGTTCAACAATGGAAGAATAAAGGTAGAAAACATCCAAGAACGGCCGCATTCCAGTCACCAACTTACAGCTCCCCGCTCCAGAAGCTATATTAAATATATTAAATCACATTTCATGCAAATGTAAGAAATGCTGGGCTGTAGAAAGGCAGGTCTATATTGTTCGCAAATTTGTTTATACTGTGTAGGAAACTGCGACAACTTGGAGAAAGCCGATGTGGACGAGGATGAACATGTGTATGGACCCGACATCGAAGTTATTAAAGAACAAGATCAAGAACTTGAAACAGAACAATCAGAAGGTATTTTGAATACTAAGGACATCGGGTAGCCCGGACCTTCTGCGGTAAAGCGGCCAAGGCTATTCTAATGTTTAATTATTACATAGTACGTTTTTATCTTGTATATTATATTCCTACACATTTAAGAAAATTATTAATAGTAATATTGCCTACTTCTCTGTATTTTATTTTCACAGGTACTAATTTTTCTCGAAAAGTACATAAGTTTTCATGTCTTAAGGAAAAATTTTTTTTTATATTTTCCGAAAATTGTCGAGTTGAAAAAGTACAAATTCGTTATCTTAGTGCTAAGGCTTTCGCGGAGCTGGTGATCTGGCTGCTTAGCTCTACGCGGAAGAAGACCCGGAAACCAGCAGCCAGTACAAATTCGTAATCAACATAAAAGAAACCAACATCAGAACTTCAAAAAAGGTTTTCAAAAGAAAAAGAAAACAAAAAGAAACTTTTTGTTTTTTGCTTTATTTGACATTTCCCGAAATTTTTCGAGGTGGCAAAGTGGAAATTCGCAATCAGCAAAGAATATAAAGTAACCAAAAATCGAAACTTCTCCAAAACTTTCCAGTTAAAAACTACCAAATGATTAGACTATTATCAATAATTCGATAATGAGAAGTGAGTTTCATCCTCTTTCCCCAAAATTTACGAAAAACTGGTTATTTTATTCTTTGCAAATACGTAAACGAAGAGTATTGCATTTAATCGACACATTCCTAAAACCGTAAATGTCTCTGGTAGAAAATACAAATTCATATCTTTGTGTTAGTGAACGAATGCTGAACAATTTTCAAAATGTCTGTCTGTCCGTCCGTTCATCCGTCACGCTTATAAATAGGATAACTTAGGAAAATAATTACGATTGAATTAAAATTTGGACAGTACCTAAGTTAAGTTAAGTAGTGTTAGCTCATTGTTTATTAACAAAAGCGATTCAGTAAATAAAAGAGTTAAGCATTAATCATTTAAGTAAAAAAAAATATTTGTTTTTTAATTTAACAGAAATCTTATTATTACTTATTTATTAGAGTTAAAAAAATTGTCTAAAAAAATTACCTTATTTTTTTGTAGAAATGCGCTGCCAATAACTTTAACTAATCTGACGTAACGCGGTACAACCATATAACTTTATCAGACTTGGAATTGAGACCATTGACAGTAAAGAGGAAGAGGGTAGAAGTGACTTTTTGGTTTTAATCAAATCGCACTACAAAAATAGCGAAATAAATCGAAAAGACATTAACCCTATGCTAATGAACTCTACAACAAATAGATATAAGAGATATTTACTTAAACCCGTCAATAACACAAAAACACCAGCTTCGGCGGTGCTTTGTACCTGCCGGTGTCCTGATTGTTCGACCGAAAGCAAAAAACGCGGCACTTTTTATGCCAATTAAGGAAATGTAAACATCTCCAATATGTTCTTTCACAAGTAAGTTCACCGCGCTATTACCGATCTAGACAATAGATTTATCTTCGTAAGTTTTAACCATTTTTATATACTAAATTACCTCGGAACACTTTAAAAATTTTGCAGGGGCTTTCCCACATATCAGTAAATCACGTTGTATATTTTAATAATACATACACACACATTATATTATGGACATTAACGCTTATAAAAGTAAGGAATGGTGGTCTAGGATTACGATTTAGACTCGAAGGGTCGATGGTTCGGGAGACAAGTGAGTTGGATGTGGTTACTTTTTTTTTACTTTATTATATACTGATAAGTTCACATCATACAATTCAACATGTCTAAAGCTAATATTATTTACAAAGAACTGCGAAAGTATCCTACAGAATGTGCAGCAGTTATATAAAAACTTCAGTAAACCGATGTATAGTATAATGTTTACTCTAGTTGGAATTTATGTTTGCCGACCTAGTATTGTAGTTGTGATAGTTTGCATGAGTAGAGTATCAACTTTTATCCTCCCTACAAAATTGTGGGAGGTTACTAAAATTGGTCAAAAATCTAAAATTGAGATAACATCAAATCTTTACGTTTTGAGGTTCCAGGAACCCAAAAAAGTGGTTTTTGAAAAATGTCTCAGTATGTGTATGTGTGTTAGCACGATAGCGGCGAAACTACTCAACGGATTTGGATGAAACTTTGCATGAGGGTTTCTTTAGTGCTCCAAAAGACTTGAAAAGGTTTTGGTTGAGGTCGGATTACGTTTAGTGCCGTTTTGGCACAACAAGTTGTTTATTTTATGATTACTTACAATTTGTAATCGAACCATTGAGAAGCAGTAAAAATTCCGATTTCAACCGATATATCACACTCGCAAAAAATTAAACGGCTCTAATGATCCACCGAGTGGGGAGGGTCCAGCCGCTTCTAGTAGCTGCTTTATTAAAATGAATTTGCGAGATACTATAAAAAACATATAATGATGAAATTGTCATAATTTTAAATCGAAAATAAAGGTCTACAATACTCTAATGGATGGACACCAGCAATTACTTTCATACATCTCTGTAACACAAAAGGTTATCAGCGTCAGAGGAGTTACCTCATGATACCATAGCACTTGTACGACTAGGTAAGTGCACGTTGTGCATTTAATGGTGTTTTAATGTTCGCCAGTTTTTTAAGTTAACGTCAGAGAAATATGTATCCTGATGTTTCATTACCTAAATGTTCAATATGAGAAGACCAATTTAGTGAATGATCTAAAATAACCCCAAAAATCTTCACACTTTTACCTACAACTAAAAAATTATTAGAGTAAAGAATCAACTTCTGGGTTTGTCCCTGTTGAGTTTAAATACATTATTATTATACCAATGTCTAGCAAAATTTGTATTAGACCATCCATATTTTTGTTCCCATTTATTAGTGTAGCGTCATCTGTGTACATTACAACGTTGTTTGGGAAAAGATAAAAATAAATCATTTAAAAATATAACAAATAGGGGACCTGAAACTTACCCTTGGGGCACTCCGTATTCTAAAGTTCTAAAATTAGATATATTATTGTTACTAGATACACAGTGTTTACGGGTACTTAGATATTATGATTCAGTTTTAAAGGTATGCCTCTAATGTAATAGAAATTAAATTTACTTATTAATAAGCTGTGAGAGACGCAGTTAAATGCCTTGCTAAAGTCGACTAGAGTAACTGTATAAGTTCCTTCCTTAAAACCTTCGACAATGTCCCTTACAACTTAATAGATGAAATTTTTTCTGCATTAGTGTAACATGGAATATTTTTCAGAAAAGTTCATGATTCTTTTTTTTAATACGATTACAATAATCTTCCCAAACACTGGTATAATTGATATTGGACCATAGCCATGAATATTAAGGCCTCCTTTTTTAGAAATTGGCACAATTCTCCTTATCTTAAATACATCAGGATAGAACCTTGACTAAAACATACATTTATAACATGTGTTAAAAAGTTAATAATAATATCTAAAGTGCCTTTTATTATGTTACCATTGATATACTTATCTTTAATCGTTTTTGAGATAATCAGACTTCTATAATGTTAACAAATACTTTTAATACTAGTTCTTTATGTAATCGTTCAATACTATTATAATATAGCATTAAATCGTTCTTGATTCAGCTCAAATCGGATAAATAATATTCTGTATTATCTGTCATTACACTACATAACATAACACAATACATTAATTAAAAAAAAAATGCATAAAAACATTAATTATGTAATAATAATATTAATAGTAACAATAGCTTCATTCGCACAACTTCTTTTTACATTTAACAAAAGAAAATAATGAAAGAAATAGTACATATTAAGAGAAAAGGCGAAGATTCAGCTCAAGTAGGGAGTTACAGGAGCTGGTCTTATAATTAACTCAGAGGTAGACGAAAAATAAAAACTTATTCAAAATTACTATAAATTGTTTTAAATATTATGTACGTACATACAAAAAAGGAGGCAAACAAATACATATTTTTAAAATTGATTTTTTATTGATTTAGTGTGACATGGCTGTATTAAGATATCAAAACTAGCAAACATAATACGTTTACTGTGAATTGGCATAATATAATGCTTAACATATTCATGAATTATCATTTAAAGAAGGAAGAGAAAAAAAGTTTTTTCTAAAAGAGCTGAGAGGCAGAGGGCGGTTGGAGGTGAGGCGGTAAATGTGTACGTTTAAATACAATTGTGACAAGCTTTATACTCCTGTAGACATCTATGGGAGTTTCCTCTAAGTTCCACGTATAAGTAACAGATAGCTAAGTTAGTTGGTTAGTTTGTCAATAATCCGAGAGATGGCGCGACATTTAGAAACATCTAGACAACTCGTGGCATCTACTGGAACATGGTAGAATATTCCAAAACAAATTACCTAGGACTATTTAAAGAAATGGGGAAGCCGTGTGAAGACAGTACAGATCAGTAGACAGTTCAGTTCAGATAGCGAGTTCAGAAAGATAAAAGAAGTAATCATAGTGATCAAGTGAGCGAATTGAGGAAATATAGTATTCAGTGTAATATTAGTAAAGTAATTATTTGTTGTAATTAGTACGTGAGTCAATAAATTAGTGTTTAGTGTACCCTGGTGTTATAATTTCCAGATCCACGATAGAGGGTGTTTACAAAAAGAGATGTAAATACGTAACATAATTAAAAAAAAAAAACAAACAAAAAGTCACTTACAGGTAAATGTACTTAGTAAATAACCGGCAATAATAAATAATTCCTATAATGCTTGTTAAAGGACAGATAGGTATAAGTTTTGAGATGTAGAGGTAAATAGTTATATAGATCTGCTATATTTTAGGAGAAGCTCCTTTCAAATGTAACTGTTTATGATATAAAGGTGTCAAGTTCACTTTGAACCTGTTGTTTAAATTATGTGCATCTGTCCGAAAAGAGATTTTTTCATAAAGGTATGAGAATTTTTTAAGAATAATAATTTCTTGTAACTTTCGTTTATTTTTCATATTTAACCAGTTTGAAGTGACAAGTTTGTGACTTATTCACTCTCGTTTTCTGACTGAATAAGCGAATCGTAAACCGTTGAATTTTCTGAATTCTTTGAGTAATTGCAGGTGTTAAACAAGGACCGAAAGCTGTGTCAAAGTAGTAAACGGAAAGCACTAATGTATCACATAATAATGATTTTAATTGAGTATTTAAAATATGTTTAGAATTATACAATAACTAACTACAAAATGTGTTTAAGTATCTAATTACAGTCCTAAATTTTTTGCCTTATATGTTAATAAGGGGATGAGGTACGATCACCGGTTTAAGTTCCGTCGCTCGATCAGCGAGGCGCAGCAACGCTGTGCGAGTCCGGCACTTGGATGGGTGACCCATGATCTCATCTAATAGTCGGTAGGCTGCCAACAGAGACAATCCTAGGGCTAGTGAACCATCTTGAAAGGCGGTGGCTGGTCCAGGAGACCCGGCAACCTCGGGCTATTGCGCCACGAAAGGTGGTGGGTGGACCAGGGTGGATCAAAGTTGGTGGTCGAGGACCGTGGTTTGGAGTCCACGCTAAACTGTAGATCCCTAGGGCAAAATGGGCTATCCCGGCCTGATTGTCTAGTAAAATAGCAGTACTAATACGTTAATAAACTAGATTTATTAATAGTGTGATTTCCTGTTTATACTTGGTCCTATTTTTATTCTTAGCAAACAGCAACACTTGTTGGGATTTAAATGAAGGGAATGTTCTAAGGAGACATTATATATTTAAATCATCATTAATGACTTCACAAGTATTTTTAACGTCACTGGGAGAGAATGAATAATAAGTCTGCGTATCATCTGCATATATTTGAATACAACAATTATTAATGGCATTTAATAAGAACACTGTGTAAATAGAAAATAAGACAGGGCTAAGAACAGACCCTTGGGGAACGCCACATGGTATTCTTACTAAATGAGAAAATGTTTCATTAAGTACCACCCTTTGTCTTCTATCATTAAGATAGTTTTCAAAAAATATTGTATCACTGTCTTCTAGACCAATATGTTTTAAAATTGCTAACAAAACATCGTGATAAATTGTATTGACTGCTTTGGAAAAATCAAGCAATACTGGAAGAGTAAATTTACCAGAGGTACGTTAAATAAGGTAATGGCACAACTTATGTAACTGGAAGTATATTATTATACTCTTCGCAAAAATGAAGATGGTGATCGTACCTCATCCCCTTGTTTGATCGGCACACTTCTAAAACCGGAAATATCGCTCGTAGAGAAAAAAATTTCATATCATTGTGTTAGCGAAGGAATTCTGAACAATTTTCAAAATGTTCGTATGTCTGTCCGTTTGTCAGTCACGTTTCTTGTAAGCACGATAACTTAAAAAAGAAAAGTCCGATTATCTTGAAATTTGGAAAGTAAGTTAGTGTTAGCTAGAGGAAGAACTCTATTGTTTTTGAAGAAAATCAATCAGTAAACGAGAAAGTTATTAATCATTTGATTTAAAAAAAATTATTTTCTTAATTTTTGTCGCTTGAAATCTTGTGAAATGTTATCTCTATATTTTTTACTAATATATATTTTATAATATATATCCAATGCATTGAAATGTGATTCTCGAAAGATATATACGGCCACGACAATGCGGAAGTTGAGAGTATTAGAACACAAATTTATGCGCCTCATTTCAGACTCTAGTAGGTACACCTCTCTCGGAGATCTCTATGCACGTTGCCACGACATAACCCTACTAGTGGACTACGTTCAAGAAACATCGCAAAAATTCTATCAGTTCAAACTGGGAAATAGTCCGCTAACCCGCAGTATTACACGAATCAGACAGCATAATGCCATACTTTTCGATATCACATATCCCCTACCATATCAGGCGTTGCCTATTTTCCGGCAACTCCCTTAGCTACACTTCCTTCTACGATAACTTACCTATCCTTACTCTTTATCTTTCCTTAACTTTATATCTTTCCCCCTTTATGTTTGTATTATTTGTTCTTTTATCCTTTTTGTTCTTTTTGTTCCCTTTTTTGTTGTTTTTTTTCCAAATCCCCTCTAGGCCGAAAATTTCTTAGAAATCCCAATTATTAAACCACAGCATTTTTAACTACTCTACCTTCCTTGTTGGCGATCAGACCGCAAGGTGGTCATTTGTTCGAACGGGTTGTTCCGTTTAATTGTGTTTCCCGTATCAACAACCAAAATTCATTAAGAGCGTGTTTCGCCCAGCGAGTTTAGTTATTTAGTGTAATATTAATCAGTTTTAGGTCCATGTGGACACGTATTATTACTTTTATTTAGTTTTAAGCCAAACCGGACCTGCTCCGTCCAACCTTACACCCACCACGGCACTGCGCACCGTGGTTGTCTGGCTGAGTCCGGGCCAGGTTCCGGCAAGGCACATTACATGTACACCCAATTAATAATAAATTCTTTTTGTTTGTTGTTGTTGTTGCTTGCAATCCAAAGATCGTGTGTTCAAATCCCAGGCAGGTTGGACTTTTTTTTTTTCAATTTTTTTCATATATTTTTTTTTCACAACAAAGTTGGTATCACAAAATTGAGGATGTCCAAAAACTAACATTATTTACAAGAAAACTGCGAAGAGTATCCTATAGAATGTGTAATAATTATATAAAAAGGTCAGTAAATTGGGGAAGATTACCTACATTTTTAGCTTGTTATTATATACATACTAGGTCATTTCCTTTGCATAAGAAATGTGACACTAATTTTGAGTGACAGAGATGGCATCAACGCGGATATCATAAGTTAAAGAGAGACAATCTGATACCAGTGCAGCTCAGTGCTACACTTTTGGTTGATGATAAGTAATTACTTATTTCCAATTCCGAGGCAGTTTTAATAATTAAACTAAAACTAGTTAATTTATCTTTGTTCATATAATAATAAAAATAATTTTATTTATATTATTATCTTTTTTAAATTTACCATGCAAATAAATAGTAATTAATTAACATATTCTGAACAAAAATAACAGATCTCGCGAAAAGTTTTCGATAAAACTTGAATGTGATAATCAAAAACATTATTATTACTTATTTGGCGGTGAAACTGAATTTAAAAAAATACGCATTAATTTCATTAACGTCTGAAAGATTATTTGGAATAATTACTTTCACCATGTAACAATGAAAAATAAAACAACACATATTTCAAGGTTTGAAGTCATGTACGTACGTAATTTTTTACATAAACTATGTCTTAAATACTAACAAAAACTAAACATTTTTATCATAGCCAACGTGTCAGTATCGAGTACCAATAAAAAGCAAATCCATAACTCTATGAACAGGAGGGTATGTTATCTGGATTTTGGAAAATGATAAAAAGGATAAAACATCATTTAGGCGTAAATCAAATCCTTTAGAGTTTAAAATTGATAAAATCCATTTATAAGCGACGGTTGGCTTCACTTATAAAGTATTAGCAATCGTTTTACGTTATATAGTCTTTAGGTCCCCTTGTGGCAGTCTATCATACGGTTTCGGGGTTGTCTTTTAGGGGTGGCGGAGCCCTTAAACGAGAATCACGTCAGGCGACAAAACTGCGCGATTTACCCGCCTATACGTCACTTGCTAAATTAAGAATATGATCCCTTCTTGATCCTGGATGTCATGAAGAACGCCCATTCCTTAATTGCGGGTCGTTTGTACATTTTAATTTCATTTTTAATGGGGATTACTTTCATGAGGCGTCTCTAATGAAGTGGTGCTGAAATGAGTACACTAACTTAGATTCCAGCGTGGCCATGTAATTGTTTTCACGATTATGTTTTGGATATGTCTGGTTATGTAAATAATTTCGGAACAACCGACAACATCTATTCGCTTTAAAATTACGAATAATTAATAAATCAATCATAAAGACACAGGTAAGAGCACTAGCTATTTTTTTTTTAGAATTTTGAAAAAGGAGGAGGTTGTCAACTCGACACATATGTATGGTTTTTTAATATACAGGCTGTCAATTTTATCAATGCTATTTTTTCTACTCATACATATATAAATATCAATTTTTCCACTGTTTGCTCTATATAAAAGTCACATTTTTTTACTCTAGAGATGAAAATATTTTTATCTCTACTTTTCGTTTTTTATAAGCTTCATTTCATTTTTATATCATGATTTTATCAATCTTTTGAGATATTTCAATTTTAAATACATAATTTTCTTGCGTATGCGCTCAAGCGCCATCTTTAAATCTTTATATCTCTGGAACAGTTTGTGGTAGGTAAGTAAAAAAAACAAACTATTCGTTTTTTTTTAAGCTTCGTTTTTGTGCTCTTTCCATTTTGTATGAAAAAATATTTTCTGAGCAATTTGCAACAACCCGATTTAAAAAAAAATTACGAAAATTTTAATTATTGAAAATGGGTACAGAATGAAAAATAATTATTTTAAAAATTCTAAAAAAAATTTAAACATCTTAGAAAAAAAAGAACAAACCATTCGATTTGTTTTCGTAAAAGCTTTAATTTTGTACCCTTGCATTTCTTTTAAAGTCTACAATTTTCGAGTAATTTAAAAAAAAACGTCTAGGAATACTGATTTTAGGGGCTGAAAATTGCAATTTTCAGTTCGCAATATCTCGAAAAATATGCATTTTAGCAAAAACGTGTATAAGACCTTTCTTTCTTATAATTTGATTCTCTAACAGATTATGTGTGTATTTTTATTTTTTTTGCGACAACCCCCAAGAAGGGGTGGGAACTACCCCCAACCAAAAAGCAAGAAAAATGACAATATAGATTCTTATGTACATACTTTATGAAGCATGTTGAAGGAAAAATGTTGGCAATTCATTACATCGTTTTTGGGCTAGGATTTAAAACCTTCACTTACTGTACTATTAATTTATTTCACTTTTTGGAGCTTCTGCCATCTTCAAATTAATTTTAAAAATTTCAGTTTTTTACAAATTGTTTATAAAAAACCTCGAAAACTATAATAATCATTATTTTCTTAAAAGAAACATTAAAAAATTCAGATAATTGTATTTTTCGTTGAGATTTCTAAAAATTTTATTTTTTGATTTTGGAAATTGCGGTAATTTTCAATGGGTAAACTTTTTAGTACATGGCATTAGAAATCCAACAAAAAAAAATAATTCAAATTCATTCACTATAGCTGGGTTCCGTTATTTAACATTTATAATGGCTAATTGCTTTGGACTAAGATGTGGAAGTAGTAATTTCTTTAGGTAGCCGTTTTTAGAGATGTACTCGGCGCGGAACATTTCTTAAGGATATTTCTACCAACATTGTTATTGTCCTCATCGGCCTATTTCCGCTACAAAGGCCTATAACCGACGCTAGGAAACGAGCTACTCCTAACCTGGAAATGTTGCTGAACTTTTTCTCTGTCTAAGAATAGGGAACTTTTACTTGCCTAACATTTGTTAGACCAGAGATCAACTGTTTTACATCTCCTCCGAAGAATGATATATCCACTACGCGATCCTCGCCTCAAATTACATAGCTTCTGCGTATATGCTGATATACAAGTCGTTAGAGGATGGGACGCGATCATCGTGTTTTCCCAGATGGGTCACCCATCCAAGTACTAGCAGCGATGAACGGTGCTTAACTATGTATCGAAATGTTTGTACAGTCAAGATGCCTCTACGTTCGCCCCTATCTTGTTATGGTCTAATATATACGTTGTGTTGTATCACATTTTGACAGAAAAAAGACAAAACAAAAAAGCTCCCATTGTATTGATATAAGACCCTTCCCAACTAGCAAATTTGTTTTATAATTTAAATCTTATACGATTATTTTGTTTTATTGTTATTTTATTAATGCTTCTAAAATGCTAATTGATTATATTATAGTTGCAGAAAACACTATTTGGTTATCTGCAACTCAACTGTTTTATAAATTTATCATTAAATCAATATCTTCACTTATAAGTTATAACAAAAATGCAAAATAAGACATTTGTGAAAAAAATTCTGTTATATTTTTCATTTGTCTGCTGTCTGTGCTGTGTTTATGTTTATTTAAGATATGGCCCTGTCACAAGACCGTCACCTCCTATTTTATAGATATTTTGTAGGAATCGCCTATAGCTTAATTATCTTAAAATGCTTGTTATTAACACAAAAGTATTTTATAGAAGGAAGCCATTTCATGAGGCCAGCATTCGAGGTCGTAAATATGACAGGACAAAAAGTTTAAAACCAAATTTTTATTAATATTTGTGGCAGTTAATACATGCTAATTATAAAGTTATGATGATTAAAACAAATTGGTGTCAAATTCCATTGCAAAAAAATTTTAAAATCTGAAATCAATTTTTATAAAATTCCAAAAATTATTAGAAACCTTCAGTAAACGTGAGGGGCACTTAAAATTCACCAAAAACACATGGCATAATTCACAGTAACATTTCCTTCGCATCAAAAATTGCAGCCTGTGTGAGTTAACACATCTCTAAAATAATTAACGAAAGTAGGTTCTTATTCACTATCCAGCAAAATGACTGAAAGCCTGTTATATATAGAGATCAGCATATTATATATTTGTATATAAATATATGTATGCAGCTTTTTGACTACATTAAAGAAATTGTTTTATTTGATTGGTGTTTTATAGCAATAATAACAGTGTGCTTTATAACGCAATTAAATGAAGCTTCAATAAAACTGTTTTATAGTGGCGGCACCGAATTTTCTTAGAGCCTGCGGAATTGTTTATACAATTATTCTGTAATGGTTGCAATAGCTTTAATAAAATATCAACAATGACTATTTTATAAGATGGTGCCGATTTTACATTTATAGCTGTCGTAATAAGTGTTTCTGAGACTAATGTTGTTTTATAAAATTTATGTCTGAAACATTCTGCTGCTCTTATAAAATACCAAATTGCTAGTTGGGTTGGAATATAAAATTTTAATTTTTTAATTCCAAATAGAGATTGAATTTCAAATTAAGTATTTATAAATTTCAATAAATCTTAACGAAACATTTAAATCCAGTAATGTTAAAAAATATCAAGATAGTCAACGATAATACATGTTCTTTCTACTCTCAGTTGATGCACTATTCAATATAAAAAATGACGTCGTTTACATCATCGCCGAGGCAATAATCGGCTCGTAGACCTTGGTGTTTTGTAATTAGATGCGTGCAGGGCCCATAAAACTGACCGAAGGACCGTCATCTGGTTTTTTAGTGTTTCCGCATAATAATAAAAGGCTCGCCTTAGACGCCGTTACTCGCAAATGTTACTCGGGCATTTGCGTTTTTGGACATTTATTATACGACTGAATGTGATGTCCATAGATATACCTCCTTGCCCGCCCCTCCCAGCATCCCTGCGAAGCCGATTCGCAGATGGGATTTGTTTTATTGAGTTTGGTTCGCTCTATTTGTTTCTTATTGTGTCAGATCTAAATCCTATGGCGTATTGATTATTAGGAACCTCAAAAGAGGACTTTATGTAGTTGGATAGCGAATAACTTCTGAACGGTTAGATCCATAAACGTGCAATTATGGGAAAAGTTTAGTAATATTACAAACTCAAATCGGGAGCTACGAATTAAGAAACTGCTCTTTAATTTCTTACGTTATATTTCTGTTTTCCTACGACAGCGATGTTTATTACCGTCGCATTCGCCAAAACATAGAATAATAATATTACCACTTCTGATATAAACTTTTTACGCTGTTGTTTAAGACAATTAATTTTCTATCCTTAAGTAAGTTTAAAATTTTCATATTTCACATTTTAACCTCCCCACAATAAAATTGTGGGAGGTTACTACAATTAGTCCAAAATCGAAAATTGAGATAACATCAAATCTTTACGTTTTGAGGTCCCAGGAACCCAAAAAAGTTTGTTTTTGAAAAATGTCTGTGTGTGTGTATGTATGTTAGCACGATAGCGGCGAAGCTACTAAACGGATTTGGATGAAACTTTGCATGAGGGTTTCTTTAGTGCTCCAGAAGATCTGAAAAGGTTTTGGTTGAGATTGGATTACGTTTGGTGCCGTTTTGGCACAACAAGTTGTTTATTTTATGATTACTTACAATTTGTAATCAAACCATTGAAAAGCAGTAAAAATTCCGATTTCAACGATATATCACACTTGCACTCTTTCGATTTAGTTTCCGTGAAAAAAATTAAAAAACCAAATAACACGCTTCTTGTGTAAGAAAAATTTTATAGTCTAACCACAGAGTACAGTAACTACACAGAGGCGAAGGCTTTGGCGGTTCCTTTGAGTTTTGATGGCTCGTTTTCTGTGACCTTGCGTACCAGTTGCGCCTACACTGAGAGAAATATGTTGTTAATTTATTTCTTTTCATAGGTTAGATTTCTAACCTGCAAAATGCGTTTTATTTTGTTGTGACAAACTAGTTAAAACTTTATAAACATTACATTGAACTAGATTTTGGTCGAAAGTATGGGAACCAGGCAGAAATTTTAATAATAGCTACGTAATAATTTTGAATTTTAAGAAATATATATTTCTGAGGTTAGCTATGACGTCACCACATGCAGATCCACATTTAAGAATGCATTGAAAAAACAGTGTATTTCGAGTTGGATTGAAAAATATTACCATTTGAATAGTTTCTAATCGGCGTCTATTTTCAATTGAGTTGTACACTAGGTTTTATGTATGAGAATTTTAATTCTCGGTTAATGTTTTCAATCTCCCAAAATGAGTGGAAATAAAATTCACAAATCCAAACTTAACACGATAAACGTCAATAGTGTCAACATAAAAGTGAGGTTGATTGATATACCATTTAAAAAATGACGATGAGAATACAAATTTGGTTTTGGCGGGAAGGCTTGCCTTCATCTCTGTATAGTTACTGTACTCTGTGGTCTAACCACAGAATACCTATAGGTCTTCTGTGGTCTAACCTAACGTTCAATAGACTAGTGTGTTAAAGCGTGCAGACTGTATGCTGAGTAATTTTGAGTGTCAAGTGCATCGAGAGATTACAAGTTTTTTCGGCGCTCGTAAAGCCCACGGAAGGTGTGAGAGTCCTTTGTGAACCGCTCATAAGCCCTAAAAGTATAAGCAATTTCACCGGAACGCTTTCGGTGTGTTTTTTCCAATACAACTTTAAAAGTGACAGTTACAATATATTTTAAAAACTATTTCCGCTACTTCCGGAAATTCTTCCGGCAACATAACCTAAAAATAGTGCTACATAACTTAAAAAGAATTTAAAACATTGGTACCAAATAGTGTTAATAAATAAACAGTTACTTGGAGATAAAAATTTTGGACACTGCTTTGTGGATGTTATGAAAATTCAGATACAATAATTTTTTATCAGGCTGCATATCAATTATATAACAACAGAAATAAAACCAACCTTTTCTAATTCTGACAAAATTTTCAAATTTAAAAAAATATATATATCAAGGTACTGAAGCAGATAGTTCAGACCAGTAGACAAGGCTAAGTAAATTCTAAAAATCCCCATATTGTGTTGGTGCATATCTTTTTAATACAATCCATTAGTCCGGTGATATTAGGAAAATGTTTCAGAAAGTTTTGGAACTAGCCAAAAATTATGCTACCTCCTACAGAATCTCCTCAGAAATCCAAAAAAATAGTGTTGACTACTCAAAACGGCGGCTTTAATTTGTTATTTAACTTTTTATAAGCAAAATGAATTTTGCAACTTAGTTTTTGATTATATCTTCGCTTCTAAAGGTTGTACAAAAACGTTTGCTACATCAATTTCTTCGTCATGAGCTCCCGTATAAGGTAGGTGTACGCAAATAACGAATCTTTGATTGTTAATAATATTTTATGGCAGAAAACTAAAGAAATTGAATTTTTCGATCCTCGAACTTTGAAGTACTGTAGAAACAAATATAAAATCTGTATGTTAACGATATTAAGAGAAACTGTACATATTTTTCCCATTAATAAAATGCACTTTGTCCCGTTGCAAAATATTAATTATTTTTTTGCAATTAATTTATAAGTAGAAAAATTCAAACTGTTATATTAAAAGATCAGATTAATATTTGACAGTTCTGTTTCAGTAAATATATTGTATTTGATGTACATTTACATAATCAAAAAGAATATTAAAAAAAAATTAATTTGCGATTTTTTTACGCAAAAAATCAATTTTACAACTTAAACAAATGTAAATATCTCAGTGGATCGTGCATAAAATTTATTGCAACCAACGGCAATTCAATTGTCTTAAAAAATACGAATTTGGAAAAAAGAAATTGTGCTTTAGAGCCGAGATATGAAGAAATTATGTTTTTTACGATTACGGCGAAATTTGAAAATATTTTTACTTGAAAACTTAACTGAAAATTTTATACAAATCATTATTAGCCAATTGGACACGTTTATTTTGTCATTGTTGCTATGACAACCAACAAATTTTTTGGAAATCTTACTTACCCATGGGCACCTACCTATGTGATTAATAAGTGAAAATTTCCCTGGTTTGACAGCAATGATTAGACAATGGCGTTTATATTATGAAAAATATTTTTATATTTGATTTAAATTAAATTAGTACAATTCTGGCTTACTATGTTTCCTTACATCATTAACTAATTCCAAATGCGCCACTCGTGAAGCCGAGAATGGACGAGATGGACAGTTTTTTTTAATTCAACTTATTTCCTTCTCAGCTTTCCGATTCTTCGATTATTTTTCAATTATTCAATTACGTTGCTTCGCAAAAAGAAGATTTTGTAATACAGCGGCTTTATTATTTTTTTCCATCAAGAATGACTCAAAAAATATTGACTCATCGAAAAAATTTCATAGAACATTATTTATTGCTTGGAATTCATTCCTCTATCGATTTCTGCAGTTACTTTGAACATAATAATTTCCACCCCCCTCCAGGGTAAATGTACTATATAACTTTTTTCCTTGAGCCATTCCCTAATTACTGTCCAAATTTCACGTCAATCGGTTTTATCCGAAAGAATTATGAGCGAAAAACCTTCAAACACTGGACTAAATTAACTTTTTCATGAATATCGGAAAAAAAGATTTTTCCTGTAAAAGTTGTTATTATTGTTTAAACAATATAAATAATTATTTGCGCCACTTGAGATGTTTCTGATTCCGAACAATATTAATAAAGACATATTGTCACGTGTTTCCACCCTTAGGAAACCACCCTCGCAAAATCCGTGGGTTCCAAAAATTATAACAAGAGATGTCCACTAACACACTTTATTAAATATTTACTGGATACTTCACAATACTATTATTAATTTAAATACACTTTTACTGACTAAAATCACAATGTTTATCACTTTGTTTATCTTTGAAGTCTTAACCTCACTTTCTATATTTTCTGAACTTCTGAACTACTCGCTGAGAATGCGTCTTTTATACCTAAAAATGACAGATCTCGATTTTTCTGTGATGACGCCACCATTCTCTAGATCATTCCAGATGTCACCAGAACTAACTTCTTCTGGTAGGTTTCTCGAGTAGGTGCAAATACACTACTTTTTAGTAACCAACATAACCTTAAATTTTAAGGGGTTGCAACATATTACAATATTTTAAAAAAAAGTATGATCAAAATCGGAGCTGTTGCTGAGAATTAAGAAGTGAAAACCTTCATTGACTATTACTCTATTACTAAAACATCCTCTATTACTAAAACATCCATTTGTATGAAAATTATTTACATTAATTTTTATGTATATATGTATTCATGACGTAATATTTATATTATCGTTAACTGATTTGCTCAAGGGAACTCGAACTGAAGGTGTCGTTAGAAGGGAACAACACAATTATTGAGGCATCAAGTTAAAGAAACCGAAACCCGAGCCGAAGTAGTGCAGTATTTCAGCATAGTAAACATCACGTAGTTCTTGAGCATTTCCATAGCCACCCCAGAAGTCGTCGACATTCCAGGAACTGCTATTGTGTCTCTCTGGGAGATAAGAAGCTGTTTGTATCTGGTGTGTGCCATAATGACGCATAGCTCGGTGCGACGCTAACTTTTTACGACGGCGGACGTAATGCGCCCAGCCCTGGTCCGGACGTACCGGAACCGATATATTTTATGGGCGATGTCCAGTAGCAGTCAATAAATAGTCCTGGGGCACCTCTCCTCGCTTTCCGATAAAGCAGATCGGTTGAGGCCATTTGGAGTTGGACCCTTCGTGTAGGCGGAATACACAATATGTGAATACTGGCTCGAGTCATTTCAGTCGGGATAGACGACGGCTATAATCAAATGGCCCCAAGAATATCCTAATTAGATGCCTTTTGGCCGCCCCCTGTTGCCAGTTTTACTGTTTCCCTGTTAAATAAAAAAACACGTTTTCCGGGACATAAAAGCTGAGATCTGAATAAGTTAAATAGCCGAGTGGTAATGCAATTTTACTTTTGAGTCAATGTATTTCAGATATTTCTATTTTAGACTCTACAGTTTGTTGTCATTTATACTAGGTGTACAGTGTTCAGCTAAACATTTTGTGATTTTCTAATGACATTTATTTCTCAATTAATTATGTTATAGTACAGGGTGGTCCATCTAAGCGGAGATGTTGACATAGCGGCTTTACCCAGCAAACATAAATATATTATAGCATATACGTAAATGCTACGTAAACTAAGTTTCGCAAAAGTAACATGCTATGTAAAATGTGACGCATAATCATATGTGCATACTCTGCGAAATGTCAGCAACATGTGCATATGATTTTTACATAGTGAAGAGGTAACACTGTGACCTCACGGTATGGAACAAATGACGTAGCGTATATGTATATTTAACCACTTGCTATGTAAAGCATACGTAACTAATTTTATCTCTTTATGATGTAGCATATATGTATATTCAACCACTTGATAGTGACCTTACGCTACGTAACTTATACACTTTTTATCTCTTTATGATGTAGCATGTATATATTTTATCTACCTACCGTGTGTTCAAAATAGCATATCCTAGCACTTTTTAAATATTGATACTACACAATTGGATTTTTAAAGTTAGATATATGAATAAAGTTCCTTATAAGTTATACAGAAAAATATATTTCTTTAGAGAATTACCGAAGTTGACAACAAGTTTTATTGTTAAGTCGGATACCTTATTTAGAGAGCCGAGTAGTTTTATATTTTGAATGAAAATTTTTTTGTACAAAAATGGTTATATTTAAAATATAAAACTATCTAACTTTCTAAAAATGTTCAGAGGTATTCTACTTAAAAATAAAAGTTGATGTCTCCTCCAGTTATTTCCTAAAGAATATCAATTTTTCTGGACAATTCATGAGGAATTTATATTCATATATTTAACTCCAAGAATCCAGTTCTCTAGTATCAATATTTAAGAAGTACTATTAAACAATTTATGATAGCTTAAATAATATATATATATTTTAACAAAACTTTACGAAAACACGCTTCAAATGGAATGGAAAATTTGAGGTCGATTCGATAAGTTTCAGAAGTATACTGCTTTAAACATGAACCGATGTGCTCAAAGTGCTGTCATTCAATCCGAAAGTCTGTCCCAAAGTTGAGTTTACACTGTTAAAACCCAGCTAGTTAAAATCAGATTTGTCTAATCTGCCAGAGATGGTGATTTGGGAACTATTGGAGTATTTCAACATAAGAGTATGCAGCATATAACTGCCGAAAAAAAGGGGAATGAAAATGCAACTAGGAGTGAATGACTTCACGCAGTGTTTATATTCTTGATTAATTTTAAAGCCGCTAGAGATCTTAGAATATCCTGGTTTTTTGAATTTCACTCTAAAATTAGGAGATTTTTTGCAAAATGTAATAAAAAAATATGCTAAATAAGCCCATTAAATCATCACACCAAATTTCAAGTGGAAATGTTTATAACAACGCAAAAAAAAACAATAACAAAGTCGAAAATTGAACCGTTGACTGTTTAAGTGCATCAAGTCATAGAACAATTTGTTTTAGAATGTAGATTTTTCTCCTACTCTTCAGTGGTGTTAACACAATTTTTTTAAACGTGAAACGTGAAAAAAATGCATTTGTAAAATAATTGCCAAAAAATTGTTTTAAATAATTTTAAAATACCTACTTATTTATGCAACAAGTGTGTAAAGCAGTACTTTTTTCATGCATAAGTTGTAGACGAGTGCATCAATCTTGTGAGAATCCCATGATAAAAGTAGTTTCTTTAACAGTCATATAAACAAATTGTTAATTAACGCCACTGAAAAGTAAACAATCAACGATTCAATTTTCGAAAAAAGGGGCAATGGTTTTGTCTTAAGGTTCTGATCTAATTTTTCTGAAGTATTTTGATGTGCTGAAGCCAATTTTAGACAAAAAAAAATTGCAGGAAAATATTAGCCTACTTTACACATACAAAACCTTGAAATACATGTACAATACAATAACGAACACAAAGTAGGTGCTATAAGATGTCGGTAAACAATAACCATACCTATGCATAGTACTTCGCAAAAGCTTTTGGTCACTATTAAGATCTGGGTTTCCTTGAATTACAACTTCTTACGCTGGATTCAGTTGAACTTAATAATGTGGGAACAGCACCAACATACAGCTTTTGTGTAACAAAATCCATGTAATGATATAATTGTCTGTCGAGAATAACGATTGCCCGTGAAATAATTCTAACCTATAAAAAGATTACGTTTCATTTAAATAAATATCTTTATAAAAACGGTACAACACAAACTTACTTTTGGGTCATTCACTGGAAAATGGTGCACCAACATAGGTATGTACACCAAATTCGCAAACAAGAGGGCATGTTTATGTTTGCACCTAACCTCTACACTAATAAAACTTCCAAATAAAATAATATTTAAAAAAGTCACAACGCTTTATAGTTCACAGTTCTGCATCAAAGTTATTAAAAGACATCATCCACAATTTTTCACAAAAATGATCAAAAAACACAAACGTTAGATTTTACATCATTTTACACTGGCGTGCTGCGTGAGCGTGAGGCTGTGACACTGACGCGTTTCATGACTTCGATGTCGTAAAATGAAGTAGGTAAACATTTTTAAGTAAAATTATGTAGCAAATATGTAAACTTGTGTATAAGTAATTAAGTTAATATGTTGACTTAAATATGATATTATTTTACGTATATGCTATGTAAAATTATGTAAAATATTTTATATAAAAATGTTCTATTAATCTTACCTCTCAGAGAGGTAAAGTTACATTAATGTTTACTGGGTACGGTTGTAGCAGGAACAAAATTTGAATTCTAAAAAGGTGGTATTTTTTCCTGGAATTCCGAATCTGAGGTCAAAAAAAAACAATAGAACATCAAATCGTGAAAATATTCGGGAAAAATATGTTTCGAAAAAAAAACGCCTTGTATATTTCTACTGGAAATGAAATGTTGTGATGTTATCAATGATAATAAGTATTCAAATTCAATATTTGGGTTCCATTTGGTCGCAAAATTGCAATGTATTTCGTGTTTTCTGATCAACCCTGTATAATTAAAAAAAAATCAGATTCAGATTTTTTTTCTGATTTCAACGATACTATATTTGATATACTTGCTGCAGATAGTTCCTGAGATATTCGAGAAAACAGTATACAAAATTTTATTAACAACTAAATTACAAGAGATAGTAGAGGTATAGGCCGTTGGAATTAATAAAAAAAAAGGTGATTTTCAAGAAGTTTTATCTCCAAAAGATTTTATTTCATAGAATGCATCTTTTGAGTATAAAAACTTGAAAAATCATAGTCCGTACGAACAGAATGACGGGGAAAGTACCTAAAAATGCATAATTATGCAAAAAAAAATGCATTTTTTGCAGTTTTTGTGCATTTTTCAAGGGTTTTTCAAAGATATTCATTTAATATTCATACAAATTTGAGAAAAATGGTTTGTTTTAGTATTATACAAGCCTCAAGTAACATATTGGGTCATTTAAGACCCTTTATGGGCCGATTGTAGCCATTAAACACATCCTAAAGTGCATAATTTGCATCCGTTTAAAAAAAATTTAATAATGGCTCTAAAATTAATAAAATATCGTCCAAATTTTATACTCGAGGGTTTTCGGGATCACTAATTACGAATTTGAAGAGAAAATCGGAAAATTCAAAATGGCTGACTGATAATGGTGCGAAATTCAATTTTAAAAGTACATTTTTTTCCTTTTTTTTTCACATAAAATGTATACAAAGCAAATAAAAAAATGAATTTACGTCCTTTTTTAACTAAATTTTCAATTCTTATTTTTTTTTTGGCATTGAATATGAAAATTGATAAAAAGAAAAGTGCATATTTTTTTTTTTTTTTTAATTTATTTTTTAATATATAGCTTATATTATTTTGAAATTCGCACTATGTCTTTAAGTTGCCATAAAAAAGTAGAGGCGGTACTTTTGGGCAAGTAATATATATACACGCAGTCTTCTCTTTTTTCACCGTTATACTTATGGTAGTATATACGCCGGTTATTACTTCCACATCCAGTGGAAGTATAGTAACGACAAAAATTTTTTTAAAAATTGTTATTGTTCAAATAGGCTTAGAATGTCACGAAACGTCGAGATTTTAAGTTTGAACGAAACAAAATTTTCTGTCTGTCGGTCTGTCTGTCTGTCGGTCTGTCTGTAACTTTTTTTGTGCGCACGTTTACTCTGGAACCGTTTGAGATATTGACTTGAAATTTGGTACACATATGTACTTTAACGAGATCTAGAACTAGATTATATTTTTATCTTGTTCCGGGGGGCAAATTGGGGTAAATTTGGGGAAAATAGGTAAATCAAGCAGGTAAGAGTCCATAAAATTGGTATTAAGTATATACAAGAGAAGCTAAGGTCCTAAGAAAAGTTTGGCATTAGCCACCCCCATTACCACCCCCACCCCATTATTAAAGGGGATGAAAAAAAATTGTGATTTAGTGTGTGTACAAGAACCAGAAACCTCAAAATATTTTTTTACTTCATCCACCCCCACTACCACCCCCCATCACCACCCCCACCCCGCTACCGATGTGGGGTATCGTTTTATGGGTTTTTGGGGTAGAGGATTTCAAATATTATATTATTAAAGTTCCATAAACAATTATTTCCACATACAAATTTTTTTCGTTGTGAGTGATTTGATTAAAAATTTGGATGCGGAAGTAGTGATTGCTTGGGCAGCGGTTTTTTTTTGTTGTTGAAGAAAACATGTGCTGATTTATAAATTTTAAAACTGAATTATTATAGAATTAATTAAGAAATTTAAATATAAAAAAGTGCAAAATCATGCACTTTTCTTTTTATCAATTTTCATATTCAATGCCAACGCGTCAAAAAATAAGATATATGAGGGGGGAGGGGAAAATGCAAAAAAAAATAAAAATTGAAAATTTAGTTAAAAAATACGTAAATTCATTTTGTATTTGCTTTGTATACATTTTATGTGAAAAAAGAGGAAAAAAATGTACTTTTAAAATTGAATTTCATCAGTCAGCCATTTTGAATTTTCCGATTTTCTCTTCAAATTCGTAATCAGTGACCTCGAAAACCCCCGAGTATAAAATTTGGACGATATTTTATTAATTTTAGAGCAATTATTAAAAATTTTTTTAAAAGGATGCAAATTATGCACTTTAGGATGCGTTTAATGGCTACAATCGGCCCATAAAGGGTCTCAAATGACCCAATATGTTACTAAAGGCTTGTATAATACTAAAACAAACCATTTTTCTCAAATTTTTATGAATCTTAATTGAATATCTCTGAAAAACCCTTGAAAAATGCACAAAAACAGCAAAAAATGCACTTTTTTACATAATTATGCATTTTTAGGTACTTTCCCCGTCATTCTGTGCGTACTTATCAAGTTTTTATACCTAAAACATGCGTTGTATGCAATAAAATCTTTTGGAGATAAAACTTCTTGAAAATCACCTTTTCTTTATTAATTCCAACGGTCTAGTAGTAGGGTATGAGAAACATTGGTGATGAAGTATTTGAAAATAATTAAAAACTAGATGTATTCTAAATATCACTATCGCAATAGTTGCTCGATGTGATTTCCATTTTGATTGATACACACTCGGTATCTTTTTCTTATATTTCTTTGCAATCTAGAAAATATCTCCGGCTTTGTATTCAACAAATTAATCTCCTCCCTTATTTTTTGTTTTATTTCATCGATATTCCTGGACCGATTTTTGCATGCTGTTTTCTCGAATATCTCAGGAACTATCTGTAGCAAGTATATCAAATAGAGTATTGTTGAAATCAGAAAAACAATCTGAATCTGATTTTTTTAAATTAAACAAGGTTGATCAGAAAATACGAAATACATTGCAATCTTGCGACCAATTGAAACCCAAATATTGAATTTGAATACTTATTATCATTGATGACATTGATGACAAAATTTCATTTCCAGTAGATATACATATACAAGGTGTTTTTTTTTCGAAACATATTTTTCCCGAATATTTTCACAATTTGATATTCTATTGTTTTTTTGACCTCAGATTCGGAATGCCAGGAAAAAATACCATCTTTTTAGCATTCAAATTTTTTTTCTACTACAGCCGTAAAACCACTATGTCAACGTTTCCGTTTAGATGGACCACTCTGTACAGTCGAATTGATAAAATTTCAGTTTCTTTTGGCGACAGCATTCCACCTGAAATTTTATTATTGATTCTTATGTATTATGACTTCCTGATTACCAAAAAAAAAATTCCCGCCCAAACATTTTTTTGCGTCAAAAGTTATATGCACTTTTTGACGGGCTTTCACGGATTTTTAACTTATCTGCCTTGTACTAGTAATCAGATGGGAATTTTAAAAATACTGGCATATTTGGAATAAAAATCTTAAAAATTATAAATGTCTGATATGTATGGTCAATCCGCCATCTTGGAAAAAAATTGAAAACACCAAAAATGACCGAAAAAATCAAAATTGAATATTTTTTCCATAAGAAGGAGTAAATTCACCAAAGTTGGCAAAAATAAAACTCATTTATTGTGAAATATTATGCACGGATCCTGGACGTCGAATGTCAAATAGAACGGACAAAGATGGCGGACGAAATAACATTTTAAATTCTTCGTCAATTATCTACGTCACTTCTTTTTTTTTTAATTGATATTTTATGTACTTTTAAGGGATAGTTTTTTTTTTATTAAAAAAAATGCATTTTTCACCCAATTTTCATTAAAACAAAATGAAATATTAATCCAGTAAATAAGTAAATAAGCCGGAAAAAATGTAAAATGTGGAAAAGTGGTGGAACAGCACCGATTTGAAAAATTCCTTTTTTCACGTATTCTCTAGACTCCCAGGAATATTCATCAGCATTGAACCCTGCATTATCTCCGAAAATGAGAAAGTTAGGGGGGTTTGAAGTGTCCCAAAAAGTAGCTGTCATAAAAAAAATTATAAAATTAATATTTCGCCTCGGAAATGGGTTTTCTGAGTCGCTGATCACGAATCCGAGGTCCATATTGAGGAATTCCATATTCCTGTATTGAATTCGTGCCATTTTTTTATGAAAATTTCACTTTTTCGGGCGGAAATTTAAATATGAATATTGTGCTGCAGAAGTGTGTTCTAGAGGGTTTTTTGAGTGGCTGATCATGATTTTGAGATTCAAATTCAAGAATTCCAATTCTGCACTGGAATTTCGTGTCGAATTTCACTTTGAAGAAAAAAATTATGTCTGAATTACGAGTATTTTAAAATATTTCTTCAAGTCAGTTTTACTTTGAAGAAAAAAGTTATGTATGAATATTACGAGCATTTCAAATTAATATACATAACAATTTTATAAACACTGCAGGAATGCATGCAAATGTTTTCTTCTTTCAGGTGTGATAAGTGATTAAAAGATAACAATTTTTATAAAAATATAGCATTTATTGTGTTGGTATAAGAGGTGGTGCGTGATAAAATAGTTATTAATTTATCATTATTTTTTTATAAAATTTATACTATTTACATTAATCATAACCTGAATCATATTCGAGAATCGTAGAGTGCATTAATACGCTTATTGTGACTTCCGTGGGGGTTTCGTTGTTACAAGCTGAATTTAATATAAAATTAATGATGATATACTGATGTTTCAAAAATCTCAAAACCGTCAAAAAATGTCCTACTCAAAAGGTCATTATAATCAAAAAACGAGTTATTTCTTATTGATATAGGTGTTTAGATATTTCTACGTTTGAGTAATAGCAAATCCTTTTAACCATGAATAGAACTAGTCAAAATAAGTAGATTTTCGAACAGACCCACCTCGAGAAATCATGCCTGCTCCCCCTGCCCCCCCCCCCCCCATCAAAGGGACTGCCTGTGTCTGCCTATATATATATTTTTTTCTCAAAAACGGTAGGAGCTAGAGTAATTATCTTGGCGCCATTCGATAGAGTATAAAATTTTGCATAAGACCCTCTATTTGCTTTTTGCTGTTTTCTTTTTTTTAAAGCCCCACAGCAAAAAAAAGGGTGAGGAGCCTTCCAACAACGACACATGTTTGGCTATACCTTTAAAACGGCCCAATAAATCAAAGGCTTCTGCTATTAGCATATTCTTAATATTATTTTTATAATTATTGAATGGCAATAATTTTATACGTGATGGAAATTTATTGAGGAATAAAAGACACTAATGTTTTGATGAGATTCGGAATTTTTTCAATCGAAAATAACCCACTCGAATATCATTTTTTACTCTAGTACCTACTATAGTTATGAAAATTACTGTTTGCTGAATATTTATTTAAATTTTTATGTAAGCATTCAAAAATGTTTTCAAAAATGTATTTACTAGGTATCGTTAAAATATTCAATTCCACAAAGATATTTTTTACATCTTCTCTGTAACCTAAGATAGAACAAAAAGGTAGGTGGTTCTATATCTCCAGTAATAAGTGACCGGTGGTACCATACTTCAGTGTGCAGTGGAATTTGAGGCTTTGAAATGTGGACCTTGGGTTTTTCTGTAATATTTACAATTGTAATTTTCTGAGAAATGCATGTGAATTAACACGTCATTCTCTTGTAGATTGTCTTTAATAAATTCTAAGGCCTTGTACTGATGCTTAATATTAGCAATATGTTGCATATATTTTCTCAAACACTCCATAAAACTACTGAAAATGGTAAAAAACACACACACTACCTGCCATCTATGTAAGTTGAATTCTACATATTGTAAACAAAACGCATTGTAAACAAATCGCACGGTAAACAAAACGCACGGGACATGCAATTATAGCTGGCTGATATCGCCGACGCCGGGTTTAAAAAAACAAATTTTCAAACGCTGTCAAAACTGACATAATATTTGCTGAATAATATTGTTGACTGGTAAACTAAATCCAGATTTTACTAAATAAATAAATAAATATGATCGTAGGTAAAGTATAATACATAATTCGAGTTGTAAGGCAATTACGCACTCATGGAAAACTTTTCCATTCGTGCGTAATATGCTTCTTACATCACTCATTATGTAATATACTACTACCAGATATAATTTCTTACATTTTTCTCCTCTTTTACGGTCTTTTTACAAGTTTTTTCTTTTCCCTTAATTAAAATTTTAAACTTTTTTGATATCAATTTCCTGCACGAGGTATTTTCTTGATCATAAAATTTTTTGAATTCTGATTTTCGCCTTTTACAGTTTTCACAACTCCCTTCTACTGAGAATTAGAACACAGCCTTTGACATAATTTGTCAGGTTCGTTTTCATCAAACATACACAGAAGTTTCATTTTCATTACTAACAGGAGCATATTTTCATGAATGGTGTATAGACAAGTTTCACGTAAACCAACTATTGGTAATTATTTATTTGGTACACTATTCAACAGCTGAAATCCAATAACAGAATGGAAAAATACAAAATAATTCAATACTTATCTTAATTATGAACAAAAAGATATATAAATATTAATTTCTTTACATTTGTTCTTGAAAATGGCAAGTAAAATAAATTGTGCCTAGAGGCCGCCCTAGGAATTTGGAAATTAAGCATACTTAAAATTTCTACACAATCGATGTTACCATGCAAAATTTTATATAAGAAAATTAATTGTGATCGGTGTCTACGGTTTTCTAGACTGTCTAGGGAAAATTTAGAGAGTAGTTCTTGATGTGGGTAACAATAGTAACAGTCTTAAAAGACGCATATTTTAGAAATTGACGTTGAAGCCTTTCCAAATTTTGTATGTGTACATTATAAACAGGACACCATACTATTGAAGCATACTCAAGGTGTGGTCTAAGTATAGTTGTTTTAATGTATTTACGTTATTAAAATGTGCATAGTTTCTAGTGACAAAACCCAGTGTTCTATAACTTTTACTGACAGTAAGTTCGATGTGGTTTACAAATGTTAATTTTCTATCAAATGTAATACCCATGTCACAAAAAGTGTCAGTACAGGAAAGTGAGTGATTTTTCAATTTGTAATCAAACAGACTAACAGTATGTTTTGTTGTAAATGTCATAGTGTTACATTTTGCTTCATTTAAAGGTAATTTGTTTATTATGCACCATATATTAATACGATCGATATTATTTTGCAATTCAAGGCAATCATATTCCCACGCGACATTGCAAAATAGTTTTAAATCATCCGCATATAAAGGCAGTTAACAGTTATGTTGTCTACTATGTCATTAATAAACAGATTGAGAAAAATTGGCCCTAAATTTGAACCTTGGGGGACTCCTGACGTAGCTAGGATTTCGATAGATCTAACACCATGATATACAACATATTGTCTTCTATAGGTAGAATTTAAAAACTGCAATGAGGTTATCCGAAAATCCAAAAGATTCAAATTTTTCTAAGAGGATATCATGGTTCAGTCTATCAAATGCCTTTGAAAAGTCAGTATATATAATGTCTGTTTGTGTGCCCTTATCAATAGAGTCAGAAGTAAACTCTGTAATATTAATTAAATTCGTAACTGTTGAACGGTCTTTGAAGAATCCGTGTTAAGCTGTTGATATTTGATGCCTTACATGGTTAAAAATAATATAAGCATTCACAGCAAGGTATAAGCATCCAAAATGGCTTGAGTTTGAAAAAGGTCGGATAGGAGATTTTAGTATCTCTGTGACTTTTAGAACATTTTTTGTACAAATTTTTAAGGCTGTCGTTGAGATACCTTTCTGTTCTTTTACCCTTTTGGCAGTAATATAATATAATACTATCCCCTTCATATTTATGACAAAATATGATATTTTGTTTTATAATGCCACCTGTCGGACATTTCTTCGTGCATCTCTAATGTCCATGGAGTTAAGTAGTTCATTGCGGACGCGACGCTAAAACTTTGCAAAAAAAACAAATGGTCAGTGCTTTGATATTAATATTTTATTACAATTACATTATTTAACACCACTTTGCAACACAGAAATAAAAAAATGTATAAAGACACCTGAGAATGAAATGAAAATGTATATACAAATTATTTCGGAAAGCTGCTGCCGGGGATAGTTCATGGGATTGACTCTTAAACTTTTATTTCATATGAAATCAACGGAAATTAAGGTGAACGTAATTCGACAATTTCTCCTACATCCATGAACCCATTCAAAAAATGTTTTGATCACAGATCAATTTTTCTCTAAATTAGTTGATATATTAGCATGATTTGGGAAAAAAATCTCCTGAAATTTTATTAGTTGCAGACTTTTTACACTCACTGTATACTCTTGTTAATAAGAATAATAGATTCCCTTAATTCTATAAATTCAACTGGAACAAAATATTTGAAAAGTTCCGGGGCAGTTAAAGTGGAAGCCCCTTGACAAAGATTACTATATTATTACTAGAACTTTAATGCATGTGCGTGTGTTCAGTGTGAGAGTGACCTCGACCGGCGGCGGCAATAGCTCCACATAAAGTCAAGTTCCCGTGATTGGATTACGTTTAGAGGGTAATCTTGTTGACGAGCGCCAAGGGAGTAGGTTGCCTTTCTCCAAGGCAATGCCGACTTTAATGTCCCCGCGCGACAAATCGAGCGCTTAACCTCGTCCCTTAGGAGTCTAAGGAAGAAGCTGACATATTTTAGTAAGTAAGTATGATACTTTTTTGTCTGTGGAGCAAGAGCCAAATAATTCTATAACTTTCGCATTTTGCAACAAATTTTGGGCACAAGCGCCAATTTTATATAAAAGTGTGTTTACAGTATGTATGGAAAATAAGTAGTCGATATGTTACAGCTTTCAAATGATATATAGGGTGTTTCATATAAAACTACACCGATCAATATCTTCCAAACTAATTTCTGTAAAATTAATGGTTTCGGAGATATGGAAGTATTAAAATGGCGGCCAAACGTTTATAAGACGAAGTATTTAGTGTAAATGTTCAATATCACAGAAACACTTACGTCAAAAATGCTAACCATCAAAATATTCTGATATACTGTTTTTCGTTAACATATAGTATAACCTAGATGCTCAAAATTTTTCGTCCGTTTACAGCACTTACTTCAGAAAAAAATTGAATTTTAAACTACAAACGGGATTTCGAAATAACGTAACATTTTTTTCTTAGCAAATATCTCAAGAAATATTAGTTTAAGCGAAAAAATAATAGATATCAAAAATAAAGCTTATAAAGTGAGAATGAATTTGTTTTCCTTTAATATGTACGTGGGATTAATAGTTTATTTTTATAATTGTTCAGCAATTAAATTTTTTTCAAAAATGCTGGTTTTTTTTGTTAATATATAACATCATCTAGATGTTCAATTTTTTGTCTTTTTAAAACATTTGCTTTAGAAAAAATTTCCATCCAATCTTTCAATTTTTTATTTTGACTTCAGAATTTTTTTTTTTTTTTGACAATGTATTCGTAATCATTAACCCCGAAAACTTCCCAGGCATACATTTCATTCGAAAACCAGACTTAATATACAGGGTGGACCATTAATAATAGGTCATAGTTTAAGGGTATATTCTTTGGATCAAAATATGAGGATATAACCAAACATGCTTTAGTAAATTGTTGCTGTGAAAAAAGATACGGGGTGTCAAAATTGTAATTTTTTTCTTTTTTTTTACAACATCTCAACTACCTCTTGACCGATCATCTCTTATTCTCTTTGGTAAGGCAACATTTTTTAAGCGAAGCTATAGCTGATGATGAATATTTTTATTTTTTTTACAAAACGTTGTGGCACTTTTGACTATAAAATCTCATGCAGAAGTCATTTCTATGTAAAAGAAAGGTACACTTGATAGAACTTGATACCGTTTTCGGGAAAACTGCCGCAAAAATTACAAGAATCCTTTGAAAACAAACTTAATTTGAAAAGGGCAAATTGTTTTTATTGAAGAGTGTGTTTTGGTGACGTCTTAATTCTGACAAAATGTCAAACTAATGAAATTGTATCTGAATAACAGAACTAAAGTGCAATTATCAAATGCCTAGTTCTGTGAATGATATACTCACATATATGGAACTTTTAAAGCTTAGCCATAAGTGAACCAAAATTTAAGTGAATATATTTTTGTCGTCAGTCCCAAGGCACACAGCCATAATATAGACTTCTAAGAAATTGTGAATCTTTTTGGGTCAGTCGATTGATGCTGTTTTTCTCCATTGCATGTAGTTGCGATAACGCTCTTCGAGGGATGCGTCTGCCCTTGCCGTGTTTGGAAGGCAGATACTATGAAACCATTTTATTAGCTAGATAGGCTCTTTACCACGATTATTTGTATAATTTTTTTTAACTTCATTCACATTAAATGGTATTAATGAACTCTTGAGTTTTTCTTGATTGAATTATTAAGTTTAATCCCTCAGACGTAGAAAATGTAAATCTGAATGTAAAGGGCCATTAGAGCCTTAAGTCTGTTATTCAGGACTTCGATCAGAACACAAGAAGGAATGGGAGAAATTCTACAAAAATAAGAAATTAAGGAGCGGTTAGAGTTATAAGCAGTGTTTAAAGATAAGACAAATGCACCCATCAGAAGGCCGAGTGGAGAGAAGCGGTAAGCAATTTGTAGTAGGTATAACGTTCACCTTTCTCGTTTATTACAGGACTCCGGTTCTTGGTGTCTCACATAAACCTAACCAAACCCCACTGAGAGTGGATAAGCCGAGAGTTAAGCCATCCTACGTTGGAGAAGAATCAAATTGGCGCCCTTAGTAAATAATAAATTTCGTCACGTCCTTCAGGCGATTGGTGGTAAGTTTATCTACAGTATCAACAGCATAGCAAATAAAGTTAATTTCAGTAAAGGCACGATTAAAAAATTAAACCAAAAGTGAGGCAGTGGGTTTTAAACGACTAAGAAAAACAACTTCAATATACGGCAATGTCTTTGTGGATTGTGCGAAGCAAAACCCATTTTCTATTTCCATTCAAGCCAAAGAGGAAACCAACTCTTCAGCATCCGTTAGAATGAAAACAAAATCTTACCGAATGGTATTTTGTTAGTTTTTGTAAAAGAAAGAAATACGATCTCACCAATGGTTTTTTATTAAAATAACATAATTGACATAACTAACGCATTTTTCTAAAAAACAGGCTACTTGATTAAATTTATTATTTCAATTTGGCCCCAATACTTTGTATTAAATTTATATTAGATATAAATGATCTAATTACTTTTTATAAACGCTCAGTAGAATTATGTTGTTATATGGAATTATTGGATGTAGTGGAATTTTTAATAATAATAATAATAATAAAAATAAACGTTTTTATTTGTCTGGCAATTAATAACACAATACCCTGTAGCAATTACATTTTTTGTTGATATAAGAACGAAGCTCAACAAATTGCTGTTCATACGCTTAACCCTAATATTCCAACAACAATAACTGTACAGAAACAGATTCTAAAAATGATGTGGATTTTTCTTAAGTTAGACTTCTTAAAGAAACCACGAGTGATTAATTTTCCGACATAATAATAAAAAGCTGATGAACTAAAAGTCATTTTTGTACATTATATATTCATTCAGACGAAAAACCTTTATCACCTGAAAACTCATTTAAAGATAAATAATAATAAACATATAATACTTATAACATAAATAAAAAATAAACAACATGAAATTAGAAAAATGTCATCTTAAAATATTTTTAAGTCGAGTGTTATATTGTATTAGTGATATTTGTTTATAGTTTAAGTTAAAAATGTATTCATTTTTGTTACATTTTCTATTTGAAAAAATAAACATCTATCATCTATCTATCTATAGTCTACTATTCTTCTCCATTTTTTTCTTAAGTGTAAACCATCAGGTGACAAGACAAAATTAAGCTCGGATAAAATAAACTTTGAATATTGACAAAAATACTTCTCATAGAGTGGAAGGATGCCCCGATACAGCAACCGCTAGTTGAAACGTGGCACCATGTGCATTACATAGGACGGGCAGGATTTTGGTTAGTTGAGTAGTTTAATAACAAACAAATTAACAAAACTTATTTTTGCCATTGGCTTTATGGATAACACTCCAACATTCGCAAAATGTTAAATTTGACCTAATTTAAAAACATTTCGCACAGCTTAGTAGGCATTGATGGATAGTTAATATGATCATGATTTTCAAAAAAAAATCGGTCTATAGCCATGATCATATTTTTAATTTGTTAATTACATATTGTTTGTCCATGAATAATTAGTATTCTGTTAAGTAAATTAAATATAAATTGATTATTGGCTCTAATTGTTGTACCTTCAGTATATACCCTCTCATTTCACCATCTCCTGCTGGAAAGAAAAATACTGAAAAAAAAGATAATGGGGTCATTTACAAATTTAATATTGCACTTTTTTTTACAATTCTGCGAAGTAATTATCAAATAGTTATTACACTGAAAATTTGAGGGCGATCCGGTAAGTAGTTCCAGAAATATACTGCTCTAGAATTTGATTCTTCATAAACTGAGGCGCTTGAATCTCTGACGTCACCCTCTCCCAAGCCCTATATCCTTAACAATCGCAAGTCATCAAGTATCATTAAGGAGACGTAGGATCTTTTACTATCTGCAAATCCGGCTATTTAAAAGCAGATTCGTGGATTTAATTTTGGTGGAGTATTTTAAAACAAATCAATAGTGTGTAAGTGCCGAAATGAGAGGAATAAAAATAGAACGGTAAGTTGTATTTTTAAAATCGTAAATAATGATTACCGTGCTAGTTTTCACTATCAAGAAGATATATTACTATTTGCTATCAATATAGAGGGTGTTTTACTTTTAATGAAATAAAATTTTATTCTAAGAAAAAGTTACTAGTAATAAATCTTCACACGCATATTTGTTTTATCTCCAAGATTTATATCGCGTGTAATCGCTTCCCGCCTCAATTTTCTCCTAACAGGATCCTGCAGAAGACTAATAAACAGTATATTGGGAGTTTTTACTGTTGTGTTTGTACATTTGTTTACAATGCAGTACATAAAAACATTTACTGTTGTGTTTGTACATTTGTTCACAATGCAGTACATAAAAACAGAACGTTTTGCTTTAGTATTTCCGTCACCTACGGTGTTTGCACTATTCATGATACAAAGGGTATTTTTAATTAGCACGATGCATCTGCGGTATTTAAATACAGACTGATAGGCATCTAGGCAAGCGGCTACGTTTCCCGATGCGATAGGAGTGATTGACGTCACGCAGTTCGAAGGCGCCACGCGTTGATGTTCTTGATTGATTTTAAAGCCTATAGAGACGCTATAAAAATGTTTTTTTCATTTCGCTCTAGAATTAAAAGTTCTTTCAGAAAATGTAATTTAAAAAAAAATAATGCTAAATGTGCCCATTTACTAAGATTTTTTTTTTGAGTTAAAGAAATATATGTAATTTCAAAAGTAAAAATAAAAATCGAGCAGTCAATAATAGTTTAATTAAGTATTTTATAGGAAATTTTATAGTGTCCTCTTAAACAGGCGACTATCTGACTTTATTTATGCAAAGTCAGAAATTAATGAATTAAAAACCTCAAAGCAATTAATTTTGACTCGTGCCCTAAACCATATTGATATCTATATCAAAATTTCTGAATGACAGCAATGGAAAATGTGAAAAATCATTCACGAAAATTTGATTCTTTAGAATTACGAATATGTGTCCTAATTTTCCGTAGTGAATATAATTTTATACTTCCTTCCAACTCCGTCGGAAACAGGACATATTTTAGCACGTATGATTCTTTGGAATCGAGCCATGCGTCTTCGGCAGCCAGTTTGATTTACTACAGTCTCTCTTTATGGCCCAGTTTGTTCCGGCCGTTATTATATTAGTCTTGGATGCTGTACTTTATCTAACACCCTTTAGGAGAAGTGACAGTTACGCAGGGGAAGTGCACAATATGTAGCACAGGTGCTATTTGAAAAACTATACAATTTATGTAAAATGAGGTATCAAGTAATTAAATAATATACTCGTACATATATTTGGTCATTGTGTACATTAAATTTTTGTATTCACATAAAAATAATTTACTGCCCGAAGCAGTCAACTTACCGTCAATACTATTCTAATTTTAATAAAGAATGTAATGACCGGAAAATATTCAAACTAATAATAATTAAAAAATTAAGACACAACAAATTATGAAAAACAGAAGAAGAAAACATTAATAAGTACACTTGCTTTGGTTTCTCCGACCCAAAGCCATTCTAAGCACTAGCGAAAAGTACTTAAAACATTAAGCTCTAAACATTCAAAAAAGTGGTTTTATTTTTCAAGCCCTAAACACTCTTGATAACTAAGTGCTTACGATTACAGTACTCTGAAAAAATATTAAGCACTTCTCGAGATGAGTGAAATAGAGACAGGAGCTCCAAGGGGCTTTAGGAATTAGAGCTTCCTTAAATTTAAGGGTTATGTTTAAAAAAATAGAAAATTCTTACATAAAAAATATAAAATGGTTTGATGGTAATTAGGAATGCAACCTTTTCTTATTACTATTCTTATTCACAACGTCTTGGTAGATGTTCTATAATTCACGAATTATTCAAGTTGGCATATCCTAGCTGCTTAGCACGTTTGACAGCATATCGCCATTTGTTGCGGTTGCCTGTTAGACGCACGCATTCTCCAAAGCTTCTTGATAATACCTACCAAATGTATAGCCCTGAACTATCAACAGTTCTATATTGTCCTTTTTCCAGTTGACATGACCAAAAAAATAAGAGGACTCGGGGAAATACTGTGCTGGGGATCACATTGGGGACGTATTTCTTGAACAATAGAGCTGTTGGTGCAATGAGCTCTCCAGGATATTCATAACAAACCTCCCTAAGTTCCATGTCTCAGAGGCACAAAGAGAAATTGAGAAAATTAAGTCGTCGGCAAGTTTGATCTTTGTGCGTTTCGTGATATTTCTGTAAATCTTTAAAAATCACTTAGCAAGATTCGTAGTGAAACAGAACATTAAACTCAGTTTTCTCTGCGAACAGCCGTACAATTGCCTGGCCTCTTTATGTCTGCATTGGTTAATTTAATACCATTCTGACTGTTCAACATATCTCTAATTGTTTCAAGATGATTTCTTAGCTCACCTTATAAATGTTTTTTTACCACATTTTGCCAGGATAATGTTATTACTTTCCTTATTCGGTTCCTTATGTCCTTGTCCTCATCTTTTAGAATAAGTCCCAGTCATATTTTATCATCTAAATTCACAGTTAGACTAAGCCGTTCATCCAAAAGCATCATCGATAAATGTTAAGTGGAGTTTTCTAATTAGCTGGCCTTGTATCGATGAAATGTATGTTCATTTTCAATTTTGAGCCACACTAAATAATAAAATTAAATTGATCACCTTATATATCACTATAATTTAAACTTAATTATTGTACTTGTTATTTATAAACAGTGAAATAATATCAGTGTAAGTACTCAAATAGTAACACAAACTTTATAAATTATTTATAGGATTAAAAATATAAAACGAAAAGCTCTATGACAATAACTTTTTTTAACAAAAGAATATTTTGAATTGAAATTTTACAAAATTAGGGAGCACACATAAAACTTTTAAGCATGGCGATAATTGAAAAACAAATAAAATACCTCACTATAGAAAAATCTTGAAATGGGTTTGTTTACTATATATGTATATTTACAGAAGACTAGTTAAAACAGATGTCATCCTGTTCAATGAAAATACCAACAAAGTGAGCCTTTTCATTCGATCTGTTGTTATTGCATATTAAAAAATCAGTAAAACTATTTATTAAAGCTTTTCTAGTTATATGTCATCTGGTATCTTACATGAATTCGAAAGAAAAAATTTTTTTATTTATTACACAGCCACACATAAAAAAAGTGGTCTGGCCTGCGGACCAAACCAGTGTATCCTTATGTATTTGGACCCGCTGAAACCGAATTCGACCACTTTTTTTTGTGTGGCTGTGTTATTATTACACTGACAAATGGAGCAAAGAAATCAGATCTTAATAATCGGAATCAACATCATTTGGAACCTAAAAATCCGAAGACTAATATCCGCAAATTCTCTAATTTTTTGGTGCACTATGAATCTGTAACTTAAAGATTTTAACCCAGTGGACTATAATAAATATTTAGATTAATTTTGCTTTAACCCAAATTCTAGTTAAACTTTAATATTTAATAATTACTCTATTTTACAACTCTTAATAACCTTTAGGAGGGCTCAGTCAGAGCTGGGCAAATACTTTGAAAAAGTATTTAAATATTAAATACTAAATACATTCAGAAAATTGAAAGTATTTAAATATTAAGTACTTTCAAAAGATAAAAATATTTAAATAATAAATAACAAAAGTAATTAAATAGTTTAAACTTAGTATTTAAATACTTTGATAACACTGAAATATTTTGAAGCATAGTTAAGTGTAATAATGGCTAAACTTCGCCAAATTGTATTTTCTATTTTTGTAGAAATCAATAAAGACTTAATATTATCATTATTATTATTATTATATTAAATACTATTTGACTATTTGAGGTGTCAAAATTTTAGGTTTCATGACTTTCATGAACTTCTACAACACTATTTTAATAACTCTATATTCTAGTTGGGTATTGGACTTTTCCTTATCCGTAGAGCTAGACCTTTGAATTTTCTGCAAATACCCAAATAAAGCACAGAGACTATGGCGGTAGTTCAACTGTTCTCTGTCACAATCATAAAATATATACATGCAGAGTGAGAGGGAAACATGCGTTTATTTTCGATTTATTATAAATATTTAAAAAATCATAAATGGTATAATCCTTAAAATAGTTTCAAATACTCCCCATTGCTCTAAGGAATACAACCATATACAGTTTTTATCACAAACTTTGTATATAGTTAAATGCCATACTTTAATAATGAAATTAGGAACTATTTTCATTGACAAACTACGATATTCAAGTACAACAGAAATTTTCAATAAAAAAAATATATAGTTGTATTCGTTAGAACAATAGCAATTATTTAAAACAGTTTTAAAGATTATAGTATATTTGGTTATTTAATTATTTATAATAAACCGAAATTAAACGCATATTTCCCTCTTACTCTGCAAAAGCCTAACTTTAACAGTTAACACTTACAGTCTATGTCTGCTCTCAACCAATTTTCTGGGGATTAAGACGTGAATGACTGAAGACTGAATGATGCAATGTGTTTATTAAATACATAGTATGGTACATGTCTTGATTCTTGACGAGTATCTGCCTGTCTCCCTGGTGTATTTGATTATATTTGTTGTATTTATTTAAATACTTTTAAGATTCACATACTTCTGAAAGTATTTAAATACTGTCAGAAAAGGATTTAAATACTTTTTTAGAAGTATTTAAATACTTCTCAGTTATTTAAATAGTTTAAGTATTTATAAATACTTTAGGATTATTTTCACAAATACTAAGTAGTAAATATTTCAGATAAAGCATTTGCAAGTATAAATACAAATACTTGTTGCAAGAAGTATTTAAATACTTGGTACTTAAATACTTTCTATTATTTAAATACTTATGAGGTATTTGTAAGTACATATTTGCCCAGCTCTGGGCTCAGTAAATAAAATAAACAAATAATCAATAGCAAAATATATTACCAGGAAATAGTAGCTTCGGAGAGCAGACATATCTTCAGGGAAATGGGCAACAATAATGCGTTCGTCAAATAAACATGAATAAATATACATACATTCATAAGAAAATATAAAATAAAATAAAAACGTTTAGCTGGCCAGCGCGAAATTGATAAGGAAATGGATTATCTAATATATAAAAATCTTGTGTCACAGTGTTTGTTATCGAACTCCTCCGAAACCGCTTGACCAATTTTTATGAAATTTTTTGTGTATATTTGGTAGGTCTGAGAATAGGTCGTAGGCTATTTTTATACCCCTAGGTGATAAGGGTGGCCCTATCCAGAAATTTTCGTTTTATTTTTTGGACAAAAATTTATAATTTATATGGCAAAACAACGTTTGCTGGGTCAGCCAGTATATTTTATAGAATATTACCAAACATTGAAAGTTACAACAAAAACTTAACCAAGAAGAACATAGAATATGAACAAAAGTCTTTAAAGCATACATAAAAACAGTTACAAACTGTATCAGACATAATACATGTCCAAAAAAAAAAAAAAAGGTGAAATGATGTAAACGAATACTGTTAATTTCTACAAATTTAATTGAGGTAGTCTTTAACTACTTTCGGGTAAACTTCTATTCGAAAATTGTTTATGCGAACAGTTACGCACTTGCAACGCTGAAGATTCGTTGACAAACTACCAACCCCTGGTAGTAAACGAGGATCTAACCTTCAAACGGCAACGGACCAGAAACAGCTTTTAAAATGATTTTTTACTTACAGTTTGCAGGTACGGAAACTACTTAACACTCACAGGTTTATTTGTCAACAGAACAAAATGTATATTTAATAGACAGTTATCTGGTATTTTAAAACTGGTGAGGGAAATTTATACAGACAAGTTAATTCACTACGGTATTACGCCTAATTGCTGATGTCTTGATGGCTACCATTCGAATGAAGAAATCGTCTTAACGTCTTCGCGCAAAAATCTAGTGAAAACCGAATGCGTCGGCTCAAGGACGCTTTTGTACTGCTCGGTAGCATTCTATAATATGAAAACGGAACTTATATGACACGTGAAAGATTATATGCCGTAAATACAGGATCTGCATAAATAATTTTCTAACGAAAAAAAAAAAATGAAATGTGGTTTTGGTATGTTAAATAAATTATTACCAAGGTCTAAAAAGTGAACCGTTACAAACTTAGTTCAATCAGCCAAAAACAAAATTTTAAGGTAAGATCAATACAAGCCTAAAAGCCACAAACACTAAACGTGTAAGATTTAAACCAAAGCGAGGGGCGAGCGTAGAGGCATCTTGAATGTATACATATTTCGATCCTTACACTGAGGCAACGTTCATCTCAATTAATACGCACTTAATACCCATACGGGAAACACTACGATCTCGCCCCGTCTTCTAGCTTGAATCAATGTGAACGTGGAAACTATGTAATTTGAGACGAGGATTGCGTGGTGGATACACTCCTTGGAAGGGGATTAGGCAAGTAAAAGATTCCTACTCTTTGACAGAGAAGAAGTTAGGCAAAATTTCCAGATTGGGGGTAACTCATTTCCTGGAGTCACCGTCGGTGATAAGCTTTGATAGCGTAAATAGGCTGACGTTAAATAAATTCAAGAAAAAAGAAACTAAAGCGAAAAATATATTAAAATTCAACCATTGTGTTTAAGGAAGACTTGACGATTAAAGGAATGCAGAGACATTCGCTTCTCACCTAGGGGCCTAAAGGCATTTTGTATTCCTTCTGCAACCTGGGCAAAGCCTCGGTAAATAAGGAGAACAACATAAGATTAGACAATAGAATATATGCGTTATAACTACTAGTAGGTGCATCTAAATGTTTAATCCAGTTTTACTCGGAAAGGTAATTATACATTTTAACGAATTTATTTTGCTTCAACATATATGCAGTTAACGTTTCGGAAAAGATTTCTTTTTCCGTTATCAAAACTTTCAATTTTAATCATGTCAAAAGTTAACTGCCTTCGATTTAATTTTTGTCATTATCATTCAACATTTTTGTTTCAGTTTATATATTTTTAGATGTGAGACATTTTATAATAGAAGTATTAAAAACCAACCTGGCGCATAGGTTTATTTCATCAAAATTTTTAAATATTTTTACAGTGGCAAAAGACCCAACAAACATAAGAAATCATAAATATGCCACAAATAATGAATAAACAATATTTGTCATCTAATATAATCATCATCATAATATATGTTTCATCCCAATAATTTTTCAGCAATTCATAAACATGCAATTTTAACTACTTCTATCTTATGATATAATAGGTCTTTATTTAGGTCAATAATAGGACATATTTATCTTACAAATTACAACAAATTAACTACTAATAGGGTTTTGTAACATTTCGCTGCGTTAACCTCGTGAACAAAATGTCTTTGCTTGTCTATTGTCAACTTCGAATTTACTTTAATTTCTTTTTCCACACAGGTAAATCTGTGGACAATTTGAGGTAAATTCTCTCTACACTAAATTGGTAAACTAAATATTCTGAAATATCGAATTGAAGTCATGCTGACTATAAATGTTTGTTGGGTAACATCCATGTCTGAATTTTAGTCTATTCATAATGCCACAACTGTATCGTCATATCTAGATGAATTAATGAATATCTTGTGGGAGGTGTAAACAAAACTCTCGCCCGAGGTACGTCCATTTTTTATACTGTTTATAAAAACATCGAAGCAATAATTTACAGATATATCAAATGAATCCAAGGAGTATCTGCAAAAGATTCCATAATTTTGTAAATTATGATAGTTTACACAACATAGTTTACAAATTTATAGTATCTTTTGTAGATATTCCTTGGATTTAGTTAAAGTGCTTGGATTGATAATCCTTTTTGAGATTTTTCAACAGCGATATGATATTGTTTTGTTTGTCTATCGTATTTGTATAGATATTTATGTAATCATGTGTTGTTAGTACTGTATAAACAAGTTCATGGTTTGCTTTAAAAAATGTATGCAACGTTTATTTTAATTAAAAGATAATTTACAAGAAAGTAATTAAACACAATAACAATAACGTTGTTCTTATTATGAAATCAATCACCAAAGATTTTAAAACTGTAGATTTGCTCATAATATGTGTATAATCAGAATTTTAAAATATGTGTTTTAAATTCTGAGTAGGGTTGACGTATTTACATAAACTGTTCTTTCGCAAAAAAAAACACAATTGTATATCACGTCCTACTTTATTTAATTTTCCGTGAGAAATTACAATCTTAACACCGGCACTACAAGCAGGAGAACTACGGCACAAGTTCTTCAGTGGAGAGCGGCTGGAGCGTGGTTAAGTGCCGCGATCCTGTCTTTGTCCTTGCACGGAATCCTTGTTGGTATGCTAGAAGATGCACGGCCGGCCTGCCGATTGAAATAGCATTACTGGACCGCAGACATGATTGGAATTCTTTTAGGTTATCGACTATTCGATAAGGCTAATTAGTGCCACGGTCAATATTGACTTTTTTATTAAAACGCTAAAAGAATCGAGAGTTCTACACATTGACGGTTATTTATACATTCCCCTCAGAGGCAAGAATTGAAATATTTCACAATTAATTCACTTTCTATTTATTTAAAATAGATAAAGCGAACCACAAAAATTAGATCAAATCGATGAAGCAGGGCGCAGTGAGAGAAACGTAAATGTGCACAATAATTATGTGCTCTAACGTTGTTAACTGTCAAAGCTAGAATTCAAGCCTAGCAAAGATGGGCAGTGACTAGAGTAATTAAAGATATGCCGGATGCGCCACACTCAAAGAAATAGTATGGGTAAATTCAACAAAAAAAGATGGTTAACTAACAATATCGTTAATTTTGTTAAACCAAACTATATTGATGGTATTTTTAAACAAGAGGTGATTGTTATTTTAATTAATAAAAAGTTGTCGTACAACAAAACAAACATTAACTTAAAAAATAGATGAATAAGACTATTATTTTGTTCCTTTGACTATTATTTTGTTGAATTCTGTCAAATTAAACTAGATAATAGTATATTTTATTTTTAACTATTATCGAATTGTAATTCTAACCGAGTATTAGTTCGCTGTATTATTGTACTTGGTAGACAAACCAAGATTATTGTCGTCTTCTAGAAGTTCTAAAAGAATTACCATAAAATTTGCTTGCTTACCACGTAGTATATTACAGAAATTATTCCCAGATGACGCCACATACAAATCACTGACAATAGTCAATCATGCATTATCTTATACTCTTATGAATTTATAGAAAATTAATAACATGATTGCAATATTCAAATGCTCTCAGGGATCATCGATATATTGGATGGATCTAATAAACGATCTCTAATCTTTGGATTGGGTGGTCTGATGTCTCAATACTGAGATTTTGGCTAACCAAAAAAAAAACTTCATCATACAATAAAGTGTAGATCAACCTAAAAATTAGTTGGTGAACAAAAAACAAAGTCGTTGTACTATTTAATTGTAGACCAAATTGAAAATGGATAGTGAACATAAAAAAATGTCATTGTACTATTTAATTTGTTACAAGAAGATATGATTATTAAACTACTGTTTGTTTACGAAAACAAATAAAGTTGTATGACTATTCTTTTCTGATTGATTTAACTATAAAACTAGATAGGCGCGATTTCATATGCTCTTTTTGGTTGAATTTACCTATCATTTTCTTTGAGTGCAATACTAAATATCGATATATTTTGTAAGGTAAATTAAACAAACCCCAGAGTTGACCAGAAGGGAACTAAATTTTTGAAAAAACGTGTACAATTATTATACTGCCCTCTAACGTTGCCATCTGCCAAAAGCGTAAGGTGTCTTAGGCGTATTGAAAATAATAACTTAGGCGACCATAATAATTTTAAAACTTAAAATCATCCTCTAAAAACCAAAATTGTCCGCCTGAAAAATTTTTCAATCATAGCCAGAATAAGTTATAACATTTATAACGTGACACCTCAAATCATCTATATGATACCTACATGTATATGTATGTTTCACACACTTTAATAAAAATAAAACCATTTTTTACAAATGAAACAAGCACAAACTTTTTATCAAACAATATTGATTTCCATTACCATAGAGTAGGTACAAATGCAACAAAATTCCGACAACGTTGACAATATAAAGCATTCTTGAATGGAATAGTCCCAAAAAAAGAACCAGGTTCAACTACAGTAGTACTACTAATAATGAAATTTATTTTTTTCCGTTGTCTATAATTACGACGATTCACATTTAATCTAAATTGTTCAGCTTCTTTTTCACATTCTGAAACATTGATTTTTCTTTTCTTTAACAACAACTCACGTTCCTCCTCATTTTCAGAAGATGAACTGGAGGAAATCTAACCTAAAAATTCCAGAAATTGAGCATAAGTAGTGATCATTTGATTTTCCTAAGAACAATACTAAATTTCAAAAGAAATTATTTTTATTTTAGTCTATTTAATTTACATTCAGGATTTTTCTATTTTTCAACCTTATAATATTTTTCATAACCTCAAATCATTACTTACATCTAAACTTTTCCTAATTTCATTTATCTTAGTTTTTCATTTTTCCCCTTTTCTTGCTCTATAATATTAGAATAATTTTATTTAAATCTCTTCAAAACCTTAATAAATACTCACCTGTTTTATTTCACAAAGCATTACCATTTGGCAACAGACCTAAACATTTATATCTAAAAAAAATTGTGTCGTTGATTGAAATCATTAACGATCAAATTTTCTTTACGAATTCATCATGAAATGCTCGAAAAAATCCTGCCTGCCATCATACTTGTGGGACAAAATGCATCTGCCGCTTAAACAAGTATGTCAAAGAAACGAAATAGTCTGACATAAATCATAATATTGAAACTTCTTGTATTAATAGTTTATAGTATAAAATGTAAGAAAAACGTAATCTGCCAATATTCCATCGACACTATTTTTTTTGTTTTTTAGTTGAGACGCTCCTGTTGAGCATTGCCCCACTACTCGCATGACAGACTTGCCATTCACCAATTAACAGGACATATACATTACATGAAGTCTTTCTCAGCACTCAGTCTATTACTTGCACCACACATTGACCATTATAGACTATAGAAAATATTTATGAGTTACTTCGATGAAAGTCAACTTTACATAAGTACTAAAATGTGTACAGTAATCATGCCTTCTAACGTTATCACCTGCCAAAGCCGAATTTCAGGCCTAGCAAAGATTGGCAGTGACTAAACTATTCAAAGATATGCCGGATGCGCCATTACTAAATATCGATATATTTTATAAAGTAAATTAGACAAACCTCAAATCCAAAGCTAGAGTCGACCGGAAGGAAACTAAATCCTTGAAAAAGCGTGTACAATAATTATGGTATCTAACGTTGTCATCTGCTAAAGCTGTAATTCAAACGTGCGTAGGAAAGAGTAGCAGTGTGACTGGACGATTTAAAGATATGCCGGATGCGCCATGACTAAACATCGATATAATACATAAGATAACAGGAAATCTAAAAATGTATAGAAATACTACAGCATATTAAAACATTTTTGACTATATTACTACTATCAAAATAGTTGTACTAAGAACTGTGTCATGCAAGTGATGTAAAACTAATCTACTACAGCCTTCTCTCGCTGACATATTTGATTTTAAAATTAAGTGATTAAAATATATATTATGAAGGAATTATTTAATTTTTGGGCAACGTTAATACTGCGTAAATGTCGTTACGTCATTATGATATGTTTTTTGAAAACATAAAATAAGAGCTAGGGTTGAACTCTCCGCATGAAGCCGTGATATCTGTAGAATTTGTTAAATTTGACGCCGCAGAAATATAAAATTAACATTGTTGCATAAACCAAAATCAGCGACCACAATGGCGTTTATATAACATTATTATACCTATTTGTTTTAATCAAATAGGTATACTATAACCAGAGAAAGTTTTTTAGCAATCATCGTAGTAAAAAAATGTTTGTATAGAGACCCGTTTCATAACTTACTGAAATCAAAAGTCAAATAGAAAGTCTAGTGTGTTTGTGTATCTGTATATATGTAGATTGCTTCTTGTAAACGTGATAACTTTTGTTAGACATCAAATTTTATTTCAAATTTGGAATATATGTAGATTAATATTGGAAGAATTCTTCGTATTGAGGTTGGGCCCTAACCGTCATACAAGATGATCACCAGAAGCGTTTTATATAAACCTCGTTTTATTATAATGTCAGAGTAAAATGTGCCTAAGGTTCTGATTAAGTACACAAAAATTGGGAGATATATAAGATACTTAAACTGCCAATATTCAGTATATCTCTTCGAACGAACTTTGTGTATGCCAAGTGATATATCAATTTTACTTTTAAAATGTTGCAGGCTGCGAGTCTATTAAACACGATAACTTCTGTAAGAGTTAACATTTTTATTCCAAATTTGAAACGTATGTTAAATAGCATTGTAGAATGCTCTCTATTGAAATTAGTTCATATTCATCATATAGGGACCTAGCCACATATAAACTAGCTAGTTTTGTATGTTAAAGCTAAATATTACCAAGGTTTTTGATTAAGCTCATGAAGATAGGAGGACGTACACAATATGAAAACGACGATATATAATGCGTTTCTCAGGTTAGAACAAACTTTACATAGGTTAGGTGATATACCAATTTTATTTTTAAATGTTTATCTTTAATAAGACGTTACGAAACGAATGGAAGTTGCAGTTCGGCATTGTTGAATACCTAGTTGAAAACTGGCAGTAAAAATGATATTAGCTGTGTGCTTAATCTCAGTAGCACCATGTAAATGTGAATTGTACTATATATCGAGTAAAATTATTACTATCTATTCTCAGTCGTCTACGCACAACTGATTTCTTTGCATTTTTCTCGTACATTTAATAGTTGAATAGGAATAATGAAGCTTTGGTTGGCACAAACAGGCACCAGAATACTCACGTTCTCATTGAAACGCCAGGATACACGTTTTGTGTCTCATGAATTAATCGAATTAGCTTCCCTTTATTGTAAGTGATGTCTTATAGCAACACGGTATCTGTCGCGGTTGTCTGCTAGGCGCACGACCTCAACAAACTCTTTTTCATTGGTCGTTTTTCCTGTGATATTGCCATCTGCTGCAACTGAGGCTCGAACTCGGTAAAGATAACAGCGACTAACTACGTTGTTTCACTCAGTCGCGGTCTAGGCCATTGCTACAGTTTCGTTAGCTCGCTAAAAACGGCACTAAACGTCCATACTCTAGCCAGTAACCCTCCAACCAGGAAACCCGTGGTGTCAATGCTAACACATAAGCATCGAACCACTGAGTCGGTCAAGTTTCTTTCACCATTTGCCATCTGATTTTCCATGAACCATTAACCGCTTTATGTTTTCCTTTTCTGTTGATGTGGCCAAAAATTGTTCGCAATTATGGTCACATATTACTGAATTCCCGGTCACGAGTCTTCATGACGCTGTTAAAATTTTTCAATTTAGAAATTTTACAATCAAATTATCGGCAGCAATTGTCATTTAGCAAACAAGTTTTAAGTGAGTTTATTTCAATTTCAGAAAAGTTACAATGACAATTTGTAAAAGCGTTTTGCATATTATTTGCGAAATATTAATATTTTGGCAAAAAGTCTGAATATTAACGTATAATAAACAACATTGTTCAGTGGTAGAACCTTATATTCGAGATAGAGATGTCTATAAAAAACTTTTGGAAAGGGGGTTGAAAGTACAGCTAAAAAAGAAAAGAACTTTTGAAGAAAATTAGATAAACTCTCATTTTTTGGTCACATCAACCGAAGAGTAGACAATATAAAACAGTTGATATTTCAGGAAAACTAGATAGGAAAAAGCGAAGAGGCCAATCTGCTGAACGTTGCGTTGTGCTGATATCAGCAAAGAGCTGATGGGAAAAGCTTTGGAAAGGTTGTGCGGCACTGACAGTACCGGTTGGTTTGGATGTATGTCTGCGGACAGCCTTGGTTTTGGATTTGAGGGTTGTCTAGTTATATGTGATGTGCGTGTTTGTGCGTGTTACTTCAGAGTTAGATTTGATGTAGATAACTGAAAACAGATTTTTTTAATTTCAAGCAATACAAATTTGAGATGATCCGTTTGAGGTCGTTTGGAAACGACGTAGAAAATGAGCAAATAATGTTTAAAGTCAAAATTTGATAGGCCCATTTTATTTACCCAATAGTGTACAAAATTTCGATTGTAAGGTATTATTGACAAGCCAATTCGAATAAAAAACCAAGACGGGATATTTTTAGATAATACTCAAGACATTGCGAATGGATTCAATAATCACTTTATTATGTTTATGTTTTTATGTTTATTAATTGTGTTAAAAAACTTACTTCCTCTTTTGATATTGACACTTCAACAACACAAATAAGTAAGCATAATGACAGGACAATATACTTAACCCCTGTTACGGAGAAAGAAATCTCAGATATAATTTCTTCTGTATGCAAAAAAAAGTCATCAGGCAAGGATGAAGTCCCATGCTGCATAATAAAAGATGTATCAAAATATCTTCTTACTATACTGACATACCTTATCAATATATCATTTGAAAATGGCCACTTTCCTGATCAATTAAAATCGGCTTTAGTAATACCTGTTTACAAAAAAAATGATCCAAATGATATAAATAATTACAGACCGATTGCACTCTTATCTGTTTTCTCTAAAATATTTGAAAAATCATTTCAAATTAGATTAACATGTTTTCTTCATAAGCATAATGTATTAGTAACGAGGCAGTATGGGTTTTGTAGAAACCGATCTACACAGGATGCTGTTCTCTCCTTTTATGAAAAAATTCTCAACAACTTTAATAACAATCTAAAATCGATTGGTATATATTTTGACCTCTCAAAAGCATTTGATTGTATAAATCAAAAATTATTATTAAAAAAACTTGAGATATATGGAATTCGTGGTATGGCTTTATGTTGGATAAATTCATACTTGAAGGGGAGAACACAGACTGTAAAAATCATATAAGATGACACGACCTGTTTTTCCGAAAATGTAAATGTGTTGACAGAAGTACCTCAAGGGAATGTGTTAGGTCCATTATTATTTACAATTTTTATTAATGACATAATTGAAAATGTAAACGGTAACGGTGTTTTTAACCCTTTTTGCTGATGATACTTCGGCTATTATTACTGCTCAAAATATTGATGCACTTAGTAAAACTGCTACGAAATGTGTAGAAGAAATATCAATTTGGTGCAATAAAAATGGACTAGTGCTAAACGCACAGAAAACTGATCTGTTGTTATACACACCAGTTGGAACTAAAAATGATTCAAGTGTACTAGTCAGAGCTAATGACAAGTTTATCTATCAAAATGATTGTGTAAAATTTTTAGGTATTCAGTTGGACAAACATTTATCTTGGCAAAACCATACTGAAGGTGTAATAAAAAACTTGGCTAGTAAAAACTTTGCAATTTTACAAATAAGAGACTGATACTGAGAATACTGATACACTAAAAACTTTTTATTATGGCTGTGTAAACTCTACACTTTCATATGGTTTACTTTGCTAGGGAAATTCTTCAGGAATACAAAAAGTATTTATCTTGCAGAAGAGAATTATAAGAAGCATGTTTAACCTAGGTTACACTACATCATGTAGACCTTACTTTAGGCAGCATGAAATTCTTACTGTTTACTGTATGTATATCTTACAGTCAGTGTGTTATGTGAGAAAAAATATTAATGAACTACCAAAATGTAACGATATAAATACTTATAACACTCGCAGTGGCAGTAATGTGTATATACCAGCATATAGAATAAGCCAAGTAAATAAAGGTCCTTTCATCACATCGATCAAGATGTACAACATTTTACCAAAAAAATTAAAAGACGCTAACAGCTTCAATTGTTTTAAAAGTGCAGTTCGGAAATTCCTGATTGACCAATGTTTTTACACTTATTATGAATGAATGAACTTCTGTACTACTACTACTTGACATTTGAGCGATAGAAATTCGTTTATTTTTATGTTGTTAATGTATTTATTGTTTGTTTAATTTTTGTTTGTTTGTTATTTATTAAACTTAAACTTAAATTCGACTAAGTATGTATAATAATGTTTTTAATTGTATTTTAGTTATATTGACTATGTATGTACTATGTATTTTTTCTTAGTTGTTATTTATAATTGACTCGTCCAAAACCTGTATTGCAGCAGGTCAAAAGGAAATAAAGTTATTATTATTATTATTATTATTATAATTCATGGGATCTAAAACATCTGCTAAGACGTCAATAGTGAGAATATAAATGTTTTAGTAACTGTTTACGCTAATCAAAATCCCGTTATTTCGAAAATTATTAATTGTACGAAAAAAAAACAAATAAACGAAGTTTTAGAAAATAAAATTTACATTCTATTAAAGATGAAGAAAATGATATGATTAACCCATAAAGATATATTTTTGAAAATAGATGAAAATTGAATATTTTAGTGACTTTTAATGGCCTTGAGGCACAGGTTAGCGTTTTCCAATCGGGTTGAAATTTTGTATAGTTCATTTTTTAAATATCACAGGCCCACAGAAAAGAAAAGTTGTCTACGCCGGGGTATTGACCATACCTACCCCTTGTATTTTGACCCGCTGAACACGTATCTGACCTTAATTTTTCCCCTATACGTCAAGTTTTTTTTTAAAGCAAAAAAGTCTAATATTTATATATTTATTTGCTGTTAAAAGAAAAACCTGACGTGCTGGGGAAAAACTAAGAACAGATTCGTATTCAGCGGCTCAAAATATAAGGAATAGGTGTGGTCAGTACCCCCGCGCAGACGACTTTTTTTGTGTGGGTTTGTGCCACACTGAGTATGGCACAGTGGCAACCAAAAAAAAGTGGTCTGCTCGGGGGTACTGACCACACCTATACCTTGTATTTTGAGCTGCTGAATACGAATCTGACCTTAGTTTTTCCCAACACGTCCGTTTTTTTTTAACAGCAAAAAAAGTCTGTTGAATCGTAGTATTTATATATTTTTATTTGCTGTTAAAAAAAAAACCTGACGTCCTGGGGGAAAACTAAGGTCAGATTCGTGTTCAGCGGTTCAAAATACAAGGGAAAGAGGTATGGTCAGTACCCCGGCGCAGACAACTTTTTTTTTGTGGGCCTGTATAATCGGAACCTCTTTCGTGGGTGAAACCGAAAAAAATCTAATATCGCAAAATAAGGCCCACCATAATAAAAAGTTCATATCATGTAACTGCAAAATTTTCTTTGAAGTAGGGATTTCGTTATTAAAGAAAAATTTATTAACTTTACACCAATTTCCATTTTTTTCGAAATCGTTTAATATTATTTTTTTTTCCTTTCAGATTTCTCTTCAGGTTTCTGAATATCCCCTTCACTATTTTCCTGCCTTAAAATTCTATAAATATTCTATAAACATGCATGATGAACACAGTAGAGGACTTTAATTTTTTCGAAATAGATATTCGTTAAATTAGTCAATTGTATGGAAATGTCTTACTTAGGACAAGTAAAAGATTTGTCGGTCTCAAATCGTTAAAACCCGTAGGGCTATTTATATAATATAATATCAAAATAATAAATAGCAAAAGGTGAGTTTTTATTTTGTTGTTATTGTAGAAGCAGCTATTATAGCAATATAATTAAAAAAGATTTATCGTGAGACACCCTGTATCTCTTGAAATTCTATTATCTGAATGCATAACAATCGTATTGTGCTATAAATAATAAATAAATCTGATTTCCATTGCACCCAAAGCAAAACCAAAGCGCTATATTAATGGAATTAGTGTTAATGGGTCATCTGAACTAGCCAGTAAATTGTAGGCATTTACGCGCCATAAAGACCGATGATCTCGCACTTAACGACACATAATCAGTACGACAAAGCACACCGTTATTTACAGCAGTGATAAATGCTCAACTGCGCCGCCACCATTATTTTTGCGGCGAGCTTTATCTGGGGCCGCTGTGTGCCCATTAGACCGGCACAGAAGGTAACTTCATTACCGAGGCCCGTGTCGCCTTCGCTCAATTAGCCAGGGTTGCGGAAAGAATAGAAAGTAAGGGTGGTCAATAGGGGTAGTTGTGTCGTTAGCGACTCTGGTCAAGGTGGTGACTTGATATTGTATATACGGCTTTTATAGCGGCGCGACGGCAGTTAATGTCGTCTTCAGATGGTATCTATCACACTGTTATGTTGTGGAGCTCCAGGTGATATATTACAGGACACGCTAAAATAGTGTGTAGTGAGAGAGATGATAATAATTGTTTCAGGACAAATTGTGTGTTTTGAATTGCTACGGTTAAAAAAGTCAAAGTCAAAAATAAAAAAAAAACATTTTCCAAAAAAAATTAACCGCCTCCAAAAAGGTAGCTCAAAATTGGGAAATAAAATTTCACCGTCGCTTATTACCCAAAATCGGCATTAAAGCCGGTTAAAAATACGTTTGAATTCGTTATTCGTTCATTCTACACCGACCTTAATCTAGATATTAGGTACCCAAGTAACAATTTTGGTTTCTTAAATATATACAAGGGTGCTATAAAACTATTTATAAAATGCCTTGAAAAATCTGTTTTGCTGTAACAATATCCTTAATACCATCATAAAGCGACTTGTAGACTAAAAGGGCCCACCCTTATGAAGTATGTTAAGGCCTTTTTAAATTCCATCATAAAACTCCTAAGTGAGGCATAGTGCCGCTCTTGAAATCCTTGTTCGGGCCGTTTTAAAACCTACCTACCTATTTTAAAGCTGTCGGAAGCTTTTTTATTAGCTTCCTGCATTTCTAGAAAACACCTAGAAGGCTACCTTAAAACTGGTTTTTAAAACTCTTATAAGTCCATATTAGAACTGAGAAGCTATGGGAATGTCCACGAAGGAATCCAAATAATTTTATTATTGCATTTATTTTTTCTAAACTTATTTAAGCAAACACACTTATTGAAGATAAAATGAAATTTGAAAATTATAAAACGTAGAGTGGCACTATAACCTCTCTAAGGCCGATTTAAAAGGTAATAAAAAGACATCAGGTATGACAAAAATTTTAATATATCCATGTTATATGCTAAACAAACCACATCAATGTATTCAAATATCTAAGTATCTTATCTAAATAAGTAACTTTATATTCTTATCATGGTACGTGATATAATTTGATACATTTATCACCTAAGCGATAACAACTTCCTAGACTTCTCATGTGAAACGCTGGCACGGCAACAATTCCCAGAATGCTGTGCCTACGTTGATATCAAACCTTATAAATATGACCAACAGACGCATTTGCGTTCAGTATTCATTTAATCTCTGTACCAATTATATCTACATATTTTCAACCATATAAAATCATATAAATAATTTGTAAAAGTTAAAATAAAGTTTTTTAAAAAGCAAATCAAGTTCTAAGTGATATAAAATCCATACAAAATTTGCATAGACGCGTAATCAGCATATTTAAAAAAGTAGGCCGCTTCTCGATTCCCACGGTAATTTTCAGTCGTTTCTTGTAATTCTACCTTATTTGCTAAAGAAAAAGTGATAATTATTAATAATTATAATTGTGAGATTGACCTTTAGTATTTTTATACAACAAGAAAAACATGGCCGGCCAACTAAAACCCTAAGTGTCATTTTACAGTCCTCTCAAAAAACTATATATTCTAATAATAGTAATGACCTAGAATATTTACTCTAATTGAAGTCCTTTTAGTCTTTTTGTATACTATCACAATTAATCCCTTCCTTACATAAATGCAAATGCCCTTGGCGAAGATCACATGGACTTGATAAAAGCTGTAATAAAACGTTTGGGATTTAAAAAAACCGCCTCCAAGACGAACCGCGTTGACATTTGATACAAAAAACCTCAAAACAATTTGACAGTGTGACTCGCGCGTATGTGTTCTAAATATACGTATACACACATACATCAACGACACTTCAGGCAGACATGTTTTTATTATTTTTATAATAAATATTTTACTGAGGTTTTAGAAAGTGTTTTATGGAATTAAAATTTGTCTTTAGATTTATAGAGGCCTTTTTTTCTTCATAACGGTTTCATCACAACATTTGTCAAGGATGTTTTAAGAGTCTAGTTTTATAATGACCTTTATTAAGTACTAATAGGCATTGAAAATGTCTAGTTTTAAAAAGGATTTAATATGCATTTATTGCAAATATGTTAAAACCGTAAAGAGTAATTTAAAGCCTCTTTAAATCTAAATGGAATTTCGTTAATAAAACTAATTAGCTTTATGGAGAGTTTTATGTAGGTATGATACACCCCATTACAAATACATATTATCCTAGAAGCAAATTAGCCTATAATTAGGTCTTACAGAATGCTTTAGAACTTACCATATAAGAGCAAGTATACTTGAAGCCTAAAAGGCCTTAACTTCAACATCAATAAAGCACAAGACTATTTCTTAACCCTGATAAATTTTCTTAAAACCTAAAAGTCCAAATGACTTTTAAATTGCTCCTTGGGTAATTAGTCCAATCAGTAGGTGAAAAAAAGTGTGTTCGTAATGCAAAAAAGCGTAAGTCAAATTTTATTTTTTAAAGTGTTCGTAGGTGTCTACCGAGTATTTTGTCAAGTTGGCGGGGTCGGCGATGCTACGACAAAAACAGCAAGAACCTTTCTTGTTTACCACTAAATTCTCTACAATCCCTCTACAAGCTTATTTTCGTAGAACTAAGCATTTACGAGTTAGAACGCGTCAAAGTGTCCAGAAAGTAGTTTTGCGGATTTCTTCGTAAACTGTTGATCGTAAATTAAAATGAAAAATTATACGCCATATAAGAAAGAGGATTGAGCAATGTATTCGGAATGATGGTGGTTACGTAGAAACGAAAATAATTATATAATTAAATTGACACTTGCAATAACTTTTGTTTTCATGGCTTACTAGGTCTTTATTGAAGATAAAATTTATTAGAAAAATAAATTATTATTAGAAAGTTATCTGCTGAATACCCAAAATAATATTTTATAACAATGATGTAGCATAAATACAAGATATTTATTTTTTAGTACAATACATTATTCTGAACAAAAAATGATTTTTTTTTTCATCTGAGAATCCGTTTTTACAGATAAAAATTATTTTTAGTTGAAAATTGTTTTTTGGACGGCCCCTATCTCAAACACACCTTTGAACCCACAATTATGTAACCTTGCATAAAGGGGTCTCTAAAGGTACTGATTAAGAATATATTATTAGTTTTTTTTAATCGCTAATACTTTTTTTTGAAAATCGACCTCCTTTCTCCGTCTAGAATCGGACGCCTCTGACCAATATCAGACGTGGTTACATTTAAAGACTCACTTGATGTATATTCAACACCAAAATTTAAAGATATTCGGATATTAGATGAGCGAGATATGAGGGTGGTTCCACGAAAAGTGAGACATACTGAATAAGAACTTAACTACCACATACGGGTGTTGCCGTAACAAACGTATTCACCAAATTAGGGACTAAAAAGCATCTGTTTATAATTTTTGCTCGCCTTACGCCAGAGACAGCTTGATAACCAGATTACCGCCAAGCTATATCTTGCAGTTTGAGAATTCATATAAATCGCCAATACAGAGTAATGACTGTACCCTAGGGTGGTTCTTAACTATACTTGACGATATTTTTTTCTTACAATTTTTTCGACCTCACCACCTAAAGTTTTTCCAATTATTTAAAAAATGAAGTATACAAAATTTTAACTTGATCGGATGACGCTAACCCGTGCCTCAAGGCAATTAAAATTCACCATCCGACGCAATTTTCATCGATATTTTTCTTACAATTTTTTCGGCCTCACCCCCTAAAGTGGTTCCAATTATTTAAAAAATGAAGCGTACAAAATTTTAACTCGATCGTATAACGCTAACTCGTGCCGCAAGTCAATTAAAATTCACCAGACGCAATTTTCATCTATTTTCAATAGTATCTCGTGAACTATTGATTACATCGAAATGTTATACATACATTGGAAAAAAATTTGTTTTTATAAAACGTCATTTCTTTGCATTTTTCTCACACATTCAATAGTTGAATAAGAATAATGAAGTTTTGGTTGGCATAAACAGGCACCAGAACGTTCATGTTCTCGCTGAAATGCCAGGATACACGTTTTGTGTCCCATGAATTAATCGAATTAGCTTCCCCTTTTGGAAGAAATGTCTTATAGCAACACGGTATCTGTCGCGGTTGTCTGCTAGGCGTACGAATTCAACAAACTTTTTTTCATTGGTCGCTTTTTAACAACAACGATTCCCTGCGATATTGCCATCTGCTGCAGCTAAGGCTTAAACTCAGTAAAGATACCAGTGGCACTAAACATCCATGCTCTAGCCAGGAACTCTCGACCCAGGAAACCCGTGGTCTCAATGCTAACACGTAAGCACTGAACGACTAAGTCGGTTAAGTTTCTTTCACAATTTGCCATCTTATTTTCCATGAACCATTAAAGGTTTTATGTTTTCCTTTTCGGTTGATGTGGCCAAAAACATCATAGGATGGAAAGTTCTCGTCAGTTCTCGTCAGTAGTGAGACATAAGATCGGCTTCAATTGTTCGCAATTATGGTCACATATTACTGAATTCACCGGTCACGAGTCTTCACGACTCTACTAAAATCTTTCTATTTAGAGATTTTACTAATCAAATTATATCGGCAGTGAATTATCATTTAGCAGACAAGTTTTAAGTGAGTTTATTTCAATTTTAGAGAAGTTAAAATGACAATTTGTGAAAGCGTTTTGCATATTATTTGCGAAATATTAATATTTTGGCAAAAAGTCTGGATATTAACATGTAATAAACAACATTGTCCAGAGGTAGAACCTTATATTCTAGATAAAGATGTCTATAAAAAACATTTGAAAGTACAGCTAAAAAAGAAAAGAATTTTTGAGGAAAATTAGATAAACTCTCATTTTTTGGTCACGTCAACCGAAGAGAGGACAATATAAAACGCGAAGAGACCGATCTGCTGAACGTTTTGCTGATATCAGCAAGGAGCCAATGGGAAAAGCTTTGGAAAGTTTGTGCGGCACTGACAATGCCGGTAGGTTTGAGAGTATGTCTACAGACAGCCTTGGTTTTGGATTTGGGGGGTTGTCTAGTTATATATGGTGTGCGTGTTACTTCAGAGTTAGATTTGATGTAGATAACTGAAAACATATTTTTTTATTTCAAGCAATACAAATTTGAAAAGATCAGTTTAAGGTCGTTTGGAAACGACGTAGAAAATGAGCAAATAAAGTTTAAAGCCAAAATTACACTATGAAAATTTGAGAGGCCAATTTTATATGGCCAGTAGTTTGCAAAATTTCGATTGTAAAGTATTATCGAGAAGCCAATTCGAATAATCCTGAGATCTAAACCATCTGCTAAGACGTGAATAGCGAGAATATGAATGTTCTAGTACCTGTTTACGCCAATCAAAACTCCATTATTTCGAAAAGTATTAATTGTACGAAACAAATACAAATAAACGAAATTTTAGAAAATGAAATTTTCATTCGATTAGAAAGGTAGAAAATTTCGATATGATCAACCGGTAACGATATACTTTTGAAAATAGGTGAAACATGGGTATTTTAGTGACTTTTAATGGATTTGAGGCACGGATTAGCGTCATCCGATCGAGTTGAAATTTTGTATAGTTCATTTTTTAAATAATCTGAACCACTTTCGGGGGCGAGATCGAAAAAAATCCAATGTCGTAAAATAAGGACCACCTTACATATAAGAAAAAAAAAACATACATATCTCCTCCTTTTTTATTTATTTTTTTTTTGAAGTCAGTTGAAAAAACTATGGAAGAATTTATGAGGTTCAAAAATCTTTTGGTTTTAATTTGCCTATGTAGTACCTAGGGCCCTGTGTGACTGTTCTATTTGAGACTATAAATATGCACATGAGGTACTAAAGTCCAAATATAGTACTTGGTACTGTAGTTTCCAACTATTGTTAGTATTACTCCACATATAAGACAACATTCCTTCAACTACGCTACGCTAATGAGGAGCAATCAATCCGAAACATGTGCTCATAGCTTCGTACCCTTTTCCTTTTCAATTCTTATTGTTATAAAAGAAACACACAGGGGGGTGTTTTTTTGAGTAAAGGGTGAAAAACGGGCCAATCTAACAATTCTGACTTCGAATTCGGTTTTAGTGGGTCCAAATACATTAGGATATACTGATCTGATCCGCATGCCAGACCACTTTTTTCTGTTTTGGGGATAGGGATGAACAACGAGCGAAACTGACAATAATTTTGACTTTGGATTCGGTTTCATAGGGTACAAGTACATAAGGATTCACTGGTCTGGTCCGCACGCCAGACCACTGTTTTTTTGTGTATCTGTATTATTAGAATACTAATGGACCAGAAGAACGCCGACCACTAATTGGGTGTCATAGGTTTACTCCTAAAATGTGTGAATTGTTGTTAATTTGGGGCAGTAGAGCACAGACATGACCATGCCAGCCCCTTTTTTGGGTAGGGGCGTATGGCAGGCCCCCAAAGGTGTAAGAAACATGACTTGTAAAAGTAAAAAAAAAATCACAAATAAGTCAGAGGTTTACGCATGGAAGTTGGAGGGATTTCTTAATTTACCCCCAAAAATAATCAATCCAACTCCCATTCATTTTGGGCGGTACAAGAAAGCGCTACGCTCGCCCATATTTGAAAAAAAAGTCAGATAAAAAAAATGATAGGTTTATGAATGGCAATCAGGAACCTGGTAAGTATGAACCTCCTGAGTGCGAAAATATATTCGCCATCTTTGAAAAGTGGTGCGAAGGTCTTGCCTTTCACGATAATTGACAGCGTATCGGCTCTTTCTACTGCATGTACTAGTTACCCTTGTAATTCGATGAGTATCACAAATTTACGACTGGCTATCAGAAACTTGGTAATTATGAACCTCCTGAGAGCAAAACTATATTCGCCATCTTTGAAAAGTGGTGCGAAGGTCTTGCTTTCACGATAATTGACGGCGTATCGGCTCTTCCGTATGTACTAGTTACCCTTGTGATTCGATGAGTATCACTTTACGACTGGCAATCATAAACTTGGTAAGTATGAACTCCCTGAGTGCGAAAATATATTCGCCAGTTGTTTTTAAATATTTAGTTACATCTTAATTATTAGTTTTATATCCATCCTTATTTAAATTAAAAGTACCAGATCCTCCGCCATTTCTTAGAATGCAACGTCTAAGTCAATACACTCTCCGATCAAATTATAGTTTAAAAAACTAAAAAACACGCTTTTTGGTACCATATTATTTTATTGGCATCAGAACTACGCGTGTATGCAAAATTTCAGATCTTAAGTGGTTCAAAATTGACTTACGAAATTTGACCCACACATACTAACAACTAACAATTAACGTACAAACAGGTCAAGTTAAATGAAAGCTTGTGCAAAAAGGCACTTTTTGCATGATTGTAATTCATACAATATTTTTTCTACGATAGTCCTTAATTTTCTTATTTAGACAAAAATGTATTTCAAGATTAGCTTAAATGTCAAAACAAATTCACAATCTGACTTTAATAAAACGAATATCGTGAGAAAACTTCAGTTGTTTCCAATGCACTCATGGATCCAGCTGTACATAAAAGTGAAATAACGTTTCCTTTTTTTGTTTGTTGTTTTACGCACTAAAAATGATGAAAAAAAGTACAGCTTTTTTAACAGTCGTAGAAAAATAATATTAAAATACTTCAATAAAGTATACTACTAAATGTGTCAGAAATTATCCTCGATTTATTGTTTCCGGGATTCCAGAGCATTAACTGGGTTTGGAGTTTGGATAAAGACTAAATGAGAGCGTGAAATGCTTGCTTGAGCTCATGGGACCATCGACAATACTGTCATTAGTAACCGCCAACCGCAGTGATTAGAGCTCAGATAATGGCTCATTCAATTTCCCTTGATTTTCTTCCGTGAATTTTATTCGTCTAACCCAATTAACAAGAACTATAACTAGGCATTGATTTATTAAAATAAGATAAGTTCATCTATTTATAATACACAAGTTGTGTTTTCTTTAAAACAAAGATAATATTTAAAATATAAAAGAATCGTAATGTCACAAAGACTTATTAATTGATTTTTTGGAGCATCTAAAACTTCAAAATTAAAATTGTAATATTTAACTCTTTTTCGTATAGTCTTTCCAATCTCTGTTGGAGCAGCATAAAAATGTCCGACATATGAATTTACTTATTGAATTTACATTTTATATATAACTCTATGGACCAGCCAAAAAGGTTTAAATAACTAAATAATTGTTGAATAAACTGAGTAAACTTTTTTATGCTACTTTATATTAGTTTATAATAACGACAGTAATAATAATTTGCCTTTATTGAGTGTTATAAATATTATAATACAAATCATTACGACAGGATGAAGTCTAGCAGAGCTACTCCACGTAACCCTAACAGTATGAAAATAAATAGAAAACAGAATGAACGGTTATAAACGTAAAAACGTGATATACAGTGTGTGCTATTTAATACCGCAACACCCTTGTTATTTTGAAACACGTTGACCGATTTAAAAAAAAATTGTTCTCGATGAGTTTTATTTAACTGTTTTGAAAAATTTGTAATTTTCATATTTTCAAGGCCTACTAAGCTCTTGTAAATGGGTCAAAATTTCGAGATCGACTATTAGGCAATTTTTTATCGGCAAATTGGATAGCGTATTCGATTCGCAGTTGCCTTAAATACCTCTGTACAAAATTTTAGCTCGATATCTCATATAGTGTGTTTGTTATTCAATAGCCAGATTTAAAATTTCTCTCTTTTCCACTGGGCCTGTATAAAGGTCGGTTAGGTTTACTAAAAAGGTAATGTCATTCGACTTAAGGAACAACAAATACTAAATGAGGAAGAAAAAAGAAAAGTTATTCTTTAAATAAATAGTAAATAGCATTGTTCGTTGATGTATGTAGGTACCTTAATGAAAATTTTTCAAACAAATAGATTAGACAGAATAGCTTTTCTTTCTTCTTCCTTATTTAGTATCTGATGTTGATATCACTAAGCGGAGCATTTCTACAATAAAATAAGGTAATTTTTTTGGTCACATTTTTTTAATTTTTCTTGGTAAAAGGAGAGATTATTGATTCAAATATGCAATTATTTAGTTTGCAGATAATGCGCACATGCACCAGAGTCACAATAAAGTGTCAAAATTTGGCTAAATGCGTTTGATATCTTTCCGTTCGCGGTATCGACCAAAAAACAACTATCAACCATCTGCAACTTGCCACAAAGAAAAACTACTGGTTTAAATACGCAATTGTTTAATTTGCAGACAATGCGCACATGCATGAGAGCCACATATTTCATCTGAAACCATAGGTCACTAACAATATTAGGCCACTAACAGGAGGCTCTAGCACGCACAACGTGGAGCCCTCTGCAGGTGCAATGTGCAACTCTCGACTAGTTTCGATAAGTTGAAAGATTAGTTAGAGGTTTGGAAATCATTTAAGATCTCATGGCAAATGGTGAAGAGTTGTTTTTGGTGCATATCGCACACGAAGAGATATCAAACGGAATTCGAGTTTTGACTCTATTGTGGCTCTCGTGCATGTGGGCATTGTCTGCAAATTGAATAAGTGCGTATTTAACTCAATAATCTTTCTTTGTACCAAGTTGCAGACGGTATAGATAGTTGTTTTTGTTACATATCGCGGTAGGAGGATATCAAACGGATTTCGCAAAATTTTGACACTCCATTGTGCATTTGCGAATTATCTGCAAATTAAATAACTGCGTAATCGAACCAATAACCTTTCTTTGTACCAAGTTGCAGACAGTTAATTATCGGTAAAAGTTACCCCCATTTTCTTACAAGTTTATAGAATTCAGTGGACAACCGTGCATATTGGATTCGTCTGCAAACATTGTTTATAATAGTTTTGCAACCTAAATTTTCTAATAAAACTATAATTAAACTTTAAACAATTGTTCAAAGTTCAAAAAAAAATAACGAGTTGACATGCGCACGATATGGTGATGTGCATATCGTAAACGTCTGCACCTTTCTCCTACTCGTCTTCATGAACCAGAATCATCATTTTGTATTGTTTGCAGACGGTAAATTATCATTTTTTTTTTTTTACTAAAATTTGATAAATTTTGGAGTATCCTGTATAAGGTTTGGTGCATGACAGAACTGTCAGCAAAAGCGCTTCCGATATATTTTTATTCCTTTAATTTCGAATTATGAACTTTGCAGACGGTAGTGTATCAGTTGAAAACATTGTTTTTTTTATGCAAACCGGAAATCGTTTCCTACATCCCGTGCATGCAGGCAAACCTTGAAAGTACCAAAAATTGAGCTTTATTGTATACATAATACTGACTAAATTACTTGCAGACGGTAGGCTATCAGTTCTGATTTTCTGTCACCATCTACTAGTCTATTACTGACGAGTTGGCCTAGCAATCAGTATACATAAGCTACCGTCTTGGCAACAGATATTGTAAATAGACAAAAAAGCTCGATCGTGAAAAATATCGTTATAGTTACTAAATTTTTTAACTACTCAGCTATTCTTTCTCTTCTCTTTATGAGGACAATGCAAACTGTTTATTTATTATAAATAGCAGGTAATCAGCCATGCTATGAATCCTATGCCTATGGGGATTTAAATTTAGAGGGAATATATCAATATAAGTTTTATCAAATCAAAGTTGCTGTTAGATGTGCCACATAACACTTTTGATTCTTCAGCACAACATTACCCTCCTCTTACATTCTTAGTTATTCCTCTTATAGACTTAAATGAACAACTTCTTAGATAGTTCAATAAAATCAACAAAACTAATTTAGTCAATGATATTTCATAGAGAGGCTGCAAAAAATTGATATTGTTTCTTGCATAAAATGACATCATCCAGCAAGGAACAAGGAGGTGTAAATAATTTTGCCAAGATGGGAGTAAGGTATGTTAGTAAGGTTAGTTTAAACTTGATATTAAATAAAATTTATATCAGATAGTGATAGTGATGGTGATGGCGATGGCGATGGCGATGGCGATGGCGATGGAGATGGCGATGGTGATGGGGGTGACGATGATATGGTGATGGCGGCAGTACTCTTCTCCACTTTATAACGAAAAAATCAGCACCGCTGAACTTTGTACAACTAATAATTGAGATATTGCGGTTACGATAAAGAATTGCAAAAATGCCAAAGAACACTACTTCTTACATATCGGATCTGCAAACTAAGCAAATCAAGATAGAGAAAAAAGTTAATATGTTCTTTAAACAATATCATATAATGAGGAAAAATGGGCCATATTCAAAGTGAAATGTACATACAACACCTGTGGATAGAGGATACTTTGGCAGTCACTCATCGTTAATGTATCTATCATCCTTGTTTACTGAGATAGAGAGCGTTTTGTTGATTTCGGTCAAATATTTCATTGATCATAACTTTTGAACCACCCTATATAATAGGTTCATACTTTGTTCATACTTGACACGAACCTATATTTCACTTATGTATTTCCCTTAACAGAATTCCATAAAAACCGAAATCGAAATCCAGGTTCGTCTTTACAAAAAACTGACAATTTTTAATATCTCAAAATCAACCCTGTGTAGCAAAATTGTGAAATCTGTTTCGATATTTCAAGAGAACGGAAAAAATTAAACAAAATAGTATACTTTTTTGTTTGCGCATCTTATTCAACAAGTTTGACATACATCTAATTTCAAAAGAATTCGAGACAGAAAGAAATTTATCTTCGAGTTAAATTAACAAAAATATTAAATTAATTCTTAAACTCTGTACTAGTTGTTTAGTGCCATATCATAATTTAAAAAAACAGCGCGGGTGCAGACATAAACGAAAATATTACTTAATTTTATTAGCCATAAGGTAATAATAAATAATTAGAGTAGGGCAATTAATACAGAACTACTATGACTGTTCAAAGTGACCTCCATTCTGTTGAATATATTTTATTGATCAGTGGTAATATTTCTAATTGCTTTTCTAATCATATTAGGATTATTTCTAACTTCAACACAAGCATTATTTATGTGTTACAAAAGTTCTGCTCTAGTATTAATGTCTGCATCATACGCCTTTGATTTTAATGGCTCCCAAAGATGATAATCAACAGGATTGAAATCTGGTGACCTTGGGGACTAATGATGAGGCCCATTCCGACCTATCCACATGTGTGAAAAATTCTCATTTAGGAAATTTCTCACAATATCCTAAAATCGGGTGGAGCACCTTCATGCTAGAAATGCATTTTCCCAGTATTTTCATTTGTCATTAAAACGGATAAAATTTTTTGTAAGAAGTCCAAGTAAACTTCACCTGTTAATCTGTCAGGGAGAACTGTTGAAAACACCACACCAAATATTAATAGAGAACCGTTGTTGAGATTTATTATACCTTATAGTGTGTGAATTATCACCCTGCTCATACATACGAGTTTCTTGAATTGTAAATACCATCCCTTGTAATTTGTATCTTATCTATAAATAGATATATAGGGTGTCAAAATTGTAATTTTCTTTCTCTTTTTTGCAATTTACACTACCTCTTGACCAATCTTCTCCCAATTTGGTAAGGAAACATTTTTTAAGCTAATAATTTATATTTTATATCACGCTAGCCCATGGAGGACGCCTCATGAGCTATACCTGATGATGAATATTTTTTCTCTCTTTTTTTACGAAACGTAGTGACACTTTTGGGTATAAAATCTCACGCAAAAGTCATTTCTATGTAAAAAAGCTACACATGATAGAACTGGATAATTCCAACCATTTTCGTGAAAACTGGCGCGAAGATTTCAAGAATTTTTTGAAAACAAACTCAATTTGAAAAGCACAAATCGTATTTACTGAAAAGTGTGTTTTGGTGACGTCTTAGTTCTGTCAAAATTTCAAACTAATGAAATCGTACGTAAATGACAAAACTAAGACGTCACCAAAGTACACTTTTCAATAAATAAAATTTGTTCTTCTCAAATTGATTTTGTTTTCAAAAAATTCTTGGCAGCAGTTTTCTCGAAAGAGGTTGAAATTATCAAGTTCAGTCAAGTGTACTTTTTTACGTAGAAATTACTCCTGTATGAGATTTTCTAGTCAAAAGCGCCACTACGTTCCGTTAAAAAAATAGAAAAATATATATCATCAGGTATAGCTCATGAGGTGCCCTCCACGGGCTAGCGTGATGTAATACATAAATTATTGTTTCTTAGCTTAAAAAATGTTTCCTTACCAAATTGGGAGAAGATCGGCCAAGAGGTAGTTGAAATGTTGCAAAAAGAGAAAAAAAATCACAATTTTGACACCTTGTATCTTTTTCCACAGGAACAATTTCCTAAAGCACGTTTGGTTATATCCTCATATTTTTATCCAAAGAATCTACCTTTGAACTATGGCCTATTATTAACGGTCCACCATGTTTTTTTTTAATTCAACTCTAAAATACATGTAAAAACCTACGTTTTGAAATAGAAATTGTCCTCCTAAGAGTCAATGCACCTAAATAATAAGCGATTGAAATTCTGAAATATTTTTTATTTTTAGCTGATTAAATAAATGTCTTGCGCTAAGATTTAGCAGGGATGTTTAGTTCAGTAAAGGGTATAGTTTCACCAACTTCAGTTAAAATTGATGCATTATTACAGTATGTTTCTTAAATTATCCAAGAAAGGCAATTTTCAGTGTTTGTTTTTACAAATTAACAAAAAAAGTTTTTTCATAGGTCTATTAGATTTGTTCAAAATTTTATTGCGAACAATTTGGTGTTGTCATTTTTGCGATACGATTACTAGCACCGGAAATAATAAGAAAAATAGCAACAAATCTCAATGTTGAAATATAAATGGTTTAAATTTTATAGAAGGCAATGGGCAGATTTAATTCAAAACTTCTCATTACGCTTGTTGTCAGATCGAAAACAAATTAAAACTATAAAATTGCTGCAGCAAAACAATTCCATTTGAAATTTATTTTGACCACTATATAGAGAGTGGGGCAATTTTCGATTCTCTTGCTTTGACAGCAATCTTTCATTATTAAATTTCCTTACTTTTCCAGGTTTTCCAGGTTTAATAATTGATGAGCAGGAGAGGATAATCTCAAGCATGGAACAAGAAGTACAAGAACATTTGAAGAGCTAAGTGGATAAAGGTGTTATGTGACATTTTTGAAAATTTTGAGATTTCTATACAGACAACCATTTTAACTTATAATCTATCATTCCAATAAGTTTTTGGGGTAATAACCCTTTCCTAAATACGTTCTAATGTTTGAAAAAGGTGTTATGTACATAAGGTTTTTATATAATTTAATGGATAAAGGTGTCATGATGACATACCACCTTTATCCATTACTGTGCGATATTAAATTGTTTTAATCCAAAACAGTTTGCTTTTAAAGTTATGTTATATTGACATTAATGTGACAAGTTGTGTTAAGCGTTTCTTACTATTATAGTGAAAATGGCCAGTCGTAGTAAACTGATATTACAAATGGCAATGAATAAACGATTTCATGAATCCGGTAAGATGTTTATAAATTGGCTGATATTTGGGAATAGTGCTTATTACAGTGTTTTAATCCATATATTCATTTTGTTCAATTTCGAGATGGTATGTGTACACTTGAGTATCTAATTGCTGTAAACACATTTATACCTTTTGGCAATTCAGCAGAAATCAGTCAAGTAGTGGCAATTTCTTCCCAGACAAATTTTAATAATGTTTTAAAAACAAACCATTATCAATGTAAAATGCAATAATAAAATACGAATTTACCAAAGTATTCTAGCAAGTTAGTCTGTAAATCAGAAATACTGGAAAGTGACGCTTTGCGGTGTTGATTTTTGTACAAATAAATAAATAAAACATTTTTATGCTGGCAAGTAGAAGCAGGGCTGGACCGTAGAAATTTTTATGACAAAAGCAAAACTGATATCTGGCATGGCTTCTTAAAATAATTAAACATATTTACAAATAAATATAATACGAGTGAGAGTTGAAATATACAGCTAGCTAAATAAAAATAAAGCATTAAATTGTTTAAGGCAAATCTGGCGAATTCCGAAATTCTCGCGGAAAAGTATGATAATTACGCCCATCAAGTCAAAGGTCATTTGGGTTTATAGGGTTATCGTTTAAGAATTACAGGCTTCGCTATGCTTCCATCTATTGGGTTATCTGTGAAAAATCCCTGCCTACCCAATAAAAATGCTGAAATTACGTCCATGGTATTCAAAATTGTTTAATTGAGATCATGAAATGACTCACATTTTTTCCCAAATGTGATGGAAATAATACTAAAGAATACGAAGAAAATTACAAAGCAGCTTTCTAATAACAAAAGCGTGACAAAGCAAAAGTTACAGAAGGTAGTACGGCTATCTTACTTTAGATCTTCAACAAACCATGCCACTGCCAGAGTACATCGAAAGCATTTTACCTTCGTCAAATGTGATTTTATAACCTTGGTATACATACATTGAGGAATACTAAAAAAAACGTTTTTTTTTCACATGGACTGAAGATATGGCCAGCCGTGGAAGCCTAGAAATTGCTTACACACCTTTTCACAAATTTACAACGAATATTTACAAGAAAAGATCCATCACATTATAATATGGCCCGACTGCTGTGGTGAACAAAATAAAAACTTCAATATCATTACATTTTACCAGTTGTTGATTTTAAAGAGAGAATTTAAAGTTATCGACCATAAATTTTCGGAGGTGGGACATTCATATTTAGATTCAGACAGAGACTTTGGCAGAGTCAAGAAAATTTTAAGGAAACATCAAAACATCTACGTTCCGGACCAGTATCGACAAATTTTAAGAACTCGCCGTTGTCATAGATAAGAAGAACCATTTCAAGGATATTGATGAAATTGCCTCAAAACTCAATTTGTACAACAGGAAGAAAAACTTGAACAATGAGAAGGTTTATTTTCGCGACGGTATAAAATGGATACGTGGTGCCACTATTATAAGACATCACTAGATGAAATGACTCCATTTTACAAAGTCGATATTTTAAAGAAAAGAGGTACGCATAAGATAAATTCCGACGGTATTGCTCTAACGGTGTTTAATGAAAACAAGGGCAGCCTAAGTGTAGAAAAACTGGCCAATCTTAAAGAACAATTACCATTCATAAAGGAAGAATACAGGCCGTATTATCACAACATACTTGAACATGACCAACCCGTAGAACTGTCTGATGACTACCTGAAAATTGTACAATGTTTTAATAATAATAAAATATGTTTACTTTTTTAACACTTTTATTCATTAATTCCTTATTCATTTCAGAGAAACTTATGAACGGATAAAGGTGTTATGTACATTCGTTTTTTAAAATTTTCGACAATAATAACAACTCACAACTTTAGTTATTTGTCTCTGAAAAGTACATCAAAAGTCAATATCATCGCAAAATGCAAGGTATGTAGTCGTTATAACAAAAAAGTTCTCGCCTAAAAACTTTCGAGTTAAATTACTCAATAACGTGTTTTTGTGACATACCACCTTTATCCACTTAGCTCTTCATTTATATTGTGAGCGTTAAACATTTTCACATTCCCCGACTTTTATGAAAATTACTAAAATTCCCTGATTTTTCACTCATTTTTCCAAATTCCCTGACTCTTCCCTGGCATTTATAGGCAACTTCAAATTCCCTGATTTTTTCAGGTTTTCTAGGCCGCTATGAACCCTGTTTGAATTTTTTATTAATCTTTATTTTTATTTTATTTCTAATTAGAACTGTTATACCATTGATCTCGAATTTGTATAACAAAAATATTTAAATATTTCACATTTTCTGTAAAGAATAGCAGGAAAGTGATACAGAAACCTTTCTTATAAAAAGGAAATCACATTATCCAAATCTCTTCTCTCCCGAAATTAATTGATATACGATGTAGCAAGTTCCTGTTCACAGTCGGCTGTTCACCTCTGGTAATGGCTGACATTCAAACGATAGTTAGCGGTTTGCGGTGCAGTAGCTCAGTTGAAATTCACCTGCATCAGCAAAATCAGACGTCGCATCAACTCCAACCTCATTAATCAGGACAGCAGAGCAACGTGTAGGGTAGGGAAACCATCCACGCGCCCACTTCTCCGTTTTAATTATGACCAACCAACCGCCTATATCCACCGCATAGCTATATAAGTTATTACTAATAAATCTAGCTAGTGTAATTGTGGTTGTTCCGGTTTGTTGGTCTGTGATTTATCGCGGGCCCGATACCACCGCGCGTATTAATTACGTCCGAACGGGTATTTTTCGCATTTTTACGGTCGCGCGCGGGCTTAACTCTGAATTTTCGTATTTACATTTAATAAATATTATTAAACATACTACTTATTTTATTCAAGAACAAGGGACTGATGTTCTGTTGACTCCTTATGACGATGGGTCCCAACAGTAAATCAATATAATCATTTGAAACTTAGTAAAAGTAAAGCCTTGATCCCGAAGAGTACATCATTTTTTATTTTATTTAACTACACGTAGTATTGCTATAGCTAAAAGTAATAGGTATAAAAATCTTTTGGAAACAGCAGATAACAAGTCGAAAGTTATGTGGAAAATTATAAATGAGTTAAATAATAATAATAAATTTTTCTGTGTTTGTTATTGGGATGCTCTGCCATATATATTTTCTTCTTAACAATAGCCGTGAAATCTACAAAATAATACAATTATCCAGTATTTTACTGGAAAATAACCGCTACGCCTGCGACATTTAAGTCAAAGGAGCAGTTAGAGGGTGTTTTTTGACAAATAATGAATAAGAACAAAAATATACAAATAACGTATTTTGCTGACGTTTTGGAAACCGAATTTGTTATTTCCTTTCTCGAACACGGACAATACCTTGGAAAGGGTATAGCCGGATAAGCATAGCGAAAAATGCCCCTGAGCCAAATTGGACTTTGCATACATGGCTTGTTAGCTCTCTATTAATAAACAATTTCTGCCGAGTTTTAAATCCGTAACCCTACGGTTGGGCCAGTTATAGAGGGAGACGTGATTTTCAGTTTCTATTTAATTTCGCTTTTCCTGTTGCATTGAAAATTCTGAAAAAAAATCAGGATCCATACAGTCTTAAGGGTGCATGTCAGGATTTTTTTTCAGATTTTTTGGCTTAAAATTCGGCTTGCTAAAAATTTTTGAAATTTTGAAAAAAAATTTTTTTTAGGATTTTATCAAGTGACTACCTTCATTTTTTTACAGTAATAACTACTTCATATGCTTGTAGGTTTGTAATTTTTTCAGATTTTTTAAAGTGGTGGGCCATGGTGTAAAAAATTAAATTTCGATTTTGAGATGTTTGGGCTCTTAATCTTTATTCTTGAATATATTGTAATTTGTAACATCAAAAAGTTTACTTAGCATTTCTGCAGGTTTTACAATTTTGGAAAGATATCGAGCGTGAGATAAATAATAAATTATTGCAGCTATGTGTGAACAGCACCCGACTGGGCGTCTACCATTTGCACACTCGCAGTAGTATCGCCTAACTCCTCGGAAACCAACGGAATTTGGCTCATAATCAATAAAACACTTATAAGTTCTGCTACTAACATGTTGCGACCTCACTTCTACTTTAATTATATTATTATTGTCTTTAACATAAACCATAATAACTGATACGATCCAGTGAATAAAATTTTCAAGTCGTTTTGTGTCATTTCTGGGAAATCAAGGAGGTATGAGGATTTCAACTGTTGAAATGGAACCTTTTGCCTAGTTCAATGTTTCATCTCGATCTCTAAAGTTAAAGTATTACTCACAGTTTGCTGCGATGTCATTTGGAAAATAATGTTTTTGGAAAGACTAACATCTGAAAGGCGTTTTGTTTTCCAAATCTATTAATTAAAAAACAAGCTATCCGAAAGTATGCACGGACTCTAGGAACCAATTTGTTATCCCACTGCTGATGAAGTAGTCGATACTTCTGTCCAATTACACCGTGAGTTGCCTCAGCGATCCAGCGAACCTTTGTTACTCGGCGTGAGTCATTGGATTCAGCAGTGGTCAGCTGACTACGTTTGCCTTTAAAAGCAGGCATAAGTACTTTATAACCTCGTTGTTCCAAATGGTCCTTTACATCGCGAATGACTCGATCGACGATACAAATATCACCTTCCTTCAGAAGATTTTGCAACTCTTTCGGATCTTGCAAGACAATTTTCATGATATCCGCATTATTCTGCGTTGCGTGAAAAGGTCCGAGCATTTCGACAATATAGCCGTTTGTGGTGCAAATCGTGGTGCGAGTTATTGTCGAAATGCTCGGACCTTTTCACCCAACGCAGAATGATGCGGATGAAAATATAAAGTACTTATGGCTACTCTTAAAGGCAAACGTAGTCAGCTGACCACAGCCGAATCCAATAACTCACGCTGAGTAACAAAAGTTCGCTGGGTCGCTGGAGCAATTCACGGTGTAATCGGACAGAAGTACCGATTACTTCATCAGCAGTTGGATAACAAATTGCTTCTTAGAATCCGTGCATACTTTCGGATAGCTTATTTTTTAATTAATAGATTTGGAAAACAAAACGCCTTTCAGATGTTAGTCTTTCCGAAAACATTATTTTCCAAATGACATCGCAGCAAACTGTGAAGAATACTTTAACTTTAGAGATCGAGATGAAACATTGGACTAGGCAAAAGGTTCCATTTCAACAGTTGAAATCCTCATACCTCCTTAATTTTCCAGAAATGACACAGAACGACTTGAAAATTTTATTCACTGGATCGTATCAGTTTTATGGTTTTTGTTAAAGACAATAATAATATAATTAAAGTAGAAGTGAGGTCGCAACATGTTAGTAGCAGAACTTATAAGTGTTTTATTGATTATGAGCCAAATTCCGTTGGTTTCCGAGGAGTTAGGCGATACTACTGCGAGTGTGCAAATGGTAGACGCCCAGTCGGGTGCTGTTCACACATAGCTGCAATAATTTATTATTTATCTCACGCTCGATATATTTCCAAAATTGTAAAACCTGCAGAAATGCTAAGTAAACTTTTTGATGTTACAAATTACAATATATTCAAGAATAAAGATTAAGAGCCCAAACATCTCAAAATCGAAATTTAATTTTTTACACCATGGCCTACCACTTTAAAAAATCTGAAAAAATTACAAACCAACAAGTATATGAAGTAGTTATTACTGTAAAAAAATAAAGGTAGTCGCTTGATAAAATCCTAAAAAAAATTTTTTTTCAAAATTTCAAAAATTTTTGGCAAGCCGAATTTTAAGCCAAAAAATCTGAAAAAATATCCTGACATGCACCCTTGAGACTGTATGGACCCTGATTTTTTTCAGAATTTTCAATGCAACAGGAAAAGCGAAATTAAATAGAAACTGAAAATCACGTCTCCCTCTATAACTGGCCCAACCGTAGGGGTACGGATTTAAAACTTGGCAAAAATTGTTTATTAATAAAGAGCTAACAAGCCATGTATGCAAAGTCCAATTTGGCTCAAGGGCATTTTTCACTATGCTTATCCGGCTATACCCTTTAAAGCTCTCAATTATAATTCCCATATATAAGAAGGGGGGACTACAATTTAATTGAAAATTATTGTCATCATTTTCAAAATTTTTTGAAAAAATATTTTACAATAGAATACTTAGCTTTTTTATTTCTTGCGATCTATTTCGTAATTTCCAGCATGGATTTTTGAAAAGCAAATGGGTTGAAACTTCAAGGTTTGAGTTCACAGAGACAATTCTTAGAGCTTTGGAGGGTGGATATACAGGGTGTTGCATCAGGAGAGGGACAATAGTTTAATAGGAGGTAAAGAACATCAGTGGTAATCAGAATCTCCCATAGAAATGTCTCATTGGGCCTTCACTATGAAGTTACAGGATGTTTTATAATTTTTGGCAAAAACTATTTTTTGTCATTATTTTGACAGGGAATGGAATAATGGATTCATCTTTGGTACAGCTAGTACAGTAACGATCCTTCAGAAGTACATATAAGACATGAAAAAAAAATCCAGGTCCGGAGTCACTAAAATTTAGGTTTCTACTTTACCTCTAAAAAACCTGACCCTGTCTATTTTTTTCGAAAAGAATGCAAAAATTAAGCAAAATGACCTGTTTCACTTTTTTATTACACCTTTGTGGTTATTTAAATACGGTATTAAATGTGTAAAAATATGGATTTCAGAACCATATTAAATGAAAGTCACGTGAGATAAATAATTTTGCAACTAAAATTAGCAAAAATTCTATTGAGGCTAGGTGGTCTGGGTGAATCCTAATTCCGACACGTTTTAAAGATCAATTTTGGTAGAAAATGTAATGTAATCTAATAAGTAATCGAGTATAAATTAACAAAATATTTAATCAACCATAATAGGCTTATTCAAAGTGATAGATAGTAAAACTATTTAGACCTAAACAACAAGTTACTTTAATCAAAGAAATCAGCAACATTTCACACTTAAAAAAAATTTTAAAACGGAACAAACTAAAACTGAAATAAATAAAATAATTTCCAATCAGGTAATAATAAACAACAAACCAATAACTAAATGTGTTTAAAAATAAAAAAAAAACATGATTTGCACTAAAGTAAATTTTCAAAGTGGCCTCCCCCAGCTTCTGTGCATTCTCTTGAGCGTTTGGTTAGGTTACCAATTGCTCGACGTATCATTACCGTATTTCGTTGCAGGTTGTAACGATGCGCTGGATTGACTGTTGTCTACTATCAATTTCGACTCTATAAACTTCGTTTTTTAAGTGGCACCATAAAAAGTAATCGCATTTTAGAGCTGCATTTTTTACCATTTTTACCATTTGCCATTTTTTAAAACGTGTCGGAATTAGAATTTACCCAGCCTCAATAGAATTTTTGCAAATTTTAGTTACAGAATTATTTATTTCGCGTGACTTTCATTTAATATCGTTCTGAAATTCATATTCTTGTACATTTAACACCGTATTTAAATAACCACAAAGGTGTAACAAAAAAGTGAAATAGGTCATTTCGTTTATTTTTTTGTATTCTGTTCGAATATCATGTGAAAATTTCAAAAAAAATATACAGGATCGTGTTTTATAAAGGTAAAAAGAAACCTAAATTTTAGTGACTCCGGACCTGGATTTTTTTTCATGTCTTACATGTACTTCTGAAGGATCGTTACTGTACTAGTTGTACCAAATATGAATCCATTATTCCATTCCCTGTTAAAGTAACAGAAAAGGTAGTTTTTGCCAAAAATTATAAAACATCCTGTAACTTTGTAGTGAAGGCCCAATGAGACGTTTCTATGGGAGGTTATGATTACCACTGATGTTCTCTACCTCCTATGTCCCTCTCATGATGCAACACCCTGTATAGCTTGTGGCTTGTTTCTAGACCTCTCCAAGGCCTTTGATTGCCTCAACCATGAACTTCTAATACATAAAATATCTCAAAATGATGAAGAGCACCGCAGAATCATGGCATCGATCTTACTTAACAAATCGGTCTCACAGTGTGGTTATCAGGAATGTTGCCTCGGGGGTTCGCTCAGACCGTGTGTTTACTAGTCTGGGCGTCCCTCAGGGCAGTATCCTTGGACCACTTTTATTTATAATATTTGTTAACAACTTATCAAATGCTATCACTAATCCTGACAATATGATGATAAGTTATGCTGATGACAATAAAATTTTAATTAAAGTGAAAATTGTTGAAACAACTGTGTCTCTAAGTGACACACAGTTGTGTCAATTGGATAATCGGTATGCTAATAATAATTTAGTATTAAACGCTAATAAAACATGTTTTTTAGAACAAATTATAACAGATTAACAATTCTAAATAAGGTATTATTAAACAAGGTTTCTACTATTGTAACGAACTCTACAATGTTCCTAGGAATCTACTTCGATTCCAATTTAACCAGGAACTCTAATGCTGATAACCTATGTAACACACATTCATCAGTTTGTTATGCCTTACGTGTCTTGGCTAAGTATGTAGTCTACACCACTATAAAAGCAGTATACTTCGGAAATTTCTGTTCGGTCCTAAAATATGGTGTCATAAGTATATTGGGAACACTCTTCCTATTCTGAACAAATCTTTAAAATTCAAAAGAAAGCTATCCGTATAATATTCAAGATGAATATAATTGACAGTTGCAGAGGAGTTTTCGGAAAAATAGCCCGTTATTTTATTATATTTAGCCGAAATTTATATATTTCAGTGTATTTTATTTTTGAGGAAACATCCAGATAAATTTGAGCATAACCTAATTTGCTATGAGAATTTCACGAGAGGAGCGCATGATTACAATTGTCCCGCACGTACTTTATCCTTGACTAAAAAAGGACCACACTATGCATGCATATATCTTTATAACCATAAACCATCTACCTAGAGATATAAAAACTATTTCATATTTCATAAAGTTCAGAAAAGAAGTTTTTAAGTACATCTACACAGTTGACGAATACAATATAACAATTTACTTGTTATCTGTTTCTCCCTGCATCTTTTATATATTGAAATTATTTTATTTTGAAATTTTTTTAAAATACTTTAATGTTAACTTTACACAGTATTCACAAAATTCGTTTTGAAATAAATTTGTCTATCTATCTATTGAATTACAGGTATTAGAAAATTCGAATAGCTTACGTTATCGTGTACAGCTACTTCGCCGATCGCCTACCAAAATAATTCGCTCTAACTCAAAAACGAAATTTTTACCGTGCTATAACTACAAATTTTTTAACAAAATGTTTGGATATAAAGGCCAAATTTTTAATAAGTGTAGAAAATATGATTTTTTTTTTAAACTTATGTATTTCAAACTTTTTTCTATTATTAGCAGTTTTTGACATTATGAAACAATTTGACCAATGCACGACCTATTCGGGCAATTACCCGAGGCCGAAGGCTTTTAGAAGGACCCCTCGTAATTTTAAAATTCTTAGTTGGAACTCGGAATTTTGAAATGATATTTCGACTTATACCAGACCAGTGTATCCTTACCAAATACATAAGGATACACTGCCACTGGTATAGTCCTGCGGACAGACCGTTTTTCGGGTGGGTGTTTTTTGGGAGCTAGGGGTTAAAAAATGAACTAATCTGACAATTCTGACTTCGGATTCGGTTTCAGCGAGTCCAAATACATAAAGATACACTGATCTGGTCCGCAGGCCGGACCACTTTCGTTTAGGGGGTGTTTTTAATAGTCGGAGGTGAAAAACGAGCGAATATGACAATTCTGACTTCGGATTCGGTTTCAGAGGGTCAGAATACAGAATACCACTTTTTTGGGGGGGGGGGGGGGTGTTTTTTGGGGTAGGGGTGAAAAAAAGAACCAATCTGACAATTCTGACTTCGGATTCGGTTTTAGCGGATCCAAATACATAAGGATACACTGGTCTGGTCCGCAGGCCAGACCACTTTTTTTTGTGTGACTATTATTGAAACACTCGTCACACTGTGCAGTATTTTTGTTTGTGTATAATATAAGAAGTTGTAACACTCTTCGTGTACATTGTGTTTTATTCAAATATTTCATAACTTTTTCACTTACTTATCGTTTTCTTTTTGAAGCACAATAGAGATTTATCCTCTAACCAACACTAATTTAATGTCCAAATTTCAATATATTCCGACATTTTCTTCTTAATTTATCATTCGTACAAAAAAACGTAACGGACGGACCAACATATAGACAGACGGACATTTTGAAATCTGTTCAGAATAATAAGAAAACTTTTGTGTACAAGCGATATATGCGCAGAAAAGTGCCTGGTAAATACACATACCCTTTATTTTTGTAGTGAATAAATGTATAAACAGGGGTTCTAAATATATGTAATTAAGAGAGTTGATATATAAAATTATTATCAATTTATATTTTCGCCGTTGTTCGTGTTTCCTGCAATATACTTACTTTATTCAAATGACTATATAATCCCGGCAGTTGAAAATAACTTTTTAATTTCATTTTGTCATTCCGGTTGAAATCTTGAAAATTATGAGAGTCATCTTGGGTGGAGGTATTTAAAAAGCTCGCGGCTTAGTCGAACGAAAGCGAGCAATAGAATAGTAATAGCTTTATATTAACGTCTGCGTTGCCGTGATTACGGACACAGACGCAGGTTCCTGGCAACAGTAGATTTCTGTTAATGTCTTACGCATTAGAAATATTATTTGGACAAACTATAAATATTATTATACATTATATCATATAAAATGATAAAGGAGTGGTAGTAGTAGCAGTAGTAGTAGGTACTGGTAATTTTTACAGTTACTGTTCATGATAGATACGATGTTTACCGTTTTAAAAATGTTCCACCTTATCGAAAAACAAATTATTTAAATATCTGCATTAATTATGACCCTAATAATATTGCATTTATATACCTATTTATGTAACTACTGTGTATCTGATTCCATTGCATAGGCGTTTCACCCCCAGGATTTTTCGTAGAAAAAAATTGCACAGAAATCCGTTTCATATCATGCTGAATTCAAATGTTGAATAAAAAATGTCTATGAATGTATATGTGTGTAGACCTTTTCTTGTAAACACGATTTAGCTTCTGTTAGTCGTAAAATGTTTGTTTCAAGTTTGGCTCAACAAAAACGAAATAGGCGTAGTTTCTGTTTGAATGATCATTTTTTTAATAGAGGAGTGCAATTTAATTTCGATCTTTCAGCCCGTTGGCACTTTTAGAGTAAAATGTATGACCTTGCCAGATATGTGGCTGATTAGGAATCCACTTATTATAAAAAAATCTTAATGAATATAAGGGCACAAATCAAAATTTTCTAACTAACCAAACCACGTGATAGAGCTAATCATGAAACATATTTTATCAAAAATCATTAAATTCTCTGTAGAATTTCTATTTTTAAAGTAAATAAAGAAACGAACTTTTACATAGGCTTATATGGCAGTAAAAAACAAAAATCCTCATTTTCTTCGTTCGACTACAGCAGAAAATTAATTATATTTCGAAAACTTTTCCCTTCCCACGACGATATTTCCCATTATATTTATCAAAAAAAGAAATTTTTCATAAAATGTTTGTTATATTTTTACATAGGCTTATATGGCAGTAAAAAACAAAAATCCTCATTTTCTTCGTTCGACTACAGCAGAAAATTAATTATATTTCGAACATTTTTCCCTTCCCACGACGATATCTCCCAAACTATTATATTTATCAAAAAAAGAAATTTTTCATAAAATGTTTGTTACATTTTTACATAGGCTTATATGGCAGTAAAAAACAAAAATCCTCATTTTCTTCGTTCGACTACAGCAGAAAGTTAATTATATTTTGAACACTTTTCCCTTCCCACGACGATATCTCCCAAACTATTATATTTATCAAAAAAATAAATTTTTTCATAACATGTTTGTTATATTTTTCAGATTACAATGGTTCTTAAATCAGATTTCCCGAGTATCTGATAACCAAGATATTTAACAATGTGTAGCGTGATGTCAATTTTCGAAGCTTATCGGTGGATTGAAATTGTCTGCAGCTTCGAGTTCCCACTCTGCTTCAACAACCCCCTCTAACTCCGGCAGCATCCAAGTTCCGCTTAGAACGAATACCTACACAGGACCGTGACCTTTTCAGATTAATTTATTTTACTTTTTCATCTATAGGTAAATTGATGTGTAAAAATCGATTACGACGAAATGGACTTTCTGAAATTTTAGACATGAAATCTGGGTGGTTTAAGATAGAACGTTGTTGAATATTAATGCATCGCTTCACCAGGGCGGCTCCAAGGAGGGACTAAAAACAATTTTTGTCGGATCTAAAAATATTTCAGATAAAAATTGTTAAGGTTAGAAAGTATCGAAAAGGTCACTTAAAAGAGTATCTTTAGTGTACTTGGGAAGAAATTTATAGTCGTATGTGATGAGGAAGTACTGTCGAGGTGAATCTAACCGAACCTGATTGGTACTTATATTCAGAATCCATATCAAAATTAAAAAGTCATGAACAATTACAAATAATGCAACAAAATTTAAATTAAGATTAAAGATATTACACTATTCGCTTTCTTCATTTAATGCGAATACATTTTTATTAGTAAGTAGTTTTTCATTTCTTCTGAACGAGAAGTTCTTGCAGGACTTTTTCCCCATGCAGGAGCATGAATAAATGGATGGCATGTTCTTTCTTTTACAAGAACAAACCTTACTGCCGCAATCTAAAAAAAAAAAAAAAGAATTCCCTATGAATTTTTAAAATATCAAATATGTAATGACTTGTTATATAAGTTCGTAATACTGAATTAAGTGTGTAAGTAGCGTTCTTTTCGACTCATAATAGTCATAATACATATATTTTGCTTTCCTTTCCTTTGTCAGTAAATGTATTTATAAGTAGTCTAGTAGTAGTAGTCCTTTGGACTTATATCCGTCTAATTCTAAATACTTCTTATAAATAGCTTTAAAAAAAAATCTCAATAATTTGACATATCTTGGTCATTACATATTTTTGGTATTTTGATTGCCCGTTTTCCACATTTATTTTTATTGTTAGATATACCTTTGTGTTTTCTATTGTGATTTAAAAAACATGAAACGTGATATTTAGTTTCCATAGCTATTAAATCGTTAGCGCCGAAAATTATGGTTTTATGATTTTGAGGGGGGGTGTTAGTCTTATTTTTCTTTCTGTGTTCGTGGTCATTACTTGAGAACGCTTTTTTTATTGTTGATGCCTTTTGACAAAAAATACATTTCTCTATAAAAAATAGTTTTACACAAGGACACTCCTGAAGAATTTGATGGAGAGATATTAGATGCATCTGAACTGTTTTCAATTTCTTTCTCCTTTTCTATTTTTTTCTTCTCCTTAAATGTTCTATATTTCTTTTGCGAGTAAAACTAGAATAGACAAACCAAACCGTCAAAACTGTTTGTTTTTCGAAATGGCATAGTTCTAGAAGATAGATCATCTTTGGTTGCTCATTTTCATGAAGTTTTAAACAATCAGTGAATGTTGCAAACGATTTCTTAGCCTTAACCTTAGATTACAGGGCCCGGTTTCCTACAAATTAATCATAATTTCTTACGAGTCTCTTTTACACTAAATTTTATTTTTGTCATAAACTCACTTTTAGAACTTGTGCTGTGAATAGTACTTTCCATTTTAATTTCTTCTAAAAAGCAAATACATCAGTTACTTATATGGTAGAAAATTCTACTGAAAAAATATATACCAGCTGAAGTTTCTTGCAAAAGTAAAACAAACAGTAAACTAGGTAGTTTTTTAGAACGTATTAATCTATTACATACAAATTTTATGTAGGTCCACATAACACGGAATCAATAATCAACAAATATACTTATTTTTATTCCATATTAATCATTTTCAAGATATGAAAAATTAAAAAATATCACACACCACAAGAGTTACAATGCGCCTATCTATTTAACGATATGCTGCTGCGGGAAGTAGCGCGGGTTGTTGAAACAGTCTTAAAGTAAGTAATGGGATAGCGAGTATTTCCAGCGAAAGTGACGCCGCCGATAAGCTTCGAAAATTGACATCACACTACACATTATTAAATATCTCGGTTATTAGATCCTCAAAAAATCTTATTTAAGAATCTTAGTAATCTAGAAAATATAGCGAATATTTTATAAACAATATTTTTTTGATAAATATACTAGTTTGGGAGATGTCGTGGGAAGGGAAAAGTGTTCGAGAAATAATTAATTTTCTGCTGTAGTCGAACGGAGAAAATGAGGATTTTTGTTTTTTACTGCCATATAAGCATATGTAACAGTTCGTTTCTTTATTTATTTTAAAAATAGAAATTCTATAGTGAATTTAATGATTTTTTGATAAAATATATTTCATTATTGGCTCTATCACGTGGTGTGTATAGTTAGAAAATTTTGATTTGTGCCCTTATATTTATTACGATCTTTTTACGACAAGTGAATTCCGAATCTACAGGGTGTCACCCACATATTTGGCAAGGTCATACATTTTACTCTAAAAGTGCCAACGGGAACAAAAACTAAACGACTTTTGTCAACGCGAGCACTTTACTATAAACGCTCAGACCTGTCTATCTTATTGTCAAGGGGGATACTTTGATTGACTATTGTCGATCGCGCCACTTTAACCTTTGAGTGGTGGTAAGACCCACGCCACGGATCAAAATGTGTCTGAACCAGTGTACTACATATGGAAAGCATGCATTGTGTCGACACATGTAGTACAATTTGAGTCATGATCGAAACTGTGTTCTGTGTGTCCTGTGTGAGCCATGTAAATATTGTGTCAAAATAGACACTGCGTCCAAATTGCAACATTTTTGTTTTTGTACACGCATGTTTCTATATTGAACTTATTCTGGAACATCAAATACAAGTAACGTTCTTAATTGTATTTGATGTTCCAGAATAAGTTCCTACCTACAAAAACTTGCAAAATAAATAATTCTTTTTTATTGATATCGTGAAAGTGTATAGAATAATATCCTGAAAAGTTTACATTTGGCTCGGATGCAGAACATAAAAAAAAGTGAAAAAAAATTTTTTTCATCCATTTTTTAAAAATGTTGAAATTAAGTGAAGCTAGGAAAAAATAAAAAATACAGATGGATAGACCACGTATTTATCAATAAAAAATATCCTAACAAAATTTATCGCTAAAGCAACGGTTTTCCCGGAAAAAAATAGTCAAGTGTAACGTTACAACTCGCATGACTGTGACACCGACGCACCGAATTACATGTCACTAAATCAGAATTTGTTCAATCTATATGAGTGTTAGTTCATTTAAAAGATGGAAATTGTAGCTTTCTGAAAAATTGTAGAGACGTTTTTGGTAGAGAATTTTATAAGACATAATTTTATATACAGGTATTTTTATCAAAAAGTGCACCATTCCCGAGATAATCTAGAAAACCTCAAAATGGTGGTGAAAACAACATCCTAGGGGATGAAGCATACTATTTAGGAGTGGGAAATTTTCGGTTTAGTAATTCTAATGCTATCCTTAACATTTCTACCAATTTTCAAAACTTTATTAATTTTGTCCGATATATTACAATATGAACCGTTAATATTGCTGAACTAATTAGGTTTTGTCAAGTTGCGTTGTAATCGTGTGTATTTAGGATCCTAATGTTAAAAGTCTCATAAAATATTGTGGCTGCGTTGCATCCTATTAGGCTTCAAAACAGTACGTTGTCACCGATTAGATTTTGAATTGACTAATAAAAGTCGATTGAGGCGTTGCTTACGTTTCTTGCGTTGCACAATATTAGATTTAGGGAATACGCTACCGGGCAGTACCATCTCACCATCAGAAAGTTTTCAAATAAGCATTATTTGGAAAGGAATTTGATTATGCGTAGGATATATGATTGCAACCAAAGATCTTGTAAAATTTAATACTATTATAGTCAACGAATGTCGTCAAATCACTCCACAAATGCTGCAGAATGTCTAATGTTTTGAGCAAAATCTTTACTACTATATAAGCTGGCGGTCACCATGTTGAACATTTACTCAACTGACACACAAGTAATTACTTCATCAAACCAAATTCTTTAATTTTAGAACTCAGTTTCTCAAAAAACAATACGACAACCATAACTGTGCATAAGGCATATGGTTTTATGATAAAATTACTTAAACATTCTTGTTTGTATGAAAAATCTCCGCCTTATGCTGGCAGCAAATTATATAATTAGTTGCATGAAGACATAAAATTGACAATCCCACAGCATCAGTTCAAGAAAAGAACTAATATTATTAACGTATCTTTGACCTGTGCCGTATGATCTATAGTGAACTAAAAGAACAATAAATCATTATTATTGCTAAAATTATTGAAATAAAATTTGGCCAGTGACAATGAAACATGAACAAATAACGTAACCAAACGTATTTTTAACCAGCTTCGGCATGTATATTTTTTATTTTTTATTTTGCAAGAGTTAAAAACTTACTATGGATTTTTTTTAACGTCACGTGATATTTTCCTATAAATGTTTAAAGTTGTAATAAGATAATAAAAAAATAGTTTCCTTACGCGCCCACGTAAAAATTCGGTTCGTAATGGATTATATTTCATCAAATATTACGATTCAGTAAAGTTTGCTATGTGAAATTAAAACCTAGAATTTTTCAAATAAAATCTCGATCAAATCTATAACAGCCTTTAGTATAAATAAAAAAGGATTTTGAATGTGAAGTGCCAGAGAATGAAAGAGAGCACGAGAAAAAGTACAAGGAAAGTTTGGCAAGTATTTCTAGATGTGTTTCCTGCTACATTCTTAGGGTTGCACCGGATCACACTAAACAGTCAAATTATTAAGCTACTAGGGTTAAGTGATCTAAATTTTTAGCGGTGGAATTTAAAATTTTTGCTTTCCCTTTAGGGAACTTCTGGAGCTCAATATACTTGCCAACTAAGTTTTCTTAATGTCTACAGATCTACAGTATAATTTTAATATATCTTATGCTTTTTATAATAAGGAAATTAAATTATACGTAAACAGTATAATTTTTCGCCGGTTTATTGATGTTTTTATATAATTGTCGAATGCTCTGTAGAACACTCCTCGCTGTTTTTATGAAAATAAATTCTTTTTTTAGGAATGACTGTCACATTTTTAATTTTAATAATCTCGTTTGGAAAACGAAACGCATGTAAGTATACTATGCATACTATGCAGTATTTTTGATTTTGTGGAATATTTTCAGGGGGAGAGTAAAAAAAATCAGGATTTAGCAATTAGCGGAAAAAAATTAAGATGGAAATCTATCTATTAAAATATTAATTTTCAATCCTTGTATTTTTCTGATGTTTTGAATTTTGTGCCATGCTAGAAAATAAAGAGTTGTAAAATAAATTTATCTACAAAATACCTTTCTAGAAAAATATAAAGATTAGAAATTATACTTCATTATATTTTTGATTGGTAGCAAGCAGACTTAGCAGACTGATTTTGAGTGTTTACACTATTACATTCACTGATCGATTCGAATCCTTTCTCAAGCTAACACTAATTTACCGTCCTAATATCAATACAATCGAACTTTCCGCTTTTAAATCAGCGTTCCTATGAAAAATATAACGGAAGGATAGTCAGGCAATCGGACAGACGGACACACGGACATTTTCCAAGTCATTAAGTAATCGATTACGCACACAACAATGTATAATAATATGAAGAATTCTTCTCTACGAGAGATATTTACCGTTTTAAAAAATGTCCTGGCCAAATGCATTATACTCCTCGCTCTCTTATTTGTGAAAAGTATGATAACCACTTAAATAAAGGATAATCAATAATTATTATTAATTAATATGTAAATGTCAAAAATGTTGTTACAGTTCTTTTCATGGAGTAGCCATTTCTTCACTACGGTAAAGTTTTATCATATATGTTTTATTTGTTGCACGTAAATACTAATATGGATTGGAATCACTACTTAATATGTCAGAAGACCACAGAAAAAAATTAAGATGTAAGGTTTTTCCTCGTTGATGCCTGGTTATTTTATTCCAGTATTCTTTTTGCTGATTTTCAATCCACTCCCTCATTGAGCCTGCCTAGTGGTTTTAGACATCCTCAGAGCCGATTTTGGTCCAGTATATGAAATCAATGATCCCTTTCTTGTTAGCTCGTCAAATTTTTTGTTGTCCTCGATTCCAGAGTGCCACGGCACCAACACTAAGGTTATCTTATTGTGGTTCGTCAAGGTTCTCGGCTTTTCTCTTGTTATGTGTTTCAACCCTCTAGAGACATATAGAAAAATCTAGAATATTACAGACATCCTCTGGAACATTGTAGAATATGCTGGAATGTAGTAGAAAGATCCAGAACCAATAACCTGGGTATATAAAGGAATGACAAGCTGTGTGTGGGGACAGTCTAGTTAGTCTAGGTAAGATGATGTACAGTTCAGATGGTCAGATAGTGAGCAAGGGACTAAAGTAGTAAATTATAGTACACAGTGTAATTAGTAAAGTAATTAGTTGTTGTATTTAGTAAGTTAATAAATTTAGTGTTTAGTGTTACCCTGGTGTTATAATTTCCTAACCCACTATACAGGGTGTTTACAAAGAGGGTGTAAATACATAACACTCTGTATAGCTACATTAATTTCGATGCCACTTTCGGGTTTGACACTGCCCTTGGGGATATCCGATTCGCCCGATTTTATAGACCCTCATATTATTTTCTCTTCCTCAAAACAATATTGCATATATCTCTGCCTGAAAGACGGAGGTGTATTGTCCAAGTAATATGCTCAACTGTGAGTTCCTTATTTCATTATATATGCCAGTTCCAGTACACTGCTCGATCCTTGATATATCAGTAGGATATAAGTTCCTCTAGCCTGCTACTATAGTGGGTCTCTTTCCATTCTGTTCGATCCGCAATTTTTATCTCAAAATTTCTGTTAAAAGTACATTAAAAATCATGTGATCCTATGCCATATCTAAAAACCAACTTGGTTCCTGATTTGATTTGTTCTAACCTTGCATAAGTGTCACTTGGTTCGCTTTGCAATCTGAAATATTGAATCTTTCTCTCCCCATTACCACAAGGTGAAAGGATGGGAGGTTCAATGAAATCTCCACTACTGCCGTTGGCGTAGTTTTCATTGCTTCCGTTATCCCTAAACAAGCAAATCTTTGTATCTTACTTAGTTTAGCATGCTGCAGCATCCTTGTTCACCATACTAAAAATGCGTGTGATCGTCGGTCTCATACATAATATACGGCCAATACATCATGCTCGACCTTAAACCCCATGTTTTCCCTTATGGAAAAACGTTAATCAGACGTCCTTCTGCCCGTCTGGCTAACATAAGTGTCGTATTTACTCTCTTGTTGTCTCTATTTAGCTGCTGATTCTGGGTAAGTTTTGAATCTAGTATTACTCCAATATATTTTACTTCTCTCACTTAAGTTCTCGTGGTTCAGGACCCTCTAGTTACTTTCTTCTGCGGAATGCAATCATTGTTGATTTAAAGGGATCAATATTTAGTCTCTCTTTATCTGCCCATGTCGTTACAACATTTAAGGTCTTCTGTATACATTATCTTAGTAAGTCATTAAATTTACCTGAGCTAGGATGACTAAGTCAGCAAAGACCAGAGTTTTATGGTCACCTCCTCCCAGTAAACTTAGTAGTTCATCCTTAGCAAGATTCTACAACAGAAGAGAAAAAACATCTCCCTGCGGATACCCTCGCTAGTCTTCCCATTATAGACTATAGATCTATAATGTCAATCTTTTCTTCAGCATCACCTGCAGTTATTGATCCTTTTTCTCCTCGTTGTTTTCATGCTAAAACTTAGGAATGTATTATCAAACGCTTCCTCAATGTCCGAAATGGCGAATAGTAGTTCCTCTTTGTTTTTAAGTGCCTACTCAGGTTATATAACCTCTGTTTTCTGTTGAAGATTTCTGCTCTGTAGACATATTGGTCCTAATGTAGCACTTTATTTACCCATACATTTCTAATGTGTCTGTCCAGCAGTGTTCAGTAGTTTTTCTAAAGTCTTGATTACTAAGGATATCACACTTATAGTTATAATATTCTTTGCACCCTCCTGTCCAAGTTTCTCAGGTTTAGGTAAAAATGATTTTTTAATTAATATCATACGCAGCCTGTGAGATAGTATGCCTGTTTGCTTCCACATTTTCTTTAGATAAATTCCGTCCGTCCGGTGGCGGCGATTTATATGATTAGAATAAGTTTATAGCTGCCTTTTTTTTTTGTTCACATTTAACACCACCATTGTTTCCTGCCAGTCCTACCTGGACCTGGGGTTTCCAGATCAGTATTTTGATAGTCCTTTACTGATAAATTAATGACTTTAGATCCAGGAAAAATAGCAAATTTTAAAAAGTTCCTCCCTTGTTTTTGTATATTGTTCACTTTCTGTTTTTATGGTGTATATGGTATATATTAAGGATCATTGGAGAGTATTTTGTGTAATCTGGTAATTCTGGAGTTCCTTCAATGTCCTCACAATGTCCCCTCCACGATTCTTTTTTAGATCTTTTTTCAAATTAATTTTGTCATGAAATTCTTTAATTATTCGCTTGTAGCAGCTTCTATTTATTCTCTAATCTGAGAACCCTTTAGTGAATGAATAAAATAAATTTTAATCATCAATATACTTACAATTACGCAGGAATACGCGCGCTCGATCATTGAAACCGCGACTGTCACGACAAGAGTATTTCCCCCACTTCCATTACCAAGGTTTCGAGATTCAAGGGAACGTAAGGAGATGATTTCATATGCTTTACTTACTCATCTAGATTGCTCAGACATGTCAAACGCACTTCGCGAAACATCAGGAAGTGCCATTTTCCGTACGTTCCTGCTGGATCCAATTTTCGATTTGGAGTATGCAGTTTACGATGCGGTTAAAACGCTATTCTTGCTCTTTCGATATCTATATCGTACAGCCTATGCCACTAATGTATTGACGAAGATCTGATCGCTTAAAAATTTCGTGTTTTGCTTTCTCCGCCATAATGTTGTTATCCGCGAATGGTTTACAGCCATAGCCCAATGGCTAAGTGAGGATTCTCATATTAGACGCATTCTTGTGTTTATTTGTTAATGTAAATAAAATCCTATTGAATTGAATTGAATTGAGTTGAGTTGGGGATTCTCATGCGGAAATCTGCTGGTCAAATCCTGAACACACATTTTTTTAATTTTTTAAATTAATGTAAAAAAAATAATTTGTTAACCGTTGTACAGCGTGTTCAAAAAGCTACAATTTAAGGGGAAAAATCTTAGTGGGACCATATGGCAGATTTTTATGAAGCTTCAAACATTTTTCAAAATCTCGTTTCTTAGGTAAAATAACAAATATTTTTATTTGTAATATTTCATAATAGTTCACATCTAGAAGACCTATAAGTTCACCAAGTTTAATTAAAAAAGATTAACTATTTTTTTAGTAATTTCGATTTATGTAAATACAAAAATTTTTGTATTCCTTCTACATCCAGTGGTAGAGTAACGACAAAAAAATTTTTGAAAATTTTTATTGTTCAAATAGGCTTAGAACGGCATGAAACGTCGAGATTTTAAGTTTAAGCGAAAAAAAATTTATGTCTGTCTGTCGGTCTGTAACTTTTTTGTGCGCGCGATTACTCTGGAACCGTTTAAGATATTGACTTGAAATTTTGTACACGTATGTACTTTAACGGGACCTGGAACTAGATTATATTTTCGTCTTATTCCGTCGAAGGGTTGAGGGTAAAATGGGGTTAAATAGGGGGTAAATAGGTAAATCAAGCAGGTAAGAGTCCATAAAATTGGCATTTAGTGTATACAAGAGAAACTAAGGCCTCAAAAAAATTTTTGGCATTAGCCACCCGCATTACTACCCCTACCCCATTATTAAAGGGGACGAAAAAAATGTGATTTAGTGTGTGTACAAGAACCAAAAGCCTCAAATTGTTTTTTTACATAACCCACCCCCACCCTACTACCGTGTATTGGTTTTTGGGGTAGACGATTTCAAATATTATATTATTAAAGTTCTATAAACAATTATTTAAACATACAAAATTTTTTCGTTATGAGAGACTTGGATAGAAAATCAGGATGTGGAAGTAGTGATTCCTTGGGCAGCGGTTTTTTATTTTTTTACATAAAAACAAAATGGCAGATCAGATTTGGACTTATGTGGTTTTATTAATAATTAATAACGTATAACAATAATTATAATGTTTTTCGAAATTAAAACTTAATTCTCAAAACACGCTCACGTCCCAGATTGAACTTAACTTTATTGTAACTTCCTGATAACATACAAATTGCATATTCCCAAAAGAGGCACCCCCCCCCAATAATCGTTGAAATCATATTTTTGATATTAAGTTTTATTTCACTATTGATCCAATTCCATTTTAGAGAATGCGTCATATTTTAATTTCAAATCCTCCTTTATAAAAGGATTATCCTATTTTAAATCACAAAAGAATAAATTAATAACGGTTATGACTTTAAGGCAGAAGTTTACTTGTAAAATGATTTTCCTTTAACCTCTTCTCATTATTCCGACTTTTTATTTTCCACTTTTCCCAATACATCTTATTTAAGGGAAACTTTCAGTAGGCAACGACATTAAAGTAACGATTTCCACTTTTTTCACTATAACAATGTCGTTAGGCACCCGCATGGCAAATAAGCAGGAGTGTGAACACGATTGGCGTGGGGCCGGGACCGCTATTTCAGAAATAATACCAAATGCAGGTCGGGTCTGCCACAAATATCATCCACGACCTTTACAGACAGCGGCACATGCATTGGGAACGGCAGAAAAGTAAAATTACCCATATAAATTGAAACAGTAGAACATAGGCGCAGAGGAGGGTTCATCAAGTCCTGCTCATAATGCGAAAATAATAATAATAATAAAACTGTGTGTTAGTGACTCAGTGCTTGCTGGGAACTGGTATTACTACTAATAATTAATGACCTGTTTTCTATTTCAGACGAGTGAGATATTTACTAGGATCAAAAATGAATAATTATTTCGTTTTATTTTAAATTTGGATTTATTTCCAAACAAAATAGTTCAAATTAATTGTACGCGAGCGAAATATGTTAGATAGAGATATAATGGGTACAAACATAATTACTAACATAGTCAAATATTTCATTCCTAAATAATAATCATATATCGCTTATGATTGTATTAATTTAATATTAAATACGTAAATCTTACGACGCGGCGCCGACGATTTAAAGAAATTTGAAAGCGTCTGCTGGCGTTTATTCAACACACATTATCATTTATATTATGCCAAAATTTTCACCATGACTTTCTTGATCAGCAATTAGTTGTTTATTCAGCTTTAAACGAGAGATTTTTTGACAATCGCAGAAAAGGACAGAAGTGTCAGCCAGCGGAGAATCTATGATATTTAATTACTGACAAAAGCGACATCCGTTATATTTAGTATAGTTCTTTAAGACAATTCGGTGTTTTCACAAATTTTAAAATCTCATTGACTGTGAAGGTAATACTTAATTATAACTAAAAACATTTGAATTTCCACAACCAGTTGAGTAATATCCTAAAAAAAGTATTTTTAAATTTGAATTAAAATTTTACCGCCCAAAACACTAAGCCATATTGTTGACGTCATCGGTCATAGTGATGGTAAACATCTAAGCTCAAAAATACATATCTTTTAAAAATTTCCGAATAATATGTCACTATTATGAAAACTTCCGCTTGGTTCTCGTACTTTCAACTAAAATCTTGTTCAATGAAATGTTCATGAAGTTTTAAATATCTTCTTCCAATAAAATAAGGCTATTTTTGTAGGTTGGAAATCCAACCTACAATTAGCAGCTCCTCAATCAACAATAGTGAGACATCATTTGGGTCAATTTTTAAATGTTTGCTAGGAGCCATAGCGGTTTCAAATGAAAAATGCGGATACAATCATTAAAAATAACAATAAACTTAAAAAACCTAAAAATTGAGGTTATGCAACCGATGATGTCACAGCCCGTTTTGTATAATACCTGTTCAGTTATTTAGTTTTGTTACTTATTTGTTGAAATTTTAAATTGATAAAATAATGGTGTTTAAATATTGGTAAGCCGTTTAATGTATGGAGTACTTCATTTTAATAATATCAAAAAAGCAAAATTGCATACAGTGAAAACACCTAATTGCAAATGAGCTCCACTAACTTTGGTCTCAAAATGAAGTGCACACAATTTAAAATTATTGTAAAGATTGGTTGAACGTTTCTTACCAAATTAATTGCTTGCTGTCAACCATGGTTCGGATCCTAAAAAAAGCAAGGTTCATAATTACTTGGAAATGCTTATAATTTACAGCAATATTAATATATCATTGAGGATCCTTAGGAAACGTAAATAAAGTAACGTCTTTTACTGTTGTTTTGTTTGAACATCCTCGAACAGCACAAACGCACAAACACTATGATCTCTTATCTATACACAGCACAATAGTCATAATACGTGATAAAATGTAGTTGAATTGTTAGGTATTGTCACAGAAAGTTAGGTTGAAACAATAAATGATCACAAAAATTGATCAAGAAAAATCAATAGCGGTGCGGACAGTGACACTACTGGTAGTTATTTATTCTGTGGAAAAAACAGTCACAAATAAAAATAAATAGAATTCACATATTACCATTTATTATATAAAATGTTCATACATTGAGTATATACGTAAAACGACTAAAAAATATTTGTAAATATTTTTCCTTTGTCAAAGTTATCATTTCTTTGTAAAATTGACTCTCTCTGTCTCTCTAATCTTTAGGCACAACTTTGGACTTCCTTTTCTAATTATTTGGCAGGTCTCTGTTGTTACGTAATCGATTTTTATGGTAAATACTACTTACATGTTTCATTATTCTTGTATTATATTTCTTTGGTAAATAAATTATTATTCAAAATAAAAAATCCACTTTAAACAATTGATACGCCTATGCATTCTAACGAAACCAAAAGACGTAATCCACTGCAGTTCGAGAAATAATCGTCAGATAGGGCCTATAAAATCAGAAACTCTCTGCAAACAAACAAACAAGATAACAGATAAACAGGGTGCGTGGCACTAACTTATCCGGCTGTCGATGTTAACTTATTGTCCTCTGATCCCGAAGGACCCAAACAGGACCCTCCTTATAAATGGAATTATTCTTTTTATTAACATTTTCAGGACGAAATATGGAGGAAATACCATTTAATCATGATTCTGTTAATAGCCAATCCGTTAAATTACAACAATAAATGAAATCAACAAAGGGCAGATATCAGGCGACCAGACGCAAAAAAATGTTTTCCTTGGATACCAGTGAGACATTTGAACGCTTGTGTCAAACGCTTGTTCAGTATTGTACATTTTTCTGCAATGGCATCTTTTTCTAATGCCGAATATGCCGATATTCTCTTTATGTACGGAATGGCCGACGGAAATGAAGCAGCAGCTAAAGATTTTTATCGGGAACGATTTCCAACAAGAAGAATTTCCAATGTCCAGGTGTTTTGTAACACATATCAACGTATATGTGAAACAATTAACCTCCATCTTAGGGAACGGGTGCATATTGTGCAACATGGTCCTGAAGTAGATGAGCAAATTTTATAGGCTTTCGAAGCAGATCCTACCAGCAGTATCGGAAAAGTAGCTCGTCAACTAAATTTGTCCATATGGAAAGTTTGGACAATTCTTAGGATTGAAGAAAAACCTCCATTCCACTACACGCCTGTTTAGGGACTCAAAGAAGGTGACCCAATACCGAGAACTGCTTTTTGCCGTTTTGTGTTGAACGTTGATCTGGAAAATGAACGTTTTTTTTTTTAAGTATTTTGTGGACAGATGAGTCGAAGTATTCACGAGAAGGAATAACACATTTTCACAATCTTCATTTCTGGGCTGATGCTGACGAAAACTCGCACATGAAAAAACAAACCTCTTTTCAATACAAGTTCAGTGTGATTGTATGGGCAGCGGTAACAGGCAGAACTTTTATTGGTCCGTATTATCTTTCAGACAATTTAAATGGAGACAGTTATTTAGAGTTTTTGCAGATTAATTTACCATAATATCTTAGACAACATACCTCTAAATGTAAGAGACAGCTGATATTTCAAAACGACGGATGTCCTGCTCATTACCGAATTACTGCGAGAGAATTTTTAGACGAAAAATTTCCTAATCGTTGGATTTGGAGAAATGGGCTAATATTGTGGCCAGTGAGGTCTCCAGACCTGACGCTCCTTGATTTTCATGCCTGTGGTCGAATGAAAGACCAGATTTCTGAGATTGAAATAACCAACCGTGACCACCTGTACGGAGATTTAATGAAGCAGGTGTCAGTTTAAAGACACGTAAATGCGTTAGAAATGGAGGTTCTCATTTTGAAAACGAAATGAATTAATTATTAGTTTTAATTACATTTGTTTTAGTTAAAACTGGAAATGAGAGTAATAAAATGATCATTACTTATTTAATTGTTTTCCTCATTAAAAATGTGATATCTGCAAATATGTTTCCTTTTTAGTTTAATGAACTATAATTCTGTCATAACGTGGTATACCATTGGAAAGAGTATGCAATAGAGAAGTTTTTAGAACTATTTGAATCTCTTGAAGTAGGCGCGGCGCCACTTTTGAGAAAATTTTGCTTAAAATAGAAAAAAAAATCGAACCAATGCATTTCAACACATAAATTGTCCTACATAATTTTTGTACCTATACTTCGGCATTTCTTTTTGTGTTGTTTCGACAAAGTGCATATTAAAAATATCTAAAAAAATATTTAAGAAAGCTGAAAGTATTTATTATCATAAAAAATAACATGTATTAGTGACAACTCAACTATTTCACAAAAACATCTAAAAATGCCGATATCTCAAAAACGGTGAGACTTTGTATAGGGGTAAATATGATCATATAGGTTCCAAACGACCCCAACTGTCACCCAGTGAAAACTTTCTATCGATGTACCAAACACCCTGTATATAGATAAATAACAGCGAAAGTTAGTATGCTGTGTGTTTCAAAAATGTATCTACATGGACTGCAAATTAAATATGAGACGTAATTCTTATCAGATTAGTGGCTGTAGATTTACCAGTTACAAAAACATATTGATAAACTGAAATTTGGGACTTTACATGAAGGATAACTTCAAAGAGCTTACGAAAGTTACGGATGATAACTATATAGGTCTATAGCTCTCAATTGGGTTCTTGTCACCTTTTTTGAAGACAGGACAAAGAAGGATGCCAATTTTGGGCCCAATGCGCCACCCTTAAAAAAGTACTATCTTATGTTTTTTGGCATGTTAATTACAATTTGCCGAAAATTGAGCAGTTTCAGAGATGGAGAGAGAAAACGATTTAGAAACACTTTATGCTTAATACCAAGAATCAATAAGACTACCTGCAGAAGATTTATCGCTAGTGCCAGTTTTACAAGAGTATTCTGATGAAGACGTACAGTGGAAAAAGATGGGATACCTACTAAAGCATTATTTACTGACATTTAACGTCTTGACACATACAGTGTAACCATCTAAGAAAAAAGCACTTTTTTGAAATACTTGAAAAATTTATGATAAGTAAGGCCAAAACTGAGGTCATATTTAATTTCAGCGAGCCGAAATAAATGGGAATACAATGGTTTAGTTCGCTGAGCATGACTTTTTTCCATTTGTAGTTCAGTGTAATTTATGCACTTAAAGCGGCTTCGCAAACTAATATCTTAAAAATAGGTCAATTTTGGGGATTACGGCTATTGACTTTATTGTTTGCAAGACCAAGTACAATAACTTCGTACACTTTACAAACTTGGGCTTATTGGGTCCAAAGTCCCGTCCCATAAGACTTTGGCACCCTTCTTTTTGGTTTACCCCAAATTTGAAGAACGTCTCTATTTGAAGAACTAAACTAAATATGATGGCGGTTCAGCCAAGATAATGGCACAGTTTCTTATAAAAAAAGACGAAATTCCATGAGGATCACTAGTTAAAATGTTTTTCATTTTCTTTAGCGCTATGAGAGCTTATTTCTCTCCGAATAATGGAGTATTAAGATATGGCATGCTTTTTTAATAGCTACTTATGTAACCAGTTACGAAAGACGTTATTTTGTGTAACGAGTGGGTTTGCGGGACGAGCGAAGCGAGATCCCTCAAAATAACACGAGTTACACAAGATTGTCTTCCGAAACGTATTACATACATGATTTTTTCTAATTTTAAGAGTATAAAAATCCTTTAAACATAAATGAAATGGGTGTATTTAAAGATCTTAAAAATTAGGTAATCTTTCTCATAGTTACCCTTGCTGCTATCACACATTATAATTTTAATGTTAAAATTGGCAGACGTTATTTAGCCAAGTTACAATATTATTTGAAATCCTAATTTGATAACATAAGGTAAATCGTATTTATGAAAAAGTTTTGTTAGCATATTTTGAAGGAAAGAAGAATTTAGAAGCTTCCACTTTATGAACTCATCTTTCCTAATCGATGACATAACGAACTTTTCCTCACCAGTTACGTAAAAACTTACTTTTCATAACTGGTTATGAAAAGTAGGACGTTTTGACACTTGCGTCAGTTTTGAAAAGTGTCACTTTATATGTCAAAATTAAAAAAAAGAATTTATTTAATGTGGACATTTTTCCGCTACCAAGGCCTATCACCGATTCCAGGAGACGAGCTAACCCCAACCTGGACATTTTGCCGAACCCCTTTTCTGACGAAGAGTAGGAATCTTTCATTTGCCTAATATTTAATAGACAAGGGGGGCCGACTGCTTTACATCCCCTCCGAGGAATAGTATATCTACTATGCAATCCTCGTCTTAAATTGCCTAACTTCTACGTATACGCTGACATGTAAGCCTCTATAAAGTGGTACGAGACCGTTATTTTCCTCGCCCATCTAGGTACTAACCACGGTGAACGTTGCTTAACTAGATATATCAAAATATATGCATAGTGAAAATGCCTGTTTGCTCGCTCCATTTTTAAGATGTTGAATGTGTCATCCTGATCAGTTTTAATGCAAGTAAATTATAAAATAAAAGCAGACTGTAAATAACTAGCACTATGCTTTGTGGATCATTAAGCGGGGTGTTATTATAAGACATTAATGTGGGATATTCTCCGTCACATTATTTTCTGAGTGTCCACCCATATACAGTCTGCCTATTTTGCCAGGGCCACGTCAAATACCTCGCCTAATATCTATTGTAGAAGGAAAAAGTTTTAGTAAAACTTATCCCAATTTTTGTGAGCTTTATTTCAGTCAAGAGAAATTCGAAACCCATAGCCTACTTTGTGAAGTATAGCACAAAATCCTGAAAAAAAACCGCTGCCCAAGGAATCACTACTTCCACATCCAGATTCTTTTCCAAGTTACTCACAACGAATAAATTTTTGTATGTGGAAATAATTATTTATGGGACTTTAATAATATAATATTTGAAATCCTCTACCCCAAAAACCCATAAAACGATACCCCACATCGGTAGCGGGGTGGGGGTGGTGATAAGGGGTGGTAGTGGGGGTAGATGAAGTAAAAAAACATTTTGAGGTTTCTGGTTCTTGTACACACACTAAATCACAATTTTTTTTCATCCCCTTTAATAATGGGGTGGGGGTGGTAAGGGGGGTGGCTAATGCCAAAATTTTTTTTGAGACCTTAGCTTCTCTTGTATATACTAAATACCAATTTTATGGACTCTTACCTGCTTGATTTACCTATTTTCCCCAAATTTCCCCCAATTTACCCCCCATCCCTTCGACGGAAGAAGATGAAAATATAATCTAGTTCTAGATCTCGTTAAAGTACATATGTGTACCAAATTTCAAGTCAATATCTCAAACGGTTCCAGAGTAAACGTGTGCACAAAAAAGTTACAGACAGACAGACCGAGAGACAGACAGACCGACAGACCGACAGACCGACAGACCGACAGACAGAAATTTTTTTTCGCTCAAACTTAAAATCTCGACGTTTCGTGACATTCTAAGCCTATTTGAACAATAAAAAGTTTTAAAATTTTTTTTGTCGTTACTATACTTCCACTGGATGTGGAAGTAATAGGAAAACCACAAACGCTTACATATTCCTTCCTATAAATTCTTTATCTGAGGAGAAGAAAAAAATTCAAAGAATAGTGTTGACGACAAAGACTATAAGAATAATAGTATGTTAAAAAAAATCGAAAAACGTAGTTGTTTTTGACATACGGTCGTGTGCAAAAATAAAAAAAACAAATCTCAAAGTAGGCCATGACACCATTAAATTCGTTACTTTTTCTCTTCTCAACGATATAAACTATGCCATAAAAAATTTAAGTGTTAGTGCCAAACTTTAAAATGTTATGAAAACCATAATAGTCGTGGAGGCAACGACACATTTTAGTTCATTGCATGTACATACACGAAACGGCGGTCAGCTGGCGCACCCACCAGGGGGAGGGGGAAGCTGCGAGAACTCACACGTAAAAAATGTATTGAAAGAAAAACATCACCATCAAAGTTGAAATTTTGTATGTTGTTTAATAATGTTAAAAAGTGATAAAAATCATATTCAGCCGTGGATAATATGTCCGCTGCTCATAAAAACATATTGATTAAAAGTTAAAATTTTGGTAACTTCATCAAGGTTCGAATTTTGTTATATAACAATATGTATAATGTATTTGACGAAAAATTCAGTCAGCTGATGGAAAGAGACAGAAAAGGTCGTCAGCTGACGCCGTAAACATTGTAGTCCGCGGGTAACGCGCGGCGCGCGGGCCATATCTTTCGAGCATCGCGCGTTGTTTTCATAACAAAGGAAAACAAATATTTTTCAAGTGGTTCGAAGGCGAACGATTGCCATCAACCATTTCTGAAACTACACTTGATCCAATTGCAGATAACAGTGGAGGTTTTCATTTTAAGTAATAATAATTTTTATACAATATTTGTATTTTATAAAAGTAGAAGAAAAAAATATGTAAATTATGATACAAAATCTGTGCTCTTTAATTTCAAAAGAAATCATTTGTTTTTGCTTTAGTACAACAATTTGTACGTTTTATAAACAACTACATAATATGAATTAACTAACGTTTCAATTTTTCATGAACATCATATTTAATTTATAGATAATGAGGAGGAAGAGATAGAGAAGGAGATACAGACGTTCGATTCCGATGACACCCATGACCAAGAAGATAGCTAAGAGAGCGACATTGAAAGTCTAATATCAAACGATGCACAAGAATACGTAAATTGTACTAAAATAATGCAAATAAAAGTTCATTCATTTTTAAGTAATGTATTTTTCTCTCGTTATATTAACTTATATAATTCAAGATATTTTTAAGCGCGAAAGTTTTCTCTTCATTAAATAGAAAAAAATTGTAATTCAATACTTCGTCAGTATTAGCTAGAAGAGTAGTTGTTTTGATTGGTTTTCCAATAATGAGTGTTTTAAAGTTTTTTCCTAAGTAGTATATTAGCGTGACCCGGTTAAGGTACCAATATACAGAAAGTAGATAATTCCATATTAAATAAAAAAAAGTGTGAATGACTAAATGTAAATAAATGATTTAAGTATTTTCAATATTTTTTTCTTTAAAATGCTAAGAATTCTATCATGTAATTCAATACTTCGTCAGTATTAGCTAGGAGAGTAGTTGTTTTGATTGGTTCTCCAATAACAAGTGTTTTAAAGTATTTACCTAACTAGTATATTAGCGTGCCCAGATTAGGGCAACAATATACAGAAAGTAGGTATTTTCATAATAAATAAAAAAGTGTGTAAGTTGTGATTTGCATAATACCTAAATAATATTCTCTAATCATGATAAAAGCAAATAAATAAAAATAATTAATTGTAAAAAATAAATCAAGAATAGACTTGTAAATAATGAATGAATGTTTCTATACTCTACTGATGAGAACTAACGAGTTCGAAAAAACTTGTACAACTTTTCTAGAGTTGAAATAGAATATAAGGTTCAATAATAATTGTTGTAAATGACTGAATTTCAATAAATAATTTAAGTATTTTCAATATATTTTTTTTGCCTTAAAGTGCCAGGAATCCTATCATGTAATTCAATACTTCGTCAGTATTAGCTAGAAGAGTAGTTGTTTTGATTGGTTTTCCAATAATGAGTGTTTTAAAGTGTTTTTCTAAGTAGTATATTAGCGTGACCCGGTTAAGGTACCAATATACAGAAAGTAGATAATTCCATATTAAATAAAAAAAGTGTGAATGACTAAATGTAAATAAATGATTTAAGTATTTTCAATATTTTTTTTTCTTTAAAATGCTAAGAATCCTATCATGTAATTCAATACTTCGTCAGTATTAGCTAGGAGAGTAGTTGTTTTGATTGGTTCTCCAATAACAAGTGTTTTAAAGTATTTACCTAACTAGTATATTAGCGTGCCCAGATTAGGACAACAATATACAGAAAGTAGGTATTTTCATAATAAATAAAAAAGTGTGTAAGTTGTGATTTGCATAATACCTAAATAATATTCTTTATACATATCATTGAATCGTAAAAATCAGCTATGACATGATTAATGAGAAGCAATGTTTATAGCTATCATCTTTGACTGATTGTCATTAGTGTATGTTGTCGATGTCGAGTTCTAAGACAAGTTTTATATCAGTAATTATGGTATACACCACTGTTAAGAAACTCGATGTGATTTGCATTGCATGCATTCACTTTATTCAGTGCTATTACCAGTTTCCATCGCTAAAAATATCGACCATCGATAACTTTAATGTAGATAATTTTTTTTAACGAGTTTGTCCTAAAAGTCAATTACAGAACCAACATCGATAAATTCCACCGAGAGCGATTAATTTATATCCACTCGATAATAATGGAGTGAACTTAGCTCAAAATAATATGTAGAGTTATTTTTACCGATGCCATAAACTCGTAATAGGGTTTCTACAGACGAGTAGATAAAATGGATTAAACAGGGTCGATAATTTTATCGACTGAACTGGTAATAGCACCGAGTGTGTGCAATTGTGGCGCTGAGATGGCAACCACAGTTTACAGCGAGAGATTTCCAGATGCTCCGCAGTCAAATCGAACTGTGCTTAGAAAGTTGGTTAAAAATCTAAAAACACAGGGTTCATTTTCCAAAAAAATAGTAAGGCGGGGGCATCTTACAGGTAATGTAAGGAAAGTGAATGGAGTATTGAATTATGTTGAATTCAGAAAGTTGAACATTTAAGTGAGGGAATTAAACAGAAGAGAGCAAGATTTTGTAGATCGTTGTTAATACGTTGACTGCTGCTCTATATTTGGTCGCCTACGTATAATGTTGTCATACTTTTTTGATAAGCCTGGCAAGATTCCGGCGAAATTCAATCTAAATATGTTAATCGAAATTGTAAATGTAACAATTAGGGTCAAAAGGGCCATGTCGGCCAAAGCCGTCTAAGCACTAAGATCCGGTTAACAGGTCTAATGTCGGGTATAATCGACATGCAAAACAGTAAAGCTATTTTATATCTTTTTCACACACTTGCAAAGTCAGTTTTCCAAGATAGATTTTCTACGAATGTTTGGGTGGGCTTTTAGGGACTAAAGTAATTGAATCTTATTTTTATGGCAAATTAACCGCTCGCAGATACCTCAGTTTCCTGCAAAACGAGTTTCAAGATTTTTTATATGAATTAACATTGACAGAGAGATTAAATTACACAGGTACACAAAAAGAAAAAAAAAGTCGAAACCCAGAGGGTAGACCGTAGACCCCCCTATGTATTTTGGGACGCTGAAACCAAATATGACAAAAAAAGATTTTTAGGTATAATTTAAAAACTGATTTGAACCACCCAGTCACTCCCTAGCACCCCCTACAAGTCCCAGGAGGGGTTAAAATGCCACTTGTTCTAAACAATTAAAAAGAATGTTTATTTTTAGGTTTTTTGGTGCGCTGAAACCGAATATGACGATTAAAAATGGTTCTAACCACCCGGTCACCATATTCGGTTTCAGAGTCACAAAATACAATACAAAATACCTCTGGGGTTCGACTTTTTTTTCTTTTTGTGTGCTTCTGTTATTAATATTTTCAACAAGGTGGGACTCAAATTCACACTGCTGTAATATGTACATATTATTTAAATAAACATATTATTTAAATAAAGTTATGCCAAATAGCTGGATAGGCGCCTACGGTCCCATTCTATGACCACCTCAATCACCAGATATTACTTTTTTCCTCCGAGCTTACATTAAGGACAAGGTATTCCAAACTGCCCCTGAAAATACTTAGGACCTCAAAACCACTGACTAACGGATTTGAAATACTTTAATCTTCGTAATCCACTTAATCTGAAAGGTGAAAATCCAAAGAAATCTCGGAGAGCGCTTTTTCACGATAACGATCTTCCTTTCGATAATATAAGCGATGGAAGTAAAAACTATGATATTTCCTTTCATGGCATATCCACCTGAAAAAGAAATGCAATTTTAATTTGTGGAAATTAATATTATTCTTGTTTAGCTTAATTTCTAAAAAAATAGAGCACCTTCTTGAAAAATGGACATACTTATGTCTTATACAAATCGGTTGCTACTTAAGCCAACAAGTAACTTTGCAGATTTCAATACCACATTATAAAATATGTCAAGATCGACTTCCCTGCGGCTATTTTAAATTATCTTATGCGTGTTCACAGAACGCGAAATTTATTTAGATGGGAACGGGGGTGCACTGGGGTGGGTGGTGAATAGAACCGAACACAGGGATGCAGCACACCAGCATGAAAGAGTGTATTTTTTATCGGACAAGCATCTAACGAGGGTGGTTGTTGGCAGTGTTCACGGGGTCAGATCTTTGATACGTCACGTCCGCTCTCGTTCTCCACAGCATCCCTGATCACCTCGATATTGACACGGCGGTAAACGGCCACCGAGTAACCCTCTCGTTAATACAGGACACGGCAAATACCACTCAATGATTTTGTATACACATTATTAATAAGCGTAGGGTTTGGTATCCGGGGCATAGATAATTTATTACTGGGTCTAAATGAAAATTTTCATTTGTCGTAGAAAAAAAAGTTTTGCAGCATAATATACCGAGTGTCCATGGATGGAGTTCAGAAGAGAAAGAATTTGACACTATCTTTTCGGTTAATGGATCCTTGCTAGCTCTACAGCGTTAACCAAAAAACTTAATTTGATTATGAATTCTTCCAAACTTCCAAACATTTTAGAAATATTTTCTAAAAGATTTTTAAATGAGGTTTTTACATGATATTAGGGAAAAAACAATAATTTATTTTCCTATGGTGATTCGTTTCATAGCAGCAGACTCTGTAAAATTAGTTTTCATTAGTTTCGATCAAGTTAGTAGTCATTGATAATGAAGAAAATTTCTTCACATACCAAGTTGTCTTAACTGTCATTTAATTAGATAGACAGTTGTTAAAAACATGATTTTTCTGATGAGGCAACCTATTGCACTAATGGGATAGTTAGTACCTAAAATTCTAGATATTGCTTGGTGTGCAATCACTCTGGAATCATTGCACCAAATTTTTTTTGAGCAAGATCTAAATCAACATTCGTATTTTCACATGTTCAGTACCTTTTTTCTTAATTATTTGAACAATTTACCACTAGCAAGTGGAATAAAATTGTACTTCCAAAAAGATGAATGTCCACTTTATCCCATTCTCATTGTTCGTCAGTGATTAAATAAATATTTGGTGAAAAATGAATCTAAAGATACGGACCGATACCTTGGCCACTTCGGAGCCCTGATCTCACGATTATGGATTTTTATTAGTGGGGGCACCTTAAACAAAACATGTATGCACACAGGATGTACACAGTATGTACAGGATTCATAATAGTGTGGATCTCTTAAAAGATAAAATAAGAAAGGCTATTGCGGATATGCCTCTCAACCAAATTCGAAACAGTTATCGGGAGTCGAGAGCTCGAGTAAAGGTATGTGCAGAAGTTGGTGGTGATACTTCTGAATGGCTTTTTATGAGTTGGCATTTTTATTTAGCAAAATATATTATTTTTCATAGAAGTTATCCTTCTTATTTAAAATTGAAAAACCTCGATTTTTAATATGGAAATATCAGACAAGAATTAGAAGTCACCTTGTTTGATGCAAGAGCCCGCAAAGCTGCCTGTCTGTAAATGTGCTTATTGACGAAACCTCTTTTGAGGTTTTCGCTTGCAAACAGTAAAATGGCATATACAGGGTGTAATCAGTTTTAGGTCATTAAAAAAAAACTGGTAATGGGGACCGACTAGACAAACAAAAAACCTTTATGACTTTTTCCTCTAGAGGCATTTGAAAAAAACTGACCTAGGTCAACAATTTGAATATTAGAGTAGGAAACATTTGAGAACCACTGCCTTTCTAGGTCAATGGACGTGTAGTAGTTCCCAGTTATATAAATTTTAAATCGTCATAAAAAAGTGTAAAGATTACCGACCGACTCGTCCTCGGCGGCCCGCGGTTCAAAGCAAAGAAGGGCGGCACCTTTGATGATCGCCTCAACCAAACCAATTATAAAAATGTAAATAATTCGTTATCTCTTTTTGCAGAACTGCAAAAGTAAATGATGGGCGTAGAAGTTAAACACAGCATTTCTTTACATGTGTTTTTTAATTTAGAACAAAATATTATATTGGAGCTTTTATTGTTGTTTATAATTTATCAGAATTAAATGTGGTTTATTAATATTTGTAACCTAAATGAGTGTTCTGGGTTAAAAGCTTAAAAAATAAATAATTATTGCATGACATTGGGAAATAAAGAGTTAGACGTCCGAGATACGATAACAGAATTATGTGTATTTTAAGTTAGGAAAAAATGTGATTTATTTAACGAATTGCCGATCAGGTATCGAAAACTAAAATTATTCGATAAATCTAGAACTTACCAATAAAGTTGATTTACATAAATTGTTCGAAATGGCTTCCGTCTGCATCAATACACTTTTCGGCACGTCGAATTAAGGACATACGCACTCCATTTAATACATTTGGTAAATTAGGTTCATTTTTTATGGTTTCTATGCACATTAAAATACCAAACTAAATTATTAACTAACGTCAATAAAGAAAATAAAAATAAAAACTTGGTCCTAAATCCAAAAAGCAACACAAAAAGAACGAACAAGTAGTGTCTGTACGTAATCAAGAACTTAATGACTTGAATGGTAAGTTAATAAAATGACGTGTGTACTTAACAAAGTGCCCACAGAAACTAAAATACCGCACCGCCAAAGACATTACCTTACCTACTTTTGAAAAGCCATACAAAAGTGTGATTATCAACTTGTGCCCTCGCCGAGGCGCGCTCTCTAACAAAGGAGCACGACACTTTGCGAAAGAGCCGTATTAACGTATTTGATGGTTAGAGGCGCCGATATACGCGAAGATAAAAGTATATCCCAACATTCCAGCAGTTCTCAAACAATTTTATTGAAAATTTTCGAAGTTTTTGTTTATTTCTTTTCTAAAACTATGGGTTTTAGACCCCATGTTATATAAAGTTTTTTTGTTCGTTTGTTCGTTTAGTCGTTCCCCACCGCCAGTTTTTTTTAATGACATGAAACTGATTACACCATGTATCTCAGCCTGAAGTATACGAGGATACTGGCCAAGTGGCGTCGATTTACGAGCCCTTGGCTTGCATCCGTGTACACTAGCACCGGTTCCCTCCTGAGTCTTCGATTCGCCTGTGTACCATTCCAGAACTCCGGGACTCAGAAGATTCATTTTATCGCGTACCCAGTGGTCTCTACTAGGGAACACGGAAAAAATATGTTTTAAATCAAGAGTCTGTTTTCCTCCGATTAAAGAACTTATATCTAGATACATAATGGCATACTTTGTGTGATCCCGAAAGATTCACAATCTAAGGCACTTCTTCCTGATTGGCTAGTCGATCTGTTCGCGACCGATTCGGGCACCATCGGTTCAGTTTGATTATCATAATCTCAGTTTGACACTTTTGACAGTATATCCGCCATTAATGTTAATAAGCGTTTTTCGTGTTTTTCGATAAAAATGTGGTGAAGAAGTCTTTTTATTTTAAGTTGTGATTTTCTCAATACCTAAATAATATTCTCTATTCATATTTACACAGTTTAGTGACAATATATTTGGTGCAAATAAAGAGTGAAGTGCTGTGCCGTTTGCAGAAAGCAGTTTAAAAAAGAAGAAAATTGGTCGTTCCATAGTCGTAACATGATGAAGTTCAGTTTACAGTTATAAAGCAAATAGCAATTAAATTTTAATATCCTTTCAATACATATTTATCTTACTGTTTTATCTTACTGTAATATCGTATGCCTACATCACGTTATATAAAGAGCCGGTAATGCAGGAATTGCAATAATTCATTTTAATGAAAATATTTACCATTCTACACATTTTCTACACACACAACACCACTGTTGCCTATGGGATGTGATGTTCATCTATTCTTTTTAATGAACATATAATGTAACTATGTTAGGAGTAAACAAGGTATATAGTGAAAAGATAGCCTGTTATGTATCTAGATATAAGTTCTTTAATCGGAGCTGTTTTCTCATATATAATTCTCATGCAAAACAAATACTTTTTTCTTCGAGAAATAAGAAGCTTGTCTTAAATAAATTTAATTGTTATAAAATTACTATTTTTTTTTTAACAAAAATATTTGTTTTATATGAAGAATTTCATTTCTTTGTGTGTATATGAGAAAACAGACTCTTGTTCCCTATGTATCCCATGTATCCCTATAATAGGACCTAGATTTGAGACTATTTTGGCAATTCTCTGTTAATGTGACAAAAGAAACGTTAACTTACCCCCCACATTCAAAAAGTTATAACTAGAAAACGAATATGGAGCTAGCTAATTATTTTTGCCCGTGAAAGTGAGCATAACGGGTGCAATCGTTTTGAAAAGAAAACGGTTTAAAAAACTGAATGGGGGCTGGGGCAACTTAATTCACAAATGATATCAGGTAAATAAGGATATTGGGAATAATTCAAATTACCTTTCATTTGTCGATAAGTTATGAATTGCTTCCTCAGTATTTGCTAACCAATAATGTTTTATGTATTTATATGTTGCGACAACTTACAACATTTATTATTTCAGAAATATTTATTGTTAACAAAAAAATGTTCGATACATAAATATGGAGAAATAAAACGAATAACCACGAACACACTTACAAACGACATAAACATGCGAAAATAGACATAAGCTTTCACTTTTCAATATTCCCCAATTTATCACCCAACAAAAAAACCCGTCCCCAAATTCGGACAGCGTTATATTTAATTTGTTCTGCAGTCTGGATCGGCCACGCCGCACGGATTATAAATATTCTATTCATATAAATCTAAAAGGACATGGTGCGGCAAAAGGGCCGTTCGCCTTGCCAGTAAATCTTCCCTGAACTCTGCACAGATTCTTAATGGAATATTTCGGCCCAGGATTATATCTTAACTGATACTTTGTTTAGTGTAATCCGGTTTTCAGAAGTGATCCACTTCAAAGCTCTGGAATATGAGCGCAATCAAAATCAAATGTGGGCTCGTTCCGGTAAATAGGCTGCGAGCGGGGTTTCGGTTTTGTATCTACAACTGAAACAGAGCTTTTTACAGTAGTTGACGGGTCTACTTCATCTGTGCTTGAACGAAACAAAAGGTGGTACATTTTATAAAAGTTTTGTAAAATGGTGTACCAAAGAAGATACAATTTTTACAATCTTTATACACTACACATTTTGTCTATAATATTTAGTATTTCAAGTGCGTTTTTTTTATAACAAATTAGGTGCATAAATATGGATTTTTGTAAATAACTTTGTTAATTTGATTTTTCTCGGAAAATTATTAAATGAAAAAAGAAAGAGGACATAACTTTACATAAAAAATATATGTACCATTCTTTTTATGATGAACTTGCCATACAAGATTATTAACACATTGTATGGCCTAGAACATGTACAGGGAATCAGGAAAAGCTCAAAGACTGAGTCAAGAATAAACACAGAAATGACTGGGATCCATTCCTGAAATTTGACATGAGACAACTAAAACACTCAACGCCAAATACTCATTAAAGAACCATGTCCAAAACAAACAGAAGAAATGCTCGCAAAGAAGGAAATTAATAATTATAATAATAATATTTATTTCAGTTTAAAAATTTAAGTACATTTTAATGCATTCTTACAATATCTATACCTAATTATTATTACTGCATAATAATATAATAAACCCTGCAAAAATAAATTTGTACACAGGGTATAACATAAAACAGGATACTATTTTACGAATTAAGCATAAAATGCATATAAGTATGTATAAAATCTATATAAAACACTATATAATACACAAGAATACAGAGTTGATACAATTTCAATAAAATCCATGGAGCAGAATGGCTAAGTTTAGTAGTATCTTTTATTAAAAGGTAAGTGTTTTTAATGTCCATTAACTGATGTAAATGCAATCTACCGAGAGATATTATCCATTTTTTAATTTTACTTTTAAACAGTTTTGCGGAGTTTAAGTTTTTCATTTCAGGAGGAAGTTTGTTATACACTCTTGGTCCTAAAAATATAAAACAACGTTGTCCGATTGTCTTCCTAGCATGAGGTATTTCTAATGCGTTCCTACTATACCTAGTATTGTAAATGTGGTCAACTTTTTGAATATTACTTAGGTGTGTTTTTTGATAGCAAATTATTGAATGACAATATAATTGTCTAATATCCAGCACATTAGCTTGTTCAAATAGTAAATTGGTCGGGAAGGTAATTTCTTTTTGATGGATAATTTTTAGGATCCATTTTTGCATTGTTTCTAATTTTACTAGGTGGCAATTGTATGCACCTCCCCAAGCAATTATACCATAGCGAAGTTGTGATTCCACGAGAGCATAATATACTGTAGTAAGTAGATTCACGTCTATAATTTTAGTTAAATATTTAAATTTCGCCAGGAGACCTCTTAATTTTTGAGTTAATTTATTAATATGAACATCCCATTTTAGATGTGAATCAATTACGATTCCTAAGTATCTAGTATCATACTTTATTGGGATCTGGTATATCAAATTACCGCATTCAATCTTCAGTGGTTTGAAATCATAAGAGTTACTATTACTCGTAAGAAATGGCAGGTACACGGTTTTATTAAAGTTAATTTTTAACAGTCTAGAATCAAACCACTGTTTTATCATTTTAAAATCTTGTTGTGCTGTTTCTATGACAACTTCCCATGTGGGTTCTGTATAAAAAATAGCTGTATCGTCCACAAAACTAATAAATTGACCCTGTGATAGAGAAAACAAGTCATTGATATAAATATTGAAAAGAATAGGACCCAGAACTGTGCCTTGCGGAACGCCATATTCAATTGAATTAAATTCACTATAAGTTTCATTTATACTGACACATTCTTGCCTATTTGTTAGGTAGCTCCTCATTAATTCAGCTCCAATTCCCCTGACACCGATTCTTTCCATGATATCTAATAGTTTTTTATGCTCTACCATGTCAAATGCTTTGGCTAGATCCACAAAAATGCAGATGCTGGGATTCCCATCGTCCATACTTTTGTATATATTTTTTTCAAGTAGACCAATCGCATCCTGAGTGGATCTAGCTTCTCTAAATCCTAATTGAAAATCTGATAGTATATCATATTTGTTGAAGTATGTAACAAGTTTGTTTTTTATTATAGTTTCTGCAATTTTTGAGATACTGGACATCAGCGAGATTGGACGATAACTAATACATTCAGTTTTATCACCACATTTGTATAAGGGTATTACAACTGCTTGTTTTAAGACTGTTGGGAATTTTCCTGTGTTTAATATTAGATTAATTATATAAACTAATGGCCCATTCAATGAACAAGCAGCTGACTTTATGGCCTCAGTCATAATACCATCATAACCCGGGGCCTTGTTATTCCGTAACTGAAAAATTACATCTTTAATTTCCTGTTCATTAGTATCAATAAAGTATAGTGAATTATTTATTTGCTTTTCATTTGCTGGTGCTACTTTTTATTTGACTTAGTATCTGCTATATGCCTATGGTTATTTATTAGGGTGCCATTTGTCAATTTAATTTCTTTTATATCAATTTTATTATTTTGTTCCATACTAACTTGCTTAATCGTGTTCCATACTTGTTTAGGATTATTTTTATTTTCTAAAATTTTGTTTTCATAATAGTTGGTTTTTACTGTTTTAATAAGTAGATTTAATTTGTTTCTGTAGTTCTTAAACTCATTTAATAAAATGATATTTTTTTTGTCACGTTCCCACTTTTTGTACATTGAATCTCTTTTTTTTTTATTGAATTTACAAGTCCCTCCATAATCCAGATTTTTCTCTTCCTTTTGTTTGCTTTTACGAGTGTCCTACTTTCATCTAGCTTATCTTGTATTATTTCTATAAACGTTTTCATGGCTGTATCAGGATTAGAGTCATTATAAATATTTTCGAAGTTAAATGTGGCCATTTTTTCGCCAAATAATTTATAATTTATTATAGATTTCATTTTCGGATTTACTTTGCCTTCTGTGGTACTTTCGAAGATATCACAGACAACAATTGTACTAAAATGGTCTGTTATATGCGACTTTAATATAATTGGTACATACTTATTTATATTTTTAATGAAAAAATGGTCAAGACACGACTCAGTATTTGTAGTAACTCTAGTTGGCCTATTTATAGCGGAGGTGAAGCCTTCTTCATAATTTTGACAGTAATTCTCATTTATTGACATAAGATCTATGTTTAAATCGCCTGCCATTATGTGAAAATGATTATTTCTAGTGTTTTTTTCAGATAGGTTGATAAGTTTGTATTAAATTCATTTGGACATAGGGAAGGTGATCTATAAATCGCTGTAACTACTAATGTATTGCATTCTAACGTCAATTCCAAGTTAATAGCCAAAACCTGCCCTATCTCAACAAGTTTGTGTTTATAGTTAAATCTATTTTTAATAAAAATTACAACTCCGTCACTCTTGTTCACTGGACTGTTATTGTAAATCATATTATACTCTGGAATTTTAAATAGGTTCATGTCGAGAATTTTCCAAGTTTCTGTCAATATTATGCAATCAAAATCATTCTTGACTTGATGAAGTAATGCGCTCAGGTCTTCAAAGTTATGTGATAAACTACGAATATTACAGTGAAAAATTTTAAAACCAGAGGAATGTTTTGATTCCATATTATTTTCATAATCTTGAATAGTGTCAAAAACTAAGGTATTTACTAACTCACTATTATAATCTCTAATGAACTGGTCCATAACTATTAATAATTGTAATCTGTTCTATCTCTAACATTACTTAATTGTTTCTTGAAAACTGGACACTCACTATCCAAATAGGAATGCTTTACATCATAATCGGTTTTAAGCCGTAAATTAGAGTTCACACAACTAATACAGTTTTTCACAGCACTACTACAATTAGATTAGGAATTAGGTGAGTTGAACAACATGTGTATTAACTTTTAGTGATACCAATCTAGTTCTCACTACGACACTTTTAACCAAACTTTCTAATGTGAAATAGGTCAATTCCTCTAAAGGTATAGAAAATATCTCTAATAAAACATTGAACATTATTAAGCATTACTCAGTGTGTCCCAAAATTCCTGCATTCCCCGTTGAGTACTTATTCTATATGCTAAAATAGTAAGAATATTTCCTATATGCCCGGAAATGTTCCCTAAGGGAGCTACAGCCTGCTGAGGTTGGCTCCTAAATATAAGTTTCTACTTATTATCTCGGAAATACTTTGGGACAACTTGGTGTGCTAAATAATAATCCCGTAAACACGTGTACGGAAATATTTGCTAAATAAAGCTACTTTTAATGAAGTAATTGTATAATACACTCACTACGACACTTTTGACCGAACTTTCTAATGTGAAATAGGTCAATTCCTCTAAAGGTATAGAAAATATCTCTAATAAAACATTGAAAATTATTAAGCATTACTTGGTGTGTCCCAAAATTCCTGCATTCCCCGTTGAGTACTTATTCTATATGCTAAAATAGTAAGAATATTTCCTATATGCCCGGAAATGCTTCCTAAAGGAGCTACGGTCCGCTGAGGTTGACTCCTAAATACAAGTTTCTACTTATTATCTCGGAAATACTTTGGGACAAATTAGTGTGCTAAATAATAATCCCGTAAACACGTGTACGGAAATGTTTCCTAAAGAAAGCTACTTTTAATGAAGTAGTTGTATAATACAGTAACACAGAGGCACACAAAAAAAATATTTTCCAAAGGTGAAAGACACCTATCCTTATATTTCTTGAGCCGTTGATTCCAAATATCATGTCAGAAATATATGTTTCACTGCTCAATTTTTCGAAAATTAACATTTCATCCCTAAATTCGGGCTTAAATGGCTATTAAATCTAATAGAACGACACGCGTTGAAGTGAAACTTCTGCATTGTTTAAAATGGCTCTAGTCACATACTCCCATGGTGGTGTACTTTTCCCCCCCAAAAACTAGTACGATCTCTTGTTCTAATTTTTCCATAATATGCTTGTGAGGGTCTGACAGATCGGGATTATTACAGGGAATATTAATAAATCGAGTATCTTTTGGCCACGAGACGCAAAAACAACCCGCGGAGGTTGGAACCACCCTCCCCCTGAATGACAAAACATTTCGAAAATACTGCGAAAAGGCTGAAGAACGGTTTCTTCCAGTTTTCGAGGACGAGTAACACGATAATTGCAATTCTTTCCCCCACTCTTCTGGAACTATTCCTAAATTGAAAAACTACCCTTGTCTTGATTTTTCCATACTACGTTTAAATCGGGATTATTACAGGGAATATTGATAAATCGAACATCTTTTGACCAGGAGACGCTAAAACAACCCCGAAGGTTGTAACCATTCTCTCCCTGAATGACGAAACATTCGGAAGATACTGCGAAAGAGCTGAAGAACCGTTTTCTTCAGTTTTCGAATACGATAATTGCAATACTTCTGGAGCTATTCCTAAATGTTCTGATTTTTCCGTACTACGCTTGTGAGAGCTTGACAGATCGGGGTTATTACAGGGAATATTGATAAATCGAACATCTTTTGACCAGGAGACGCAAAAGCAACCCCCGGAGGTTGGAACCACCCCCTCCCTGAATGACAAAACATTCCGAAAATACTGTTTTGAAGTCTTCTGGTCAAAAGATACTCGACTTATCAATATTTCCTGTAATAAACCCGATCTGTCAAGCCCTTGTCAAGCGTATTATGGAAAAATCAGAAGGGGTGGTAGTGGTTTTTTTGGGAGGAAAAAGTACACCACCAACATTTCTGTGGTACGATAGAACGTTGAGAGTATGTGACTAGAGCCATTTTAAACGATTCAGAAGTTTCATTTCAATGCGTGTCGTTATATTAGATCTAATAGCCATTTAAGCCCGAATTTAAGAGCAGCGAAACATATATTCCTGATGTGATATTTGGAATCAACGGCTCAAAAAACATAAGGATAGGTGTCTTTCACCTTTGGAAAATAATTTTTTTTGTGTGTGCCTGTGTAATAATTAAGTCAATATTTTTGCAAAAAGTTTAATAATGATTTATGTTTAAAGAAACAACCTCAAATCAAACAAAACTATAAAAGCTGCTCAAAATGCCATCCTTCTTGTTCGATGCGGCGAATAATTTTGTGACCCCATGCGCCATTCCCCATAGGATACTTGTAAATGTCTCCACTATGTCTGCTCGTATGTCGTCTTCACTAATGATCATTAAACATCCTTTATATGACTCCATACAAAATAGTCCATCTAATATAAATCCGATGATCGGGGAAGCCAACTTATTGGGCTATATCTTCCTGTCCAGCAGTCTGGAAAAAATTAACACAAATGACGCTTTACCACCACACTGAAGTGCGCCGCACCCCCATCGTTCATTCATTCAAAAATCTAGAAAAGAACGGTAACTATCGCTCATTTTTATGCCTATTGATAAAATTAATTTTGATTAGTACTGTACAAAAAAAGGCCTTGACAATAAAAAATCATGAATAAAATCTCATAAAGTTGTCCCAAAATATTTTCGAAATAATATACAGTGTGTCCCAGGATAGATGTAACAAGAGGTGTAATGGACCAAAAATTTTGGAATTTTGGAATGGTATTTGGGGATTGAGTCCTGCTTGTTGTAAAACTAAAGTAAATCAAAAATGACTTGATTTGGTGTTCTACAGGGTGTTTTATAAGCAAAGTTGTAAAAATCACCGCTAATAAAGTACCTTTATTTTTCAAAATATGAAAAAATCCCACTTAGAAAAGTTATTTAGAATGCAATTTTATACCTCTTTACCAAATTACAGGAATATAAAATTATTTTTTTGAAACTTCCCATTTTTTCAATAAATTAGTATTTTATTTTGAATCATTGAATTAAAACTGCATAGAAATTATTTTTTGTAAATTAATATTTAAAGTTATGTAGAAGTTAAAATTACGCTATGAGAAAAGCAGTGGACACACATTTATCATTTATTATTGACATATCTGTCAAACGTAATCAATATTATCCTTAATTTCTGTTTGAAATTAACGAACCAAGCATAAAAAATTAAGTGAAAATGGTACTCACAGTGCGTGAAAAAATTTATATTGTGCAATGCTACGGAATTGGCGGTGAAAACTCGCTAAGAGAAGTGGTAAGCCAATTTAATTTGAAATGTCCAAACACTGCTTTGTCACGTACTCAGGCTATGAGAATAATTAAAAAGTTTCTGGCTACTGGTAGTGTTCTTAACATGAAAAGAAAAATAAAAGCATTTGATGAAGACAATGTTGGGGCTATTATAGCTCATGCCTCTGTTACAGAAAATCCTAGGATGCCACTAAGAGAGAGATCAGCTCTTATTAATATTAGCAAGTCTGAACTCCAAAGAATTTACAAGGCAAAGAAAATTAGGGCATATAAAGCAAATTATAAACATACGCTTGAAGAGGGAGATGACGGCCGTAGGTTGGATTTTTGTTTGACCATTGGAGAAAAAATCATGGAAGAGAGATTTTTTCATCATTTCATAATTTTCTCAGATGAATCTACATTCACAACCAATGGTGTTGTTTCATCTCAGAATTGTCGGTTTTGGGCTTCTGAAAATCCAAATTTTAGAATTCATTGTAGTAGACAATATTATAAAACAGTGAATGTGTGGTGTGCCGTTTCTTATCACGTTGGAGTTATTGGACCTTATTTTATTGAGGGAAGGTTAAACCAGCACACTTATTTACAGCTTCTTAAAAGATTTTCTGAAGAACATTGAAATATTTTAAAAGATATGCCTTTAGTTCATTTTCAACATGATGGTTGCCCTGGCCACTCCACAGAAATGGTTAATCGGTGGTTGAATTTAAATTTTGGAGAAAATTGGATTGCCAGGAATGGACCGATCAAGTGGCCGGCGAGATCCCCAGACCTATCAATATTGGATTTCTTTTCATAGGTCGCCTCAAGCAGTTGGTTTACGCTCAACCATTTCCTAACGATGTAGCAGTATTGAAGCAGAGAATTACAAATGCCGTAAACTCCATACCGTTAGATCATATTCGAAACAGTTTTAAGGACTTCAGGCGAAGGATCGAAATGTGTGTGGATGTGGGTGGTAACTACGTCAAATAATAAAAAAATTGTTTTGTATCGGTCGATAATTAATTTGTTTGTGAATCTGTTATGTTTTTGACATTTATTACTTGTTATAGTTTTTAAAGCTCATTAATCTTCTGTTAGTAATTGTTTCTTGTTTTACAATTAGTTCGATTATCATTATACCTTTTTACATCTCGTATATTCAATTTTTTATTTACCAATAGCCTACTTTTTGACATGATTAACATTTGCTCCTACACAACTTTAAATATGAATTCAACTCTTAATTCGCAAAAAATGGGAAGTTTCAAAAAAATAATTTTATATTCCTGTGCATTCTAAATAACTGTTCTTAGTGGAATTTTTTCATATTTTGAAAAATAAAGGTACTTTATTAGTGGTGATTTTTACAACTTTGCTTATAAAACACCCTGTAGAACACCAAATCAAGTCATTTTTGGTATACTTTAGTTTTACAACAAGCAGGACTCAATCCCCAAATACCATTCCAAAATTCCGAAATTTTTGGTCCATTACACCTCTTGTTACATCTATCCTGGGACACAGTGTATAATAATATATTTAAAGACCATCCTCAGAGGACCGTAGTTCCATTAGGAAGCATTTCCGGACATATATTTACAGGAAGTTTTCTTTTCTATTTTTGCATGTAGATTCAGCACTTAAAGGGGAATTCAGGAATTTCGGGACAGCCTGCATATCTTAGCCGTTATATTATATTTTTAATTTAAGTTTGAAAAAGCTTTTCTTGAACAATTAAAATTAAAAACATTTGTAGTGACATCCATGTACAAAAATGAAAACAAATTAGTAAGCAATTATTTTAGTATATTGGTAGTAAATTTTGGAATACAGCTTAAAGTCATCTAATCCATAACAAAATTTTATTCGGTATATACATAGTTTGATTCTGTGGAAGATAAAAGTATAGGAGATGATATTTTTGGAAGTCTTTAACAAAATTATATACAGCGTGTCTGACTTTTAACGGTAACATCTTCGTAGCTTAGTTATTAATAGAACGATTTATTTCAAACTTGGGTAAGTTGTACACCTCTTCAAGATAACTAAAAGCGTATATACCTATTTAATTTATTCCATAGATGTGCAGATTAGTGAGGTGAAGATGGAGTAAATTTTCAGGTCAATCGTATAAGGTATTATTTTATAAAAATATATTACAGGAAACATTACAACAATATTATAACAGGAAAAACCTGAATAATTATTTAAATAATTTGTTGTTTAAACAAATAATGACAGGTATGAACTGCGAAGCCTTAGGCTTCCATTACTGTCAAGTTAAAAAATGTTGTTCACGATTTGAAAGGTGACCACATTTAAAACAAGTAAACTAAATAGGACCTGTGTAAACGGACAACATTTTTTAGCGTTTTTTTGGCCATCACGATGATATTTTTGTTTATTACTTCTTTGTAGAAAGAAGAAATGTGAAATAACTTTGTTTCTAACCTTACCTCGATTCGAGTTGAGCAATTTTTGACAAAACGTCATATTTACCTGTTTATAACTCTAAAACTACTTGAAATGTTTTATCAAAATTTGGTCAAAGGATAGTAAAGAATGGTACCAAAAAATGTGTTTTTTTAATTTTAACACTATAATTTGATCGAATAGTATATTCATTCAGACGTTGCATTCTAAGAAATGGCGAAAGTTCCGGTTTTAAGTAAGGACGACGCAATAAATATACAACTAATTAAGACGCAACTAAAAATTTAAACATTAAATTATATGTAAAAAAAAACTTTTAAAAAGCAAGCTTTTATTATTATTTAGGTGTATTAAAACGAAAAAAATAAAAATTAAAAAAATCAATTGTCTTAAATGCTTGTCGCGTGAATAGAAATAAAAAAAGAACTTAGGTACTTACTTACAATATCTGTCAAACAAAATTAATGCCTGTATGAACTTGTAGCCCTGTCAATGAATGGTTCTTAGAGGGTAATGCCGAGATCACAATTTTTTACTTGAGAGTTGCGTTTGGACTATTTAGGAGGTAAACATACCAAAAGTACCCGAACCCAGGAGGTAGAAGGGGGTGCAGGGGGGCACGAAGAAGGTCCCGGTTTTTGGTTTTTCGCTCATATCTCGAAAACGGTCAGCTCTAATCAAAAAGTGGCTATATGCGTAATTAAAGCTGACTAAATTTTCTACAATGATATTTCTATTAATTTTTTTTCGTATCTGTTATGGTTCAGTAATGAATTGTATATCTTTTGACTGTATTCTACTTTATTATAAATTTATTATAAATTGAAAAAAAAATTTATTAATCATTCTAGGAAAAAATTTCTTGTACAGATATCCGTTTCACAGCAGACTGAACTCAAATATCGAATAAAAATGTTTTTGCGTCTGTAAGTGTGTCTGTCCGTGTATATGTATGTGTGTGTGTGTGTGTAAACCGTTTCTTGTAAACACGATAACTTCTGTTAGACTTAAAATATTTAATTATAATTTGGAACATATGTAAAACAGCATATTACAATAATTCCTATTTAAATTGGGCCACATCTATAATACATGGTGACAACCAGAGGTACAAACTCTCACTTCATAATAATCTTATTAAAAATACCATGTTCCATATTTTAGGATAACATTGATATATCATCTAATTCAAATAAAGTTGGTTTACCTAACATACACCCAGAAAAAGCTGCGATAATAGATGGCTTCTTCACACCTAGCACAAACCTAGCACGGTGAAGACATGCGGTGACCTCGGTTTAAGCTTCAGCAAATGGATCGGGCAAAAATTCAGTAATTACAGTGTTGTTTTCAACTCCTACAAAGAAAACTCGTAGAAGAAAGCCGTGAGAGTGATTCGGCAAAAAGGCTCAGATTCAATCCAGTACAAAATCGGACCAGAAACGAAAATTGGAAGTATAGCAATGAATAAATTCTTGTCTGGGTGAACAACAACCATCTCACAGCTCCTATGCCGGTCAGTGTTGTTTTGGGGATATAAAGCTGACAAATGAATACTTCCAAGTTAGCCCTGACATCTTCCGTGAGAGACAGTGTAGTCCCCAATGTAGCCAAATCTTCTAGAAGCTTATCACTTGCAGAATTATAAGTTTTCCACCACTTTATTTTACTTTTGCCAGCAAATGATCCTGTTACATCTGCTCCTGAAAGTGCGTGTAATCCAGGAAGTGCAGAGTCTTTCAGAGGTCCAAATGCTCTGTAAATTGAACCTAGCTGAACAAACCTTTTCATGCCATGGCCAAGGAAAAATGCAAACTCTTTCGAAAGTTGGGGATATTGTCTTAGTGCCAAAATTAGGACATCAGTATCGGGGGAGAATACATGAGTAGTGTTAATTCCTTTCTCTACTAAATATACTGCATGTAATTTGATCTTTGTGTCCGCCTCCTCCTGCTTACTTAAAAGACTGGATACATCAACGCCATGTGATGAAGCTGCTTTGTCCCTACAACTGATTACAAACCTTTTGTTATTGCTCACGCAAAATTGAAGAATCTGGCCGGAAAGAAACTCTGTCAGTTCATCCTTCGTCTTATCGTGGGACAAGAATTTATTCATTGCTATACTTCCAATTTTTGTTTCTGGTCCGATTTTGTACTGGATTGGATCTGAGCCTTTTTGCCGAATCACTCTCATGGCTTTCTTCTACGAGTTTTCTTTGTAAGAGTCGAAAACAACATGGACCTCACTGTAATTGCTGAATTTTTGCCCGATCCATTTGCTGAAGCTTAAACCGAGGTCACGGCATGTCTTCACTATGCTAGGTTTGTGGTAGGTGTGAAGAAGCCATCTATTATCGCAGCTTTTTCCTGTAGCTCCTCATTTTCTTCTAAAACTGCAGGTATGGTGGAAGCAGCATCATCGTTTTCTTCGGCAGGTATACCTTGCATTGATTCAAGAGCATCCATAAGTTTGTACTTAGCTACACAATGGTGCATACTCCTGTCAGCCAGTAGCGGCTGGTGAAATTTCAATAATACTTTTCTCGTCTGTGGCGCATGGGACCCATATAAAATATGGAAAATAATATCTAGAGAAGCGCTTCTCTAACGACCCCTAAAAAATTTTGAAAAAGCAGTTTGCGAAAAAATTTTCAAAATTCGGTTGCTCCTCCTGGTCTAGGGGCTTCTGTTTAATTTTTGTTTGTCATATACATTTGACTTTTCATAAAAATACAACAATAGGTTTTAGAGTTTATGGAAATATTTTCATTACTAACTGAAATACAACGAATTGAAATATTGTAATTTGTTAAATTGTAAATTATAAAATTTCATGATTAGAGAATATTATTTAGGTTTTATTCAGTTCATTGTATTTCAGTTAATAATGAAAATATTTTCATAAACTCCGAAACGGGTTGTTGTATTTTTATGAAAAGTCAAAGGTATATGACAAAAAAAAATAATTTTAAATAGAAGCCCCTAGACCAGGGGGAGCAATCGAATTTTGAAAAAATTTTTCGCAAACTGCTTTTTCAAAATTTTTTAGGGATCGTTAGAGAAGCGCTTCTCTAGATGTTATTTCCCATATTTCGTATGGGTCCCATGCACCACAGACGAGAAAAAAATTATTGAAATTTCACCAGCCACCACTGCCGTCAGCTGCAAATAATGACTTCGATAGTGCTGCGGTATAAAGCCATGAAATAATTTTAAAAGTTAAGTTTCTGGGAAAATGGTTAGTCCTGCATAAAAACTTTTAATAACCTTTTTTGTGTAAAATTGATTTAGCAATATTTTTTGTATAAAACTTTTTTTCGTAATCCCACTGGTTACTTAGATAAATTGGAAAAAGTGTTTGGGATGGCGGCCATTTTGTTTTTCGCGCCCAGTACTCATGCGCATCATTTTTGAGAGTGCCAACATCGAAATTATGCCTAACAAAGAGATTCAGACTACTTGCATCATCAAGGAGCCCACGGAGGCCTATTTTTGTACACTTGGCAGGGGACTATATCGTCTTTTTGTATTCTTTATTTATTTAAAGTGCATCCAAAATTTTGTGCACCAGATTTCCTCTTTGACGAAGATTACACAGATTTCCTTCAGATTTCCTCGGACTTCCCTGAGATATCCCCTTTGTTAAAAATTTTTTTGAAGAGCGGGGGACAGAAATCTGAAAAAAGAATTTTCGAAGAGCAGAAATCCGAAAAAAAAAAGATTTCCTGAGATTTCTTCCAGATTTCCTCAAGGATTGAATACATCCCACTATTTTACTATATGGCATTTGCCCCAACAAATCATTTCATTCATTCATTTATTTTCATGTACAAAGTGGTAGTTTTCTCAACAAATATTTAATTTATAGAAATTAATATGAGTCTTCCGTCAATAGTTTACTTCTATAGTAATAATTGAGATCAAATAGACATATAGTTAGAGAATATTATTTAGGTATTATGCAAATCACAACTTACACACTTTTTATTTATTAAGAAAATACCTACTTTCTGTATATTGTTGCCCTAATCTGGGCACGCTAATATACTAGTCAGGTAAATACTTTAAAACACTTATTATTGGAGAATCAATCAAAACAACTACTCTCCCAGCTAATACTGACGAAGTATTGAATTACATGATAGGATTCTTAGCATTTTAAAGAAAAAAAATATTGAAAATACTTAAATCATTTATTTACATTTAGTCATTCACACTTTTTTTTTTTTTTTTTATTTACTTAATATGCAATTATCTACTTTCTGTATATTGGTACCTTAACCGGGTTACGCTAATATACTACTTAGGAAAACACTTTAAAACACTCATTATTGGAAAACTAATCAAAACAACAACTCTTCTAGCTAATACTGACGAAGTATTGAATTACATGATAGGATTCCTGACATTTTAAGGCATATTGAAAATACTTAAATTATTTATTGAGATTCAGTCATTCACAACAATTATTATTGAACCTTACATTCTATTTCAACTCTAGAAAAGTTGTACAAGTTTTTTCGAACTCGTTAGTTCTCATCAGTAGAGTATAGAAACATTCATTCATTATTTATAAGCCTATTCTTGATTTATTTTTTACAATTAATTATTTTTTATTTATTTGCTTTTATCATGATTAGAGAATATTATTTAGGTATTATGCAAATCACAACTTACACACTTTTTATTTATTAAGAAAATACCTACTTTCTGTATATTGTTGCCCTAATCTGGGCACGCTAATATACTAGTCAGGTAAATACTTTAAAACACTTATTATTGCAGAATCAATCAAAACAACTACTCTCCCAGCTAATGCTGACGAAGTATTGAATTACATGATAGGATTCTTAGCATTTTAAAGAAAAAAAATATTGAAAATACTTAAATCATTTATTTACATTTAGTCATTCACACTTTTTTTTTTTTTTTTACTTAATATGCAATTATCTACTTTCTGTATATTGGTACCTTAACCGGGTTACGCTAATATACTACTTAGGAAAACACTTTAAAACACTCATTATTGGAAAACTAATCAAAACAACTACTCTTCTAGCTAATACTGACGAAGTATTGAATTACATGATAGGATTCCTGACATTTTAAGGCATATTGAAAATACTTAAATTATTTATTGAGATTCAGTCATTCACAACAATTATTATTGAACCTTACATTCTATTTCAACTCTAGAAAAGTTGTACAAGTTTTTTCGAACTCGTTAGTTCTCATCAGTAGAATATAGAAACATTCATTCATTATTTATAAGCCTATTCTTGATTTATTTTTTACAATTAATTATTTTTTATTTATTTGCTTTTATCATGATTAGAGAATATTATTTAGGTATTATGCAAATCACAACTTACACACTTTTTATTTATTAAGAAAATACCTACTTTCTGTATATTGTTGCCCTAATCTGGGCACGCTAATATACTAGTCAGGTAAATACTTTAAAACACTTATTATTGGAGAATCAATCAAAACAACTACTCTCCCAGCTAATACTGACGAAGTATTGAATTACATGATAGGATTCTTAGCATTTTAAAGAAAAAAAATATTGAAAATACTTAAATCATTTATTTACATTTAGTCATTCACACTTTTTTTTTTTTTTTTACTTAATATGCAATTATCTACTTTCTGTATATTGGTACCTTAACCGGGTTACGCTAATATACTACTTAGGAAAACACTTTAAAACACTCATTATTGGAAAACTAATCAAAACAACTACTCTTCTAGCTAATACTGACGAAGTATTGAATTGCATGATAGGATTCCTGACATTTTAAGGCATATTGAAAATACTTAAATTATTTATTGAGATTCAGTCATTCACAACAATTATTATTGAACCTTACATTCTATTTCAACTCTAGAAAAGTTGTACAAGTTTTTTCGAACTCGTTAGTTCTCATCAGTAGAGTATAGAAACATTCATTCATTATTTATAAGCCTATTCTTGAATAGGCTTATTTTTTTTCTTTAAAATGCTAAGAATCCTATCATGTAATTCAATACTTCGTCAGTATCAGCTGGGAGAGTAGTTGTTTTGATTGATTCTCCAATAATAAGTGTTTTAAAGTATTTACCTGACTAGTATATTAGCGTGCCCAGATTAGGGCAACAATATACAGAAAGTAGGTATTTTCTTAATAAATAAAAAGTGTGTAAGTTGTGATTTGCATAATACCTAAATAATATTCTCTAATCATGATAAAAGCAAATAAATAAAAAATAATTAATTGTAAAAAAGACATATAGTTCTTTAGACAAATTGAATCAAATACAAATAAAATTTATAATCACAGTGAAATCGTCATTAACTAAAGTGCAGACAAATAAAAGGGTACCTACTTAAAGTTTAAAGTAGAAATAATTATTAAGTGAGTGTTTTTCAAAATTAAGGCAAATAAATTAAATCAGTAGACATAAACAGGTAATATCAAACTTTATAAAAAATAATCTGTTTAATAAAATTACTATTACAACGAAAAGCGTCCTACTCTTAAAAATTTAAACGACCATGTTGTATTTTTTCTGTCTTAATCAAAAGAGAGAGATAAATAATACGAGGGTTTTCACTATTAATAATGTTCCATAACTTACATTCCAAGAAACAAAATTTATTCTTCCAATACTAATTCTTTATTGGTGTAATAATAAACTACTTTCCATTTTACGGTACCCCGTAAAGTAATATAGAAGGTCTTGATTCATCTGATACTGCAGAATCGATACCGTCTCTATTGAGCTCTAACCGATACGATTCTTGTCACAAATAACTGGACAGGGACAGCGGGATAGAACAGACACTGTCGTGGAGATGCAGTAGTAGATGATTGGGAGTATTATCCGGAAGTACGGTGCGTGTCCAGGACAAACCGGCACTATCAACTGAAATACCCCTGATTGGATTTATTTTACGATATAATCCGAACCATAAAACTTCTGATCTACAGATTACCGATATCACGTCGTAATAGTATGGAAGTTGTATAAAAAATATTAAATGCGAGTTATTTTGCTGTTAGTTTTCTATTAGTTTTATGCGAGAAGCATAAAATAAATGTAAAACTGGAACTATCAACATACTGACAACTGGAAATATAAAAATAATGTCAGAGATATGTGTTAGTTTTATTGTGAGGCCCTTTACTTGTCCTCAGCTACTCTTTGCGAAATGATTATTATCTCATTATAATATTTAAATTTAAACAGATTTTTTTAATTTAACAACAGCAATAATGTATGTTCTTTCTTCTACTTCAATAAGTTGATACGTGTAAACAAAATCAATTTCACTATTTAAATGTATGTGGCAACCTGTCATATGGTTTACTTTTCCATTTCCTACAAAAGATAACAGTAAAACAGTATTGCAAAATAAAGATATGTATTAGTAAGTGTGTAGTATAAATTAATACATTAGATATTCTTCGACCGAATAAAATGCATCTGAAATAAGAAATACTTTTAACTTTGCCAAGAATGTTTTTATGGTAGCAACATTTTATAAATTTGAACTGAGTTTATTATAGAGCACAGGGCCCATACAATATGGGTTAGATTTGTATAATTCAAGTCTATGTATTTCGTGTTGCAAATCAGAACCGTGAGGAGTTTGATAACTGTGGTGTGTATTTAACGAATTAAAGTTGAATAAACTCTTTCTTACCAATTTCAAAATTTCAAAAATATATAAACATAGAGTAAACATTTTTTGTTGCTTGAATGTCACTTTACAAAATTCCCTATATTTAATTCCAAACATACAACGTATGGCCCTTTTTTGTAACACAAATACTCTATTTGCCCATATTGAATTACCCCACATAGTAATACCCATATCGGAGACGTGATTCAATATTAGAAAAATAAAAAGTTTTTACCGTACTTATGTTTGTAATGGTTCGTAATCTTTTCAAAGTGAAACAGTTGCTTGCACACTTACCACATAGATAAGTTACATGAGTTTTCCAATCTAGTGATTTATTTATATTAATATCTAATAATTTGAATGACGTCACCTGTTGAATCGATTCCCCATCATTTTTACCAGATACACTTGATGTGTAATCTGATCCAACAGGGCAACAGAATGAAACTCCAAAACAAAAGATTTTGATTCAACAAAAGTTTTTATTTTTGAAATGCTCCGAAGTGGAGAGCAAGTTAGTGTTCAATAAGTGTATCGTATCAGTTAAGGCTTTACCATTAGCAATGATTGAGATATCATCTGCAAAAGCCCAAAAGAATGTAGACAGGTAATTATCTAAGTTGTTTGTGTGTAAAATAAACAGAAGAGGACCCAGCGCACTCCCTTGAGGAACTACAATGTCCACCTAAAATTCCTTAGATCTTACACCAAGAAAATCAACAAATTGTTTACAGTTATCTAAATATGATGTCAAAAGTTTGTTACATGTTCCTTGCAGACCATAACGTTTTATAGTTTTTAACAGGATGCTACGATCAACACAGTCAAAGGCTTTGGACAGATCAATAAATAAAGCCATAACTTTATTTCCTTGGTAGGTATAGATTTTTATCCAGAATATTTCTAATTGCTGATATTGTTGATCTATCTTCTCTATGATAAGTTTCTTACTCTCTAAAAATGCAATTATACGTTTAGCTAATAATTTTTCAAAAATTTTAGAAAACACTGATAATAACCATATCGGATGAAAAAATTTGAAAACTGCTTACTTACTTTTAACAAAGGTATAACTTTTGAAAGTTTTAAGAGGCTAGGAAAAGAGCCACTCTTAAAACATGCATTAATAATATGTGTCAGTGGTTCCGCAAGTTGTCTTGTACATGTTATTTTTACAGAACAGTCATCTGGACCAATCGAATTTGTTAATTTTAAGTTATTTATAACATCAATTGTCTCATGGAGTGTGACAGGTTCTAGAAAGATTAAGTCATCAGTGACAGGTAATAAATTGTTTGCAAATGTATTAACATTATCTTTTTGCTTAGAAAATAAAGTTTTTGGTAAATTAATAAAATAGTTGTTAAATGAATTGGAGATTATTTCTTACCTGTGGTGGTTTCACTTCTTATTTCTATTTCCAAGTTACGGTGGATGTTTGGCACATTTCTAGTACAACTGTTTATTATTTTCCATACAGTTCTAGACTTGTTTGCGGAGTTTGTAATAGTATTATCAAAATACACTTTTTTGCTCGTCTTATGACTCCATTATACAGTTTTTTATATGATTTATAATAGTCTTTAAATTTAAAAAATGATTTTGTTTTTGCATTTTAAATAACTCTTTAAACCATATAGACGATATCCTAATGCCCTCTTATTATTTTTTGGGTCGAGGTTTTTAGTGACAAATTTAAAACTTGAGTTGTAGTATCCTGTTAAAAGCTATATACTTAGCTTCAACAGTTTATTTATGATAAAAATGAATCGTTATTTAAAAATTCTTTAAATTTTGAAATGTTTGTACTTTTGAGAAAGATCTAAAAGTATATGGGTTCTTACTATGTGAGGTACTTACATTAAAGGCAATTTTTTGGGCAATGTGATCTGACAGACCTGTTTCTAGGATAATTTTATCTATCAAATTATTGTGAAAAATCAATAGCTGATGCCCTAGTATTCTGAATATAAGTAGGTTTGTCTAGTACAGGATTAACATAATAAGAATTTACAATATCGATAAGATTCATAGTGTCTCTGTTCTTACATAAAAAATTAATGTTAAAATCACCACATATAATTATATTAGAAATGTTATCATTACTACATATTAGATCTAAACATTCTTTTAGTTTGGATAAAAACATATTAGCGTCTGAATTAGGCATCTGTATAAACATACAATACAATAAACTTTGTCACCTATTGTAATTTCAATAACAGAACATTTAATTCATATAACTTATCTATGCTTAAATTTAAAAATCGTTTATTTTCTGTTGTCTTAAGAAAATTTTTAGTCTTCCGTGTAAAAATGACTTTCTACAATAATAACTAGATATGTTGTAGCCAGGAAAATGTACATACTTTATTTCACCAGAATCAATCCAAGCCTCAGAGATACAGAGGTCATCAATGTTTTCTTGATGTGAGAGAAGTTCAGTTTCTTCGATTTTGTTTTTTATACACTGTAGGTTGTGATGTACCACACATAATGTATTTGCCTGTCCTAGGGCCGGTTTTTCAATGCGAGGTAAAGCAGTGTATCATATAGATAAACTAACTAGATGTTTAGAGTGTGAAGTAGCAATATTAAAATGTTTAATAGAAGCACAATCTAAACTTCTATTTAGTATATCTTTCTATTTAGTTTATCTGTATGATAAAGTGCTTAACCTCGCAATTCAGCACGTCGAAATACATAGAGGTTGCCCAATGGAGTCCCAGAAACATACAATTTTTTTCTTGTGCGTGCCTGTGAATATCACCGGATCCTCCGCCATTTTATAGAACACCGCGTATGCAAATATATTACACAAACACACACAAAAAAAGTGAAAATTTGGCTGTTTCTGGGACCATTGGGTAAGCCTTTTGTATTTCGACACGCTGAATACGAATCAGGTGTCCGTTTAGCTCCATCACCAATTTTTAGTAAATCGCAAAAATAACCTGAAATTGTGAGTTTTCTTTAAGGTCATTTTCGCGATTTACAAAAAAAATGGTGGGTGATGGAGCTAAACGGACACCTGATTCGTGTTCAGCACGTCGAAATACACCCAATGGAGTTCCAGGACCACTTTTTTTTATTTTGTGGAGCTGTGTTATCACAAAGAAATTGAAACATATTCATTCTGACTGTGAAAACAGCAGGAATAATTGTACGCTCGCGTGCGTAATTCCACACCTCTTCATTTCATCATAAATCATGTGTTCACTGTTTTTGAAATGGCCAACAACCATTTACATATAGAATAATCATTATAGAATGAATTTACATAACTTTGCAACTTGTATCATTCAGGAGCATATGGTACCCCATTTTATTGCCTTTGGCGCTCACAGTACCAGTGAATTTCATCTCATTTTTTTTCTTTTTTGGCATCTCGCCACTAGCCATACAGCCAACCGCTACCCTAAAAGCCATTTATTCCAATTAACCTATATCGACAATGAAAAAACAAATATTGAAGATCAACAAAGGAGAAAAAACAGGGACACACGCTTCTCGTCCTGGGGTCTATCACGACATTTATTTTTTTAAAACACAAACAAAATTAGAGGACCACTATAAATTAAGGGATGCAACAGAGGAAAAAAAACAGAGAATACGAAGCTAACCTACTTAAACATTCACTCACAAAATTCATAATAAAAACCGATGATACAATCAAAAATTTGTTTATTATGGAAGTTGAGGAGAGAAAGTATATTAGAAGCAGCCTGAATATTATGATTAATAAGATTGTTATGTAGTATGTCACTTGCTGCGTTATATTTAGAATACTGGAAGAAAATGTGTGGGGATTCGTAAGTTCATATTTTATTCTTCAAGATGAGACTGAATTCAACTACAGGCCTATAACTTATAATTACTAAGTTCCTTTATTAAAAAAATTGTGCTAACAGAATCAAATGCTTTAAATAGGTCAAATAGTAGTGAGGCATTATATCTGCTCCTGTTTAGTTGTTAGCCCAGTCGTCGTAGGTATTTACCCACAAAAAATTGCAAACTGTGTAAACTTTTTTTCAATGAGTTCGTGAAAGTGTGTAGAATAATACCCTGAAAAGTTTACATTTCGCTCGGATGCAGAACATAAAAAAAAAGTGAAAAAAAAATTTTTCTTCATCCATTTTTTCAAAATTTTGAAATTAAATCAAGCTGGAAAAGAATAAAAAATACAGATGGATAGATCACGTATTTATGAACAAAAAATGTCCTAACAAAATTTATCGTTAAAGCCATGGTTTTCCCGGAAAAAAATAGTCAAGTGTAACGTTATAACTCGGAGCGAGATCCATGCGTGCACGCGCTTGAATACGCATGACTGTGACACCGACGCACTGAATTACGTGTCACTAAATCAGAATTTGTTCAATCTATATGAGTGTTGGTTCATTTAAAAGATGGAAATTGTAGCTTTCTGATGCTTTTTTGTTTTAAACAATACAAGCAAAGGGTGGATGGGAAAAATATACTTATATATATTATCAAGCCCGAACTCAATCGTCGCAATAAACAATATAGAAAAAAATAAAAGCCCTTCAAAAAAAATCTTTCTTTATTGAGAACTGTTGAAAAGCATGTACACTTCATGATTATTATGGTTTATTACGTTGTAGTAACGAGGATTAAAAAAAAAAGTACATCTCAAATCATTTTAATTTCCTTGCTTGATGATTCTTTTTTGATAAATATATGTATTGGAGGCTGTAACTTGTCGAAAAATTGACCCATTGAAAAAAATAAAATATCACTATTTCGGAAGAAATGTGTGTTTTTCGAACGATCAAACACAAAATCGTTTACTTGTATGCATTTTTTTGAAAATATTATCAATCAGATCATGATAAGAAATTGCGATTATCACGATCTTATCCTTATAACTATGAAAGTATCTTTGATTGTTTTGAATACAAATTTTGGAACTTTTCCAATACATTAACAAATGTATAAGGAATCCATTGGATATAGCTGAAATGTGGATAGGTGTACCTGTAATAGACACAATACAGCAAAGACACGTAAAAATTGATGTGAGCGATTCAGCGGGTATGTGTGGTGTCTGTGTATGCATTGATAATTATATATTTTCCCTCCATACTCACTATTTATCCTCCTATTCACTAAGAAAAATGTTTAAAACGTGTAATCAAAAGGAGAAAAAAGCTTTATTTTACTCGATAGAACAGCTAAGAATTTTTAGAGGTTCCAGAGTGACAAGGTTACTTCACTATTTTTTTCCAGGAATACCGTGGCTTTAGCGAAAAATTTTATATGTTTTGTTCAGAAACACGTGATTTGTCCATCTGTATTTTTTATTTTTTCCTGCCCTGACTTAATTTTAAAATTTTGAAAAAATTGGTAAAAAAAAATTTTTTTTCACTTTTTTTTATGTTCTGCATCCGAGCGGAATGTAAACTTTTCAGGATATTATTCTATACATTTTCACGAACTCGTTGTGGGTTTCACTATAAAAATGTTCTCTGTCATCTGGGCTATGTACCTACACGGAATTCAGTCATCCACAAGCTGCTAATTTAACTACTAGTTTTTTCTAAAATCATGCTGAGAAGCAATTAGTAGTGAATATTCTCCAAATATATAAACAAGCATTTACATACTTACAATTTTTTCAAATAATTTAGACAACTTAAGAATAGAAACCTGTCTAAAGTTATCAACATTTCTAAATTGCTCTTCTTATATATTGCTAAAATTAAAACGGTTTTAAATTTAGATAGCAATGTAATATAAAATTTTTGAAATTGTGACTAAGGATAGATTAACAGTCACTGAGGTTTTTTGTTTTTGATCTAAACTAGGACATCATTAGAATAATCTTTCCAATGTCTCATCTTATTTGATAATTTGGTTACCTTCTGCGGATTTTTTTTAGATGAAACACTAACTAACTTAAACAATTCATAAACAACGTGGCACTAAAATTAATTTCATATTTGTCAAATTTTTCTAAACTGTTCATGATATCTATCTCATTTTAAGTATTTACGATATTAAGAATTTTAAAATTTGAAATTTGTTAACTGTAATATATTGAACAATTGAATAATTCAAAGCATATTACTAAAAGACTATAAAGAAAATATGGCATATTAACAATAATTCTGCTTCAGAAATCACTTCTCCAAAGTAAATATTTCTCTGTGAATAATCAGATAGAAAATATTTAATAGTATCTATTATTATAAGTTAAAATCTAATCAACGTTTACCTCATTAAACTACAAGTTTTCATTTTAAAATATATGAACATGTGAAAATATTTGATCTAAGGGAAACTTGTTCTTAATTAAAATCCCGTTACTAAGCATTTTGTAATGATTTATAAAGTCGAAAAACTTCCTTTGATTTTGATCATCCGCGAACCACGAATGGCGTGAATATGTTAGATACAGTCTAGGGAGAAACAGTGGCGTTCAATACAATGAATTATCTATGCAGGCACGGACTTTTACAAAAAAAAAACGCATTTAATTATTTCTTGCCAGTTTTAAATTATTTTCACTTTAAAAATGATGCATTTTTTCACTCTCTTATTTTCTTTATTACTCGCCGACTACATGAAGAAAACTCTGCTTTTGTGAAAGTAGACAACACTAACTCTGACAAATGTAAAATAGGCAATGGCGTCAGACAGAGCTGTGTTCCATCACCAATTCTTTAACATCTATAGTGAACATATGATGCGAAGTGTACTGGAGGATATGACGAGAGTAGCTATAGGCGGAATTAAGACTTCCAACTTGAGATTTGCAGATGATATCACCTTAGTTGCAAGAAACGAGTGTGAACTCATACACCTGAAGGGCAGGCTTAAAAAAAATAAGCTAACAGAAATGGCAAGATCGCCAACTTGCTAGTAGTGCGATGGCAGTAGAAAGAACGCGAAGAGTATAGCGATGTGAACCACTGAGAGTCTGCAGTGCCTACAGGGCGGTTTCCTACGAGGCACTCGAGGCAGTGCTAACAGTGGCAGGGATCCCCCCGTCGACCTTCTAGCAAAAGAAAGGTGAGGGATTTATGACGGAATTGGCAGGAAGGAAGCGAACGCTAGATTCTATCAAAGGTGGTAGGAGAAATGGAATACTTCGAGTAAGGGAAGATGGACGAGGAGACTCATTCCGGATATTAAAAGATAGGTGGAGGGAGGACACGGGGAGGTTTGGTAATACCTTACACAGCCCATAACAGGGCATTGATGCTTTAGAGAGTACATCTACGACATGGGGAAAATCGAAGATCGAGAATGAATGTACTGTGGGGAGACGACGCGGAGCATATCGTGTTCCGGTGTAGCAGGTGAAGAAAAGAAAGGCTACGAGTCATAGATAGGCTAGGTGGCCCAGTTACGCCCGATGACATGGTGTTGAGGATGCTACATCAGAGAAAAACTGGCAATTCCTGGAGGGCATAACAAAATCAGTAACGAAAATCAAGAAAGTAGACGAAAGAAACTTAAACCTCCAATCGTTTCAACGAAGTAGGGAAGTAACGAGAGGACATCTCTGCGGAGGCACCTAACACTAACACTAAGATTGACCTGATTACTAACGGTAATCGAGAGCGGTTCCAGGATATGAGGAAACACTGAAGACCCGGGAGGTGGGCCACTATTCGGTTAGCGTCCGGTTATACCCGGCATGATAGGTCCAAGACGCTGGATGTCCATGATGGATTACCCCTCCTCCTCCTCTCCGCAAAAACTTGCCAGTAGAGAAAAATTTGACGTGACAGAAACGCTTGCTAAAGTAAAGTCCTAATATTCTCCTATTTTTTACATATCTGAGAGATGGACTTTTAGGGAAGTAGCCAGGCAGCGTTTTGGCGCTTTTGAGGTATGGGTCTGAAGAGGACTCCCTCCAAAACTATGTCACCAAAGAGTTGATAGAAAAGAGCATTAGTGAGGCTGAGCGGCTAACAAGCAATCACGACAAATGCCGTGATGCCGTCAGCTATACAGCTATACAGCAAACGGAGGGCAACAGAATAATTCATTGATTCCAGCATTGAGACTACTGCAAACTGCCTCACACATAGCGCGAAAACGTATAAATTTTAAATAAAAATCATAACTAATTATATTTATTAATGCTCAAATAACAAAACAAAAAAAAAGTAATATTAAATAAACTGAAGGCACCAGATGTGTGCTAAAATTAACCAATAACTAAACAAAAAGAAAACAATATGAAGAAACAGTTATTGTTAACTAAACAGTAAAATCACTACGCTCGGCTAGGAATTACCAGTCGTGGAAGTCAATCTATTTAGCTGCTGAGTTGAACACATATTTTTTTCGCCGATTGTTTAAATATATTTTAATAGTATATTATTCCACGAGCGGTAGTGTAGCCTACGTCTCTTGCTGTAAACTTCATCTGCGTAAGTTATTACCATTACCACAAGTTGAATAATATACTTTATCTACGATTATAACAATAAATATTAAATTTTGTTTAAATTACTCACTTTGTTTATTAATAAAATTAACTGTAAAATTTAATTTTTGTACACCCTTTTATATTTGTTGTCTTCAAAGATTTAACCACCTTTAAGCGGAGGTAGAATGTGAGTTTTAATCGAAATAGTGCACAAACTGCTTGTAGACAATAAATCAGCTTTGTAGATTAATAGTCCGCAGCGGAAAATGCAAACCTTCTCCGCGAACTGCAATAGCCCGGAGCGCATATTCGGTCAAAAGTCTTGTTTTTTATGTTAGAGAAAAAATAAAAAAGCGTCAGAAAGCTCAATCAATTCTCTTTACATAAGCTATCTACAAATTTTTCTAAAAAAACGATAATTATCGAGATATTCGAGGAAATGTAAGAAATTACACGTTTTCCTATAGAGTGCATGTAAATCTTAAAAAAAAACATTTTTTCTCGGAAACCTTTGTTTCGAAGGGCCAAGCTTAACGGAGCATCAAAGTAGTACATGATATTAAGTGAACATCGTATATGAGATCAATTTCAGTTAATAAACGATTAATTACGGTGACAAAATGGAGAAATTTTTCTCGAATTCAAAAAATAAAAAAAAACAGTTTTAGCAAATTCAAATCTACTTAAATTGACTAGAGTATTCTTTTGGCGTAAGAGCCAAGATTAAAAAGTTGTCAACTGTAGAAGCTCAAAATTTGCGATTTTTTGCCGTACATGGCTAACATTTCAATAGTTATCTCCGAAACCAAAAAAAAAACAAAATTCTGATGGTAGCAAAAGATTCGTAGTGGAAAATAATCGTTTGACCTTGTTTTTTATTTCGAGCTAACTCCCACCGTTTCGGAGATATCTGAGAAAAATAACAAAAAACAGCTTACATTTCAGAGCCGAAAAAATTGCAAAAACATGCAATCTTGACACGTTCATATTTTTCGAAAAACACAATTGGCACGGCCGTACGATGTCGCGACGTAAAGAGGAAGTCTTCCAGATAAACCTGATCGTAAATTGCACGGTGAAATTCAAAAATTCGGTTCGACACGAGATATTAACGCGAAAAATCTGTCGCTACCTCCCTGGCTACCACCTTCGTGTGTCGCGCTTTACAATACGTCAATTGTACAGACTAGGCATGAAGATAAAGGTGACTGGCTCTGTACCTAGTGATTTATAATAACTCACTCATAACTCACGCTATTTATTTATGGATATTATTAATTGTTCAACAGCAGTTTATTAATTAATATATAACCTAATAAGAGTAGATAAAGCAATACGTTCCCGGACGACGATTGGCAGAGACGTTAGCTGAGGCCAAGAAGCATCGAGGTCCGGGAATGTGCTTTCACACCGGAGTACACATTCTATTTTTTTTTAAATCACAATCAGTATTATTATAAATTAAGGAATTTGTATTAATGCATAACATTTCTTCATTACAATCTAACTGCTTACTAATAAATGCAATTTTAATGTGAGTTGGTTGTCTGCGTGTATTTATTTACTGTCTAAAATATACATAAAAACCGTACGGGAATGTTGATCGTTGCTCGGCAACTGATCTTTTCCGGACTGTTTTGTGATAGTTTCTTAGCAACGGACTAAAATGCTGGAATTGTGCATTTTTCGATCTGAAATCGCGCCGAATATGTGGACATTGCCGATCGATTTCAGAAAAAGTATATTTTTATCATACATAGTGATAGTGACCTAGAAGTGCTTACTCCTCTAGAAATTACAGATGTGGCAGAAAGTGTCATACGAAATTTACCGCCGGATAAGTCTCGGGATATATATGAAGGAAATCATAAACGATTCATGGATTTTTGTATGCATAAAAATGCGAAGACTTTCTCAGATAATGTATTAATTACTTACTTTGCTGAATTATCTAAAACTACTTTAAATTGTACCAATTTTACTATTAATGTCAAAAATAACTAAAAATCGTTGTTATTTTTTGTTGGAAATTTTCTGTAATTATGTTTCTTAATAAATGTTGCTGGCGAAAAAATATCAAATATTTAATTGCCATTTTGCTGCCTAGGCAGTGAAGTGAGAACTTTGCTGCCTAGTCAGGAAAATTGACACTTTGCTTATTGACATTAGTCAGCAAAATTATTATTTTGCTGTCAATCGGCGAAAAAATATTGTTTTACTTAAATGTAGCACAGTCCTTCAAAAACGAGCTATGTAATCAAGCTTATAAATGAAAGTAAATTATTTAGTGGTAATTATTATGCAAGTAAGTGATAAATTGATAATAGAGTCAAGTATTAGAGTCACTTTGCAATTCCACATCTAATATTTTCATATAACAAAACACAAAAACAAAAGGTATATCTTTTTTGTTACTACCATAAGATCTATGAAGCAAGGGTTACTTGCTGCAAATGAACCTAAATGCTATAAATGAAAATATACTATAAACAAAAGTAATATTCTAATTGTAGCAAAATATATAAACATAATATTTGTACTAAATAGTAAATAGTCACGAATAAAAAAAAATAACAAATTTTTAAATTTAATATGTCCGAATAAGAAATTTATTGTTACGTGTTTACACCCCTTTTACACCCCTTGTATAAACACCCTGTATCGTGGATCCGGAAATTATAACACCAGGGTAACACTAAACAATGTATTAACTTAAGTACTAATTACAACAATTAATTAGTTTACTAATTTTACACTGTGTACTATAATTCACTACTTCAGTCCCTTGCTCACTCTCTGACCATCTGAGCTGTACATCACTAAACTGTTGACTGACTAACTCTGCTGCTCCATGCCTTTATATACCCAAAGATAAGGGATCTAGAATAGCCTGTCATGATGTCATCACTCTCCAGATGTTTCTAGTAGGTTCTTCTGTAAATCTCTAAATTCAGACACCGCACGCCATCTCTGGGAACATTCGAACCAACTAAACTAGCTTAGCTTTCTGTTGCCGTTATAATTGGAATTTAGAGTAAGTCTCCACAGATGTTTCTGGGGGTATAAACATCCAACAATATACTTAATAATTGTCTCTAATACAATGCTTATCGAATTAAGATTTGTTTTAGTCGGTAATGTTGAGTAAACTTTTATACCCTGCGTCCTTAACTATATTTTTGCTTGTTTTTGGAAAATACTGAAAAGTGGCTAATTTTGGCCTAAGCTGAACAACAGAAAATGAACACGGTTTTTGATAGCATTTTTCCCGTAGAATGGGATGATGTATTCGGTTTTGCGAAAAAATGGCGGGAAAATGTGGAAAAGTTAAGAAAATGCTTGAGAATTTACAAAGTCCTCTCTGAGATATTCACAACTTATTTTAAGATCCATTATATTTTACTTTATATTATGGGGTTTCTTTTAGTATTTTTCTCGTAGAATATGATTCTCTACTTCGCTTTGCCAAAAAATGTCAGGAAAATTCGGAAAAATTAAGAGAATGCCCAAAAAGGGGGAGGGTCAATAAGGCCGGTTTTCGGCTCCCCCCAAATTTGGCAAAAAGAAAATTTTTTTTAACAGTCTGGGGTCAATTTAGAGTCGATTCCACCACAAATGGAACCAACTCCAACTCTTAGGGTCATTTCAAGGTCAAATTATGAAAAAGCCGTGAAATAAACTCGCCTTTTCGGAATGAGTAGGCTTATTTTGGGACTTCGATTTAATATACAGCGTGTCCCGGCACTATGGAGCAATACTTCTGGAACGTATAGTTTGGGTCAAAATAACACTGAAAGTACCTATAATTCTTTTTCTTAGGGCTCCGCCCTAAGGAGATATTGCCATTTAAAGGTTACATATTCAAGAAGGTTTTTTGCCTATTACTTTCAAACCGTTCTATCGATTTTAATAAAATTTGGACTGTGTACATATTAAATGAGTATCATTTCAGAAATATAGCGACCTTCGTATTTTGTCTAGGAAGCCAGGGGTGTTCCACCCCCAATGCTTTTTACCCCTGAATTTTGACGTAAATTAATTTTTGAAAATTAAGGTCACATTTTTAAATTCCTTAAATAATTTTTTTTAATATGAAAAAATTCCACTAAGAAAAGTTATTTTATACCTCTATACCAAATGTCAGGAATATAAAATAATTTTTTTGAAACTTGCCATTTTTTCAATAAATTAGTATTTTATTTTGAACCATTCAATTAAAACTGCATAGAAATTATTTTTTGTGAATTAATATTTAAAGTTATGTAGAAGCTAAAAGTAGGCTATGAGAAAAGCAGTGGATACACATTTATCATTTATTATTGACATATCTGTCAAGCGTAGTCAATATTATCCTTAATTTCTGTTTCAAATTAACGAACCAAGCATAAAAAATTAAGTGAAAATGGTACTCACAGTGCGTGAAAAAATTTATATTGGACAATACTACGGAATTAGCGGTGAAAACTCGCTAAGAGAAGTGGTAAGCCAATTTAATTTGAAATTTCCAAATACTGCTTTGTCACGTACTCAGGCTATGGGAATAATGAAAAACTTTCTGGCTACTGGTAGTGTTCTTAACATGAACAGAAAAATAAAAGCATATGATGAAGACAATGTTGCGGCTATTATAGCCCATGCCTGTTATAGAAAATCCCAGGATACCACTAAGAGAGAGATCAGCTCTTATTAATATTAGCAAGTCTGAACTCCAATGAATTTACAAGGCAAAGAAAATTAAGGCATATAAAGCAAATTATAAACATACGCTTGAAGAGGGAGATGACGGCAGTAGGTTGGATTTTTGTTTGACCATTGGAGAAAAAATCATGGAAGAGAGATTTTTTCATCATTTCATAATTTTCTCAGATGAATCCACATTCACAACCAATGGTGTTGTTTTATCTCAGAATTGTCGGTTTTGGGCTTCTGAAAATCCAAATTTTAGAATTCAGTGTAGAAGACAATATTATAAAAAAGTGAATGTGTGCCGTTTCTTATCACGTTGGAGTTATTGGACCTTATTTCATTGAGGGAAGGTTAAACCAGCACACTTATTTACAGCTTCTTGAAAGATTTTCTGAAGAACATTTAAATATTTTAAGAGATATGCCTTTAGTTCATTTTCAACATGATGGTTGCCCTGGCCACTACACAGAAATGGTTAATCGGTGGTTGAATTTAAATTTTGGAGAAAATTGGATTGCCAGGAATGGACCGATCAAGTGGCCGACGAGATCCCCAGACCTATCAATATTGGATTTCTTTTTATGGGGTCGCCTCAAGCAGTTGGTTTACGCTGAACCACTTCCTAACGATGTAGCAGTATTGAAGCAGAGAATTACAAATGCCGTAAACTCCATACCGTTAGATCATATTCCTAACAGTTTTAAGGACTTCAGGCGAAGGATCGAAATGTGTGTGGATGTGGGTGGTAGCTACGTTGAGTAATAAAAAAATTGTAAGCATTGTTTTATATTGGTCAATAATTAATTTGTTTGTGAATCTGTTATGTTTTTGACATTTATTACTTGTTATAATTTTTAAACCTCATTAATCTTCTTTTAGTAATTGTTTCTTGTTTTACAATTAGTTCGATTAACATTATACCTTCTTACATCTCGTATATTCAATTTTTTATTTACCAATAGCCTACTTTTTGAGATGATTAACATTTGCTCCTGTACAACTTTAAATATGAATTTAACTCTTAATCTCAAAAAATGAGAAGTTTCAAAAAAATAATTTTATATTCCTGAAATTTGGTACAGAGGTATAAAATTGCATTCTAAATAACTTTTCTTAGTGGAATTTTTTCATATTTTGAAAAATAAAGCTACTTTATTAGTGATGATTTTTACAACTTTGCTAATAAAACACCCTGTAGAACACCAAATCAAGTCATTTTTGGTATACTTTAGTTTTACAAAAGGCAGGACTTAATCCCCAAATACCATTCCAGAATTCCAAAATTTTTGGTCCATTACACCTCTTGTTACATCTATCCTGGGACACACTGTATATTAAATCGTCTCAGAAGTCTCAGAATAAGCCTACTCATTCCGAAAAGGCGAGTTTATTTCACGGCTTTTTCATAATTTGACCTTGAAATGACCCTAAGAGGGGGGGGGGGGTGAGATTGGTTCCGTTTGTGGTTGAATCGACTCTAAATTGACCCTAGACTGTTAGAAAACATTTTCTTTTTGCCAAATTTGAGGCGGGCCTAAAACCGGCCTTATTGACCCTCCCCCTTTACAAATTCGTGTCTGTGATATTCAAAATTTAAACTTTTTAAGATCCATAACTTATTATGCGAGATTCAGGTGGTTTCTTGTAGTATTTTTTCGAGTTAATAATGTTGGTTCTAAATATGTTTGTTTCACTTGGAAATGACTCACTTTTGTTAGTTTTCAAACATTTTCCCAATTTTTCGCATTTTCCTAACATTTTCCTGCAAAAGAGAGTAGACCCTCGTATCCCAGGGGAAAAATACTACAAGAAACCACCTGAATTTCGCGTAATAAGCTCTGAATCTTGAAAAGTTTGCATTTTGAATATTACAGGCTCGAATTTGTGAATTTTTAAGCATTTTCATAATTTTTCCGCATTTTCTCTCAACATTTTTCGCAAATCGAAGTAGAGCATCATATTCTATGAGAATAATACTAAAAAAAACCACCATAATCGAGAATAAAATATTATAAACCTTAAAAGTTTAACTTGTGAATATCTCAGACAAGACTTTGTAAATTCTCAAGTGTTATCTTAACTTTCCCACATTTTCCCACCGTTTTTCCGTAAAAACGAATACACCCAAGCAGCATTCAAGGTGATGGGAACTGGCATCTGAGGCATCGGAACTTTAATACAGTAGGAATGACATAACTGTTACTAAATTTGCGGTTTTAAGGTAATATTCACTTTGTGGTATGCCTTTGTAGTAACAATTAGGTAGATTCTACCGAATTCAGGCATTGTATAGTTATAACACTTTCAAGTAACTGCCGCAGAATCTGCAACGTCGCAGATACTACTCTGCATTACTTTGAAGCATCCTCAACTGCAAAGTGAAAATTGGTAGTAATTCCGACCGCACAGCGTTACCAAAGAACCACTTCAAAGTAACGATAACTTCAAGTGTTCAATTTTAAGTCCCTGATACTTTGTTGGGAAATTTTATGGAACTTCAATGTTGTCTAACTTATTAGTGACATCTTGAGTAAAAAAGAGGTTATTTCTACGAACATAAGGGCTCTGAAGTTATTTTTACTACTCCCCACTAATTGAATAAAGTAGTAAGCTAAAGTGATGTAGTCACCAAAGAGTAATTTTAATATAAAATAAAGTCCAAGGAATTTATTTATTGTCTCCATTATATGGAAAATTAACAAAACAAAGAACCCATGCACTAACACGTATTTATTTATATTTATGTTAACATTTATTGTCATCATTTTTCACAAAGAAAACTGCTCTTCTGTACACAATTTTTCTCTATACTAGTAATGACGTCTGTATCACCTGACTCGTTGTGCTGCTCCCTGAATTTTTTTAGCAATAACAATCTTGTTGAGACTGAATCCTTCAAATAACCCTCCGCCACGGTGGATGATTTCAACACACCGTGACGTTTAAGGGTGGTAATGTCACCCCCAGCATTGGCCAAAAGAGTTGATGAGGAATGGCGCATGCTATGGCCAGTATACAAATCTGCATCTGGCAATTGCAAATAATCAGCTACAATTTTTGGAATTTTTGAGAGCTTATTTAATCCAACGCATTGGACAATGCACTTTCCCTTTTGAAAATTTACAAAAAATCTTTTGTGAAACACATTTTGCGGTCTCAAAACACATATTTCCTAATCGAATCAAGTGGGTTTACCGAAAATCCTTCATTTAAAACTGTGAAACTATTTGATTTATTCGTCTTGGTATCTGGTATGGATATATATATATAGATATTATTCTTTATCTCTTATATCTTCGACGCTTAAGAAGGTCAGTTCACCGCAACGGCAGGCACCGCAAACTCCCAATATCAATGCAACCTAAAAAACCCAGACAATTAAATACATAAAAGCAAGAACATCATAATAAACACCATCTGACATAAGATGCTCAGCGTCAGGGGCATCCATCAAATATTGTTCGATATGTGCTCTTTCCAAATAATATCTTTCTAATAATATCAGATAATAAAAAGTATTTGTAAAAGTATAATAATTGTTATTTTTAATCCACATATTCCCATCACACTCAGTGACAGTGACACTTCAGTTATTACCGCGTTGCCAATTCAAAAAAAGGAAATTACCTATATCGATTCCGTCAATTCTACCAACATTAAAATAAGTTGGTAGCAATAGTTTCTAAGATCTTATAGCGTCATTGGTCCCATTTGCTACATCTAGGTAAATATAACTACACAGTGAAATTGTTGTAGTTCCCGTCACCACTTTTAAAGTAGCAACAACTATAACGTTGGTGGCATCTGCTACTTTATAGTAAATGTAACTTGTAGGGAAATAATTTGGGTTTTTGCCACCTCTAATATGTGACAAATACTTTGTTGACATGTATACCACTACAAAGTGACTGCAGTTAAAATCGCCATTTTTCTGTTGTTGAATGAAGACGCCATATTTACAGATAAAATATAATTCAATAAAAAAAAATTATCATGTTTTATAAATAGATTATTACTTTATAATATATAAAATTTAAAAAAAAAACGTTTTCCATAAAAAATTTTGCAGTCTTGCTTGTACACATAATTTTTGCAACATTTTTTTATTCCGAAAAATCAATTTTCTAGAGGGGGCGTCTTTGCGTGGTTTTAATATCCACACCCAGGATAAATGCAAAACATCATGTTTTATAATATATGCTTAGGCATGTCATAATCACCTTAACTTGGACCTTGGACATATTATGTGCTCAAACTCAATAAGTCATTAATTTGCTATTCGAATAACAGAGAGCCAAATATATAGTTTGCGCTCTCATTCCTGTCAGCTGAGCTGTTCCAAAAGTTCATCATCATTTCTACTACTTGGTTACATCCCGTTTACGTAATAAACTTGTCTTCAACACGGTAACGGTAGAAGTACCGGAATAGTAATTTGCCACGTTATTATTCCCCATTTTGGTGAATACTTGTTAGAAGGATGGTTCCCATTACGTAACAGTCCTTAGTTGCGGAAACCTTTAAAGTTCCCCTAATGGTAACTATTACGTAGAAACTACTAAAATTGCTGCTTGGGACATCACCGCATTCTACGGGAACAATGCTATAAAAACCGTGTTCATTTTCCGTTGCCCAGCTTAGGCCAAAATTAGCTACTTTTTAACATCCTCATTTGTTCTTTCTCCAATATTTTTATCTAACCTGTACAATTCTAGTCCGATATATCCAGAATAACTTTGGCCAGTTGTTTTAGTGATTTTGTTTGATCTAAAAAATCCTTGTCGTTTGCTTTTTGTTTTATATTGATGTGTTACTTGTGCACTTTCTTTACTAATGTTTTTTATTTATTTAATAAGAAGAATGGGCCTATAGTTTTGGACTAAACCCGCATCTCTACTTGAATACATTATTAATTTAATAAATTAAAACAAATATTTTACTGCAAAAAGAAATTATTAAATCTACCTACCGCCGCTACGCCAGTGGCAAAAATGGCTCTATAATTTGTAACGCGTCATTTGGGGGCAGAACGGGGTATCTCAAGCACGCATCTTGAGATTTAAATTCTCGGTGGCGCTTTTATATGAATAATTCATTGGCAAACATAGCAATATAGAGATATCGATGTAGAGGACGACTGCTGGAGTGATGTGATATTAATTAACTGGGGTTTATTTACACGCTGGTGTACCACTATTAATCACTTACCGTGCCTCCAATGCAGACTTAATCTCAACACTTGTCGGCTTAATGCCCGTTTCAACCCTCCTTAGGTAGTGAAGAAGGTATGGAAGGAGAATTCATTTTGTGATAGGAAACATCCTGAGACACCTTTTAGAAGCGATATTTATTCATTACTAACTTATCAGTAATAGTTATTAAGTTTGTAGAGATTGTAAAAGACAATGTATTCAGTGTTGAGCTTTACGTTATATGATCAATTTTTAATTACTTAATCATATAGTGGACTACACTTAGATTTTGACTTAGAAATCGATGCAACCTGAAAACAAAAAACTGTTAGTTGTTTAGGGTTTCGTAAGTCGATCAATATTGACTGCTTGCTGAACTTGTGGGGAAAGGGTTTAAAAATGTTTTTTGCAAATATCCGAAAAAACATCGAATTGTGTCAGGAAGTATTAGATATATTTGGAAGAAATTACCTTGAATTTGAGTCTAGTTCCGTTCAATTTAGACAAAAATTGATTTTTTACGTTTTGTGTCCTTCCACCAATTTCTAAAAGTAAAGGCTTATTTTTAGTGATTCACTGAAAAACAACCAAGAGTCTTTTTAAAATATACGTTTTTATGAAAATTGAAATTGCAAATTTAATCCTTTAAATTGCGTTGTGACAAAAAAGTTAATTTAAACTTTTTGAAATCAAATGGTATACATGATTTTCCTTAGAATTCACTATAATCCAACAAAAGCCAGAAATTTTTGGGAAAAAAGCGTTTTAGTCAAGCGCAACAGGGTTTATAGGTCGGAACCCAGCTACAATGAATCGATTTGAATGATTTTTTTTCTATTTCTAATGCTATAAACTAAAAAGTTTACCTATTGAAAATTACCGCAATTTCGAGAATTCGTAAATTTAAAAAAAATAATAGTTTTTAGAAATCTCAATGGAAAATATAGTTATCGGAATTTTTAAATATTTCTTTTAAGAAAATAATGATTGTTATAGTTTTCAAGGTTGTTTATAAATGAAACTTTTTAAAATTAATTTGAAGATGGCAGAAGCCCCAAAATACGAAATTAATTAAAGAAACGTTAAATAACACAAATACATCAATTTTTTATTGAAAACAACTTATGCTAATAATGATTTTAAATTTTAATGACATAAATGATTATAAATTTTTGTTACAAGGATAATCATTTATTAATATCTTTGGTGGAGCATTTAAGCAGCACATGGTAAACGTGCGATAGAACAATTTAAGCCCCTTTTTCTACATCCACATCCACAAGCAGAGCCACACCCAGTTTTACAACAAAAAATCATTTTCAATAAATATTCAACAGCTGGTGGTTGGTTCATTATAACTGGTACTAGTAAATTATCTTTATTACTTCCACGTCCAGTGGAAGTATAGTAAGACAAAAAAATTTTTTAAAATTTTTATTGTCCAAATAGGCTTAAAATGTCATGAAACGTCGAGATTTTAAGTTTGAACGAAAAAAAATTTCTGTCTGTCGGTCTGTCGGTCTGTCGGTCTGTCTGTAACTTTTTTTTGTGCGCACGTTTACTCTGGAACCGTTTAAGATATTGACTTGAAATTTGGTACACATATGTACTTTAACGAGATCTAGAACTAGATTATATTTTCATCTTGTTCCGTTGAAGGGTTGGGGGGTAAATTGGGGTAAATTGGGGTAAATTGGATAAATGGGTAAATCAAGCCGGTAAGAGTCCATGAAATTGGTATTTAGTATATACAAGAGAAGCTAAGGTCTCAAAAACATTTTTAGCATCAGCCACCCCCATTACCACCCCCACCTCCTTATTAAAGGGGATGAAAAAAAAATGTGATTTAGTTTATGTACAGGAACCAGAAACCTCAAAATATTTTTTTACTTCATCCACCCCCCCACTACCACCCCCCCTATCACCACCCCCACCCCACTACCGATGTGGGGTATCGTTTTATGGGTTTTTGGGGTAAAGGATTTCAAATATTATATTATTAAAGTTCCATAAACAATTATTTTCCCATACAAAGTTTTTTCGTTGTGAGTGACTTGGATAGAGAATCTGGATGTGGAAGTAGTGATTCCTTGGGCAGCGGTTTTTTTCATCCCCATTCTTTTGGCAACTTATCATGTTCCATCCACAACTGTACTTGTAAATACACTCTTTCTATATGTTCTAAACTGGCGTCGAATGTAGGTATCAATGAAGCCAAGTTGACACGGGTATTTTTACATGTAGCTTTAATAAACGATTGGTATAGAAAATTATTTATATTTTAATGATTTTTGGGAGCTTCATATAATGCTAAAATGCATAAAATACCCGATTGCAAAATATTAATGACGTCAGTATTTTCATCAGAAAAGGTAATAGCAGCATCTTGTAAATCTGTACAATTTTCGAATAATGTAGCAAAATCTTTATCCTTTTTGTAAAACGCTGAAGTTGTATGACATCAAGTTAATGCATGTAAAAACAAAACGTGCTTCTTAAATACTGGTAATGTTTGTACAAGGCTTTTATTAGAATACATTTTGGGTTCCTTTTGCTGATTTGATAAAATATATTTTTCTATGAGGAGGTGTTAAAGCTGTTAATAAAACTAACGCATCAATATCTTCAGCAACAACAACATTTCTGATTCAATATTAATTGTCGTTTGTATGATTAATGTATCAGCATCACCTTCTTCTTGACAGGAGAAAATATTGTTATCAGCTAGTTTCTTCCTTAACATTTCGATGAATCTACTTTTGTTATTGCTGTTTGCAAGGAACATTTTTTTTGGCGAATTTTTAAAGGCATATTTTTCAGCTGATTTAGTGCAGTTGATGTTGCGATATCCGCCAAAAACAACAAAAATATTGTTTTCATAATTATTTCTTAAATATCCTGTGTAATGACTGCATATCGTCTCGAACTTTTCATCTAAATTGGTAATTTTCAATGGGTAAACTTTTTAGTTTATGGCATTATAAATTTAAAAAAAAATATTCAAATCCATTCATTATAGCTGGGTTCCGTCATTTTTCATTTATAATGACTGGACTATTTCTATTTGGACAAATTCAATAAACAATCAAATATAAACAAACAAAACTTGCTTTGAAAAGTGTTAGAAAACGCACTGCTACCTGTGCTTGAAAATTATTGAGTGACAAATCCTTAACGGAAGCTAACAGCGTGTGAAATAGTATATTGTGTATTTAGGTGTGAAAGCAGTACATTCCCGGACGACGATGCAAAATGCAACAAGCATCGAAGTCCGGGAATGTGCATTCACACCGAAGTACACATACTATTTTTTCTAAAATCACAATCATTATTATTATAAATTAAGGAATTTGTATTAATGCATAATATTTCTTCATTACAATCTAACTGCTTACTAATAAATGCAATTTTAATGTAAGTTGGTTTTTCTGAAATCGATCGGCAATGTCTACATTTTCGGCGCGATTTCAGATCGAAAAATGCACAATTCCAGTATTTTAGTCCGTTGCTATGTAACTATCAGAAAACAGACCGGAAGAGATCCGTTGCCAAGCAACGACCAACAAAACCGTACGGGAATGTTACTTTCCTGGCTTAGGCGGGGAAAGTAACATTCCCGTACGGTTTTTTATGTATATTTTAGATAGTAAATAAATACACTCAGACAAACCAACCCACATTAAAATTGCATTTATTAGTAAGCAGTTAGATTGTAATGAAGAAATGTTATGCATTAATACAAATTTCTTAATTTATAATAATATTGATTGTGATTTCAAAAAAAATAGTGTATGTACTTCGGTGTGAAAGCACATTCCCGGACTTCGATGCTTGTTGGCCTCGGCTAGCGCCTCGGCCAACAGTTTGCATCGTCGTCCGGGAATGTATTACTTTCACACCTAAATACACAATATACTATTGTCTGCGTGTATTTATTTACTGTCTAAAATATACATAAAAAACCGTAACATTCCCGTACGGTTTTGTTGATCGTTGCTTGGCAACGGATCTTTTCAGGTCTGTTTTCTGATAGTTTTTTAGCAACGGACTAAAATAGTGCAATTGTACATTTTTCGATCCGAAATCGCGTCGAAAATGTAGGATATTGCCGATCGATTTCAGAAAAGTAACTTTTCATACGCTCCTTATATGCTTCTGTATAATAGTATATTACGTAATGAATGTTGTAAGAAGCATATTACGTAATTGCTTTACAACTCGCATTATGTACTATACTTTACCTACGATCATATTTATTTATTTATTTAGTAAAATCTGGATTTAGTTGTCAACAATATTCAACGAATATTATGTCAGTTTTGACAGCATTTGAAAATTACGTAGGCGCATTTGCTTTTTTAACCCCACATCAGCGATATAAGCCACCTATAATTGCGTGTCCCGTGCGTTTTGTTTACCGTGCGATTTGTTTACTGTGCGATTTGTTTACTGTGCGATTCGTTTACAATATGTAAAGTTCAACTTACATAGATGGTAGTGTGTTTTTTACTATTTACAGTAGTGATCGTAGGTAAACAATATAACAGTAATAGCCAGGGAGGTAGCGAGAGTTTTCGTGAAATCATTTCTATAAAGCTAGATTTTTTTCCCATGGTAGCTTAGACAGTATCAATGATGAAGGTGCAATTCTGCCAATCTATAAATTCTGCAAAAATGAATATAAAATTAAACAACATGTTGCAAAAAGAGATATTGATTTTCTGAAATGTCACAAAATGCCACTTTTGATTCGTTCGTGCCGAGCCGAATTTTCGAATTTCGCCGTGCAATTTACGATCCGGTTTATCTGAAATACTTCCTCTTTACGTCGCGATATCGTACGGCCGTCCCAATTGAGTTTTTCGAAAAATATGAACGTGTCAAGATTGCATATTTTTGCAGTTTTTTCGGCTCCGAAATGCAAGCTGTTTTTTATACTTTTCGCAGATATCTCTGAAACGGAGGTTGTTAGCTCGAAATAAAAAATAAGGTCAAACTAGTATTTTTTACCACGAATCTTCTGCTTTCGTCAGATTTTTTTTTGAAATGTCGGCCATGTACTGCAAAAAATCGCAAATTTTGAGCTGCTACAGCTGGCAACTTTTTAATCTTGGCTCCTACGCCAAAAGACTACTCTAGGTAATTTAAATAGAATTAAATTTGCTAAAACCCTTTTTTCTATTTTTTGAATTCCGAAAAAAATGAAGGAATTAGAGGGGCGGAATTTGAAACTTTTTTTTTCAGTAAAATTTCTCCATTTTGTCACCGTAATTAATCGGTAATTAACTGAAATCGATCTCATATACGATGTTCACTTAATATCATGTACTACTTTGACGCTCCGTTAATCTCGGCCCTTTGAAACGGTTTCTGAGAAAAAATGTTTTTTTTTAAGATTTACATACACTCTATAGGAAAACGTGTAATTTCCTACGTTTCCTCGAATATCTCCATAATTATCGTTTTTTTCGAAAAATTTGTAGATAGCTTATGTAAGGAGAATTGATTGAGCTTTCTGACACTTTTTTAATTTTTTCTTTAACATAAAAAGTATCAATGATGAAAGTGCAAGTCTAAGAAAACTTTTAGTGTTGCAAAAATAAGTAAAAAATTAAACAACATGTTACAAAAAGTTGCATAAATGTATTATACCTACAAGATTGAAATTTTACATAGTCACAAATGACATAAAAACATACCGGAAAATAATATTCTACCGCGTCGGAAGCGTTGCCATGTCAGGTCTACCACCCACGCAAAGTGGGTGAAGCTGAATTTTTTTTCTGGAATAATTTATTTAATGAGACATCCAAAAAATAGTCTACCGATCATCTCATGTTGCTGAAGACTCGGTAGACGTAATGGAATGCAAGCGCGTGACCGCGGCCGCTTCAGTCTTTTGCAGTTCACGGAGAAGTTTTGCATTTTCCGCCGCGGAATATTAATCTACAAAGCTGATTTTTTATCTACAAGCAGTTTATGCACTCTTTCGATTAAAATTTACATTCTACCTCCGCTGAAAGGTGGCTAAATCTTTGGTAGACATTGCCAAAATGGCAGTACATAGTCAAATCATGACAATTATATTCTTCATTAGTATTAAAGAGTGGTGGAGTGGTCGGGCTGCAGACGATTGTGTAGCAGTACCAATCACTAATGCAGACATATCAAAAAAATTGTTGTGTGCTGGATACAAATTTTCAGCTAAAAAAAGTTTTTACCGCGTAGATTTCGAGTAAATCCAGATTTTTATCGTCAAAATATGGTTTTTTGAAAATTTTTGACGTTTACTCGAAATCTACGAGGTACTTTTAAAGCATCAGTCAAAACTTTGTGAATATTGTACTACAGTTAAGAAATCCACAGCTCGCTTTTTGTTCTTTGTGATTTCTTGGCCCATATTTTAATCCCATCAAATCCGTTTAAACGACACACCTACATAGACCAGGTACAATTAACCTGTGAAATCAGTAATTACAGTCCATTCCTAGACAAGTAGCGACAATGACATTTTTTTATTTCTTCATTTAAATTTTTTAGAAAAAAGGAAAATAGTTCGTCAAGTTTTGAAGAAAATCCTTCTAATTTGCCGGTAGCTTTCCAGAATTTTTCTCAGTGTATGCATCAATTTTTTGTTAAAATAAATTTTTACCCGTAACCATCTTTAACTAGTCTAACTGCAGCAAGTATATTAATTATTTAAAAATATCCGCAGTTTTGTAATCTAAGGACTAAAACAATGAATACGGCCGATCAAATCTTTTTAAAAATAAAAAACTTAAAATTTATAAACTGGCCTGTATACAATGTGTCTCCCGATACCGCACTCTAGTAAACTTTCTTATTTTTGATTTGCATAGAAAAAGTCATTCTTTACAAAAAGTTTTGATTATCTTAGGAAGTTAGAACAGTTGTCAAATTTAAGATAAATCATACAGTGTGTTCTAAAAATCAGAAAATATGAAATAGACTTTAAGCACACTACCTTTTTTATATTTTTATTGAAAAATGGTATTTAAAACAAAGTATTTCAATTACGAAGAAAGGCTTAAATACGGAGTGGAGTTTAGTTGCAAAATAAGGAAATGACAATTTCCAAAAAAACTAACTTGAGAGTATTCCACCTCCTAGTACACATTTTTCTAATCTTTTCTAAATTCTTCATAAACAGATGAGATCACATCTTCATAGTTGCAACAGAATCCACATTTTTTTTTATTTAATAAATCTACGTCGTCTTCGAAATCGTTTGCGTATTCTTTTTGCTTTAAATACCCTCATAAGAAGCAATCCAACGGGGTTAGATCTGGCGAACGGACTGACCATGCTGTTGGTCCATAGCGGCCAATTGACCCAGCAAACATAAACATATAGCATATACGTAAATGCTACGTAAACTAAGTTTCGCAGAAGTAACGTGCTATGTAAAATGTGACGCATAATCATATGTGCATACTCTGCGAAATGTCAGCAACATGGGCATATGATTTTTACATAGTGAAGAGGTAACACTGTGACCTCACGGTATGGAACAAATGACGTAGCGTATATGTATATTCAACCACTTGCTATGTAAAGCATACGTAACTAATTTTATCTCTTTATGATGTAGCATATATGTATATTCAATCACTTAATAGTGACCTTACGCTACGTAACTTATATATACTTTTTATCTCTTTATAATGTAGCATGTATATACTTTATCTACCTACCGTATGTTCAAAATAGCATATCCCAGCACTTTTTAAATATTGATACTACACAATTGGATTTTTAAAGTTAGATATATGAATAGTTATACAGAAAAATATATTTCTTTAGAAAATTACCGAAGTTGACACCAAGTTTTATTTTTAAGTCGGATACCTTATTTAGAGAGCCGAGTAGTTTTATATTTTGAATAAATTTTTGTAAAAAAATGGTTATATTTAAAATATAAAACTATCTAACTTTCTAAAAATGTTCAGAGATATTCTACATAAAAATAAAAGTTGATGTCTCCTCCAGTTATTTCCTAAAGAATATCAATTTTTCTGGACAATTCATGAGGAATTTATATTCATATATTGAACTCCAAGAATCCAGTTCTCTAGTATCAATATTTAAAAAGTACTATAGGGTGCTATTTTGAACATTATGGTAGGTATATAAAACAAATACACGCTACATCAAAAAGAGATAAAAAGTATATAATGCAACATATGGTTGTCTGATTTGTCAACATATATTAGCTTAGGAAAGATTCTCGAACTGAACGACAGTTTAAACTAAGTTAATTAGTATCAACAAAGTTGCAATTCCATCTTAATCTCTGCATATCCCAGTAGGTAAACCAGGCATTAGGCGTGGTCCTCGACGTTGTCATCTATATGTGCTTTAGAAAGCAGCTATACGATATTTTTTCTTCTCCAATGATGTATACCCACCTACCTACCTTGCCTTGCATTCCTAGTAAAGCTCAAATTTCATTTAATTTATTTTATTAACTGTTGATTTAGGAGAGATTAATACTAGTGTCTTTTGTATAACTAATCTATATTCAAGTTAACTAAGTATCTACAATAAGTGTTAAGCATCTCGGGTCGTTTCTGATTGTACTCGTTCTTTGGTCAGCCTTCGTCATTCTGACATTTGCTACTTGAACATCAGTTACACAACCTGTGAAAATATTAGTCTATTTCATATACAGGGTGCACCATTTAAAACTCCCCAGGCTTGTAATTTTCTTATTTTTTAAGGCACATCAAATTGTAGATATTTTAAAAGTATTTAAAATGAAAAAATTGTTAAGAAAGAAATCTTAATTTCCTTGAATATTTTTTTACGTCACCCTGTACATGAACTGCGTTAATGTTTTCTTATACTTAAAGGTTTTAATTAGCTTCAATTTATATTATTACGTCATATTCGAAATTCTTTTTGGTTTTAGAGAAAGGAATTAAAAACACTCCAAACTAATTTTTTTTTTAAAATTACTTTGAAAGGAATGTAAATAATAATTTTATGCTTTATCTGTAAAAGACATATCACAAACAATATTCAGCGTAATAAAACAGTAACAAAAAATGAAAAAAATTTTTTTTAAAAACTAACATATTAAAATGTACTAAGTAGGAAATTGCAAATTTTTTATTTTTTAAGTTTTTTTATTTTAATAACATAAATTGAAGCTAATTAAAACCTTTATAAAAAACAATAACACAGTCCATGTACAGGGTGAGGTAAAAAAATATTCAAAGAAATTAAGTTTCCTTTCTTAACCATTCAAAAAAAAAAATAATCACTCTGTATGGATATTTAAAGGCTTTAAAAATGTCTACAAGTTGATGTGCCCAACATGGTCATCGCTACGAAAATAAAAAATTTACAAGTCTGGGGAGTTTTAAGTGGCGCACCCTGTATAGTGTAGTAAATCTGGTTATATAGCTTGTATCCCTTTACTAAATTGTGAAGAAAACTAGATGCAAACTATTTTGATCAATTTATTAAGTTATTAAACAATTTATGAGAGTTTAAATAATAATGTATATATTTTAACAAAACTTTACGAAAACACACTTCCAATGGAATGGAAAATTTGAGGTCGATCCGATGAGTTTCAGAAGTATACTGCTTTAAACATGAACCGATGTGCTCAAAGTGCTGTCATTCAATCCGAAAGTCTGCCTCAAAGTTGAGTTTACACTGTTAAAACCCAGCTATTTAAAATCAGATTTGTCTAATCTGCCAGAGATGGTGATTTGGGGACTATTGGAGTATTTCAACATAAGAGTATGCAGCATATAACTGCCGAAAAAAGGGAAATGAAAATGCAACTAGGAGTGAATGACTTCACGCAGCGTCTATATTCTTGATTAATTTTAAAGCCTCTAGAGATCTTAGAATATCCTGGTTTTTTAAATTTCGCTCTAAAATTAAGAGATTTTTTTGCAAAATGTAATACAAAAATATGCTAAATAAGCCCATTAAATCATCATTTCAAGTGGAAATGTTTATAACGCCAAAAAAACAATAACAAAGTCGAAAATTGAACCGTTGACTGTTTAAGTGCATCAAGTCATGGAACAATTTGTTTTAGAATGTAGATTTTTCTCCTACTCTTCAGTGATGTTAACACAATTTTTTTAAACTATTTAAAATCATTTTAAATTTTTTATAAAGAATTTTTTTTCTCAGAATTAAACAATTAAAAATTATTAGAATACTTCAAAAGATCACAAAAAAAGAAACAATTTTAAAAATCGGGGTTTTCTACGCCAATTGGGAGCCGTGAAGCGTGAAAAAAATACATTTGTTAAATAATTGCCAAAAAATTGTTTTAAATAATTTTAAAATACCTACTTATTTATGCAACAAGTGTGTAAAGCAGTACCTTTTTCATGCATAAGTTGTAGACGAGTGCATCAATCTTGTGAGAATCCCATGATAAAAGTAGTTTCTTTAACAGTCATATAAACAGTCATATAAGATGTATGGTAGGCTTATCCACAAGAGAGACCTGTAAAAATATATTTAAGGACTATAATATCTTGACACTTCCGTCAATTTTCATTTTTGAACTATGTTTATTCGTCTTTAAAAACAAGAGTAAATTTGTTTCTAACAATCATCTACATAATGTAAATACCAGGCAAAAACACGATCTTTATGTGCCCTTCAGTAAATTAAATGTCTCTGTAAATTCACCCACTTGTCTAGGACCTAGGGTTTTTATCACCTCCCTGTGGAAATAAAACATTGCAATAAACTTGAATTATTTAGAAAGAAACTTAAAATATTTTTAATTAGCAAAACCTTCTACAAACTAGAAGAATATTTTAATATGTAAAGTGCTCTGTGATTTACTTCTTTTTTTCTTTCTTCTTCTTCTCTCTTTTAGATATTAAGACTGACTATTCCTATACAATAATGTATCATATTGTCATAAAAGGAAAATAAAGTTTTTTTATTATTATTATAAACAAATTGTTAATTAACGCCACTGAAAAGTAAACAATCAACGATTCAATTTTCGAACTTGTTACTGTTTCTTAAGCTTTTTTTGTATAAATATTAAATTATATTATACTATTGCATTCACCGAGAGCCATTTGATATAAGAAAATGTGCGGGGTCCTTTACCAAGATGATTTAATTCTACCAGAAGCATATTTTTAATAATGACAAATCTTAATTGTCTTAATTTATTGCAACAAAATTAACCATAAAGGTTCAGACAATTCTAGTTTTCTTCGTAGTTTTATAATGATCAAATTAATTTTTTTAATGGCGATACAAGCAATATCATTAATCACAAGACAACAAAAAAAAGGGCTGCGCTTTTGATCAGAACCATCTAATCCTGTTTTTTAACATGTTGATCCGATTCTGATATTAAAAAAAAAAATTATCAGTTTTTGGTTACCACCCCTTTTATCCCCTAAAAAGGGGCAATGGTTTTGTCCTAAGGTTCTGATCTAATTTTTCTGAAATATTTTGACGTGCTGAAGCCAATTTTGGACAAAAGAAAAATTGCAGGAAAATATTAGCCTACTTTACACATACAAAACCTTGAAATATATGTACAATACAATAACGAACACAAAGTAGGTGCTATAAGATGTCGGTAAACAATAACCATACCTATTCATAGTACTTCGCAAAAGCTTTTGGTCACTATTAAGATCTGGGTTTCTTTGAATTACAACTTCTTACGCTGGATTCAGTTGAACTTAATAATGTGGGAACAGCACCAACATACAGCCTTTGGGTAACAAAATCCATGTAATGATATAATTGTCTGTCGAGAATAACGATTGCCCATGAAATAATTCTAACCTATAAAAAGATTACGTTTCATTTAAATAAATATCTTTATAAAAACGGTACAACACAAACTTACTTTTGGGTCATTCACTGGAAAATGGTGCACCTCCAAAGGTATGTACACCAAATTCGCAAACAAGAGGGCATGTTTTTGTTTGCACCTAACCTCTACACTAATAAAACGTCCAAATAAAATAATGTTTAAAAAGTCACAACGCTTTATGGTTCACAGTTCTGCGTCAAAGTTATTAAAAGACATCATCCACAATTTTTCACAAAAATGATCAAAAAACACAAACGTTAGATTTTACATCATTTTACAGTGGCGTCCTGCGTGAGCGTGTGACGCGTTCCATAATTTCGATGTCGTAAAATGAAGTAAGTAGGTAAACATTTTTAAGTAAAATTATGTAGCAAATATGTAAACTTGTGTATAAGTAATTAAGTTAATATGTTGACTTAAATATGATATTATTTTACGTATATGCTATGTAAAATTATGTAAAATATTTTATACAAAGATGTCCTATTAATCTTACTTCTCAGAGAGGTAAAGTTACATTAATGTTTACTGGGGACCTGCCATGGAAGTGATTGTCTAACCATTGTCTAACTAGCATTGTAGAATGTGCTGGGCATTCATCTTGCTGAAAAATTATTTCTCCTCTAAATCCTATATTTTCAATGTCCAGTTCGCCCAAAACAAAATGATTCAAAATTACTACCCCATTAGTCGTAAAAGTAGATTCGTCCGTGAATAAAATGTTTCGATGAAATGATCTATCTGCTAAAATTTTCCCACCCATAGATAAACAAAAGTCCAAACGACGAGCAACATCTCCAACTTGATGTTTGTGAATAAATTTAAGTTTGAATGCATGCAATTTGTTGCTGACTAAAATCTTCTGAATATGAGATGTGCTAATACCTAAATTTATTGATCTTTTCCTTAACGACCATCTTGTGCAGAGTCTAAAACTACAAGGGTAAAACAACGCCATTTAACTCCATTTAATTGTTTTTTTGTTTTTTTACATCCTCAGTGGAATCAAATTTCTAAATTAATTTACGTACTGCTTTGCGAGTCACTTTAACATCTGGATACTTCTCATCAAGGGCGGATTATTATGGAGGATTAATAGGGTAATTACCTCCTCTCAAGGTTCTGTTAGCCGTCAACTTTCGTTTTAAAATTTTATAGTTTTTACTATTTTATTTTATATTTTTGAATAAGGTGGAGTGGGGCAAGTGGGTATTTTTATTATAATTTGTGAAAAAAATCCCCTTTTTGTAAATTTAACTCACAGAAGATTGTTCTTCAGACCTCCATGCAGCTGCAACGTATTGGGTATAGATTTTGGAACATTTTTAAGGCATCAATTTTTTCATTTTGAAATTGTCTACATTTGATCGAGATTTTCAAGTTGTCTTCAAAAAATTTAAAATTTTTTATCTATGAAAACAGATTATAGAAGATCAAACTTTCAAGACTACTGATGTTGCATGTCACTCACTAATGTCACTTCCTGTAATTTTTTAAAATTTTTATTACCCTGTTTGTCAAGTTTAGCCCCACTTGCCCCGCTATTTTTGTTAGCGGGGCAAGTGGGGATTAGTCCCATCCCCTCCACCTTATATATTTTATTTAATTGTGTTTATAAAAAAAAATTAGCTATTAAGTCTATAATAATAATAAATGGTAAAATAGTAAAATTACAAATTGTAAAATTTACAAATGGCGAAGTTTAGGAATAGTTACAAGTAGCTTACACTAAACCAGCACATATTAGGCGTGATCATTAAACAGTAACTTTTATCTGAAAAATTGAACTTTTGGACATGTTGATCCACTGAATTTCTTCTCGCTCTAAATTATGTCTAAATTGGTTACCTCGACCTAATATCTTTATAATAAACAAATCATTATTTTGTTTTTCCATTTTCTGTTAAGACATCATTTTTGAAAATTTTTAAAATCAAACGTTTTTTGAATTATTTTATTATTTCAAATTCAATACCATGCATAAAAGAGTCGATATTATACAGATATTCCACTAGTTCATCTTTATAGATTGTCAGCCACTTTAACAAAATTTTAAAGTTTGCTACTTAATAACTACGCAAAGTGGAATTTCCATTGAACATTTATTTGTTTTATAGCAATATAAAAATATGAAGTGAATTATACCGATTAGGTATTGTATCAAAGGTATAATGTATTAAATACATTGGCAGGTGTCTCTTATTGTGTTTGATAGTACTGGGTGTACATTTCAAAAAACGAACTGACTGGGCTATATTTGTCTGATATCAACCGTACAAATGTCCACAGACGAACGTAAACATACTGAAAGGCCGATCGTTCGCCGGACCCGGTCGAGAAATGCTCACACAGCATATTTTATAAATCTATAAAGGCCGGCCGTTTCTTTTTTCTTTGCCGTCCGCATTCGAATTATTCCGTCTTCACTTTCTTTTTCAGTTTTCCTAACTTAATTTAAACAAATCCCTCTGCAACTGGTCAGAAATTTGGCCAATAATCCAAAATTATTATGCAGGGTGTAGGATGTAAGAGAATGCTGCCCTTTAAGATGGTTAGGGTGATATATATTTGAGAATATAGATCATCTGGTACATATTCTGTTTTTAAAATGTTGGAATGTTGTCGGCAGAATTTTATAAAAAATAAATAAAAATAAAAATGAGGCTAGGATATCCACATCAAGAACATTACTATTCAATCGACTGATTGTCACTGATATTCCGTATGCACACCTTACAGTTCATTTCAGAGATATAAGAAATATAAACAAAAATGAAAAAACTAGAACAAGAGCTATATTTTTTTATAGATTTTATGTTAAAATGCTTTAATTCATTTTTTTGAAGGAACATAACGATTTCTTAAATGACGTTACATTTATGCGAACTTCTATTTCTTCAACTTATTCACATCGTCTTGGTAGATTTCTTGTGTATGCATTTTTTTTTAAATTTATTTATCATTGGTTTATTTTCGCTACCAAGGCTTTTCACCGTCGCGCGTTGCCAGGAGACGAGCTACCTCCAACCTGGAAAATTTGCTGAACCTCTTTTCTGTCGAAGAGTAGAGATTTTTTACTTGTCTAACATTTAATACACAAGGGACCGACTTCTTTACATCCCCTCCGAATGTACCCACTACATAATCCTCGCCTGAAATTATAGTGGAGGTCAGGAAGCCAAATTTTGCCGTTCTTTGTCGACTATTTTCTGCAGTGACGAAATCTCCCCCTCCGTTTTCGAGGGTGCTGAATCAAAAAAAAAATTGTGGGAGAAGTTTTTAACCACCCCCACCTCTTCAAATGGCCAGAAACCACCCCTTTTCGCCGTTTCTCGATGGTGGGATGATGATACGTGTTTGCGAGGGAAGTCATTGAAGTTTTATGAAGGTTCATTGACGGGGAAGGTTTTGAGGCAGGCTGAATGGCGGTAGCAGCCCCTGTGGGTTGATACAACCCTTTCAAGAGGTGGAGAATTTACATTTTTTTCTCTTTTAGTTTTAATACTTACGTTTTAATACTTACTCCTCTGTTTCAAGGGTGGTCAAAAATGGTCGATTACGTTTTCAACTCTTCCATCTACCTCAAACGGGCAAGAACCAAACATTTTACAATTCATAAAAAAATACAAGAGGAAGGGTAATTTTGAATTCACACGAGTCGTATCTTTCTCCGAGTGGAGACACGATCTCTCCACGCAGCTTGCACGGCGCATGGTATAGCCAAATAATGCTATCAATAAATATACAAATAAGTTGTAAAAGATTTTACTTTCAAAAATATAAAATGTAATAATAATTGTTTTTGTTATTTATAACCATAGTTATCATATAGATATGTAGTACGTACCCTACATATCCTCCCCTCCTACAACGAAGAAACCAACTTAACAAGGTATCAATATTAAAAATCAGATTTAAAATAAAAGTAAGATTTGATGGATAAATGACATTAGTAAAAAAGAAAAGTCAGATTGAGATTGATTAATGACAAAATAACGTAACACAAGGAAATTTATTTTTTTAATATCCTTAATGTGAGTATGTTATATGTCATTGATGAATTTAAATAAAATAGCATGTATATGACTGATGCTAAGTGAATAAAAGTTCGCAATCATAATTGGATTGAGCTTCTTTAATAGGCAAATGATAAAAATAGCAAGTATGTGCTAAGTGAATACGAGTTCGCAATCATAATTGGATTGAGCTTCTCTAATAGATAATTGATAAAAATAGCAAGCATGTGCTAAGTGAATATGAGTTTGCAATCATAATTGGATTGAGCTTTTCTCAAAGATGTCGCACCAGCTATAGCAGCTTTGGCTAAAGAAAAGCTGGCGAGACAATTAAAATAGTGAATGAGTTTGCAATCATAATTGGATTGAGCTTCTCTAAAAGATGTCGCACCAACTATAGCAGCTTTGGCTAAAGAAAAGCTGGCGAGACAATTAAAATAGGGAATGAGTTTTCAATCATAATTGGATTGAGCTTCTCTAAAAGATGTCGCACCAGCTATAGCAGCTTTGGCTAAAGAAAAGCTGGCGAGACAATTAAAATAATGAATAATTAATACATTGATACACTTGATAAGCTGGTTTTAAAATTAAAATATAGGGAGAAATATTGAGTACCTACCCATATATGTACATAATGAAATATGTAATAAAAAGTCTGGAAATTCTGAAGATCCAGTCTGACTCGTTTCTCGGTAGTACCTTCATGGAGAGACTGAGGGATCCGTATCTAGTGAAAATATCTATGGAACGGCCGACCTTTAGCTGGTTGTCCTCGTTGTGGACGTCGTCTGTCGTTAAAGCTGTCAGCAGCCTGAGCAGTTGCGTTCGCCCACTCAATCTCGCAGCGACTGACAGTTTGAAGACTAATCATGGGAGATTATTTTGGCATAACCATTTGCTCATATAAAAACATTATTCAATAATACTGTCAAAAATTATTAAACTTCAGTCTTCATCACCAACTTCTGACAACTGCCTTTAACTCTTATGGACTCTCAGAAGGCATATAACGTGTGAAGTTCGGGGTCACCAATTATAGCCAAGTGATGCTATTAATAAATATATAAATAAGTTGTAAAAGATTTTACTTTCAAAAATATAAAATGTAATAATAATTGTATTTGTTATTTATAACCATAGTTATCATAAAAAATAAATATCTTGTATTTCTGCTTACATCATTGTTATAAAATATTATTTTGGGTATTCAGCAGATAACTTTCAAAGAAATCATTCGTTCCTTTCATATATTATTGATCTAAATCTGATCAAGCTAGAATATCAACGAGTAGTCATCTTACAAACAAACTTGTCAATTTCTTTATACATTTACTATGTCTAACATTCAATATGAAAAACAAGAAAATAACCATTCTTTCTATATATTGAAGATCTAAGTCTGATCATGCCAATATATTGTCAGAAATCCACCCTTAAGAGGAAATCTTTCAAGCATCTCTAGCCCTACCTAGAGGATACTCTCATTCAATACGATAAACAAGAAAATAACCATTCTTTCTATATATTGAAGATCTAAGTCTGATCATGCCAATATATTATCAGAAATCCACCCTTGCGAGGAAATCTTTCAAGCATCTCTAGCCCTACCTAGAGGTTGCGCAATTTTTACAGAGTTTTGGTCAATCAAACATTGATTGAAATATTTTATTTATTATGACATGTAAGTGAAATTTTATTCATATATTTCATTGTGCTTTTCAGTAGTTCTTGGCTTTGAAATGTAACTAATGTTTGTTTGTGATGTAGTATCCTCTAGGTAGGGCTAGAGATGCTTGAAAGATTTCCTCGCAAGGGTGGATTTCTGATAATATATTGGCATGATCAGACTTAGATCTTCAATATATAGAAAGAATGGTTATTTTCTTGTTTATCGTATTGAATGAGAGTATCCTCTAGGTAGGGCTAGAGATGCTTGAAAGATTTCCTCTTAAGGGTGGATTTCTGACAATATATTGGCATGATCAGACTTAGATCTTCAATATATAGAAAGAATGGTTATTTTCTTGTTTTTCATATTGAATGTTAGACATAGTAAATGTATAAAGAAATTGACAAGTTTGTTTGTAAGATGACTACTCGTTGATATTCTAGCTTGATCAGATTTAGATCAATAATATATGAAAGGAACGAATGATTTCTTTGAAAGTTATCTGCTGAATACCCAAAATAATATTTTATAACATAGTTATCATATATATACAAGGTGATTTTTTTGGGCGTCTATTAGAAGTATATCGAGAAAGAAAAATGATATCGATCTGAAAATTTGGCTATAGGCCTAACGGGGTAGGATCTATTTAACGAAAATATTTTCAAAATGGTGGCATTTCCGGTTATACCGGAAATTGACCCCAACTTTGTTATTTTAAATGGAATGCCCCCATTTTCAATTTTTTTTTAGATTCTGCAGTTAATTTAAAGAACATTTCGTTAAAGGTTTCCTATAGCTAAAATTAATATTTCCGGAGATATTAATTGTTTTCCTAAAATTTTGACAGAAAAGTTGTATAACATAAAAATTAATATCTCAGTAACAATAATTGATAACATGTTGATTTTTCTATGACGGTAAGACAAGGTATTGGAGTTACTCATCATCTAAGAAAATTATCGAAATATCCACTAAAAAGTTTCTAAAATTGTTGACATATGTCGACCACACAAAAACAGCAAAAACTCATTTTTTTTAAATGGCACCATACCTAACTAAATACACAATTCGATAGAGAAAAAAAATGCGCATCTAACGATGTATCATATTCCTATACCCAAAATGTATGGTTCTTTAGATATTTGCGATTTTCGGTGTTATTAATGAAAATTGAAGAGTATCTCAAAGAGTGCCGTCTTCTAAAGAGTAGGCTTTGAGTGTTGACAAAACAAAATACAACAAAATGTGACAGATAGGTAATTTATGTTATTGTATTTCATTACACGTAGTTTCTGCTGTACTTATTTACTGTGGGGAAAATGGCAAACAATTACTCACACTCGGATATTTTGAATTTATTTAACATTCATGGACAGTGTGACAAAATAATTAGCAGAACATGCAGACAATTTAATGAAACGTATCCTGATTTACCATCAATGAATCCACAAAAGTTTAGAAGATTGCAAAGCAATTTTGTTAGATTTGGCAGTCGACACGCAGAAAGAACACTAGCCAGACCTATAACATCAAATGAAAATAATGAAATTAACGTCTTGGCCTATTTCTATGCAAATCCCAATCATTCGATTCGTTCAGCGGCAGCGGATTTGGACATTTCCTACAGTTCCATTCGGAAGATTTTAGTGAATCATAAATTCCATAATTTTAAATTTACTACTGTGCAAGAACTTTATCCTGAAGATCCACAGCGAAGAACAGAATTTTGCGAAATGATATTAATCCGAACACAAGAAGACCCTCAATTTTTAGAAAAAATTATTTGGACTGATGAGGCAAAATTTTCAAAAGAAGGTATTTTCAATCGCAGAAATTCGCATTTTTGGGGCAATCAAAATCCTCATGTTATGCGACCGAGGAATTTTCAGTATAAATTTAGTTTTAATGTGTTTTGTTTGTTAATGGGCAATAAATTGTGTTACCACATTTACGACGAAAATTTGAATGGACCAAGATATTTAGAAATTTTAAGAATTGTCGTAACGAACTTTTTAGACAATTTACCTGTTAATCAATACTTTTCATGCTGGTACCAACTCGATGGAGCTCCAAGTCATTGTAAAAGACCAGTTAGTAACGAATTGGATCAGATGTTCGATGACAGGTGGATAAGGCGTTTGGGTCCATGGATTTGGCCTGCCAGGTCTCCTGACTTGACCCCAATGGATTTTTACCTATGGGGGCGTATAAAGAGTGAGGTCTATCGAACCCCGGTAACTAACCGAGAGGAACTATTGGATAGAGTTCAAAGAGCATTTGAAGGTTTGGACCCAAATGAAATTCGGAGTGCTACTACACACTCAGTAAATAATAGGATTCTAAAATGTTTAGAGGTTAATGGAGAACATATTGAACAGTATAATTAATGTTTCGTTATAAAATTTTTATTATTAGTAAATTATACAATTTTCATTTTTTCATTTCATTGATAAAATTAGAAAATCGCAAATATCTAAAGAACCCTACATTTTGGGTATAGGAACATGATACATGGTTAGATGCGCATTTTTTTTCTCTATCGAATGGTGCATTTAGTTAGGTATGGTGCTATTTAAAAAAAATGAGTTTTTGCTGTTTTTGTGTGGTCGACATATGTCAATAATTTTAGAAACTTTTTAGTGGATATTTCGATAATTTTCTTACATGATGAGTAACTCTAATACCTTGTCTTACCCTCATTGAAAAATCAACATGTTATCAATTATTGTTACTGAAATATTAATTTTTATGTTATACAACTTTTCTGTCAAAATTTTAGGAAAAAAATTAATATCTCCGGAAATATTAATTTTAGCTATAGGAAACCTTTAACGAAATGTTCTTTAAATTAACTGCAGAATCTAAAAAAAAAATGAAAATGGGGCATTCCATTTAAAATAACAAAGTTGGGGTCAACTTCCGGTATAACCGGAAATGCCACCATTTTGAAAATATTTTCGTTAAATAGATCCTACCCCGTTAGGCCTATAGCCAAATAATCAGAGCGATATCATTTTTCTTTCTCGATATACTTCTAATAGACGCCCAAAAAAAATCACCCTGTATGTAGTACGTACCCTACACATGGTATATACTGAGAATCGAGGCAAGAAGCGGAGGCCCGTGCTAGTCCGCAAAGAACGAAAAGTTCCATCCCTTGGAAAATAGATTATTCATGATTTTATTCACTTATTGTCCGATATCTCGATTAAGAAGGATTGTAACCACCTTCCCCTCACATAACTTTCCCTTGTCATCAAACCCTAGTAAAGAACTAAATCATTTGCTTCAAAACACGCATGATCAACGCTATTAGAGTAAAAACCAAGAAAAGGATGGTTTTTGCCCGTTTGAGGGGTTGGGAAGGGTTGAAGACATACTCAACCATTATTTTTCGAGTTTAGCGCCCTCGAAAACGGAGGGGGGGATATTAAAACTCAATTTTCCACCCCTTGGAAGGTTTGTAACAACTCCAAGGGCTGCCACCGCCCTCACCCTGCCTCAGACCTTCCCTTGTCAATTAACCTTCATAAAAACTTCAATAATTTCCTTCCCAAATACGCATAACCATCCCACCCTCGAAGAACGGCGAAAAAGGATGGTTTTTGGCCGTTTAAAGGAGTAGGTGCCGCTAAAAACTGCTCCCACTATCTTTATTGGATTCGGCACCCTCGAAAACGGTGGATAAGTAAATTTCGTCGCTGCAGCAAAGAGTCGACCTCTGCCTAGCTTCTAGATAAGACATAAGTTTTAAAGTCCAAGCTAGCTTTAGGTACATTCGATAATATATTAAATTTTACTGTAAAATTTTATTAGACTGCTAAGAAAAACCAGAGTAAACATTATATTCTTCGCCAATTTACTGAATTTTTTTATAATTGTTGCACATGCTTTACTATTTTTGGAAATAATGTTAGTTTTAGACATTTTTGACTTTATGATGGCAGCATAGTCGATGACACACTCGTCACTACACAATTAAGTAAAAATATTTAACTACGTTCAATACAATTGTATTTCAAACCCGCAACCCTTTAAATTGTAGCCATCATTCGTTAATTTTACAGTCGTTAATGTCTATAATATAATGTGTTTAGATGAAAAATCAGATTTCGGCGGTAATGTGGTCTGCTCCTTAGTACATGACACTATCTTTCTCTTTTGTGTGCCTATGAACATGCACACAAAAAAAATGTCGTGTATTAAAGATTAGACCACCATATCCATATTGTGATGTGTTGCCACCCCAAGAATGAAATCAATTAATTCAGATGTCTTTGCACCTACTCGAGAAAGAACCTACCAGAAGTTAGTTCTAAAGTGACATCTGGAATTATCTAGAGAATGGTGGCGTCATCACAGAAAAATCGAGATCTGTCATTTTTAGGTATAAAAGACCGCATTCTCGGCGGGTAGTTCAGAAAAGTATAGAAGTAGTTTTGAAGTTTGATTGACAAGTGAGGTTAAGAATACAAAGTGATAAACATTGTTATTTTTAGTCAGTAAAGTTTATTCAAGTTAATAATCAGTATTGTGAAGTATCCAGTAAATTATTTAATAAAATGTGTTAGTGGATATCTCTTGTTATAATTTTTGGAACCCACGTACTTTGCAAGGGTGGTTTCCTAGGGGTGCAAACACGTTACATTATTCTTACGTATTTTGATGCACTAAATCAGAATCTGACGTTAGATTTGCTCCATCGCCTTATACCTATTTCTAACACCTAAAAGCAGCAAATCGTTCGTGGATTCTTGAGGTAAAATAAAAAAACTGAAACCTGATGGAGAAAAATTTTCTGGGAAAATGTCAAGAATAATAAAATGTTCAAAAATCATCTCTTGATATATTTTCGAACAATGCTTCATTTACGAGTTATACTGCAAAAAAAAAAAACGAAAAATGGCAAAAAAATTGACGATTTTTGAATTTTAAAGTGGGTTGTCCCACCTGTCACGCGTGCGGATAGTTGGCATACGTTTCTGGACTCCCCAAACTATATTCTAAGAAAAAAAATTGCGGGTAAACGACATTTCGCACAAAAAAGCTATTCCGACTGGTCTATTAGACATATTTAAATATAATTATTGAAGTAATGGATATTATGATATAATGTCTGGCTTACGCTTCGCTTTCTCTTTCTTTGTTAAGGTAAATTATGATTAAACACCGCTATCAGAATGAATCCAGAATCCCATTAGCTAAAACTACAAGTGAATAAAGATCGAAATTTAGAACTGCCGGGCTAAATCCCCAATCCAGTCGATAAGTTAAGTGCCCTGGACCCATCCACTAACAATGTGTACTGAAAACCTTCATTAATATGCATAAATTGACATTGTACTACATTCTGATATTAATGCAAAAATCTCTCTTGAATGTTAATATGTTGACACTTGTTTGAATATTACCACCAGCTGGGAAAGGCATATTTGAACATGATAATGTTGATGGCTGGCCCGTCATGTTTGAACTGCCCCTCTGGCCGACCGGAATTTCATTTAAAGATTATGAATGGATATTTATTACGTTTGTCCTGGACTTTCTAGTGTGGACGTGCGATAATGTGGATTTTATGGTTTTTAATTACTAGATAAGTGCTCAGTTGGTTTATGTGTTTGTATGCCGTGTTTGCTTCTCGTGCAAGTTATAGTTTATGGGTATTTAGAAGTACTAAAATATTTTTTTGCGGGTCGTTATTTAAAGTGATAAAATTCAAGCGGTTTTTGGTTTTAAACATTCCGTTAAGCTAATTTGGTTTAGTCCAATCAATCCGGCATCCTTCCTTCGAAACCACACGATAGCCGCGCCGGTGAATTCATTACAGCCATATGTAGCGTACTTACTCACATATAGGTGTATACCAATCACTATAGATATGACAATAACATATAGAGTTAGATCCCAGAGCCGCCAGACCTACGTCATTTTAGCAAAGCTAATATGTTGACAACAAATAGTGTAATATCTAGTTAAGAACGTATGCGTATTTGCTAGTTTGAAAGTGGGGCCCTTTTGCAGAAAACAGGTACAAAAGGTACATAAGAATTTTACTCAGTACGTTAAATTATGACAGCTGGATTATTTTACAAGTGACACGCTAACTACATGGTGTAAGCGTCAGCCTCCAAATCCGAAGTTCGATCCTGAGCGTTCTCAGTTTTTTTTTTTCAAATATACGTACTAAGAAAAAAAGTTATGGCCAAAAATAATAAATATTTCCCTTTCGGTTGTCTCTTTCTTGGTAATCGTTACCTTAAGTTAATATTTGTTGAAAAAAAAAAAAGCTGAGAACGCTCAGGATCGAACCTCGGACCTTAAGATTCGAGGTTGACGCTTACACCACGTCGTTAGTGTGTCACATGGAAAATAAACCAGCTATCATACTTTAACGTACTTATTAAAATTTTTATGTACCTTTTGTACCTGTTTTCTGCAAAAGGGCCCCGCTTTCAAACTAGCAAATACGCATACGTTCTTAACTAGATATTACACTATTTGTTGTCAAAATATTAGCTTTGCTAAAATGACGTAGGTCTGGCAGCTCTGGGATCTTGGACATTACAAAAAAATCGAATTTGAAATCTAAATTAACACTTATAAAAAAAATCTAATTATTAACTTATATAATAGCCTGGCTATATTGGTGACCCCGAACGTATTCACGTATACCTCCTGAGAGTCCATGAGAATTCAAGGCAGTTGTCAAAAAATTTATAATGAAAACTGAAGTTTGAAGCTTTTGACAGTGTTGTTAAATAGTTATGCTGAAAATAATCTCCCATGGATATTCTAGACAGCTGTGCCAGTCACGACGTGAATATGGAGCCGAACGCAACTGCTCGTGCTGATAACAGCTTTAACAACGGACGACGTCCACAACGAAGACAGCCTGCTAAAAGTCGGCCGTTCCATAGATATCTTCACTAGATACGGATTCTTCAGTCTCTCCATGAAGATGGTACCTAGAAACGAATCAGACTGGATTTTCAGAAGACAACATGTACATGTTGGGTAGGTACTCTATATTGCTCGCTGCATTTTTTAAACCAGCTTATCAATGTATCAATTATTTACTATTTTAATTAATTCACAATTCATTTCTATTAACTATGCTATTCAATCAATCAATTTTAATTTACTGGAAGACGTTCAATCTCGACGCTCTCAATGCTCGGTTGTGAACTTTCATATTCACTTAGCATCGTCAAATACATGCTATTTTATGTTACCACTTAACTCAATTTCTTCAATGAACTCAATCAATTCCGAAAGACGCTCAACTTATAGATTGTGAACTTTCATTCACTTAGTACCACACATGCATGCTATTTTTATCAATTACCTATTAAAGACGCTCAATCCAAGTATGATTGCGAACTTTTATTCCACTTAGCATCAGTGGTATACATGCTATTTTATTTCAATTCACCAATGACATATAACATACTCGCATTAAGGATAATGTTATTACAAAAATAAGTTTCCTTGTGTTACGTTATTTTGTCATCTATCAGTCAAATCTGACTTTTCTTTTTCAAATGTCATCTTAAATATTGATACTTTGGTAAATTGGTTTCTTTGTTTTAGGGGGGGAGGGGAGTATATGTAGCGTACTTACTCACATATAGGTGTATATCAATCACTATGGATATGACAATAACATATTATTATTATAAAAAAAAATCGAATTTGAAATCTAAATTAAAACTTTAAAAAAAAATCTAATTATTAACTTATTTAATAGCCCTAACTGGCTATACCATACTCTCCACGGCCTGTAGAGTTAGTGACTTTAAATACCTGAATCGAGTGCCCTAGGTAGACGAAGGGACTCTAAGGTAATCGTTTTCTCCAATTGGCCTGCCAACCATTCCACACATTTCTGAAAGGCTGGTATAATCTTCAATTCTGAAAGCGGCGTGGGCTCCATACCACTGAGTATGGCGATTATTAGGATGACCATCTCGATCGAGAAGTCTAGGTAGAGCACTTGGAGCTCGTACCGGAAATCACTATATTTGACCCATTTTTCCCCCTCCTTCCTTGTCTTAGCAGATGCTGAGATTACGCGACTTCGGTAGACCAAGGTGTTAATTACATAATTTTGGCAGACGACAAAGTATGGTGTATGGGTTTATCGACATGCTGCTTAAAGAGATTTTTCTGTTAGACAGCTTTTATTTGGGCCCTCAGATGCTTTGGACGAAGCGTGACTGACTCTGTTGGCACTGCGTGTAACATCGAATACAATACCAAGTTCATTTGCGACTCTTTTTGCTGCCTTAAATAATCCTGCACGCCATTTATCACCATTATTGTTACTATTATTAATAGTAGTTAAGGTTAGTTTAGGATTATATTAACATACAGCTTATTGTTCAGAAGTTTTTAATTTTAAACGCACCATGGAGAAAAATTTAAAAAAAAATTAATGTAAGACAACTTCAATCACGTATATTTTACAAAAATAATAATACTCTCCTCAACATACAGATTTTCTCGGAAATGTCAATTATTTTGTCTCTATTTAGTCTATTTAACACGTCTTCGTCCACTGCCATCAACAAAAATGCTTCCAAATAATTATTACCTAGTGTGACTGTATTCCGGGTTTTCACTAAATTTACGGTCGAAAAACACCTTTCAGAAGCTACTTGCGTTGTGGATTATTTCAGTAAGTATTGGTCAGTTCTAATAAACTGTAATATTTTATAAGCACATTGTAGCAGCATAATGTGCAGTTCTTACAAGTTTCTTCGAAACCTGACGTACTTTTAGTGAAAACTATACAGCAAGGTTCGATTCTGGATTGTTTGGCAGGGGATGAGCTTGCGTTCACGTGCAATCAGGTCTCACAAGTGGGCCCCTTGTGGTACCTCTGTGACGGCATGTCCACTGAGCTCTTCATTCCTCAAACCAACCAACACTTGTGATGTATTTGAGGAGAAAATCAGGTGGGGCACCACCTATCTGTCCATAGAGTATGGATCCTCTTTTCGTTGAGAGAACAGTGCAGTGACACAACACATGTTTGGCAGTCTCGTCATCTAGATTACACCCTCTACCCTTGGGGGAGTCTGAAAAATTCAGGGTATTTTAAAAACCGTAAGAAAATCAGGGAAATGTCAGAAAATTTAGAAAATATCTTTAGAATCAAGGAATTTCGAGTCACAATTTGGAAAACAATAAACAAATTACGAGCTTCAACTCATATTTTAAATTATTTTTAAGTAACGACTTTAAGTTTTAAAATATTTATAAAAAACTTGACTACGTTGCTAAAAATTTTTTGATTATCTAAAACCGCGTTTAATATAATAATTATTTTTATGTGTCATTGAAAAACTTTTTTTTGGTCATGGAAAATCTGGGACATTCAGGGAATTTGTCTAACTGCGCAAAGTCTGAACCCTGTACAAGCCACTATTGCCAGGAGGAAAACCTTACTTACTTTTAGTTGAAAAAAATGTACAGGGTAGTCATACTACAGAAAAGATAAAAAATCTCCATTATGTACCAAACAGAGAGAGAACTTTTGCGTAAATACAGATTTTTAAAATTTGTTTGTGGAAAAGACACCTGATAAAGGTAAAAAATTATTGTCCTCTTGTCAGAGGTTTACATTAATATACTCCATATACTATATACTATATACTATATACTATATACTATATACTATATACTATATACTATATACTATATACTATATACTATATACTATATACTATATACTATATACTATATACTATATACTATATACTATATACTATATACTATATACTATATACTATATACTATATACTATATACTATATACTATATACTATATACTATATACTATATACTATATACTATATACTATATACTATATACTATATACTATATACTATATACTATATACTATATACTATATACTATATACTATATATATAGTGTGATATGTTGCCTCCTTATATTTTGTTTTCGTTCTATTTTGTTAAAATAAAATTCTATACTTTTACAAACAAAAAAAATTAATTTCATAAAATCGTTCATTCACGACTATCGTATAATCATTGTATTATACTTTTAATAATTGACTAATAATGGTAGTCCTAATTCCAACATGAACTTAACATATGTACATAAACTCATAATCGATAGGACCATGGCAACAATAAAAAATTCAAGATCAAAGGTCAGGAAAATGAGTTTCTTCTAAATATCTTCTTTTCTATCAGTATGCGGTCAAATGAGGTCAATATGAAAGTTATAGATCTTAATTTCCTCTACAAGAAAGTTCTATAAGCTTTTCACGTTCGGCGAACCGTTTGCGAAATAATGCAACTTGAAATTTTCGCAAGAACAAGAAATTTCCGACCCAAATGAAGGAGGAAAATAGGTTTTTTTTTAAGCTTTTATTCAACTTGCAATGTTTGTTTGTGTGTTTGTTTGTTTGTTAGTTTAGGTCAAATTTTGCAAGCTGAATTTCGATTAGTTCTAATTGAGCTAGAGCTTTGAAATTTGGCACACGTGTATAAGTCCGGTGACAATGCAACATAGTATAACCATTATCGGTCTAAATCCAATATGGCGGACGTCCCAAGATGGCGGATCGCCTTTCTCTTCACAACCCCCTTGATAAGGGTATCAAATGAAAGAATTTGACGAGTAAAATATGACAAACTATGTGACGTAATTATAAATCCAATATGGCGCACGCCCCAAGATGGCGGATCGCCTTTTTCTTCACAACCCCCTTGATATGGGTATCAAACTCCGATTAAAGAACTTATATCCAGATACATAACAAGCTATCTTTTCACTATATACCTTGTTTGCTTCTAACATAGTCACATTATATGGCCATTAAAAAGAATAGATGAACATCACATCCCATAGGCAACAGTGGCGTTATGAGTGTAGAAAATGTGTAGAATGGTAAATATTTTCATTAAAATGAATTATTGCAATTCCTGCATTACCCGCTCTTTATACAACGTGATGTAGGCATACGATATTACAGTAAGATAATACAGTAAAATAAATATGTATTGAAAGGATATTAAAATTTAACTGCTATTCACTTTATAACTGTAAACTGAACTTCATCATGTTACGACTATGGAACGATCGATTTTCTTCTTTTCTAAACTGCTTTCTGCAAACGGCACAGCACTTCACCATTTTGCACTAAATATATTGTCACTAAACTGTGTAAATGTGAATAGAGAATATTATTTAGGTATTAAGCAAATCACAACTTAAAATAAAAAGACTTCTTCACCACACTTTCATCGAAAAACACGAAAAACACTTATTAACATTAATGACGGACACTGTCAAAACTGTCAAACTGAGATTATGATAATCGAACTGAACCGATCGTACCCGAATCGGCCGCGAATAGATCGATTAGCCAATCAAGAACTTATGGGAAGAAGTGCCTTAGATTGTAACTATCTCAGCAACATATAAATCAGTACAAGATGGCGGACCGCCTTTCTCTTCACAACCCCCTTGATATGGGTATCAAATGAAAGAATTTGACGAGCAAAATACGATAAACTATGTGGCGTCATTCTAAATTCAATATGGCGATCATCCCAAGATGGCGGATCGCCTTTCTCTTCATAACCCTCTTGATATGGGTATCAATGACGAGTAAAATACGATAAACTATGTGGTGTCATTCTAAATTCAATATGGCGTACGTCCCAAGATGGCGGATCGCCTTTTTCTTCACAACCCCCTTGATATGGGTATCAAATGAAAGGGTTTTACGAGTAAAATACGATAAACTATGTGACGTCATTCTAAATTCAATAAAGCCTACGTGGGAGAGGTAGGAAGAGGTGAGGAAGGGATGGGAGGGGTGGGAAGAGGTGGGGAAGAAGTGGGAAAGGGGAGGGAAATGGGTGGGAAGAGGTAGAAAAGTAGTGGGAAGAGGTGGGGATGGGATGGGAAGAGATGGGAAAGGGGAGGGGAAGGTGTGGGAAGAGGTAGGGAAGGGGTGACAAGAGGTGGGGAAGGGGTAGGCAGAGGTAGGAAAGAAGTGGGAAAGTAGTGGGAAGGTAGAGAAGAAGTGGGAACGTAGTGGGAAGGTGTTGGAAGAGATGGGAAAGTAGTGGGAAGGTGTGGGAAGAGGTGAGGATGGGGTGGGAAGAGGTAGGGATGGGATGGAAAGAGGTGGGAAGAGATGGGAAAAGGGGGGAAGAGGTGGGAAGAAGTGGAAAGTAGTGTTAGAGAAGGCGGGCGAGGGAAGGGGTGGATGTCGGTGGCAAATGAAAGGGTTTCGTCTACCTGTTTGTGTGTAAAATAAGTAGACTAAAGTAAAAAATAAAATTATGAAAAAAAATTTTAAGAAAAAGCTTTTATTTGAAAAAACTACTAAAAAGTAAAAATAATTTTTTTAAAATTCAAAACCAAAAGCTTTGGGGGCGGTCAATTGAGCAAAGTAACTATGCAATAGCGCTATATGACTGTTATTAGTTATTTTTACGTTTTAGTAGTTTTTTCAAATACAAGCTTTTCTTAAAAATTTTTTTTATATAAATTTATTTACAACATGGATAGATTTACCGGGGAAAATATGTAAAACAAGAACGCGTTTTGCATTCTACTTCTGTGGTTGTATATATATCGATGTAACGTTTATGTCGCGGTTTATCAGATGAAAATCTCAAGAATGGTTCGTCGCACGTTAAAAATATATAGAACCTTTCTTGTGGAGAAGATTAAGATCTATAACTTTCATAATGGTCTCAATTAACCTCAAACTGATAAGAAAGAAGATAGTTAGAAAAACTAATTTTCCTGGCTTTTGACCTTGATTTCTTTATTGTTGCCATGGTCCTTTTGATGAAGACTTTTGAGAAGTTAAAAAGTCAAAATAAAGATATTTCAAGGAAAAAAAATTTAATTTTGATTTTTCAAAGATTACTCTTATTTCCGCCTAAAGTGACTGGACTATACTATACAATATAAAGTTATAGTAAAGTGAATTTGAATATCATCAATGTAGCTTAATTAATGATTGTACATTATTTTCATCAAAAGACATGACTTTTGACATGTCCAAGAGATCTTCGCAAAAAAATAATTGTACATTGTTTATCGAATTTATTACTACTTTACGAAATCACTGTACATATATTTAGAGGAAGTGAATTAATATAAAAATGATTTTTACTTTAAATTAGGTGTCCTATTAATTTTTTTTAATTTAAAATATATTAAATATGCTAGTCCTTATTGTCTTTGTTCAGCTCGAAAATTTAACTACTAAAATTTTACACGCTTATTTAAAGAAAAAACAGAATAAGAATACTCTGTTATCTAAAGATATGTCGGGCTACTTGATAAATATTACATTGAAATGGACACTTCTTTGTAAATCAGCTTCCACTTAGTTGCAATTTTTTGTAGTACCTTTTATTTTTACCACGTTGTTTTTTTCCAAGACATTCTTTAAGTCAAACAGGTGAAATAATGAAACTGAACAAAGTTGTGTCAGCAACGGCACAGACTTCTTTTATTTGGTGGTAATATATCTTTTATTTCCATCAGGAGACGTCTATGACCTTCGTACCCCTACACATTCTCCAGCATATCCCTAACCCCTGTGATAGCCACGCTTTGAATGACTGAATTCACCTACTCAATCAGTTTCTCTCGCTCCAGACTCAATCAATGGTATAGTTATAGTCCGTTGCACATTGATTATTATGAAGTTACACTGATTGTGGTTAAGATGGAGTATTTAGATACTTGGTCTTTATTAAATAGGCAATGGCATGAATCGTCCATACAGTTTCTTTTATGTTGGAATATTTTTTCGTTTTTCTTTTAAGTAAAAAAAACATATTTAAATTGTGTTCTTTTAGATTGGGGCAAGATACATTAATACACTTAGGGCTGGTTGCATGATCTACGATTCAAAGCTAAGGATAAATTGCCGAAACATCGCATATCGAAAAACATTAGAAATTATGGGTTGTACGATTAAGACAAAAACTTTTTTTATAATGTTCCGTTATCATTAAATTTCGGTTGATATAGGATAATTCAGTTTTTACCTCACTGAAAGGGTAGCTGTTGAATGATTCAACCTTCAGAAATGTCGGCATCATCATATACTCATAACATTACAACATAAATAAAATAAATTTGTTGGCCATTAAAAGTGGATTGATATAGAATATTACAGCTTTTACCTTGCAGTGAGTTGTGGTAGCAGGTAGAAGATTCAAACTTTGGTAATGTCGACATCATCATGTATTCATAACTTTACAAAATAGAAAAAAAAATATTGTATTCCCTGTCGATACATGAAGAGAAATCTCATTTTTTGCTCTTTTTAGGGGATAAAAGGAAGTGGTAGAGGGAAACTGACACGATAGAATTTTTTTGTGTCAAAAATTGGCTTCAGAGAGTCAAAATACTTCAAAGAAATTAGATCAGAACCTTAGAACAAGGCATTTTCTTTTTTTGTAGGCATATATGTTATCATTATACACGCCAAGGAAAATTGTTAGGTTCGGGGCACAAATATTATTTCGAATTGTTTTTGTAATAAAACGGATCGTTTTTAAAAATCTTTAGTAAAAGTTTGCGCATATTATCGCCAATTTAAAATATAGGTTAATATTTTCCACGTGGGTAGGCTAGTTAATTTTGTATTTTCAATTAAATAAATAAGTTTTCTACATTTTTACCTATAAAATGTGTATTTTATAGATTTAGATTATTTTAATATATTTTCCTTTAAAAATAACATATAAATAATCATTTTTTCTACCTTTTATAAGTTTTTTTTTCAATATTTTTACCATGACTGAGTTAATAAAATTTCAAAGTTTCGTAATTATGTGCTGATATAGTTATTTATGTACCAAGACTTGTAAGTGTATTTTACAGGTCGAGAACATAGTGCAAACCAAAGCCCGTAGGGCAGATTAATGGATGAACGCAAAAGTTCTATAGAATTTTAGGTGTAAGCGAATTTTTTGGAAGGCTATGTTTCCTCAACGATGCAACTATGTGAGGTAAGTAAGATTAAATCATGGAAAATGTGAATTTATGATTATATATGGTGTCCCAACCCCCAACAGGGAGATAGAAATAAGAAGAAAGGGTCATTTGGCATCCGTAAGACCAAACATACCTATTTGAAAAATGCTATGGTTTTTTTATAATGACCATTTTGTACTTTTGCATTAAGTTTAACTTTTGATACTTTATCATAAATAAATAAACTTCCAAAATAAAAATAATTTAAAAGTTTCTGTTGGTTAGAAAAAAATAAATAATACATTATAGGAAAAAAATTGTAGTGATAATTTAAGGTGTCCAATTTAAAAACATTTAAATTTTTGATGTTACAATTGTTTTGTGAACTGTTATATTTTATCCTCGTTTATTGGTATTAGCATGCATACCATCAAGTTTTATCAGTTACTAGAAAAATACAAAAGAATATTAAACGTCAATAATTTTTTATTTAATCGAAAATTAATTATGACGTTTTTCAAGAAAAGTATCTATCTTTTCAAAAAATTTATTTAAAAAGTTTATTTAAATTTTTATTTATTTTAAGTTTATTTAAATTAAATATTGTTTTCTATATTCGAAATGAGTTCCATTATTTTCTTCTTATTTTAACCGTAATCCCCTTTAGTCTTATATATTATAGACAAGTTCTTTCATGCTACCCCACGCGAAAAAGTTCAGTGGCATTAAATCTGGGAACCGGGGGGGCCACAGTATAGGTCCACTACGCCTAATTCACTGATCGGGATACGTTCGACCTAAATACTGATAGACTGCCACACGGTAGTGGGCTGGGTATCTATGAAGATACAGACAAGAAGCAAGCATGACGTGCTCTCACTTTGTCCGTAAAAAAATGAAGGAAGGAAGCAGACGCAAGATGGCGCAGAACATTAATGGCGGGAAAATATGTGGCAAAATATAGACACTGCACGTCTTTTCACGTCTTGTTATATCGCATTTACGGGCTCTTGGTTTCTATACTTCATGTGGGCATCCCTCAGATTTAACGCTGCTGGACTTTTACGTGTAGTGATGAAGCAAACTGTCCGATAATTACGAACAGAAATAATACTAAGGACGACTAAGGTTGAAATAAGAAGTCGAACATGGAAATACATTAGACATAATGGATCTCATTTCGAACATAAAAATAATAATTTTGTAACTTATAAATAAAGTTTTTGAAAGAATAGCCTTGTTTTTGTTGAAAAACTCACATATTTAATTTTCTGTTAAATTAACAATTATTGACGATTAATATTCTCTTGTCTTTTTTTAATAACTAATAATGTATGATAATACCAATAAAAGAGAATAAAACAATTTTCGAAATAATTGTAACATATAGACGACTTAAAAAAATGTTATAAGGCATCTTAAATTACCATTACAATTATATCTATGTAAATATATTTATCTACTCTTATTAGATTATATACTAATCAATGAACTGCTTTTGAACAATTAATAGTATACATAAACAAACAGCGTGAGTTATACTAATTCACTTGTGAATTATTATAAACCACTAGGTACAGTGCCAATCTCCTTTATCTTCATGCCTGGCCTGTCCAATCCATGTAGCGTGCGACGCAAAGGTGGCTCTGTCCGAGAGAAATCCTTTTCCGATACGGTGAAATAGAACGATCCATTATTATTGAAGAGAGGAAGATGATTTAATACGTTTGAATAGTTTCGACGTATTCAAATAAAGTTAAGTAATAATTATGTAGCTAATGATACAATACATAATTTATTACCAGAAAAATGGAAAAATCGCAGTACAAATATAAAAGTGTGTACAAAAATTTTATGGATTGGTGTAGGGCAAGAACGTCAAATCGTTTACAGAAAATGTACTGCTGGCATATTTTACTGAAATGGGCAATAAATATACATCATATTCAATTTGCTGGTTGTTCAAATTTTACAGTTAATTTTATTAATAAACAAACTGATTAATTTAAACAAAATTTTCTATATCATTGTTATAACTATTGTGATTTGTAAATGAAGTGTTGTTTCTGTATACTAGTATACTTGCAATTTAATTGTTATATTTTATGGTCATAATATATAATTGTAAGTGTTATTTTGGTAAGTGCTTTTGTTTTTATTTATTTTTGATTTCATTGAACAGAATAGTTTAAATTATATTCACGCCTTGCTCTCATGATCACAATTGTAGTTCTACTATCGTCGACTGTGTGGCGCCACGAATAACAAAGCTAAAATGTATTTGTCCCTCCCTGTATTACCTTTCTCACTCATCTTCAGCTGTCAGTTTTTTATTTTCGTGTACTGTAATGGTCGGCTACGAAATACTCGCCGGAAAATGGTTGAAAATAAACGAAAATACATTTCATCACCGAAGATTCATAATCTTTTAAAGACGTATTCGTCAATGAAAAAGAAAAGGTGACGCAACGATGTAAATACATTCCTAAATATGAGTTATCACTAAACGTCCCAACAAATAGGGAAATGGAGGACGTAGCTAGTCCCTAGTCACAGTAAGTTGAAAGCAAAATTCAGAATTTAATTTCAGGTTTTGGTTGAGAATAGGAAATATTAAACATAGTGGATTGGATAAAGTGCACTAGAAGGTCGTGAATAAAGCAGACTAGTTATATAAATTATAAACCTAGTTGACTTCGTTATAAGTCGTCTAGAAGGTCATGTATATGACAAGCAGCAGACCCCCTTGTAAAAATTAAAAACCTAGTTAACTTATGTAAGTTTTCTAGAAGGTCATGTGTATGACAAGCTGCAGACCCTTATAAAAATTATAAGCCTATTTGACTTGACTACGTCTCTAGAAGGTCATGGTATGACAAATTGTTGGTTGGCCAGGAAAGAGAAATTTAAAAACAGGTATGTATTTAACATTTTAGGTAGTATATATCGACATAAGAAAAGTACAGGTGCAAAAGAAATAAGCCCATCAAACTTGGACAAAGCCAATGGGCAATTCAGAAAGAAGAAGGGGGGGGGACAAGCTCTCGCATGTAATTGCCAATCAGTAAATAATGCAGTTAGAGGTTGTTGGCAGATCAGATATATACCATGAGCAGTCTCTGTTCAGCCAACGTGGTTAGTGGTAGCCTCGACAAATTTGTCAGGGGAGTTACTGCAGAACACACCCTTGAATGGTTGGTTATTTGGGGGCAATTTATCAGAAAGATTTGAATTTAAAAACGCCTCGTATGAATTTACAGGAATTCCTTGGTCTCTGTAATACTCTCTTAGACTTTAACAAACTCTTAATAAGGGTAATAATAAACATCTTTATTAAAAAAATTAAAAAAAAAAAAATAATAAATATACAGAGTGAAGTTTAGACCACTTAAATGGTAAGGATTACAGGATTTGGAGAAGTAGGTAAAGAATTATGTTTTTATTGCATTTTAAGAGAACGATTTTAAATAAGGATGTTCTAAATCTGGTATATTGAACATTATCTCATGGAATAAGCAAAGGATAAGAGGTGTAATTTTGTCCTATTATTTACATTTAATCAATGTAATATTTATTCTGGCAGATCTTGGCTTGTCATGTTTACGGAGCCCATATATAAGTCTACAAATGAATTTCTGTAATCTGCTTCAGTTTGTTGTGTTCAAACAGAGTTCATAGGTATATGAAACTACAATAATTTAAGTGTGTTATTTAACACCAACACTTCACAGAGATTTTTAGACGTATTGGAATTTAATATATGTCTGTGGAATGTAAAGGTTTTAAATTCATGTAAATTTTTTGAATTACCTTGTTTACTTGTGAATTGAATTTTAAGGGTTGTCAAATATTACACCCAAAACTTTCTGCTGATTTAATATGGAAAAAATTTCTCCATTTATTTTATTTGCATCGAACTATTACATCTCTACTTCATTTATGCCACGGAACATCAGTAGCGTATCTGTATGTTTTTTCTGTTGGTCAGTAACCCATGGGGAACGGCTTAATAACGTAAAACAATATTACATGTTATGCTTAAGTTTATCGCAAATTTAAGAAAAGTAGCAATATAAGTTTCTAGAAATTTATACAATACTGATTTTATGATGTTGGAAGTTTCCCAGAGAAGCACCTTGAGATACATAATTGACTACGTGTCATTCAAAGATATAAGAACTGGCAAATATTTACTATAGATTGTAGAGAAAATAACTAAAATATGCCCCATCACTGAGTCTAGGTGGCTTTATGTAAAACAATTTTAACAGGCTAAATACTTTACTTAAAAGCCTATGGGTCATACAAAAATAATATCATAATTGCACGGTATAGGTGCACGTGTGGAATAATTTTTTGACCAGAGATGTAAATATGGTAAATCATTTGAAAATTTATAAAAGATGTACGTATATAAACATAAAAGTACTTAACAACAACATAAGCAAACTTTTGTTGTTTTCAAGTTTAACTAAAATTTAAAATGATTTTATCATAAACATTCTCAATTAAATGATTATTTATGTCTGACTTGTACCTAATTAGCATTAGCACATTTTGTAAACAAGTTAAAAGATTGCGATGTTTTATTCAGACTTCAAAGGAATAGTGAGTAAGCTTTCCCTGGTCGCAGGACGATTATGGGACAAATCTTGAGTAATAACAGCAATAATATTTATTGGTGTATATAATATACATTTTTTATATTTTACTTTGAAAATAGGATGTTAGAAAATTTAATGCCATGTCATATAAATAATTAAAATATTTACAATCATTGTAAAAGAAATTGTTTAGCAATGCTTATGCTTATTCTTGTAAACGTAGGCGTGTCAAATATATATAAATATATAAATTAATTACAGTTAAAATTCTAAATGTACCATGGCAATTCATCTCACAAACACCTAAGTGCTGCAAAAATTCCAAGGCATATTTTGCAAATGAATATACGGTTAATGTGTGCACTGTTTCCCCAATTTATGATGCCATATCTCAAATGGCAGTGAAAATTTACAATGCCTAGACATAAATCTTAACCCATAGGAGCTAAACTTTAATCTAAAGGGCCTTCCATAGGAGACAATACACATAGTGACGGCATCCAGAAGTGACATCAATGAAAAATAACACAGTGGTTGTTTAAAATTATGGTGGAGATATTGCATATAATAATAATAATAATAAATGTTTTATTGCTTCAGGCTGAAATATACAAACAATAAGATAACAACATACGAAATAATTATGCCTGAATGCAAAAGGCAGAGTTCGCACTTATTCGATGTGAACATCGAAAAAGCAGCGCTCTTACACTTAACCTTAGCCTCGCTGTATATCATATCAACTTATCCCACATACAATTACTTCGTTTATTGAATTCTGCCATTCTTAACAGATTTTTCTGAAAAGGTTTCCTTCCGTAAATTGCTCTCGCTCTGCCTTAGTATTGATGCCTTTTTGATAATTAGAGTATAACAATAAAATTAAGAGATTTTCAAGGTGTACAAACCTTAAGCCTACTGCTTCAAGATATGGTAGTATATTATGGTACCATCATAATTGTAAACTACTTAAATACATTTTTGTATACTTTCCTTGAATATTATATGAATTAATCACCCTCATCCTTGTTCTTATAACGATTCGTAAGGCACAAATTTAAGAAAAGTAGCAATATAAGTTTCTAGAAATTTATACAATACTGATTTTATGATGTTGGAAGTTTCCCAGAGAAGCACCTTGAGATACATAATTGACTACGTGTCATTCAAAGATATAAGAACTGGCAAATATTTACTATAGATTGTAGAGAAAATAACTAAAATATGCCCCATCACTGAGTCTAGGTGGCTTTATGTAAAACAATTTTAACAGGCTAAATACTTTACTTAAAAGCCTATGGGTCATACAAAAATAATATCATAATTGCACGGTATAGGTGCACGTGTGGAATAATTTTTTGACCAGAGATGTAAATATGGTAAATCATTTGAAAATTTATAAAAGATGTACGTATATAAACATAAAAGTACTTAACAACAACATAAGCAAACTTTTGTTGTTTTCAAGTTTAACTAAAATTTAAAATGATTTTATCATAAACATTCTCAATTAAATGATTATTTATGTCTGACTTGTACCTAATTAGCATTAGCACATTTTGTAAACAAGTTAAAAGATTGCGATGTTTTATTCAGACTTCAAAGGAATAGTGAGTAAGCTTTCCCTGGTCGCAGGACGATTATGGGACAAATCTTGAGTAATAACAGCAATAATATTTATTGGTGTATATAATATACATTTTTTATATTTTACTTTGAAAATAGGATGTTAGAAAATTTAATGCCATGTCATATAAATAATTAAAATATTTACAATCATTGTAAAAGAAATTGTTTAGCAATGCTTATGCTTATTCTTGTAAACGTAGGCGTGTCAAATATATATAAATATATAAATTAATTACAGTTAAAATTCTAAATGTACCATGGCAATTCATCTCACAAACACCTAAGTGCTGCAAAAATTCCAAGGCATATTTTGCAAATGAATATACGGTTAATGTGTGCACTGTTTCCCCAATTTATGATGCCATATCTCAAATGGCAGTGAAAATTTACAATGCCTAGACATAAATCTTAACCCATAGGAGCTAAACTTTAATCTAAAGGGCCTTCCATAGGAGACAATACACATAGTGACGGCATCCAGAAGTGACATCAATGAAAAATAACACAGTGGTTGTTTAAAATTATGGTGGAGATATTGCATATAATAATAATAATAATAAATGTTTTATTGCTTCAGGCTGAAATATACAAACAATAAGATAACAACATACGAAATAATTATGCCTGAATGCAAAAGGCAGAGTTCGCACTTATTCGATGTGAACATCGAAAAAGCAGCGCTCTTACACTTAACCTTAGCCTCGCTGTATATCATATCAACTTATCCCACATACAATTACTTCGTTTATTGAATTCTGCCATTCTTAACAGATTTTTCTGAAAAGGTTTCCTTCCGTAAATTGCTCTCGCTCTGCCTTAGTATTGATGCCTTTTTGATAATTAGAGTATAACAATAAAATTAAGAGATTTTCAAGGTGTACAAACCTTAAGCCTACTGCTTCAAGATATGGTAGTATATTATGGTACCATCATAATTGTAAACTACTTAAATACATTTTTGTATACTTTCCTTGAATATTATATGAATTAATCACCCTCATCCTTGTTCTTATAACGATTCGTAAGGCACAAACAATTTCTATGATTGAGCTTAATAACAGTCATCAAATGAAAACGAGTTCTGAGATTTTATCAGCCAGTTTCACAATCGTTATTTAACTAATGGTTATGATTTGACCAATTATCCATTAACAGCCAGTTTTACAATTGTTGGTTGATTAATTAGGATTTGACCAATGATTTATTACTATAAAGGCAAGGATGTCTGGTAAAGTTGTGTTTACTAATAATTATAACTTTCATAGTACAGGATCCGTACCTATCTTAGATTATCAGGTTCTGGTTTTAGTCAACCAAAAAGATAGCCAGTGATTGTGAGGCTGGCTGTATGACTGATAGGATTTAAAATTTAAGGGCATTATAATGAAATATTTAAACGCTCAACAGGGCAGTACAAATGTTCGGAATAATTTGCAAGGGTTACAACAGGCATATTGTAAAAAAAAACAAAAAATTCAAATATGCTCACATTAAACGAAATACAGAACATGTTTAGCGGAACCTTTAAATTAATATTCTTGTTTATGGAAAAGATTTTAATGCAATCTCTCGAAGATCTCAAATCGCTCTGAACATCTACAATTGTGATCATGAGAGCAAGGCGTGAATATAATTATAAGATTAAACGAACTTACCTTAAGTGAAGTTCGATCTTAATTATATGAACGCCTTGCTCGAAATGATCAAACCCTCCCCGCCCACTCAGAGTTACCTTTTGCGGTACTGAACTTAGAGTTGTTAAGATTGCTATTCAAAATAAAACGATTTTATTTTCAAGATCGAATTGTCAACTCCGTTATTTAAATTACCTATTCGTCTTACATGGAAATATCTACAATTTGTTATGCAATCCCAAATATTCCGTAGGTAGTATGTATTTGGCAGATCAAATAACAATACAAAAAATTATTTATTTTGGTAAAGATTAGATTGATTCGAATCTGAATTTTCAAAGACCAAACTTAGCAGCTCTAGCTACTCTAAATAAACCCTTGATCATTTGATTTGAGATCATATTAGGTCCGTTCCTTTGCACGGGAAGTGTGACACTAATTTTGAGTGACAGAGATGGCATCAATGCGGATATCATAAGTCAAAGAGAGACAATCTTACACCAGTGCAGCTAAGCGCTACACTTGTAGTGCAAAGGAATGAACCTATCTTGCTCTAAAGAAACTGACAGCTGAAGATGAGTGAGAAAGGTAATACAGGGAGGGACAAATACATTTTAGCTTTGTTATTCGTGGCGCCACACAGTGGACGATAGTAGAACTACAATTGTGATCATTTCAAGCAAGGCGTTCATATAATTAAGATCGAACTTCACTTAAGGTAAGTTCGTTTAATCTTATAATTAAAAAATAACATTATTGTGACACTTATACTGTACATAATGTGCATGTTTCCTTTCTTTTAATAGAAGGATATATGTTTATACTTATATGTGATAAGATTTATGTAAAAGCTAAAATAATTACTGGTACTTCTGGTAACATATTTAGATATTCTATTTTATAGAACTTTTACGACGTAAGGAATTTGCATTTGCATTTAATTATTATTATAATAATATATTTTATTGTTATAATCGTAGATAAAGTATAGTACTCAACTCACGATAATGGTAATAACTCACTTGATGAATTACTTCATCTGCGTGAGTTATTACCTACATTACCGCTCGTTGAATAATATACTATTTTTATTTTTTTCTAACCAACAGAAACTTTCAAATTATTTCTCTTCTGGAAGCTTATCTATTTCGAATAAAGAACAAAAATATTTCAGAATATCAAAAGTTAAACTTAGTGAGAGGTAGTGATATTAAGAAAAAATACAAAATCTTCATTATAAAAAACTGCAGCATTTTTCATACTGGTATGTTAGATAATAAAGATGCCAAATGACCCCCATACATCCCTGTTCAGGGTAGGCATCGCTCTACCAAACACCCTGTATATAGATTTTCACATATTCACACTACATATCCTAATACATATAGATATGGGCAATAACGATATAAAAACTACCTAAAAGGTTTCCTCATATACGTAAATATAACATAAATAGCAGATGATAAGATACGAACTGGCAAAAGACACAGGAAAAATAAATCGGAAACGGAAATTTACTTAAATCAATTACAGGATGAACGACCTAAGAAAGTGCGGTCACTCCCCAATATATAAAACTATAAATCGTTTAGCTGCAGTCCGTTGGCGGCCTGCAAAAACCATCTATGTCCTTTTCCTGGCATATTTATGAAGTATTATGAGAATAAAATCCTGGTCGTGTAAAACTGCACAGAGGAATATGTCAATAATCCAGCTTAAAAAAAAATAACTATGCTATTCAGGTTAGGGTGTGAAGACAAACAGGTAACGTATTCTATTCGCGAAGTGAATCATTATCAAGTGATAATACTATGCACTCTTGAATTTAAAAACCGTTCCAAATAAAAAAGAGCTTCTATCGGCCTATTATGGCCTAATTTACTCTGTAATTGGCTACAATATAACTGTATACGGTCTGGTAGTAACGAGCAATAGAATATCTTTAGCCCAGAATAGTAGTTTGTGCAACAAGGCAACAAGGGCGGATATGATATCCATATCGCACGATAAATCGCGCGATAAAGAAGTCAGCCTACGGCGCGGCGTCGTGCTCAATCTTTCGAGTGCGATATGGATAATCCACTCGAGTTGTGCAGTATAATTTTTCAACGACCAGCTTAAGAAAACACTACAAACTTTTGAAAAATGTATGAAACATAATAAGAGCATGTACATCATATAACTAACATAACCTCAAATTTTAAGTGTTTTAGGTTTATTCTCATTTTTAGCTCGGAGCCATACTGGCTCCAAACAAATGTTTAAAAATTCACGCAAATAATTTTTCAATATTGTCGATTAATAAAAATATACTGCTAATTATAGGTTAGAATCCTAACCTGTAAAATGTGTCTCGCTTTATTGTGACAAACTATTTACAACTTCATAAACATTACGTTGAACTAGATTTCGGTTGAAAGTACAGGAACCAGGCAGAAACTTAAATTTTTAAAAACGAATAGTTGCCTATGTACTTAATATGTGAACTGTTATTGGTCGGTTTCATTTCATATCCACCCTAGAACTGATATGAAATATATCCGTTCAGTTAACTGGAATTGCTTACTTATTTATTCTACAGACTGTACAGAAAACAGCAAATTTACATAAGGGAGTAGAAAAAAGAACAATTTGGACCATGTTTAATTTACGATACAGAGAATCATGTAGGTAAACATCTTAACATTTACTGTTTAAAATGGAATGATTGGGAACACCCTCTTGTGATTGCAATGGAAACTTGGATGACATCAATCACTGAATCTTTCAGTGCCATCATAATTCACGTGCAACCACCTTATTGACGCAAGAGCTAATCAAAAACAATATTCCTTTGCCACAATGTAGCACATCACTTATTTGCTTCCTTACCGTCAGGAATAATCGTTTAAAAATAACGTTTTATAATTTTCTAAAACATACTGAACGTAAAATTTGATCAGGTAATTTTAGCTTAGCTGTTGTCTCCTTATGTGGACATTCTTTGTGGGTTAACTTATTTACCGTTGCCTACCTTGTTTTGTTTAGAAAAAAGAGTCGCCTTGAACGGCACCTTGGCGTGAAGTGTGTGTCTTTTCCTGTCATGTCCTTTGTTATTGTTTTTTTTTTTTGGTCTTGTGTTAGATAGGATACAATAATAAATTTTCGTGGCTAGATGGGAGCAGCTCAAAGCCAACTAATTGGAAAAGAACATCATACTGTTTATTGCATTTAAAGTTGTTCATCGCTTGTTGTTACAATTTTTTTTCGGCATTCATAAAAACTTGCTATTTAAAGTGAAAATACGAATGAATGTGATTTTGTGATATTTAATTCTGTATGGAATTATTTTAAAATCGCGAAATAGGTAAATTGTAATTAATAAATTGGTAAATTATTTTTAAAATACATTACCTAGATGGGGTGTGACGTGATAAACGTTCAAATCGGATGACTGAGTGAAATTTTATTTCGCAATTTTTAGTAACTTTTTTTGAAGACGGTTCATTAAAGAATATTTTTAACCTATTTATTGACAAAAACTTGCAAACACGTAACACAGGAATGCCTAAAACCTTCCCCCGAACATCAATATTCACTTAAACAAAGTTTCATCAAAACCGACATTTCAAGTTGGGGTATTTGTGTAGAAGTTGTTTTCTAAAAAATGGCGAAGGATCCGGTCATTAAACAGGTCTGCAACAAAAAAACTGCGTAAGATTTTTATACTGTTTCTTAAAAATTTTTACTCACTAAAACCGGGAAAAATATTCGAAAAATTCCATCACGTCACGTTTTCTTGCAAAACTCATGTTTGTAGTTTTCATTTAGAGTGAAGCGCCCGTTTAAGCCGAAATTTGGTATCCTATTCTTGGTTGCTATAGACTGTCAAAAGATGAGGAATGTTTCAGATATCTGTGTTCCAAAACTGTCTGAAGCCAAGTTGAAAGAGGGAGTTTTTACTGGCTTCGACATGTACTGCACAAGTTTTTATATAATACTAAAGACCCTCACTATAAAACCATTGTACAACACATGTTGGCTGCGTATAAAGCTCAAAGATGCAACATGAGCTTAAAAGTTCATTTCTTACACTCCCATATCGACTAATTTTTCGAAATCTTGGGAGCCTTCAGTGGAGAGCAAGGTGAGACATTTCACCAGGATGTCCGTGATATCGAGAGACACTACCAAGAAAGATGGGACGTCAGTATGCTGGCTGACTACTGTTGGATGCTCAAGCGGGAAACAGAAAATGGAAAACGGATGCGTGCTCGGAAAAGTATCAAAAAGAAGAAGAAAAGGTTTCACAAGCAAAACAAAATGAACACGGAATGTTAAATAGAAGAAATTGTTCGTTTAATTATGAGAAGTATTGTTTAGTTTATTGTAATAAAATGGTGTTTTTTTTTTTCATTAGTGTTAGGCTATTTTTATCCAAACACCTTGTATTTTGCAAAAAAACGGTACGTGATGGAGGGAAATGGAGATCATTTTTGAATTCAGCAGACTAGAAAACATAATATTTACCAAAAACATCCCATGCAGCTGAAAAAAAAAATTTTCTTGCAGACCTGTGTATTAAAGTCTCATTTAAATTTTTTATTCCTCCTGCCTTCCGTTCTACCATTCTATTCTATTATTATTAGGGTGGATCAAAAAATTAAATTTTCATTAAACACCAAGCAGAGATGGGCACTACTTCAGATTAGTCGGGGAGCCCTCCCTAGCTGTACGTGCACCCCCCTCCCGATCCTTGAGGACAAAGTTTTTCATAAAGATTAAAGCCTAAGGAACAATTTAAGACTTGTCCTATAAAAAAAATTGACTGTACTTTCAAAATGGCGGCCATATGTTAAAAAAACTGTTGCCAATGTTGTTTTTGTCATTTAACACAAAAACTAAAAAAGATGGACAAAAACTTCTTTCACAAAAAACAACGTGCATGAAATTTTCTACAATTTTGTTCCAATACAATATTTTGATAGGAGTTACCATTTGCCAGATAAATGAGTCCAAAATTAAGAAAACATGGAAATTCATATATCGGTAAATCACTTAGAGGAAATAACTGTGACAATTATTGTAAGGCGTATAATATAACTTTATATTATTAACATAACAAAAAATAAAATAAACTGAAAAAAAATTAATAACAATAATATTATTATAATTTGCAGACATTTATCTTGAAAACGGTAACAATGGTAACTCCTACCCAATTATTGTATAGGAACAAAATTGTAGACAATTTTATGCACTTTGTGTTTTGTGTAGAAAGTTTTTCTCCATCTTTTTTAGTTTTTGTGTTAAATGACCAAAACAATATTTGCAATTTTTTTTAAAGGACGCCATTTTGAAAGTACAGCCAGTTTTTCTTTTTGGGGACGTGTCTTAAATTGTTCCTTAGGCTTTAATCTTTATGAAAATCATTGTCCCCAAGGATCGGGGGGTGCACGGACAGTTAGGGTGGGCTCCCGTAGTATTACGTTTTATATTGAATTTTATATTTTATCGCCAACTGTCAGTAAAACCATACGTTACCATAGCGATTTTCGGAAGTAAACAAACACTTTATTTTACTGTAAAATAAAGTATTTTTACCTGCCGCAAATATTTATTAACATAGCCATGACTTTGACATTACGATTTTAGGCGACGACGGTCAAACTGACAACAGTTGTTACCAATGATTATTTCACTCATTAACGCTATAGCCAAGCAGAGCCCGTTTTTTCAAAACATTGCACCAATCAAACGTCATTATTAGTGGTAATTCAAGCTAGATCGGCTTTTGACAGGACCAACATGCAAAATTTATCGCTCTAATTTTTTAGGTCGCTGCAGCGGCAAATATGCGAAAATTTTTTGACGTTTTTTGTCGAGCTTTTAAGTTTTATCTATAAATATCTTCTCTAGCTTATTACTAAGTAATTGTTAACGTACTTACCTTGTAAATTGTAATATTGTATTATGTAGTAGCAAACAAAAACACACCTCAATTCCAAAGCGAATCTTGTCTGAAATATATAGGCTGTAACTTTTGCCTATCTGTAACTATGTCAGTTTTCCTAGTGTTCAATCAGGTAACAATTACACACAAAGATTGTACTTAATATAGCTCATAATACAGGAACAAGTCAAGCACAGCTTTCAATAGCTCAATAACGTAGTTACAAAGGTAAGCAAATCATTTATTATAAATGTCAAGTACACATTCGCTCTGGAACAAACTAAAAATGTATAGTACTTACATATATGGTAATCTACCAAAAAGTAACTCGTTGAATCAAAGCTGTGCATCAAACATTATAATTTGTTGTATTTAAAATTCTCTTTGCTTAACAAAGCAAACCTCAACACAATTAATTCATAAACTTCGTAAGTTAAAAGTAAGGATTAAATACGTAAATATGAGTCGATGAACATTTGTTTATTATGGAATATAACTTGTAGCGCTAGATGGCGCTCTCTATGCCAATCTCGGAACCATGGGTGTATATTTTATTTGGGCGAGACATCGGTACTAAAGTAGTGCTCTCTCTATCGTTCCTCGTCGTATTGCACCTCAGAAACGCCTGAAAGGTGTTAAGCCAGTCTATATATTATAATATTTAAGGTTTCAACTCGTTTTATTTACTAGTTGCCATGGAAACGTCAATAGATTATTTTAAAATATAGCGAATCTCCGTTGTTTCTACTGCGTTTGTTTCAGATTTGCTGTTTTGACAATATGAGTCGGTTTGGAAATATTTCTGTATATCAAATTAATGATGAAATTGAAAATAAAGGTCAGTAAACTCCAAAAAGTGACAAGAAAACGTCTGAAGGCAGTTAATGAGAAAACATAATATTGAAGATGTACTTAATGAATTATTTATTCGTGAAATATTCTCCACAAATACCACTCGTGCTTTAAATTTTGTCTAAAAATTTTTTCTCAAGCTAAGTCGCCCCTAGTTAATATAACTCGTGCAAATTGGCAGTTTATTATCAAAGATTAAATCCCTCCCGCTAAAGCGGTCGGGATTTAATCAGATAATAAACTGCCAATTTCCACTCTTTATATTACCAGGCAACACGCTTTCGAAAAAATTTTCGATAAAATTTTAAGCACTAGTGATATTACATACGATAATTCTACTAAAGAAGATTTACACATTGTTAACATAGATAATAATCCTAACATTTTCAATTGACACTCCTTCGACTTCAGGAATTAATTTTTACAATACGTCAGGGTGTACGTTCACGTTTAATATAACAAAAAATAAGTAGATTTGTTCTGTATTTGCTGTTTACTTTTTCATAATAAAATGTGATAAGTTATGATATCTCAATTTTTTTAAATTATAAATTTTTACGGTTGGCGATAAAATTTTGTATGCACCACGTCAGTAAAGTGTCTTTATCGAACTCACCTGTTACTCGCCTCGCTCGCTTCGCTTGCTCGACTCATAATCTCAGACTCTTTCGATAAAGACTCACTTTACTGACTTTATACGTAAATAACTATTATTGTAAGAGTTGAATCATTTATCTGGGAAATGGTAACTCCTATCCAAATATTGTATAGGAACAAAATTGTAGAAAATTTTATGCACTTTGTTTTTTGTGCAGAAAGTTTTTCTCCATATTTTTTAGTTTTTGTGTTAAATGACAAAAACAATATTTGCAATTTTTTTACACGCCATTTTGAAAGTGCAGCCAATTTTTTTTTGGGGGGACATCTCTTAAATTATTCCTTAGGCTTTAATCTTTATGAAAAATATTTAAGTACTACCTCGAAGTACTTGATACTTGAAGTATTCTGCTTTTTGAAAAGTAATTGATACTTGATGCAACAAGTACCCTAACTAACTATTTGCTACTTGATACTTGAAGTAGTTTAAATGAGTACTTTGCCCATTTCTGACACCACTTCTACTTTCTACAATTAACGCTCAACTATTGCGTTAATTGTAGAAAAATTTCAACATTAATTATTTATTCATTATCAAAAAAAAATTCTTTGTAGGATTTATTCACGGGTTAAATAACAGACTGACTGTTCTAAATCAATTTTTTATAGAAAATTTTAAAGTTGTATAATATTTACAGAGATATTTAAATAATTTTTTATTGAGAGAACTTCCAGAAACATTAAATACATTGAAATGGCAAAATCTGATCATTCTTGGTCTAAGTATCTGATTAGTGCAGATGACAAACCCCAAACGTCATAGTGGACCCAAGTAAAAATGTAGGCAACATGGATTGACCGACAATATACATATCGAACACATGCCATAGTGAAATAAATAATGCCAATGTAGATGGGTGCAGAACAAGCATTTTTCTGAAGGCACGTAGCACGCATATGGGGCCGCCTTTCTAGGTGATTTCATGCAAAAAGTCGCGGCAGCGTGAAGGTTATAAAGCCATTTCTATCAGAATTTAACTTATAGACTTTCTTCTCCCGTTTCTCTTGTTACCGATTTATTTTATATAAAACACTAGATTTGCTTTGATTTGCTCAAGTGATAGATGAATATTGCCACGAATTTTATAATATTCAATATTTTACGGCTAATCTAGCAATTCTCTTATACAGAGGGGAACGAGGAACGAAAAAATAAACTAAATTGGATCATACAGGGTTGAACGGAATACCCCATCCATTATTCATTTGAATTAAAACTAACAGTTTAAGGTATTGATTCTTTTTGTTATTCTCAGTTTTATATATACATATAAATGTTGCCAATTAGCTATACAATAACTCTTATTTGTTATAAAATAATGATAACAATTTAAAAATACCATTAAATGATTACCTCTATCCAGCGGCGGATCCAGAGTAAAATAACAGAGGGGGGGTCACAGCCATCAAAAATGCGCCGCAAGTGAAAATTTGGTATTTTCCAAGGTTAAACGCACTAAAATGAGAAGAAGTCAGAAAGACTTGCAAAAACAGTTTATTCGAAAAATGGGTTTCGTCGAACGATTTTTTTTATGCAATTTCAACAAATATTTAAACATTCAAAGTACTCATAAGTGGAAATAACAACAATAACCAACAAATACAGTTTACTCATTTATTATTCGATTTATTACCAACTGGTAACAAACTTTTACAATTTAATTGTTATACGAGCATCTATAAGTCTTCCTTAACCCTTCGCAGCCCAAGGAACAATTTAAAAGTCATTTGGACTTGAGGAGGTTTTAAGAAAGGTTTGTCAGGGTTAGGAAATAGTCATGTGCTTTATTGATGTTGTAGTTAAGGCCTTTTAGGCTTCAAGTATACTTGCTCTTAATAGTAAGTTTTAAAGCATTCTGTAAGATCTAATTATAAAGCTAATTTGCTTCTAGGATAATATGTATTTGTAATGGATTTATCATAACCTACATAAAACTCTCCATAAAGCTAATTAGTTTTATGAACGTCTTAAATTCCATTTAGATTTAAAGAGGCTTTAAATTATTCTTTTTGGTTTTAACATATTTGCAATAAATGCATTTTAAATCCTTTTTAAAACTAGACATTTTCAATGCCTATTAGTACTTATTAAAGGCCATTACAAAACTAGACTCTTAAAACATCCTTGATAAATGTTGTGATGAAACCGTTATGAAGAAAAAAAGGCCTGTATAAATCTAAAAGGCAAATTTTAATTCCATAAAACACTTTCCAAAACCTCAATAAAACATTTATTATAAAAATAATAAACAATATGTCTGCCTGAAGTGTCGTTGATGCATGTGTGTGTGTGTGTGTTAATTAAAAGCATTTCACGACTTACTGATGTGTAATTAAGTCTTTTTTGGAAAGGTGGAAGAAAATAAAAAAGAGTGGCCATTCTAAAAGGACTGTTAAAACACACACACATACAAATTATTTTGAGGTTAAGTTTTAAGATTTTTGTATCAAATGTCAACTTCCCAAACGTTTTATTACAGCTTTTATCAAGTCCATGTGATATTCGCCAAGTGCATTTGCATTTTTGTAGGGAAGGGATTATTTGTAATAGTATACAAAAAGACTAAAAGGGCTTCATTTAAAGTAAATGTTCTAGGTCATTACCATTATTAGAATATATAGTTTATTGAGAGGACCAGTGTTGCCAGATCAAAATTTTAAAAGTTATCAGACGACGCTTTAAAAAGTTACTAAATCTTACTAAAATTTCACTAGATTTGAAATTAAAGCTCTCCTCTTTAATTTTCAAAAGTTGCAGTGTCTGTAGGACACGTAATTTTCTTGAGCTCTCTGAGCACAGCATAGCTTTGAGCGTCCTCTATCTGATTATTTCGTTGCCAGACTTCGTACTCCGTATTGTATTAAAGGGTTTGTAACTAGAAAGTACGAGACGCTAGAGGGCAACGAGCCCAGGCTATTCGATTGTAGCGATTCACGGTCAATAAAGTATAGCAGCTTTTAGACGAGAGGGACGCGCGGAGCGGGGAATTGAATGAAAGATATTCTGTTAGGGTCTACAGCCTACGTCAGCTGTAGACACTACAGGCATCTTTGTCTGTGTCTTTTGCACGGAAATCAGATATGTCTGTCTCTTTCATTCGATTCCCCGCTCCGCGCGTCTCTTTTTTAAATTTGCTGATTACGTGTGTCTATGCAAATTTTGTATGGATATTAAAATCATTATTATTTCTGAGGGGCTCTTGTTTTTTGGGCCTTTCTTATGTAGTTTTAACGATAAACTGCCGTTGGTTTTAATTTTTTTGTCATACCTGATGGCTTTTTATTACCTTTAAATCGGCCTTAGAGAGGTTATAATGCTCTACGCTTTATACATTTCAAATTCCATTTTATCTTCAATAAGTCTGATGGTGTGTTTGCTTAAATCAGTTTAGAAAAAATAAATGCAATAATAAAATTATTTGGATTCCTTCGTGGACATTCTTATAGCTTCTCAGTTTTAATATGGTTTTAAAAACCAGTTTTAAGGTAGCGTTCTAGGTGTTTTCTAGAAATGCAGGAAGCTAATAGAAAAGCTTCTGACAGCTTTAAAATAGGTTTTATGAAAGGTTTTAAAACGGCCTGAACAAGGTTTTCAAGAGCAGCACTATGCCTCACTAAGGAGTTTTATGATGGAATTTAAAATAGGCCTTAACAACCTTCATAAGGGTGGGCCCTTTTAGTCTACAAGTCGCTTTATGATGTTATTAAGGATATTGTTACAGCAAAAAATTGTTCCTTGGGAGAGTAGTGGCTATCCTGTGGAATTATTTTCTGTGAGCAAAAATGAAGTTTGACAAATAATGAATTATTGAAATAATGAAATAATGTGGATTATGTGAGAAAAAATGTATCTTCTTTTTCATTATCTGAAATAATGTTGAAAATCGTCCGTCAAGAGTTGTTTGATTTATGGACTCGGTAGAACAATGATGTCACAGGGTCTCACGTGTAGAGGTGCGCAGCACTGGTGATCCAGTAGTAAAACATATATTTGAATCGCGAACTGTCCATTGGCAAAAAATTGGATATTAGTAGAACTGATAGACAATACCTGCACCACGAAAAAATTTTCCAACTCAGATAAGAAGTCTCTGAGAGTAGACATCTTACGTATATTTTGATGATAATCATAAGGTTCATAAGGACTATAATCGTACCCCTTGTCGTTTTTTATCAGTCCACAAAGGGTTAAACCTACAGTTTTTGTGCCTTTTACTTTATATACAGGGTATTTCATTTTCATATAAAACAATTTCAGAATGTTGACGCCCAAAAATATTGAAAGTACCCTTAATTTAATAAAGTTAAAGCTGAAACACTATGGACCATATCATCTTTTTGCTAAAATAAACGACAGGGGGGAGTACGTGCCCCTGTGCCACCCCCTGGATCCGCCACTGCCTCTAGCAGAGAACAAATACTGAATTTACGAGAACTTATTAAGAAGGCAAGAGAATATTACGTGCCTATGCACCTTCGTTTCGTAAACTATCGTAACATTTATGGCAATGTGGAATAGAACAAACTGTCAACTGTATCATTGGAACACCCAGACATCTGGTGTTTATTCGCCTACTATATGAAAAAAGTCGACAACATCAACTCTGATAAATGTAAAGTTGGTAAAGGCGTAAATGCTCGATCACCAATTCTCTTTAATATCTATTGTGAACATAAGATGTACCGTTTGCTAAAGCACTGGTAGATGGTGTAGCTACAAGCGAAACTAGGATTTTTAACTTGAGCTTTACAGATGATACCACCTTAGTTGCAGCAAGCGATGATGAGCTCCTGTTGCAAAACCTGAGAGCAAGAAGCTCTGAGTATGATTTAAATACAAACTGCAACAGAACGAAAATCATATAATAGTAGACCGAGCAACGAAAACCACCCAGACACGCTAAAAATAAGTGATTGCTAGGTAGTAAAGAAGATAATGTCCCTTGAAGCCCTTGTAGGCAATATCGGCAACTGCAACTGCAATATCCCAGGCAGCAAGGTGCCGTCATTATGACGTTGTTTTTTCGGCATTAATTACGTCAATTTGACCTTCAGCATGACGTAAAAATGACGTGAAAAATACGGCACAATGTCACAGCCCAATGACGTCATACATATGACGCCAATATGACGTATTGGTTAATCAGTGAATTTTGCGGTAAGGGATGCAAACCTCTCATTATAATATTTTTCCACAATTATTAATAAAGTTTTTGACGAAAAAAAACCGGAATGTGCAGGGATCGAACCGCGGACCTTTTGACTCGCAACCTAACACTTAACTCACTGAACCATTGAACATCTTTATTTAAATATGTTTAAAAGCTGTATACCTAGTTAGAAATAGTAAAACAAAATTATTATTACTATGTGGCAAAAATTGAACTAGTCATTAAATACTTCTATTTATTTTTATTTTATAATGATTTATTTCACGTCATTTTGATGACGTCAAAATAATGACCTAAAAGAAACGTATATTTGACGTCTTCATGATGACGTCAAAAGTACGTATTAAATATCACGTCTCTGGTACGTCATTTATTAATGACGTCAAAATAATGACCTAAAAGAAACGTGTATTTGACGTCTTCATGATGACGTCAGAAGTACTTTATACGTCATTTATTGGGACAATGCCGTCGGCGACGAAAAATCACCTTTAAAAGACGTCATAATGACGTCATCCTGCTACCTGGGATAGTACAAGGTTTTAATTTTGGAATAATGTCATATGAATTAGATTTCGTTCATTTTTTAGCAACATAATAGTAAATGCATCAAAGAAAAGTTTCTATATTATGCGGGGCTTGTTAATTTATAGGGATTCCACTCCTGTTCAGGGGATGACACTCAAAAAAAAAAACAAAAACATTGGAGCTGAAAGAGAATCAAATTTTGAGAAGAAAAGCTTTTCATCTAAATTGATAGTCTTTAAATTATGACTTGAAAATTGAGATTTTACCATGAAAAAAAAGGTATTTCAAAACGAATCTCGAAACTCGAAAAGTATTGCACTGAGCGGAAACATGCTAGAGACAAATAAGAAAGCTACGAAACTGAGGATGAATTTTATTTTTCTCTAATTTCTGTAGAAATAATGATTTCGGAGATTTGAATGTATAAAGATGGCACGCTAACAATTATAAGACAAAGTACTTAATTTAAATGTTAAATATCTCAGAAACTATAACACTTCCGTTAAAATGAAAGACTATTAATTAGACTTTCAAATGACATTTTGACTGTTTCTATAGCACATATTTTATGTGTCTATAGCATAAAAAATAAAGAATTTGTGACAGAAACAATTCACATTTCTTATTAAAAATGTCGCCATCGTGTTAATGTAAGTAGTCAGTAATTAAAACAATATATTTTCATATACTATTTTTCATTAACATATAGTGTGAGCTAGACGCACGATTTTTTCATGCACATACAGCACTTAGCACTTGCTTTAGAAGAAAAATGCGTTTTAAACTATAAACAGATTTTCGAGAAAACGTAAAATTTTTGTTTTTTGTAAATATCTCAATATATCTCTACTGATGAGAACTAACAAGTTCGAAAAAACTTGTACAACTTTTCTGGAGTTGAAATTGAATGTAAGGTTCAATAATTGCTGTGAATGACTGAATTTCAATAAATGTATTTAAGTATTATCAATATATTTTTTGGATTAAGGAATAACCATGCCAAATGGCATCCCGTGGAGTTGAGATAACGAGAGCCTATGCTAGTAAATATAATCGAAATGTGTAAATATATACAAAATTGAACTTTTTTAAATAAAGCAATTAGTAGTTTTTTGTAGCTTCCTATGTGAAAAAGAAATTCATATTTGCGTTCAGGATGCAAAGAATAGTCGAACACCCAACATGTTCAGTTTGAAAATATTAATTTTTGAAAAAATTGTACAGTACATTTGATAAAAAATTACTTTCTATTGGAAAGTAGATACCGAAATCGTATTCACCAGATATAATTTAACCAGAGATCATACTCCAAACGTATGTTTTGCGCCAATATAAGTTATTGTAATTAAGAAAATAAATTTCAAAAATGGCCGCCATCTTGGTTCCTGAGGGAAAATGTTGACGAGTTCTGATCGAAAATGAATCTCTTTGGTGTCATGTCAAATGGCACTCTGTGGAGTTGAAGTGCAGTATTCGCCCTATTTATGCGGTGCACAGTGGGCCAGATTGTAATTTTTTTTTAACTATTTCTTTAACATCGGCCTACTGTAATATTAGCAGCGCAAAAATAAAGTAAATATTTATGAGCTCTTAAATGAGTAGTTTGGCCCACAGTGCGGCGTACCGCACCCACTATTAGAAACTATGACACTTCCATCAAAAATTCTAAGGAACAGAATTAGAGATGATTGATCAGTCTTTAACATGATTTCTTTTTTGTTTCTATATTATAAAAAATAAAGACGTTATGGCCGAAACAATGTGCATTTTCACATTTTTTTTTAACAAAGTGTCACCATTTTGTTAGTGTAATTATCCAGTCATTCTTTTTTTTTAATGCTGTTTTTAATATACCTGGTGGCCACGAGTCAATTGTACGCCCCCAATTTTTTTATTGTTTTTAATTCAAAAATTTCATTTTTTGTACGCATAAATTAGACAATTAGGATACTGTTAGACTAACAGGAACAAAAATAACACTTCCAGTTGAACTTTCCTTTCTTAAGTAGAATGACTATATTTTTTTGATGCGTTATGCTTATTAAGCATAAAATTCTTTTTTTCCGATATAAAAAATTTCAAAATATAAGTGATACGAACAATTTTTTTTAAAATTTTCAAAATGGCGGCGTCAGATGAACACAACGTAAGAGAATTACTAAGTAGGCTACTAATAATTGAGTAAGGTTGTAGACTTGTCTGTAAAGAAAAGAATAGCTATTTGAATTACTGATAGGCACGACTATTTTTAGGTTTTTCTCAAAAAACAGAATTTCATTTTCATTTACATAGGAGTCCTATGGAAAATTTCTTAATGGGACTGTCCTATTTTCTTTTATTAATCAGAAATAATGATTCATAAACTTTAATTTTTTGGAAAATAATCATTTCTTAACGATATCCTTCGTAATAATAAAATAATTTTTAAAGCTAAACACAAATTAAACAAGAAATCATTTTAATAAAACGTAGTAACAACCATGAATATATTTCATATTATTTGTGACATTTCTTTAGTCTTCACTGTTACATATTCGAAGTTGCCATTTACACATACCAATGAATAACTTATCGTTAAATTATTATTCACTGCAACCAGTCAACGTTGATATCATCAATCCCAATTCAGTATCAAATCGTGTTGAAACTGAATATTTGTGTTAAAATAAACGTAATATTTTAAATCTCTATTGTCAAATATTATTATTTGTCATTTTTTCAATGAAAAAATTAATAATAAATAACTATACCTAATCAAAGACTAAATAAAATAATATATATTATTTAGTCTTTGACCTAATCATAAACCGACGGCAGTACGGAAGCGTATTAATTGAGGCTGTATGCAACGAAGAAAAATTGAAACTTCTTGACAAGTTGTATATATGCCCTACATACGGGGTGTATCCGAAATGTTAAAATTCATATGCATACTCAAGAAGAAAAAATAAGTCGGTGATGGTTTTCAACGTGTCAACTGGCCCTTCTTAGGAGGCTGTAGATAGCCCTTCGAAGGTGAGCCGAGCCCCTCAATCTGCTCGCTTTCTAATATATATCCGCAGCTGCTAGAGATTAAGCTAGACATGCCTTTAAATATGACTTGTTTTAACACTTTTGGGCACTGGCCGCATTGGACTGAATTTTGAGACAATGTTTTTATAATATTGATCCAATATTAATCAAATAATGTGTGTAAGTGTTCCACCTGGCACCACCAGTGTTTTTTTATTGTCGCAATATTCCCATCAAGAATATTTTCCGGTCTATTAATGAAGCTCTGCTAATGAGATATACGAAAATCTCCATAAAGTACCAGATGTCCCACCATAAATTGTCGCCCCTTGTGCCTTCATTTTTATATGATATAAGCGATTCAAAAACTGTTCATATATTATGGGTTAAGTGTACAAGAACAGCTTCTAAGCTAAACCACAGAAAAGGGAACTACCAGAAGCGGCACTTAAACTTCGCACCCAAATTCTATTGACACCAACTTTTTGTTAGTATTTCCGCCGGTACATTTATTGTTTTATCCTAACATTCTGTGACATGATATTCAATAACGAAATGTACTTAGTATTCTTCAAATTACTGAGATAATTTGGAGTCACATGAAAAAAAAAACAGTTTTGATTTTTCTTGAAAATCACATTCATTGATTTTTGCGATATCTAGACTGAAAAAATATATTAATGGTTAAAAATGAGCTATTTTGAGGACAAAAAAATGCCGTTTGTTCAACTTTAAATAGCTGTAATTTTTAATCAAGACGTACCAAGAAGCGAATTCAAGAAAATTTTGTCAGCTTCAATCAAGGCTAAGTTTGAAAATTTTGTAAAAGCGCCCACCCCTGTAGCAAAAACCGCTGCCCAAGGAATCACTACTTCCACATCCAGATTCTCTATCCAAGTCACTCACAACGAAAAAACTTTGTATGTGAAAATAATTGTTTATGGAACTTTAATAATATAATATTTGAAATCCTCTACCCCAAAAAACCATAAAACGATACCCCACATCGGTAGTGGGGTGGGGGTGGTGATAGGGGGGTGGTAGTGGGGGGTGGATGAAGTAAAAAAATATTTTGAGGTTTCTGGTTTCTGTACATACACTAAATCACAATTTTTTTTCATCCCCTTTAATAAGGAGGTGGGGGTGGTAATGGGGGTGGCTAATGCCAAAAATTTTTTTGAGACCTTACCTTCTCTTGTATATACTAAATACCAATTTCATGGACTCTTACCTGCTTGATTTACCTATTTACCCCAAATTTACCCCAATTTACCCCCCAACCCTTCGACGGAACAAGATGAAAATATAATCTAGTTCTAGATCTCGTTAAAGTACATATGTGTACCAAATTTCAAGTCAATATCTTAAACGGTTCCAGAGTAAACGTGCGCACAAAAAAAAGTTACAGACAGACCGACAGACAGACCGACAGACAGACCGACAGACAGACCGACAGACAGACAGAGAAATTTTTTTTTCGCTCAAACTTAAAATCTCGACGTTTCATGACATTTTAAGCCTATTTGGACAATAAAAATTTTAAAAATTTTTCTTGTCGTTACTATACTTCCACTGGACGTGGAAGTAAAACTAGGTAGATGGTGAAAAAGAAAATCCATCCGTGATCGTTTAGCTGAAGTATACTTTAAAAAATAACAATTTTTTTTGTACCCCTTAAAAAGATTTTTGACAATAATTGGAAGATTTTTTTTTTGTTTTGTTTACTTTTACACGAGTTTTTACCAGACTCAAGTGGCTATAGAAGGCTATGATTAAGATAAAGGAACGCGTTTGGTCGATTTAAAATTTTTTATTCCATAATAGAAATTTGTAACATTTTGTTTGTTTTTCTACTCCTATACTTTAATTCGTTTATTAGACATTTCCCACCTGTTCTTTAATGAGATTCATTAAGATACAAATTTTCCATTAATATACAAGTTTATACAAAATAGAAACGCGACACACCGCGATATTCTGTCAACTATAGCCTTGAACATGTGACAGATCTAAATTTTATCAAATTTAACAGGTCATACTTACTGTTTGCCTAGCAAATTTTCAAACGTTGTGCTTCTTGCAATTAAAATCAGTTAATTAATATGTGTGATAGTGAAAGTGAAATTGAAATAATTATACAATATTTTCTAAGTTTAGTTTTCTATTTCCTAAATTGTAATCTATAATTAATAAATTTCAGAAATAAAATGTTAATTTTCTATTTTATTATGAGTGGTGGTAGAAAAAATAGTGTATGCACTCACATTTAATAGCTATTAAGACACTCTCATTCATTATTCTCATGCTATTAAAGATTACACAGCTCCACAAAAAAAAAAGTTCAAAGCAGCGAACCAGACCCATGTATTTCTATGTATTTTCGGTCGCTGAATCCGAATCCGGGATCAAAATCATTAGCTAGAGCCAAAAAACACCCCAGAAATGGGGTAAAAAGAATATTAAGCCGCGAGAATAGTTGTCATATCTTAATCAATCGAATTATACAAATCGAGGTTAAACAGCAGCATACTTACAATAGATATGAAACACACCTCCCAGGGAGGGGCGAAAACTAGCCACCATATATAAAAAAATCGATCCAAAACAGCAATGACTGCTGAAAAAGCTCAAAATGTCTAAGTTTTGTTAAAGTGATAAGAAACTGCATCAGTTCCGACGTAATAAACTGCCCCTATAGAGTTGAGAACAACCACCCCCAAGTTAAAGGACACGAGAAAAACAAGAAAAAACGTAAAATGCAACAGGATTTCTATTTTCATGGATGCTATGATTGGCTGAAATTGCGTAGTACACTAAAATAGAATTAGAAACTTACGTAACATCAACATTCTACACTGTCCAACCTGAGAGGGTGTGAAAACTACCCCCTATGTAAGGTTTGACTATAAAAAGTTACAGTGACTTCTATAAAAATTCGAAACATCTGCGTTGTGTGGAAGAGAGAAGAAACTAGACTATGTTCGACGCTGTGCTTGAAAACCACCCTCACGGGGTTGAGAGACGCCTATAAAAGAAAACTATGGAAATGAAACGAATAAGCAACGGTATAGCTTTTTCGTTACATCTTGAATTACGGTAGTTTACATCCTTTCTGGGGGTGTTACTTAATAACATTTATAGGACATGAGTTTCAAACACTAAGTGTGCAACGCGATTTTTGCCAATCATAGCATCCATAAAAATGTCAATTCGGTTAGTTTCTCTCTGTTTTTCCAGCATCCTACAGATGTAGGGGTAGTATCTCGCAACCCCGTGGGGGTGGTTTTCAAGCATATCGTCGAACATAGTCTAGTTTCTTCTCTCTTCCACACAACGCAGGTGTTTCGAATTTTTATAGAAGTCACTGTAACTTTTTATAGTTAAATCTTACATATAGTTTTCACACCCTCTGAGGGTTGACAGTGTAGGATGTTGATGGTACGTAAGTTTCTAGTTCTATTTTAGAGTACTACGCAATTTCAGCCAATCATAGCATCCATGAAAATAGAAATCCTGTTGGATTTTACGTTTTTTCTTGTTTTTCTCGTGTCCTTTGAACTTGATGGTTGTTCTCAACCCTATAGGGGCAGTTCATGAAGATTACGTCGGACCTGATGTAGTTTCTTAACACTTTAACAAAACTTAGACATTCCGAGCTTTTTCAGCAGTCATTGCTGTTTTGGATCGACTTTTTTATATATGGGGGCTAGTTTTCGCTCCTCCCTGGGGGTGTGTTTCATATCTATTGTATGTACGCTGCTGTTTAACCTTAATTTGAATAATTCGATTGATTAAGAAGCAACAACTATTCTAATAGCTTAATCTTCTTTTTATTCCTTTCAGGGGTATTTTTTGGCTCTAGCTAATGATTTTGGGGATGTACGATTTTTTTTGACCCCGGATTCGGATTCACCGAAAATACATAGGGATACATGGATCTGGTTCGCTGTTTTGAACTTTTTTTTTTTTTGTGGGGCTGTGTTTATTATTGTTTATAACGAATTCTGATAACAGCCCAATTTGAAAGAAAAACTATTTAGATGATAAATTATTTTCAAGGAAAATAATATAATATAATATGTCATTTGATGTTTTGATGTATTATTAAAGATGTAGTGTTTTAACAACATTATAGCAATAATTTTTATCGTCGAGATGAGTTACACTAACTGCCAAACTGCAGGGAATTAAATTATATTTCAACATTTTAATGAATTTTTGTTTTTGAAAAGCCTTATACCTTTTCAGTGAATCACAAAAAACGCGTTGGAACGTGACTTTTAGAAAGGGGTGAAAAACGCTAAAATCTAAAAAAAATCATATCTCGGTCAACTTTTGACCAAATTGAAGAGATTGGTCTTAAATTCAAGGTAATTTCAGTATTAACACTTTTGATGAAAGGGATAAACACTTTTTTAACACTATCACATTATGAAAATCAAGATCGGAAATATGTTAAAAAGTGTATTCCTTTTCAAATACTAATTTCTAAGTAAATGGTGTATTAAATTGAATTGAGTTGAATTGAATATTTCGAAATACTCTTTGCTACTTACTTAATAAAATGAACTGCATATAAAGTTTAGTGCAAATAAACTAATTTACAAAACAACCGGAAGAGGTGGTAGTTTCACATTTTGTCGATCTGTAAAACTTTCTTGCTCTACGTTATAAGCAGGCCCCCCGTATGGGGGAGCTATTGGGTACTGAGTTTAGGGGCCCTGGCTTCTGAGGGGCCCGTAGCGGGGGCCCGCCAGAGATGTTAACAAACAAATTTTTTTCACATTTCTCCCCTCCGCTCATCAATTATTAAACGCGGGAGCCCGCCAGTGAATTTGGTGTCCCCACATCAATCAACAGTCTCATACAATATACTTATCTCCAGGCTGGGGGGCCTGGAGTATGCCGTATGAGACTGTTGATTCATGCTCAACGTGTTCTTTGTTGTGTGGAGCTCCATAACTATTTTCCTACTACCCTATATACTGCTCCATTGTAAAAGTACGACTGTCAGAAGTATGGGTAAAATAAAAATGATGACTAATTGAAAATATAATTATTTTCAAAAAAATATGTTTTTTTTGTTATAACCATACTTATTCTTGATGGCGAGATGGCAAAATTGGCTCAACTTTACAGAAATGTAGAATATATTTGTATTTGCCAGACAGCTTTTTAAAATTTTATACCTATAGTAGTATACAGAGCTGCCTAGTAGTTAACTACAATTGTAGTTTAACTACAATTTAACTACTAACTACAAGTGCTTATAGGTATTTATGAATACATTGGTATTGTATTGAGTATTCACTACTCAAATTACTTTTTAAAAGTAGTTAAAACTACTAATGTAATTTTAGCTACTAAAGTAGTTGCAACTACTGTTTATTTGTTTTCATAGAATCTGTTTTTATATGTTTTTCTCAGAAATGGGCCTAATAAATATCCAGTTGCTCAGTGACAAAAACTGTTTCAGATATATCCCCAATAATAAACTTTAGTAATATTAAATATTTATTAAATAAATTAAAAAGGTTGCAAATGCCAACAATGAAACAACTGTAAGTAAACTGTAGGAAGGTTGTCGGGGCGTTATGTAGGTACACTTTGCTTGCACACCGACGTAGAAAAGCATTTTGTCACTTTTTGTCGCATATTGGCACAATCATTTTACAAATTATATAAATAAGACTTTCTGGTTATGACATATGTGACAAAGAAAGGTTTCAGTGTCTTAAGTACACAGTTCCAGTGACCTAATTTCTTTCATTGTGAAAAAAACTTTATGCGGTGTAAGTGTAAAGTGTACTACAAAAGTAGTTGTAAATGTAATTGAAGACACGTAGTTAAACTACTCTTTCAAAATAAAAGTACTGGAGTACTTTTCAACTACAATGCATTTTTAATAAGTAGTCTGTAGTTAGTAGTTAACTACTTCTTCAAAAGTAGTTTGGCAGCTCTGGTAGTATAGTACCTAGAGGTAAAAATATGTTAAATTTAGGAGTAATATAAATATGTGATGATAATTTTTTAACAGGTAATTATTGTAGTAAAAGGTATCATCTTCGGTTTCAATTGCTCTTACCCACAAGTGGTAAAATTCAGATTTTTAATACTTGAAAAAGTATCGGTGATTTATTTTTTAAAAGTACGATGTTAATGTTTTTGGGGTCGCTCAAAATTAAAAATCTCAAAATGGTGTCACCAATATAGCAGATAGATTTTTTATCCAAAACAAATGTTTTAAAAGGGCAAGGAAAATTGAGCATCTAGGTCAAACTATCTATTAAAAAAAAAACCGCTGCCCAAGGAATCACTACTTCCACATCCAGATTCTCTATCAAGTCACTCACAACGAAAAAACTTTGTATGTGAAAATAATTGTTTATGGAACTTTAATAATATAATATTTGAAATCTTCTACCCCACATCGGTAGTGGGGTGGGGGTGGTAGTGGGGGGTGGATGAAGTAAAAAAATATTTTGAGGTTTCTGGTTCCTGTACATACACTAAATCACATTTTTTTTCGTCCCCTTTAATAAGGGGGTGGGGGTGGTAATGGGAGTGGCTAATGCCAAAATTTTTTTTTGAGACATTAGCTTCTCTTGTATATACTAAATACCAATTTCGTGGACTCTTACCTGCTTGATTTACCCATTTACCCCAAATTTACCCCAATTTACACCCCAACCCTTCGACGGAACAAGATGAAAATATAATCTAGTTCTAGATCTCGTTAAAGTATATATGTGTACCAAATTTCAAGTCAACATCTTAAACGGTTCCAGAGTAAACGTGCGCACAAAAAAAAGTTACAGACAGACCGACAGACCGACAGACAGACAGACAAATTTTTTTTTTCGCTCAAACTTAGAATCTGGACGTTTCATGACATTTTAAGCCTATTTGGACAATCAAAATTTTTAAAAAAATTTTTGTCGTTACTATACTTTCACTGGACGTGGAAGTAATAGTACATTGCGAATCTAATATATAGCCGGGGGTGTCGCTCGCTAGTGTTTTTTCTCATTACAGGAATTTTCTCAACTCCTCAAAAAAAATTTCTGCAAAATGAAAATTAATGAGCGGGGGGGGGGGCTGAAGTTTTTCTCGAATTTCCCAACTCGAACCACAATTAAAAAAAATTCCTTCGGAAATGAAAATTGATGAGCGGCGGGGCGGTGAAATTTTTTCCGAATTCTCCCAACTTGAAGCTTGAATTTCCCAACGCGACCACGATATTGGGGGAGGAGCGCCCCCTCCCCCATCCCCATAGCGACACTCCTGCTAGTAGTATAAAAATACTATGAATTATTTTTCTAGATAGGTAGGTATTCATCCTACAAGGTTGGTAGACTACCAATCTTGTTAATCCTATTCCTGTACGAAAGCTTCGCCATACATATCGCACTGCCATCTGTTGCTCAAGAACTGTACGATGAGACATAATGTAGAGTACTTTGTAACTCTGAACGTGCATATATACTCGTCATTTAGTATGCTATTTTAACTACAAGATGGCGCGGTTCTCACACTAAACATTAATGACGGGAAAGTATGTGGCGAAATCTTCGATCATAGTATAGGTGCTTTCTTTCCTTTCCAAGATTTGTAAAGCTTTCTTTCTACCAACAATTTTAGCTTACCTAAATTTAAGATTCTTATCTTAACTAACTTACAAAAAGAACGATCAAAACGGACTTCTAGACCTTTATTTTCTAAATATAGGCATGCACTTTGTTAAGATTCAGTCAGGTATTTTGACCAACAGCCACCTTCAAATCAGTCACTGAGCTGTAAGAGAGCTCAATAAAGTGGAGTCAAAATAAAATTTGAATGGAATTATCGGGCTATAGCAATTTTATTGTTTTGATTTGTAGGTTTAATAACAAGTGCTCTGAGCATTTTTTTACAAAATCCGTCCATTGCTTCTTGTAGAACTTTAAGAATTTATTTTTCAACACAGAAATTTTCTGCTATTTTTCCTATTATCTCATGTCATAGTAATCGTATTGCAATAATAAAAATACCAAACTGTTGGCTATAAAATTATGAATAAGACTAGGCATATGAAGAAACTTCTTGATAATTTGTAAAAAAATAAAAACCACCAAAAATTCCCTTTTTTTAACAGTTTAAGAAATATGATGTAACAATCCATCAAAGTTGGTGGAACCATGCGCTTTATTGAACTAAACCTTGCCAAATTTTAGAGCAAAATATTTATTCAAACGGCTAAAAATCAACAATAATTTCGAAATTTCCATCGCGTTTTGTTTAAGTGCATCGACTCGTAGTAGGACAATTTTTCTTTTAAAATGTAGGTTTTTAGAAAGAAAAAAAATTTTAACTTAAACAAATTTTTTGGAATTTAACTGTAATTATGGATATTGACGTATAAACAATTTCAAATAACTACGTGATTTTTTTGTGAAACCAAAAACGATAAGCGAATTATGAAAGTATATAAAAAATACATTTTTTAAGGATTCACCACACTACAACTTCATAGTTATGTACAATAAACTGCCTAGTTACTTAAAAGAAATCAACACAGTAAGAATTTTTAAAATAGAAGTAAGAAAATTTCTAGTCCAATCTACGTTTTACAGTGTAAGTGATTTTTTAAAATGAATAGTATGGTTTTTAAAAATATATGTTATAGTGTTTGTTTTTAAAATATGTGTGTGTCTGTATATATATATATATATGCATATGTATGTGCAGGTACATAAATATTTCGTTATCATGTTTTTTTTTTTATCCTGTATTTGACTACAAAAATATATTTTTTTTATGTTTTTATTTATTAATTATTACCATTTATGCTTGTTTGACTTGCCATAATGTACATTCAATGTATCTCTGAATGGTTAATAAAGATCTATCTATCTATCTATCTATGAAATAACCAACGTTTAAAAAAAAGAATGATGTTCTACTTGCATTTGAATCCGTGATATGTTAGTTTTTGCGTTTAAGTCGATTATAAGTAAACATATTGGTATTTTTTCTTGAAATTTGCACATATTGTTCCAATATGATTATATTTCTCTCTCTGCTAGTTGAAAATTATCCACAACTAAAACTTTTTGAATTACATCGCATAAAGCACCATTGAGGACATAACGCACGTTCGAAAAAAAAATTATCTCCCCACTCCCTGAATATTGTAACTAGGCAACTAACTTAATTAATGGTATACATCACTTCATTTTCATCATATCGAGTCCTTTTTTTAACACTTCTAGTCTTTTTGTATATTCTGATTCTTTTATTTAATAAAATATAATTTGTTAAGTTTTTATTCATCATAAATTCAACAATCTTAATTATTTTATAATGTCTTCGGCTCTTGTCATATCTGATTTTCCGTTTCTTTTGAAATGTTTGTGTTTTACGTTTATTTTCAATTTTTAATGTATTGTAACGTAAAATAATTTGTTTAGCTGTTATTTAATTAAAATGCATTGAAAATGTTAGTTTCAAAATATTTGTTTTGTGGGACCAGACTGGATATCTGAATATAAAGAAAATTGAAGACAACATTTACATATATAATACTTAAAATAAATTCTATTTATAAAATTAACGTGATTACTTTTAACTGGTATACCCGACGGGTAAACCGCCATCTAAAACCATTAGCTGGTTCAAATTATTTTTTTTTACATATTTATAAAGTACCTAGCCTAATTTTATAAACAGAATATATTTTAAGTATTGTTTATGTAAATGTTGTCTTCAATTTTCTTTATATTCAGATATCCAGTCTGGTCCCACAAAATAAATATTTTGAAACTAAAATTTCCAATGCATTTTAATTAAATAACGGCTAAACAAATTATTTTACGTTAAAATACATTAAAAATTGAAAATAAACACAAAACAAACATTTTAAAAAGAAACGGAGAATCAGATATGACAAGAGCCGAAAACATTACAAAATATTAAAGATTGTTGAATTTATGATGAATAAAAACTTGTTAAACCCGGTATAACATAATTGTATTTCAGTCTTTCTAATATGTATACGCAGTAGACGTGCAACACTGATTTCAGCAGTATTACTCAAATCACTAGATTGGATGAGGTATGATGTGCCAATACAATGGCACCTTAAATTCTCACCTACTACATTATTATCTTCAACCCTTTAAATTTCTTTATCCGTCACATGAAAAAAATTTTTTTCTTAAACTAAATTGGTGTCTTTTTATTACTTTTCATTAAGAGTCAACTACCCCTAAAAACGAGGTAAAACCCACTATATAGGGTGAAAATATAATTATTTGAAAGTTAATTTTAGTAGAAATAAAATGTAAGAGTAAGAACCTACTACATTATTATCTGCAGCAACCCCAGAGAGCCAGTGCATGGCAGTCCCTTTTTTTTTTATATGTCCTTGCGGAATTATGAAGGTTACAAAAACAGACTGATTTTGCGGTTACTTTTTTTGCGTAGACTGCAAGGCTGCATCGATGTCTGTGGTGGCCATTTTAAGCGCATCTTTCATCAGTTTTTAAAAACTAAGGGGAGAATCATACTACAAATAAAAATTAATAATTTATTTCAAATATTTTTTTTATTAAACGTTCTTAATTATAACCATAAGAGTTGATAACAGCAGTGAAAGGTTTAACTTGCTTGGCAACCTTCTCGGATGCTGCTTTGGTAAGTTTCTTCAATTTGTCACGTTTACGGATGGAAAGGACAGCCTTAACCTTACGCTTAGACTCGAGAGTTCTTACGACAGATTGGTATTTCCATCCAACTTCGTGGGATAGACGTCCTACATGACAGAACTGCAAGGAAAAGTTATTCTTAAGTAACTTTGTTCTAAATGTTCATTAATAATATGGTTATATTTTAGATTTAGTCATAAACAGTTGTTTTATATCATTATTATTCAAATAATGTAGGTAAATTATAATAATCATAGATATTTTATTTTTACATATATATTTTGTTTCGGCAAATGCATTTTACAGCCAACATATAATTTAGTAACTTTACTGAATTACATCTGGTAACAACTCCTGGCGCTTATTATATTTTGTAACCACATGATTGATTTCTTCTAGAATATTATCTACAGACACGTGCCCCAAGCAGTGGAAGAAGTGTGTCTGAATTGCTAAGATAAGTGTTGTTAACGAGAATCTTAAATACACATAATTTGATATACATTTTTATAAAATAAGTATATCAGCAATAATAAGTATGTTTAAGCTCTTGTCTTAATGTCTTAATAAATATCAAGGATCTTTATTTATGTTAATTAAAATATACGAGTGACGAGTCTTGGTACAAAAAAATGTAGAATGTCCCTATTTTCGTCATCACTGACAAAATTAAGACCAAGATAGTCTCTTCTTAATTGGATATTTGTAAAATATATGTTCAAAAAAAAAAAATTCAATAAAACGACAAATTTTCTCTTTTTTAAATTGGACTGCTATAAATAATGAAATAATTCCGATGAAAATTATGAGCTTAAGTTTTGACAAATTAAAAACTTAAAAAGTACTGACGGTGAACATGTGATACAGAAACGGTAGTTCCAATTTAAATGAAGGCAACTATATTGTAGCAGTGTGAAAATATTTTCTATCTGGACTAATTATTAAAGTGGATCTCTATAAAGAAGCCTATAGAGAAGCCTACTAAGAAAAATATATAAAATATGCATATATGTTGTACGATAAAAAAGTAAAAAGTAGTATTTGAGAGTCAGGTCCTATGTATTTTGGCCAACAGGATCGAAATATGTAATATACAGGTTGTCCCATTTAAAAATTTGATTTTCATAGCAATTGCATCAAAACCGGAAGTCGACCATTTGATTCTTCACATCATATAATTGGAAATTTCATCCAATATCACTACATCAAATTTAAAAAAGATCCATTCGCTCATTCAAAAGTTATAAAAGTGTCCCTATCGGCTGAGCCACCGGGTATACCTGATTTCTCAAAAGAAAATTTGTGATACTTAAGTAAATACTGTACAAAATATCAAAACGGAGGAAGTAAAAAAATTGGAGGCTAAAAAAATCCTCCTACTGGAGTCTAACTACAGGTTAATACAAAAGAACTTTATAAGCTATTTGTAAAAGGGAGCAAAAGAGCTACTAGATCTCAGCAAACCACAGGGCTCACAGTAGTAGTATTTATATATTTTTTAGGAATTAGGAAAGAATTTTTGAAATTTTGGGTACTTTTTTAGGAATTTTATTAATTATAAATACAATTTCAAAATGTACAAAAACTAAACTAATCATTTCCATATAAACTAAATAACTAATACATGAGCAGAATAGTTTCTAATCTTAATTCTAGAAAACATAATTTTTATTTTACCGTAAGTTTTACTGCATGATACCACTTGATACTTGTGAAAATTTTTAAAAAAAATTGAACGTAGTTTACTCTTACCTACATAATTTTCAATTTTTTAATTTTCTGAACATCCTGTACATGACATGTTAACATTTTAGTGTTTGAAAATGGACAAAAAAAGTTCTCTAATTATTTCCTAAAGTATCACACATCTTAAAATGGCAAACAATGTTCAATAAAATATTTTTTTAATGTTGTTTGAAAATACTTCTTATAGAGAGATCCATGATATTTTTATTCCGTTTGCTCACAATATTTTCATTTGGGGACACCTTATAGGGCCTAAAGGGCAATTTTGAATTGAATGAAATTTATATAAAAAAACTGAAAAAAATCAGGTACAGTGTACCAAATTTTAGATTTTTCTCTTCAAAAATTTTAATTCATGAGCGAGAGGGTTAACTTACTTCATAGTAATCATATTTTTAACAAAAGTAAACTTTTTATGAAAAATAAATTTTCCGCGTAAAATGAAAAATAAAAAAATGTACCCTCTTATCCACTCTAACGGTGTGGACATACTGTATATTAAATTTTGCAAAATGTCATATGGTAATTTTTTTCGTAGATACAGGATCCTTTCCTCATAGTACCTTCTGAATTCCTCTCTGATTATATGAGTACATCTTTATCTTTCATCCTAAGCAAATGCTTTCTTGTTGCTTCTCCTACTTCAATCTTCAGTATATCTTTTTATTTTCGCTTTTGTTTAAATTAATCAAAGACAACTGTTTTGCATCTAGTTTTTTGGCATTTTCCACAAGAATATCTGCTTTTAAAAATTTAGCCGTTAATTTAATAAGAACATGAATTAACTGAGCACCTCTTTGCAGTCCAGTTAGAAAAAACTCAAGTGTTTCAGCAACATAGATCACAAAAGACAATTATGCCTAAAAAAACTAGGGTTAAGATTTCGTTCAAAGTATACAGACATTTTTCGCGACATACCATGTACGTAGCAGTATGTATAGCTATCCTTATCCATCATATTCATAAAGACCAAGATAGCAACACTTTCCGCTATTACCGTTGATGAAACGGTTTTAAGCTATTAGACGCTAAATTTAAAAACAATACATTTTAGAACCGAGATGTTTGTTCCGTAATGGTGAGAATTAAGCAGTTAAAGTTGCTATTAAAAATTGGTTTTGTCATAAACAACTAAATCTTAGGATAAATCGAAATTTTAGGGTATTTTAAGAATTTCACGTAAAGTAAGCCTATCTCCAGGACTACCATGAATTTTTCCAGGTAAGGGGGCCTCTAATGCCTGGAATACTCTCCAGGCATTATAGAATTTTACCTAGAAAAATTCATGATAGTTCTGGAAATAGGCTTATTTTATTTTTTGGAGCGCTGAATCCGAATTTTTAACTTCCCATCAAAAATTCCCTCGGGAACCCCCTCAAATTTATAGAAAAAAAGCAAAAAAAACCGTTTTTTTTTCTTCGTTTTAGGAAAAAATCGGAAAGCAAATAAAATTTACAACAAAAAAGATCCTTTGACATTTTAACGTTGAACGAATGGGGAAGCACTAGCACGCCTCGAAACATGAGCCTTGGCGCATGTTTCAGGACCCACTCGCTCCCCTCCCGTTCGTCGTACGTCAAAATGTCAAAGGGCCTTTTTTGTTGTAAATTTTGTTTGCTTTCTGAATATCTGGGTATTTTTTATCTAAAACGGAAAAAAATATATAAAAAAATAAAAAACCAATTTTTTTGTTCTTTTTTCTTCTAAATTTGAGGGGGTTCCGGAGGGAATTTTTGGTGGGAAGTGAAAAATTCGGAATCAGCGACCCAAAAAACATAAGGTAAGCTTATAAAACTAAATCCTCCTATTTTTTTCCAGGTGAGCCTTTTATTTAGTCGCTATTGCCTGGAGTATAACATAAAGAGAATTAGGGATCCGGTGACTTTTACGTATCCCTTAGATCAATCGTTTTTTCCATTGGTTTTTGCATAAATATCTTTGAAATATATACAGGGATGTCTTAAGGCATGGCCAAACTGGGACATGGTCGGGGGCCTCGTCGTACATGCACATTTAAAGGTTATTTCTATTTTAATTTAATTACGACACACAATTCAAAAAACAAAAACAAAATATACTTATTAAAATAATTCAAAATATAAATGCGAGGTGACAAATACATTTTTATAGAGATCATCAAAAGATTGACCTACGCCAATGGCCTACCTACGGCTATGTCTGCTGCGCTTCGTACAGAAGGAAAATATGAATTAGTCTACAACTGTAAAATTGTTTAAATCATTAATGAAGTATATAAAGCAATAACGAAACCACTGAATATTACGAGTTAAAAGCGAAAGAAAAAGCTTTTCTAAAGGAGTATCGAGATGCTCACAAACGAGTAGAGCAACACAGTAGTAGAATCTTCTTTTTTGAAGGAAATAGAGACACCGAAGTAACTGTAAAGTTGAAACATACATACCAATAATCGACTCTAATTTGCAATATAGAATTATGTAGCAAAAAATATGAAGAAGTATTCAAAATGTTCGGGTTCTTAGAAAATATTTTTGATAAGAGTGAGGCTGAAATTGCAAGAATATGCAAAAAACTGACTAATTTTTACCAAAAAGACATTAATGAGGAAGAACTAATTGTGAAATGTCAACACTTCAAGGCATACGTTGGATTAGATATTGAAAAACTAACGGAAAAGGAAAAAGAAATGAGGAAAAAAAAGAAAAATGAGGAAAAAAAAGAAAAATGAGAAAAAATAGAAATCTACTGTTGCAGATGAAGATGAACTTATAGAAGAAAATGACTCGATTAGAATCAATGTACTTATATTAGTCGGAGAGCAGCCAATCTGTAGGAAGCATTTTAAAAGTAGTCTATACAACTCGCGAACACCCACCTAAAAAACAGATGATATTATGTAAAATGACCTTCTGGATTTGATTTTTGAGTTCGCCCATTAATTTGAGATTGCCAAATCGGTCAATTCGCAAATTTTTTGAAAAATTTTAAAATTATGTGTTAATTTTTGTTTTGCACATAACACATCATATCTTTTTTATTTTAATTCAGATTTTGACCAATATTTTACACATTATCCCTCCAATATTCTTGGACAGGCTGACGGCAAAAAATATAGTGTAACTAATAATATAGTGTCTAAAAAAAATATAATTTCCCTCTATTGTCGCGGTTTTTTTAAAATTTGCGTTGAAAAATACCCGATCGAGGTAACTTTTTTATTTTTAAAGAGAGAGTTATAGTATAAACGAGAAAAATGTTCCATATACTTTAAACAAACTTTTTTATAAAGATATTTTTTGGAAATTCGGCTCATGTAACGAGATGACGCTGTTGGAAGCGGCCGCGCAACTTGTTCGCATTAATTTAAAGCATAACTTCTGTTAACGTCGCCCATCTGTGGTGTTGTTTAAGCGATCAAGTGAGTCTACGGATTATTTAGTTTCTATTTGCAATTAAATGTTATAAAATTATGTAGATAATCTCGAAACATACACATTAAAAAATATATTTTCATTAATTATAACAGCAAGTGGGTACTAAAGATTACATTTTCCTTCGCATAAACAACTTATGTTACATTGCGCGTTTGCTTTGCTACACTTGCAGCTTGTAGTACAGTTATATAATTTACATTTACAAAATGGAGTTAACTCAATAAAATTGGGTTTTGGGCTTTTTGAAATCATCTTTGGAAATAAGATTTCCTCCTTGAGGTACCATCCAAAATCTAAAACATTTGGAATTCTGGGCTTAATTTGGTAGGCTGTCTTGTAAATAGCACATTGCAGAAATGCCCTTTTTTACTTGTATTCTCTGTACTAGGATTTACAATTTCTGATTTTCTTTTATAAGCAGTTCGGGTATACGATCTTCTACATTGTGCATGGTAAACTGGATTTAGTGATAAAAATAAATTTCTCTGTTCTAAATATTGTTTTAGAGCCACAGAAATGTCATCGGATTTTGCATTTGATCGGTACATTTCTAAAGCCGTAAATATCGCTCGCAGACAAAAAATTTTCATACCATTGTGTTAGTGAACGAATTCTGAACAACTTTCAAAATGTCCGTCTGTCTGTCCGTCCGTCACGTTTCTTGTAAGCACGATAACTGAAGAAAGAAAATTCCGATTGTACTGAAATTTGGACAGTAAATTAGTGTTAGCTAGAAGAAGAACCCTATTTGAACAAAATCGATCGATAAATAAAAATGTTATTACTTAATGATTTAAATTTGATAAATTAACTCCTAAATAAAAAAGTCTATTTGACAGTCACATTTTGTCACTTTGACAGCGATAAAAAAGGTGCATCGTTTCTTATCACGATAAAAATACCTGTTCCTCAAAAGCAGAGTATATCTAGTAGTCGCACGTCATTTTAAAATCTGTACTGTCGGCTATAACTTTTAGGTCTTGTGGAAATTATACTGTACGATATGAGTCGTTTTGAGAAAATTATAATTATTTTTAATTGTTGTTCGTTCACATATTCTGTCGTTAATTTATCTTGCCAAAAATCACTCGAGCTTTTCTTTTATGGATAAATTTCTTTTTAACTCAATATTTTGTCAATCAGTAATTTTGCTCGAAAAACTGACATTTGACAAAATCGCTCGATCTCCGGTCTCGCGATTTTTCCATGTCAGTTTTTCTCATAAAAGCACTAATTGGCAAAATTATTTCGTTACAAAGAGAAATTTATCCGATAAAAAAAAGCTCTTGTGATTTTACTGTTGAAAAAATTTTTTTTTAATTTTTATGTTTTTGTAATTGAATAGAAATCTAGTGAAATATTTCATTTTAATATTTCTAATTATTTATATATTTGACAAATATACATTTCATAATGTAATATACAACCGTGAAAATATGATTTTATAGCTCGTGTCTTATAATGTAAAAATTTACATTCTTCTACGTGTAAGGTGGTGGTGTAGTTCTTTTGACTCGGAATCGAAACCCAAATGAGGTTTGGTATAGTTTTTTTACCAAGTCTTTTACCAACTAAGATCCTACTATAAAATTAAAAATGTCTAAAAGTAATATTATTTACAAAAAACTGCGAAAAGTATCCTATTGAATGTATAACAATTATATAAAAATCCAGTTAACAGGCGAAGAGTACGTTTTTAGCTTGTTTCCTTTGATTTCCTATCCGAGTAATTATAATTTATTATGCCAAACTATGTGTTTATAACGCACTAAATATAAGGACTGAGACAAAAAGCACTTTCAACTTAACATAAATGGATACTGGAAAATAATAATCACCCGGCACGTGTCTGCGTTTAGCTCTAGATGCGATTGCGGCCGATTCATAGTAGCGCGCATTCGTTCGGACGCTGAAACAATTATTGAATATTTCGATAAGGGAGCAAAATTTCAAAAAAAACTTCTTATAAAAGATTTTATTTAGTTCATTCGGAACATTTTCTTCGATTATAGTAGGCACCTAACTTTAAAAATAAACAAGATACCTCGATCGGACATTTTACTCTGCAAATTTTAAAGATTTTGCGTCAAAGAAAAGTTGTTATTTTTTTTTGCCAACTAATTATTTTTTAGGTAAAGTTTTTTACTTTCAACATATCAAAGAATAGTTAGAGAATATTATGTAAAAAAATTAAAAAATTCTGAAGTAAAATAAAAAATATATGACGTGTTATATGAAAAACAAAAAATAACACATAATTTTTATTTTTTTTAGAAAATTGCCAATTTGGTCATTTTGGCAATCTCAAATCAATGGGCGAATTCAAAAATCAAGTTTAGCGGGTTATTTTACATCAGATTACCTATTTTTTAGGTGGGTGTTCGCGAGTTGTATAGAGGGTGTCGAATTCAGAGGGTCTGGTCTTCCACTATATGTTCAACGAAAATTTTTTTACAGTGTTTCCAAACATTGAAATTATGAGAATTTTTTTGTCTATGATGGTCACCAATGCGAGCGGAGAGCGTTCATTTTCCAAATTAAACTTAGTGAAAAGTGAAGAAATCGCATGACTCAATCAAGCTTAAATAGTTTTAAGTTTGATGAGTACTGAAAATGACATTTCGCAGACTATTGACTTTGACAACATAATTCATGATTTCGCAACCTTGAAATGTAGAAAACGACCTCTCTAGATTACTCTAGAATAAAATTATACACAATGTAGTTTATAGTTAATAACATATTAGTGATACTATGCAAGTTAATTTTTTAATCGCAAACAAAATTATAAAAGGGGGGCCTACATTTGCATATGGGGCCAGGGCCTCAAGAATACTTAAGATGTCCCTGAATGTATATACTAATTAATGTAGGTATGGATTGTAACCAGACTAACCAGAAACTAACAATCAGGGTTGGAAAAAAAAGCTTTTTTTATTTTAAACAAAAAAACAGTTTTTTTGTTTTGAACAGTTTTTTTTGTTTAAAACAGGTTTTTTTTAAAAAGTTTTAAATGGTATGTTTAAAACAGGTTTAAAACGTTTAAAACTATATTCAACTAAAATTAAATGGTGTCAGGCACACTATGTATGCTACTACTAGTTGACGTTAGATGGCACTCTTAAACGGATTTTACAGCGCTCTGCAAATAAAAATGCTCAGTTTAGCGCACGTGACCACTATATCGGAATTATTTATCGGAATGGACCATCATCGGCACTTTTCTTGCTTTTCCAGAAACTCCAAAATAATACATTTATTTAAAACATCACACTGTGTTTTAAACTATGTTTTAAACAGTTGTTTAAAACATAGTATTTTGTATTAAATATGTTTTAAACATTTGTTTGAAACACAGTGCGATGTTTTAAACACTTTGTTTAAAACATTTTGTTTTAAACTTGCCAACCCTGCTAACAATAAAAGGACCTAAAACAATGTATTTCTTTACTATTTCCATATGTCAAATACGGTCTCCATATTGAAATGTGACGTCCTTGGAAAGACCGAATGTCTTTGGATGTTTCCGGACATTTTCATTGACATGTTTATGTGGTAGCAAATTTACAGTTCTACTCCTATTCACTGATTTTCAAATTTTATTTCTCATATACCTAGTACCAAAATACACTTTTTAACTTTGCACAATATTTTGTTTCTTCTTTCGTATGGTTTCGTTTCATTGCTTTTACTTCGGTTGGGTTTGCTTACGTTAGGTTAGGTTAGTTTTTTTTTGCTTCTTTATTACTGCTATGCAACACAGGTCACGAAGCAATTGCAAAACTTTTTTGCAGTATTCATTACCTTATTTTCTATGATTTACATCTTCAGTAGGTTACGACAGGTCTAGTCACTCAGGTTAGGTTATGTTCAGTTTAGTTTTCTTTTGTTTCTTTTGCTTCACTTTGGTTACGTTAGGTTAATTTTTTTCTTTTTAATACTGCTGTGCATCACACATTACAAAACAATTCGGTGTTTTCACAAATTTTAAAATCTCACTGACTGTGAAGATAATACTTAATTATAACTAAAAACATTTGAATTTCCATAACCAGTTGAGTAATATCCAAGAAAAAGTATTTTTAAATTTGAATTAAAATTTTACCGCCCAAAACACTAAGCTATATTGTTGACGCCATCGGTCATAAACACCTAACCTCAAAAATACATATCTTAAAAATTACTGAGTAATATGTCACTATTATGAAAATTTCCGCTTGGTTCTCGTATTGTCAACTAAAATCTTGTTCAATGTAATGTTCATAAAGTTTTAAATATCTTCTCCCAATAAAATAAGGCGATTTTTGTAGGTTGGAAATCCAATCTACAATTAGCAGCCCATTTTTAGTAATCAACAATATTGAGACAACATATGCGTCAATTTTTAAATGTTTGCTTGACGCCATACTGCTTTTTCAAATGAGAAGTGTGGATATAATCATTAAAAATGACAATAAACTTAAAAACCTAAAAGTTAAGGTTATGTTAATGCAACCAATCATCGACCTACTATAGACTGCGCGTCCCAAAAAATTGTGTTGTCAGCATCTTAGGCAATCAGCAATACAGATTAAGAGCATTAAGGGTAATGTTTATTATTCACACAACCCCCACAAATAACTTATTTATGTTTAATTTCAGGGACTAACTACAAAATATGCCATAAATTTAAAATTACAATTTGGAATTAGTAGGTATCTTTATTTTATTTTTAAATGTACTTAATTTTTTGTAATTTGAACAATTGTTGTATTTCTTCTATATTTGTGATAAATAATTATAACTAATATTGTTTTCAATTAAAAACCAGTCAAAAATCGTATTTGTAACAATTTGTAGTATTCACTTTAACAACACCTTGTGTTTCTAATAGAATTACGCAGCTTTTTGCCCTTAATGCGTAATGTGGGTTGCCTAAAATGACTCTATTATGTTGACAACATTCCACTTGCATTCTAACATAAGGAACGCGCAGTCCATTGTGTAGTATGTCAATGCAACCAATAACGTCACATCCCGTTTTGTATAATACCCATTCAGTTATTCAGTTTTGTTATTTATTTGTTCAAATTTTAAATTGATAGATGAAAGAATGGTGTTTAAATATTGGTAAGTGCTTTAATGTATGGAGTACTTCATTTTAATAATATCACAAAAGCAAATTTGCATACAGTGAAAACACCTAATTACAATTGCATTTTATTATTGTATGGTTCATCTGACAATTTTTTTTGTATAAATGATCATTACTTATTAGAAAATTGTCAAAACGGGAGATACCTAAACAACACTAGACCCGAACTGGGAATGCAAAGCGAGCGAGGAAATTTTTATACACTGAAAAAATCATATTCCAGACCTTTATATCAATAGAGGTCAGATTTGTTCACAGAAGCATGTAAGATCCCTCTTTGAAGAAAGTACTTATAAACATTTATAACACTGGTTGTATATGAAAAACTACTTACTTTACGTCCTGGTTTAAGACATATAACCCTTAGTGCACCAGGCACTACAACGCGCTTCCTACGATCATATGGTGGTGGGATTCCTTCATATGCTTTCAATTTACGAAGTGCTTGCTTTCCTCTCTCCGTTTTATGGGGCAACATTCCTAAAATAAGAATTATTTAATTTACGAATACAACTATTTACATCAATTATAAACAAAACTGAGAATCATACATGTATCTAGTTTTCATTATGTTTCAAATAATGTAGGTAAGATAATTTATAATCATTTAATTTGAAGTGATTTCTTCAAAAAGTTGAAATTTAATAACTGTCTGGTTATACATATGTATTTTTCTATTTTATTCAAATTCAACTTTTGATATCTACCATGCTACACTTACCTCTTACAGTTTTCCAGAAAATCCTGGAGGGGGCTCTGAAATGGAATGGGCCACGGGCAGGATTTACATTACAACGTTTACGGAGAAAAGATAAAAACTTCAGCTTATTCCTAAAGGTAAAAAAAAATATATAGATTAGTACCTTCCTGTCATTCTCGCTCAATCCATAACCAACCTGTAAAAATTCCCGGAAATATTTAACTGTTCACATCTTACAACTGTAACTTTGTTTCCTTGCAAAAGTGTCTTTGCAACAATAGCCGCGAGACGGCCTAGTAGATGGCCCCTACCATCTATGAGGATCGCCTAAAAGATAAATAATTTAAGCATCTGTAAACACGTGTACACACTGTAATGAGGTTAACAGAACTATAAAAGAAACTTATTAATGAGATTATCACATAACAATTAAATTATTAGAACTTTAAACTGAAATTTGGTTCACTTTTGTATGTTTCATTGAATTAAAAACAAGTAAAACTAACAGAATAAACTGAAATACCTTTTCACTGAAACCAGTCATGTTTCTATCATCTGCGGAAAAGACAGCCGCCGGAAACGGTGAAAGTTGGTAGACCTGTTTTCACGCGTTGCCAACAAAAATTTGCCGGATGTCACCATTACCGCGCAATTTCAACTTCACGTTGTCAAAAATTTAAAATATGCTTTTCCTTTTTCCTTTTTTTATATTTATATATTACACAAGTTGAATGCTTTTATACAGAATAATGATTCAACCAATCGCAATTTAGCTGGTAAGAATGTGATATTTGGAACATCCAAAACTGGACTGTGAGAAGCTCCAGTGTTACATGGTAAAAAATTAGTTTTAAATCAAGAGTCCGTTTTCTCATATACAGGGTGCGCCACTTAAAACTCCCCAGACTTGTAACTTTCTTATTTTTTTAAGCGTTGACCATGTTGGACACATCAAATTGTAGATATTTTTAAGGCATTCAAACATATGTACAGAGTGATTTAAATTTGTTTTTTTTTAATTGTTAAGAAAACTTAATTTCCTTAAATATTTTTTCACCTCACCCTGTACATGAACTGTGTTAATGTTTTCTTATAAACGTTTTAATTAGTTTCAATTTATGTTATTACGTCATATTGGAAATTCTTTTTGGTTTTGGAGAAATAAATTAAAAACACTTTCTGATTCCAAACTGATTTTTTTTTTAAATAACTTTGAAAAGAATGTAAATAATAATTTTGTGTTTTATTTGTAAAAGACATACCTATCACAAATAATATTCAACAGAACAAAACAGCAACAAGAAACAAAAGAAATAAATATTTTTAAAAACAAACGTATATTACAATGTACTAAATAGGAAATTGCAAAAGTATTAATTTTTTTTTTTTTAATAACATAAATTGAAGGTAATTAAAACTATTATAAGAAAACATTAACGCAGTTCATATACAGGGTGAGGTAAAAAAATATTCAAAGAAATTAAGTTTCATTTAACAATTTTTTCAAAAAAATTTTTTTTAAATTACTCTGTATGCATGTTTAAGCTAGGGGGTCAGGATGGGCGATGCCCGTCTTGGAATAAGTTTCGCCCGACCTACGGTGATCGCAATGGGGGGCAATTTCAACTGTCTCTTGAATATTTTGAAAGAGATTGGGTAAAAAAATTTTTTTTTTAATTTTTTCGGACTAAATATGTTTTTTTACCCCCCCCCCCCTGAAAAATTGTTTGCCCGCCCTGAAAACACTTTCTAGCTACAGGCCTGGACTTTAAAGGCTTTACAAATCTCTACAATTTGATTTGCCCAACATGGTCATCGCTTCAAAAATAAAAAAGTTACAAGTCTGGGGAGTTTTAAGTGGCGCACCCTGTATACCTAGACAAAGAAATTAAATTTTTCATATAAAACAAATATTTTTATTTCTAGAAATAACAAGTTTGAAATAACTTTTTAAAAAGTATTTGTTTTAGATAAGAATTTTAGTTCTTTGTGTAAACCTTTTGTATTGAACCAGTCTTAAAACAATTTAACAAAGGCAAATTCAGATGGGAATGTTTATTTTGAAAAAATGACTGAGACAGAAAGTATGTATACTTATAGATATTTGAATTAGGTGCTTTTTAGTATTTTCTTGATTTTGAAATGTAATAAACGTTTGATTGTGATGTAGTATCCTCTAGGTAGGGCTGGAGATACTTAATATTATATATATTAGCATGATCAAACTTGAATCATCAAGAAAGAAAGAGTGGTTGTTTTATTGCTTTTCATGAATCTTAGATATGGTAGGTGTATGAAAGAAGTCGACAAGTCACCGTAGGGGGAGTCTTGTTGATCTGCCTTTTTGGTCAGACTTGCACCAATGGTATATGAAAGAAACGAATGTTTTCTTTGAAAGTTATCTGCTGAATACCCAAAATAATATTTTTTAACAATGATGTAAGCAGAAATAATAGGTATTTATTTATGAAATAGGTATTTCCAACATTTTGTTTTTACAAACCTTCCAGTAGATATAGTCATTATATTCTACATACTTATATTAAATTATTCACTAAAAATCAACAGTCTTTATTGGTATCTCGTTTGAAATATCTAAACAAAATTAAACTCTTCTATACAAATGCAATCACTTTTCAGACATGTTTCTCATCCTCTGATAATAAGAGCCACTCATAAATTAATCTCAAGTCGTTATTTTTGGCCTAAATTCTTATATCGTATGAAAGCTGTTCAAAATCCAATATAAATTGACATATAAAATTGAAAAAGTACCTACCGTTCAAATATCAAATTGAAGATTTTGGCATTTTGGCATTGATTTGGTATACTTGTTTACCTTTTTGGTACATTTGAAGGAATTTTTCCTTTCACTGACAATTTTTGCATGAATTTTCCAATCAAGTTATATCTGTCATATTACTAAAGATGCAAATAAAATTTAAACAATATCTACCATATAACAGATTAAGGTAATCTTTTGTCAAGTCAAGTCTGTAAAATTATTAAATATTAAAGAAGATCAAACAAGCGTTTATTGTTTATGGTTCACGCTGCAAATAGACATATGCCATAAAAATGGCATGTGTCTATTTGGCTAAAAAGTCACCGCCATTGAAATAGTCTGTTTCCACCCTAAAAGGCCTGAAAACAAGTAAAACATAATATGTTAATTTCATTTAAATTTATTACCAAAATTCACATTAATTAATCTTTTGAGGTAAACTTAAAACTAATCTATTCTAATACGGCCTTGGCGGTCCTGGAGGTCCACCTCTCATCATACCAGGTGGAGGTCCCCTCATGCCCATTGGTGGTGGTGGACCACCACGTCCCATACCCATTTGAGGTGGCATCCCCATCATACCAGGTGGTGGACCCATCATTCCAGGAGGTGGTCCTCCCATTCTTGGTGGGCCTTGGTTCATTTGCGGAGGGGCTGATACCTGACCTCTGCCTCCAGGAGTCATTACTTGTTGGGATGGACCGCCGACACCACGGACTGGGCCTTGGAGACCTACAGGAACACCTCCCATTCCGGCAGGCATACCACGTCCTGATGCCCTGCCAAGACCTAAAAGGGAAATAGGATTACAAACATTTTATTTGTAAATAGTTAAACAATCAAAGTGTTTGACATTAAATGTAATATTATGTCTTCAAACATTAAAATAAATCCTAATGACTCTGAACTGTCCCTAAAGTCTGTAAGATCGATTGCACAAAGAGCTCAATTTTGCATTGACAATAAATTCAAAATGTATACGTAATAGGCATGTTAAAATCACTTTTTCTATCACCCACTCTCATGCTATCTAATTCGATAATCCTTAATGCATAAACGTCTTTTTTCAAAATAAAATTCGTTTAAAAGCAATAATTATTTAATATTTGCAAAATATAATTTTAGGGGGCCGTAAATCGAAAATCATAAATCAAAATGACTTCAAATTTTGAATATAGAGGTTCTAAAACATGCTGATCAATAATATACATTAGTCTTTCAATAAAAAGCAATGGGTCCGCATTACATACACAGGCCGGCGTGCCTGTAAGGAGGTTACAACCAGGGCCGGATTATCCATTAGTCTATAGCCTAGGGGCTCCAATGCATAAAGGGGCCCCACGAGCCTGTTTCGCGTTCTCCGCTTGTCAAAAAATGTTTTTCCATTTTTCTTCCCTCTCGCTCATCAATTTTAATTTTACACATTTTGGCGCCCCCACGCCGCCCCCTGCTCTACAAAAATGTTTTTCCAATTTGCCCCCCCTGCTCATCAATTTTGAAACTTCGTAACCCTGCCTATGAATAAGGGCGCAAATATATTATTAGCCTAGGAGCGTGCCAATCCTTGATCCGGCTCTAGTTACAACATGTATTACTAGCCTCTACCTTGGGAATGTTTCTTATTCTCCCTGCGTTGGGGTGATTTCTATTACAGATAACTGGCAAAATAAAAATATATATATTTTTTTATCGTTACATTAGTTTATAATACCGATAAATCTATCATTTCCAATTGAAATTAAAATTTTGTGGACATGCCTATTGTTAAAAAAATGTACAATATTTAATATACATCTGTTTAATATTTGTCGTAAAAAAATCTCAAAACCAATAAACTTTTGGGCGTACGTTGTATATATTTACTATTTAATTTAAATGATCCTAGTATCAAATTACGAATGTATTACTGGTTGCAGTCCGAATCCAGTTTGGCATATTGAAAAGGCAATGATTGAATTACACTATAAGCAGGCTTACGTAAGTACATTAGAGCTATGGATGTTTAAATGAAATGATACTGTACAACTAAAAACAGCATCCAAAGTGAGGCCTTACTGTAATATGTAAATATTTTTAAAAATATGTATATGTATAGGTTACATGATAAAAAAAAAATATGCACCGATATTTCCTATATTGACAATTACAAAACGCTGAAAATAATAAATTGTAGTAAAAAATTACTGTGAAATTAAAATAATGAAACACAGACTAACAGAATTTCTCGTAGTACAGAAATTTTAGTAGCTCTTTGTTACAAACACTGAAGACTATTTTTTATTTTATATTATACACGAAACGACAAGTAACAGTTATGTCATTCCTACTATATTAAAGTTCCGATGCCTCAGATGCCAGTTCCCATCACTTTGAATGCTGCTTGGGTAGGTGCATTAAATGTAACTTCAAATAAATTAAGTTATATATTATACCTATTATAACATGAATGCTTCAAAAATTATACAGTAATTAAAATAAGTTTGCGAATGAAAAGACAAAAACCGGCAGGCTATCAAGCAATCAAGCAAATCCTGCAATGAATATTAGAGGTCAATAAATACAAATACGTACTAACTTACATCAGCCATAAAATAGACTTGGAAAAAAAATCGGTTATTCTAGTTTTAGATGAAAAAAACTAAGTATATGAATTGATAACTGTTAAAGACAACATATTATCTCGCTCATAAAACAAGAAAACCTTTTTTTTTTCATAAATTTTTTGATTCAAATGTGAACGTAAACACAGGGTAATTTTAGGTTACTCAGTTCTAATTGATACGTAACAATGAAAATATAAAATTTAATATAAAGGAGCAAATGTGATCTTTGAAGAAATTATAAATAAGCTCATAAATAACAAATCTACCCTGAATTCTGGATGAATATACTGATAGATAATACTGTTTAATTACCTGGACCTGGTGTAGCTCCTGGAATGGGTACTCTAGGCAAACCCTCTTCCGGTGGTGGAGGCCCTTCCACTGTTAACGAGACAATACTTTCTCCTCTTAATAGCACGAAACCCAACACTCGCTTTTCTTCTCGCTCTACTTTAGAATTTTTCGGTTTAATTTTCCGAAATTCCTCACAGTCACCCAGAATCATATTCATGTGTTTGTCAAAGGCTTTAAAGGTACCTATAAAGGTACGAGAATCCTGAAGGGTAATTCTAACCCTGTAGTTGATATGCTGTGCCATTTTATTATTTTTGCCTATCGTCTGAAAAGGATTTTATTAAATACTGTAAAACGTTAGGTACAACAAATTGATGAACTTACCATTTTGATATATTGCTTATTTTCACTATGCTAAATGTAAAAACAATATAAAACGAACATCTAACGATAACGTGATAACCTCAAAGTTACACAAGATGAAGCCGGCGTCAACCGCTACTCACTTGGCGGCGCTATAAAGGGTGGGAAATTTGAAATGCAATAGGCGGTAAATAGCAAATATGATCATATTTTTAAAAATTTTCGATACTAAAGCATTTCTGTGTTGGCAATCAGTCGTTTAATTCAAGAATCAGAGGAGATTAGTTATTAATATCATGATAACGTAAGTAAGTAATCAAGATTACGCATCCCATGACTTCGGCGGGATTATTTAAATTTCTAGTTGATTTAATATTATCAATAACTTAAACTTTGTTTTCTAATATGTTTTTGTGTAAATGGTTTATTTTGAGTTTTTATTATACTACGATGCAGTGCATATTTAGTGTATCCGTATCAAATCAATCTTTTAATTTTGCAGGCTCGCACTGGTTACCCTGACCAACCATAGATGGCAACACTATATATAATTTATCCCCTGTGCCCTAATTTAAAACAGTGATATTGAATATTTTTCTAGAATCCAACTGTTATACAGGGAATACACTCGCCGATAGGATTGTTTTAACATTTCTTTAACGGGCAAGCATTACGAAGGATTGTTCTGTATAATGGCATCACCTATTATCGATTTCATAAAATAACGATCAATTGCTTGAACTATTCGCTCATAGATGGCAGCAATTTAAATTATCAGAATAATAAAAATACGTATTGTTATCACAAGATTGCATGATAGAGTATAGGTAAAAGGTCACAGATCAAAACAAGGTGATAAAGTGGCTTAATAACTCATGATCCTCACCAAAAAATATCATTAGCCAATGAACATCTGGTGTGAAATCACACCGGATGCAGGGCCTTATTCAAAATATTGTAAGAATTTTTGTAATAACACTCGTAACCAGGGACGGCGCCAGACTGGCCAGGTCGGGGCGCACAATTTTTTTTTTAGGTTTGTAGGGGGCACAGAAACATAACTTTTACTTAATAATATAATAACAAAGAACGAAAACATTACGATTGGTTCCCTAGTCCGAAAGTCCAGGGGGGCACTTGGGGTATTTTTGAAATTCTTGACCTCTATTGGTTGCTTACTGATTGTGTTCACTTTGTTCAGCACGAAACAGTGGCGGCTCGTCAGGGGAGACAGGGAAGGCTGAGCCTCCCTTTGGAAGAAGCAGCATATCTTCAAATCTTCCAAATTAATATATTTTATTTGTAGAAATTTCTCTAATTGTCTTTCAAAATATCAAGCCTCCTCTGCAGACAGAGTATCACGAGCCGCCACTGGTACGAAAGAAAATAGCTATTAGGTGTATTCCTTTTGCCACTAAAAGTGTAGAACTGAGCTGCACTAGTGTAAGATTGTCTCTTTTTAACTTATGATATCCTCATTCACATTGATGCCATCTCTGTCACTCAAAATTAGTGTTACACACTTCTTGTACAAAAGAAAGGACCTTAAGGCTAGTTTATATCGCGGTCAGTAAACTATAGTTTATTGACCGTGAGTTCATATAGCCGCGAACTGCAAATTGCGATTTGCGAATATTGTTCTGATTGGTCAGTTTAAACGAAAATACGCGTAGGTAAAATAAAAGCTCAAGTTTCAGCGAATTCCCAGAATTTTAATTTAGGGGACGGCAGAGCTGGGTAATTACTTGTAATTTAAAAATAATTACAATTACAAATTACTTTTTTAAAAAAGGAACTAATTACAATTACAAAGTACATGTCTTAAAAAAAGGAATTAGCAATTACTTTTCTAATTACTTTTATGATAAAGTAAATTATAGTGACCAAATAGATAAAAAGGTAAGTTAAAAATTTTAATTAAAAGTATTGTGTAATATTGCGTTTTAATATTTATTAGAATCGTTATTAGAATGTTTGACCTTAAGAGTAATGAGGAAAAATTAAATAAATATATAGAAAATGCAGCTTAATAGTGGAGTCGATTTAGGAAAGGATTGGGAACATTTTTAAGATGGTTGTAGACCCTGCGGAAATTATTTGTAATGACGAGTGTAAATTTTAATTTCCAAAAACGGGTGAAACCATGCCGAAAAGGGGTATTTTGGACATTTTAAGGGTCAAATTTGTTGTTTTATTTTTTTTTGATCACTTAAATAACTAGTTAAGAAAAGAAAATGGTATCCTTTTATTCTCTATTAAAGGAACCTTCAGTTTAAATTTGGGGAAGATATCTGACCCCCCCTCCTGATATTCATAATATATATATACGAAAAAAACTGAGAAAATCAGATTTCGGCTGTCTTGGTCCGATCTCAACCGACTTGGCTGAAATTTGGAATGGAAGTAGTCTTTATTGCACAAAAACTGTCAACCAAAAATGTTAAATAGTTTGGCTGAAATTGCAGTTTCAGTCAAATTTTCTGAAATTTTCAAATCGAAATATCTTCGGACCTAAAAGTCGGGACAAAATTTGGTTTATGGCAAAAGGTAGGCGAGGTATAATATCAAAATACTCGTTTTGAAAAGTAAAAGACAGACCACGGTTACCCTTCGATTATACATGAAGCGGCTACCTGAGTCACGTAAAAATAAAAAAAAAAAATTGTAACACATTCACATACAGAAATAAATACACGCACGCACACACATATATAATACAATATACATTTATCTATAGCTAGTCAAAGCAGTAGGCACGACTATATACAAATAAAAAATATATATATTTTTTAAAGTTTTATAAACAATAAATACGATTGTTTTCTGCTTTATACCAGTGCGCGCACACATAGTCACTGTGTACACATATATTATATATATAATGCAAATGACTAAAAAAAAAGACCGTAAAAATGAAGTAAAAAAAAGTGATTCTTGACTTATATCATGTAAAAGTACATAAAATAACCTACCTTTTGCCATAAAGCAAAATTCGATCCATCTTTTAGGTCCGGAGATATTTCAATTTGAACATTTCAGAAAATTTGACTGAAAGTGAAATTTCAGCCAAACTATTTAATATTTTTGGCTGAAACCTGGTAAATAATTTTTGTGTGATAAACACTACTTCCATTCCAAATTTCAGCCAAATCGGTTGAGATCGGATCAAGATAGCCGAAATTTAATTTTTTAAATTTTTTTCGTATATATATAAAACTGCAAATTTAAATTTGCAGTTTAAAATGTCCAAAAAACTCCTTTTCGGCCAATAAAACACGGTTTCACCCAAGATTTGATAGGAAGGCGTCCTAATAAAGCCATATCTTGCGTCAGCGCAAGATTCTGGGGTTTTGTTATACTCGCCATGACAAACAATTTCCGCCGGGTCTGCATCCATCTTAAAAAATTTCCCAACCTCGCTATTTTATTTACAAAATCGACTCCACTATAATAACAATGCTTAATAATAATAAGAATGAGAATAATAAACAGTAAACACATTTAGTTTTTAAAAGTTTATTGAACAAACAACATAAATGTGCAGCGGACCACGGCAAAAACTCGTTTTTAGTCAGTAACTTTTTTTGAACTTTTCAGAATCATTTTAAACTATGGAACTGTAAAATTCTGCTTTAATGCATTCTTGTTTGTTAAATCACATACGCATGTTCTTAAAGTAATTGTAATTGGAAAAAGTAATTGTACTTATAGAAGTAATTTGTAATTAGATAGTTCAAATAATATAATTACAAATTACAATTCCTTCAACAATTTTCTTGCAATTACAAATTCCAAATTACTTTAATAAAAAAAAGTACTTAATTACAATTACACGAAAAAAAAAAAGGAATTGTAATTGCTAATTACTTTTTCACCAGGAATTACCCAGCTCTGGGGGGCGGGAATCTTCAGTCGGATTTAATTTTTGGTGAATATTCCTGCGAAATTGAAATTGAATGAAAGTTGAAGCTTCTTATCATAAAGACAGAGATATAAGCATAGGTAAGGAAATTAAAGAATTGACGTATAATTTAAGGTTAGGCGTCATCCACTTTTTATGCTGTGTTATCAAATATTAGTAGTAATTTGTTTTTTGTGCGTGCAATAATGAGCAGAAGTAGAAAAAATTACTGACTTGCCATACGAGGAAGTATATTATCAAATCTGTATATGTACTAAGATCCCAACAAACACCAAAGATCGGCCCATCAGTGGGCCATCACTGGGCCACAAGTTTCATTTATGGTCCAGTGATGACCCGCTAGGGATCATTTAATACTTATATTGTAAAAATGTTTTCAACATCTACACACATTCTGTGATAATTTTTAAATTTCTTGGTATCTTTAATACGCATTCCCTGAACCAAATTGTGATATGCACCCTGCTGTTTTCTAAACTGAAATAATTCGCAGGTTCACACTGATACAGGGCCCCCACAGGGGGGGGGGGGGGGGTCAGTAAGTACCGTGGTACCCGGGCCCGGTTAGACCAGTAAACGCAATATTCGCTCCTTATTAATTATGAGACCTGGACTTTCTCTTTCACATTTCTCCTCCCCGCTCATCAAAATGTTTTGTTTTCGAAATTTCGCTTAGTGAATATTCGCTTTCGCAATTCGTGATTCGCGACTATATGAACTGGGCTTTAATTGAATTTAAAATTAGGGACGTAGCGAGCCAACTTTTTGGGGGTTATTTTTCAAATTTACCAACTTCATAAGACTTCAAAAGCCAACTCTGTAAATAATTAAATAATAATTCCTCCAAAAAAAAATTGATGGAAGAAATTCTAAAAAAAAAAAAATTTGAATAACCACCTTGCATCTCCAAATTTTATCCAACTTTTGCCAAATTCCGTTGAAATAAAAGTTGATGAGCGGGGAGAGAAAATAAAATTTGTCAACTTGCGTCTCAAATTTCCAACTTTTGCCCCCATACCGCTACGCCCCTGTCTAAGTTATCTGAAAATCAGAAAAATTCATTCTAAATTTTCTAATAATTTCTAATAAATGCATTAGGTATTACCATTATCAGATTATGCAAAATGAATTAAAATCATCTCGCAATTTAAAAACTATGTACAATGCTTAGTACAAATGCAAGGCCACCTGATGTGATGCCAAAATAAACGGAAAAATTCAAAAAATCATATTAAGCAATTTTATTACCAAAAATTTTATCAAAATTAAATTAAAATAAAAAAAATTAAGAAAAATTACAAAATTTTAAAAAAAATTAGAAATTGAAATTAAACTCCGTTTAATTTCAAACAAAATTGTCCTAGCATACTTTTCTAAACAAAAAACAAACCAAAATATTATAATTCTTGCTTTATTATTTTCCTGATGCATGTTAATTTATATAGTTTTATAATATTAATATGAAATTACTAATGCGAGCGTTGTTCGAAAAAAAAACCTCCTCCACTATTTGCTGAACCTTGAACAATTTTTTTTTCTTTAAAAAACATCAAGATATATGAGAGTGTTATCAAAATATTTATAAAATTCATTAAAAATGAGGTAGGTACATTCGAACCTGCTACGCAATATTTACAAAATCTTAAAATTAGTCACCTATCTAATAAATATTATTATTGTAGAATAATAAAAATTAACCTATGAATTTTTAATTCATTAAACTTAAATTACAAAAATTCAACGAAAAAATATCACCTTGCCTTTATACTTAAATAAATAATTGTAATAAAGCAAAATAAAAAGATCACTTATGTCTATTATCTTCACACATTCATCTAGGAGTTTGTTGACTGATGCAAGATCGCTTTTACTGGGCTAACAATTCACTGTAATTAAAGAAAAATAAGGAGGGTTTTAAAACAGGGGCCAACTTACGCAGTCAGACGGAGCGGCGGCGGTGAAAAAATTGAAAATCTCGCGGAAGCACATATAATCTGGTTACAATTTTTTCAAATCGGACGGTAACTTTTCGTGAACATTTTTTTTGAAAATACGCGCTTTTTGCCGTAACACTAATATACAAAAAAGTAATTCCATAACTTTTTCACGAAAGGAATGAGATTTTTAGGTGACATAGATATAAGAATTTATGGAGCCGGAGGTTGGGGTGGTCGGCCAATTACGGGAGGGAGGGAGGTAGGGAAAGGAAAATTATTCAACCCCCTATAACTTTTTCCTCTGCCATGCGATTTTGAAAAACCAAAATGGGAATTATTACTTCTAGCATTTGACTGATTAGTTTTTTTTCGAATAAACAAACTTGTGGGATAGAAAAAATCTTTTGCGTTTATTTTTTAAATGAGTTTTTGAGTACAAAGGAAAGGGTTCAGAGGAGAAACTTTTTTACAAGTAAGTGAGTATCATTTTTATTTTTATAAAAAAAAAATATATCGCAATCCAAGCAATAGGAAGGGAGAGAGGGGCATAATGCGTTTGCGGGAATAAAGGGTTAAGGAAAAGGGATAGGGACTTCGGACATTGATATTCGGCAATATAAATCTTTTTTCCATCTTAATATTTTGTCAATGTACCCTTTATTAAATGGTAAACTGCCGAAACGGCAGTTTATAAATAATATGCGCTATTACTATAGTGTACACATTGCACAAACCTTATTAGATTCGGACGAGTATTTTAACAACTAAGTTGACGTTACAACATTAAAAATGCTTAAAACAAACATAATTTGCTTTTTAACAAAATCGATCGGTAAATAAAAAAGTTAATAATCATTTAAAATTTAAAAAATTGTTTTCTTGTTTTTTAGATTTATTATTAAAAAGTCCATCTTATAAATTATATAAAAATAATATTTTATGTGCGAATTTACTTATTTATGAAGTGCCATCTTGTAGTTGTTAATACAACTAAGAAAAAAATATATTTAGTATGTTTAAGCCCACACCATATAGTCCATACGAGACTTGCAAAAAAAGTCTAAAACCCCAAAACAAAACATGTCTACTCCCCCGTTTTCGCGGACGGCCAACGCGATGGTGATACTCGCGCGGTCCCTACCCCTCTCGAACTACCCCCAAACGCACCCCCCCCCCCCCTTTTCTTCCATTTTTCGTTGTTAGACATGCGAGGACTTGTTGAATCGGGTTTTTTTTTGAGGAAACTCGATATGTCCTGAAAAATTTCGCAATCAGATATCCTAATGACCTCTGGGGGTTGAAACCACCCCCTCCCTGGAACATGCAAAAAAAAACCATCCAAACGTGCCGAAAATCGTTTTCCACACGTTTTGAAGGGTGGGGAACACGATGCTGATATTATTTAGCTTCCCATTCCTAACCAATTACCAATAGGGGTAGTTGGTTAGTGGATATCAGCATCTGTTCCCCGCCCTTAAAAATGTGTAAAAAATAATTTTCGGCACGTTTGGATGTTTTTTGCATGTTCCGGTATTGAGGGAGGGGGTGGTTTCAACCCCCAGGGTTAGGATGTCTGGTTGCGAAATTTTACAGGACATATTGAGTTTCCTCGAAAAAAAAACGATCCAACAAGTCCTCGCATGCCTAACAACGAAAAATGGAAGAAAAGAGGTGGTTTTATGCATCTAGGGGTAGTTGGTTGGGGGTGGGAAGCTAAATAATATCAGCATCGTATTCCCCGCCCTTGAAAACGTGTAAAAAAATATTTTCGGCACGTTTGGATGTTTTTTGCATATTCCGGTATTGAGGGAGGGTGTGGCTTCAACCCCCGGGGGTCGTTAGGATGTCTGATTGCGAAATTTTACAGGACATATTGAGTTTCCTCAAAAAAATGCCGATCCAACAAGTCCTCGCATGCCTAACAACGAAAAATGGAAGGAAAGGGGTGTTTTTTTGCGTTTAGAGGTAGTTCGAGAGGGACCGCGCGAGTATCACCATCATGTTGGCCGTCCTGGAAACCGGGAGAGTAGACATATTTTGGGGTTTTTGCAACTTTCGCATGGGCTAATACATTCATGTTTTTTTAAGAAGGTAAAAAATTGTATTATATTGATATCACATAGGTATGAAAAATACACGTTTTTAGTGCCTAAGAGGACCATAGCTCCAAAGTAAAGGGTTTTCGAGGGTTATCGCCATTTGAATATTTAATCAGCATTAATTCAACTACCAAAATTCAAAGTTACAAAAATATTTAACCGAAAGCAAAAATCAATGTATTTTGTGCAAGGTCCTTTCTAAATAAACATTATTTAAACTTTGTAACGAAATTAAGATAAATTACCTATAACTACCAAAATACTAATACCAGTATGTCAAAACAAACATTTTTTGCGCACACTCATCAAAAAATGTGTTTGATTTAGTAAAAAAGGTATAGTTTGCTCGCTCTATCTCTGAGTTTGATTAAGAAATAACAAACATAGCTTCATTGATATTCTCATATAGACTATCCATCTAGTTATTTCACCACAAAACAGGGAACCCATTGTGATTTTGATATCTTTATTTAGCTTCTACGCGGTAAAAGACAAGCGCGTGCTGGCCCACATGGATACCGGGAGTTTCCCGGTGGGCCCTCAAAGGGGCCCTTCTTGAAGAGCCTTCCCTGTTGAATAATTTTTATTTTGAGATTTTCTCCCCGCCGCTCTTCAATTTTTCAAGTGGTAGGATTTTTTTTTGAGATTTTCTCCCCTCCTCGCTCATCAATTTTCATTTTTGAGATAAAACAAATTTCAGATTTATGCCTGGGGCCCTTGCTAAGGTATTTTCCCTGAACCCAAAATTGTCCCAGCACGCGCCTGGTAAAAGAACATATTCATCGTTTGAATTTTTAAGCTTTAAGTCAGGCCCGTTATCAGAGAATTATGAAATCTCCATATATCAAATTTCGTATACCTATATCTGCAAAAATATGACAATTACTGCAACCATATTGGATTCACCGTTTTGAATTCTTAATTATCGAGATCAAATTCGATGTCCACTGGTACTAAAATCCTAGCTACCAATTCTAACGCAATTCCAATAAAATGTTACAACGGTTCCCTCGTCAAATTCTTGATTAAAAAAATTGTATTTCCAATTTTTCTCTACCTTACATTAGACGTAGCTTGACGAAATTATTATGGGATCACCCCCAAGCCATTCCTTGCAGTTTGAAAAATATTTCATTGAAATTGCTTAAACTAATCCAGAATAGTGATATGTATAAAAAATAAAAAGCAAAAAAGCATACATGCGGAACTGTCGGTACTCCTTCCTAAAATTTTTTGAAGTCTCTTAAAAATAGTGCAATTGTTAGACCCATTTTTGTGGAGCGATACTTTAAAAATATAAGTATAGATATAGTTATATATTAATGAGAAAAAAAAACATGAAAAGCTTTTGTTATAATAATATCTTGCCTTAACGGAAATACAGTGTATTTTAGGCAATACTAGTAATAGTAAATTTTGGTAACTTTAAATTTTAATTCATTGTACAAAGGGGGAGGGTCAATAAGGCTGGTTTTCGGCCCCCCTCAAATTTGGCAAAAAGAAAAAAGAAAATGTTTTTAACAGTCTAGGGTCAATTTAGAGTCGATTCGACCACAAACGGAACCAACCTCATCCCCCTCTTAGGGTCATTTCAAGGTCAAATTATGAAAAAGCCGTGAAATAAACTCGCCTTTTCGGAATGAGTAGGCTTATTCTGGGACTTCGATTTAATATATATATATAGGTTTTTTGGGTCGCTGATTCCGGATCCGAGGTCAGTTTGTCTACAGTGTGTCCCAGGATAGATATAACAAGAGGTGTAATGGACCAAAAATTTTGGAATTTTGGAATGGTATTTGGGGATTAAGTCCTGCTTGTTGTAAAACTAAAGTATACCAAAAATGACTTGATTTGGTGTTCTACAGGGTGCTTATAAGCAAAGTTGTAAAAATCACCACTAATAAAGTACCTTTATTTTTCAAAATATGAAAAAATTCCACTAAGAAAAGTTATTTAGAATGCAATTTTATACCTCTATACCTTTCAAGAATATAAAATTATTTTTTTGAAACTTGAATTCATATTTAAAATTGTGTAGGAGCAAATGTTAATCATCTGTTTTTCTTATAGATAATTTGAACTTAAAATGACCCCAAGAGGGGGGTGGGGTTGGTTCCGTTTGTGGTTAAGTCGACTCTAAATTGACCCTAGACTGTTAAAAAACATTTTCTTTTTTCTTTTTGCCAAATTTGAGGGGGGCCGAAAACCGGCCTTATTGACCCTCCGCCTTTATTCTTAGCATTTCTATGATTGTTAAACCAACCCTAGACCACAATATTCATAGACCTAATAAATCACTCTAGCAGGGACTAGTATAGAAGAAAATTAGAACTTTATGTGAATTATTTATTATTACAATAGTTCAGTCTTAATGATGACTTTCCATGATAATTAAAATGTTGGTAAACAACAATACGCCTTTAAACTAGCAATCACAAAATCTTTGACATGAAACGGCAGTGACAATGAAAGTTATAGCCGGGGAGTTCGTGGCAAAAAACTGCAAGAGTTTCATAAAGGCCCATCTATCAATATAGCGTTATAAAAGGTAAATGCAGAAATGCCTATGCAGAAAATTACGATAATAATACAGAAGTTGCATAACAAAAGTTATGGCACTGCCTATTTCTACGGTTGATATTTCTAATTGTATAGATAGGCGTAGTATCGGCCGTCTTGCAATCTGACTGATTTTGTGGCAAATACAGAGCACTTTGTACTACTGAAATACAAGACTATGTACAGTTTCAAAGTTACAGCCAGCCTCTCACCGACTGAGATTGCAGTACGTATACTGAATTTTGCCTCTCTATTTTTTGGTTTAATTTTTTTGAGAAGAAATTCGAAATCGGGTAGACATTCGAAGAACATTTTTATAGTATTCTGGGTCTTGCAACTTCAGTTCAGCTAACAATTGAGAATATGTTCCTAACTCGTTTCTCTCAATCCACTCTTTAACCCAACAAGTCCGGGGTTTTCTTTTTTTTTCTTCTTTACAACACAATGAACAATCACTGCAGCCGCGAAACGATGTCTTCTTCTTGACATGATCAAAAACTATTTGATGTACATAAGTGTCTATACTGCAAAATAAATATCGTGTGGATACACAGTAGATAAGTCTAGCAACTCTAGTCTACTGAGTTGCTCTATGCGCAAATTAGCCTCACAATGTGAACACACTGTACAGTAATTTAGACACAACTCTCGACATTTTAGTGTCTACGTGTATCCGTACCTTAATTTGAGATGAAGACACACTCTTAAACTTTTTTTCCGATATGAACCAAACTTTATTGAAGTATAGAACCAATTAGTATATACTTATGGACAAAAAAAGATTCCCCACCTACGAATTCAAAGCCACCTGTGGTAGAAAATGACATTTTATTGGGTTTTCTTGTTTAAAAAATTCATGACAATTTTGTTTGAAATTAATCCAAGCTGTCAGGTAGTTGTCAAGTAATTTGTAATTTTTTTTAATATTTCTTAAATTTATCAATTTCTTAAATTATAAATTTCTCAATTTTTTTATTTTGATAAAATTTTGGAAATTCTGGCAACATTCATTAATACAATATTCCAATAAATGAATGCCTAATACGATTTATTGATTTTTTCGGCTTATTATGGTACCACAGGTGGCTTTAAATTTGTAGGAGGTGAATGTTTTTTGTCCGTAAGTAGATACTAATTTGTTCTATACTCGGATAAAATTTGGTTCGTCGGGAAAAAAATAATAGAAAGTTATAAGAGTATCTTCATCTTAAATAAGTCACACTGTATTAAGTGCTGACGCACGGGCTATTGCCGATTAATCTACACCCTCAATATAACACTATCACTAACACACTCTGGTTAAGTGGAAGAGCAGAAGGTTACTTGTAACTATTTCTGAACTTCGCCATTGGTAAATTTTACAACTTGTATGTTCACAATAAAGACATTTATTTTTATTATTATTATTATTATTATTATTATTATTATTATATTGAAATATGAACCTTTACAAAATTTTTGCAGATTTTTGTCAGGAACTCCTGGACTATTAGGCTATTGTCTATGTACAAAAAAAGAGGGTTGAAAGGAACTAAAACGTTAAAGGGTTTTTATTGTTTATTATGTTCAATTGACCCCAAGATATGAAAAAACCGCGGAATGCTATCATTTCAAGTGGTGCGTTTTTGAGATCGATCGCTTTTCATATTTTTTTTTTGCTCGAAAACTATGAATTTTTTCTCTAAACACGTCAATAGAAAAGTGTGTAGAGAATTAAATTTCCAATCGAAATGGCACCTTCAGAAGTCAAAAAATTTTTTTTTTACAAAAATACGTCCGAAAAACAAAAAAAAAAACGAAAAAATGCAATTTTTTATTTTTTTTTTACTTTAGCCTGTAACTATTTTTCGGGTACATTTAGGCATAGGCATTGCTGCACAACAAAAAAAGCTGGCGTTTTACCCGTTAAAATGAGATTTTGTAAACAGTTTTACGACTAATAGTGACCGAGATATAGCGTTTCAAAGTTTGCAACTTTTAAATTTTTTTGCTAATTTTTACTATTTTTTTTCAAATTTCGTCTTATAACTTTTTTCTGAGTGAATTTAGGTGTAGACATTATTATATTAAAGTGAAAGCTGACTTTACGCCCGTTGAATTGGTGGCTGGTAAAAGTCTCTACGACAAATAGAAACCTAGATACAGCGTTTCGAAGTGTTACTTTTATTAACTTTCTTCCAATTTTTACGATCCTTTTTAAATTTCGGCCTATAACTTATTTGTTCTGCTTCTGAATGTATTGTAACATTACTATACGGTATGAAAATTGATGGCCAAAGCACCTGTCGCTATAAGTTATTTCAGAAGTACTCAACAGGTGCGAAATTCTCATTGTCCCGATTGCCTCCAACAACTGATGCTGCTAAACATCATGGTTTGAGAACTTACTTGCAAATGCAACATTAGAAAGGAAATATTGTAAATCCTCTCATCTGGGGTTGGAAAAGTTTAGAAAATGGACTAGTACCAATTTTGACAAATAAACCTCCCTCACCACAAGTTTTGCTGGAAAGAATAGCCTGAAAATGCACCAAAGGATGCAGAGGAAGCTGTGGTTGCAGGAAATTTGGGATGAATTGCTCCATTTTTTCGCAAAGAATGTATGGGAATGAACTGTGAAAACGCTGATGTACCTCAAATAACGGAAGACGATGTTTACATAGATGCCGATGAAGAAATCGACTTTGATTTTGAAAATATGTTAAATCCAGCATTTGGATAATTTCATAATATACGTTATTAATTTAAGTTATTTGAACAAAAAAATAAAACACGTGATATAATAAAGTTCAGAAGTGGAAAAATGTAAAAAGTTATTTTTTAAGTACAATAATCTACTATATCTAGACTGTACCTTGGTTACTATTGATCACATAAACTTCTATTGCAGACCATTTACACAAGAATGCTGCGAGTACATTCCATGTAGCAATATCTGTATTTGACAAATAAGTTATAGGCCGAAATTTAAAAAAGAACGTAAAAATTGGAAGAAAGTTAATAAAAGTAACACTCTTCGAAACGCTGTATCTAGGTTTCTATTTGTCGTAGAGACTTTTACCAGCCACCATTACAACGGGCGTAAAGTCAGCTTTCACTTTAATATAATAATGTCTACACCTAAATTCACTCAGAAAAAAGTTACAGGACGAAATTTGAAAAAAAAATAGTAAAAATTGGCAAAAAAAGTTAAAAGTTGCAAACTTTGAAACGCTATATCTCGGTCACTATTAATCGTAAAACTGTTTACAAAATCTCATTTTAACGGATAAAACGTCAGCTTTTTTTGTTATGCAGCAATGTCTATGCCTAAATGTACCCGAAAAATAGTTACAGGCTAAAATAAAAAAAAAATAAAAAATTGCATTTTTTCGTTTTTTTTTGTTTTGTTTTTCGGACGTATTTTTGTAAAAAAAAAATTTTTTGACTTCTGAAGGTGCCATTTCGATTGAAAATTTAATTCCCTACACACTTTTCTATTGACGTGTTTATAGAAAAAATTCATAGTTTTCGAGCAAAAAACATATAAAAAGTGGACCTTTTTACTTCGATCTCAAAAACGCACCACTTTAAATGGTAGCACTCCGCGGTTTTTTCATACCTTGGGGTCAATTGAACATAAGAAACAATAAAAACTCTTTAACGTTTTAGTTTCTTTCTACAGTACATGGACAATAGACTTTATGATGACTTAATAACACTTGTTTTCATAAGAAAGTTCCCAACCACTCGTTCAAAAGTTAACAACTTTTATATATCGACTAGAAATATGTTTTATATCAGCTAATAAACTTCACTTAAAGTTCCAAAGAGATGTCAGTCTTTTTGTTTACATTGAAATAGGGAAATCCCACTGCCCCTGAAAATTATAAATCATCATATAACTATATAGGGTTACAGAACACAGACAATAATCATTCGATAAAACTTATTAGGACGAGTTTCACTTTGCTAACTATACAGGGTGTTTTATTGAAGACGAACCAGCCGACGCAGTGTGATAGATAATCTCAATAAGCATCCATTTCACTGCCATGTATGTTGTGCGAAATTTGTTAGTTTAAGAGTTATTTAGGTTTTCGTGTATCTGGTATTGCCCACAAATTTCCTCATTCTGGTTTAATAGTCCGGGAGACAGTGAACGTTTTTTACGGAATAAGCCACATGACTGAAAGTTTGCAGAAAGTTTGTGATAGAGAATTGCATATAGAATAAAATTAGCTTTCTTTCCCTGTCCGGCGCGCCGGACCGGCAGGCAAAGTTAGTTTGCTCTGTGTACAATCCTCAATCAGTCTGCAAAATTTGGGCCGTGCGCAAATAATGTCCAATGTCCCCCGGACTACAACTATTAACATGGCAAAAAACAATCATTTTAAAATTTTATCAAAACAAAAATAATTTCTTAACAACACTCTAGCGAACAATGAAAATATAGAAAAAAGGATTGTCCTTCAGTAAAACTGAAGTAAATTGGTAAAGTGAATACTGTCTCTTTTCAATGCTAACTGATCTTACTACCTGCAGTGCGAATGCTAATGACACCCACAACAATTTATCTCACCGTTCGAATAATGTTTTAGATTAAAATTAAATTGTGGAATCTTTGCATTTTACGCTTTGCACAAAATTTTCGATGTGAAGTCACGGGGTTAGCTGAATGAAATTGTCGGGTTGATTGTCAGTAAAGTGGAGCATTTTATAAGAAGGTTATTAATTGTTGTTGTTGTAAGGTTAAGGATTAATTTTTGTTTTAATAAAATGTATAAAATATTTTTTCTTTTCCAAATAGTTTCGGTTCCAATAAAAAATCATTTTTCAGGATGACAGGTCCGTTATTGGATTACGTTCATAAGGAAAATGGAAAACAAAACCGGAATCTAGCTAAAAATACACGAAAACCTAAATTAATCCTAAACAGACAAATTTCGCATAACATACTTAGGAGTTAAATATGGATGCGTATTAAACTCCTCTATCACACTGCGCCAGCTCGGCTGGTCTATACTCAATGAAACATCCTGTATATTTAGTATAACATGTAATCATTTTCTGCATTCGCTAACTTAGAAAGGGAAGAACTATTATAACAAAATAAATTAATGACAATAATTGCACTTTGGATGACATTTAACTCCATTCACTCCACACTGACATCCCCCAGAAGTATCACCCTTGCCCGCGGGGCCCCAACGTGGTCCGCGAGTCACCCAACAAATTTCAGTTTTGCACATGGAACACCTTAACCAATCACAGCCCCATTTCTTCATTAAAATTACTTTACAAGTTGGACACTCAATGGCTTCTCCTCTATTAACCATTTCTTCCAACATTTGCTTCGTTCTCTTAGCGTCGTCGTCTATCTCGCTTTCTTGATTCATTTTTTCTTGGTACTGCTTGCAGTTCATGCCTACGTGTATGGCCTGCAAATAATGAAATATGAGAAAATGTTGAAAAACGCTGTTTTTTGCTAAATACCCAAAATAATATTTTTTCTACGACTATTACAAAAACTACGTTTTTTCATTATTTTTAGTGCATAAAACATGTTTATGGTAATAGTGAATTAAAGTAAGCAGCGTGAAAAAAATGTAACATTATTTCACGTTTATGCATAACCGGATCCAAGAGTGCATTGAAAACGTCTCTCGATCTTCGCTTTGGAAACGGCACATTTTAGTGTTAAAACGTTTAAAGGTAATTTTGAAATTTATTGAGGACTGTCGTAGAAAAAATGTTGCATGAAAGTCATAAATAAAGTAACTTTTTTCACTCGTGGGATTGCTGCACTCATCTATGACTCGTGCGTCAATCTTCCGATTCGTGAAAAAATTACCACTTGTCAAAAGTCAAACTTTAATGTCATGAAGTGAATTAAGAAATGTCATGCTCTTCTGACGTTTGAAGAAAAAAAAACTTTTCTTCTGTATAACACTTAATACAGAATTTAATTTTCTTCAGTAATTCACAAGAAATACACATTTCTTTTGATAAAAGTATCACTCTGTACATGATATTGAAGAAAAACCTACCCTATTCGCTACTTTCCAATATTACATTCTCGAATAAATATACAGGGTGTTTGGTACATCGATAGAAAGTTTTCACTGAGTGATAGTTGGGGTCGTTTGAAACCTATATGACCATATTTACCCGTATGCAAAGTCTCACCGTTCTTGAGATATCGGCATTTTTAAATATTTTTGTGAAATAGTTGAGTTGTTACTAATGCATGTTATTTTTTATGATACTAAATACTTCAGCTTTCTTAAATATTTTTTTTAGATATTCTTAGTATGCACTGTCGAAACAGTACAAAAAGAAATGCCGAAGTATTGGTATGAAAATTACATAGGGTAATTTATGAGCTGAAATACATTGGTTCGATTTTTTTTTCTATTTTAAGCAAAATTTTCTCAAATGCGACACTACTTCGAGAGATTAAAACTTTTTTATTGCATACTCTTTCCAATGGTATACCACGTTATGACACAATTATAGTTCATTAAACTAAAAAAGAAACATATTTGTGGACAAGTACGTGTTTAATAAGGAAAGAATCTTAAACAAAATCATAATAAATTCTTTCAGCCCCAAATCGGTGATTTTATTTACTAATGTTTAAAGACAATTTTCTGTCTGTGACATATTGAAATAAAAACAAACGTATTTACACGTACAGTCAACAAGAAATGAAATAGGGTAGATATCAGCCGACCAGACGCAAAAAATTGTTTTGCTTGGATACCAGGGCCACATTTGAACGCTTGTGTCAAACGCTGTTTTATTTAATTGTTCATAGTATTGTCATATTTTTCTGCAATGGCATCTTTTTCTAATGCAGAATATGCCGATATTCTTTATGTACGGAATGGCCGACGGAAATGAAGCAGCAGCTAAAGATTTTTATCGGGAACGATTTTGAATAAGAAGAATTCCCAATGTCCAGATGTTTTGTAACATATATCAACGTATACGCGAAACAGGTAGCCTTCATCATAGGGAACGGGTGCATATTGTGCAACATGATCCTGAAGTAGACGAGCAAATTTTGGAGGCTTTCGAAGCAGATCCTATCAGCAGTATTGGAAAAGTAGCTCGTCAACTGAATTTGTCCATATGGAAAGTTTGGACAATTCTTAGGATTGAAGGAAAACATCCATTCCACTACACGCCTGTTTAGGGACTTGAAGACGCCCAATACGGAGAACTGCCTTTTGCCGTTTTGTTTTGAACGCTGATCTGGAAAATGAACGTTTTCTTAAAATTATTATTATTATATTTTGTGGACAGACGAGTCGAAGTATTCTCGAGAAGGAATAACAAATTTTCACAATCTTTATTACTGAGCTGATGCTGACGAAAACCCACACACGAAAAAACAAACCTCTTTTCAATACAAGTTCAGTGTGAATGTATGGGCAGCGGTAACTGACAGAGCTTTCATTGGTCCATATTATCTTTTAGACAATTTAAATGGAGACTCTAAATAACAGTTTTTGCAGAATAATTTACCATAATATCTTAGACAACATAGGTACCTCTAAATGTAACAGACAGCTTGATATTTCAAAACGACGGATGTCCTGCTCATTACTGAATTGCTGCGAGGGAATTTTTAGACGAAACATTTTCTAATCGTTGGATTTGGAGCTAGCTAATATTGTGGCCAGCGAGGTCTCCAGACTTGACGCTCCTTGATTTTCATGTCTAGGGTCGAAAGAAAGACTAGTTTTTGAGATTGAAATAACCGACCGTGTCCACCTTGTATGGAGAATTAATGAAGCAGGTGTCAAATTAAGGGAAGAAATGAGGTTAGGCGTCACCACTATCCAAATACGAAAGAGGACACGTAAATGCGTTAGAAATGGAGGTTCTCATTTTGAAAACGAAATGAATTAATTATTAGTTTTAGTTACATTTGTTTTAGTTAAAACCGGAAATAAAAGTAATAAAATGATCAATACTTATTTAATTTTTTTCCTCATTAAAAATGTAATGTCTGCAAATATGTTTCCTTTTACTTCCACATCCAGTGGAAGTATACTAACGACAAAAAATTTTTATTGTTCAAATAGACTTAAAATGAAATGAAACGTCGAGATTTTAAGTTTGAGCGAAAAAAAAAAAATTTTGTATGTCGGTCTGTAACTTTTTTTTGTGCGCACGTTTACTCTGGAACCGTTTAAGATATTGACTTGAAATTTGGTACACATATGTACTTTAACGAGATCTAGAACTAGATTATATTTTCATCTTGTTTCGTCGAAGGGGGGTAAAGGGGGTAAATTGGGATAAATTTGGGGTAAATAGGTAAATCAAGCAGGTAAGAGTCCATAAAATTGGTATTTAGTATATAAAAGAGAAGCTTGGCATTAGCCACCCCCATTACCACCCCCACCCCATTATTAAAAGGGATGAAAAAAATTGTGATTTGGTGTGAGCACAAGAACCATAAACCTCAAAATATTTTTTTACCCCCCCCCCCCCCCCCACTACCGATGTGGGGTATCATTTTATGGGTTTCTGTGGTAGAGGATTTCAAATCTTATATTAGTAAAGTTCCATAAACAATTATTTCCACATACAAATTTTTTTCGTTGTGAGTGACTTGGATAGAAAATCTGGATGTGGAAGTAGTGATTCCTTGGGCAGCAGTTTTTAGTGTAATGAACTATAATTCTGTCATAACGTGGTATACCATTGGAAAGAGTATGCAATAGAGAAGTTTTTAAAACTATTAGAATCTCTTGAAAATTTTGCTTAAAATAGAAAAAGAGAATCGAATCAATACATTTCAACACATAAATTGTCTTACATAATTTTTATACCAATACTCGGCATTTCTTTTTGTATTGTTTCGACAAAGTGCATATTAAGAATACAAAAAAAAAAATATTTAAGAAAGCTGAAAGTATTTATTATCATAACATGTATTAGTGACAACTCAACTATTTCGCAAAAATATATAAAAATATCTTAAAAACGGTGAGACTTTGCATAATGGTAAATATAATCATATAGGTTCCAAACGACTCCAACTATCACCCAGTGAAAACTGTCTATCGATGTACCAAACACCCTGTATAATCGTATCGTTTAAAAATGGTCCACCATAGTATGAGTCAACAATTTATCCAATTTTCAACTTCATTTACAAACCTTTCTCAGAATCGCGAGCTGTTCACTTGTTTCATTACTTCATGACTCATACTCATAGTGCGCCAAAAATAGCAAAACATTCGAAAGTACATACCTGACACGTCAAGCAGTTTGTTTTCCTGCACACAGGACACCTAAATTCATTCACATTGTCCTCGAAAATACACCAGCCTCTACAATCTGGCGTTTTACAGTGAAACGACTTATCCATTTTATTTTCTGCTTGAGCAACCGATTTAGCTAAATGTTGTTCATAAATGACAGGGGACACTAATGCTTTTATTTCCCTGTCCTGGAGAGCGATGTTGCATGAATAATCGTCGTCTCGGTAGGGACATTTGACCTCTGCCTCCTCTGTGTACTCTATGGTATGCGCTAAGCAGACCTTGCAAAACTGATGAAGACATTCTCTGAGGGTTACCCCCTCGTGAGGAGGTACCTCGAGGAAGCACACTACACATTCAAAGGGTTCTACATTTTCCACCAAATCCGCGTTGTCCAAATTTACTAACTGTAGATAGGTTTGTTCTTTTTTTGCGGATGCCTCACCAACCTTCGGCTGTGGTGCTTTTTTCTTTACAGACTTCTTTGGCGGCTGCGCTTTTGTGAGTCTAACTGTAGCGCACACAGCACAAATATTGCTCGACATAGGATTTAATAAAGTGCACAAATGACATTCCCATTCCTTTGAAGGTTTTAGAGTTTTGGAATCATAGTCGTCTATATCTTCTTCTTTGGCCTTCGGCGGTAGTTTCTTTTCTATTATACTTTGAACTTTTTGTGCCGGCAATTCGAGTTTTAAATTAGTTACAGTTTTTTCAGATTTTTGAGTGCTGACGGTACTATTTTGTGTTTCCTGTGTTGATGTTGATAATTTTGGTTTAGCATCATTATCATTACTTTGAGCTTTTGGAAAATCATAATCTGAGTTTTGTTTAATATCTGTATTTTGTTTTTTATACTCAGTTGGTTTTTGCTCAATTTTAATCTCAGTTACAGATATTCGTTTTTCCAAAACGGTTTTGGGTTTTGCGTCTATTTTACATTCAGTTTGCTCTATTGTAATTGGTATAAGAAATTCAGTCTTTGGTTTATTTTCCTTTGGTATCACATTGACTATTTTTGGAGTGTGATCTGTTTGTTTTGAGGCTTGTGTTAAAATGGTATTATTGTTAACTCCTTCTGCAGATTGTGTGATAATTGCATTGGTAACTCCTGTTGTAGGTTGTGAAGTAAGTGTATAGTCTGAAACTTTTGCTGGTTGGATGATATTTTCCCTATTAACAATTACTTTTGTAGGTGGTGGTGAAGTTATTTCAATTATTTTCACGTTATGTTTCTTTTCATTTAATTTGTTCTGTAGATTTTGAACGTTCATCTTCATTTTCTCTATTTTCTCTTCATTGCTTGATTTAGGTAAAGATAATGGTGCTACAATTTCTTCCTTAGCTGTTGTCGTTTCAGTCGGTGGAGTAACGATTTTTGAAGTTGATGGCGAATTCTTCTCTTCAATTCTTGGAGATTTAGCTCTATCTGCTTTGGCTTTTGGATCTAAAATCAAACAAAAACAAAATAAAATTAGCAGAAAATTTCATTCATTTTGTAATAGCCTTAATAGAAGTAACTTAATAATATTTAAAAGTGAAAGTGATATATTACCTAATCAACTTAAAATTCGTTTGCAGCTAAGAAATACATTGTTTCGATTTTTGTACATTTTCGTAATTTTGTGTGCTTAACCAAAACCTTAATTATATTTTGCTCTAAAATTGTAATAAAACATACTTAGTTTATAAAAACATGACAGTTTACGCGACTTTGGCGTTCACCCTATATTATAGATATGGCCTAATTTCGATAAGGAGTATTATACCATTCTACATATATGCCCGATTTAAAATACAGATGTTATCGTGTTTGTAAGAAGCTGCATTCACTCATGAACACATACATACATATAAGTATACAATTTTTTTTTACTCGACATTTAATTTCAGCGTATTATGAAATTAATTTGTGTAAAATTTTTTATTTTTGCAGTTGCCAAAATGTTTTTCTTGTTATAAATTAAATAGGTATAATAAACAAGCTAAAACATACTTTCACCGATTTGCTGAACTTTTTATATAATTGTTACACATTCAATAGAATACTCTTCGCAGTTTTTTTGTAAATAATGTCAGTTTTAGATATTTTTAATTTTATAGTACGGATTTGGTGAAATAAAATGTAAAATAAAGTGTAAAAATAAAAAAAAAACCATATCAAAACCTACCAAAGAAGATCTAAGAGGTTGAACAACTTAGAAATAAAAAATAATAATTTTTCGTCCCAAAAATCTTTTTGATGAGCGGGAGGAGAGAAATTCTCCCGGGGCCCCGAGGCACTATATATATATATATATATATATATATATATATATATATATATATACACTGCCCCGGTTTGCCCTGCCATACTTGCGCCTCTGTAAATACAATATATATATATATATATATATATATATATATATATATATATATATATATATATATATATATATATATATATATATTGTATTTACAGAGGCGCAAGTATGGCAGGGCAAACCGGGGCAGTGCCCCGGGGCCCCGGGAGAATTTCTCTCCTCCCGCTCATCAAAAACGCGGCTGTGTTACCCCCCACCCCACCCCCCAAGCTCAAGGTCCAGATCCGCCCTTGATTAATTATATGATATGCACATCTAGTATTTAGTTATGGTTTATGTGAGAGGTTCGCATCTTGAAAAATAATTCTTTAAAATTGAAAAATGCCAGTTTTGTTTTACTTATTTTAATTTGAAATAAGTTATTTTCAACGCGATAGAGGCACGGCTGACTAATTTTACAACAGTTTTATAAGACGGATTATTATTATCATTAATTTATAGGCGCTGAGTCTCTGGTATCTTGACTTGACTGCATCCGATTTATTTAAAACACAATTTATAAAAATAGCATTAATGATTTAGAAGACCACAAAGTAAAATTAGAATAGTCCACGAGAAACAACTTATATTCTGAATAATTGTGAAAATTAAGTATCTATTCTTATGCGCAGAAAATTTGTTCATTTTTTAAATTGTTTAAATGCTTTATTATTATTATTTATCAGATCTTAAGAAATACTTAGATATTAAAATTTAAACGAATGTATCTATTGTCGACATAGGAGTGATATTTCCGACAGTTGCTATTTGATTTCATGATTCCTTTTTATTACTTTTCCAATATGGAAGTATTTTTTGGAATAACTCTATAACAGCGCGTAGGGTTTTTCTTACCACAAAAAACAGCAATGCGCTGTATGCTCAGGTTGGGTTATAGAGATTGATGTATATCTACATAGTATACTAAACAAGAAATATTTATGCTGCCATGTCAATATTAAAATTTGTTAAGCAACATTTACCACAATTTAATTTTCTAAATGCATATCATCATTATCTATGGATATAATTTACAGGATGACTTCAACTATATGAATCAAATCCTTATTATGTAGGAGCCATCCTTTATAATAGACTAAGTAATGATATAAAAATATGGTCAGCAGACAGAATATTTTTTCTTGCGAGTTTATTTTACTTTGTAGATGAATTTCTGCTTTCGCAGCTAATATAAATAAATAAAAAATGGTATTGTAAATATTTATACGTAATGTCAAAATGTATTTGACTTAATATTTTGTGTATTTAATTTTTTATATGTTTACACTCATCTTTGATACATTTTTTTTTTCTTCAAGGAATGTGATTTTGGAAAGAGGTAAATAAGGTAAAGTGATTGACATACTTTTTAAAAACACCCTGTATATATATTACACTTTTATGACATTTTCCTGTCAATATGATACCAACTAAGCGTCTATAAATTGGCAACGGAGCATAGAAGGAGGCTTTGGATGTAAATATGTAAATTTTGAAGGCACAGATGAATCAGATTTTATTTAGAAAATTGAGATGTATTCGAGTTTAGACTGCATTATTTCTCTAACAAATTATTTTCAAGATGTATCAGTTATGGTGTGGGGCATAAGCTTACAGAGAAATAGCTCGACCGACTGAATTGGATCATCATTTTCTTCATCTCCAATTTCCAGAATTTCAAAAAAATTCTGCTACTAACGACATGCTAAATAAAAAAATCGAAGAACCAAATAATTCCCATTAACTTTTTTGGTGAAGGAACATTAGGACCCTGACTCTAAATACCTTAGTTCAACCTTGAGTAATCCCGAAAATTTAGCAATTTTGTTGGGAAAATCGCATTATCAAATTGACTTGAAGCTTAAACAATGATTTTAAAGGTGACATAAAAATATATAAATCTCTAGTAGCTAAAAAGAATAAGAGGCACTTGTAAATAATTCCTGCAAAGATTTTATTTTAATCTAGTATAATCATTAATTAATGTTTTCCACAAAAATTTCGTTGCCGCTACGGCCGCCAAATTAAAAATGACGATCAAAATAGGTTTTTCTCTATTATCTCCTTTGCTGGTAGCTCAGTTCTAAAATTAGGAAACGATATTTTTGAGGAAAACTTTAGTTACCTTTAACCCCCAGAACATATTTAAAAAAGCTTGAAAAAGTGTCCACGGGTCAAATGACAGATTGATAATATTTTCCCTAAAACCCCAGTCGATTTTCGAAAAACATTCAATTAGACAATTTCCGACCATGTTTCTTACAGTTTATTGCTTACCTGGAGCCACTAGGTATAGAAACACAGGACATCCTTCAGTCGTAATGTTGTGATCCTTCAAAGTGGAATTTTCGTTCGTTACTAGTTCTTTCCCCAAAATCCACTTCTGATAGTCTGCAGGTATTTCAAATTCTTTTTCTATTTGCTTCTTCAGTTCTGCTACAGTTTGCTCTGGAATCACTTCTATCGGAAATGGTCCCCTGTGTGAGATCTTGTCTTCTACGTACATCTCTATCCTAAAGTGCATATAAAATTATACTGTGGATTTATTGCAAAAAAAAAATCAATTGGAAGAAATTATTACATCAAAGAATGACAAATTATTAATATTTACGAAATATGTTTTTATAAATATAATACCGGGTGTCAACGAGATCACTTTCCGGTCGCCTATTCATGATTTTTTAAGCGGTCGACATGAAATTTAGCATGTGTCACATGTTACCAAAATAACATTTTTTTTTTCTCTCTCAAGTTTCTACTACTTTCCTTTTCATCGGAAATGACTCCAACTTTTGATTTTTAAATGGGACTTAGGACACCCCGTATATTTTTGCATTTTTGCAATCAAGACATCATTCTTCATATGACTGTATTAATTTCCTGACTGTTTACGCCGTATTGAAATGTTTACAGTCGATAAAATGTTCAATTTAGTATGCCGTGACCCACCTGAAATTGTCCTAGTATTCATAAACACTTGAAGAATTAATAGTTTAGGAAACTAAACAAAAAAAGTACGCTTTTGTAAATACTGCACTAAAAAGCAAAAAATAATCATGGAACTGCTCTCTCTGTCTACCCCATAAGGATCTTAGTGTAAGCCGTGTTTGTATAGGTGAAGCACTCTTAATAGTGTGCGGGGTTATGACGTCATGAGGGGCGAGAGGAATGAATAGGGTGGCAAATAGATCTCCCGTCTTCACTCCACTTTTACAATAAGTGAGAGAGAAGATACCGGCAATTCCATGTTAACTATCTGACGTGGCGTGTGGGCGTAAACTTGTGAGTGTATTGTTTAGCCCAGGACAGCAATTAGAAAGTCGAGCTTATACTGTCGGGATGAAGATATAATTCGATAATTACCTGATATTTTTTATTTGGTAATGTGTTTTTGAAAATAATTTTAGTAAGTTTTGTTACCAATTCATATAGTAGGGCAGCTTATCATGAAGATGTGGACACAACGGACAAAAGCACCAAATTTTTTCCAGATATTAGTTAGGTACGTAGCTTTCAATTTTTGATAGGAACCAACTCCTCCGTCGGCCATCTTGGATTTTATAGCGGCCATTTTGAAATATAGGTATATTATCAATATCTCGGCTTCTAAATCACTTAGGACCACAAACTTGGTGTCTAAGTATACATATTTGGGGTCAAGGAATACAACTACACAATTTTTAAACGTATCACACTATATATTTATTCTCTAAATTATGTACCAATTAAAAACTCTTCACCGATGAACCATTTTGTCCGGTGTGTCCACAATTTCTGATATATTTTTTTATTTTGCTTCAGATTGAATTGTAATTCAAGACGGATTGGAACAAGTACATGATCTGTCAGAAAACAACTTCAGAAAATCTAAAATGTCCACTCAATGCATATGGAATCGAAGACAAGACAACTCCATACTGATCTTTCTTGAACAATATCAATGAGTCTAGAAGCTTGAAGTCATTGCCAGTGAAACTAAATTTTGGAAGCGACATGAGTGCAGATGAATTGGTCCAAATCCATGGTGCATGGCACAAATCTTGTTACGTCAAGTTCAGCAATTTGAAGTTGGATAGAGCTAAAAAGCGGGGAAATACTTCAGGAGGCAGCACAACTGTGGAGAAACGGTCTCGGCGTGAAGCGAGTAACAAAATGACGTGTTTGTTATGTCGTGGAAGCGATGGACTCCTTCATGAATTTCGAACATTAACAGCTGATACGAGCACACAGTTCTCTATATAAGTATAAAGCTCCACAAATGCTGTATCCTCTACCTGACTCTATCATCCTCTGCAGATACTCCCACGAAATCCTGCTCTAGTTTTCTTAGGTGAGACCGGTAGCGATTTCTCAGTGCTGTATAACATTGCAGATGATATTTAGCGCCAAGGGCAATAAGATCACCACATTCTAATGCTGCCAACAACTGGGTTTCTTGCAGTTCTGTTGCCATTTTCCTATGCTCGTACGTGAACTCGTTTACACCCAGTATGTAAGCTTAAAGTTTAGTGTTCATGTTTTTTTTGTCTGTTTAAAGTTTGGCTATTTGCCCTTTTGTGTTTATCAGCCAAAATCATCGTTCGACGTAAAATGTAATTCTAAATGTCGGAGATGGATCTTATCCTTACATTATTCAATTTTTAATCGACATCAAAAAAAATTAAAGAAGGAGGACCCGTATACAGGGTGTCCCACCGGCAGAGCTGGGCAAATACTTTGAAAAAGTATTTAAATATTAAATACTAAATACTTTCAGAAAACTGAAAGTATTTAAATATTAAGTATTTTCAAAAGATAAAAGTATTTAAATTTATTTATTTATTTATTTATTTTATAATGCTCTCAACAGGCGGAGCCCTATTACAGAGTGATACAATACTTACATAAGTTGATTAATAATAATTATATGCTACTACTTAATAATAACTATAACTAATACTAACTAATAATTAATAACAAAAGTAATTAAATAGTTTAAACTTAGTATTTAAATACTTTCTGAATATTTAAATACTTTGATAACACTGAAATATTTTGAAGCATAGCTAAGTGTAAAAATAGCTTTTAATGGCTAAACTTTGCCAAATTGTATTTTCTATTTTTGCAGAAATCAATAAAGACTTAATATTATCATTATTATTATTATATTAAATACTATTTGACTATATGAGGTCTCAAAATTTTAGGTTTCATGACTTTCATGAACTTCTACAACACTATTTTAATCAGTTCTAGTTGGGTATTGGACTTTTAATTATCCATAGAGCTAGAACTTTGCGTCTTCTGCAAATACCCAAATATAGCACAGAAACTATAGCACTAGTTCAACTGTTCTCTGTCACAATCACAAAACATATACATGCAGAGTGAGAGGGAAACATGGTTTATTATAAATATTTAAAAAATCATAAATGGTATAATCCTTAAAATAGTTTCAAATACTCCCCATTGCTCTAAGGAATACAACCATATACAGTTTTTATCATAAACTTTGTGTATAGTTAAATGCCATACTTTAATAATGAAATTAGGAACTATTTTCATTGACAAACTACGATGTTCAAGTATAACAGAAATTTACAATAAACAAGAATATATAGTTGTATTCGTTAGAATAATAGCAATTATTTAAAACAGTTTTAAATATTATAGTATATTTGGTTATTTAATTATTTATAATAAATCGAAAATAAACCCATATTTCACTCTCACTCTGCAAAAGCCTAACCTTAACAGTTAACACTTACTGTCTATGCCTGCTCTCAACCAACTCTCAGCGAATTAAGACGTGAATGACTGAATGATGCAATGTGTTTATTAACTACATAGTATAGTACATGTCTTGATTATTGACGAGTATCTGCCTGTCTCCCTGGTGTATTTGATTATATTTGTTGTATTTATTTAAATACTTTTGAGATTCAAATCCTTCTGAAAGTATTTAAATACTGTCAGAAAAGGATTTAAATACTTTTTTAGAAGTATTTAAATACTTCTCAGTTATTTAAATCGTTTAAGTATTTACAAATACTTTAGGATCATTTTCACAAATACTAAGTAGTAAATATTTCAGATAAAGTATTTGCAAGTATAAATACAAATACTTGTTGCAAGAAGTATTTAAATACTTGGTATTTAAATACTTTCTAGTATTTAAATACCTATGAGGTATTTGTAAGTACATATTTGCCCAGCTCTGCCCACCGGGAACTGCATCGATCGATATAGGGAAAAGTACGCACCAGAAAATTTTGTAAGTTTAGGTAATAACTAATGTCAGTATAGTCAATCCAAAGAAAATAATTACAAGTCTTTAGCACTTCCGCTTATGCCGGAAGTCGATACCAACTTGCCTATTTTAAATGGAACACCCTATATATTTCGAAGTTTTCTAAAAGAGCGAAACATTATGGGTCGAAACATGAAACATACTCTATCCCAGCCGTGTCAGAGATATTTGACATTTTATAAAAAATTTGACAGGAGTAACGATTTGCAATAACCTTTATAACTTTTTTCGAGTAAAGGATCCTCATTTGCTTTTTGGCATGCAGAAAGACCATACGGTGAGCTATACTCTACAATTTCAAGAAATTCAATAATAATATACCAAGTGTTCAGTTCAGACCTGACACCACTACATATATTTATCCAAGGGGAAGCTCGTTCAGTAGTACATAGGCTAATGCAAGACACAACGCCCATAAGGCAATAACACGGAACAGAGCACTCAGAGCTGAAGGCAGATCCCATTTTGGGAATGCCCAAGGACACTATGGTCCCAAAGTATAACTTCTACAAAACCGGGAGTCCGAGCTGGGATTTACGGGATGAGGTTGAAAACGAAAATCCAGATAAGTCTAGGAATATACGCCACAATATTTTAGGCTGAAGTGGCCGCTATACAGTAGTGTTCAAAGGAAATAATGAGGCAAGGAACTGTAAATCAGTCAATTGCCATTTTTTCCGATAGCCAAGCAGGTTCAAGCGAAGAGAAACCAAGGGCAGATAGCTATACTAAGTAGCCCTTGTCAAGGCTGCGGAATCTGATACAAAATACAAAGCCAGATAAGGAGCTCTAAGTAAAATTAGACAAGGAGTGCCACAATGGATCCACAGAAGTGGATCGCAGTGACCAAGGCCAGTCAGCCAGCTCCTTTTTCAAATCTAATCTAATCTAAGTGTTCAGTTTTTTACGGTACATTTTGTCAACTTTACTACGTAAAATTTTGCATTAAACTCTCATTTTAGGCAGGGCCGGCCTTAGTTCTTCAAGCGCCCTCGTGCGAAATTTTGAGGCGCACCTTTCTCTGGTCAAGTCAGAAGAAAAGTCCTCATCCCAAAATTGATGAGCGGGGGTAAAATAAAATAAAAATTTTTGTCCTCATAAATTTTTCTCAAAAAAAATATATATTAAGCTCGTGGCGCTCCCCACTATTACACAGAATTTGATAATGGAAATTTCAAGATTCTCTGATAACAAGTCTGGCGATTAAATTTAAAAACTCAAAACAATGGATGTTCTCTTTTTTTTTTTTTTTTTTTTTGTGGCACTGTGGAGCTAGTCCAATCAGCCAGTGGGATGTTCTCTTACTGAGTGAAAGTTAACTAATAAAAAAAAATAGAAAAAAAATCGCTGCGTCATCAAAAAAGTGGCTAATATTTACGAAATAAAATTCCACTGCCGCACAGTTAATTGAGCTTTATTATCTAATATTAAGAATTGAACCGAATTTCCAACACACTTCAATATTAATATGAGGTAATAAGGTCAATTAACTGCCCCTGAAGTAGTTTCCACAAGTACCAAAACACTTGAATACTATTAATAGATGCGCGTCTCGCCAATCATGTTAGCATCATCTGGATACAATTAAAACTGAATCATCTCGAGCGTCGAGCAATAGTATTCAAGTGTATTGGAGCTTTTAGAAACTATTTCAGAGTTCATAATTTTTAGCGACCTTTTTTGAAGCGGTTCGATTTTTTACGTTTTTTTTTCTGTTTGTAAGACAATAAAAAAATATCCTAGTACCATTCAAAACTTACATTGATATAACTGTGTCACAATCTTTCATTGCACCGTTAATTCTATTTTGTATTAATATTTTAATTGTTCACGATTTCCGCACTTAACGCTAATAACATTCTGTGAATAGCACTGGCTGATTACTGATTCTCTAAAGCATGTATGCAATAAGTGACTCTGTTTAGAGGTATTTCAATACTTTAGTTGTTAATCACTATTGTTTTTTTTTACTAAATTATTATTGTTGGAATTGTGGAAGTGTGATTCAATAAGTCGATTGTAATGAAATATTTTTATCTAATAATAGACAGGTATCTAACTTCTCGAAAGACGCTCCTAAAATGTCAGGATGGCACTCGAAGATAGAGTTTTGAAAAAATATGTACATTATCTGGAATGACTTTGCCCATTCTAAATATAGACGCGCGTCTTTCTGTCCGCGATTGCAAAAATGACTAAAAAATTTTCTTCCGAAAATTTTTGTAAAACTGAAAATTGATTAATTTTATGGTCACAGGTTTATTTTTAACATTTCTAAATGATTTTCAAACCAGTGAAAAACTTCTAGATGCAGGTGCTGCTCACAATTATTATGTAATGGAATTGTTGAAATTGTTTAAACGAAGTGAACCAGAAAAGTGTACTGTAAATTTCAAAATCGAGGTATTTTTAAAATTATTGCAGATAGATGCATACTTCTGGTATGAAATCTGCAAAAAATAATGGAGAATGGTGAAAGAATTATTTGCATTGCTTTATTTTTGTACAGCGTTGTTTCCGTTACAGTTTTGAGCTTATATGTGAATGTCTCGTGCGTTTTGATCAATCAGTATACTGTGACTGCAAAATATTTATAAGACGTTCTTATTATGCTTATTATTTGTAAATATTATCATTTGTGATCATGAAAACAGAAACAGAAAAATTGAAAGAGTAATTTACTTGCGAACAATAATTATTACACTAAAAAATCATAATCTAAAGTATTCATAAGATACAGAAAATAACGTGCAACTAAATAAACTTAAATACGTCTTTTCCATGAAAAATACTAACATCGAAGTTATATATTTACATGCTTAAACTAAATTATTACCTAATAATTGCTCTCACAATATCAACCTACTATACATTCCAATTCAGCTTTTAGTTCGGTCGAATTATCACGAATAGTATTAAAATGTGGCGAAAATACATAACCATGATTTTATTGTTTTAAGTTGATGAGTTGGACATCCAAAACAAGCCCTTATAGCGTGCCCACTGATGTCATACCGGATAAGGGGGGGTCGTAAAGTTGAAAAGTCGGTTTTTCGCGTTTAAATGGAAAGCTAATAATCTGAGAGGAAAGTTCAAATGGGAAAGTTATAGGTATTAAAAAAACCTATAAAAAGAGCCCCCGAACATTAAGATAGCTTTATTAGGTCAAGAGTGAAACCGAAATTAAAAAAAAAAAATTTAATTTCAGCAATATTTTAGAAAAATTTTTGTAATGTTACTAAAGTATGTGCTATATAGGAAGGAACATCTGATAAAAATTTCAGATCGATATCTGCATTATTTTTTGATATATTAAATTTTTTTGAAAAATGGCTATAAGTACTTCATTTTCTGTCAGATTTTGCTATGAGAAGAAAAATTCTCTTCTTCGAGAGTTGTTCAATATTTACAATTTTTTTCTATATGGTCATTATTCAGAAAAAAGTGGTGAAAATTTAATTTGAAATTTTTTTTGCATAAAAAAATCCAATTAAAGTTAAATAAAGTTAAATATCTTTTGAATGGAACTAAAATTCAAGTTATTTGTTTTTTTGGAAATCAAGAACATTGTCCATTGAGTAAAACTACTTACACGGTATGCATTTTTGGTTTTACCAACGATTTTATACATTTTAGTGCTCACACTACACCGTTAATTTCTCTATCAAACCCTGATTAATTGGCTAGGCTCTTATTTTAATACTACCGGTTTATCTTTCTGTTGGGCTGATGTTATCAAACTGTTGGTGGAAAACAACTATTGTAAGGCCTTGCGCCTAACAAGCAACCACGACATACATCGTGATGCTGTCAGAAGTACAACAAAAACCGCTGCCCAAGGAATCACTACTTCCACATCCAGATTCTCTATCCAAGTCACTCACAACGAAAAAACTTTGTATGTGAAAATATTTGTTTATGGAACTTTAATAATATAATATTTGAAATCCTCTACCCCAAAAACCCATATAACGATACCCCACATCGGTAGTGGGGTGGGGGTGGTGATAGGGGGGTGGTAGTGGGGGGTGGATGAAGTCAAAAAATATTTTGAGGTTTCTGGTCCCTGTACATGCACTAAATCACATTTTTTTTTTCATCCCCTTTAATAAGGAGGTGGGGGTGGTAATAGGGGTGGCTAGTGCCAACATTTTTTTTCAGACCTCAGCTTCTCTTGTATATACTAAATACCAATTTCATGGACTCTTACCTGCTTGATTTACCCATTTACCCCAAATTTACCCCAATTTACCCCCCAACCCTTCGACGGAACAAGATGAAAATATAATTTAGTTCTAGATCTCGTTAAAGTACATATGTGTACCAAATTTCAAGTCAATATCTTAAACGGTTTCAGAGTAAACGTGCGCACAAAAAAAAGTTACAGACAGACCGACAGACCGACAGACAGACAGAAATTTTTTTTTCGCTCAAACTTAAAATCTCGACGTTTCATGACATTTTAAGCCTATTTGGACAATAAAAATTTTTAAAATTTTTTTTGTCGTTACTATACTTCCACTGGACGTGGAAGTAATACAACAAAAAGTAACAAGACCAACTCAATTAATGCGTGTGTTGTCTATCAAATTACTGTCAATAAGAAAAAGTAGATGACCACAAGACGCCGCGTGTTAGAATTTGGTCAAATGTATGGGATCATCAAATTGTGAGTCAATTTTTTCTAACGTAACTCATTGGTAAAATATGTATTTTTGTTTTAATTTTTTTCGGATATTGAATGATATCGTAGAGAAGGCATTAAAAATGTGTTTGCGAACACTATCGAGATATTAACTATTGCCTAAATATGTAAGTCCAAGCTTTAGATGATCAACATTAATAAAAGAAAAACTTATTGTTTTGGAAGAAAGCACAATTGTTTTCAACGGCTCCGAGAATTTACGTAGTAAAAACAAAGACATTCTAGCAAAATGCACATCATTTCCAAATGATGCACCAGGGTTAAAATTAAATCTCGAAACTATTTGAACATCTGTTTACTATTAGACTTAAATGTGAAATCTAATTAAATTTAGTTTCCCTTTAACTCTTCTCATTTATTTTTTGCATCCAGTTTACTACCAAATAATATCAATACTCAATGAGACGCCGACAGTAACTGCTACAACTATTACTTAACGCGATCAACGATGACTGATCAATTCCATGTCTACATACCACATGTAATACAGGAAGTCAAAACTTTATTAATGTCTATTTGATGGAATCCTATCATGTAATTCAATACTTCGCCAGTATTAGCTAGAAGAGTAGTTGTTTTGATTGGTTCTCCAATAACGAGTGTTTTAAAGTGTTTACCTAACTATCATATTAGCGTTACCAGATTGAGGCACCAATATGTTACCCCAGTAAATAAAGACAAATTTGAGGCCAAAATAGGAAAAAATTGCGAGAAAGCTGTTTTTTTCATTGAGATGCCCTTAGGACGTCCTGAGAAGTTCGAGCAATTTGAGCCGTTTCAAAGACATACAGTACGTACGTACATAAAATGTTGGGTGTCTAATTGAGAAGACAAAGTTTCACAAAGATATCCATTCCCAAATCCAAGAAAGACATTAATCGATTTAAAAAATGGTTAGAAGTCATCAAGCAGTAGAAAAACAGTAATAAACAAATAGTAGAAGCAGCAGAAAAACAAATAGTAAATGCGGTTGCAGATAAATTAGTTCTAGTTTCTACTGTTTCTACTATTGTCTTGCTTTATAAATATTCTATTTGTCTTCGTAGATAATCCCCAAACAGCAATATTAGATGTTAAAAGGGGGTGGAACAAACTAGACAACTTCTTTTTTTAATTTATTTGTCTCTTAACGGATGGACTTCATTAAGGTTACAAAAGAAATATGGATACAAAGGTAGGTATGTATTGTACGTAAGCTGTAACTAGTAACAAAATAATCCGATCATTTAAAATAGAGTAAGTATTAAGCATTAAATGAATATTTTTATTATGTAAACTATTTGCAGGAAACTGTGCTAAACCTATTTTAATATAATTATTATCAATGTGGCACAGTCCTCCTTTCAAAATCACGCTAACAAAATAAAGTACAGTAGACGAAGGGAGAGCTGGTGATTAAGTTGGTAAAAGTTTATCCTTGGGAGAAATATGTTATCTGTAAAAAGATGCAGAGTGATCACGATGGTGATGTTCAAATTTTTCCATAGTGTGTGCTACCCTTTTAAAATACTCTCTCTCCAGAGCGATTTTCCAATATAAATTTTCTGAAAAGTGTAAAACTTTGATTTTCATATTTTCTCCGTATGGAAAACATATCAAACAACTTTTATTCTTACTATTTTTTTTTTCATAAAACTGCAAGGAAAAGAAATAATGAACATTATACATAATGTGCAATTTTTCAGCTTTCCAAAAATATTTCACAAGGGTCCATTTTTGAAAAATTTGGATATTACCATCGTGATCGCCACATTTTTTACATTTAAAAATATATTAATCCCAAACCAAAATAATAATATTAATTTTATATTCCTGAAATTTGGTATAGAGGTATGAAATTGCATTCTAAATAACTTTTCTTAGTGGAATTTTACAACTTTGCTTATAAAACACCCTGTAGAACACCAAATCAAGTCATTTTTGGTATACTTTAGTTTTACAACAAGTAGGACTCAATCTCCAAATACCATTCCAAAATTCCAAAATTTTTGATTTATTACACCTCTTGTTATATCTATCCTGGGACACAGTATATATATATATATATATATATATATATATATATATATATATATATATATATATATATATATATATATATATATATATATATATATATATATATATATATATATATATATATATATATATATATATATATATATATATATATATATATATATATATATATATATATATATATATATATATATATATATATATATATATATATATATATATATATATATATACTCGGATAGGTTTCCGCGGTTGTCTGTATGAAAAATACTAGGTTCACGGGTTGAACCGCGTCTGAGATTATTGGAGTCTCGACGTTTCGGCTCCCACTTTGGAGCCATTTTCAAGAGAAAAAGAAAGAAGAATCGATAATATAGTGGTATATAGGAAGTCTAGGAAGGGTAAGGAATGGTTCGAGTCCGGGGCCTCAATCTGCCTACTCCCCAGGTCGAACCTTGGTTCGTCTCTAAGATCTCAATCTCAGTTCTTAGAGAGAACTGACGAGTTGTGGCTTGAGGTGAGGTATTTATAGTAGGATTGGTGGGTGTGGCGAGCACTGGTGCGGAACGGTTGCGCGTGGTAGGAGGGTCGCTGTGTGGTGTTAGTGAAGGTTGTGTAGTTAGTGGAGATATTAGTGATTTCCAAGCAGTTGGAAGTCGAAGACTGTCGTCCCTTTTGTTTAAACAATTAGGACGCTTCTCGATTTCAATTGTGAATATATGTGATAATGTTTAAAAAACCGATTACCTACTTGTCTTTTTGTCGTACACTGATTTAAATATCATATCATTTTACTCACTACAGTTACTATTTAATTATTTATATTTAATAAACATCAAGTTCTGTCATTTACGTACAATTTCATTAGTTTGACATTTTGACAGAACTAGGGCGTCACCAAAGCACACTTTTCAATAAATACAATTTGTCGTCAAATGACGTAGGCAACCACTAAGAAGGAATTTTTCTAAATTCGACCCATAAGAGTGTTGAAATTTTAGAATTTTTCGGAAACGGTTAGATCTAGATGCAAAAAGTATAGAAAAGATATCTATTCGACGGTCTTCAAAACGAGACCCCAAACGGGTGAACGGGTAGGGGGAGGTTTCTAAGCTTCTCAAAAACGGTCAGACTTAGAAGCATGAAATTTGGCAGAAATACTCTTTATATAATTATATATAATACACTTTCTGAAGGGGTGAAAACGGGGGTGGTAGATGGTTTAAAGCGCCCCAGTATTTTTGAAATCGCGTTAGTCAGAAACGTGATTATTCGAGCGATAGACTCTTCTGAGGAAATAAGAAGATGCGTATTCGATGGTTTTCAAAAAGAGACTCCTGAATAGGTGAACGGGCGGGAGGGGGACGTTTTTAAGCTTTTCGGAAACGGTTAGACCTAGAAACATGAAATTTGGCAGAAATACTCTTTATTGGACGCTGTTAACGCTATAACGTAGCACTTCTGAATCTATATCGATCCCCTGATGGTAACTTTGATTTATTTATTACAACCCTAACACTGGTGCTTAACAAATTATTCAAATCCCATCAATATATAATAGTTTGTGGCGACCTGAATATCGATAGAATGGAAAATGGCACCCGACAAAAGATTTTAGATGACGTATTCAAATCATACGAAATCACATGCGAGAGTACTGCACCAACAAGAATTTTTACAAATATTCACGGCAAATCATCAGCGACTGCGATTGACTATATAGCTACCAATTTCCCGTCATCCCGTCAAATATTATTGAGTGCAACGTCTATGATCCTGGTCTTTCCGACCACGCCGCAATGTTTCTAAGTATTAAAGAAACACTACCTCAAGCAAAAACAGCGAGCGCAAAAAGATCGATAAAAATCGTTAATGAGGATAACTTGGATCAACTTTTACAAAACTTATACCAAATTGACTGGAGTAATTTAACAAATTATACAGACGTAAATGAAGCCTTCTCTTATTTTCTCGATATAATCACTACCCATATTGATAATTCCTGCCCAACTATAACTACCAGCAGGCAGAAAACAAACACTTACAAAAAATGGATTAATCAGAATATTAAAGATAAAAATAAGGAATTAAAAAACATGAATTGGTTACTGAAAAATGTCTATTCCGAAAAGCTAAAAAATGAATATAAAGTCAAAAAAGCTGAATACACAAAATTACTCGCATCTACAAAAAAAGAATACCTAAAGAACGTAGTAAATGAATCATCAAATAAACAGAAAAAGATCTGGGAATTGGTGAACGATAAACTAGGCCGACATAAAAACGCAGTTAATGCAATACGTATTAAAACGAAGACTGGGCCGTACACCAGTGACCCCGAAACTGTTGCTAATGAATTCGGAAAATTCTTCTCCACGAATGCCTCTAGACAAATATCTGCAGTATATAACAGCAACTTTAACTCGGCGAACCTTAAATCGAACTCAATTCCTAATTCCATCATCATGGACCCTATAGAAATGGATGAAGTTAAAAGTGCTATTCTCGAATTAAAAAATACCAATTCGACCGGATGTGATGGCATGTCTGCGCGCATCATTAAACATATTTACGACGCTCTCCTGGTTCCGCTAGTCTACCTGTTTAACCTATCCATCGAAAAAGGCATATTTCCTGACTTATTAAAAATTGCTAACATTATTCCTATCTATAAGCGCAACGACTCGTAAAATATAGAAAACTACCGACCCATAGCCATATTGAGCGTATTTTCTAAAATTTTTGAAAAAATTATTAGTAAACGTATACTAATATTCACTGACAAATATAATATTGTAACATCTGCGCAATATGGCTTTAGGTCAAAGAAATCAACCGAATCTGCTTGCATTGATAGTCTAGATTTTATTTACAAGGAAATTGACCGGGGCAATTTTGTTGTAGGTCTATTTTTCGACTTAAGTATTGCATTCGATAGTGTAGACCCCACTCTGCTTCTCCGAGCTATTGAGGAAGCTGGTATAAGAGGAAATATTTCACGCCTGATCTTATCCTATGTTACTAATAGGAAAATTATAGTAAATACAAATGGCGTAAAGTCTGACCCCTACAATACCGATTTTGGAGTTGTGCAGGGATCAGTTATAGGCCCACTCTTGTTCCTGTTATTTGTTAATAACCTTCCCAAAAATATTACTTGGGGTAAAATTATAATGTTTGCCGACGACACAGCAATATTGATATCTGCACCGAACCCTACTCACCTGCAGCACCAACTCAACACAGTCATGAACGATTTTATTATGTGGTGCCAATGTAAAAAGCTTTTATTAAACACCCAAAAAACTGTAGGTATCAACTTTCATAACAGGCGCTCTCTAACTGCTATTAACATCACTACTGGCAATATTACCATTCCCCTCTCTGACAGCGTTAAGTACTTGGGCACAACAATTGATTCAAACCTGTCTTGGACTACCTGCATTGACAACCTATGTGGCAAACTCAGATCGTCTTATTTTGCCATCTTAAATTTAAAAGATTGTTTTGATGAGCAAACAGTCATCAATACTTACTACAGCCTTTGTTACCCACATATTTCCTATAACATAGTATTATGGGGAAAAGCTCCCAATGCAAATCGTGTATTAATCTTGCAAAAAAGGATCATAAGGCTAATGTTCCATGTGGCACGTAGGGAATCCTGCCGTCCATGTTTTATCAAGCATAAATTAATGTCGGTACCCTGTATTTATATCTTTAAGACAATTTTATCCATAAAACTAAACATAGCTAATATCCCAGCAACTTCAGAATATCACACTTATCCCACTAGACATGGACATCTACTCCGAAACAGCCTTCATAATACCACACTTCTGGAAAGCTCACCGACTTACGCCGGTATCACTTTATATAACAAACTTCCCAAGCAAATTATAGATATCGATAACTTCAGTAGCTTTAAGTCGAAATTAAAGAGCTTCCTGCAGCAAAATTGCTTCTATAGTATACAAGAGTACTTAAATAGAGAACCTTAACTTAGCACCATTTGTATTGTTTTATTGTAATACTATATTTTGTGTCTGTAATTCTACTTGTTTTACACTATTTATTAATTGTAACTTTATACTATACTACAACTAATGTTTTATACTAATTAATGTATTATACCTTTGACGACTCCAATCCATGTACATGGCTTACTGGACAATAAAGATTATTATTATTATGATTATTATTATTATTATTAGTGACGAGTAAGATGAAATTTCGATTTTCACTTTTTGAAGGGGTGAGAACGGGGATGGCAGATGGTCTGAAATCGCGTAAGTCAGAAATGCGATATTCCAGCGATGGGTTCTTCTGGGGAAATAAGGAGACACGTATTCGACGGTTTTCAAAAAGAGACCTCCCGAACGGGTGAACAGGGAGAAGGATGTTTTTAAGCATGAAATTTGACACATACCCGCCCATGTGCTCTATTGTCAATTAAAATAATTATTTTTTCGTTTAACTCGCTCTAACACGAAAATAGAATAATGAATTGTTATCAAATTGCGATGCACAGTGGGTTTCTCCGAGTACTATAGATGCACAGTGGGTTTCCTCGAGCACAAGAGATGCGCAGTGGGTTTTCCCGGGTACAATGGCTGCGCAGTGGGCTTCCTTGAGTACAATGGATGTGCAGTGGGTTTCCCCGAGTACTATGAATGCGCGGAAGTTTTCCTTGAGTGCAATGAATGCACAATGGATTTCCCCGGGTACCATGGATGCTCAGTGGGTTCCCTCGAGTGTATTTCCTGAGTACTAGAGCGGTAGAGCACCTTACGCAAAATGGTGAACTTCGCCTGTACCATATGTGTATTAAAATGTACCTTTAATTTTTTTCAATCTTGGTAAATAAAGACAGTATTATTATTATTATTATTACTATTATTATTATTATTATTATTATTACTATAGAAGTACTCAGTGATGTATGTAAATGTAGTACTTCTTTATAGGCACAAGTTAGTATGTCAATGTATGTCACATTTTTTATTTCAGTTTATATATTTTTACGTGTGAGATATTTTGTAATAGAAGTATTAAAAAAACTAGCCTCTGTCTGATTATTTTGGCACAGAGGTTTATTTCATCAAAGTTTTCAAATATTTTTACAGTGGCAAAATACCCAACACTATCCCATTTCACATTACTACATTTTTTAAATAATACTAATATTAAATGTTAACTTTAAAATAATGATTTAAATTGTGTTGAACAAAAATTAAGTTACGGTAAAAATATTTTTCTTGCTTTTAAGATAATGATGAAAATTTTTATGAAACTGAACATATCATAATTGTATACACATTTTTATAGTTGACGACTGATTCACAGTTTGAAAGCATTGATACAAATATTATATACACAGGGTCCGCCACTTAAAACTCCCCAGACTCGTAACTTCCTTATAGACCAAGATCCCGTGAACGCCAGACCTACGTTATTTTATAAAATCTGAAAATTTTTCTACGGAAGTACACTACTACAGGTAAGAAGAATTGGCTACTATGAACAGTCGGTCGCCCCAAATTATTTTTGGACGAAAAAAAATCAGAAAACATTTTTTTTTAATGTCTGCTAACAATAATAAGTCGATTTTACCCTAAACGGACGATTAAATTCTACATACGAAAAGTTCTATGGTCGATTTGCGTACTCCCCACCGTTTTTTCGCTATAGACTTCAGAGTAGGGGGTAGTTTGGAGCGCTCGGCGAAAAATCGGTGGTACGCGATTTTTCACAGCGAATATCTCCGAAACGGCTACTTTGACGTCAAAAATGGTTATAATGGTTATAAGTATACGGGCTTTGATTATAAATAAACAATTTGTCCATCAGACATTTTATTATCAAACTATTTTTTATTATTAGGTTCATAGTAAACGATTTTAATAAAATGCTGAAATTTGGTTCATAATTACTTTTAAATATATTTTAAAAGACCACGTTTATAAACGGAAATTTGGGTCAATTTGGACGGTTTCTGCCCCAAATTATTTTTGAACGAAAAAAAATCAGAAAACATTTTTTTTAATGTCTGCTAACAATAATAAGTCGATTTGACCCTAAACGGACGACCCCCCCCCCCCTCAATCCTGAACATGCCATCACTTGCTAACAGCGTTCTTGGGGAGATATATCGCTTTCAAACTTATATTTGCACCACCACACTAATTCCCTTTTAACTGTATCTGCTTTCCCATACAGCACACCAAATAACGATTACGAAGTGTTCGCATTGTGACGATGTATCTAGATGCAGACACAAGGTTACACAATTCTACGATGTAAATGTGCTACGTTTACACATTGTAGGCAAACACGTATGCACAAAGGTTAAACGTCCGCCTCACAATGTAGCCACAGTATACCATTTACATACACACAAATAATTTGATCCACAGTGTGTTATCGGATGCACAGTGATTGACTTCCTAATGTGTCAGACGAATGACGTCTTATGCTAGACGTTAATTTTTTCAGGTTATATTTGGTAATCCCCCCACAGGTTTTTAGCAATGGGAACATATAAAACTACATACTAGTTAGTAAGTCTACTTGATAAAAATAAAGTAATTAATGCATATACGTTTTGTCCTATGAATTTATTTGTTAGCCATCCGTATATTTTATTTACATTAACTATCTAATATTGTTTACCATCACTCCAATTTCTTCTCACAAGGGTTGCCTGTAAATTATAATGTTTATTAAGTTATTAAATTCATTTTTACTTACCATTGCCAATTGCGGTGGGTAGGGATCGAACCTACACGTTTCTGTTGTCCGTATTACAGTACTGACGCTTCTACCAACTGAGCTATCGTGGTGATTGTTATTTCGGATGCTAAAAGCAGTATTTATGATGTGTATGAAGTCTTTATTATGTGTGAAATTGAATTTCTAGCCTTATTTAAAATATATGAAAATCTTTCAAGTTCTTTTTTTTTTCTATTTTTTACGTGTTCCCAAACCTGAATTTTTCGAGTTACTAGTATTTTTATTTATTTATAATTATTAAGAACTTATTTAATTTAATTAAACTGTCACCAGTGTCACCTGAGTTAAGAATTAAAGTTTTAATACAAACCTGGGAAACGTGTTGGAGAAAAAACGGTCAGGTATAATATATCATTTACAACATAAATAGAATATTTAATGGTCTAAAACAGACCTAAAATTGAAAAGAAGTATATTCGTACATCGGTTTTATAAGCAATTATTACCTTGAAAAAAACAACTGAAAGTTTTTTCGCAACTATTTTAACAAAAAAAAAAAAAGACAGAGTGAGCACGGATCGAACCGCGTACCTCTTGCCTCGCCGCCTAATGTTTAACTCACTCAACCACTGACTTCTGTTTGAATACCTGCTTAAAGACTTTATAGTAGAACACGCAACGACTAGATTTTGCTTTTTAATGCATTTTAATCTAATTTTATTATTAAAAGAACTCGATATCTTTAAAACTGCCGAATCTTTACAAACTCTTTCGAATATAAATTGTTTTGGATATTGTTAAAAAACAAAAATGCCTGCTGTATGTGTGGCTATGACCACTCTTATAGAGGAAAGAGGACACATGAGATACACATGGCTGATATGCTCACGCTGACGCTTTGCGCGCGCACACTGTTCCATGCTCGAATAGTCGAATGTAGACACGACAAGACACAACTAAAAAGTGTATATCAGGCTATGGTAACTCAATGCAAAATATTTTGTCAGTCTTTTTGGTTCATACTATGACTCCAAGCGGCGCTGCCGTCACTTTTCTGATTTAATCTGTGGCCCGACTATAGACTAGTAGAAGCACTATGGATAAAATCACGTGTGTCATCACGTGTGTCAAACGTCAAACTGTAAATGTGCCGATGACTTGTTCGCTAGGTACAAATGCGGTGTTTTTATGTATTTAAGTGTTATTATGTTAGTAAAGTTTGCTTTTAAGTTGTGTTTGCTGCGTCTGTTGTTGGTGTCGACAGGAACAAGGAACCATTATGGTGTTTGCTGTGTGCCTAATTGCCAGCCGTCAATAGCGTATTTTATATATACACATGCTTTAGGATGAAATGTCAAGCTTACATTTTAAAATATACTTCGCAATTGGATATTTCTTATTTTATTTACACAATGTACATTTGGACGGTCATATTTTGTGACAAATTTTTGTTTAAAAATATTTTTTGTCTTTATTTACTATCGTTAGTTATCACCAGTTTCTACCAATTACATTTTAACGCAATTGGTAACAATGGGTGAAAACAACTAATTGTTATTTAATTAAAGATAAAAGATAGTTTTCAACAAGAAATTGGATCACAATATGTGATCGTCTAAATCTGTCTTTACTCTACCCAAAATCTCAAGGATGAATTTAAATCTCCCCTCCCCCCAAGCCTAGGGCGCGTAAACTTAACGCTACTAGCGCCGCAGGCGCTCATAGTACGAACCCAAACAGGTATTGGTCGATGGAGAGGGAGTCGCCCATCTATATCCTATATAAATCTCTTATCTATGGTGTATATATAGTTATTTGTATCATGTATATATATCGCACTTTTATGTGGTGTATGCAGTAGGCACAAGTATTATATAAAGCATCACACATGCATATGACTTAAACCTTGTAGGCATCTTCTACGGACGTCAAATTGCAACATTCTAATGATCCTTCTTTACGTTATATAAAAATGTTTAGAATCTTGAGTGCATACAGTATACAATTATTAAACGTTGTATCACATAAATCTGTCAATATAAACATAAGTGTATCTCATATGTGTACGTCAGTACTAGTTTAACAATTAGATCTACCTTAACATATTTTGTTTCTCATGTATGTATCTTGTAGAGACGTAATTACAATTGGACGTGCTGTTTGGGTTCATTTATCATTTTTGCCCTTTTTACAAAAGGGGGGTGGAGAGAGTGGTTTTACTATTTATTCGTTTGCGGAAAATATAACAAAATATCTAAGCTTGCTCGCCAGACTTGACCAGGGTATCCTGGGATTTTTGGGGGGTCGCTGATTTCGAACCCGAAGTTCGTTAACCTGTATCACATCAAGTTTATAAGGTCATTTGAAGGTAAAATTGAAAAGAAGGTGACAAAAAAATCCAGAAAAATAGATAAATACGTTTTTGGCGTCTCTGAAGTGATGGCGTATTCAGGATTGAGGGGGGGGCTAGGGGAATGGGGGGTCGTCCGTTTAGGGTAAAATCGACTTATTATTGTTAGTAGACATTAAAAAAACGTTTTCTGATTTTTTCATCTAAAAATAATTTGAGGCAAAAACCGCCCAAATCTACCCTCTTCCTTTATTTTTAAATTTATAAATAATTTCTACATAATTGAATTATCCGATAAACCTAACTGACTGTCTCATTCGTACTCGCTTTTATATACATTTGCCTTCCTGTGTGCTCATACTTACAGCTGCCCTTCAACTATGTCTGGTAGGGGGTTGGAAACTGTCTGGCTGCTTGGGAAACACCTTAAAATAGTTGCCGAAGTAACATATATAAAATTCAGATTTTATAAAATAACGTAAGTACAATTACATTTTTTTATACTTTAAAGGAGTCTGGCGGGGGGTTGCCACCATAGAAAGTGTCTGGCAGTGGAGGACGTGAATTATTATAGAATCTCGTAAACAATATAAAAAAATTACGCTTTATAGTATGACGATTTTGAGCAGCAATTCTATACACCTTTGCTACCTGTTACCTGTCAAAGCCACCGCGACCGACTCTTCATAGTAGCTAATTCTTCTTACCTGTAGTAGTGTACTTCCGTAGAAAAATTTTCAGATTTTATAAAATAACGTAGGTCTGGCGTTCACGGGATCTTGCTCTATTATTCTTTAAGCTACGACCATGTTCGGCACATCAAATTGTAGATATTTTTAAGGCCTTTAAATATGCATACAGAGTGATTAAAAAAAAATTTTGAAAAAATTATTACCTACAAAAAAAATTAATTTTCTTGAATATTTTTTTCCTTCACCCTGTACATGAACTGTGTTAATGTTTTCTTATAAAGGTTTTAATCAGCTTCGATTTATGTTGTTACGTCATATTCAAAATTCTTTTTGGTTTTAGAGAAAGAAGTTAAAAACGCTCCTTCCGATTCCAAACTGATTTTTTTTTAATAACTGAAAAAATGTAAATAACAATTTTACGTTTCATTTGTAAAAGACATATCACAAACAATCCTCAACGTAACAAAACAGCAACAAGAAACAAAAGAAATAAATATTTTTAAAAATAAACTTTATTAAAATGTACTAAATAATAGGAAATCTCAAAACTTTTATTACATTTTTTTTGAACCGTAAATTGAAGTTAATTAAAACCTTTATAAAAAAAACATTAACACAGTTCATGTACAAGCTGAGGGAAAAAAATATTAAAGGAAATAAATTTTTTTTTCGTAATAATTTTTTTACTACGTATGCATAATTAAATGCCTTAAAAATGTCTACAATTTGATGTGCCGAACATGGTCGTAACTTAAAAAATAAGGAAGTTACAAGTCTGGGGAGTTTTAAGTGATTTATATTCGAAATGATTAATTCATATACAGGATGTATTTCTTTTGAATTAAATCACTATCAAAAGACATATGTAACTTTAATCTTACTGTAATCAGCACCACATTTTGTGAAACAGATAAATAGCTCGAAGGCAACTTAATAAAATAAAATTATAATGTTTGAAAAATAACACAGGAATTAAACATTTATTTAGGTTCAATCACGAAAAGCTTTTTTGGCGAGCCTGTCGGGAGTAAATCAATGATTTAGTGATCATTACCAAAGAGCTAAGGAATGATAGAGAAAAAAGTTTTTTGTGGGTGCGAATATGGAAATCAAGAGCTCCGATGTCGCAAATTTTTCAATAAAACGATTTTCAAAATTGCAAAAAAGCTCCCCTATATTATTTGTTTGTACCTGACATTTAATTATTATCGTATGTAATATCACTAGTGCTTAGAATTTTATCGGTAGAATTTTTTCGAAAGAGTTGTTGCCTGGTAATATAAAGAATGTAAATTGACCTAATTACCTAATTAAATTCCGAGCGCTTTAGTGGGAGAGATTTAATCTTTGATAATAAACTACCAATTTACACGAATTATATTACCTGTTAGCAACTTAGGTTGAGAAAAAATGTATAGACAAAATTTAAAAGCACAAGTGATATTTGGGGAGAATATTTCACGAATAAATAAAGTAGGTACATAAAACCTCTTTATTGTTAAGTTGTGCCATTAACTGTCTGCAGACGTTCTCTTGTAACTTTTTAGTGTTTACATTTCAATTTCATTATTTACGTCACATAGAAATGTATTTCCAAACCGACTCATCTAATCAAAAACAAAGTAGATTTAATTATTCAACAATCACAGCTGCAAAAACTTAATAGTCCACGGAATTCGCCATATTTTAAATGTAATAACAATAAAAAAAACAATGGACCTTAAACGATAAGTATTGTGGTCCAAAACATAGACTTGTCCAAAACTGCTGAGAGTCTTCACTGTAAACAGTTCTTAGGCATGCTTCGACCAATCACATTACGCATAAAGACAGAGAGAGCACTACTGTGCCACCCTTATATTCTATTCTAAGTAAATTGAAGAGAAATGAAATATGATTCTAGTACCGTCATCTAGTAACGATAACGGTAAACGATACATACATAGAATCACACGCCAGACTGTGTAATGTACAAGAATTATTATATAAAGTGTTTATTAATATATACTTACTTATTTAATTCTTATTTTCAAATTAAGGAGTTCGAAAATTAAGTTAGGGTTGTTTAGTTAAGCAGAGGGTATTTAAAATCGTCGATTATATTAGCTGGCGATCTTAATATAAATTTTAGTGACTTGGAATCAAATGATACTTAATTGCTAAAGACCCTGCTAACTTCCTTTAATCTTAGTATGCATGTCAATTCACCTACTAGAATTTCTCAGCACTCAGCTACAACAATCGACTATTTCTGTAGTAATCTCAGTAAAGAAAATATCTCCTGCTTGGTCATCCCAGCTGCTCTATCAGACCATGAAGCAGTACATTGTTCAATACAGACCTCTTGGAATATTTGTCAAAAATTCAAACATGGCCGTTTATATAGTAGGACTAATTATAATAGGTTTTATCAAAACTGCCTTGGGTATAACTGGGAGGATCTGCTGAATAGGGCAGAGCCATTTGATGCCTTCTACAGGTATCTTAAACATGCATTCAATGAAGCCTTTCCAGTTCAAAAAATTAAACTAAAAAATAAAAAACCATGAATATCTAAGGGTATAAAAACATCTGCCAAAAATCTAAGATCTCTTCACTATATAAGAAAATACACCAACGAAGAATTTTTCTTTAAATACTATAATAAATACCGTAATATCTACAGAAAAGTCATTAAACAAGCTAAAGAAAATCATTACAAATCCAGAATAGAACGAGCCAATAATGGGGCAAAAGAGAGCTGGGCTATTATAAACGAACTTAGAGGTACAAGCCAACCGCGTGTAACATCGTCTTTAAACCCCAATATTATAAATAACTATTACTGCTCAATCGCAGGCAACCTAATGGAAAACATAATTCCAACAAATGACCCCTTGAGCTACCTTGGAGAAACATACAATCAGAAGACCTTATACCTATATAACACAAGCATCGATGAACTTAAAGAAATTATAAGCGACATTAAAAATAAAAAGTCGTCTGGTCTCGATGAAATCTCTGTAAATATATTCGAAAATCTACCAGACTCTGCTCTTTATATATTAGCATCTCTAATAAACAAATCGTTTGAATCCGGAATATTTCCATCTTTTTTAAAAACTTCTGTAGTTATCCCACTTTATAAGGGAGGAGAGGTAGATAATCCATCTAACTTCAGACCCATCTCACTAATCCCTACATTAGCAAAAATTATCGAAAAATTAGTTAAAAAAAGGGTTGTAGAATTTTTGTCCTCCTGCAACCTACTAAGTGATCAACAATTTGGATTTCAAAAGGAAAAAAGTACAAATGATGCAATGTTCTCATTTTTAAGTCAGATTTATGCCGAAATCAATAATGGGGAGGCAGCGGCGGCAATTTTCTGCGATTTATCGAAAGCCTTTGACTGTGTCCAGTATGAAATATTGTTACGAAAGCTCGAGCATTATGGCTTTCGAGGCACCACCTTAAAGTGGTTTCAGTCATACCTATCAAACCGTAGCCAAATAGTTAGAAATCCAAATTATTCTAATAAACTAAATATAAAGTATGGGGTGCCCCAAGGTTCCGTTCTTGGTCCAATTCTTTTTTTATTATATATTAACGATCTGACAAAAATTAATATTGAAGGAAAATTTACTTTATTTGCTGACGACACCACCATATTGTGGCACAATAAAGATGCTAATGTCCTTCAGCAAATGGTATCGGCCGATATAAATAAGGTCAAAGAGTGGTGTGACTCCAATTTGCTTTCTTTCAACATTAATAAAACAAACATAACTACATTTCACTGCAATTTAACAAACATCCCCCTAGGTAACCATTTTCTAGAAAATAAATCCTGCTCAAAATTTCTTGGACTAAACATTGACTGCAAGTTAAAATTCAACGAGCACATTAAAATACTTAGTAACAAACTAGCATCCGGAACCTACGCTATCAGAGTGATCACAAATGAACTGGGTTATGCAGCTGCTAAGACTGCTTATTTTTCATTAATCGAATCACACCTAAGGTACGGCATTGCCTTCTGGGGAGTATCCAGTAAATATCTTATACAAACAATATTCGCTACCTGTAAAAAACTAGAATTCGTGAATCATGCAAGCCACTGTTCTTGACACATAGAATTCTTACTGTGATATCCATTTACATTCTAGAAACAGTTTGTTTAGTTCATAAGCATAGAAGTAATATCATAAGTACTCCCTCCACACATGTAACTCGGCAAGTCAATAATGTTGCTCTGCCAATTCCCAGATCCACCCTAGTCAAAGACTCAATTATTTACAATGGCTATAAGATGTTCAATCACTTACCAAATAATATTAAAGAAATAAGCTCAAATACAAACTTCAGAAAGGCGGTTAAAAGCCTGTTAATTGTTAAACCTTATTATAACTTAGACGAGTACTATAATGACACATTGTAATTAGACATTAACTACCTTATTTTATCGTCTTTTTTGACTTTTTATATTAGCTATTTTTATTATTGTATTAAAATTTATATGTAATCTGTGTTTTGTATTTATGCAATGTAGGTGCACTGTGTAAACTATATATGCTATGTACCCATGCTTATTTACTTTGTTAATGAGAAACTCTTTCTTCTGAACAATAAAGTATATTTTGATTTGATTTGATTTGATTTGATTTGATTTGATTTGATTTGATTTGATTTGATTTGATTTGATTTGATATACTCTGAGAGTTGAGTTGGAATAAGTGTTATGAATTATTGTAATGTACAGTGCATAGTTTTGATTTTCGAATTATTAACCTGTTGTTACTCTGTGATGGATTACCGTACGTAAATACATTTGTGTTTAACATGAAATAATTGATTTGCCTGCCTGGTAGCTATTTGTAATTAATTTTATTTGTGATAATTATTTTGTAATTACGTTATTATAGTCCATTGAAAGCTGTTTAACTTGTCCCTAGCATATATATTACACACAGCCTTGGCCTTGAAGTTGGGAGTTGTCAACTTATGTGGTGTGTTTATGTTACGTTTATATTATTATATTACTACGTATATAATAATGAGTGAAATAATCGTATTAAATTAACTGCAAAGATACCAACTGACAGATGTCCAGGTCGCTGCGTTTTTAATAACAATAATTGTTGTAAAAAAAAGTGTACAAAAGACATATACTTTTTTGTAAGAGATAATACACGTACAATGATAATAAAGTTCATTTGTAATATTCAAACGCTAAAGTTGTATAGAGTTTAAATGGACGTATCGCAATCATCACCTTAAATTGCGTAGCTTCTGCATACACACTGATACAAGCCTGAAGGTCATCCTTCCAAGTACTAACCGCGATTGCTTATCCTCTCATAACAAGATAGGAGTGTAGTTAAGACGGATCTTCGCTCGCCCATTAGAACAAAAATGAGCAATTGTAGAACTTAGTTATTTTTTTCGAACCATGTATATATTTAGTTAATATATAAGTAAGTTAACATCCAAAAAAATGTGCAACACCCTATATTAAATAAAATTATAATAAAAATTGTAAACTATTCGATTATAGCCGGACATAAATAATATATCAGGAAGAATTCTTGATGAGAAATTGTAAAGCCTTTATCTTTAGAAATGTTTGGTGCCCTGAGTCATAATCATAAATGAGAGAAAATATTAGATAAATTTAATCCACACTTTCAATTATTGAAATGTAAATATTTGATTTATCATTATAAACAGAATTATGTAAATTATTGCATGAACTAAAAATATTGTTTCTCGCTAGACATAGGAGCCACTCATATGTTACACATTTATATAATAAGAAAACTATTGTGGGATTTTGAACTTATTGAGTTCGGAGGAAGTCGATTCTGCTCGATAAGAGTAAAAAAAATAATACCATAGTATTTGCTTATATTTTGTCCAGGTTTTTGAGATTTTACTTTAGCTTTTTGTTTATTTGGACTTTTCTTAATAGCGACTATTACAAAGTTTCCTACATATATATTCTGTATTGTAAATTTGTGTTCAGTGCCGGTTTATGAACTTGTGCGCCCTTAGGCACTAAATTTTTTGGCGTCCCCTTAGTGGCTAAATGAAATGGCGCCGCAGGCGAAAATTTGTTCAGAGACGACTTTCAATAGTTCGCCAAAAAATGATTTTTTGGGGTTTTTATTGCTCTTTAATTTTAATTTTGTTATCTTAAGACGAACCTGAACCAACATACATTTGTTTAAAAGTAAGTACAGATGAAAAACTCATTTTTGTTACATTTTACTGAAAAACATAAGTATAGGACAAAAAAACAGCACACAAAAAAGACTATACAACTAAAAAAGCCAACAAATAATAAAAAATATTTAAAAATAAACAAATCTAGGTTCTAGAAATATATCATTGAATAAAACGAAACACAAAACAAAACAAATTGTCTCTGCAGACTGCAAATCTTTTTTCTTGCTTGCTTTCTCAGATGCAAACTGATCTATTAGACTAGTTCACAAGTTCAAAGCCGTGTTAATACTTGATAAAGCTCGTAAAAATATGAGTGATAGAGGGATCATTGGATTCGGAATGACGTCTAGAAAAATGTGCAAAAATTTCGCACATAAACAATTGCAAAAGTTATAAACAAATGGAGATTGAAAAAATAACAAGTTGCGTTTTTTGCAAATAACTCGAAAACTATTAATATTTAAGAAATTTTAAAGAAAGATTCTTAAAGAGGAAGAAATTTTCAATAAAATATTTATAACAAATATAATGGCAAACAATTTTTTTTCAAAAATACGTAATTTATCTGTTTGTTTATAAAATTTATTTAAACAAATAGCAATAAAAATTTAAAGTTTATGTAATCTTATAGTATTTTTGAATATAAAAACAGTAATAATAATTAAAATCAATAAAAAAAAATTTCAACCTCACTTTTTCATTTTTTAGTTTTTTGTTAGGTTACAGAACTAATAGACTATAACAATTAAAAACATCGCAATATCATAATCCCATAAAGTATAGTTGACATAAGGGCTCCACAAAGCGAAATAATTTTAGTGGCTTTTGTTTAACAATTATCCGACTTGAAATATAAACGCAAACTCTAAAAAAATTTATTAATTAACAATAGGCTCATTTTATGAAAAATCGGTGAAACATTTTTTTTCCAACGGGATATTGTTCCTTTAAGTGCCTAAATAATACCATAATTTTTAAAAAATTTTAAATTAATATTTAATAACATAAAAAAATATTTTTACTTATTACGGCCGGTTTTAGAGCATCGTAGCGGCTTAGTGTTCGCCGCGCGGAGCTCTATTTTTAACCCTAAATTAAAATTATTAATATCAGAGATAAAGTTTCGGGAGTTGGGACTTTTTATTGGAAATTTCTTCCTCTTTAAGAAGCTTTCTTCAAAATTTCTTAAATATGAATAGTTTTCGAGTTATTTGCAAAAAAACGAAACTCGTTATTTTTTCAATCTCCATTTGTTTATAACATTTGCAATTGTTTATGTGCGGGTTTGAAACTTTTGCACATTTTTCTAGACGTCATTCAGAATCCAATGAGCTCACACTCATATTTTTACGAGCTTTATCAAGCATTAACACGGCCTTGAACTTGTGAACTAGTCTATATTATGCTGTTGGAGTCTATTGTATCTAACAGGTCACTATTTAAGTGTAGGAGGGCTAATTCACTTAGTCTTTCGTTTTCTAACGAATTTCTTAAAAAGATCTCTCCCCTGTACAGTTCGTAACTGCCAAATTTATAAATATTCTTAAAGCGACTTCTATGTTAGGAAATGTAGAGGTAAGACCTTTAGATCTAATAAATTTTAGCATTTCTCCAATCCAAAATCTAATTAAATCCGTCATTATCATTGTCCATTTGATGTTTGCTGTTCGCTTTTATGATGAATTAAGAATAGGAAGGTATTACAGGCGTCTCTGCATTTTATGTTCTAGATTTAAAATTTTCGTTTTTTTTTCCAAAATTATTGTTATTGAGGATTGCCTTCGGCGCCCCTAGGCAGGCCCGACGAAAGGGGGGCAAATTTCCTGGGCCCATGCCTCTTTTAAGGGCCCGTGCCCAGGCCCACTCAAGTATAGTTTCGCACTTAAGAATTTTTAACAAGTATTTCTATTTTATTTTTAAATTTACAAAATTATCTTATTATTCCATAAACTAAGTATATAAAATTCATACAAAATATAACATGTCCTGCAAACTTCTGCCCCCCGAACCCCCACAGCTTGCCACCTATATTGACAGTGTTGGGGCCCGGAAAAACCTTTTGTCCCGGGGCCCGCTCTGGCTTTCGACGGCTCTGCCCCTAGGCACGTGCCTAGTGCGGCTGTCCCAAGTCAAAACACTTTATAAGCCAGTTTCATCAAAAATCGTATTTTTACATTTTTTGATACACAGTATCAATATCTACCAATCCATGATTGAGGAAAACTAAAATTCCATGTCCAAAGTCCGTGTGCAAACAATAATATCCACTGTATATCCACTAACCGAATCAAGTTACTAATTTAAAACACTACTTCCATAATTTTTTAAATGGTTTATACAGTGTATTGACTTGGGACAGCCGAGTGTGCCTAGTGGGTAAACCGGCACTGTTTGTGTTGTACTTGAATAATGTAGTTTGTCAATGAAAATAGTTCCTAATTTCATTATTAGAGTATGGCATTTACCCAATATACAAAATTTATGATAAAAACTGTATATGGTTGTATTCCTTAGATCCTTAGAACAATGGGAAATTATTGGAAACTATTTTAAAGAGGATGCCATTTATTATTTTGTAAATATTTATAATAAACCAAAAATAAACACATATTTCCCTCTCACTCTTCAAAATCATATCCTTAATATTTAATATTCAAATTTTAAAAACAATCTTGTATTATTCCTGGTCTAATATCTAATGGGAATATTCCACGTTTCTTTGTTTGATTAATGAATAGTACTTGTAAATATAAGCTTATTAAATTTTATAGATTATTTTTAGCTTCATAATTGTAAAAAATAAAAAAGTTTGAAATATTAGACTCATGGCGTCACTTAATTCCCGTTAAAACATATAGGCCGCCAATCAAAATGAAGCTGATAATGCGACGGTGATAGATAATCTGGCATTCTAACCTATTTTTTTAAGAGATATTCGTCCTCGCATTGGCATTATGCCTATATCTGGTAACAACCACCATTCTGTTCTCTGTATTTAATAACGAAAAATTTATGTTTAAAAGGGTTGAGCATCAAAAATTATCTAAAGCAAAAAACATATTTTAAAAGAGTTAAACTATCACTCCACAAAATATGAAAGTGTTAAAAACTTTTTGAAATAGTTATATTATTTTTAGATAGTTCTTGGGGTGTCTCATCCCCTTAAAATCACTTTTTCGTTAAATCCGAATGGTGCTGTCTTGAAAATGCTCTTTTCTATCTCCCCATAAAACAGAAAAAAGGGTAAAAACTTTTTTACAATAGTTATATTATTTTTAATTAGTTTTTTTTTAAATCTGTTTTTCATTAAGTCCTAATTGTGATATCTTTGAAATGTTCTTTTCTATCACCCCATAAAACATAAAAGTGTTAAAAACTTTTTAAAATAGTTATATTATTTTTAGATAGTTTTTGTGGTGTCTCACCCCCTTAAAATCAATTCTTCGTTAAATCCGAATTATGCTGTCTTGGAAACTATTTTTCCATTACCCCATAAAATATAAAAACATTAAAAACAACAATAGTTTTTGAGTGTCTCACCCCCCCCCCCCCCTTAGAGTCACTTTTTCATTAAATCCGAATAACGCTGTCCTAGAAATGCTCCACACCCCATAAAATATAAGAGTGTTAAAAACTTTTTTACAATAGTTATATTATTTTTAGACAGTTTTAAAAAATCAAATTATCTAAAGCAAAAAATATATTTTTTGCTTTAGATAATTTTAAACTACATTTTTCGTTTTTTAGGAAGATAGGTACTTTCCAATTTTGTAATTACTAAAGTTTTCACTTCATGTACAATGTACATTACTTCATTGGTCCACTGTGAATAATCATTTCTCATTTCTGATTTCGTTTCTCTCTTCAGCCACATGTTTATTTAAAGATCCTACCTATTATTTATTTGAGAAGTGTACAGGAGCAAAGTTGGTTTGTTTACTGCAAGATATTCACGAATTCGTTAAAGATATTTAACAAATGTTGAAAATTAATTAGCCAACTTTTTTGTATAAATTGTTTATTTTTCTTCGATTACCGAACTATAGTTCCTGTCTTCTGTGGCTCTAGTTTCAGAAACTAGTGTACCAGAACTGTCAATGACAATGACGACAGAAGATATTTTATTTATGGCAAAATATTTCCTAAGATCTATTTAACGACCTGATTAGCTAAATTTACGGTTATTAATTTTGTACAAACAAAAAGCACTTTCGATAATTTTTTGATTTCAAATTAAAATCCTGATTTTTTATATATGTAGATATAAGCTACAAGTTCAAAATCGTTGGCAATATAATAATAATAAACACACCTGTTCACTTTTCTAAGATGAGAAAATTTATAGGGTTAAAACAACATTGGAAGAATATAAGCCTACGTAAAAGTATTTTAAGCGATTAGATCACAAAATAAAAAAAAGTAAAGCTACTTTTCGAGGGTCATTAACATTTCTTTAATCTAGGTTTTGTTTTGAAATGGTGAATGGGTAGTCTATTAATAAGAATTTATATATTTTACACTGTTTCATGCTTTAACGGATGCTAGCCTTTATAATAAACGAAAAGATGTTTATTTGATGTTGATTCAAATTCCTCTTTTTATTCACATCGTCATGTCAAATGCTTTGTGACCCATGAATTATACTAGTTGGCCTTCCTTTGTGTACACCACGTCTAGCAGCATCATGCCACCTATGACGGATTAAAATTAAAGAGCAAATAAAGTTAATATAGTTGTCTTCAGATTTGCTCTGCACTCAAAAAAACAAAGTTTGGTCTTTACCGCACCATCAAATACGAAGACATTCTTTACTTGCAGAATAAATCCGTAGACAACTATACCTAGCATGGGCGCAGCCAGGGGGGAGCCATGCCCCCCCCCCCCCCAGAAGCATAATCTCTATCAGTACAAAGCAGTATCCAAATTATCCCTTGAAATAAATATTTTGTGATTAATGCCAATATTATCTAGTAGAGGAATCTACTACTCATCCTCTGGGGAGGCCGATTCTATTGCCCCCCCCCCCCAGATGAATTGATACCTAGGTACAGTGGTCTTCAAGCTGCAGAAAATTTGACCAAAATGAATCCAAAAACGGGTTTCACAGAATGTTTTCAGCATATCTGTAAGGTAAAAAAATGCAAACCGGAAAATCCTAGCTGATCTCCTTCGCGAGATATTCAATTTCTAATTACACAGCCCCACAAAAAGAATGTGCCCAGTAAACATTAATGTAACTTTACCTCTCTGAGAAGTAAGATTATAGAAAATTTGTATATAAAATATACATAAATAATATATAAGGAATAAGTTCTATTTTAACATAACTCGTTAATGTATATTTTACACAATTTTACGTATCTTGTACATTACATAACATATACGTAAAATAATATCATATTTAAGTCAACATATTAACTTAATTACTTATACACAAGTTTACATATTTTTTACATAATTTTACTTAAAAATGTTTACCTACTGCATTTTACGACATTGAACACAGCACGTCAGTTTGTGTTTTTTGATCATTTTTGTGAAAAATTGTGGTCTTTTAATAACTTTGATGCAGAACTGTGCATCATAAAGCATTGTGACTTTTTTAAATATTCATTTATTTGGACGTTTTATTAGTGTAGAGGTTAGGTGCAAACATAAACATGCCCGAAAAACGGTGTCTTGTTTGCGAATTTGGTGTACATATTTTGGAGGTGCACCATTTTCCAGTGAATGACCCAAAAGTAAGTTTGTGTGGTACCGTTTTTATAAAGATATTTATTTAAATGAAACGTAATCTTTTTATAGGTTAGATGTTAATTACTTCACGGGCAATCGTTATTTTCGACAGATAATTATATCATTACATGGATTTTGTTACACAAAAGCTGTATGTTGGTGCTATTCCCACATTATTAAGTTCAACTGAATCCAGTGTAAGAAGTTGTAATTCAAGGAAACCTAGATCTTAATAGTGACCAAAAGCTTTTGCGAAGTACTTTGCATAGGTATGGTTATTGTTTACCGACTTCTTATAGCACCTACTTTGTTCTCGTTATTGTATTGTACATATATTTCAATATTTTGTATGTGTAAAGTAGGCTAACATTTTCCTGCAATTTTTCTTTTGTCCAAAATTGGCTTCAGCACGTCAAAATACTTCCGAAAAATTAGATCAGAACCTTAGGACAAAATCAATTTTTTGCCCTTTTTAGAGGATAAAAGGGGGTGGTAACCAAAAACCGATAGATTTTTTTTTTTTAATATCAGAATCGGTTTCAACATGTTAAAAAACAGGATTAGATGGTTCTGATCAAAAGCGCAGCCCTTTTTTTTTGTTGTCTTGTGATTAATGATATTGCTGGTATCGCCATTAAAAACATTAAGTTGATCATTATAAAACTACGAAGAAAACTAGAATTGTCTGAACCTTTTTGGTTAATTTTGTTGCAATAAATCAAGACAATTAAGATTTGCCGTTATTAAAAAATATGCTTCTGGTAGAGTTAGATCGTCTTGCAAAGGACCCCGCATATTTTCTTATATAAAATGGCTCTCGGAGAATGTAATAATATAATATAATTCAATATTTATACAAAAAAAGCTTAAGAAACAGTAACAAGTTCGAAAATTAAATCGTTGATTGTTTACTTTTCAGTGGCGTTAATTAACAAATTGTTTATATGACTGTTAAAGAAACTGTACTTTTATCATGGGATTCAAGATTGATGCACTCGTCTACAGCTTATGCATGAAAAAAAGTACTGCTTTATACACTTGTTGCATAAATAAGTATTTTAAAATTATTTAAAACAATTTTTTGGCAATTATTTAACAAATGCATTTTTTTCACGCTTCACGGCTCCCAATTGGCGTAGAAAAACCCATTTTTTAATTGTTTCTTTTTTTGTGATCTTTTGAAGCATTCTAATAATTTTTAATTGTGTTTAATTTTGAGAAAAACAATTCTTTATAAAAAATTTAAAATGATTTTAAATAGTTTTAAAAAATTATGTGTTAACACCACTGAAGAGCAGGAGAAAAATCTACATTCTAAAAAAAATTGTTCTATGATTTGATGCACCTAAACCGCCAACGGTTCAATTTTCGACTTTGTTATTGTTTTTTTGGTGTTGTTATAAACATTTCCACTTGAAATTTGATGTGATGATTTAATGGGCTTATTTAGCATATTTTTTTATTACATTTTGCAAAAAATCTCTTTATTTTAGAGCGAAATTCAAAAAACTAGGATATCCTAAGTCCTTAAGATCTCTAGAGGCTTTAAAATTAATCAAGAATATAGACGCTGCGTGAAGTCATTCACTCGTAGTTGCATTTTCATTACCCTTTTTTTCGGCAGTTATATGCTGCATACTCTTATGTTGAAATACTCCAATAGTCCCCAAATCCCCATCTCTGGCAGATTAGACAAATCTGATTTTAAGTAGCTGGGTTTTAACAGTGTAAACTCAACTTTGAGACAGACCGGATTGAATGACAGCATTTTGAGCACATCGGTTCGTGTTTAAAGCAGTATACATCTGAAACTTATCGGATCGACCTCAAGTTTTCAGTATTATAATTATTCAACGATTACTTTGCATAAACGTAATAAAAAGTGAATAATGAAATTTGACTAAGTGACCCCATTCCATTGGAAGCGTGTTTTCGTAAAGTTTTGTTGAAATATATACATTATTAATTAAGCTATCATAAATTGTTTAATAACTTAACAAATTGATCAAAATAGTTTTCATCTAGTTTTCTTCACAATTTAGTAAAGAATAATCTGTTTCTCTTTATTGCGATACAAGCTATATAACCAGATTTACTACACTATACAGTGTACGCCACTTATTAAAACTCCCCGGACTTGTAACTTTTTTATTTTCGTAGAGATGACCATGTTGGGCACATCAAATTGTAGACATTTTTAAAGCCTTTAAATATATTTTTTTTAATTGTTAAGAAAGGAAACTTAATTTCTTTGAATATTTTTTTACCTCATCCTGTACATGGACTGTGTTAACGTTTTCTTATAAAGGTTTTAATTAGCTTCAATTTATGTTATTAAAATAAAAAAATTAAAAAAAAAATTGCAATTTCCTACTTAGTACATTTTAATATGTTATGAATATTGTTTGTGATGTCTTTTACAGATAAAGCATAAAATTATTATTTACATACCTTTCAAAGAAATTTAAAAAAAAATCAGTTTGGAATCTGATAGAGTGTTTTTAATTCCTTTCTCTAAAACCAAAAAGAATTTCGAATATGATGTAATAATATAAATTGAAGCTAATTAAAACCTTTATAAGAAAAAGATTTCTTTCTTAACAATTTTTTCAAAAAATTTTTTTTAAATGCTTTAAAAATATCTACAATTTGATGTGCCCAACATGGTCGTCCCTTAAAAAATAAGAAAATTACAAGCCTGGGGAGTTTTAAATGGTGCACCCCATATATGAAATGGACTAATATTTCAATTTTTTAACAGATTATGTAACTGATGTTCAAGTAGCAAATGTCAGAGTGACGAAGAACGGGTAAAAACAGAAACGACCCGAGAAATGCTTAACACTTATTGTAGATACTTAATTAACTTGAATATAGATTAGTTACACAAAAAACACTTGTATTAATCTATCCTAAATCAACAGTTAATAAAATTAATTAAATGAAATTTGAGCTTTACTAGGAATGCAAGGTGAGGTAGGTAGGTGGGTATAAATCATTGGAGAAGAAAAAAATATTGTATAGCTGCTTTCTAAAGAACATATAGATGACAACGTCGAGGACAACGTCTAATGCCTGGTTTACCTACTGGGATATGCAGAGATGAAGATGGAATTGAAGTGATTACTTTGTTGATACTAATTAATTTAGTTTAAACTCTCATTCAATTCGAGAATCTTTACTGAGCTAATATATGTTTACAAATCAGACAACCTATCTTGCATTATATACTTTTTATCTCTTTGTGATGTAGCATGTATTTGTTTTATATACCTACTACCATAATATTCAAAATAGCACCCAATAGTACTTTTAAATATTGATACTAGAGAACTGGATTCTTGGAGTTAATATATGAATATAAATTCCTCATAAATTGTCCAGAAAAACTGATATTCTTTAGGAAATATCTGGAAGGGACACAACTTTTATTTTTAAGTAGAATACCTCTGAACATTTTTAGAGAGTTAGATAGTTTTATATTTTAAATATAACCATTTTTTACAAAAATATTTTCATTCAAAATATAAAACTACTCGGCTCTCTAAATAAGGTATCCCACTTAAAAATAAAACTTGGTGTCAACTTCGGTAATTTTCTAAAGAAATATATTTTTCTGCATAATTTATAACTTCAAAAATTCAATTGTGTAGTATCAATATTTAAAAAGTGCTGGGATATGCTATTTTGATCATACGGTAGGTAGATAAAATAAATACATGCTACATCATAAAGAGATAAAAAGTATATATATTAGTTACGTAGCGTAAGGTCATTATCAAGTGGTTGAATATACATATACGCTACGTCATAAAGAGATAAAATTAGTTACGTTTACATAGCATAAGGCCATTATTAAGTGGTTGAATACATATACGCCACGTCATGTTACGTACCTTGAGGTCACAGTACTACCTCTTCACTATGTAAAAATCATATGCACATGTTGCTAACATTTCGCAGAGTATGCACATATGATTATGTGTCACATTTTACATAGCACGTTACTTCTGCAAAACTTAGTTTACGTAGCATTTACGTATATACTATATATTTATGTTTGCTGGGATTATTGTAGAAAATTTAGTCAGCTTTAATTTTGCATATAGCCACTTTTTGATTACGGCTAACCGTTTTCGAGATATGAACGAAAAACAAAAAACCGGTACTTTCTTCGTTTGACATCCTTTATTTCTGAATTATGTTTTCTGTTGAATAACCACCCTATACATATTATATTATCTAGATTTTTTCCTGGCAATAGTGACAACTACATTTCAAATAATATCATTTTCATCTGTCATTTCTTATTTTTTAAAATGACCACCCAGTATATATTTTTCATATTTTTCTTCCTTTCAAGATGTGTTAATTATATGCGAAATATTATCGTCTTCCGTAAATTTGTTCATTATTTTTTTTGGGGTGACCACACTGTATATTTTTTCACATATTTTTGACAACTGTGTTAACTACATGCGAAATATTATTGCCTTGCGTCACATTTTTGTTCAATATTTTTCAGGGTGACCACCATTTTTTCATATTTTTCAGATTTTTTTTGACAATCATGACAATCACATTATTTTAATAATTTTTTAAGGTGACCACCACCCTGTATATTTCTTATATTTTCTTCATGGACAATCGTGTTAACTACGTACCAAATATTACTGTCTCCGTACATGTTCTCCCTTAATTATTTTTTTTTAAGTGTCCCCCTATATTTCACTGAAAGTATATCCTAGTTCTTCGTTGGCAATAATGTCAACTACCTTCCAAATATTATTCTTCTTCGTCAAATTCATTTGTAGATATAGCGCCAACAGACAGACAGACAAACAGACTGACGGAATTAATAAGATTTAATGTTCGAAGCGTGAAAATCCGGAGAAACGGAAGTAAAAAATCATTTCTTATAACGTTTGATCTGCTGTAACTTGTAAACTATTAACCCTACAAAGTAGCGTTTCTAACAAAAATTTCAGTGAACTTTTTGCTTTACAAAATTTTCATTTGACATTTTAATCGATCAACAGTTTACGCGATACTGTACATAGTCCAGTCATTGAAGGTAAAATACGGCGATTCTGTATAATTTTGCCAAACAGTACCGATTTGCACAAAAATTTGGATTTAGGTTTTACTTACCCTCTACTCCAAAGTTGACCCTGTACCGGGGGTGGCTTTCACCCCTTCTCGGGGGTGAAAAATGTTTCATTGAAAATAAGCCGGAAATGGATAGATTGACTAATTCTAAACAACTTTTGTTATATTAAGTTTTTTCTGAAAGTCAATACTTTTCGACTTATTCGCGAGTGAAAGTGTCAATTTTTCAACCAATAAACCCACGTTTTCAGACGGTTTTTCGCGAATAACTCAAAAAGTAAGTATTTTATCGAAAAAATCATTCTTAGTAAAAATGTAGCTTATAAATAACAAAAAGAATGGTGGGTTTATGGTGTCTGTAGTCCCAATACAAACGGAGTAATAGCTTGTTGAAGGTTGGTTCTTATTCGTCAAACGCCAAAATTGAAAGTTTCAACGTGAAGTTGCCAAAAAACAATGCATTTTTCGGGGAAACTCATGGAACCTTTTTGAAGTGCTTGAAAAAACCTTTACTTTCGCTTTTATGAATAGGTGTAAGTATGCTGTGCCTAAATATAGTACCTATAGTGTTTATTCATCAATGCTCCAATATACGTGTTCTGATATCTGCAAAAATATGTGATTGGTTTTTTTACCCATAACTCGCTTAGTTTTTAAGCTATCAAGTCCTTCAAAAAATCATTTTGTAGATTTTTTCAAGAGCTATAAGCTCATATAATTTAATTTAATTTTCTTTCAGCCCTTATTTTTGAAAGGGTTTGAGCTGAAAGGGCTTGAACAAGTTACTATTTACGAACATATGCAAGCTTTAAACGGCCATATCTTACTCAAATCTTTATCAAAAAAAAAAAAAATTTTCAGAGAAGCAAAACCTACAATTTTGTACTCTACAAAATTTTGCGTATCATTAATAGTTTTTGAGTTATTTTGAAGAAAAGGCAATTTTTTGCAAAATTACAAAAATGCTCGTTTCACTTCAAGCTCAAATTGTTTCAAAACTAAGCACTTTAAACCGGTCAAACTTCTAGATCATGTTACCAGTACATAAATAAAGTAAATTGTAAAGTGGTAATGATTATTTTCAATTGAGGTGGTAATTAGGGAGTGATTTTCACATTTTTTTAACGCCGAAAAAATAGGGACCAGCATTATTTTCGTCATAACTCGCTTAATTTTGATGCTAGGGACTTTTATAAAAAAACAAAAATAAAGGTTTTTTTCAAGTACTTCAAAAAAGGTTCCATGAGTTTCCCCGAAAAATGCATTGTTTTTTGGCAACTTCACGTTGAAACTTTCAATTTTGGCATTTGACGAATAAGAACCAACCTTCAACAAGTTATTACTTCGTTTGTATCGGGACTACAGACACCATAAACCCACCATTCTTTTTGTTTTCTTATAAGCTACATTTTTACTAAGAATGATTTTTCCGATAAAATACTTACTTTTTGAGTTATTCGCGAAAAACCGTCTGAAAACGTGGGTTTATTGGTTGAAAAATTGACACTTTCACTCACGAATAAGTCGAAAAGTATTGACTTTCAGAAAAAACTTTATAGAACAAAAGTTGTTTAGAATTAGTCAATCTAATCATTCCAGGACTTATTTTCAATGAAACATTTTTCATCCCCGAGAAGGGGTGGCATCCACCCCCAGGGTAAAAGCAACCCCCGGTACAGGGTCAACTTTCGAGTAGAGGGTAAGTAGAACTTGAATCCAAATTTTTATGAAAATCGGGGCTGTTTGGCAAAATTATACGGGAAATAGGTCATTGACTGGACTAACAGGAATTCACAAACGGTTAATTATACGGAAATGAGCTTGTTAATTTTTAGAAAATTTAGTGCTGAATAAAAATGGTTCTTACCATTTTTGTCGCAACATCAACGAGATATTTACAATTGAACTTTTCGCAAAGAGAACGACTAACTGCCGACCCCGCCAACTTGGCAAACAATTTTCTTATACTATTTTTGAAAAAAAAAAGAACCTACTAATTGTACTAAAAATCTCTTAAATTGAATAAGTACTTACTGGAATCCTTTCTTTTCTCCCTCAGTCTTGGGTGGCGTGGGCTTCTGCCTAATAACTGAACAATTCACTTTCAACTGCGCCAGTTCCTTTGCAAAAATCGCCGCCTCGGTTAGTTCTCCTTTGGCAATGGACGTTTCCAGTCTTCTCAGCAGCCTGTTGATTTCTATCGTATCCGTATTATTAATGCCTTTAGCCTGGGTTATATTGTTTTTGATGTTGTTAAAGTTCTTCGGCATATTAAAAAACAAAGACAGTTCGTCGTTTCTGGCTAAATTTGCATATATCCTCGCAGGCGATGTACCATTTGAATCCGAATAAATATCTTCAAAGTCTTTTGGTCTCATCAGTTCGTAGTTATTCTTTTTCGATTCTTCTTTGACTAGATTGGTAATAGTTGAGGATGGCACAACTTGCTTCACGACACTACTTGTTTGTGCCGCAGATGATACTTTTATTGGTTTGGGATTTTCAGTTTTTTTCACTTTAATGTTTTCGTATATCGTTTGCGTCGTTCCTATTAATATTTCTGCCACTTTTTCTTCTTGAGTTTTTTGGGGCGTAGTGGGCTTCTCTACTGCTTCAGTTTTCTGCGGGGGTTCTTCCATTTCTTTTTGAACACTTTCTTCCTTCAATGGTACATTTTCTTTTATTTCCATCTCGATATTTTCCGGATTTTCTACTATAATACTTGTTCTGCTATTTTGCTTCATCATAATATTGGACTTGCGCTTTGGTAAAGAATTTTTCATTTCGATTAACATTTTTTTAAGTTTTTCTCTCTCTTCTTTTTTGCTGTCTAGTTCTTTTTGAGATTTTTCCTCAGTTGAAACTGAGATTTTATCCAATTTATTTTTATTATTAGCATTGTAGGAAGCTAATGCGGAGAAACCGATTTGAGTCTTTGATCTCTCCAAATTAAGTTCCGGTTTCTTTGGTGGGGTTTTCTCTTTTTTTATCACAAGGGGGCTGGATCTTTTAACGTCAGATTTATTTTCGGCTTTGGTCACCGAAGAAAAATCGTCAAAATATGGCTTGATAGCTGAACAAACATGGCAAATGATCCTCCAATATTCATTTTCCAAATTACATTTTGGGCATTTCCAACTTTTTCTTTCGATTTTAGGTGTTTCTGGCTTTGTTTTGATAGCGCTAGCACTTTCAGATTTCATGAGTGGGGAGTTCTTTTTGTCGATTTCCTCGATTCTTTTTTTGTGGGATTCCAGTAATGATTCTTGTCGCCGTTTCGTTTCATCAAGGCTAATTTGTTTGCCGAAAAGTTTAGAATCTTTCTGAGAGGCGCCGAAGAACGCTGAGTTTACAGTCACTTTTGTTACATTCGTGATAGCATTGAATTTCGCTATTAAATCTCTAGCCGAACGCCTCTTAGGTGAAACCCAACTGTCAGTATTTATTTTAGTATCTTTGGGACGCATAAATTCCGGCATTTCCTGAATGTCACCGAACCCGTTCTTTTCGAGTTCTTTATTTTTTATTATTTCAGATGCTTCTCTATCCAGCTCACTTATATTAGTGAGGAAAGACAAACCGGATTTTCTTTTTTCTTCCTTCTTTTTTTCGGGTTTCGTTTCCTCTAAAGTTAAGTCCAGCGTGGAATTTCTCATAAAAGGCACTTCGGGTAAACGTTCAATTGGCTCGTACTTGTGTTCACTTCTTTCTTTTTTACTAATTGCAGTGCTGTCCCGACTCGTGTTGCGTTTGTACCAAGGTCTAGGAGAGACGGGTGCTTCCACGTAGCTTGACCTTGCAGATGTAGTTGGAGAATTTGCAGCATTCAAGTTATTTTGGTCCGGAGAGGGTTTCAGAGTATCTGCCTCTTTAGCAGGCTTCAGGATACCGTGATCTAATTTTAAAGAGTCGTTACAAATTATGTCTGCATCCGCGTACACGATTGTTTCGGATTTATTGACTTGCTTTAAAGTGTTTTTAACCTTCTCACTAGTAACAGCTGGTGGTGTAGGTGCGAGTCGTTTCTTTCTCCTCAGACTTGTTGTCGAGTGACCGTCTGGGATTATTTTTCCACCGGGGGGTTGCGGGGCTCTTCTTTTACCCTTAACATGTAAATACGCACCTGCCCTTTTAATTTTGGATGATTCACTGTTGGTTCTTCTGTGGACTTTAATGTCCTCCTCTATTTCCATTGTCGCGCGAGTCATAAGGGGTAAGCTTTTTGTATTTTCTTCGTCTACTTCAGGCGGCTTCGGTTTTAGAAGTGTTTCTCGATTAAAAAATAAATTATATTTTTTCCTTAGGGTCAAATTTTTGTCATTTTCTCTCCTCTTGTCTCTTTGTTTCAAACGAGCCTTATACGTATCGGTTTCCGGGCCGAGAGCGATACACTTTTCAGAAACACTTTTTTCGTATGCACTTGGCGGCACGAAAGAAAAAGACGCCACTGTACCTGCACTATGAGTGGAATTTAAGCTATCACTGCTGCTCGATTGAGATATTTGTATATCCGCGTCTATGGACTCGCGAGATGTGGAGGGCTTGAACCATTTCAAGAAGGCAAATAGACCACTGTTGCGTTTGGAAGATTTTGGATCGAAGCCAATACTTTGTCCAGTATTTTCAGGGGGTGATTGTTGTTTGAGGCTCATATTATTGAAGTGAACATGTCTTTGGGGTCATGGGAAAAACCACGTCGCACTGAAGGGACAAAAACGAATAAATATTACACATAGTTCCTTCGATTTAGTTAACACGTGTCAACCGTATCCAATTACACTGGTGATCATTATTTTGCTCAGCCTCTATTAGGTTAAAGTTTACTAAGAAAGCTTTTAAAACAAATGCTTTGTCCACTCGACTTACCAACGTGTTCATTTATTTTAGAAGTAAATGTGTTTTGCTGTGAGGTTGTAATAATGAACTAATGTATATTTTGAGACTTAAACTCTGTGACGCTTAAACGTGAACGGTAAGCGCTACCACGGCGTCCCGATGCTGGAGTTAAATTTAGTAGATTGAAAGTTCGGCTACGTCCGGTTGTCAAATTGTTCTTTAATTTTCTGTTTACAAAATAATATATTAAATATATGCATACAGTTCTTAGATATTCGAAGTGTCCGCGCGCGCGGGAATATATTTTTGCTCGTTAGATTTTTGTCTAATGGTTTTCATCGATTTCTCGAGGTTGCTACTTACTTGATTCTTATGTAAGTTAATTGCTTTTTGTTTTTGGCATCTAATGATTTAATCTTGAGGAAGGTAATTTGAATACGTTAAATATTTATATAAACCTCAAAGTAGTTGCGTAAATAAAACGGGATTTGGGATTTATTGGATTTTTTCGTAAATAAATATTACTAGTTAATTATTTGGATAAAAGCTGTACGTTGACTAAAATTATTATGATTGGATTTTATATTTAGTCGCAAATATGTGCGTTTTAAGTAATTCGCCTGTGATTAGTAACAGATGATTACAGTAATAAATTTAGGTTATAAGATTAATAAATATTGAAGAACATATGTACTTATAATATTTAAAAATAAAAGTGTAAATACGTTTAGAATACCAAAGTAGATTAGTATTTTGATAAGAGATGAGCGTTTTAATGTTATCTAATATCTGCTTTGTTTTGAGCCAAGGGCGTTCGAAGAGGCAATTGACCATATAAAATAGGAAATACATGTTTTTTGTTTAAATATTACTCTGTACTATTACTTAAGGCGAAAAATTTAGTAAGTGAAGCTGCATGGAGGTTTTTTCGACTGCGAACACATATTTGATCAGAGGCGGGTTTTGGAGGGTACAAAGCAGGGGATAGTTGCCCCCCCCAATATTTGGTTGTGACTCCAGAGGCAATATAGATATGCACCAAAAAGAGATCAAGAACGATTTTTTTTTTAATTAGTAGACATAAACACGCTTTTGCGGAGATTTATTTATAATTGAATCATTATCTCAATTTAGGACGAACACGAATATAATGGCCCTTATGGCCCCTTATGGAAATAAAATAAAGAATAAAATGGCATTTTTTTTATTTAGTGGACGATTTCAAGGTCTACTTTCATTGGCGCAACTAGATAATTTTTCTGGGGGTGGCCAGGCCCCTTGTGTTTGAAACGTAAAGTTCAGTGGCGGCTCGTGCATAAGATACTTAGGTGTTCTGTAGATATATATATATATATATTTGTGTACACGGGGCGGTTTTATTATTTTCTTATACACTCACTCCGGCATGAACGATAGAACGAAAGAGATACAGCAGTCAAGTCAGCCAGCAGACAGGCGCAGACTCGAGACTCACACGCTAACGCGCAGAGTTTAAAAACAAAACAGCTGAGCTGGCACTCTCCGACATTACCGTTATAATCGACGGGCGAAAATGTTTGACCTTACTTGTGTCCAATTTGTATTTTGTATAGAAGTCGGGAATGGATTATGGATTCCGAATAATTTAGTGATACATTAGTCGATAAATTTAAATTTTTTTCGCTAATGTTTATTCTTTCCTCTGGGGTTGGCCGTGGCTAGTTTGGGGTGGGCCCGGCCCACCTTGCCCCCCCCCCCCCTAGTTGCGCCAATGTCTACTTTGTTTTTCAAACTGTAAGCTATATATTTTACTCGAGCGCATTATTCTGTACGAAAGAAACTAAGCAACTATTATCTGAAACATTCATTTAACATGAGTTTTGCAGTATAGTTAAACAAAATATCTAAATAATTGTTTTTACGAGTAATTTTTTTATTAGATAAAAATGAAAAGTAATCTACCACATTATTAAAACGAGGGTTATTAAGTATAAAAAAATATTTCAGACAAAAGATTTTTGATAAATTGAATATCAAAAGTTGATAAATAATTCTGAAATAATTTTCTAAGTTTTAATAAATCAAAATGAACATTCATGAATCTACATTCTCTCTAAAATTAGTGGTTCCAACTAAAAAATTCTTGAAAGTCCAAAAATCTCTGGAAATTGTATTTAGTATCTATTGTAAAAAACCGCTGCCCAAGGAATCACTACTTCCACATCCAAGTCACTCAACGAAAAATTTTGTATGTGGAAATAATTGTTTATGAAACTTTAATAATATAATATTTGAAATTCTCTACCCCAAAAACCCATAAAACGATAACCCACATCGGTAGTGGGGTGGGGGGTGGTGATCGGGGGTGGTAGTGGGGGGTGGATAAAAAAATATATATTGAGGTTTCTGGTTCTTGTATATACACTAAATCACAATTTTTTTTCATCCCCTTTAATAATGGGGTGGGGGTGGTAATGCCAAAATTTTTTTGAGACCTTAGCTTCTCTTGAATATACTAAATATCAATTTTATGAACTCTTATCTGCTTGATTTACTTATTTACCCCAAATTTACCCCAATTTACCCCCCAACCTTTCGACCGAACAAAATGAAAATATAATCTAGTTCTAAGTCTCAAACGCTCAAACTTGAAATCTCGACGTTTGATGACATTCTAAGCCTATTTGAACAATAAAAATTGTTTTGTCGTTACTATACTTCCACTGGATGTGAAAGTAATTTAGCGTACCTAACCAAATGTATTTTTAATCGACTTCAATGTCAATATTAGGTAATAATTAACCTGATGAAATTTTAGTGACCTACTCTTTTTGAGACATTAATTTTGAAAAAAGTTCTATGGAACTTTTTGAGTCATTTATCGCAGATATACACAGAACAAAAGATGAAAAGCCGGCGTTCGAAATTCTGGGAAATCCAATACATACAATATGCCATGGTATTTTAACGAACTACATTTTCTTCTAAGGGTGCCAAATTCAATCTCTTATGAAAAAAATCGATAATAGTGCAACAAAAAATCTACTCGCAAACATTTGTTTGCTGATGTTTTTAATTTTTGTTATTTCCCACTGAATGTTGGAAAATATATACAGCGTGATCTTTTTCTACAGAAATAAGAAAAATTAAAGTAGAAAGTCCTAGCCTGGAATTTTTAAATATTGATAATGGTAGTATATCAACTGTGGTGGTAGTGCACAAACTGTATAAAGTTTAAACAAATTGTGATAAATAGGAAAGAAGTTCTGGTAAAAAATAATGTTGGTCATAAATAATATTCCCGTATCTCAGTAATTAAGCGCTACAAATAAATTGATACAGCTGTTATAGTAGGGAATTCAGCAATACTTTCAGTTGTTATATTTCGTCCCTCGAAACACGTAGTGGCGTATCTCAAAAAAATGCAAAATTAAGAAATTCCACGTACTGACTAAACTTTACATTCTCCAACGATATTACGTATAAGCATAACCCGAAACAGCATTATTTTACGAGTATTTCCTATTACTTGCTTGACGTATCTCAATTGTAATGAATTTTGTTCATCACGAATAGACGTATGTCGACTTATGCAACATGTATTTATAAAGTCCTCCAGGCCTACGATAATAATAATATCCAGTTTGTCTCACTATACAGTGACGGGTGTGGTGGGCAAAATAAAAACTCTATTGTGGCAGCTATGCTACCGTTAATGGTAATGTTAAATGGAATGAAATGGAATGGAGATCAAAGTATGTAAGTTGAATCCAGATACAATATTTTTTAAGGCTAGTCATCTTCAAGAACATTATAGATCTATAAAACTGAAGAGGCAAAAGGTAATTTAGAGACAGAGACGCTGTCTGAATCCAGAACCAAACAAGATAACAAAAAAAAGTATAAGGACCTGATGGCTCTATGTCAAGGTGAAACCCCAGTTATCAAACTAACCGAACACAAACAAAATTTATAAACACAATTAAATACACAGCGGCCGTAACTAGACGTCATGGGGCCCCAGGGCAAAAAATTGTTGGGGGCCCCTATTATATTATTTTTTTAACACCTAATCCTAATCCGAAAAATTTTTTGGTGCTTTACAGAATCTTGGGGGGGTAATTACCACGTTACCCCCCCCCCCATAAATCCGCGCTTGGCTGAGATTATTTCTGTTCTTTATTGACATTACAGTATGATGGAAAATGATTTTCTGCCACCTTCATTGTAGACCGGCGTGTTTCTGTCATTAACAGAAATATGTAATTAAAATAAAGTCAATTGACACAGATGTCTAAAGCTCAATTTTTTACCAGTAGTTTATTGCTTAAAATTGTTAAAAAACTTATACTGCCGCCATTCGACGTAACATGGCTTTGGCAGGAGCAAAATAAGTCCTGTCAGGCCTTGTCTTGCTGGTGCGCCTGCAGAAGATGATTTTGGGTAAACACAGCCCAAATATAACACAAAAGATAAATTAATTTTAAGCAGATCTTTCAAAAAAGAATGTTGCTGGTTCCCGTACTATTAGCGAATAGGCAAGAAGTCCTCTAGCACTCTTATAAGTGTCTATAGTTCATCACGAAACACCCTGTACATAGGTATCAACTATCTCGTAATCAAAAAATTCATTATTAAATAATATCATTTTATTGAGAAATAAACAAGTTTTAAATATAAAATTTATACGTGTTCGTTCATTTCCAAAACATCATTAAACAATTTTAGCAAACACGTAATTCGTTACTTTGATGAATGTATTTACATAGATTACTGTGTTTAGGTATACTACTTTTAAATAACAAATGGGGTCAATGTAGTTTGGTAAAATTAAAAACAAACGTTTCGTCAATACATAATTTTATATTTACAACTTGAACAGTTAAACAGTTAGTGTCTTTATTACACGGTGTAATAATTTTAATTGTGGCATGGTTTAGGTTTAATGAAGTTTTGCAAAACTGAATAATAAAACGTAAGCATATAATGATTGCATACATACAGTGAGTATAAAAACTAAATCGAGAAGTTTCCTTTTGCAGACTCTTTCAAATATTAAAGGAAATATTCAGTATCTCAACGATGGCAATACCTATAATGTTTGTGTGTTGTACAGGATGTTTAGTGCATTTATAAAAAGTTTTAAGAGGGTGAGACTTTCATTCTCTTACTGTGAGAGAGGGGGTCATTTAGGATGTATATGACCATGCACCATTATACAAAGTATCATGGTTTCCAGATATCGACCTTTTTAAGATTCATCAGCAAGGTCCCCAGACTTGATACCTCTCGACTTTCATGGCTAGAGGAGAATGAAAGAACTTCTTTAAAAGGTTGAAATAACTGACCACGATCACCTTTTATCAGGAGAATTAATGAAACAGGCGCAAGGATTATGGAGGAAATGAGATTAAGCGTCATCACCACCGAAGTGAGATAAAGGTGATCTTCATATGGATGTATTAGAAAAGATGGTTCTCATTTTGAACATCAAAATTACCAAAGTGTCCTTAGTTGTATCTTTGTTTCATTAATTTTAAACATAATAGACATAGACAATATGAAAAATTAAAAAATAAAAGTGGAGTTTACTAAATGTGCCAATCGTGACGAGGGTTTATGATAAACCTATTAACTTTAAAACCATTATACAAAATATTTGACCTGAGTACCTTATCAAGTGGGTCAGGAATGTCAGGATAGAATTTTCCATTTTTTTAAATTCAGTTTTGGTGATATACAGGGTGTTTCAGCTAAAATTCCCCGGGTCATTATCTCTTAGAATAATAAAGATACTTAAAATTTGTAAATCGCGGATAATTAAAACAAAAAAAGTTCTTAAATAACTGCAGTTAGAATTGTTCCTTCGCGGAGATGGCGCTGCGGTGAGAAATTATTTTTCGATGGCTGGAACCTTGAAACACGATTCATACGATTAATGAATAAATTGTGAATAATTTTGATTATGTAAAAAATTTTGTAAAGGAATTTTTTTCTCCATTTTTTTGTCTCTGTACATTTTGAAAACTTCTGTAACTTTTCTGTTTATCATTTTAGAACACCAATTATTTAGAACTTTTATCTTATTATTTTCCATATTTCTTATATTATTACATATTTTGAAAATTTTTATAATTTTCAGAATTTTTCAAATGCAACTAATTTTTAAAATTTGAAATTAGTAAAAATTTTCAAAATATGTAATAATATAAGAAGTATGGAATATAATAAAATGAAAGTTCTAAATAATTAGTGTTCTAAAATGATAAACAGAAAAGTTACAGAAGTTTTCGAAATTTACAGAGACAAAAAAATGGAGGAAAAAATTCATGTAGCTCCAAAACGGCTGGTGTTTACAAAATTTTTTACGCAGTCAAAATTATTCACAATTTATTCATTAATCGTATGAATCATGTTCAAGGTTCCAGCCATCGAAAAATAATTTCTCACCGCAGCGCCATCTCTGCACTGCGAAGGAACAATTCTAACTGCAGATATTTAAGACCTTTTTGTTGTCAATTATCCGCAGTTTACAAATTTTAAGTATCTTTATTATTTTACGAGATAATGACCCGGGGACTTTTAGCTGAAACACCCTGTATATCAAGTAAAGTTATTATTTTAACAATTACTGCATAATTTAAACCAAAACAATAATTTCTTAAATAAAAATAAGAAATAAAAATACGCCCGTCTAGACACAGATTTCAAATAATTTTATTTGGCGGGAAATAGTTTAACCAATCATAGACAACTTTCGCTTAGACTGTAACTAACTTATATGAATGCCAAATTGTGTATTTACTTTACATTATTTTACCTATGACACTTCTATTTTTCTCAATATCTTAAATATCAATAAATATTATACACATGTATTTAGAAGGAATTATTTATTATTATGTAGAAGTTATCTTAAAAATGTAAACAAAACTTACGGCGAGTATTATGTGGCAACATTTCTTGCGTGCCGCCAGCTAACACTTCTTGTCACAATACAAGTGAAAGAGATATATTGGTTAGATTTAGTCGTTATTTGTTTATGTGGCGGTTGATTTTACTTTATCAATAAACTATTAAGATGGAGTTAAATTTTGTGAAAGGAGATTCGTCCAATTTGCCCAAAGTTGATTATGACTTGATAGATTCTTTCTATAACAAAATTTGGATTTTTGAAGGGATGGGATCAAAAATATTGGAAGCTTGCCACCAAGTTCTTCGAATATCAATTTTTTCGGAACAGTTACAAAAATTTCCGAGGCACTTATATTTGTGTTTCCAGAACTTTTATAAAATACCTTTTAAATGACATTATCTACTATTTGTAAATTACAGCAAATACTTCGATGAAAGAAACTGAAATGCTTCAAATCAACATGACGGCGACGTAAGAACACATCTGTCATTTGACTAGCCGCTGACATTGTTGTCATGTTTTGCTAAATATGTTTTTAAAAATCTAATCGGCATTAACACTTATTTAAAATATTTAATAATTCACGCCTATTATTATTTTTTACATAAGAAAATTTAATTTCGTGGATAAATATATTAAAATTGATTTAATAAATAGGCTTTATACTCCTGTTTTCTTCAATTATCTTTGCTAGAACTAGAAAAGGAATTTCAACTTGGCAACACCACACTGTTTTGTATAAAACCATTCTATCAACAAATTCATACAGACCAGCTACGTCATCGGTCAAACTACAATGTATTCTGGATACCCGTGTCCGAATCCTGTCGGGAATCCACGGCGCGCATCAGCAGGGCTCCCCACAACGGGGCCCGGTTAAACCAGTAAACGCAATATTCGCTCATTTTATGAGATCTGGACAAAAATTTTTTTCACATTTCTCCCCCCCGCTCATCAATTAATAGGCGCGGGGGGCCGCCAGTGAATTTGGTACCGGGGCCCATGATTTAATGTGGGGGGGCCTGCGCATCAGCGCAGTACCGTGTTACAGATATAAAGACGGTCTCTGGCGAGGTATCTGGCTATATACCTGACAGGATTACGGAAATAAAAACCGCTGCCCAAGGAGTCACTATACTTCCACATCCAGATTTGCTACCCAAGTCTCTCACAACGAAAAAATTTTGTATGTGGAAATAATTGTTTATGGAACTTTAATAATATAATAGGTATTTGAAATCGATAAAACGATACTTATCCCACATCGGTAGTGGGAATGGATGAAGTAAAAAAAATATTTTGAGACCTTTGTACACACACTAAATCATAATTTTTTTTCACCCCCTTTTATAATGGAGTGGCTAATGCCAAACATTTATTTGGTACATTAGCTTCATTGGTATATATTAAATATCAATTTTATGAACTCATACCTGCTTGATTTACCTATTTACCCAATTTACCCCCAACCCTTCAATGGAATAAGATGAAAATATAATCTAGTTCCAGATCTGGTTAAAATACATAAGTGTACCAAACAAGTCAATATCTTAAACGGTTAAAGAGTAATCGTGCGCACAAAAAAAGTTACAGACGGACAGAAATTTTTTTTTGCTCAAACTTACAATCTCAACGTTTCATGACACTCTAAGCCTATTGGAACAATAAACATTTTCATTTTTTTTCCACTGGATGTGGAAATAAATAAAGTATCAATATTACGGAAAAAATTTATACCTTTCGAATGTTTAAACACAAATTCATTTACTTGTATACATTTTCTCGAATATATGCTCAATTGCTCAATCCCGCCATAATCAGAAATAGCGATTTTCACGATCTTATCGTTATAATTATAGTTTTGAATATAAATTCTGGAACTTTTTCAATACGTTAACGAATAACGAATAATAAGGAATCCATTGTATATAGCTGAAAGGTGGCTAGGTATATCTGTGATAAATACAAAACAGTAAAGGCAGATAAAAATTCATGCGAGGGACGGCATGGCAGCTCTGCTTCGGTCCAAGGACTATGTGTGGTGTCTGTGTAATTCAGGGGCGCAGCCAGGGGGGGGGGGCATGGAGCCCCCCCAAGCCGTCCTCCATGAACCAAAAATAAAGACGCATAATCTCTATCAGCAAGGGCGGACTAAAGGGGGTGCTTTAGGGGCTTAAGCCCAGGGCCCCGGATGCTGAAGGGGCCCCCGAAAGCTGAAAACTGACTTAAAAATCCGAATACCAAATATGGTATATACATCTTTTATTTTTCTTTACGTGATCTGATCTCAAAAAAATGTTATATGTTTTTAGATGGGAAGGGCCTCAAAGCATTAATAGCCCAGGGCCCCGCAGCCAGTTAGTCCGCCCCTGTCTATCAGTACAAAGCAATATTTAAACTATCCCTTGAAATAAATATTTTGTAATTAATGCCAATATTACCTAGTAGAGGAATCTATACACATCCGTTTACAACAATTTTCTGAAAAGTTTTCCTCATCCTTTGGAGGGGCCGGTTTTATTGCCCCTCCCCCCCCCACCCCAGATGAATTTTCTGGCTGCGCCACTGGTGTAATTATATACCTTCCCTCTATACTCACTATTTATCCTCCTGTTCACTAAGAAAAATGTTAAAAATGTGTAATCAGAAAGAGAAAAAAAGCTTTATTTTACCTGTCAGAACTGCTAAGAACTTTTACAGAGGTTCCATGATATACAGGGTGTCCCGAGTTACATAGGCCAAACTTCACTAAGAAATACAACTTTTCAAAATAAGAAAAAAAGTTCCTATAAACATGGGTCGGGAAGTGCTTAGTTTCCGAGATACAGAATGTTCAAGTAATTCACCTGAAAATGTTTTTTTATGAATATTTTGAAACGTCTAAAGATAAACAATTGAAAATTTACACAGTAATTTAACTTTTTATGCTTTTTAAGACAAAATGACAACTATGTACGAAAATCATTCAGGAGCGGGTGAAACTGGGGGGGCTAAGTATAATTTAGCCCCAACTTTATTATGTGACACTTTTACATTAATTTATGAGCAGAACTTAAAAATTTGAAGTTTTCTACACAAAAAAAGTATCTTGTGTTTTTTCTCTAAAATTATCAGTTTTTGAGTAAATCTTATCTGAACTTTATTCGGGAATAGTTTTTTTATGAATATGTTAGCAGAACAGAAAAAACAATGACAAAATTAGATTACATTATTTTTTATTAGACAACAATGAATTAGATTAAAGTAAGGTAAATTACAAATTACTAGAGTTGTTCAAAGTGCATTCCGCCAGCATCAACACATTTCTGACATCTGCGCCGTACAGAGTGTGTAGCTTTACGAATTAGCTTTAGGATTAGCCCGCAAATTTTCACATTCTTCGAGAATTCTTTCTATTAACTCTTCTCTTGTGTTTACAGGGTTTGCGTAGATTTTGTCCTTTGCGTAAATAGCCCCAGACAAAAAAAATCAACTGGAGTTAAATCCGGTGAACGGGGTGGCCAGGCTCTTGCACCTAATCGACCAATCCACCGTTCAGGATAATTATTGTTTACCCACAAACGGTTCTCAACAGCAAAATGTGCAGGAGCTCCGTCCACTTGAAACCAGCATTTATTTCTTAAATTAAGATGAATATCCTCGAGATATTGAAAAAATGGTTATTTAAAAAATCATTAAATAATGGTCCATTTAAACGGGGAGGAAGGATGTGGGGCCCACAAAAAGTCCCGTTTAACCCACCACACCGCACATTAACGCTAAACTCCTGTTGAAATGTCCTAGGGCGAATTATATGAGGGTTCCGATGAGCCCAGATTCTTAAATTATTAAAATTAACCGATCCATTACGGTTAAAGGTAGCTTCATCAATCCAAATAATTTTACTTCCGAAATCGGGACGGGATCTTGTTCCATGGCATTTATAAACCAATTACAAAAATTGATACGCCTTTCGGGATCACCTGGTTGAAGGCTTTGGACCGACTGGGTGATTCTAAAAGCTTTTCTGTGGTCTTTTCTCAGAATCCGAAAATCTTTGTTTTTGGAAACATGCACAGCTTGCGCACGCAGCTGTTGGACCGCTCTCCTGATACTTAATTTATTATTATTGTTAAATTTGGCCAAAATTATGTTTTTAAATCTCCCATTTCGCTGTTTTTCATTTCTTGGACCTCTTTTAAGACCAACATTTCTAAATTCTAGGTGGGTTCGAATAAAAACATCTTTAGATGGTTTCCTTCTATTAGGAAATCTTCTGCGATATTAGCGTACCGCGGCATTCGCGCTTCCATTACAATATCCATAAATAAAATGAATATCCGCGTACTCCACATTACTAAACATGACCATTTTTTACTTTTCAATAGAACACTTTTTCCAAAAGGAAATAATAAAACTACAGAACAATGAACTACAGAAAACACAAAAAACAACAATGTCATTATTGTCATTCTGGCATTGCATGCTAGATTATTTTTCATTTGTTACAAACATTAGGTACAATCATGGCACACTCCTGCATACCAGGAATGCTGGTAATAATGGTTACTAATTAATAAAGTTCAGATAAGATTTACTCAAAAACTGATAATTTTAGAGAAAAACACAAGAGACTTCTTTTGTGTAGAAAACTTCGAATTTTTAAGTTCTGCTCATAGATTAATGTAAAAGCGTCACACAATAAAGTTGGGGTTAAATTATACCTAGCCCCCCCCCCAGTTTCACCCGCTCCTGAATGATTTTCGTACATAGTTGTCATTTTATCTTAAAAATCATAAAAATTTAAATTCCTGTGTAAATTATCATTTGTTTATCTTTAGACGTTTCGAAAATATTCATAAAAAAACATTTTCAGGAGAATTACTTGAACACCCTGTATCACGGAAACTAGGCACTTCCCGACCCATGTTTATAGGAACTTTTTTTCTTATTTTGAAAAGTTGTATTGCTTAGTGAAGTTTGGCCTATGCAATTTGGGACACCCTGTATATGCATTTGACCGTGTGCTTGCCCTTGCAGTGACAAAATTATTTCACTGTTTCTTTCCAGGAATACCGTGGCTTTAGCGATAAATTTTGTTAGAACATTTTTTGTTCAGAAACACGTGGTCTATCCACCTGTATTTTTATTTATTTTTCTATACCCTGACTTAATTTCAAAATTTTGAAAAAATGGATGAAACAAATTTTTTTTTCTTTTTTTTTATGTTCTGCATCCGAGCGGAATGTAAACTTTTCAGGACATTATTCTATACACTTGCACGAACTCATTAAAAGAAAAATTATTTATCTTGCAAATTTTTTGACATTTCACTCTAAAATTTTCTGTGTCGACTGGTCTATAATGTAATTAGTAGGTAAAAAATGTTAATAATATATTTTTATTTAGAACTAATAGATTTATCAATGCAAAAATGTATTTAACAGTGTTGGTGCCGACCTCCCCAGACCCTCCATATCAAATCATGGGCCCAGGCATCAAACTCACTGGCGGGCCCCTGCGCCTAATAATTGATGAGCGGGAAACATTTTTTTGTCAAAATCTCTGGCGGGGCGCCGCTACGGGTCCCTCGGAAGCCAACGTCCCCCCCGCGCTTAATAATTGATGATGAGCGGGGGGGGGGGATAAATTTGGGAAAAAATGTCAAAATCTCTGGCTAGCCCCCGCCAGGGGCCTCTCGGAAGGCCGGGCCCCTAAACTCAGTACCCAATACTTGGGGGGCTGCCTCCCCCTGTTGTCAGCCCTTAATATATTATACAGTCTCGGCCCTTCCTTAATTTGCCTCAACTCACTTTTGGTACGTAGATTAAACAATATTATTATATATTTTTCGTGATTCTGCTCGCCTTCTTTTTCTTACTGATGTCAATTATGTCATCGTTCTCTTTCTCGAGCTGGAATATATTAGGTCATATAAACACTAATAAAAAGTTTCCAAGGTTTTGTCCATATGACCATGATCTATTGAATCAATGGCGTACGAATTATTATAATGTCGCTTTTTCAAATTATATATAAGAGACTTGGATAGAAAATCTGGATGTGGAAGTAGTGATTCCTTGGGCAGCGGTTCTTATAATACAAAGTTATAAATTTTCTTGTTATTATTAATAAGTAGGAATTCATTTTATTTTCATAGTAAGTAATGCATAAAATAAAATTCATTTTGACAAAGTGTAGTACGCCATGTACGCTACAGTGTGTAAATAAAATAAAGTTCACCAGTTCTAATATCCATAAATAGGTGTGAACATTAAAATAAACTAATTGCCATTTAAAAAAATTCCTACTTAATTACTACTTATACATAAAGATTTCCTATCCAAGTCTCTTCCTATATCCAAGTTCCCTCACTACCACTCCCATCCTATTATTAAAGGGGTGGTAGTGAATGTAGTTGATTCCAAAAAAAATGTTGGTGCCTTTGGTTCTTGTACACATATTAAATCATAATTTTATTTACTTTATTTACCTCCTTTAATAATGGGGTGGAGTGGTATGGTGGTGATACTGAGGGTGGCTGATGCCAAAGAAAATTGAGACTTTGAATTCTCGTACTCATTACTGGAACTAGGGGCTGGCAAATTGGCGGCCTCCAAAGGCTCAAGCTTTCAAGCGGCGCAAAATTTGGTCAGCATCTATCATGCAGATAGTTGCGCCAAAACCAAGCATGACAAAGGAGCAATCTACCCTAGTTCCAGCTCTGCTCGTACATACATTAAATCCCAATTTTATGGACTCTTACTTCCTTACTTGCCTTCTTTACCTATTTATCCCAATTTACCTCCAAACCCTTAAGGAATAACATAATATATAGTATATAGGTGAACGAAATAATCGTGCTCACAAAATGTTTTGTTCAAACTTAAAACCTTTTTTTCATAACATCCTAAGAAAAAAATATTCCGGTTTTTTTTACCTTTGCTTTACTTCACTCCACTATGTGGACACAGAAGTAATTAATCTTATTAATAATTAGATATTAATATTTTTGTTGGGTGTAGTCTCCAAAGAGATGAAATATTCCATCTCTCTGGTAGCCTCCTACTCAAGCAAGAGATATAAAGTAGGTCAATCGGTTGTAAATGTAAATACAAATAAAAACAGTCAATGTTAATGAACTTCAATGTTGTGTAGTGTCTGATTAATATTGAAATTATACAAATAGGAAGGTATATGTACATAGGCGCTCACAAGGGGAGCAAGGTGGGTGTTTCCATGCAGTGTTGCTCCTAGAGTTGAGCGTCCACTGCAGGGTTGCCAATAGGTTGACATAAAATTACTGGCAAATGTTTTTTGTATTCCTGGCAATTCCTGGCAAACATGAAAATAACATTCTTACTGAACTATAATAGGGTACCTATACTATCAAAAAATTTTTTCATCCCAACATTTTTTGATGAGCGGGGAAATCCGATAAAAAAAATTTCTAATCCCAACAGTTTTTTTTGATAAGCGGGAGGGGGGAGAAATCCGAAAATTTTTCCATCCCAACATTTTTTTGATGAGCTGGGGGGGGGGGGAATCCGAAAAAGTAAATTTTTTTGGTTGGTATAATAATAATATGGAGTATATCTGTCTTTCCTTGCAAATTGCTGGTACCAAGTCATTCCTGGTATAATTACTGGCAAGACACACAATTCCTGGCAATTTTTGGCAACCCTGGTCCACTGTAACAATTTCAGATGTTAAATCTGTAACATCCTGTAACAAGGCGAGTAAAGTTTAAGCAACGGTAGTACCCAAGATTTATACAAATCTTGAGTAGTACCTACCTTTATGTTGGTCTATTTTGGTGCAATGAATGCCTACATCACTTATAAAAAAGGGAGTCTATTACCTAAAAAAGAGCATCATCGCACTCATCTGTAGATTCTGATAGATGGGAAATTGGGAATCAATCAATAGAAATTATCTTTGGCGGACGTCTTAGAAAAAGTAAGTAACGAAAATAAACTTCAAACAGCTAGCAGGTAAACGAAAATATAAATTTCTTCGTCAAAAATGTCAAAATAAACGTTACCCTACAACAAACCTGTGGTTGAACACGCAAGTGCAACGTGCAACAAATTAATAAATGAAAATGAGATAATGAGAAGGCACTGAAGTAGTACAAGAAGCTGCAAAAAAAGCTGCGTCAACGTAGTACAGATTTTCTTGCTTCGAAAATGTTGCTACAGCGTTTTAGCCAGGGAGGTAGCGACAGATTTTTCACGTTAATATCTATATAAAGCTAGATTTTTTTTCTCATGATAGCTTTAGACAGTATCAATGATGAAGGTGCAATTCTGCCAATCTATAAGTTCTGCAAAAATGAATAAAACATTAAATAAATGTTGATATCGATTTTCTGAAATGTCACAAAATGTCACTTTTGATTCGTTCATGGCGAGCCGAACTTTCGAATTTTGCTGTGCAATTTACGATCAGGTTTATCTGGAAGATTTTCTCTTTACGTGGCGACATCGTACGTCCGCCCCAATGGTGTTTTTCGAAAAATATGAACGTTTCAAGATTGCATGTTTTTGCAATTTTTTCGTTTCCGAAATGCAAGCTGTTTTTTGCTATTTTTCGCATATATCTCCGAAACGGTGGGAGTTAGCTCGAAATAAAAAATAAGGTCAAACGAGTATTTTCCACTACGAATATTTTTGCTACCATCAGAATTTTGATTTTTTTTTTTTTCGGAGATAACTACTGAAATATCGGCAATGTATGGCAAAACATCGCATGTTTTGAGCATCTACAGTTGGGAACTTTTTAATTTTGGCTCCTACGCCAAAAGACTACTTACTCTAGCTAATTTAAATAGAATTAAATTTGCTAAAACTGCTTTTTTTATTTTTTGAATTCTGACAATAATGAAGGAATTAGAGGGAGCTGGATTTGGGATTTATTATTTTTTTTTCGGTAAAATTTCTCCATTTTGTCACCGTAATTAATCGATAATTAACTGAAATCGATCTCATATACGATGTTCACTTAATATCATGTACTTCTTTGACTCTCCGTTAATCTTGGCCCTTCAAAACAAAGGTTTCTGAGAAAAAACTATTTTTTTAAGAATTACATACACTCTATAGGAAAACGTCTAATTTCCTACATTTTCTCGAATATCTCAAAAATTATCGTTTTTTTTTCGAAAAATTTGTAAACAGCTTATGTAAAGGCAATTGATTGAGCTGTCCGACACTTTTTTTATTTTTTCTCTAACATAAAGAACAAAAGATTTATGACCGAATATGCGCTCCGGGCTATTGCAATTCGGGAATAAGTTTTGCATTTTCCGCCGCGGAATATAAATCTACAAAGCTGATTTTTTGTCTGCAAGCAGTTTATGCACTATTTCGATTAAAAATCACATTTTACCTCCGCTGAAAGGTGGCTAAATCGTTGATAAACGTTGCACGATATAGGACATAAAAAAGTTAAACAATCTGTAACGTTCTGAATTTCTTTTCTAAGTGCATAAAAATTTTACAGTTCCCATCATTTCAATTCCTTCTTTTTATTCAATTTTCAATAGTAAAAAGCATGTATAAACATTTCAGATGGTATAGATACGTTGTGGATAAAAATGTGACAGATAAAGTAAGCTTATTTTCAATGAATATTTTCGTCTGTAGCTCGACCACTATTAAAATATTAAAAAGTAAATCCTTATCTAACGTATTATCAAAGGAGTAAATAAAAGTGATTATTAACACATATATAAGAAAACTGTCTGTTCGTTAATATTAATGAAGAATGTAATTTTCACGATTTGACTATGTATTGCCATTTTGGCAACGACTACCAAAGATTTAGCCACATTTCAGAGCAGGCAGAATGTGATTTTTAATCGAAATAGTGCATAAATTGCTTATAAACAAAAAATCAGCTTTGTAGATTACTATTCCGCGGCAGAAAATGCAAAACTTATCCGCGAACTGCAATAGCCCGGAGCGCATATTCGATCATAAATCTTTTGTTTTTTATGTTAGAGAAAAAAGTGTGGGAAAGCTCAATCAATTCTCTTTACATGAGCTGTCTACAATTTTTTCGAAAAAAATGATAATTATCGAGATATTCGAGGAAATGTAGAAAATTACGCGTTTTGCTACAGTGTATGTAAATCTTAAAAAAATAATTTTTCTCGGAAACCTTTGTTTCGAAGGGCCAAGATTAACGGAGAGTCAAAGTAGTACATGATATTAAGTGAACATCGTATATGAGATCGATTTCAGTTAATTACCGATTAATTGCGGTGACAAAATGGAGAAATTTTAATGTAAAAAAAAAGTCCCAAATCCCTCCCCCTCTAATTCCTTCATTTTTGTCGGAATTGAAAAAACAAAAAGGTTTCAGCAAATTTAAATTTAAATTTAAATTAGCTAGAGTAGTCTTTTAGCGTAGGAGCCAAGATTAAAAAGTTGCCAACTGTAGAAGCTCAAAACTTGCGATTTTTTGCCGTACGTGGCCGATATCTCAGTAGTTATCTCCAAAAAGAAAAAAAATTAAAATTCTGATGGTAGCAAAAAGATTCGTAGTGGAAAATACTCGTTTGACCTTATTTTTTATTTCGAGCGAACTCCCACCGTTTCGGAGATATCTGCGAAAAATAGCAAAAAACAGCTTGCATTTCGGAGCCGAAAAAACTGCAAAAACATGCAATCTTGACACGTTCATATTTTTCAAAAAACACCATTGGGACGGACGTACGATGTCGCGACGTAAATAAAAATTTTCCAGATAAACCTGATCGTAAATTGCACTTCGAAACTCGAAAATTCGGCTCGACTCAAACAACATTTCAGAAAATTTATATCTCTTTTTGCAACGTGTTATTTAATTTATTACTCATTTTTGTAGGACATAGATTGGCAGAATTGCACCTTCATCATTGATACTCTCTAAGCTACCATGGGAAAAAAATCTAGCTTTATAGAAATGATTTCACGAAAACTGTCGCTGCCGCCTCCCTGGCTTTTTTAGCTGCAGCCGTTTGGCTGGCGATAGAACCAGACCAGAGACATTGTTTATTTTTGGCACTATAGCGGGTGGCTCGGCCGCAAGGGACACTCTTGTAACTTTTGAATGGGTTAATGGACTTTTTCAAATCGAAATTATTAAATTTTAAGTTTGGTCCAACTATCCTTTATTATAATAGGTACTTGAAAAAATATAATATTCAACAAAACTTTGTGGGGATATAATTTTTGTGATGAAAAATCATTATATTGCAAAATAAAGCTCAAACCTGCTTCACTATATTAGCCCTGTCAATGAACGTTCAATAAGGGGATCTAGAGGGAAATGCCGAGATCACAATTTTTGACTTGAGAGCTGTGTTTGGATTTCTTAGGAGGTAAACATACCAAAAGTCCCCGAACGTAGGGGGTGGGGGGGATGCAGGGAGGCACGATGAAGGTCCCAGTTTTTGGTTTTTCGCTCATATCTCGAAAACAGTTAGCCCTAATCAAAAAGTGGCTATATGCAAAATTAAAGCTGACTAAATTTTCTACAATAATGTTTCTATTCGTTTTTTTCGTGTGTGTTATGGTTCAGCAATGAATTGTATATCTTTTAACTGTATTCTAAATTTATTATAAATTGAATAAACATTTAAATAATCATTGTAGAAAAAATTTCTTGTACAGATATCCGTTTCACAGCAGACTGAACTCAAATAGCTAATAAAAAATGTCTTTGGGTCCGTAAGTGTGTGTGCGTGTATATGTATGTGTGCGCGGATACCGTTTCTTGTAAACACCGTAACTTCTGTTAGACTTAAAATATTTAATTACAATTTGGAACATGTGTAAAACAGCATTTTACAATAATCCCTATTGAAACTGGGCCATATCTGTAATACATATAGTGATAACCAGAGGCCTGCAAACTTTCAGACGTAAAATAGGTTTTATTTTAATTTCATAGCATGTTAGGCAAACCAACTTTGTTTAAATTAGATGATATATCAATGTTATCCTAAAATATGGACATGGTATTTTTAATAATATTATTGTGAAGTGAGAGTTTGTAGGCCTCTGGTTATCACCATGTATTACAGATATGACCCAATTTCAATAGAGATTATTGTAATATGCTATTTTACATATTTTCCAAATTGTAATTAAATATTTTGAGTCTAACAGAAGTTATCGTGTTTACAAGAAACGGCATACACTCACACATACATAAACACGCACACATATACTTAAAGATGCAGAGATATTTTTTATTCGATATTTGAGTTCAGTCTGCTGTGAAACGGATATCGATATAAGAAATTTTTTTCTAAGATGATTATTAAAATTTTTATTCAACACTTCAATAAACTTATAATAAAGTTAGAATACAGTCAAAGGACATACAATTCATTATTGAACCATAACAGATAAAAAAAATTAATGGAAATATTGTAGAGAATTTAATTTTGCATATTGGACCTAACCGTTTTCGACATATGAGCAAAAAACAAAAAACCGGGATCTTCTACGTGCCCCCTGCGCCCCCCGCCTACGTTCGGGGACTTTGGGTGTGTTTATCTCCTAAATAGTCCAAACACAGCCCTCAAGTCAAAAACTGTGATCTCGGCATTTCCCTTTAGAAACCATATTCATTGACAGGACTATATAGTTACAGATAATTTTTCAAACTTCTGCCACCTTAATGATTAGTAATTTTTAGAGTTTGCATCGATATGTCAAAATTAAATATTTTACATAATGTATAATATGTAGGTAAACATATACCTATTCCAAATTTTTTTATTAAATGGCTTATTCGTTTATTTAATTGAACACAATAAGCTGAAAGAGAACATTTAACAAATAACCTATTACTTTAGTGAAAATATTGTATTGCCTCTATTTTATTAACTTCCACTTTACCACTTTTTTCGCCCTAAAAACACTTCTGCGGGCGCCCATGGTGATAAAACAAAGCATACATTCAAGAGTAGGCGCCAAACAGTTTAACCAACAGAAATATATTTGTTTGTTTGAAAACACTTCGCTATATTTCATGAATAACTGAATATTGTCACGTATTAATGACGTACGACTTGTAATTTTAACATTTTAAACTATATCAGTTTTATATTTCATGCTAACTAACGGATGTTTGAAATTGTAAATATTGATTATTTCTATTTTTAGTTCGTTACGTTGGTTATACTGCCACCCATATTTGTGTACAGTGATTGTCCAAACGTCAAGCTATTTTCTTTGTGGTTTTTATTAAAAAAATAGCTAGAAAATCTGTTTGAAATTTTATATAATTAGGTTTAACGAGTCTTTTTGTGTTTCAGTGTTAAAATGATGCGCGATATGTCGTTCTCTGAACACTAGCTACAGTGAAAAAAACCGTTTTATTTTTGTGGTGGTAGATAGTGAAAAGTGGACTCGCCCATACAAATTTAAATAACCCACAAAGTTTGTGTATAAACAACTTTAGAGACTACAGGAACGGTGGTAATTTTCTTTTAATTTCAACTATATTTGTAATGTGCCCTAATTATTTATTGACCAAGAGATCTGTTAGGCGTACATTAGTGCCGTCGGTTAGCCTTCTACACTCGAAAAGAAAAGGAATATTTATACACCCAACAGCTATGTTCAAAAACTTTTATAGAAGTAGTTTTCAGCCGTGTACAATACAAATTTAAATTTTCCACGTAATATTGTTCAAAGTATTTTAAAAACAGTGTGATAATTTATTTGGATATCGTTATCCATATCAATATGAAGCTTCTTGAAAGTACAAGATTTGAAGCAATCAACAATGCCCTATCAATTCAAACAGGTGACAGCAAAATAATAGGTCGTATTGAAAGTTATTCTTGCAAAATGGCAGGAGGTGACAAGGCCCTCTACAAGAGGTTTAATGCTGAAGGAATACATCCAAGCGATCTGCAAGCCCTTTCACCCCCACAGGGAGTTTCTGTCAGTTATTCGCAGTACAGTAGAAGCGTTTCAGGAGATGAAGAAGGTCCTCTATGTGACACCATTAGTCGCAAGACTTTGTTCTACCTCATTGCTACACTGAATTCAGCTTTTCCTGACTACGATTTCATGGACGTTAAAGTAAGTTTTCTTTTTTTTCCCATTTTTTATTTGAATAGGTTATTTTAAATTTAAAATGTCATCAACATAATATGGGTTATTATGGGAAAATGTATATTTTATGAATGTACAAATAAAAATTGTGGGCAGAATGTGAAATGGATGTACTAAAGGGGAAAAGGGGGAGCATGTTGGGATGCAATGGATGCTTAGAATAGGAGGAATATTGTGTTGATTTGCCATCTGTAATTCACCATAATTAGCAAAACAATTTTTTGAAATTAAGAATGAAAGGAACAAGAGAAAAATATGACCATGAATTTTGGTTTGATATTGTTAATGAAACTCTCAAAAATCATATTTTACTTTCTCAAATTCATAGCAAAAGATGTTGACATACAGTGTGACCCATTTCAAGTGGAAACACCTTCGTAACTCAGTTAATGGTCATCCAATTTCAACCAAACTTAGATCGGTACCAAAGATCTTTAATATTTCTTTTGGTAATTTTCTAGAACACCGCCCTCTGGAATTTTTCGAAGTTTTTTGTGTAGATGTGTTAAGAAACATTATAGTAATCGTTTCTGATAGTTGAAATGTTGTGCTTATTTAAAAAAATTACCCCCTACAATGGGGGTAGTTTTGAAAAAAAAATGAAAAAAAATGCGAAATGCCAGCAGTAGTATACCTATTGTCCTTGCCCTAAATAATTTTATTTAGGGCAAGGACAATACATTTTTTTTCAAAACTACCCCTATTGTCGGGGGTAGTTTTCCAAAATAAGCACAGCATTTCAACTATCAGAAACGATTACTATAATGTTTCTTAACACATCTATTGAAAAAATTTCGAAAAATTCCAGAGGGCGGTGTTTTAGAAAATGACCTTTCTTTTTTGAGTAAAACAAAACTTACTTCAGTCAGTGGCGTGCATTTTTATTAAGAAAAAGAGGGTCGATTTTTCGAGTAATCATATTAGGCATTTTTTTGTTGGAAAACTAATAATATTATTAATCAGAATTTAACAATATTTTGATTTTTGGTTTTCGAATTATGGCCCACTTAAAATTGCCTGTTTTAAACATTAAATAATCAATAAATTGGTAACGAATCTTTTTTCGAAAGAAAGTCATTCTTTATTTTCTCTTTAAATTCATTTTTTCTACCACCCTATTCATCGATACTTTCAAATTCGGTAATCCTTAATGCCCGAATAATTTACAGATCTGATGACCCAAAATTTTTCAACGGAAATTCTTGGCCTTCGAAATTTGACAGTTTCGATGATATAGATGCCAGCGCCAAAATGGAGAACTCGTGAACTAATTATAGGCTTTTTGTTTGTTTATGTGGCGAATACTCATATTGATTTTTTTCTGTTTATTGTTATTTTTAGCGTTAAAAATAATAACATTAATAATATATGACCTAAAGGTTTGCAAGATTCTGTTGTAAGTGATTTGCAATATGTTAATGGCATTATTCAGCAAAATTCATATTTTTTTAGGTTGTCTAGTTTTTCTCTTGAAAAGTACAGTTTCTTCGACATAAACGGTGTTTGGCTAGTTAAACATTAATAAGTTAACTAAAATATTTCTTTAAATTTATATCTCGATTTATATGTACAGTTGTAGTTTAAATCACTTTTCTTTCAAATGAAACAGTATTTTGTAAAATATGAAATAGAAATATTCAGGGGTAAAACATAATAGTGCATGGTGCAATAGTATATATTACTTTTATAAATATACTGAAATTACATATATTTACTTATTTCAAAAATTTTACTTACAATGTGTGATTGTCCAGGTTATTATGATTTCCACTCGGGCCACGGTTATTTGCACCAGCTTTTCCTCTCTCAATGCCTGGTTAAAGGTGTCTATATTAAAGAGGGTATGCTTTGAACATTGCAGTGCAACTCAACTTTCATGAGTTGTCCCTGCAATCTACAAAGGATACCGACTAGGTTGGCTCCAGCAAATTATATCTTGTATAGCCCCTTTAAATGTTATCATATTTTTAATAACTTCTCAGTTTATCATTTTACTTATTGTTGATATCATCGTACACTAAAGAGACAATGGCAGAAATGCCCATAATTAGTTTGACTACGTACTTATTTTCAGACGCCTATAGGATAGTAGAAAAAGTGAATTTAAAGAGAAAATGAAGAATGATTTTTTTTCGAAAAAAATTTCGTTACCAATTTATTGATTATTTAATGTTTAAAATAGGGAATTTTAAGTGGACCATAATTCGAAAACCAAAAATCAAAATGTTGTTAAGTTCTGATAGAGGTTTTACAGCATTCTGTCAATAATATTGCATTAGTTTTTCAACAAAAAAATGCCTAATATGATTTCTCGAAAAATCGATCCTTTTTTTCTGAACAGAAATGCACGCCACTGACTAAAATAAGTTTTGATTTACTCAAAAAAGAAATATTAAAGATCTTTGACACCGATCCAAATTTGGTTGAAATTGGATGATCAATAACTGAGTTACGAAGGTGTTTCCACTTGAAATAGGTCACACTGTAGATGTTACATACATTTTAATATTGACAATTATTGAATGTCTTAAAATAAATAAATGGAATTAACTTAATAACGTGACCTTAGGTGTGATAATTCAGACACCTACATATAGAATAGCATCTTGCAATAAACTTTACAACATTTTTAGAGGTGAATAAAATTATGTACTCGATTGTGGAATTTAATTAATGTTGATTTTAACTCCGATGCCAGTGTTGTTTTATTAAATATTAAATTAAGTAATAAAATATGTCCCAAAAATGTTTCAGTAAACTGAGTAAATAGGTATCTACTATAAGTCTTATAAAGAGTATACATTTTGTAAAATTAACACAAAACTAAAACAAATTATTTCGTCCTAATTGATTTTAATGTTGATGATATCGGGTAATGTTAATTGAGATGAATGTTGCATTAAATTACCACGACAAATACAAAAGGATACAAATGCGGGAGTAAATTAAGTAAGTAAATAGGTAGCTCCTAATCTATCTAACTAGCTGTCTAATTAAAATCTTATAAGAAATGTGAACAAAATTATCTATTAATACATATAAATAAACCTATTCAGTAGTTGTCGAGGTAGTTTTTTCGACATCGGAAAATGTATTTTCAGAATTTTCCTGTCTCAAAGATTGTTCCACTACGAGCTCATAAACAGCTCAATATATTTTGATAAAATTTTGTATTGTAGATATCTTTCTACTTGGAGTATAGGCTACTTTATATTGGTGGTTGTGGTGGTGGGAATGTGAGTAGATGGTAGGGAAGTGGGAACGAGTGGTGGGAAGGTGGGAAAAGTGAAGAATGTCAGTGATAAAATAAGGGAGATTGGTGGGTAGGGGAAGAATGTGGGAAGATGACAGATAGGGGGAAATAGTAGTGGGAAGGCGAGGAAAATTGAGGGAAGTAGGAGAGGGTGGTGAATAGGTAGGAGAAGATGGTGATAAAAACAATATTTTGAATCAAGAATCTCGTTTCATGCAGGTATACGCTCAGGTATACGCAAATAAATACATTTTTCACATAAAATTTCTTGTGGAAATGCAAGTTACAGTAAAGTTTTGTCCCATGTAAAAGGCGAGCGTTTTTTGGAAATTAAGTTTTAATTTTGAAAAACGTGTTTTTGTCTCGTTTTTTTTTTAACCTTTCAGGCACGGAAAATCATGCACAAAAAACCCTGTTGCTGCACGGGATATTTTGTTCTAATTCATCTGTTTTTTTTTTGTTATTTGGGATTGCTAAGTAATAAAATATACTTTTGTTGCATTTGTGGAGATTTATTTATTTTTTTAAGCAGGGCCGCGTCTAACGGGGGGCCATTTCATGCCACATACGAAGGTGCACTAGGCCATGGGGCGCCAAAAAGCCAATTTTATAGTATTTGCCCCCACCCTCATGACCTAGAAGCGGCACTAGTTTTAAGTATATACTTTGGCGTGGTACCCATATACATAATATACATTACAGTGTACACAGTATATACAGTGTATACAGTCCACTATGCATATACAATATGTGGTGCCTTATTTGTACCACCATGCATTGAAAGAGTCAGTTTGCATGGTTTAAACGGTGTACCACCATGCCTGAAAGGATTTAAATATTTCTCAAAATATTTTAAATATCATCGGATCAGGCCAAACAAAAAAATCAAAATGTTTGTAAATAAATTATAAATAAAACTGCATAGATCCAAATCCGATCTGTCATTTTGTTTTTTTACAAAAAAATAAAAAACTAAGAAAATTTTACATAAACCGAAATTATTAAAGAAATAATTAATTTTTTTTAATGAAACTTGGTGAAAGTATAGGTCTTTACATCTAGTAACCTATTAGGGAAAATTACAAATATATTAATTTCGAGATTAATTTTTACTGAAGAACGAGATTATTGAAAAATTTTTGAAACTTTATAAAAACCTGCCATTTGGTCACAATAAATTTTTTTTTCTTAAATTGCAGCTTTTTGAATTTTAAAAAAACTTTATATGTTCGGGATTTGAACTGCGAATTTCCGCATGGGAATCCCCAATTCAGTTTTCAATTTAATAACAATTTACCTACTTGAATTAAGATTTTACATGAATGCGACTAGCTGGATTCCAGTCTGGAACCAGTCGTACATCCATGGCATGTAACATCATGGTCGAAAAGTATAGCATTTTGCTGTCTGATTCGTGTTATATCGCGGGTTAGCGGACTATCACCCACTTTGAATCGATAGAATTTTTGTGATATTTCCTCACTTTAACCATTGATGAGTAAATAGAATGCATGAATATCATCTCCGCACGTTCTCCTAGAATCTCGAAGCCTTGGTAACGGGAGTGGAGAAAATATTCTTGTCATGGCAGTCACGGTTTTGGTGAACGAGCGCGCAAGTGTAGGTATATTAACGATATATAAATTTATTTCATGTATTCACTAAACTTTCGACACAATAGAGAAGCAGTACCAATTTCAGCTCAAAATATATGTACAGAAATAAATACATGAAACGCAAAAGATACGATATATCTGCTTCTAATGTAGAAGTGCCTAATTTTTTTTAATTGTTCGTTTTTTGAACCATCTTTAACAGACGACAAAAGTCTTTGGCTGAATACATTTTTTCGATACAAAAAATGCATTTTATAAAAATGCGCAAAATGTAACTTTAAAATAATACGAAAAATTGATTTCTTTCATCATTGTAAAGTACGTTTAAACAGCTACAGTTTAAGAAACACAAAGTGTTAGTGTGACCAAATGGCAGCTTTTTATGAAGTTTCAAAAAATTTTAAGAAACCTCGTTTTTTAAGCAAAGTAATAAATGTTTTTATTTGTAATTTCCATAATAGTTTACACCTACAGGACCTATAATTTTACCAAGTGTCTTTAAAAAGGATTAATTATTTATTTAGTAATTTCGGTTTATGTAAAATTAGAAATTTTCGTGGTTTTTAATTTTTTTTTGCCAAAAACAAAACGAGATTGGATTATGACCCATGCAGTTTTATTCATAATTTAGTTGCAAACATTTTGATGTTTTGTTTGATCTGATCCGATGAACAGAACCTGATACATTAAAGAAAAGCGAGACAAAAACACGTTTTTCAAAATTAGAACTTAATTTCCAAAAAACGCTTCACTCCAAGATTGGACAAAACTTTAATGTAGCATTTTGATAACATATAAAGATTACATTTTCACAAAAAAATTGGCCTCTCCCCCCAAACAATCTTTGAAAAAAGAAATAGTTTTATTCGGCTAAAAGTCGAAACCATTTTTGGGGGAACATACTGAAGTTCTCCGCCATTTTTTTAATGGATTTTTTTGGGTTAAAAGGTTAAGGGAGAAAATAAAAGTCATTTTAAATTTAATTAGTTAATGTGAAAACTAACAACTCGAATTCTTAGTAGAGTAGAATGGAATTTATTGATAGTTTTGATTAAAAAATCATTACATAAGTCATTAAAAAGGTACACATTTATAAAACATATAATGCTAAATATATGAACAAACAACAGTACATGTAGCACAAAAACAATGAATACGATTAAAAGGTTTACAAATCATAATTTTGAAATTCATCTAAGCTGTAGAATGCTTTAGAAATAAGATTTTTTTTTTAATTTTGATTTTAAATTGATTTGAAGGTAGAGGTAATTTATTATAGAAAAGGGGCCCATAATAATCTGGCATGTCTTTATTTCTTCAACCTAAGATATTCAAAAAATAAATTAGTATTATTGCGTGTATTGTGGGTATGGATATTAAAAATATTTACATATTTATGAGTTTTTTTTATATATAAGGTAAACAATTAAAAATGTATAAACTAGGAACAGTTAAGAAACTAAGCCTAAAAGATGATTTTTTACATAGTCTCTATAATTTAGATTGAGTAAAATACTGACCTCTTTTCTTTGGATACTAAAAACTCTTGCACAGTGAGTGGAGTGACCCCATATGAGAATTAAAAAGGGTGTGATAGGCCATAGTAGTTATTTCTTTTGAGGTTGTTCGGGAAAGTTTTTTGGAAGATGAAGGTTTTTAACTAATTTACTACATGTGTAATCAACATGTTCATTCCATTCTAATTTTACTTTATTTGGGTTATTAATTTCCTGGTGTGTTAGTGTAAGTATTATTTTTTCAGTTTTATCTTCATTTAATTTTAAGGAATTTGCTATAACCAGTGAGAGGCTTGGTTTTGAGAGGTTTCCTATTCTGCACAAGAGGGACTCTGAATGAATAATACCTAATAAAAAGTAATAAACTTAATGTTTTGTAAATACGTAATTGCCCCATAGTAAGTCAGTTCTCTAGACATTACATCTTTTCAGGCGTCATAAACTATTTTTTATTTGTTTAATATTTATTAGGACGCCAACACTCCCACATTTTTATAAGACCGTCAGTTGCACTGCTGCCCAAGAAATCACTACTTCCACATCCAGATTTTCTATCCAAGTCTCATAATGAAAGAAAAATTTAATACTATATTTGCACTCCACTATGTGGAAATAATTATTTATGGAACTTTAATAATATAATATTTAAAATCGTCTACCCCAAAAACCCATAAAATGATATGCCACATCGGTAGTGCGGGTTGGGGTGGATAAAGTAAAAAAAAATTTTAAGGCCTCTGTTTCTTTTATGCAAACTAAATCACAGTTTTATTTTTTTCACCACCTTTAATAATGGGGTGGGGGTGGTAATGGGAGTGGCTAATGTCAAAAAACTTTTCGAAACCTTAGTTTCTCTTATAAGTATATACTATATACCAATTTTATGGACTCTTGCTTGACTTAGGGCCGGTTTTATAGGTACAGTTTAAACTAGACTTTAACTAGAAGATTCTGTTGAGGACTGAAATAAAAGTAATAAAAGGGTATTTAGCAAAGTTTATATTAAGCACATTCATCAAACAGGAAATTAACAAGAACCTTTTAACAACAACTCAAAAAGACGCTTCTCACAGCAGTTTTTTTACTACAAAAATCATTCGATAACTATCGATAATAACTAGCGATAACAACTATCAATACCACAAAATCTTTATTCAAATAATTAATAATTTCCTATTGTGCTTAATATACACTTTGCTAAATACGCTACTTATTTTTATTTCAAACCTCAACAGAATCTTCTAGTTAAACTTTGGTTTAAACTGTACCTATAAAACCGCCCCTTACCTATTTGCCCTCATTTATATGTCAAAATCAGACGAATTAATTAAATCTGATGAAGCAAAATCAGATATTGCCATAGTGATGCATTCAAACTTTAAAAGACCAACAAAGTGATTTTTCTTTACCCAAAGTCATACTCGTAATTATTTACATATAATTACATTACATATACCTAATGAGAATAATTATTTATTTTGTGCTTATTCATTAATGTGCAAAATTCCTTTGAAGGAATTAGCTAAAATTACATGATATTTCAAGTCTCTCTAAAATAATCGTTTTCTGCGTGTATCAAGAAAAATGTCTTAAACTAGAAAAAAACATATTTATACACATATATTCTTATTTTAACCCAGAAAAAACTTGCAAAAGTCCTAGAAAACCTGCCGGAAAAGTCAGGGAATTTAAGTTTCAAAAATTGCCATGAACTTTGTTTTGGCCATAATCTACAGTTTTGATAGAAGTTTATTTTGCACAAATTAAATTAAAAAAAAAACCATTCTGTCCAAGAATGAATTTTGGTAAGAAGCCAATTCAGATGGCCCTGGCAAAGTTTTGCACTTTGCCTAGTGGTTGACCACAAGTTTTTAGTAACACATTAAAAGAGTATTTTTAAAATTTCTAGAGCCATGAATTTAGCAAGGAACCTTCACGTCAGTGGGTAACCAATGCCATTGATTCCAATTTAGCTGCAACAGCTGGAGAGCAATACCGCCTGCTAGGTCCATCCCTTTGGGCTGCGATAGATGACGAAATCTCATTGGAGAATTGTGATATTTATTCGTACAATCCCGATCTCGCCTCAGATCCATTCGGGGAGGATGGCTGTTTGTGGAGCTTTAATTACTTCTTTTACAACAAGAAGCTCAAAAGGATCGTGTTCTTCACTTGCAGAGCCATAAAGTGAGTTCAAAAAGTTATCTTACTTATTATGCCGTCATAAGGTGAAAAGTCGCATCTACATATTTGCCATAAATGAGATTCTAATAATACAAGAGCACCCAAGAGTACTTAACCTTGTTCTGCAGTTAAAAAAATTTTAGAATTTGAATATTTAAAGTACCTAAAATTCATTGAAATTGATTTTCTAATTTAATACTTACTAGTTGGGAAAAGAACAAACACGTTTTTTACTTTCCTCGATAACCAACAATTTACAGATGCGGCTATTCTCCTTATGACGGCAGTATTACAGTCTTCCTAGAATAGCTTTGTATACGAAATGCGCAGATAAAGAACAGGGTTATACAGTACGGACACTCAATTAGACATACAAGGAAATCCTTTATACTTATGTACATGTGCAATATATATAAAATAGATGGTCAGGCATGCCCATAGTATGCTAGCTGCTTGCCGACTGATTCGCAATTTATTAGGTTAGTAATGTATTGACCAATATTGCACATGTAGCTGTAGTCCAATCGATAGGTCAAAAAAAGCGTGTTCACAATGAAAATAAGGAAAACAGGCGTAGGTCAATTTTTATTTTTCATGAGTATTTTGCCAAGTTGGCGGGGTTGGTGGTTGTTGGCGTTAGCAGTCATCTTTGCAAAAAACCAAACGAAAATATCTCACGAACCATTGATGTTAGGACACAAATGGTAAGGACCTTTTTTGTTCAGCACTAGTTCTCTACAAATCCCTTCACAGGCTTATTTTCATAGAACTAACGTTTAGAAGTTAAAGCGTGTCAAAGTTTTCAGAAAGCAGTTTTTGCGAGTTATTTCATAAACTGTTTATTGTACATTAAAATGTCAAATGGAAAGCTTGAAGGGCAGTAATTTCTTTACAATTTCTGTCGCAGACACCACTTGGTAGAACTAAAAGTTTACGAGCTACAGCCTGTAAAAAGTAATAAAAAAATAATTTTTTCAAAATATTTCGTTAATTATTGGTCGGATATAAAAATATGTAGTTGCAAACTTGTAGATCATTAAGTTCTATATAATTTTTATTTAAACTTTTCAAAATGCCTCGTTAACTGTTGATCATATAAAAAAAATGTAATTGCAAACTTGGTGAGAATTTAGTGCTCTACAAAATTGATAACAACATATTTGAATAGTTTAGGAAACATTTTAAAAAACTACCTTTTTATAACTTTTAACGAGATAAATTATTACTCCTATAAAATGGCGTCTATCAGATAAATGATAGAGAATTTAGTGCTCCACAAGATTGCTATTTTTTTCCAAAAAAAAAAAAGTACCCATTGATTGTACTATAGAGAACCGCACAAATTGGAGTAGAGACTAGCATTATCTATTTTTAAATCTGTTGACTGTTTGTTGTTAGCGACACCTGTCGATTGTTGGTAATTTTGATAATCGCGGTTCACAATATAAACAATAAATGGGCATAAGGTGAGTTGCCATCCATCCGACATCCAATATCTGAATCGGAATTATGTTATTTTAAGATTAAAGGATATTATTTATGTATTAAGCAAATCACTTACACACTTTTTTATTTATCATGAAATTACCTACTTTCTGTATATTGTTGCCCTAATATGGGCACGCTGATATACTAGTTAGGTAAATACCGTAAAACACTCATTATTGGAGAACCAATCAAAACAACTACTCTTCTAGCTAATACTGTCGAAGTATTGAATTACATGATAAGATTCCTAGCATTTTAAAGCAAAAAAAATATATTGAAATAATTTATTTAAATTAAACCTACCTTTTTTTTTGTCTTTGCGGGAGGGGGATCCATCATGGACACCCAGCGCATTGGATCTATCACGCTGGGTAGTGCTGGACTCTAACCGAGCTAAAACCCCTCCGGAATAATGACCCCCTCCCCGTCTTCAGTGTTTCCTTATATCCTGGAATTGCTCTCGCTTACTGTCAGAATATTAAGTCAATCTTAGTGTTAAGTGTTAGAAATGATCTGCCTCCGCAGAGATGTCCTCCCCTTACTTCCCAACTTCGTTGAAATGATTAGAGGTTCAAGTTTCTTTCGTCTACTTCCTTGATTTTCATGACTGATGTTATCATGTGCTCCAAGAGTTGTTGTTTTCTTCTGATTCTAGCATCCTCAACACCATGTCATCGGGTGTAACTGGGCTGCCTAGCCTATCGATGGCTTGTAGCCTTTCTTCTCTCCACCTGCTACACCGAAACACGATATGCTCCGCGTTGTCTATTTCCCCACAGTTCATGCATTCTCGATCTTCCCGATGTCGTAAATATACTTTGCAAAGCATCCATGCCCTGTTAGGGCCTATGTAAGGTAGTACCCAACCTCCCTTGTCCTATCTCCACCCATCGTTTAATATCTGGTACCGTCGCATCTTCCCTTACTCGAGATATTCCATCTCTCCTGCCACCTCTGATAGAGTCTATCGTGGCCTCCTTACTGCCAATTCACTCGTATATCTCTCACCTTTCCTTTGCTAGAAGGTCGATAGCACTGCCTCGTAGGTGACCGTCCTGTAGGCTTTGCAAACTCTCAGTGCCGCACATCGCTGTACCCTAGCCAGTCTTCTTTTCGTTCTTTCCACTGCCATCGCACTTACCCATATCGAGGCCACGTACAGGAGAATGGAGTGCACTACGCTGCACAACACCCTCCTCTTGCTGGCCGTCGGTCCACTGATGTTATGCATCAGCCTGCCTATGGCCGTTGCCACTCACCCAGCTTTTTCCTCCATTTTCGTCACATGCACCCCCCCCATGTCAATTTCAAATCAAGCCATATGCCCAGGTATTTTATCGCCTGGCTCGGGCTAATTTCCAGCTCCCCTACCCTCATTTTCACGACAGGGAGATTCCTCTTTCTGCTATTGCCAGATCGTCGGCATATCTGTTGACCTTAACGTTGTGGGGTAAGTGTAATGCATCATCAAACATATTCCACAAGGTTGGGCCCAGGACTGATCCCTGTGGAACAACGCAAGTCATCTGCCTCCACTGGATAGCGCTCTCTACCTCTAACCCTAATCACCTGTTCTCGAGGTAGCTCTTTATTATCCTAAGCAGGTATGGAGCTGTTCTCAATTTTCGTAACTTCTTAACTATCTTGCCCCAATCTGCAATGTTGAAAGCTTTTCGAACATCCAGCGTTACTACCGCACAGTAGCTTGGCGCTCTCATAGCCTCCCCAGCTGTTTCGGTTAGGCGCCTTAAAACTCCTACCGTGGATCTCCCTTTCCTAAAATCAAACTGGGTGTCCGATAACCCCCTTCTCTTCAATGTCTGCCTCCAAATCCTACCTGCCGCACACTTCAGTTCAGTTAAATTTTAGAACAAAAGCAAATAAAAGTAACTAGATATGAATTAAACAGCTGCGAAGACGGAACATTCTCTTATGCCATATTTTTCATATTTAATAGTTATCACGATCTCTACTATTCCATAAGCACAAAAGCAAGGGTATTTTGTAAAGCCTGTTTGGTTGCCCTAACTTAAAATTTTAAGTAATAACATTCAGAAGGATATGATGGTATAGTCTGCAGTGCTGGATTACTCTATACGCTAATTATGCACGTGCGTAAAGCGGCAGATTTTTAGGGACGGCCAGGCAAAATCAGAATAATAAAAATTTGCTCGACTGCACATCTTGCACTTATAACTTTGTAACTTGTAACATATGAATGGACATAATTTATTATGCCGTTATTGGTTGTCGGGTGCCGTCCATCAAGGCGGTGCCGCGGTAAGTTCTTTCGACCTAATTGTTAGATGCCTGCTTGTTTTCGGTTCCCCTAACATTATTTCGAGGTTTTAGGTTTTTGGAAATTTTAGGTTTGCGTAAAGCGGCAAATACTTTAATCCGTCACTGCTAGTCTGGTGGACATAACTTTTTTTTGTGGGCCTGTGTTTTCAATGTTCCTAACTTACTAACTGGCAAATATACAAGCCGCTAAAAGGTGGGAAATACAGCGTTCTCATCCCACCTTCTAGCGGCTTGTATATCAGTGTATACGCGAAAGCAACGTAATTTCAGACGAGGATTACGTAGTGGATATACCATCCTTCGGAGGGGATGTAAAGCAGGCGGTCCCTTGTCTATTAAATGTTAGGCAAGTAAAAGATCCATACTCTTCTTAACCCTTTAAGTACGGCTCCTTATTTTACCAACGTAAATACCAGACGGCGTCTTTTTTGTAAGTGCGAATGCATTTAGTACCATATTTAAATGGCATTTTATAAGTTTCATTTATTATATTACTTTTATTAATTGTCAAAAACAAACACAAAGTAAACAAAGTTTTATTTAACATTCCGAAAATACGTGCGCCGTTTATGTACGGCATCTGGTCGCGCAGAAGTGCCGTTTTTATAAGGCATTCGTCTGGTGAAGAAGTTTGAATGAGCCGTTTAACTACGGCAACCGTTCCTTGAGGTTGCAATTTTTAAAGTTAAGTGCATTTAAACGGCAGCCGTCCCGAGAGCAAAAATAACCTTTAACGTATATATACGGCAGTCAGCAGTGGGACAAAGTCAAGAAAGCCGTTAATATACGGCAACCGTCCTTAAAGAGTTAAGGGAAGAGGTTCACCAAAATTTCCGTCTCCTGGCGTCGGTGATAGGCCTTGGTAGCGGAAATAGGCCGACGTTAAATAGTTAAAAAAAAAGAAAACTGGCAAATCTAACACATAGCAGAAAGTCCTTTATTGAACTTCGCCTTTATTTAACAGGACCTTTGTTAATTCACGTTTTTCAACATGTTCGCATCTTGGAGACAGCTGAAAAATGAAATCTATTATCTTTACTACTTAACCTGACAGTAAAAGATGTTGGAAGATTTTTAAAATTATTGTTAATTTATAATGTCTGGCCTAATACTAAAACCAGTTTGCTATCACACAAGCAATAGCCAGCCTCACTACTTTCGGTGCACTGTAGTAAACCAGCAACAACCATGAGGAAGTGAAATCATTACAATTGATTAATTTTTTTTTTATTTCAGCCCAAGGTACACTTTAGATTCCGGATTTGGAAGTGACTTCATCATGGATGAAGATGACCTTTATGAGTAGAAATGGTTTGTACAGATGGCTCATTAACATTTCTCACAGTCATTTGAACACATTTCTAAAGGGTACATATACAGGGTGTAACATAAAAGAATATCCAAATTTAAGAATATCTTGTTATATAAATAAGCATTTGTCAGCATACCGGCATATCTATGCTACAAGTTAAAGATTCTTCATGTTAAGTGCCATTTTACTATGCGTTGTATATATAAAATTCCATATCAATATCTTTATTTCATATTCAAAATATATTTAAAGGAATAATTTTTAATTCAAAAACTTACGCACTGTATCTTGGAAACTAAGGCTCTAATAGTCTTAGAGCCAGTGATTTTTTTAGTACTTATTTTTCCTGTCAGCCAACATCGATAAGATTGTTCTGTTAGTGATACTAATCAACAAATTCTGAGTCTGGCAAAAATTTTCCGGTGGGTTCATGGGTGAAAAATATAAACGAGCTGAACTTATTTTTCCTGTTGTGAATGTTTTAGATTTACTTAAGTAGATCATAAAACTTACTGACAGCAATCTGGTTTATCTCCAGTTGAACAAAGTAAGTCTGGCTAAAGTGTTTTAATGAAACAGCTGATCGGAAAATCATATTGATTTCTTATTTTTACAAGATTGAAACATACTCGTATTATAGCCAGATTGTATTTTAAGCTATTATAATGCGAACTATCATCTGACAAATTTTTAGGACTATCAAAATAAGGGAAATTACTTTTTAAATATTTTTCAGTTTTTCATGTGCCATACATATTTGCCATGCCTATAGATCAGCCAGACTGTTTTTGTACTTGGTTTTAATGTACGACTTGTTAGTAGAACCATTTTCTTTACTGTAAAAAAAGTGGAACGCATGTGTATTTTTTAAGGCGACTGACTCAACTCATTGGAAAACCCCTATATTAGTTCAGTAATATATATATAATTGGTAGAAATATTAAGGATAGCATAAGAATTACTAAACCGAAAAGTTCTCACCCCTAGTGTGCTTCATCCCCTAGGAGGTTGCTTCCACCCCCATTTTGAGGTTTTCTAGATAATCTCGGGAACGGTGCACTTTTTGATAAAAACACCTATATCCAAATTGTTCCTTATAAAATTCTCTATTACAATTTTTCTCCTAAAAAAACGTGGGAAATAAACATTAAGTTAACACAATAAATTGTAATCTTTACTATAATCTACTTTAAAGTTCAATGCTTAACGCTAAAGCAGTAGCTATTAAACTCCATTTAAAAACATAATAAATATAGCGCTTCCACCCTCTTGCCCATAAAAAATATCGCAATTTTTAAAGAAGCGAGAATATATATTGTACTTGTTGCCACATCACCCCAGAGGTAAAGTAATTGGCGCGTTTTTCTTACGTGGTGTCCCCTGTATACCTAATGCCGTATACCATGCATGCTTGTCCGTGGCAATGGTAAGACATTGTGGAGCAACGTAAGCCTGCTCTTCTGCAACTGCACCCGTTTTCGCACCATAACTTGCATGAACAAGAAATTACTGTCAAAACAGATTGTTGTCATAGTTGGGGTTATTATACCGTCGACTTTCTTCCATCCCCAATCATTAGCTTCTAGCGTAACATTTTTCCAGGTTGGAATTTGGTAAAAAACGCTATACGAGTATTGCCGAGCAGCAGCAAAAGTTGGTGGTAGTTTTGATAACATTACAGTATTGTTTGCTTTAATAACAAGTTTGTTAAAAGACATGAATCTATATACATCTAGACTTTTTTCTGTGGAGGAAGAGTTGTATAAAGCTAGAACAAATCGCTCTCCTTTCATTATTAAAAGTTTGCGCGATGTCTTGTAAATCATCTCTTTTATTAATTACATTAATTGTATTAACCTCTCCTCTGGAAGAAAACGCTGAGGTTTTGTTGCAACCGCTAATGGCGTGTGCAAATAATATTGTTTTACATTTTTTAAAAAAAGTTGAAAATCGTAAATCTCATTTTGCTGGTGTTACCTTGTTTTTATTTTACAAATTTAATGTCTTTGTTGGAGGGAGAAAGAGCAGTAAGGACTAGCAGGTCAATATCTTGCCCTACGACAACAGCTGTGTCGCATTTATAACATTTTCGATAGCAGTTTGTACTATTAATAAATCGGCGATATCCACAGCAACGAACACCTCAATTCCTTCTTTCCTAAATTTTTTCACTAGTTCTGCAACCCTTTGTTACAAATGACTAAGGAACTTCTGCTGAGTTTCAGAAATAACAGTGTTTTCACTAAATATAATTTCAGGACAGGTTCTTTGAAGTAACCGCCTTCGTTCTAGGCACTTCGTGCTGTTTGTATTCCCCGAATAACCATATTGATCACAACAGTTACTCTATTACCATAATGTTTTCTTATGTAACTAACATAAGCGTTGTAACTGTTATTAAATTATCTTTTTGGCCATATTACGCGGCGAAGCAAGTATCTTCCATCAATCACATACTCACTATTTTCGAAAATATGGTCTCGTTCTGGAACAGTATTAATAATCTGGTATAAAGTTGCCTTGTTAGTTATTATTATTATTATTATTTTCTACATTTATTATATTTTTAGGTGGAGTTTAGTAGCTACTGCTTTAGCGTTAAGCATTGAACTTTAAAGTAGATTATAGTAAAGATTACAATTTATTGTGTTAACCCTTATGTGTGCGCCTTATTTCACACGGTACTATTAATTTTAGGAAAAAATTATGGAGATATTTTTGATAGAGAATTTTACAAGGAATAATTTTGTATATAGGTATTTATCAAAAAGTGCACTGCGCCGTTCCCGAGATAATCTATAAAACCTGAAAATGGAGGTGCAAACGACCTCCTAGGGGATGAAGCACACTATTTAAGGGTGAGAACTTTTCGGTTTACTAATTCTTATGCTATCCTTAACATTTCTACCAATTTTCAAAACTATGGATTTTGTCCGATATATTAAAATATTAACTGTTATTTTACTGAACTATATATAATATACGATTTTCTACTTAAAATCACTAACTGAACAATCCTATCGATGTTCGTGACTGGAAAAATTAGTACCAAAAAAATTCATTAGCTCTTAGACTATACGGACAAATGTTTACATGACAAACTATTCTTAAATTTGAAAAAGGAAAACTCTTCCTAATTTTTGATATTCCACATTGTTACATCCTCTATAACTGATTGATAAAAATCTTTTGGTGAGAGCAAAAGTACAAAGTATTTTAAATATATTTTAGATGTTATAGAATAAGCATTATAGAATGTAAACATATTTATCGTTCATAATTTACATTGTTTTCTTGTTGATTATGGATTAATTCCGGTGATTAATCAATCTGAAGGAATGTTTTAAGTTAGAAGTTATGCTTTTTCCTCCAAGTAGGTAAAAAATTGTTATTTTGCTTTAATTATAAATATAGTTTAATCATCACATTATTATATAGTTCACAAAGAAATTACAAACTCTAGATAAATCTAGACTACTATCAGTCAAAATAATTGACAATTGCACAAATATATATGTAAAGAATTTATTATCCTACTTGGTAACCAGTTATGTTATTTTACTTCAAGAGTATTAGCATGTTATTTTAATCTCTTAGATTTTAGGACTTTCATTTCTAATTCGTACTAAACATCAACGCAATATCACATAGAAAAGGTACAATGGTTATGTAATAACAATATATGTTGTTCATAGGTTTATGATCTGATCAATAAACGTAAATATTTAGTTGTATTTAACATTATTTAGTATTTTTTACTTCTCTACATTCCCTGTTGAATCTGTCCACATTATATATGCAAAGGCCATTGTTTCTACTGTGTTCCATTGTTTATCCCCTTTCTCAAGGTTATTTTTTCTTCATTATATTGGATTATGAATTGCACTGTTACAGTTAATGTTGACAGTTTTGAGAGACTGGAGCATTTTTAAAATACCTACAAAAATGTTGACACACGTTCCATAAGCGTGCTTTCTTGCACTCGCACGTTTGCATAATGCTAGCTTACTCGCACTCGCCTATGATCACAAGGAATGTAATCAGTCATGATGTTTAAACCTAACCTCGGTTTGACCTTACAAATACAAAGTGTTTTACGAGAAATTGGACATGGTTTAAGACGTTCACTGATGCTAATAAGTTAACATTTGGCACATGTAATACACTAGTGATCCTGAATAAGTACACTTGCTTTCAAAACTTTCGCGTACACATTCAAAATTAAGTAACAACGATTTTGCAAAATTTTAGCTGTGTGAACGTATAATTTTGAGATTAGGTTAAAGATGACATTGACATTTAATTTAACTAAAACGAACATAAAAATAAATGCAAATGTATTAAAAAAGATTTTAATATGTCATGGCCCTATTAGCCTCTAGGCACCGCATCCAATCTCCTGGGCATAGATTCTATAAGGTTTCGCCAATAATTTTGGTCTTCACTCAACTGCTTAACTCTTCCCACAATTCTTCAGCATTTTCAGGACTAAAGTTCCTTTTATAAATTTTCTTGACAATTAAACCCCAAACATTTTCTATGGGGTTCATATCAGGACTATAGGATGACATGGTAATATTTCAATATTGTTATTTTGATACCACTGTGTTATTATTCGAGCGGTGTGAATAGGGCAATTATCGTGTTGAAATGGGATATAATTGTTCCACAGAAGGAAGCATAACAATTTGCAAGATGTCAAGGTAAGCTACTGCATTAAACCGACCATCAATGCGCCAGGTTACCCCTGGACCGAGAATACTTATCCAAGCCCAAACGTTGACAGAGAATCGCCTAGACTTTTATGGTGAAACATATTGTTCAGAAAATCTTGAATTTACTAGTCGATACACCAGTAAATGACTATCATTGCACGATTTAAATACTTTTTCGTCAGAAAATATGAGTTCCAAAAATTTATAGGCCGGTATATATAATTCAGGCAAAATATTATCTGGGACTGCTTATTTTCTTCTGTTAATATATTCTTTGCACTTGCGAAATTTATAATTTCTGATTTTTTCACACGATGGCACGCTGTCACCCACGATCATGGAAAGTTGGTCTTAAAAACAGCTTGTCTGGCCTTATTGAAAGGGTTTTCCCTTAAATTATCCAAAAGGGCTCCGTTCTGCTCCGTATTTGAAATTTTGGGTCTTCCCGAACATGGCCTTCTAGTCACGGTCCCTTCTTGTTCCCACCTCTTCTTTACTCGTAGAACAGTGCTTTTAACTAGTCCATAATGAGTAGCAACCCTTCTTATGGACCACCCCTCTTCTAATTTAGAAAGCATCAAAACTTTTTCTTGCTCTGTCAGTTGAGGCATTTTGACTTTTCAAAAGTTCAAATGACAATTGATTAATTACAACCCTGATTTAATTTAATTTTTTTGATAAATGAATACAGTGAAAAATAGGTGTACGCAAAAATTTTGTATGTACGTGTATGAAAGAAAAAAAATTCCAAGTCCGGAAAAAAAAGTTTTGGTTGTTTCCCAAGAAAACTACCAGAGATGGGTAAACTCCCGGAGTTTTGATTACTCCAGAAGTTTTCAGGAAGTTTTCCTGGAAACTTTCTATTAGGAATATTGATAGCCTTGCTATCAATTGCAAGGTTCATTTTAATACCAAATAAGTGCATACAATTCTATTATTTACGTGACTTACAAAATAACTGATATTATATGAAAACCGCTATATGTGTCTTGTGCTATATGACAAATATGGAGTAATTTTAGGTAAGTCCGTTTTTGTAAAAGACACGATAGAAATGAAATAAATCTCATTAGTTATATAGAATGAAAAGTTAAAATCATATATACCTAAATAAAATAATAAATAAATGTGTATTTAATATTAACAGTTGTAAAACTATTAAGAGAATAACACTGATATTAATATTAATTAGTAGAGTAAAATCTGGAAGTAAAGTCGCTTAGTTTTCGAAAAAAAAAACGGCGTAGAACCAAACCAGACTTAGTGGAATTCTTTAGTAAGATAATCGTGTACACGAAATCATTTTTTACGACATTTTTTGGTGGTCGAGAACTTTTTTATTTCGGAAAAACTCAAAAAAACAGATTTTTAATGAAATATGTTTTTTAATATCTCCCACCGCTATATCTCTGAAAATATTTGTGCTATCAAGCTATTTTTTTTTTTTAGATTAAAGTAGACACAATAGTGTTTCGAACAACGTCCCACGTGAACCCGATTTATTTTTTTTTAAGTTGGAAAAATAATAGGAAACTCAAACTTGTTATTTTCAGTAGCGTAATTTTAGACAATCGAGGAAAAAATTTATTTATGAAAATTTGTATATACATGCTGCGTACAAATTGAAACAAATAGTTGAAAAAAGTTTTTAGGATAAAAATTTTTCATGTTTCGTTCATAGTATTGAGTCAGCGATTTTTTTTAACGGGAAAAAGTCATATTCTTGCGCGCTCGGCTGTAGCAAGCCTAACGATCTGACGGTTCCGGTCGGGGTGTATGTAGTAGTTTAACTTATATCAATAGATACAAAACCAGTAGTGATCAAAAGCATCTAGGGGATCAATATTATTGTTCAATATTTCATATATTGTACAGTAGTATTGATCATATGTTGTTAATATTAAGAAATTGTACAATAAATATAAAATAGTCTCCTTTTAATAATAAAAAGACAGGTAGGTAGATATAAATACCTAATCTATAAATGTCAATCAGTGTTACTAACTACCCTCCTAATTAGTAAGTCTATTAGACATTTTTAAATGAATGAAAGTAAAAACGTACGCATAAAATGAGTTTTATTGCTGAAATAAATTTTCTATTTGGATAGATAAATATGTAGTATGTAGTTTATGTAGGCCCTACATTAATAGCATTCTCATTCGTTCATATCTGCCTCAAAATCTTTAATAATGTTGTTACAGGAACGACATTTGCACTCGTTGCAACATTTTAGGCCTTCCTTAAAACAAGCACATTTTCGATTGTCACAATTTTTATCCGAATAATGAATACTTAATGATTTTCGACAATCGCCACTTCTACGCGACTAATCTGACCAACCCTGCATGCGATTAATGCATGCGATTAATTGCGTCCCAATGTTGCATTTAGCGCTGATTAAAAAAAAATCGCTGTTGCCTCACGGTACATTTTAGGAAAAAATATAATGTTTCAAAAACTTTTGTGATTATTAGGCTTTATTTTCTTCGCTGCATGTATGTAAATATTTTCAAAAATAAAAAAGTTTATCGATTGGTGAAGATTTCATTACATAAAATATATATTTTTAGATTATCTGATTTTTAGAGAAATGAAAGTGCGAATTGTGCCCAAACCATTTATATTGGTAAAAGCGCTACAGTGTGTGCTTTAATTTGACACAAAACAAATTTCGGTGCCTTTAATAGTTTTAAAGATATGGCGGCGGAAAAAAATAATTATTTCAAAATACATTTTTTTCACTTTTTATTGATTTAAAAAGTTCGAAACCACAAAAAAATGCCATAAAATATGATTTCATATGCCCAGTGACATACTCAAAGGAACCTAACATGTTTGACCTGGTTCTAGGCCAAAAAAAAAAAACGACACGATAGACTTACGAAATTGCTGCTCTAAATACAAAAATAAAGTAAATTAATAAAGTAATAAGCTATGAAACTCGACATAATATTCATCATAATTTGATTTAAAGAAAAATGTTAGATGTATAAAACTTGTAAAAAATAAAGGTTTCTTTTTTAGTTTTTGTTTTTAACAAAAAAAAATAGTGTCAAAGTACATTCATTAAGAAGCAATATTGTGGATAAACAATAAAGACAGAATGTTTGGTGTTTAAGCAAAGACTACTAATAATATAATATGACGCGACACTACGAGCGATCCCATTCATAAATCTCATTCGAGAAATTTGACCTCGGGGATTTAATTTGGAATCTCCATTTGGCAACTCGGCAATGTAGACCCTAATCATTGCGGTGAAGGTCATCAAAACCAGTGTTGGCTCTAAGTGATGTGTAATCTCTAAATAGGATGCAATGGTCATATTTCCGTTTTCAAAATGGTCAGTAATAAACGTAATAATGTCTATTAATGCCTCAGTAGTAAATTTTCCTTCAGTGTATCCATATGTTTCGTATCCAAATACTTCATTAATCTAACCTTAAATGCTAACTCTAACAATTTGGACAGGATAGGTACAATTGAGATTGGTCTGTAATTAGTTGTAAGATTTTCATTTCCCTTTTTAAAAACTGGAGTGACTTGATATTTTAAGGCATTCCGGAAAATTGCCTGTTTCAAATTTTCAAATTAAATATTGTAATTTAAAATAAGATATACAGGGTATTGTTAGATGAAGCCCAACTAGCTTTTACTACGGGTGATTCTGATTAAAGTGAAATTACTTAGAGAAGATAACATAAGTCACAGCTTCACGCATCGAATATATTTGTAGACACGATACCAGTGCCGGGTAAATTTATTCTTTTTTAAATAAAATAAAACTACTAAGTTTACTATTTTCGTTTATTAATATTAGACAGTCGCAATTAAAATAAATTTCATTTCATCTGTTTCACTCGTCGAAACGGTTGAATATTCACTATAGATATATAATAAATATCGATCGTGAAAAACACTAGAAAATATATTCCTAGAATAACAAGCAGTGCAGCAATTCAGTGCAACCATACGACACCACTGCAATAAGAAAAACGAGTTTGTTGCTTAGACAACTGGCACGCGCTAGCGATATTGGTCTGTGCACATTGTGACGTATATTCTCCAAGTAATTTCACTCTACCCTTGATGTTCACTATCAGCCATTAAATCATGTCCGCTTTCTTGTGAAACACCCTGTATAGCATTCTGAAAATGTAATTTAAATAATATACAAAATTTAGCTTTGCTGCTATAATGTAAATGGTACAGTATTTTTGCAATTAAAATAAAAATGGTCATCACATGTTGGCTGATGAAAAATTTCAACAGATCAAAATAGAAAATTTTCAGGAGAAAAAAGTTTAGAGAACCACGCACAACAAATTGTACCTTGCCAGAAAAGTACATGTTTCATCGGAAGAAAATTACGAAAGGTTGATGACGACTCTTTCGCATCCTCGAATACTCTACATTCCAAGTCATCATCCAGTTTCCCCACAAATTATTTTATAAAATGCCAATAACAGCTCAAAAACACCCAATAGGGTTTTCCCACTAATTTTATTTTAACATTTTATGTCATGAAAATGATATAATAAAACATTCTATTAATTTACAACAATTTACTTTTCTAATAAGAATTACTTCTAAGAAAATATAGATAAACAACTTGCTGATAATTTCAGAGCTTTTTAAAACGGGCATTTTTACGCGCCAGAATGACGTATCTGCCCGAAAAACCAATGAGATTATGGATATAATTAGTTGATAATAGGTTCTAACTTTGTGTTAAAGGGAGCTTTCCTCTAAAACTCCACAGAATTTCCTCTTTTATTGTTTGTACTGTGATTGGTCTAAAGCAGTGGACTTGTAAATATTGGCCAATCAGAATCCAGATAAATACCACACAAGTTATTCGTAAAAGCGTCGGACGTTGATATTTTGTAGTTTCGGCTTAACCTTCACCCGCTTCTGCATTGACAGTTCGCATCTGATGATTAACCTAAAGCTTTATTTATATTTTGATGTTTGGATTGTTTGGAGTGAAAATATTTTATCAGTTTCTGGTTTATGTTTTATTAATTCTACGATCAAAGTGAGTAAAGTGGAAGAGGGATATGTTAAAAGTGCTGTTGATTCTCACAACAGAACAAATGTTTTCCCAGATGAAATATTTGTTTAGATTTTACAGCAGAAAACCACTTTTTTCGTTTTTCAATATTGAGTGGTACTGTCAAAAATAATATTGAGGGAGCATTTTCACTAGTATTATTACACAAAGGTACAAAACAAGCTTTTTTAGGCATTTTGATAATCCATTACAACTCATAATAATTAAAAAGTGCTGTCAATAAATAGAGGTTATGTTTTATATTTTTCACATGGAGGTAGAATATAATATATTCAACCTCCTTGATTTTTCACGGCTATCTTATGCCGACTTTTTATTGGATTTCAGGGCGTTGACGTCACAACGCGCTAATTTATGGCTGTTTAAACTGAACTCAATATTTTTCAAACTTTGTTTTTTTTTTCGTTACTATTAGTAAAATTAAAAAGATAATAAATATGCCATAAATCATTTTTTTACATGAATTAAGTATTTCAGCAATAATTTTTTTTTCTGGGAAAACCCTATTGAAAAAAAAGATTTAAAACAAAAGGCCAGTTTCAAAAATACTGAATCATAGAAAGTAGTCTGCGCAAACACAACACACATGATGATACACATTTAATTAGTTTTAATGATCCCCACATGATGCCAACATGGTTGACGAAACGTGCCTCGATTAATAGTATTCGAGTGTGTTCAAGTGTTTTGGTATTTGTAGACTACCATTTCAAAGGCAGTGTCATAACAAGGTTCCAACGCCAGAAAGGAAGGTAGGTAGGAGAAAACAGTGGAAATGGTGGGAGATTTACGTAGCTAGCTGCGGGCATAACCTGGTTTTCAAATAAAACAAGATATAACATATAATAATTTCTATTTTATATAATTATTTATATACTTTTACTTGCTATATTTACATTTTTTTTTTGACTATATTAAAAGCCATGCCATTGTGAAATAAATTAAGGAAATACTGTAAACATGATTATTAAATAAGTTAACAATGTCAAGTTAGAACTGTTCAGTGCGGTTTGACATTTGATATAAAAAAAAAATTATAAAAATATAAAAATAATACTTGCATTTAAAACAAAAACAAAAAATAAAGGAATTACTCAATATACTGAAACAAGACGTAATATTTTAGGTTCACATTGCCATTTGTTCTAAGACGTTTATTAAAATCTCAAACAATCATGAGGATTAAAATATAACAATTGTAAATTTCAACTTTCTTATATTTTTTCTGCCAACGGGTCATGTTTTATTGATAGAAAGTTCGTCAAGTTTATTATCAACTGTAAGGAAAAACAAATAAATAATTGGAGTGGTCCCAAATTAGGTAATTTCGAATTTTAACGAATTTGTTGGCGTTAACATTTCTAATTTATCGGAGCCGGTATAATGTTGCAGATCCTATAGCTTATTTACATCAATTTTTTGTCGGGCAGATCTAATTTAGCGAATTCCCTTTTATAACGGTGTATAGGGTTTTCCAATGAAATTTAAAAAAACATTTATATCATAATAAGAAAAAACCACCATTAACAATTCAGACAATTAAGAAAAGGAGTGCGCATTAAGAGCAAATTTTTAATTATACAGAATCGGAAAGTGTTGGTTTTGGTATAGCAATAAGAGCGAGCGTGAGCGAAGCAACCAATCATGTACATGATTTTCTTGATGGGGCGTGTCACTCTTTACCTCTGCTAGTACTATAATAGTACTGGTAGACCCCTTTATTGTTGGCGATCGGTTAAATCGTTGAAACTAGTGCAATACCTAAACCAACACTTTCCGAATCTGTATAAGGTGAAACAGATTATGTATGCGATACTATATAGATTCGGAAAGTGTTAGTTTTGGTATTGCATTAGTTTCAACGACTTAACCGACTGCCCACAATAAAGGCGTCTACCATTACTCTAGCAGAGACAAAGTGACACGCCCCATCAAGACAATCGTGTACAGCAATGCTTGCTTCGCTCTCGCTTGCTCTTATTGCCTTAAAAAAACCAACACTTTCCGATTCTATATGTAAATAAATAGCATCAAAAAAAAAATTGATCAATATGATTGCAAGTTTCGCCACTGCCTATTGATGAAATATTTCAATTGAATGAAGTGTGAAAAAATCAGCTGTTTTTAATAAACTTGTAAAATGACTATTAATATTAAAGAAATTGTATATTATGAGAACTGGTACAGAATGGAAAAAAAATGCAGTTCACAAAGAAATTCGTGATCGAACCTTGTTGAACAATGTTAAATTAGGTACCCAATTTTTTTATTCCTGATATATAGTTACAGAATGAAGCATTTAAAGGAGAAAACTGATTTGGCCGTTATTGAGGTAACGAAAAAAATCCAGAAATGAGTTGTGGAATTATTTTCCAATGAGTAAAAATAGTAAAAATATCAAATTGCATTAATACATTTATTTGAATATCTGTAAAATTCTGATAGTTGCTGCGATAATGAAATCAAAAAATGTTCAGTTCTTTCAGATAGCAATGTGAGCAGTATGTGTCTATTATCATAATAACCACAAAAAAAGGAACATTATATTTGGGGCAGAATATTAATGTAGCATTTTCCTATTATTGAACACAAAACGCTTTTGTATTGTCAGAACATAAAAAAAAAGTATGCTCACAAATAGATCATTAATGTCAGTTTATTTGAATTGACTTTTATCAAAATTTTATGTGAAATAATAATTTGCAATATAATCGAGCAAACTTTAACCTGGCAGTAGGGTTTCCAATCCCAGGATCCCGGTCGAATTTGTGGTCCCGAAAATACCAGGATTTCAAAATCAATCCCGCACATTCTTCAGGACTGGAGTATGCTTGGAATTCTTGGAAATATTGTTTTCAATCAAAATTCGATATAAGCGGCTTTACTGATTTGTTTGCAACTTAGCAAATATAAATGTCACATACATCGTACATTCGTATAATACCAATAAAAGTAAAAAAAGTAATTTCACAAAATCGTATAAAAACAAACTCGTAAAATAAATGAATCAATTACTTGGGACTTTGGGACCAATATTCAATAGACAATAGAATAATAGACTGCCTGCTGCGAGTTGCGTCACGATTAAATTATTAGGTTTCAAAAGTTCTAAATACGAAGTGAAAATGTTTTAATAATAGAAATATTATTATGAAAATATGAGATAATATCAGGGTGGTCACTTTTTCTCCACAACAAATTTCCCTGACTTCCCAGTTTTCCAGGAGATTTTTTAGTTTTTTCCCTGACTATTGTCATTCCATTTTGTCGTATGTTATTTTCTTTACAACTGCTCGTTAAGTGAACGTGATTAGTTGTATGATTTATCCTATTGAATTCAGCAGTTTTAAATGAAAATCAGTTAGTCCAGTCATTGAAGGTAAAATATGGCGATACTGTATAATTTTACCAAACAGCACCGATTTGCACAAAAATTTGGATTTAGGTTATACTTACCCTATACTCCAAAGTTGACCCTGTACCGGGAGTTGCTTTCACCCTGGGGGTGAAAGTCAATACTTTTCGACTTATTCGCGAGTGAAAGTGTCAATTTTTCAACCAATAAACCCATGTTTTCAGACGGTTTTTCGCGAATAACTCAAAAAGTAAGTATTTTATCGAAAAAATCATTCTTAGTAAGAATGTAGCTTATAAAATACAAAAAGAATGATGGGTTTATGGTATCTGTAGTCCCAATACAAACGGAGTAATAGCTTGTTGAAGGTTGGTTCTTATTCGTCAAACGCCAAAATTGAAAGTTTCAACGTGAAGTTGCCAAAAAACAATGCATTTTTTGGGGAAACTCATGGAACCTTTTTTTGGAGTGCTTGAAAAAACCTTTATTTTTGTTTTTTATGAATAGGTGTAAGTATGCTGTGCCTAAATATAGCTATAATGTGTATTCATCAATGCTCCAATATACGTGTTCTGATATCTGCAAAAATATGTGATTGGTTTTTACCCATAACTCGCTTAGTTTTTAAGCTATCATGTCCTTCAAAAAACCATTTTGTAGGTTTTTTCAAGAGCTATAAACTCATATAATTTAATTTTATTTTCCTTATTTTTGAAAGGGTTTGGGCTGAAAGGGCTTGAACAAGTTACTTTTTACGAACATATGCAAACTTTAAACGGCCATATCTTACTCAAGTTTTATCCAAAAAAAAAAAAAACGATAATTTTCAGAAAAGCAAAACCTACAATTTTGTACTCTACAAAATTTTGCGTATCATTAATAAGTTTTGAGTTATTTTAAAGAAAAGGCAATTTTTTGCAAAATTACAAAAATGCTCTTTTCACTTCAAGCTCAAATTGTTTCAAAACTAAGCACTTTAAACCCGTCAAACTTCTAGAGCATGTTACAAGTACATAAATAAAGTAAATTGTAAAGTGGTAACGATTATTTTCAATTGGGGTGGTAATTAGGGGGTGATTTTCCCATTTTTTTGATGCCGAAAAAAATAGGGACCAACATTATTTTCGTCATAACTCGCATAGTTTTGATGCTAGACTTTTATAAAAAAAAAAATAAAGGTTTTTTCAAGCACTTCAAAAAAGGTTCTATGAGTTTCCCCGAAAAATGCATTTTTTTGACAACTTCTCGTTGAATCTTTCAATTTTGGCGTTTGACAAATAAGAACCAACCTACAACAAGCTATTACTCCGTTTGTATTGGGAGTACAGACACCATAAACCCACCATTCTTTTTATTCTTTTATAAGCTACTAAGAATGATTTTTCCGATAAAATACTTACTTTTTGAGTTATTCGCGAAGAACCGTCTGAAAACGTGGGTTTATTGGTTGAAAAATTGACACTTTCACTCGCGAATAAGTCGAAAAGTATTGACTTTCAGAAAAAAACTTTATAGAACAAAAGTTGCTTAGAATTAGTCAATCTATCCATTCCCGGACTTATTGTCAATGAAACATTTTTCACTCCCGAGAAGGGGTGGCATCCACCCCCAGGGTAAAAGCAACCCCCGGTACAGGGTCAACTTTGGAGTAGAGGGTAAGTAGAACCTAAATCCAAATTTTTATTTTTTTGGCAAAATTATACGGGAAATAGGTCATTGACTGAGCTAAGTCTTTTTACCCATATTTTAAAAGTATATATGAATAGAAAAGGTACATATTATCAAAAAGAACAAACGGCATTCGGCATTGACCGGATTTTCACAAAAATCCCTGACTTTCACCAACATTTCCCTGACCTATTAAATTCCCTGACTTTTCCCGGTTTTCCAGAAAGTGGCCACCCTGAATATGTATGTGTATGATATAGATATCGAATTTTTGATGATACAAAGATCCGGTCCAGACTAAGGGACGAAACATTAGATACATTAGTTCCTCTAAGATCCTTTTTTAAAAATAAATTTTAAACTGCTCGTTTTTGTTATCTATTACTATTTAATTCAAATAAATAAAACGCATTTAAAAATTGCTAGTTTTAATTTTATGTTAATATTAATATATATTTTGAGCCCGGGATTTGGAATTTGTAATCCTGACAATCCCGAAAGCCTAATTCCGCCCCGGGATTGAAAACCCTACTTGGCGGGTCCAAAAGGTCGCTTCATCATGTAAATTAAGAGGATCAGAGATACGCGACTAATTTCTCTCTGCGCCATTGCAATGGCCTTGAGCGCATCGCATATCAAATCGTATGTTGTGTTACCAATTCATGCCAAGTTAAAGTTTACTTGACTCTAGTGTGAAATTAACATTTAATAACCAATTTTGTGTAAAAAGCAATTGCCCTCTTTTTTTATTTCCAATTATTTCTTTTGATCATAGCAGCCATAATAGCAGTTTTTGAATTTTACCTATATTTCAATAATAATGTTCCTCATTCATAATTAAGTCTATAGGGAATATTCTGAATTTGTAAGTTTTGTAATGTTTTGCCAGATTTTTTATGGTCTTCCACTTCCATATATTTTAAGAATCATTCTTTCAATCAGGCCGCACTAACAAGCTCTTGTTATTTATTAAAGCCCTAATAATAAGTTTTTGATTTAACAAAATAACTAGCTGCTTTTCTATAAAAGATGTTCAAGCCATATTTCAGAAAAAAGAGAGCTATTGAAGGGAGATTTTTTGTACTTTTAGTTTGTAAACATTTAAATTACATTTTACATACAGGAATAAAAAGTCTGCCCTCCATCAATTTTCCTTTGTTTCTAATTATGTTCTGTTGTTCATATAGTAAAGTCAAAATAAAGAGTAACCGCAAAATCCGCCTGTTTTTATAACCCCCAAAATTACGCAAGGACAACAAAAAAAATATGGGACTGCCGCCAAAATTTTTCTTTTTTGAAAACTAAGTTGGTATTTTTGGTTAGGTCAACTAGTTGACCCCCTAAACCGAGATAAAACCCACTATATACAGTGTGTCGCACTTTTCATGGAGCCAACCTCATATCTCGCTCATCTGATATCCGAATATTTTGAAATTTTGGTGGTGAAAATATAAAATGAGTCTTTAGACGTAACCACATTTGATTTTAGTCAGACGCGTTCGATTTGTAGAATGGAAAAAATTTTCGAAAAAATCTATTAGTGATTTTTTCAGTAAAAAACTAGTGAGACATTCTTAATCAGCACCTTTAGAAACCTCTTTGTACAAGATTACATCGTAGTGTGTTCAAAATCGTTTGAGATAGGGGCAGTCAAAAAAACAATTTTTTCAACTAAAAATAATTTTTACCTGTAAAACGGATTCTCAAATGAAAAAAATTATTCTTAATTTTTTGTTCAGAATAATGTATTTTACTAGTATGAATTGATTTTGCAATAAAATAATTATTTATTTAATAAGGCAAAAACTCTAATTCGTACATGCTTACCATTTTTTTAGCGAATAATCTTCAATAAAGACCTAAGTAAGCCGTGAAAGCAAAAATTATTACTAGTGTCAATTGGTTTTATTTATTTTTTTATTTCAGTTTCATTTATTTTAATTTCTAATTTTTGCCTTATTTAAATAAATAATTATTTTGTTGTAAAATCAATTCAAACTAGTACAATACATTATTCTGAACAAAAAATGAAGAATAATTTTTTTTCATTTGAGAATCCGTTTTGCAGATAAAAATTATTTTTACTTGAAAAAATTACATTTTTGAAGGCCCCTATCTCAAACACCTTTGAACCCACTACGATGTAATCTTGTACAAATGGCTTTCTAAAGGTGCTAATTAAGAATATCTTACTAGTTTTTTTCTAAAAAAATTGCTAATACTTTTTTTTTGAAAATCGACCTCCTTTCTACATCCTAGAATCGGACGCCTCTGACTAAAATCAAATGTGGTTACGTCTAAAGTCTCACTTAATAGGTATATATTTACCACCAAACGGATGCAAATTATGCACTTTAGGATGCGTTTAATGGCTACAATCGGCCCATAAAGGGTCTTAAATGACCCAATATGTTACTTGAGGCTTGTATAATACTAAAACAAATCGTTTTTCTCAAATTTTTATGAATCTTAAATGAATATCTTTGAAAAATGCACAAAAACAGCAAAAATGCACTTTTTTGCATAATTATGCATTTTTAGGTACCTTCCCCGTCATTCTGTGCGTACGGACTATGATTTTTCTAGTTTTTATACCTAAAAGATGCATTCTATGCAATAAAATCTTTTGGAGATAAAACTTCTTGAAAATCACCTTATTTTTATTAATTCAAACGGCCTATAAGCAGCATTATTTATTACTTCAAAAATTTTATTTCAATTGTTTGTTCCACAATTTTTCGTCTATTATACAATTATGTTTCTACACTTTTCTAACTGTGTTTTGGTATCCATATAAACAAATTTTAACTTAGTGTACTGTATATTTTTAATCATTATTTTATTCCATAAATTATTTTATTATTTGTATTTTGACATGTGTAAACACTCTGTGTATTTTACACCAATAAACCATTCTATTATTCTATCGAAAGCACAATTCGGAACCCACTGTATAAAGAAACAGGAATATCAAGTGTATACATTCCCTTCCGTTAATATTGTTTGTTTGATAAATTGAAAAAGGACCAATTTTATTTCCTGCCTTTGCTTGTACTTATTATCTCCTTTTTCTTGAAGTTTACTGACTTCAACACCTTTTGTAAGATTAAAAATAGAGGTGAATTTATTATATAACAATCTAAAAATACTGAATATCTAATTTTAACAGGTATAGAATATTCGATAATATATATGTGAAATAATAAAACAAATGGAAAATTTCTTATGGTAACATGTTTAGTAGTTCTAAGCTATACAGACTGTCCAACGAAAGACCGCCAATGCAAGTTTATTTTTTCTGTACATTAAAAAAAAATGTAGAACGTTAAAAAACTAAATAAATATTAACACGCATCGTCAGTTAGACATTCTGAATACTTTTAAGAAACCATAAGTTCTAGAAAATAATCAGTCATATTAGTATACATGCAAGTATTAAAATATACTGCATTTATCTATACATCATTACATCGGAACTTTGGTACATACAAATGTAAGCATCACAAAGTAGTCTACGAGCATGTTCAGGCAAGTGTCGATCTAGTGGAAATTCTTCATGGAGCTGTTTACAAATCCGATCGTCTGACAACCAGCGAGATATATCTGGGCATGCCACCATTTCAGGTATGTTAAAACCATCCTTCTCACCTTAAAAAGAAAATCTTCAATGAATTCGTGTTCTATTGTTAGTAAACTTGTTCATAAAATAAAACGTTTTTTTAATGTACAGAGTGTTTTTGAAATACATCCATATGTTCAGGTCTAATTTTCTAATAGCGTGATGCCGTAGACGTCCTATACAGAAAGCGAAGGCCAACTACAACTAGAATAATAATAATAATAATTTTATTTGTCCAACAGATCATTTTACATGATATAGGTTAAGTCTAAAAACATTAAAATTTAACTATTTAAATATTAAATTAATTGAATTAAAAGTTGTCAGTAAAATATTCGTTCAAAGAATAATAAGATTTTTCCCTCGGTCTGGACTTTTTTTTTTTGATAATTATGTCAGTGTTAAATGACAGAGATTTTTTTGGTAGGTGTCACTCAAGGGGTTGAAATAAAAACACACCCTCAAAAATTAAATTATTTTTTTAATATACTAAATGACGTAATAGAAATGTAAAAAAAAAGTAAAATATAAAGCTATTTTATATCAACGTCTCCCATTAATTTCATTTAATTATCTTCAATAGCTTTGAAAAAAATTAATTTTAAAGTTGAGGATTGTTCCCCTCTGGTAATACAGGGGATAGAGGTTTATTATATACCCGGATGGACCTAATTATACTTGTAATATTCCTTATTTCGCATTTTAAGAGAAAAAGTCATTCTTCATAAAAAGTTTTGCTTATTGTGAAAAGTCATTAGCCATACTCAGACTTTCAAAATAACACAGCAATGTAGCAGCATCATTTTCATCATGAATCCGTTTCTGTTTTTTTATATCTTTCACATCCCCAGTGTTATCGAACTTTAAAATCAACTCTCGAACACAGTTCACTGAAACGTACACCTCGGGATATTTTCTATTGAAAAGTTCAGTTGCATATTTGTACAATATTTCACCAATACCGTAACATTTAACTAAATAAATTCGTTGTTCCAGAGTCCAAGATTACTAAAAAAATTATCTGACAAGTACTTGACGTTTTTATAAATAAATGTCAGTGTATGTTGTCATGGATACAACACATGTTATCACTTTATTCAATAAATTATGTGCTTTCGTTAAATTCATAAAATTATTTTAATCATAATTTTCGCAAAAATATCAACTTTGAGATACGACGTTCAAATTTCATATCTGGACTACCATTAACATTAGAAACAACTTCTTTCAGTAACATTTTTATATTCCTTTCAAAAAACTAATACTTTACTCTGGGCACAAATTCACGTTTCCTTATTTGCTAACCACCCTGTATGTTATTTTGAAAGTCTGAGTATGGCTAATGACTTTTCACGATAAGCAAAACTTTTTATGAAGAGAAGAATGACTTTTTCTCTTAAAATGAGAAATAAGGAAAATTACAAGTATAGTTAGGTCCATCCGGGGACACACTGTATTTTATTGAGCATTCCTAGTCATAAGCAACATTCATGTGAATGAATAGCCCAATAAGCCGCTGGGCCCAATTCCATATACTTTAACTGGCGAGACCCTTTAAGTTATAACGACTTGAAAATTGCGATTTTAGCTTGAGAAAATAGGTGGGTAACTTAAAACATTTTTCATTGAAAATTATCACATTTAGCAAAAAAAAAAATGTTAGGAATTAATAAGAAAGCTTATAAATCAGCAATAAATTTTGTTTTTTCAAATTTCTGTAGAGATAATAACTTTGGATATAGAAAGAAGAAAGAAAGAAAATTTATTTAACCAAGTTACAAAAAGTTTTTGGCAAGTCAAAAATTATAACAAAAAACATGGAAATATAAACATACAAATACAATCATTAATAAAATTATCATATAATAAACAAACAAGAGAAAAAAAAAACATTATACATTAAAAGAGCAAAAGAATATAAAAATAAGGTAGCAGACATTTTATAAAGTGAGAAATTCAGTGTTAAAATACTCTTTCACTGAGTAAAAACAGAAATTCAAGAAATACATTTTTAACTTACGTTTGAATATACTAAAATGAAGGATTTTAATAGGTTTCTTGAAGATTTAACAAGTCTATGTCAAGGTTGTCTAAGCTGTGGGGCGGATCTGGTTGAATAATTATGAAAATCAGAATTGGTGACAAAATTGCCCTTATTTTTGTGAATTTCCAATAACGAAATATACATAAATAAAGAAGGTACAGGCAGTATGCCCAGTTTTTTAAAAATTGGCTGGCAGTGATCCGTCCACCCAGCATTGCTGATTAACCTGAGAGCTCTTTTGTAATTTAAAAATTTTAGTAGCATGGCATGAGCCACCCCAGACGAGTATTGCATCTCACATTACCTGTGAGAGTGAAATTGGGAGAAATAGCAAAACTTTAAAGTGTTGGAACACAGAACATTTTTTAGTCTGCGTAGTAAAAAAATTATACTGAATAATTTGCTTGAAAGTACCTCCACGTGTTTACACCAGCTTAGTTTGTTGTCTACAAGAACTCCAAGTATCTTGACACTGTCACCGTTTACAAGTGCATTTCTAGTGGAAAATAAAAGTTTTTTAGTTTTGTCTTCATTTAACATTAAACTGTTAGCAGAAAACCATACCTTAGCTTGCTGAATAGACTGAATAGACGCAGCGGAAGCGATGTTTACATTGTTAATGTCAAAATTTAGCATTGAAGTGTCATCGGCATACGCAATGCATTTAACAGGAGACAAATAGTGAAAAAGATCAATTACATATAAGATAAAAAGTAGAGGTCCCAGTACAGAACCCTGGGGCACCCCGTATTTGACTGGTAGAAACTCCGAATTGACGTTATTAATAGAGACACATTGTTGTCTGTTGTACAGATAAGATGAGAACAGATTCAAAGGTAAACCTCTAACACAGTAAAAATTCAATTTTTCCACAAGTATGTCATGCGAAATGCAGTCGAAAGCCTTGGATAAGTCACATAAGCTGATAACTATATGCTTACCGTCTTCAAGGCCTTCCATAATGTCAGATACTATTTTAAAAACAGCATCGGTGGTAGAGCATTTGTTACGAAAACCAAATTGGCAACAATTTAAAATATTATTAGTATCTAGATACTTGAAGAATAATTTTAATAATTTTACCAAATATGGGGATGATAGATATGGGACGATAGTTATCGATTACATTAATGTCTCCTTTCTTGAAGAGTGGTAAAACTTTAGCAACCTTAAGCACATCAGGGAAGTGACCTTCACTAAAACATTTATTAATAAGAAGTGTAAGCGGTTCCAAAATTATGTCAATGGTTTCTTTGATAATACGACTATTTATTCCATAAATATCGGTGCAATTGGAATTACTTAGACTATGAACCGCCTGAATCTTCATACAAAGTAACTGACTCAAGAAAGAAAGAAGAACTAAAGCTAGGTAAATTTTTTAAAAGATCTGTTGCCTGGACATTAGATGTGGGTATAACAAATTTCTAGGCCATAGTGGAGAAAAATGAATTAAAGGAATCTAAAGGAATCTAAAGGAATATCATGTTCAGGTGAAGTGGATTTAGGTTTATTTCTTTCAAAATTAATTAAATTCCAGCTATCACATGCCTTGTTATCAGAATTGCTAATGAAGGAATCATAAGCTACTTTTTTAGCTTCAACTATTTTTGATTTATAGTCTTTTTTCATAGTGTTATATAATGTGAAATCGCTAGTACAGTTGGCAATCGTTTTAACACAGGATAGAGTCTCCCTCATTTCTCTGAAAGAGTCGTCAAACCACCGAACCGGAGGAGAATTACTAATTTTACATTTTTTTAATGGAAAATGATCGTTAATATATGATGAATAAGTTTTTATTAAAAACTCAGACAAAAAGTTTGCATTATAATTTAAGTTTTCAAATAAACGCGTCAATGTTATTCAAGGGATTTTTTAATGACAATAAATTGATCTAAGTGATCAGATAAGCAGAGGTCGATAACGCCAGTCTCGTAGCTGCCATCCACCAAATTCATAAGGACATTATCAATACAAGTCCTTGTATGAGGGGTACTTCTGGTAAAATCGGAGATCGTGACTACAAGGCCAAAAGATGAAGTTAGATTCACCAAGTCTGATAAGGAGGGGGAAGTTCCCATAAAATTAATGTTGAAATCACCGGTTAATATAACGTTACTAAACTTAGTTGAGCAGTGTATTAAGAGATTTTCTAACAGATTAAGAAAAACTTCAATGTCTCCAGTGGGTGACCTATACACATTGCTAAGTATACAATTTAAGCACGAAATTTCAATAGCGCAGAATTCAGCATTGAACTGACTATTAAATTCGCTAGTTTGAAAAGGTTTATATTTAATTGAGTTTTTTACAAAAATAGACGCTCCGCCGTGTTTGTTATTTTCTCTACAAAAGTGAGCTGCCAGTTTAAAACAAGGGATATTGATAAAATTTAACGCAGATTTATCCAACCAATGTTCTTAGAAACAAATTATATCAAAAGTATAAGGAAGCTTAAAAATGGCGTCCGAACAGGGCTGGCGGAATCCACTGTGCATTCGGTGGATTTGAACAGGGCGGAAAATTCCGTCACTGTCACCAGTAAATAAATTATAGTTTAAAAAAAAAACGCTTTTATTCGTAGCACACTGAAAAATTAAAAACATGTATTTAATTAAATTTAAAAGCGTGGGGTGCACTTATATAGTGGTTTAGGCATAATGAAAAATGTAATGTAGTTACCTACCCACGTATATAAGTGCGCCCCAGCTTTTAAACCTAATTACCTAATAATAATTTTTTTTACAATAATAATTATTATTATAGCGCTACTCATAAAGGCGTTTTTTAATTTTTTTAAACTATAATTTTTTTCTCTGTCGCGGAAAATTCTAGTTTATGGCGGAGTCGCCGGTGATACGCCCATGTGGAGTCCCTATTACTACCTTCCACCTTCTTCATCATATAAGGTCATATTACTGTATTGTCACCAGAATTGCATAAGTTTGCAAAGATTCAAATCGATACGACAATTAGAAGTGTGTGAAAAGTGAGTTGCAAGATTTGCTCACAATGTTAAAGGTTAAGTTAATAGAAGCGTGTTAAAAAAGTACATATAGAAGAAACTGGACAAAACAGGAGCAGCAAAAATGTTTAGCCTTACGGAACTAGAGAATTCAAAAAACAAGTTTACTTTGTTTGGGGAGAATTCGTTCCTCAAGTAAATAAAAACCACATGATATAATTACTGAGATGTATTATTATTATTATTACTATTAGTTATGGAGCAAACGATGAAATTACGGGGGCAGCAAATGCTCCATTTGTATAGGGATGTAAAAACTCTAGTGCCTGTGTTCAACTTTGACCCACCCTGGTCCACCCACCACCTTCCATGGCGGCTCAGTATCCAGAGGTTCCCGGGTCACCTGGACCAGCCACCGCCTTTCAAGGTGGTTCACTAGCCCTAGGATTGTCTCTGTTGGCAGCCTACCGAGTATTAGATGAGATCATGGGTCACCCATCCAAGTGCCGGACTTGCACAGCCTTGCTGCGCCTCGCTGATCGAGAGACGGTACTTAAAACGCTGATCGTACCTCATCCCCATTAAGAAACAAGTAAGTTATGACAGAAACAATGAGAAAACATTTTTTTATAAAAACGTCATTTTGTTATTGAAATTAGATGTTTTTCACTATATACAAATTTGTTTCTTTGATATTAAAATGAAGTACTTGATATATTAAAGCACTTCCTAACATTCTATCATTTATCAAATTTAAAATTTCAACAAATAAATAACAACAAATTTTAGTAACTGAACTGGTACCTATACAAAATGTTCTGTGATTTAGGGTCTAACCACTGAACTCCATTATTATATGCACTAACAGAACTACTAACAATACCGAGAACAGCTTGCTATACAGCCAGTGATAATCTTAATTTATCCTTTCCTAAGTAACATGCATTATAGATGCCTATACTAACCTTTTCTGTCAGCCATGGAATCGTAGAAACACCAAGGAGCCTCATGTCCAACACCACACTTTACAAACGCAACATAGTGCGAAGTTTCAATACAAATCACAGCAAATAGTTCCATAAAAAGTCTCGGTGGCCTATAAGCATCCTGCATCAATGAAAAATCATGGGCAACCTCCAATTTAGTGGGCCGATGATGTATCCGCCTCTCATGTCGGTGTGCCGTCTTTAAACACTCCATACAGAAAGCAGTGCTCTCTAGACCTGCATTGCTACAATCATCGAAACACTCTCTACATTCGTATTTTGCTAGCTTTCCACATACTATACATTGCCTAGGGGCTGTAAAAAAAAGTAAAAACCTATTATGCTCTTTTAAAAACAGGCAGGCAGGTTTTATGTTTTAAATAAAAGAGTGACAAACTCATGCGCCTGCTACTCCATTGGAATATATAGTCTGCACTGAATGACGACTATTAGGTCAGGGTGGCCACCTAAATCTACTTTGCAAATTCCGTCTTTCCCCTGATCTCCCTGACTGGCAAACTCCAGTTTTCCCTGACTAATATTTATAACTCAAAAGTCAATTTCAACTGCTTGTAACATTTTATTAACAAAAATTGTGACCAAACATAAAAAAAATTTAGCCAGTGTTGCCTAGTTGTGCAATTTTTTGAGGAAATATTTACAATTATTTTTCCCTCAATTTAAAATTGCCGCCACGATTATCTGGTGACCTCTAGTTAGGTAAAACGTCTATTGCCAGAAATCCAATTCTTATTTGTTTATCCGCACTATCGCTTTTCAATAAATATACTTCAGCATTGTTTTTTTTTTATTACATTTCAAACAAAAACTAAAGACAGAAACATACTTTTATTTTTTGCAAGTTATAATACATTTAATAGTTGTATTTAAATCAAGTTACGATGAATATGTTATGTTCGACAGCTTCTTAGTTCTTTTAAGTGTTAAAATAAAATATTCGCATAAAAAATGTATATTATTTGCTTTATGTTAATACCAAGTAAATTAGATTACTGCCTTAACTAACTTTGGTCTTTTTAAAATTTGTATTCTTATTTATTTACATTATAATTTATCCTGTTTAAATTATTTTTGATGTTATACTACGGGAGCCCACCCTGAGTGTCCGTTTAAGACATGTCCTAAAAAAAAAAAATTGGCTGCACTTTCAAAATGGCGTCCGTTTAAAAAAAGAAAATTTGCAAATATGGTTTTTGTCATTTAACACAAAAACTAAAAAAGATGGAGAAAAACTTTCTGCACAAAAAACAAAGTGCATACAATTTTCTACAATTTTGTTCCTATACAATATTTCCATAGGAGTTACCATTTTCCAGATAAATGATTCATCTCTTAAAGTAAAATATAAAATTCAGCATAAAATGTAACACTACGGAATCCCACCCTAACTGTCCATGCACCCCCTCGATCCTTGGGGACAATGTTTTTCATAAAGATTAAAGCCTAAGGAACAATTTAAGACATGTCCTAAAAAAAAAAACTGACTGTACTTTCAAAATGGCGTCCGTTTAAAAAACAATGCAAATATGGTTTTTGTCATATAACACAAAAACTGAAAAAGATGGAGAAAAACTTTCTGCACAAAAAACAAAGTGCATAAAACTTTCTACAATTTTGCTGCTATGGAATATTTGGATAGGAGTTACCGTTTTCCAGATACCACTGTTATAATTCGTTTATCACTTTTGGTTCAAAAAGAAATCCACATAGTTATTTGAAATTGTCTATATGTACAATTAATCCACAGTACATTGCCCTTTTTTTTTAATGATTAGTAACAGGGTGAATTTTCGTGAATAGCTTCGTTTTGAGGAGACGCCCAACTTTTCTCTCTGCGAAAATTCTTGGTAGTGGTAGCTAATAGCAAAAATGATTTTTTCTATTTCGCACGAATTAGACAATTCGACATCCTGTCAAATTATTTTGGCAATATATTTTTCATTCGTTAAACGTTTGTTAGAGTTTGTTTTTTGATTGCCTTGGTTACGATTGCGTGACTTAATTATAATAAGCCCCGTGTTTGCCCACAACAACATATTGCCAAAATAATTTGACAGGTTGTCGAATTGTCTAATTCGTATGAAATAGAAAAAATAATTTTTGTTATTAGCTACCACTACCAAGAATTTTCGCAAAGAGAAAAGTTGGGCGTCTTGTCAAAACGAAACTACTCACGAAAATTCAGCCTGTTACTAATCGTTAAAAAAAGGGCGATGTATTGTGGACTAAATATCCATAATTACAATTAGATTCCAAAAAATTGGCCTAAATTTAAAAAAAAAATTTCCTAAACATCATTGTAAAAACCTACACTTTAAAAAAAAATGGTCCTCCTACGAGGTTGATGCACTTAAACAATAAGCGATGGAAATTTCGAAATTATTGTTGGTTTTTAGCCGTTTGAAAATATTTTGCGCTAAAATTTGGCATAGAGATTTAGTTCAATAAAAAGCACCAACTTTCGTTAAGACTGATGCCATTATTACGTTATAAACTGTCAAGAGGCAATTTTTAGTGGTGTTAATTTTTTTTACAAATTAACAATTTATCAGAAGTTTTTTTGATATGCCTAGTCGTATTCGAAATTTTATTGTGAATAGTTTGGTATTTTTATTTTTGCCATGCGATTACTAGGACCGAAGATAATAAGGAAAAGAGCAAAAAATTTCAGTGTTGATGAATAAATTGTTAAAATTGTACAAGAAGCAATTAACAGATTTAGTAGAAAATTGCTCATAGCACTTGTTATTATCCCTACAAAAAATTCAAACAATAAAATTGCTGTAGCTAAACAATTCCATTCAAATTTTATTTTGACTACACACTGTTATGATCAAACCTGATTACGATATTTAAATAAAAGACACTACAAATTGACTTGTAAATTCAAACCCCCCATTGACTTGGTCCTAAATTCGCCAGTGCAATGATACGCTATTTTCAATAACCTAATTAGCAATAGATGTCATTTTTTATTAACAAAGAATTGTTGACTAACAAAACGTAGGGTCTGACCGTTTATAATTCATATAGAGGTCTGTAAGTAAATTTTGGGTTTTCCACAATTTAACCAATTGCTTTCTGTAGGAATTTGTAGCACTCTTTGTATTAGCTAAGAGCCTACGAGCTTAAAAATGGTCAGATACTTCCCCTTCGGAGTAAAAGCAAATCCTTTTAAGGGCGCATAGAGTAAGTCAAAATAAAGAGATTTAGGGGCAGACCCACCTCGAAAACCCGCGGAGGCACCCCCACCCCATGGTCAAAGGGGTGTCGAGCACAGTTATATGTTTTATTATTTTTTTTTTTTTTCGAAAACGATAAGAGACAATGACTTACGGTTTGCGCCAATCGAAGGAAAGTAAAATTTTACATACGACTACAATTTTTTGGCTGATCAAATATAATATTCTTCTCTCCCATTACAAAAAATATGGGAGGGGGCTACTCTGTAATATCACATTTTTGCTTATTACTTCTAAACGGCTTAATAAAAAAATATTTACCAAGAGTTAAAAATTGAAGGTTATAGCTTTTCCTATCGATTGATATAAAAAAAGTGAATGATATTTGTTTAAATAATGCTTACAGTGGCGTACTAATATATTTGCATTTGGTGGAATTGCAACACAGCGTTTAATAAACTTTTTTTTTTCAAAAAACGGTTATAGATATGTTGCCGTTGGCGATAATTGAAAGAAAATAAAATGTTACACCCCAGTCATATTTTTTAACTTATCAAAAATCCTATTTTGTTCCCGCTACAAAAAATATGGGAAGGGATACAGTGTAAAGTCACATTCTTGCTTATTACCTCACAACCAACAAATCGAGCAAAATTAGGGCCAATTAACCATAGGAAACATTGCATTACCGTGTCCGTCCCAATGGGGGTGGACACTGGAACAAGAAAAATGGTTGCCAGTTTGGACAACTATTAATAACGAAAAATTAAGGAAGGAAGTTTTAATCATTTGCAATTGCAAAATTTGTGGTCATAAATGTAAGTGTTTTTTAAAAAAATTAAAATGTACACAATTATGTACATGTAAGGAATGTTGTAATTAGCGCTGTGTTACCTTTCTCGTATTTGTTTATTTATTTAGTTAAAATATTTTTCTTTTGTTTATTGAGTTGAGAGTTTATTGATCTTTACACTGTTTTCATTTTTATTTTTATTAAAAAACATTTAACCGGTTAACCCAGTCTACTGCTTTATTTCTAGATCGGCCTTCCTCTCTCCCTCCACTATCAAAAGCCAAATAATTAAAAAAAAAGTAAAATTTCACATGCTCGATTGGTGTAAACCAGAAATCATTTTTTTTTTCAAGACTGTACGTAATATTTAAATAATATCATGGACTTTTGAAACATTAATAGACAACAGAAATTATTTTAAATTTCGACTCTTGGTAAATTTTGATTTGTTGGACCGTTTAGGCGTAATAAGATAAAATGTAACATTACTGAATGTTGAGAATTAAATGTAATTATCGAAGAATTTGCGCCTAGTAATTATCAATCGTAGGTTCGACGAAATTTTATTGCGTATTATTAGTTGCCTATCATTTTGTGTCAGTTAAGATTGCCCCCACCACTAGATACTTAGATAGAAGAATATAGAAACACTCGCGTGCTAGCAGTCAGCCAGAACAGACGACGCGCGTTCTAGAAGTCAATCGACGCGCGTTCTAGCAGTCAATCAAAATAATCGACGCGCGTTCTAGCAGTCAATTAGAAATAGAAGACTCGTTGTGGAAATCAATATTTTAATCTGTTGTGTGTGCGTGATTATATGTAACATTTAGAAGTTAGAAAACCCCAGGAAGATTGCTCCACTGGAACAGCACAGAGGCCTCTGAACAAGACATTCATCACAACCCCGGAGCAGGAGGATCCAGAAACAGTACACGTGGTAAGCTCGCTTAACTGACCTAACGTTCATATTATAGTTACTTTATTTACCTATTAATCCCAAATCAACTACATAAAGGAAAAATACAGTCTGCTTAGCTCTAATGAGCTTTTTGTTATATTAATAACGACCATTTTTTGGTCCTTCGAGCCGGATTGATAATTAATAGGTGAATATATTAGTGTGAAATTTTAGATTAGCGTTCTCCATTTCACGTTTTTTGTTAGATGGTCGGTTAGCATTCAAACTGTTAGCCAATGACAGAGTAGCTGCCAGAGCTCTCTAAATAGGAACTACTTTTCGTTGTACGGCGCAGACGCAACGTACGCTTGCCACGCCGTTCGAAGTAACAGCTGATTTAGATTTACACGCAAGGAGAAGACATTGCATTAATTTCGTTCTGTTTACCACAATTTAAAATATAGTTTGAAAACTGATTATTTAGCATTGGGTTAAATAATTCAGAAGTAGATAATTTTAACTTATAATACTGCTGGTTAACATTCAAGCAAATATAGTTATAGTGTTATAGTGCGATTTTTAATCCATTCTGTTTGTTTGTTTACATTAGCAGTTAGTAGATTCCGCGAAGTTAAAATTTCCCCATCATTTACTTGTTTAGATGGTGAATCCAGTGGTAAACTGAACTGTTTTAGATATTGTTATTTCAGCTAATAGTCGTGGAATGCAATGTTAATATCCCACTGTTGAGGGGTTAAATTAGTCATTTATAGCTAGTCAGAGGTACGGTTTTTGTAGTATAAATTTATTCTGAAATATTTCAGTGATTTATAACCTCGTAACCGTGGATAGAGATCATTTTCCTTTTGTTCATACATAGTGTAGTTTGTAGCGTCAAGGGTTGCCTTTGAGGTGTTCTCTCATATGGGAGCACTTTTAGACTTTTAGATTACCTTTTTTAGTTCTTTTCGTAACTCAAGTTTAGAGATTAGTGTAGATACTTTGGGAATCGCTTAGAGGGTTGTGTTATAGTGGTAGTAAAACACAGTTTAGTCAATCATAGAAAATAGTTACGAAATTATAGTTCAATTTCATTGTAGAAAATGTCAGCCGCAGACAAATTGAAAAAATACAGGGCGTTTCAGACATCTGAAATAAATAGATTGCAAGAAATTCATGAGATTTGCGAAAGGGCTTTAGCGGATAAAAAATATCATACTGCCTTTAAGTCGAGATTTGCACAATTGGAAGCGATTAAAGGGGAATTTGATAGAAATTATTCGGGTATTTTAAACCTATTAGCGCTTGATAAAGATGCAGATTTAGATGCTGAATATGCAATATTACGTAGTTTTGAAAAACAATATTATGCTATACAGACGGCACATACAGATCTTTTTGAAAAGGATGATAATAGGAGGATCTCGCTGTTGCATAATACTACTTCGGTTGTGCCTAGTCACATTAACCTTCCGAAAATAGAGTTGGCGAAATTTTCTGGAGACATTAAAGCTTTTCCCTCTTTTATTCAGCTTTATGATGCCTTAATTCACACAAATGAGAGTTTGTCAGACATTGAAAAGTTTAACTATTTACTGTCTTCGTTAAAAGGGCCGCCTCTTAGTATGGCTCAATACTTGCCGATGTTAGCGGGCAATTATAAGGTTGTATATGATAACCTGGTGAAAAGATATTCAAATAAGCGTTTATTAGCTAATGCTTATTTTTCTGAGTTAGAAAATGCTCCAAAAATTTCGTCAGATAGTGTAGTCGAACTTCGTAAACTTTTAGATAGTTATCAAGAAAACTTAGCAGCTCTTCGTAATTTAGAATTTCCAGTTGACCACTGGGATTTTATTCTTAGCCACATGCTCATGAAACGTCTTGATGGTGCGATACTTACGCGGTTTGAATTGCACCATGGTAGTACGACCACTATACCCACTTATGCGAAATTAGTAAAGTTCTTAGAAAACCATTGTGTCACATTAGAACAAATGGATCAATCTTCCTCTAGATTAAAAAATAAAAAGATAGATATTAGTAGATCACCACACTCTAGTAAGCCACAGCATAGGTCTGCCTTCTGTGCTACGGCCTCGAAGCCTGCTCACAGCCTAGATTGTTGTTTATGTAAATCATCCCACGTAGTTAGCAAATGTCCACAGTTTATAGAAAAAAATCCTCAAGAACGTTATCAATTAGTAAGACAGTTCCGATTATGTTTGAATTGTTTGAGCGCTGCACATAGCATCAAACAATGTAGCTCAAATTTTAGATGTCGAACTTGTCATAGTAAACATCATAGCATGTTGCATTTTAGTAGAAAGACTGAGCCACAGGCTCCTAGTACACCAGTACTAGAGTCGGTTAGTCATTCCCGCGCGGAGGAGTTGAACCCCGCCGGTAGCGCAGGTCCTAGCACCTCTTTTAGTTCCTTGTCGGGTTTCGTGCGTAATAAAAATGGAATTTTATTATCCACAGCTCTTATAGAAGTTAGAAATAGTAGGGGGATTTTTGAAAAATGTCGGGCATTATTAGATAGTGGAGCGCAACTTAGTTTTATTTCGCAAAAATGTGCTCATAGATTAGGAATTCGTCAGTTTGACACGTCAATGTCAGTTCAAGGGTTATGTCAGACACCACTAGTGTCTCAAGCCTCCGGGGTAGACATTACTTTGCGACCGGTTGGTAAACCTACTCCGACATTCGACCTTAGTGCTATAGTTTTGCCAAAAATCTGTTCAGATTTGCCTTCAGCGCATTTAGATATAGAAGCGTGGCCGCATCTGTGCAACGTCACTTTGGCGGACCCCAAATTTAATTGTCCAGGCCCTATTGACCTCCTTTTAGGCGCGGATATTTTCCCATTACTTTTAACTAGTGGGAGGATTCTAGGCGCAGAAAATACCCCTATAGCTATCAATACGGTGTTTGGATATATTTTAATGGGGAATACACAGCAACCTACTCCAATAGTAAATTCTTTCTTTTGTTCAGTAGATAGTAGTTCACTAGAAAATTTAGTTACAAAATTTTGGCAACTGGAAAATGTCCCAGAACATTCCAGGCTTTCTCCAGATGACGTCATCTGTGAAAAGTATTTTTTAGATAGTCATTGTAGAACCGATCGTGGAAGGTTCGTAGTTTCTCTCCCTTTCAGGGATAATAGTGTGTTTTTTCCGAACACAAAGCAGCTAGCTATTAATAGATTTCTTTCTTTAGAACGACGATTAGTAAAAAATCCGTCGTTGCATTTAGAGTATTCGAATTTTCTTAGGGAATATTTAGAATTAGGTCACATGGAACGAGTTTCTGACGAAACCGTCTCAGACAACGCATTTTATATTCCACACCATTGTGTACTCAGACCAGAGAGCACCACGACAAAGTTGCGAGTAGTATTCGATGCGTCGATGAAGGCCTCCAATGGCATTTCATTAAACGATAGTTTGCTTGCTGGTCCGAAATTGCAGAGAGATATAGTCACAATTTTATTGAATTTTAGATTACATAACTTTGTTTTCACCGCTGACATTAAACAAATGTACAGGCAAATATTAGTTAATCCTAATCAAGTAGATTATCAGCGTATAGTTTGGCGATTTTCACCTAGGGAGGAAATACAAATTTTTAGATTATTAACGGTTACGTATGGGGTAAATTGTGCACCCTATTTAGCAATTCGAGTGTTGCAACAATTGGCGGAGGACGGTGCTAGTAGATTTCCGTTAGCTGCCGCCGCATTAAAGGTAGACACATACATGGATGACATAGTTACGGGCAGTGATACTCTCGAGGAAGCTACTCTCTTGCAAAACCAGCTGATTGGTTTATTAAAAGAGGGTGGTTTCGAACTGCGCAAGTGGGCGAGCAACGATGCGTCCTTGCTTTCCACTTTACCTTCTTCTCATTCAATGCATAGTTCGTTATCATTTGACAAGGAAGAAAGTTTAAAGATATTAGGGTTAAAATGGTATCCTGCCAACGATGTGTTCTCATTTAATGTGCAAACACTTGACAAATCTTGGACCAAACGTAGCATCCTTTCAGAATTAGCTAGAGTTTTTGACCCTTTAGGAATCTTAACGCCTGTCACATTTTTTACAAAACATTTAATACAGCGCCTATGGTGTTTAGGTTTGGGATGGGACGACACTCCACCTCCGGATATTTTGCGAGCTTGGCAACAGTATCGTGCAGAGCTGTCACGGCTTTCGGACATACATTTAGCTAGACGTATAGTAGTGGGTAATTTACGCTGCGAACTTCACGGGTTCTGCGATGCTAGCGAGAAAGGCTATGCCGCAGTAAGTTACATTAGGGCCCTAGATTCGGATGGTAACGTATCCTTGTCGTTCTTATGTGCCAAGTCTCGGGTCGCTCCACTCAAACGCATTTGTATTCCTAAGCTGGAGTTGTGCGCCGCTGTATTATTAGCCGATTTATTATCGTTCTGTCTCTCTGTATATAGCAGTAAAATTCAATTTCATAGAGTTTGTGCTTGGTCGGATTCCATGGTAGCGATTTCTTGGATAAAATCGTCTCCACATAGGTGGCAGACATTCGTTAGTAATCGTGTAGCACATATCCAAGAAAAACTGTCTCCGACAGCGTGGTATCACGTTTCTTCTTTAGAAAATCCCGCCGATTGCGCATCCCGGGGGTTATTCCCCTCGGAATTAGTCCACCATTCCCTATGGTGGGGGGGACCCGATTTTTTGTACCGTCGCGACGAATTATGGTTAGAAAAAGAGAGTAATGTGTCTGTTCCTTCCGAAGCCTTGGAGGAAGAACGAAAAATTACTCTAACTACTTTAGTCGATTCAAACATTTTAGATGAACTTTTAGAAAAACATAGTAGTTTAGAAACGATAAAACGAGTAGTAGCATACATGGTGCGTTTTATTCGTAATCTTAGAAATCCTAGTCAACGCCACTTAGACAATTTTTTATCTCTTTTAGAAATGCGAAATTCCATTTTCGTTTTAGTTAGTCACGTACAACGCTCACATTTTAGTCAAGATATAGTAAGGTTGAAAAAGCGACTATCGCCGTCAAAGCCTTTGAGAAGATTGAACGTATTTTTAGATGAACAGAACATTTTACGTGTAGGCGGTCGGCTTTATCATTCTCAGTTGGGGTTTGATAAAAAGCACCCTATACTCTTGCCGCGTTCCTGTCGGTTAACGCAGCTTCTTATAGAGAATGTTCATATCAAGTACCTACATGCAGGGCCACGGACAGTACAGTCGATTCTAGCTCAACAATTTTGGATATTGTCACCAAAACGGGCCATTCGTAGCGTCTTGACGAAGTGTGTAAGGTGTTGGCGTACGAACCCTACACCTCTCCAACCCCTTATGGGAAATTTACCTGCAGTTCGAGTGTCACAATTGAAACCATTTCTTCACGTAGGCGTGGACTACGCTGGTCCACTAATGATTACTGTGGGTAGGGTTCGGGGAGCTGTGGTTAGGAAGGCGTATTTGTGCTTAATTGTTTGTATGGCCACCAAGGCTGTGCACTTAGAATTAGTCTCGGACATGACCGCCGAGGCTTTTTTAGCTGGATTACGGAGATTCGTCGCAAGACGAGGTAGATGTAGTAAAATTTATAGTGATTGCGGATCAAACTTTGTGAAGGCTCACAAAGAACTTAGTAGTTACATGAAACTGGCCGCGGGCCAAGTAGCGATAGATTGGCATTTTAACGCGCCCTCGTCGCCCCATATGGGCGGCTTATGGGAGAGTGGTGTTCGTTCAGTAAAAACACATTTAAAGAGGGTCATAGGGGAACAAATCTTAACATATGAAGAACTCTATACGGTTCTTGTACAAATAGAGGCCATCCTCAATTCGCGACCCTTGACTGCGCTTAGTTCGGATCCAAATGACTTGTCTGCCCTGACACCAGGTCATTTCCTTACTTTAGAGCCATTGACGGCTGTTCCGGATGCAGACGTTACCGGTATTTCGTTGTCACGACTTAGTCGCTGGCAATTATTACAAAGAATGCACCAGAGTTTTTGGGTGAGGTGGCATTCCGAATATTTGCATACTTTGCAACAAAGGGGAAAGTGGTTAGACCCGGGGAAAGCTATTTTACCTGGTGTTTTAGTGTTGATAAAGGTAGAAAATTTACCCCCTTTACAATGGCAGTTAGGCCGCGTAACAGAAACTCATCCAGGAGCTGATGGTATAGTCCGGGTGGTAAGCGTACGAACGAGCACTGGCATATTCAAGCGACCAGTTGTCAAACTGTGTCCGCTGCCTGTCGATTGACAGCGTTTTAGTTAGTAATTTAGTTTTTCTCGTTTATTTTTAGTTTTTTTTGTTAGTTTAGATTTGGTAAAATAACTCGTATTTTGGTGAGGGGAATGTTGAGAATTAAATGTAATTATCGAAGAATTTGCGCCTAGTAATTATCAATCGTAGGTTCGACGAAATTTTATTGCGTATTATTAGTTGCCTATCATTTTGTGTCAGTTAAGATTGCCCCCACCACTAGATACTTAGATAGAAGAATATAGAAACACTCGCGTGCTAGCAGTCAGCCAGAACAGACGACGCGCGTTCTAGAAGTCAATCGACGCGCGTTCTAGCAGTCAATCAAAATAATCGACGCGCGTTCTAGCAGTCAATTAGAAATAGAAGACTCGTTGTGGAAATCAATATTTTAATCTGTTGTGTGTGCGTGATTATATGTAACATTTAGAAGTTAGAAAACCCCAGGAAGATTGCTCCACTGGAACAGCACAGAGGCCTCTGAACAAGACATTCATCACAACCCCGGAGCAGGAGGATCCAGAAACAGTACACGTGGTAAGCTCGCTTAACTGACCTAACGTTCATATTATAGTTACTTTATTTACCTATTAATCCCAAATCAACTACATAAAGGAAAAATACAGTCTGCTTAGCTCTAATGAGCTTTTTGTTATATTAATAACGACCACTGAATAACCCCCTCCCATATTTATTGTAGTAAGACAAAAAGTTACCATTTTTTAATCAATTAAAAAATATCTGCTTGATGTAAAAGTTTATTTTCTTTCTTTTGAGATTTTTTTTTATTATTAAACGCTGTTGCAATTAATTCTACCGAATGCAAATAAATCCCTACGCCACTGTACGCATTATTTAAACAGATATCACTCACTTTTCATATTATCATTCGATAGGAAAAGTCATAAGCTTTATTTTTTAATTCTTGGTAAATTTTTATTTATTAGGCCGTTTAGGAGTAATAAGCAAAAATGTGGCATTACAGAGTAGCCCCCTCAAATATTTTTTGTAATGAGAGAGAAGAATATAATTTTTGATCAGCCAAAAAAATGTAGTCGTATGTAAAATTTTATTTTCTTTCGATTGGCGCAAACTGTAAGTCATTATCTCTTATCGTTTTCGAGGAAAAAAATAAAATATACAACTGTGCGCGCCACCCCTTTAAGCAGGGGGTGGGGGTGCCTCCGCGGGTTTTCGAGGTGGGTCTGCCCCTAAATCTTTTTATTTTGACTTACCCTATGTGTCCTTAAAGAGATTTGCTTTTACTCAGAAGGGGAAGTATCAACCACCGTAGGAGCTTAGCTATATTATTAATATGTTTATTACGCGTGTAGCTGTTTACTCATAAATCCTCAGCAAGGATTAAAAAAATTCATCTATTTAGGATGTCTAGTGTGAAAGTTTAAATAAATCAAGTGTCAATATAACAAAGATGACCTTTCTTTTCTCGACTTGTACTATAGTACAGTAATTAGAGGTTTTAACTTCGGAATAATGTCATATTGAACGGATTTCGTTCATTTTTGGCAGTATAATAGTAAATGCTTCACAGAACAGTTTCTATATTGTGCGAAGGCTCGCTAATTTATAGGGGGTGGATGCCACCCCCTCTCCAGGTGGCACTTAAAAAATATATATGTTTATTGGAGCTGAAACAGAATCGAATTTTAAGAAGAAAAGTTTCTATGCAATTTTTCACATAAATTGATAGTTTTTAAGTTATAACGACTTCAAAATTGCGATTTTAGCTTAAAAAAAAAAGGTATTTCCAAACAGCTTTCGTCAAGTATCTCGAAAAGTATTACTTTATTGAAAAAATGTTACAAATCAATTACAGAAAGTACAAACTCGGAATTAATTATATTTTTTGTTTATTCATATACGATTAATAATTTCGGAGATATTTAAGTTTATATTTGGTATCCAAGTGTTTCGAAATTACCTTTAAAGTTTAAAATGCATTTTTTTCTAAAGCAAGTGCTTTAAATAAGCAAAAAAATTTGAGCATCTAGGTAATGCTACATCTTAACGAAAAACTGTATTTGAGATAATTTTTTTAAATTACTGGCTAATTAGAGTAACAAAATGGCGACCTTTTTATATAAAAAAAATATAAATATGCACATTTTTATGTCATAACTTCTTTATTTCTTATGCTACAGGAACGAGTAATTTGAAAGTGCAATTAATTGTCTTTATTCTCATTTCTTAGCATGCGTGACGTAGGTGTCACAATTTCTGAGGTATTTAACATTTAAACTGCATTTTTCGTCTTGTAAACGTTCGGAAGCCATTTGTAAACTTTCATATCTCCGAAACTATTAAATCTATGTAAATAAACAAACAAGCGAAATTCATTATCAGTTTATGAGCTTTATTTTTGGTCTCTACCCATTTTTCAATAAAACTAATATTTATTGAGATATTTGGAAAAGGAAAAAAAAAATTACGTTTTATCGAAAATACCTTTATAGTTTAAATTTTATTTTTTTTCTAAACCAAAAAATTTGAGCATCTACGTCATGCTATATATTAATGAGAAACAGTGTTTGAAATTCCTTTTTTTTAATTACTGGCTAATTGCAGTAACAAAATGGCGACGTTGTTATTAAAAAAATGTGTAGACGCACATTGCTTCTGTCATAACTTCTTTGTTTTTTATGCTACAGAAACAAATAAAAAAGCAGTTGAAAGCTTAGTTAATAACCTATTATTCTACCTATTAGCATCCTTGACGTAGGTGTCACAGTTTCTGAGACATTTAACTCACTCTAAATAATTATCTTATGAACACTTGGATGCCAAATGTAAACTTAAATATCTCCGAAATTATTAATCCTACTTCAATAAACAAAAAATATAATTAATTCCCAGTTTGTACTTTCTGTAATTGGTCTGTAACATTTTTTCGATAAAGTAATACTTTTCGAGATACTTAACGTTTGGAAATACCTTTTTTTAAGCTAAAATTGCAATTTTGAAGTCGTTATTACTTAAAAACTATCAATTTATGTGAAAAATTGCATAGAACCTTTTCTTCTTAAAATTTGATTCTACTTCAGCTCCAATAAATAAATAAATATATATATATAATTTTTTTTTAAGTGCCACCCCCAGAAAGGGGGTGGCACCCCCTATAAATTAGCAAGCCCCCGCACAACATATAGAAACTGTTTTGTGAAGCATTTACTATTATACTGCCAAAAATGAACGAAATCCGTTCAATATGACATTATTCCGGAGTTTTGCATATTTTTTACCTCTAGGTACTGTACTACTATGGTACCTACTAATTTTGCTTTAGAAAGCAGAAATTTCTGATTTTGTCTAGTAAAAAGTGTTATAATAAAAGTAAAAAAGTCATTATTAATAATTTAACATCTGTAAAGTTAATAAAATCCCTATAAAAGATACGCTTTAAATTTGATAAACAATTTCTAATTAAAGATACTGAATAAATCTAATTTTGTTTTGTCAAAATAAAATGTTTATTGAAAAACATTTCCTGTGGGGGAATTTTATCTTTATGGCTAATATTAGTATCTGGGCTCTTTTCTGAATTGATAATTTTGTATAATCTTTACTTATCTTTACTTTATAGTAGTAGTAGTAGTTTATTTGTGTGTGACAATACAGTATCGTTTACACTCGTCAGATACAAAGATGATATATAGACACTTAAGAGGGAGCAAGGCGATCAAATCAGAGGGGAGCAGGTGGCAATGAGCCAATGTGAAGAGAGATCTTCGTAATAAACAAATTTTAGCTAAAAAATTTCTTCAATAGAAGTGTATTCATTTACTTACAAGAATATCTTTTTTCAGTTTAATAACGTCAGTCGTTTGGCTAAAAACTGCTTTTTCCCAGTCAAGATTTTTAGTACAGTGCTTTAGCTTTACCGACGAAACATTGTGATTGGCATTGTTTCCGTAAGATAAAATAGAAACAATGGCATAAGAATCTCAATATAAAAATACTACAATTATAAACTGCAATATAATGACATTAAAATAAAATAAGTAAGATCAACAATACAGACAATTACATTTAAAAACAATTAAAGTACATGAAAAATCCATCAATCTCATAAAAGACATTCTCTTTCAGAATTTTTTTTACTTTCTTGGCAAACGGAATATTATTAAGTGTTTTCCAGCTATTTGGCAGTAGGTTGTAGAAATGTACTAATAAATATCTAAATGAATTTATGTTTCTAGTCAGACGGAAAAAAGGAACTACAACAGATTCATTCAAATTGAATACTGATCAGATAGACATCTGGTTGGTTAATTAGTTTCCGCAAAAATATCATAGTTATTTCTGGTAAATTGAAAACACGAAAGCTGGTATATTAATTATTGCAAGCTTGCTTAAAATTAAATTTATATAAATTTTACTTACATCCCTCTATAATATCAGTAACGTCCAATAACTGTGATGGTAATATCCTGGGATACATTTTAAAATTCTTTCCAAACCTAGGCATCTGAATAATAAGGCAGGAGGGCACTTCCTTTAACTTAATATTGCTTGTCAAAAAACTCTGTTCAAATAACTGCTGCACTGTTGGCAACGTTAAATCTGCGTCTTTCTCCACAAATAACTGATAATAGAAGGCTTCTTGTCCAGAATTGAGTTTCAAAAAGGGCTCTGCTTTGAGGATTTGAGCAAGAAGGCAATTGAGGAATTCTTCTGGGTCCTTTTCTTCGCTAGTCAGACCTGACACAGAACTTAACCTGTCCAGAAGGCGGCGCAATTTCATGACGTGGCCTGCACTGACATACAAATTTTTCCTTAGCGGGTTTACGATTTCTTCCCTTAGAACTCTCTGCACCTGAAGGGTTATTAAAGTCTTAATAATATCGAAAATTGAAACAACGGATGTAACTTAAGTACATTAAAATATTTCAGAGTATTACCTTAGCTAATTTCAAGAAAAAATGTTGAAATGGGGAGAGTGCATTTAATTTTTTGTTCTAATTTTTCAACTTCTCTACATAATTAACATATATAAATAGACACCAACCTTACTTTTGAATATTTGCTTTAAATGATTATTAATCAACAATTGAAGACTGTGCGTAATGTCATGGTGACGTCGGTAAGTTTTCTACACAATGCAGAGTGCAAATACCTACATTATACTTCCGACTACTTTCCCACTCCCATATTATTTTATTTGATTAGAACTAAACAAACAACATGTAAGAAAAAAACAAGAAATACATCTCTATTTTTTTATTGTTTACTTAATAAAAATATTGGCATACTCCCCAATTTCGAAAAAAATATCAAATCGAAAATTTAGGTTTTATTATGAAACATAAAAAACAATGACTTGCAGTGGTAATTATTGTTAGGTTTACTCTAAAGATATTTAATTATGTTAGAAGACGTACCTCCTCATAGTCACCAATATCATTAGAATTCTTTGGCCTAAATAATAAACTGTCAAAAACTGCAGTATAGGTAAACATGGAAAATAACGTAACGTCTAAGTAACATGAGTTATGGTGCCCTTGTATTCCTCGATATTTACCACAGACTGCTTCAACATCCTCTTCCGTGGGCATGCAGAGGGGAGCCACTGCTCCCGTAATAACAGGACAGTCCTAAAAATATTTATATATAAATATTCTATATAAAACTGCACTTACCAAAATAGCAGGTATTAAAACAATAAAACATTTAGCCAGAGACGAGTAAAGGAAACTTTCCATTTGAAAGTTTCCGGAAAGAAATTTTGATAAAAATGAAAGTTTTCAATAAAATATTGGAATATTTGAATATTTGAAAGTTTTCAAAATTCCAGAAAAGTCCCCTTTGGAAACGTTCGCAATATTCAAATATTTTATTGGAAACTTTCATTTTTGTCAAAACTATGTTCCGGAAACTTTCATATGGAAATTTTCTTTTGACCCATCTCTGATTTTTATCAAAACTTCGCTCTGACAAGACATATATGACGAAACATGTGTCTGTGAAGGCTTCAAAGTTTGGTATAAGTGCTTTTGTTTAATTTGTTTTTGGTTTCGTTGAACAGTATAGTTTAAATTAAAAAAATAACATTATTATGATGGTTGTATCGTACACAGTGAGCATATTGTCTTCCTTTTAATCAAATATTCATCGTGACAGATAGCAGGCAATGCAGTTGTTTAGAAAGATATGTTTATACTTATCTATGATAAGTTTTTTGTAAGAGTTAAAATAATTGATTGTATTTTCTGGCAATATATTAATTTTATTCTATTTTTGAAGTGCTTAGTGAACGGTTTATTGAACAAAATTCTTGTGCATCATTTAATGATTTCTTAATGAAAGCAAAAAATAAAAAGCTGCTTTAAGAATTGGTTTTATAAACTAATGGCAAGCGAATTTAAAAAATATTTTAAAAACAGTAATCACAAAGCTTTCACAAAAATGGTTCAAAATTAGTCTTTAAAAAGTTAAACTCTGTATCTCAAAAATAGTGCCTCCTTGAAAAATTGTTTATGAATCGATGGCTGAAATTATAAAAAGCAAACTGTATGTTTTAATACTATAACATCATCAAATTCGCTTCTGCTTATTCTCTAAAAAGTTGATGGAGTCAGGTAACCTAATCGTGGAGGGGTTGCAACAGTTCGGTGTGGACTTGAGTTGCTGGGAGCCTTACAAATTTAAATTAATATTTCCACTTAGTAAGTAATAAGTAAGTATTTCCCTAGTAACTTTTAAAGTTTTTAGTTTTTAATTAGCTTTAAGTACCCTCGTGTACCGTTACGCAAAATCGTTAATTTTAAGCCTTTTTCTTCTATTACGCAGGAGTTTTAACTCACATTAATCATCGACATAGTCAAACCGGACCCATCCCGCCCAGCTTCACACCCACTTCGGCGATGTACGCCGTGGTTGTCTGGCTGGCTCCGAGCTGGACTCCGGAATAGCACACTGCTGTATTATAAACATAAGTAAATACCTGTTGAATTGAATTGAAATTGACTCAGAAAGGTCAAAGGTTCCAGGTTCAAAACACACGTAGGTGTTGGATGAAGTTCTTTTTTTTAGAAACCCACGTAGGTTTTGAATGTAGTTTTGTTTTACTTTATTTTATACTGAGTGTTTCACCAACTAAATTTGTATGGTAAAATTCAAAATGTCTAAAACTAACATTTACAAAAAAACTGCGAAGATTATAATGCTTCCTCTATTTCATATTTGGAGTATACTCTATTCAGTATCAAGCTAAAATATTTCATAATGATTTAATAAATTGTAAAATTGGGAATATACTGAGTGAAACTGAATATACCCAGCTAGAAAATGAAAGCATATTGAGAAAATCCCCCTTCCAGCAAATGAAATTACAGTTCGAAGAACAGGCCTTTAAAATGTAATCGAAGGAGATATAGGTTTTCCAACGTTAAAATTACATACCTGCCCGGTTGCTGACCCATTCCTGGTATGCCACATAGTTATTATTTTTAAATTATGTGACATCACTATGGAGCAGGAATCATGTTCCTACATAGACAAACTATTATAGAACACATATTTTTAAATAACCATTATAAATATATTATTGTATAAATACACCTACTTTCCAACCTACACAAATCCAAAAAAAAATTATAAGCAAAGTTTAATAAGGAAAAGATATTTAAATGAAATACTGTGGTAAAATAATTTATTAATAATTAATATATGAACATTTTGTGAGCTTACGGAATAAACCCATTTGTTTTTCTGGCAATACTGGAAAAAGAAATGTCACATATTAATTGTCTTTTAACAATTCCAAACGATTGGAAAGTAAAGCTAAGATCTGACAGTTGTCAAATCAACAATGGTGCATGGAATATATAGTATGAATCTGAACTAGAACAATATGGCCAACAACGGTTCCAGGTATTTTACCGCCGGGGGAGTGGAATAGCATTTCATAGTATTATCAAAATATTCATGTCACTACATCAAAAATGCTGCCCCTACAATTCTGGCGCCCTGGATGCTTACTGCCTGGAGTAGTCCCTGGATATGGCAGAGTGAGTAAAAATTACAAAGCTGATGAAAACAACTCCACTCTATTTCGTAAAGACAGAGAGTAGTAAATCATTCAGGCAAATGCTATGGGCGTACTACTTTTTCGCTTAACATTCATAGAACCTTGCCCCTGTTACACGGCGGTTGTGATGTTAGTGTGAATCCTTTTTAGGACCGACTAGAATTTAAGAACTGCTAATGCGATCCAAAATAATGTGGAACTTTTCGAACCTTCATGTATGTTTTTTAAGAAGTCAATCAAACAATTGTAACCACTTGGAATTATTTGTACAATACCTTATACATGATTGTGTATTGAGATAATACTGATAATAGCAGGTAATGTAGAAATGGAAATAAATTTAATAACTATTATTCAAGTATAGGGCATAAAATGGCACAGGATATTGTAAAAAACCGCTGCCCAAGTAATCACTACTTCCACATCCACATTTTTTATCCAAGACACTCACATCGAAAAAATTTCGTATGTGGAAATAATTGCTTATGGAACTTTAATAATATAATATTTGAAATCCTCTACCCCAAAAACCTATAAAACGATACCCCACATCAGTAATGGGGTGGGGGTGGTGATAGGGGGTGGTAGTGGGGGTGGATGAAGTAATATTTGGAGGTTTCTGATTCTTGTACACACACTAAATCACAATTTTTTTTCATCCCCTTTAATAATGGGGTGGGGGTGGTAATGGGGGTGGTTAATGCCAACAATTTTTTTGAGACCTTAGCTTCTCTTTAATATACTAAATACCAATTTTCTGGACTCTTACCTGCTTAATTTACCTATTTACCCCAAATTTACCCCAATTTACCCCCCAACCCTTCGATGGAACAAGATGAAAAGATAATCTAGTTCCATATCACGTTAAAATACATACGTGTACCAAATTTCAAGTCAATATCTTAAACGGTTTCAGAGTAAACGTGCGCACAAAAAAAAGTTACAGACCGACAGACAGAAATTTTTTTTTCGCTCAAACTTAAAATCTCGACGTTTCATGACATTCTAAGCCTATTTGAACAATAAAAATTTTTAAAAATTTTTTTGTCGTTACTATACTTCCACTGGATGTGGAAGTAAAACAAGTACAATTTAGGTAATAATAATAAAAATGAAAACCTAGGAAGAATAATATGTACAATTTACTTATATTCTGAAAATGAAAAAAACTATAAATAGTTTAAAAAAATAAAGGTTCTCCTGGAGAAGATGAAATTAGTTCTGGTACTCTAAAAATTTGCATTGAACATATTTCGAAACCATTAGTCTATTGTCCATGTACTGTAGAAAGGAACTAAAACGTTAAAGGGTTTTTATTGTTTCTTATGTTCAATTGACCCCAAGATATGAAAAAACTGCGGAGTGCTACCATTTAAAGTGGTGCGTTTTTGAGATAGAAGTAAAAAGGTCCACTTTTCATATTTTTTTTTGCTCGAAAACTATGAATTTTTTCTATAAACACGTCATTAGAAAAGTGTGTAGAGAATTAAATTTCCAATCGAAATGGCACCTTCAGAAGTCAAAAATTTTTTTTTTTACAAAAATACGTCCAAAAAACAAAACAAAAAAAAGCGAAAAAATGCAATTTTTTTTTTTTTTTTATTTTAGCCTGTAACTATTTTTCGGGTACATTTAGGCATAGACATTGGTGCATAACAAAAAAAGCTGGTGTTTTACCCGTTAAAATGAGATTTTGTAAACAGTTTTACGATTAATAGTGACCGAGATATAGCGTTTCAAAGTTTGCAACTTTTAACTTTTTTTGCTAATTTTACTTCCACGTCCAGTGGAAGTATAGTAACGACAAAAAATTTTTTAAAAATTTTTATTGTTCAAATAGGCTTAAAATGTCATGAAACGTCGAGATTTTAAGTTTGAGCGAAAAAAAAATTTCTGTCTGTCTGTCGGTCTGTCTGTAACTTTTTTTTGTGCGCACGTTTACTCTGAAACCGTTTAAGATATTGACTTGAAATTTGGTACACATATGTACTTTAACGAGATCTAGAACTAGATTATATTTTCATCTTGTTCTGTCGAAGGGTTGGGGGGAAAATTGGGGTAAATTTGGGGTAAATGGGTAAATGAAGCAGGTAAGAGTCCATGAAATTGGTATTTAGTATATACAAGAGAGCTTCTCTTCTCTCAAAAAAAATTTTGGCATTAGCCACCCCCATTACCACCCCCACCTCCTTACTAAAGGGGATGAAAAAAAAAATGTGATTTAGTGCATGTACAGGAACCAGAAACCTCAAAATATTTTTTTACTTCATCCACCCCCCACTACCAACCCCCTATCACCACCCCCACCCCACTACCTAAGTGGGGTGTCGTTTTATGGGTTTTTGGGGTAGAGGATTTCAAATATTATATTATTAAAGTTCCATAAATAATTATTTTCACATACAAAGTTTTTTCGTTGTGAGTGACTTGGACAGAGAATCTGAATGTGGAAGTAGTGATTCCTTGGGCAGCGGTTTTTACTATTTTTTTTCAAATTTCGTTCTGTAACTTTTTTCTGAGTGAATTTAGGTGTAGACATTATTATATTAAAGTGAAATCTGACTTTACGCCCATTGAAATTGTGGCTGGTAAAAGTCTCTACGACAAATAGAAACCTAGATACAGCGTTTCGAAGAGTGTTACTTTTATTAACTTTCTTCCAATTTTTACGTTCTTTTTTAAATTTCGGCCTATAACTTATTTGTCAAATGCTTTAAGTACAGATATTGCTAAATGTTGTTATAGTTGGTCAAGATGTCGATCTTCTATTAGTGTTAGCTTAGTCTTCTCTTAGTGTTAGCTAGAGGAAGAACCCTATTGATTTTTGAACAAAATCGATCGGTAAATAAAAATGTTATTAATGATTTAAATTTGAAAATTTTTTAAATTATTTTTATGTTTTTGTAATTGAATAGAAATCTGGTGGAATATTTCACTTTAATATCTAAATATTTATATATTTTACAAATATACATTTCATAAAGTAATATACAACCGTGAAAATAAGATTTTATCTCGTGTCTTATAATGTAAAAATTTACATTTTTTAACATATAAGGTGGTGGTGTAGTTCTTACGCTTTTGACTCGGAATCCAAGGGTCCGGGTTGGAAACCCAAATGGGGTTTGGTATGTTTTTTTTAATTTTTACTTTATTTTAAACAGTCTATTACCAACTAAGTTCGTACTATAAAATTAAAAATGTCTAAAACTAACATTATTTACCAAAAACTGCGAAGAGTATCCTATAGAATGTGTAAAAATTACATAAAAAGTTCAGTGAACAGGCGAAGAGTACGTTTTTAGCTTGTTCAATTTTATTTTTATTTTGTATAATATAAATCAACCTTCTAAAATAAGTTTTCGTTGCTCATAGGTACAAATAATTATATGAATTTATAAAAATGGAGCACAATCAAGACCATGAAGATCTTAGGTGATATAATTTATAATTAAAACAAACTATAATTACCAATAATTGTGAATAAACGTTCTTATTATTATTATTATTCATACCACCTTATTCTAACTAACAAATATTTTATAATTCTGTAAATAAATAAATAATTATAATGGTTTACATAAATTTCAATATTACCTTTTTATTATATTTATAAAATTAGTTCGGACATTTACTGATCAAGAAAGAAAAAATATCTGAGCATTTCTCAATAGTTATGATTGTAAAATGAAATCATTTAAAACCATAGAAAATACATGTATGTAAATAGGGTGGGTCGAAAAACATGAAAATTTGAATTTGCAAATGATATAGCTTACAACTTGTTGCTATGTATCTAAAACTAATTCTACTAAATTTTTAGTAAAATCGGTTAATATTTAGCTGCCCCCCCCCCCCCCATGGCTTTGAAAATGAAGGAAAAGGCCGATTTTTTGATTTTTAATATCTTTCAAATTGACGTTTGAAATTTTTTTTATTAATGTGTAAATGTGTGGCAAGAGTTTTCCGAATACAATATTTTTCACTTCCGTGGAAATTAGAAATTTGTCACTAAAAAGTAGAAAAATATTTTATTAGGAAAACTTTTTCCACACACGTTTAGACATTAATAAAGAGTCATAAAAAAATTTCAAACGTCAATTTGAAAAATGTTAAAAATCGAAAAATCGGTCTTTTCCTTCATTTTCAAAACCATGGAGGCGTGGCTAAATATTAACTGATTTTGCTAAAAATTTAGCCAAATTAGTTTTAGATACATAGCAACGAATTATAAGCTATACCATTTGCAAATTCAAATTTTCATGTTTTTCGGCCCACCCTAATTTAAATGTAATATTAAAAAAATACTACTCACTACTTGCTCAACAGCTGCAGCCTGATGTACTGGAGTGGGAGTCCCTTCTTGAAAACGTGAATCCTTGTGACATTGCTCTAAAGGTACAAAAAAAGCTCTATTATCGGCACACTGAAAGAATCGTTCCCCATTATGAGTACCATCAGTCAATATCAAAGGTAAATGTGATTGTTCTTCCTCCAATTCCACACCAACTAATATGAAATTAGTCCCGTTTTCTACTCCCATCCATCTCACCACACCATAAAGAGGGTCCTCACTAATATCATTTAGAACTTCCACAAGGCTTCCGATTACCAGGTCGTTGGTCGTACCTGGTTGTGGGTCATGGTATTTGGGTTTTTCGTTTACATAGAAGGTTGAAGACCTTGCTACTTGTTCACTTTTTTCATTAATTTCTAAGACAGATAGTGGAATATTAATATCATCCTCGATATAAGTGTTAGCGTAAATAACATCACAATTGTTTTTAGCTTTAAGATTCTTCGTTTTCATTACTTTGGGATTTTTCTTGTTAATGTTAAGAGACAAATTACAATTTTTTCTTTGACTTAAAGACATATTTCTATAGTTACAAACTTAAAACTATAAGTGGGTACGAACTTTTTAACAACTTAATGGTACAACACATTTTTTTTTGGAAGAGCCAAATGTAAAAGTGGCTGATTTTGACACTGATGTAGAACTGAACTAAATGAGTAAAAATAGAAATCTAAAAAAAGTCTGCAAGTCTAGTTTGGCTAACATACGCAACACTGGTCTATTTTTAGCTTTAGAGTGTTTGCTAAACCAGTGGCTTAGGCTAGGTTTTCTTTTGAATAAGGGGATTCACGATACAGTTTTCATTAAAACAAAATGAATTGAAACCACAAATATACTATTCATGATATATTAGTAATAGCATTAGATGTAATAAGCTTTTTTTATTAAACTGATTATACACCACATATAATTTACTCAAAATAGTTTAGTCCTCTCATTACGTCATAACGATAGGGGTGTAGAAAAATAACTCAGGAATGGAATTTTTGAGAACCCTCTGAATTTTTTTTTTTTTTTTTCGGAAAAGGTGCAAAACACAAATTGTGGATTGTTCAGTTCCATTTTTTCCTATGTTAAAAGCAGTTCTAAGACAGAAAAAAACAATGTCTTAGTCCTAATAAATTTCAAAATACACTCTTTCAAAGAATCTTAATTTTTTGCTATTTTTATCCCAAGAATTTTTCCAGATTTCTTCAAATACCATTATCCCTGAGGATTATTTTTAAGAATGGTTTAAAGATGAGTTAAAACAGTCAATTTCCTATAAATAAAACAAAATTTAATCCCTCTAACCCGAATAGCTCATGAGCAAAGTAAAGCATTTTCAACCATTTTTCAGGGTCATTTTGTAACGAAGCAAAATTTGCTATGCAATTCTGTCCGTTAAAATTGCTTCTTTGCACACCCTGTATTAGAACCATGTCATGTCTATATATTTAATTTTAAAATTTTGTCTTCCATACCAGTCACCTAGAAATACTAGTTTGTTTTCTAGTAAATCTGTATGTTATAAGTTCCTGATTTCAATTGTTTATTTTACTGCCTTCAACATCAGAATAATGTTATCAGTTTACATTTAAATTGCTAATGAAAATCCGTAATATAAAATGCATTCAGAATGTGTAAGCTGCTACAAGCGAATAGGTATTCACCGCGCGCAGGCCTACCCCCTCCATGCCCACGGGCTGGCTATGCACTACAACGCGAAGTTGAAATCATTCAGTTCTCCACGCACCGTACTGATCGTTAGCACGCGACGTCAAGCAGGTACCTCAGGTATGAAATATTTTCTGTCATTTAATTATAAATGAACTTGTGATTTTTATTCGTCATTTAATTATTTTCGAACTTATAATAAAATAAAATATTTCTAACTTAGTCGTTTGACAGGCAAACACGGAAATATTTCTATCATTTAATTATTTTCGAACTTATAATAAAATAAAATATTTCTAACTTAGTCGTTTGACAGGCAAACACGGAAATATTTCTATCATTTAATTATTTTCGAACTTAGAAAAATTTTACTGAAACCTAGGAATAAAATATTTCTAACTTAACCGTTTGAAAAGGCAGATACGAAAATATTTTCTATCATTTATTTATTTTCGGACTTGTGATTTTAGTTGTAAATTCAAATCACGCGATATTTTAATGACTTAGTTATTTCCCGTGAACTCACCGCGCATTCACTCTGCGCTTACCCCCTCTCCAACCAAGCGCTCTCGCCCCAAATAATACTAGAGAACCGGGCTGGAGAAATTCATTCCGTCTTGAGTAGTGCTCCGATTAACATCGTCGTCCGAGGCAGGCTAGCAAAGTGATCAGGAGTAAGTTAAATTACTTATAATTTAAGTTAACAGACTTGGTAGTCGGTGTAAATTGTTCTAAGTGTTTTACTGTCGCAGGTGCGAACTTTGATCATTTGGTAGACTCTTTATATAGAGTTTGGTGAATGTGAAAAGATGTACTCAGACATTTATTAATTATATTTTTGCATTGTTATTCTGTGTCCGAAATCTGTTGAATTATTTCAAAACTATAAAGGCGCGTCTTTGTACCATTGTCCAGGCACTTAGATGAATCAGACAAATGGTATGAAGCGTGCCCTGTTAGCTATAAACTGTTTAATAATTTCTGCGTCTGTTATAAGACTATAAAGATACGTCTTTGTACCATTGTCCAGGCACTTAGATGAATCAGACAAATGGTATGAAGCGTGTTCTTCTGTCAGTCATTAATTAATTAATTATTCTGCGTCCGTTCTAAGGCTAGAAAGACACGCCTTTGCACAATTGTCCAGGCACTTTGATGAATCAGACAAATTGTGTGAAGCGTGTTCAGTTAGTCATAAAAGTGTTTAATCATTTCTGTCCGTCCTAAGACTAGAACAATACGCCTTTGCACAATTGTCCAGGCACTTTGATGAATCAGACAAATTGTGTGAAGCGTGTTCAGTTAGTCATAAAGTGTTTAATCACTTCTGTCCGTCCTAAGACTAGAACAATACGCTTTTGCACAATTGTCCAGGCACTTTGATGAATCAGACAAATTGTGTGAAGCGTGTTCAGTTAGTCGTAAAGTGGTTAATCATTTCTGTCCGTCCTAAGACTATGAAAACGCGTCTTTGCACCATTGTCCAGGCACTTTGATGAATCAGACAAATTGTGTGAAGCGTGTTAGTAGTCATACTTATAAAAGTTTGGTCTTTTGTTATTCACTGTTATTATTCTACTGTTTGATTTATTCTGTTTAATCTACACTATGACCCAAGTCTGTAACTATTAATCTGTAACTATTAATCTGTAACTATTAGTCTGTAACTATTAAGCTGTAACTATTAAGCTCGCAATATTTGCATGAGATATACATAATTTGGTAGTTTATGATTGTGCTTTCTTGCTTGATATCTGTCACCGTTTGCCCGTTCTCACTAGTTTGCTTTAACGCATCACTATTTGCTTGCCTCACACCCCGCTAACCGTCCTCTAATTTCGCCGTTAAATCGTATTCACACCTGGGTAGCCTAGCTTATCAAACTGGTACTTTGGTAATATTATAAAACTGACTATTAACCTTAACTAAGTATTTTGATAGATTTGTAGATAGTAGGTTTTTATTTAATAAACACTGTTATTGTTTTTAACTCTGAGTTTTACTGCTGTGTGTCTGTGATAGTCTGAACTTCCTTATCGACCTCTGGAATTACCGTTTCTTCACTGCAGCTATCCCAGCCCTACTGCAACAGGCTGTGTTAAGAGGCTAGTGTGGGACCTTTGCCCCACGTAAAAAATTGTAAAGGTGGCGCCCGAGCTATTCTGAAATAAATCTGTTAAAAAGCTCAAGCGCTAAAGTGACGCTTCCACTTGTCGAGTGCACAAGGCAATTGGAAGGAAGAAAAACGCGTCACAATTTTGTCAATTACCAAATAAAGAGTATAAACAAAAAAATTATATTCATGAGTTATTTCCCAACATCTCTAGAAAAGGACCTAATGACTGGAGTTTCTTTTTTGTACTTTCTAATCGCTAATTTTTTAAAATTGTTATTTTCATACATGAAAATGAAATAGAAGTTGAAATAAATAAATTAACATCAGCGCTCGTTGCTGCATCAAACTGCGCATGTAGAGGCCGAGGAGGACCGAAGAGATCCAAGTAGACAGTCAGAATTTTTATCATGGAACAACATGTTATTTCCATTCTAGGTGACGGCTAATGGTAATTGTTTGTTAATATATTTATTTTTTAATTGGTTGTGATTCATCTTATACACAGTCCATTGTTAATTTAACTGAATATGAAAATTTGTTATTGTTATACGGTACATATGCAAAGTGACCATATTTGAATCTTGCTAATGTGGAACATAATAGGAAAAAATCTGCATCTAATAATTGATGAGCGGGGGGGCGGCAGCGAAATGTGAAAAAAAAAATTGTCGATAACATGAGGTAGAGTTCGGGAAATATTATTTGTAGCTACTCATTAATCGTAAAAAAATCACTTTACGAAATGTCTCCATATCATCATGTTTCAGATTATGCAGATAGTAAAAAAAAATGAAACTTGGTAAATAAGTAAATTTCAGGAAGAAATATTGGTAATTAAACTTTTAAATTTGGAAAAATTCCTGATATTGTTTCAGATTTCTGGTTGTAGTAAATTCATCAAAATTTATGTCACCCACAATGTTCTTAAAAAATCTTAAACATGAAATTTGATTTACTTCCTGAGAACTCTTTAAGGTAATGCAGATACCATAGAGTGTCAGATAGACATTCGAACAGTTAGATATTATCATGGAGAATAGTGACATATGATTGAAGGATTCCGGTTCATGACACTTTAGATAATTGTGGTTATTCAATAAAGTTCACTTATTATTGTCATTATTACTACTCACTTACATATCAGGTAAAAATTTGTAGTCAAATAGACTTAACATCAGCATTTGCAATTGATCAGTGACTTATTCAAGTTATTATTAAAAAAAATCAAAACCAAAGTTAAATATCAACCACTGGAACTGCAAGTTAAATAAGTTTAGTTATAGTTCTTTCACTTACTAATTTTAAATGTTATTTTAATATATGTATTTTAACTTGTATTATTTAACGAATTAATCTAACGGCATTATAGTTTGAAAAATCTTTTAGACATCTCTCTGGTGAGACTTATCTGATACATCCATGTTGATGAATCCTAAGCTTATATTTACATAAACATAACCTAATTTATTAGTTATTCATAAGCGATGTTAAAAAAGTATACAGGGTGGTGACGCGAACATCAGAACCCCATTTAACCTATTTATTTTTGGAGTCAGCAAAAAAAGTTCAAAAATAAAACTTATAGACAATGGGCTCATTTAGTGATGTTTAATTTACAATTTATTATTGCATTTTAAGTATTTAACCCTTTAAGTATATAGTGAAAAAATTAATCCGCTAGCGTTAATATTAACTGCAATATTTGATTTTTAATTCGTAACATATTTGAAACGCCCGATAGCGCGCGGATGATGTCATGGTACCCGCTCGACTAGCTTTACGAGCAGCGTTGCCAGTGTCAGTACATTTGTACTGAAATCAATACTCTTAGAGTACAATCAGTACGTCAGTGCTACTTTCATTGTATCGCTACATTTTTTTATATGACGTCTTATTTACTTATTTTGCAACTTTGACGACAAATTTTAAAATAATTTATCATGATCCGTGAAATGAAATATGGCAGGATCAAAAGAACACCATGTTTTTGTTTCGCAAGTTAGTTCCGGATTTTCCATCACTTTCGAAAATTCTGTTTCTCTGTATCTCGCTTGAATAAGGTGTAATCTTTGAATTTAAAAAATGTCTAATAGATGCATGGCAATATAAATAGGGACCAACCTGGGTTATCCGCAAGGAAGTTAAGTATTTACAGTCTATAGGAATTGTAAAAATGTTTGTGGTCCTTGAGAAGTTGTATGCACTGAGAGACATTTAAAAATATAATATTTATTGCATAAACTAATAAAAATTTAGCATGTGATTACAGGACACTGAAAGTATTTCGCATAGAATATGCACTATGCTCTTTTTGTAGTAACAGTTCAAGTGAATATTGCGAACATATTTTTTATACACAAAACAAATAAAAACTATCTGTGGCGAAGTATTTTTTTATATTCATTAAAATTCCTAGATATCGTATAAAAGAATTAATTAACATCTGTACTTTTTTCATAAGATCATTACTTTTTTTGTTTCGATACCAGTACGTTAATTTTTTATCCACTGGCAACGCTGTTTATGAGTTATTCGGTCTTTTGTACTTGCCTTATTAAACTACGTGGGTACAGGCTAGCGGTCGACCGCTGACTGGACTGCAGGTGGCTTGACGTCACACTGCGTTATCACGTGCTCTATTACCATTATTTATTTTGAGGGAGAAAGAGTTGAAAAAAAAAACTAATATTTTGCACACTTACTAACTACAAGGTGTACTTTCGAAATATAAATTTAGAAAAAAAATGCTAAATGAGCCCATTACATGTATTTTCCAAAAACCATGTTAGAAAAACAATTGAAAGTCGTATTCCAGAGATACGAACATTATACTAGCTCTTTTGTTCTACTACTAAATAAAAACAGCAAAACTTGATTAGCTCACTAACAAAATATCTGTGCTCTGCTACTAGGTTCATTAAAAATCGTAAGTTAACTAAACTATAGATTGCCTTTCGGAGTTTTCATTTTTTTCAGGATTTGAGATAGTCGTTACATTGCCGTACTTATAGTACAGATTACCTAGCTAAAATGTACTTAAAATAAAATGTTCTGCAATCTTCTAGAAAGTTAACAGTTGTTGATCAATTTAATTAGTGGAAAATACATATCCACTGGCCTAGCCTGGTAAAAGTACCCTAGATAATAGTGATCTGATAACAATAAAAAATGATTAATATAGTCTTCTTTGAAAGGAAGCTTCTGACATTTGTCAGTTGAATTTTATTGTTTAGTTTGCAACGGATTTCAGTTTAAATGTGAAATCACGGAATAAGGAACTACCAGAAGCGGCACTCTCAGCACCGCTTTTGATGTTTTTTTGTGACCTTCGCCATTTTGTTGTTGGTAATTTTGGCGGGAAATTTAAACAGCATGTTTATAAACACACTTTACACAGGCTGAATACAATTACGCTATTGGAAGAATTCTATTTATAATGGGTATTAAAACTTACAAGTAAACTGGAAAAAAGTTATCTCTACGAACAATTGTATTCTTAATATAAAGTCACAAAATATATTGAAATCAATACAATGTCTCGCCTGAGAAAATCTGTAATTTCTCACTGGGAGGTTGTTCTGGGGAAATATTAAAAAATGTTCTTTTTAAACTATCAAGTTGAGGGGAAATAGTAGTGGTGTTGTTAGCAATGTATTTAGATACATATTTGTATACATTTTCGCCTCAAAATGTTGTGCGCACAACTTAAAATTGTTATAAAGTTCGGCTGAACTTTTACTTGCCAAATCCCCATGATTGCATGTTTCCAATATTTTATAATTTGCATCAATAATAAAATACCTTTGGGGATCCTTAGGAAACCAAAATAAACTAATGTCTTTTCCTGTCGTACTACTTGGATATTCCTTAACAGCGCAAACGGTTCCACCTCGTTTACTCATATCGGTAACAAAAATTACTACACTTTCCCGCTATGATCTTTTACCTATTCACAGCACAATAAAACTAAAACCTTTTAAGAATTTATTTCGGTATTATGTCAAAGACTGTCATTTATTGTTTTAACCTAATACAATAAATGAACTGACGGATGTACTAACAACAAAATGGCAGCAATGGAATTTTGGCGGGAAGCCCAAGTGTCGTTTCTGGTAGTTCTCTTTTCTGTGGTGAAATGGTACTATTTTATTTTGAAACTAACAAGAACAATATCAGAAACAATATTGTATGCAACACACCTGGAAAGAGTCTTTACTGAGCTCATCAGCTTCCAGAGCTTGCTGGCACTTGCCATAGAACTTGTCAGCTCGCTCAATAAAGAATCACTTTCAAATCTCATTATATAAACGAGTTTTTCATTCTTATTATTAATAAATCTCAATTTAATTTTTAACTTCAGACCCTTCAGTCTACACCATAATGGGTTAATAATCACAAAGATTAAATATAACTTACTTTTACTGCTTTCCTGCTTCCTAGTAGGCATTTTAAATTCATCTTTGTTGTTCTCCGTTAAATCATTGGTATAAAATTTGGCCGTCCTCTTCAAACTGTTATTACTTTCAAGGAAGTGTGATATAGGATTAATGCTTTTATTTCTTTTGCTGATAGTATTATTTTCTAAGTATACAGATTTCTCCTTAATGTTATCATTCTTGTCAAGCCCCTTTTTCAAATTTGAGAAATTTTCTAATTGCTTACTTTCTGTCGTTCCCGACCAAGTGCCCCCAATAACTTCAATCAAATCTACCTCGGATTTGTTTCTACTCTTTCTTGATGCCTCTGACATTAAATAAGTTTTATCAGGTTGTATAACGGTATTTTGATCAAAATCGTTGTTAGTGTTAACCGTTGTGCCTTCAACATCCAAAATATTTTGCAGTGATCGGGAATTTCTGGAGTTTTTAATTGGCATAGTTGATTTCTTTGGATACTCCCCGTATTTCGTGATAATTTCTTCATTACGAGGCTTTATATCATTGGTATGGTTCATTATACTAGACACATTCTTTTCTAAGAAAGCATCAAGATCACTGTAGGGTGTGGGCTTTGGTGGATCGATACTACTACCAGGATAGTTGCTAGGTACAACTCTTTCTATTGTGGTAAATACCCCATGCCCAGGAGCACAAGAAAAATACTTAATGTTAGCACATGATCCACTGCAATTGTTATTTTTCTTCTTTTCCTAAAAGCAAAAATATTTCGATTTAGTCGACAAACATTTAATATCTGGAAAAATATTTGTCAAGACACAATATTGTCGGTTTGGAAAAGAAGTATTGCATGTTTAAATTGTCCATTTTGGAGAAAAGACACTCCTGATCGTTTACTTGGTTGGCATTATTTTCATTTGTGCAACTATAGGGCTATAGAACTATTTTGGACTTAAGACACTTTTGTTCTAGGTTGACGATATTTATATTAACTATCCTGCTCTATTGTATCTTCTATTTATATTATTGACAGTCCATATAAAATAACTCTAGTTTTATGATATACAATATCTCCACTTTTCATGGTAACACCAGAACCGAATTAATGACAGGACACTTGAGGCCTGGCCCTGGGGTTCCCATAAGTAAAATTGTTTTAATGGTTTTTGAGAAGTCACATTAGGTATTTTTTTATTGAAAAACTAATGTAATGCAATATTACTGATTAACATATTTATCAAAATTTAACGACATTTTGATTTATGGTTTTCGAATTACGGCCTCTATAAAATTACATTTTTCAAATATTAAACAATTAGTGACTTGGACACGAATTGTTTCAAGAAAAAAAGTCATTCCTTACTTTCTATTTAAAATCCTCTTTTCTACTACCGAGTGTCATCAATACTTTCAAATTCGACAATCCTTAATGCCCGAACAATTTATAAGACTGGTAATTTTTCAAGAAAATTTTTGGCCGAAATTTGAAAGTATCGACGACACTGAGTAGTAAAAAAGAGTGAATATTTTCATGAATAAATAATAATAATAATAATTTATTATCCATCAGACCAAAATACAATATTGGAGTTGTCAAAGTACAATAAGTAATAAACATAAACACATTAGTAAATATAAAAAACAAAGGCAAACAGAAACATTTCCATTTAGAATATTTACAACTCAATAAAATAAAATAACATTCAAAATTAATTATAACAAATCGCATGTCGAGCTCAGATGAAATAGAATTTACAAAAAGATGTTTACCTACTTATATTAATATACTAAACAAATATGTGAGAATTATTATTCAAACGAGTGTTGCAAAAAATCATTGACTGCATAAAATATGCATTTCAGTAACAATTTTTTTTACTTGTCTCCGAAATATTTTTATACTACTAACTTGTTTAATGTATTCTGGAAGCTTATTGTATAATTTTACTCTAGTATATGTGGGGCTTTTCTCGTACAATGATAGGTAGTGGCTAGGAGTCAACAGATTATTCTGTCTTCTAGTATTATATTCATGGCTGTGATTGTTTCTTAAAAATGTATTTAAACTGGTCTTTACAAATATAACTATTTCTAAGATATAAATGCAAGCTAACGGTAATAAGTTTAATCCTTAAAATAAGGTTTACAAGAGGTACGCATACCAACTCCCATTATATTACTTATTCCTTCTTTTGTAATTTAAAAACTCTCTCAAAAAAAAATATAAGGAAGGTTTTAAAAATTTCCTTCCAGAACTTTTAAATCTTAATTTAAGACCTTTTTTTTTCATACGTTTCATTTTCTTTCTAGTTCTCTATTAAGATTCTTCACAGGAAATGAAACACATTTTTTGAAATTATTTAAAAGTGCAAATTTAATTTTCTTCGAAAGAGATTAAGACCGGCATTTACATTCATTAAATAATCTAAATATCTTTTTTGTCTCTTATTGTTTCATTATTAGTGATAAAAAACTAATTTCACTTAATTATTTCTTTATTACCTCTAAGAATGCAGAATGGTAATATTTATTTTACCGAATATGTTTTGAGCAATTAATTTACTCCATGATGTACAGAATTTTTTTCTGTGAAAATGCAAGTTATGAATAGACTTAAACGTTTAATAGGTGGGTTTAAATAAAATTAAATTCTATACATTTTTTTGCACTTGCATTTTAGCATTAGTCAATTACTTTGAATTTTATGAAATTGTGAATTATTCACCATTAGTAATACAACTCCCTTGAAGGCCTGAAGTGACTTTGCGAGGAGGGGGCTATTTCAAGCCAAAGGTTAGATTAGGTTAAATTTGGTCTACTGTGATTCACTTCTAATTATTAAGCTGGTGACCTTATTGGGTGAAAAGTCATCCAGATCCTCTGGGAACAGCTGTCGTTTGCCAAATAGTGAGAATCTGATCTTTTCTGCAATAGGACAGGTGCATAGAACAAGCCCCGCTTCCGTAGCCAGGAATCGATTCCGCGGATTGTACATGGTAATATAGTGTTCGGTTGATACAAAATACATTTAGTTTTATATTTAATTTATAATATCATATACAAAGTATACAAAATATTTTCATGGGTAATAAATATCATTTTCTTTCAGAGGTATTTTTTGGTTGATGCATTTTTTGACAGTTACACTTCCGTAAAGTTAATTGTTTAAGAGTAAAAGATATTTGAATGTCTAAAATGACGGAAATTATCTAGTTTAGGCAATCCATATTCATTTATTTATTGCATACTCTGATCAATAGGTATAGGTACCCAATTACAGGAACAAGGATAACAGAATAAAACCATAATTTAGGTATAACACATAGAACAGGATATATAAGGGTGGCGGTGCCGTGCTTAAGAAAATGATTTTGTAATTCGACAAGTTCTTCTATATCTCTGAACCAATTGAAGAAAATTCTTTGATAGGCTTTTATAGAAAACGATAGAATGATAGCAGACTTACCAGACTATTGAAATAAAAAAAAAATTTTTTGTTTTTGCACAAAAAAAAAATTGTTTTCATTTTTTAGATTTCAATGGCCTAGTACCATTTTATGAAGTTATCTGCTAAAGCCCATCAAAAAATGTTTTGAATCGGTTCAGAAACTGTCGAATTACGTTCTCGCCGCACACCATAACATAAGGAAACAGAAGTACAAAAAAATTACCGACAGTATAAACTACAAAAGACATACTAACTACTAATAACATAAGTGGCAGTGCAGAGTAATGAAATTCAACAAAACTAACTAATAAGAAAAACAAAGGTAGATAACCGAACAACCAAGTATTTAAGATTTGAGATGTCATATCCTTCACACGACAGTTAAAAATATCAAGGTCGCTGGACAATTTATTTGAATTATTACAAATGGTAAACTAAGGCGAGTTTTTTAATGTTGCTGTGGAAAAAGATACAGGGTGTCAAAATTGTTATTTTTTTTTTCTTTTTTTGCAATATCTCTTGACCAATCTTCTCCCAATTTGGTAAGGAAACATTTTTTAGGCTAAGAAACAATATATACATGATGATGAATATTTTTTTTCTTTTTTTTTACGAAACGTAGTGGCACTTTTGATTAGAAGATCTCATGCAGGAGTCATTTCTACGTAAAAAAGGTACACTTGATAGAACTTGATAATTCCAACCGTTTTCGAGAAAACTGCCACATAGGTCTCAAAAATTCTTTGAAAACAAACCCAATTTGAAAAGGAAAAATTGTATTTATTGTTAAAGTGTGCTTTGGTGATGTCTCAGTTCTGTCATTTACGTATAATTTCATTAGTTTGACATTTTTACAGAACTAAGACGTGTCCCAAAGCACACTTTTCAATAAATATAATTTTTCCTTTTTGAATTGGGTGTGTTTCAAAGAATTTTTGAGATTTATGCGGCAGTTTTCTCGAAAATGGTTGGAATTATCAAGTGCTATCAAGTGTACCTTTTTTTACGTAGAAATGGCTCCTGCATGAGATTTTCTAGTCAAAAGTGCCACTACGTTTCATAAAAAAAAAAAGAGAAAAAATATTCATCATCAGGTTATACCTAGCTCATGAGGCGCTCTTCACGGGATAGTGATGTAATACATAAATTATTGTTTCTTAGCCTAAAAAATGTTTCCTTCCCAAATTAGGAGAAGATCGGTCAAGAGGTAGTTGACATTGAAAAAAAAAAAAGAAAAAAGTACAATTTTGACACCCTGTATCTTTTTCCACGGCAACAATTTATTAAAGCATGTTTGGTTATACCCTTATATTTTGATTCAAAGATCTACCCTTGAATTATGGCCTATTATTAATGGTCCACCGACTCAGGGCTCAACCGATGGATTGGCATCAGCGCCGATGGTACAAAATTTCACCCATCGGCATCGGCCATCTGCAAAATATAAGGCCGATGGATTTTCTTACGGGTTACATACTTAAAGTCTCTGTTGGGAACGAAATGTTTATTGTTTAGATTTAGAATGAATCAAGTGTGCATTAAGGAGTCTATAACGATTCAACCAACCAACCGACCTTCTCAGTACACTTTGAAGACTGCCATGCGAACTCGTAAAAGTGAGCTGGTCTGCTGGAGTCAACATTGTCGGTACGCTTTGAAGACGCTGGAATTCCAGCAGACCAATTCAGTTTCACGAGTTGTCATGGCAATTTGCAGTGTACCGAAAAGGTTGGTTGGTTGGTTGGTCAACTATTTTTAATAAACTTCTTTAAAAGTGGTGTGGTTTGAACACTTCAAAACTGATGTTTAGTCACTAAATAAGTCGGTTGCCATGAAACTGAATAGGCTAGCCTACTTCAAAAAATACAAATAAAAGGTGTCAGTTCTGTTTTTGACAGGACTGTATGAAAAACATGATAGGACTGTGTTTTTTAGATTTTTGCACGCATCGTGTGAAAAATGACAGTTTCGAGTCATGGCTACTGTGCGTTATTTGTGGTTTTCGAAAGCAGTTGTAGAAAAACAAAGTTTTATGCAATACCAACATAGATGATCCGTATATGCATATGGAATTTGCAGGTTGATATAATTTTGAGTTAGTTGGTACTTTATGACGTCAGACGACTAGTGATGTACACTGCTTGATATATTGGAATTACTTTACTTACCTGATAATTCATATTTTATAGTCTTAATTAAACTTACATGTAATTCAATGCCAAAACAGTTACCCATACCCTTGACGGTACCCATATACTTCACAGTGCCTAAGTGCACATCAGTAATATCTATAAATCCCACAACCATGTCTTTGGATATTTTCTTTAATTTTTCACATAAAGGTTTATTTTTGGCTAATTTAACTCTCTCTTGCGGTGATGTAATGGATGAAATATAGGGCCATAATTGTTCGGAAATAGTTACCACACTATCTCGAGGACAGCAAAAATGAGTTGGTTCCCATGTGTCACCATCTTTTAAGAACCTTACTGCAAAATTTTTCTCTCCTAAGTTACTAACAATAATAACAATTTGTCCAAGTAAGGCTGTTCGTGAATTTGGAACTTTAGATAAGTCTTTAAGTAAGTCATTTTTCACAAAAATTCCGTACATCATCTCTTTGGAAGTCATTTTACATCATATAAGTATAAACCATTACAAGTTTTTGTAAACATTAAAGCGTTAAAAAAGGTGCAATTAATCATTCAACACCAGCTGTCATTATAAAACCTTATCTTATCTGGAAGATATGTGGAAAAATAAAATGTTCAAACATATATCGTTGCAAATAAACTGTAAATAAATAACTATGTCCAAATACAGTACATTATGACACATAAACATCACATAAACACACCTTTTTGACACCTGTGCTGCCAGTTTATTGAACACAAACTTCATTGGATCAAATTTTTTCGTTAGTTATAATTTCGAAATGGCAAATGGAAATACCTGGAAATCACACTCAACAGATGTAAATTAAAAATATGTCGTATAAAGTCTGGAGCTGTATTCGGATCGGAGATCAAAGCAAACATATAAAATTACACGTGACTGGAGGTATTTATTTCATGAACAATAATCGAACGAATGGACTGGACTGCAACCACGAACTTCATAAATTAAACTTATGAAGTTCGTGGCCAATACGGACAGTTTCTCTAGAGTGAGATAACTGCGCCGCTACTGCACGTTCGAATAAAAAGGATAGTCTGAAGTTTCATCTCCGCACTCATCGTCTCGTCATAAAGCTGTACTCTACAAATCTTGGGAGTAGCTCATGGGGGGTAGCTATGCCATAAGAAGCAGAAGGTGGCAGCACATTCCCCATTTTAGTTAAAGATGGGAATAACGGTTCCTTATGTGGAACGCTCCATGAAAATACCGCTCCAAAATACAGTTACATTGGAACGTCTCTACGTACAAGTCGCTGTAGCGGTTATACGTGTTCTGTGCTGTGCATAACGGTTTCATCGGTATGTCGCGGACCGATAGATAAGGGTATTTAAGTGTTATAGGTATACATACGGATTACGGCTTGGACATCTACAGGTACAGGGTACACTATGGCTTGTTGTTTTGTTTATTATTTGTTCAATATAATCGGATATCGCACTTGAAAATAAAACTCGCATTATATTTTGAAATATGAGTATATTTGTTTATCTTTTAACAGTTTTATTTGACAGGCTCTTTAATAAAAAAATATATATATATATGTTACTGCCTATTTATTTGTTTGTATTTTAGCAGAACATACTTACGTGTTCTTAAAAAAGGACGAAATTTGTACTAACGAAAAAAACGTTTTAAAAACAAATGTTATATTGATAAAAATCATTAAACATAAAAAATGAAACATATTATTAAAAACAACTCTCTAAATACCTAGACCTCTAGTACCTACCTAAAAGTAATAAAAAAATTCAAATAAACAAATGAAAAGAAACATATATCATTTTAAAAAACTATTTAGGTACCCCCGTGTCTAAATAAAAAATATGAATGTGACAAAAAACACAGTAAACATGTATATCTAAAGAAATAAACATTATAAATATTCAACTGCTTCGATCGCGATCGATCGAGAGCTCGAGACCCACCGAGTATTGAGTAACCGTAACGTCCGTGACCGAAATCTGGCTGGTCTGGCGCCTGGCACTGCTGGAGGCAGCGAAGGGCGAACGCGACGGCCGCGACGCGCCCGCGAAAGCGACTACGAAGTAAGAAGTAACCTGTAACTAGTTATTTTATCATTTGGGAACGCGACGGAAAAATACCGTTCCAAAGTAACGTTACAGAAATACCGTTCCACGGTCCCACCCCTACATTTTAGCACAGAAGAAGATTGTTTCTTCTTCTGTGATTTTAGTACTATCTTCTGTGGTACTATCATATATAATATTCTTTAATCTATGGATTCCTGGTCTTCTGTTGTGTACGAAGTACGATAGAAACGTCAACGAAATTGGCGTTGTATTTGTTTAATATTACTGGAAAACAAATCTTTTTGATAGAAAATAGCCATATAGCATGGTTTCGTGTGCGCTACGTAGCTGTACAAATCGAAGTAATGTAGATAAGAAGAAATCTTATGGAGTCACTTATCATAGGTTAAAACAGGACTGTACTCAAAAGATGTATTGAAACTATTCTCTATTTATTTTAGATTCCCGAATGAAAAGTGCCTTGTTCGTCGGCAAAAATGGACGACTTTTGTTGGCCGTATTGGTTGGAAACCATCAAAATACAGTGTTTTGTGTAGTAAACACTTTGAGGAAAAATTCTTTGATAGAACTTCAAGTTATATTGTGCGCTTGAGAGATAATGCTGTTCCTACAATAGGTTCTTCTGCCAATATAACTGCTAGTGAAAATACACCATCTGTTATTTCTTCAACGCACAGTGAATCAGATTCAGTAGCGAGCACTGCAGCATCAAGATGTATGGCCGAGACTACTGAGATTGTTATGCCACGTAAACTCAAAATGAAACGGAAATTAGAACGTTCCATTGAGGTCAGCAGAGACAGAAAAAGGAAGCTAGATCTTTTGAGAAAAAAATTATTTCGGCAAAGAAAAAAGATACTTTCTTTGGAGAGTATCATCTCTAATTTAAAGAAAAACAATCTTCTTCCAGAAGAATCTTTAAAATCATTAGAAATGATTTCCAGAGGTGAAGGAAAACACTGCGCCAGTTGTGTAAAAACAGGCCATTACCGAAATCATATTCAAGTGAGTTGAAAACCTTTTCCCTGACATTACATTATTATTCACCTGCTGCCTATGATTATGTGAGGCAAAGTTTTAACACTTGCCTACCACACCCTCACACACTGAGTCGTTCGTATCAAAATATTAATGGTGAACCTGGATTTAGATCAGAGGCATTTAATGCTCTTAAGTCGAAAACTACAAGCAATAAAAAAATTATATGTGGCCTCATGTTTGATGAGATTTCGATCAGGCAACATGAAGAATGGGTTCCTGCACAAAACAAGTGTTTTGGTTATGTTGACATGGGAACTGGCATAAATGAGCAGGTAGTGGCGAGAGATGCCCTAGTGTTTTTACTTGATACAAGACATAAAAACAGTTATGCGTTTCCTATAGATCGTCTAACTATTACTGAGAAAGGACCTTTTTACTCAGCAATTAAATTTTTTAACCTACTCCCTAATTCTCTTAAAGACATATTACTTCTCTAAAGGTCTTCAAAAAACAAGCTTTTCAATACATTTCAATATGGAACCATATTCTGTTCAAGAATTCTTAGTTTTTAATATTGATAGTTTTAGGTTTTAACCATCGAATAAGTTTTAATGTAAAAGTATACTTTAATGTTTTTTTACAATAAGTGTTTACTTGTGCAGTTATTTTTTATTTTAGTTTATGGTATCTAAAATGACCTGTTTTATACATATTAAGTATTTTGTAGTATGTCTAATGAAATGGAATAGATCTATCTATCTATCTATCTTGTTGGTACTTTCTAATTTCTGGAATCACAGGTGAACAAAAAAAGGGTTTAATTGTTCAGTGTCTTGAAAAGTGCTACGAAGTAGGAATTATACTGTTGTCAGCATTACATGTGATGGTTATTCAGCAAATTTAACCATGGCCAAGCTTTTAGGATGTGATCTTAAACAAGAATGTTTGAAGCCTTATTTTAAACATCCTTCAACAGACGAAGATGTTGTAGTTTTTCCTGATCCGAGTCATATGATTAAATTACTAAGAAATACTTTGGGTGAGAAACAATCATTTATCGATGGAGATGGACATTTCATAGAATGGAGGTTCATTAAGGAGCTTCACGGTCTTCAAGAGTCACAAAAGTTTCATTTGGCAAATAAACTGAAGTCACGATATACTTTCATAAGCAAAAGATGAATGTATGTCTGGCAACCCAAACATTTAGTGAGAGTGTAGCTTGTGCTATGGTATTTTGTGAACATGACTTGCAGCTCCCACAGTCTCAATCTGCTGGTCTGACAATTAAATTTATACCTAAGGCTTTTAAATGATTTGTTTGATATTTGTAATTCACATAATTTATCACAGCATAAGGTCAAAAAAGCCTTATTAAAAAATTACACTGTTATTGAGACATTCTTAAATGAATCAGACAATTATTTGAGCAAACTGAAGACTGGCCCGAATGGTCAATTAATGCTAGATAGTAAGAGAGCTACTGGATTTCTAGGTTTCAAGATGTGCATAGCGAGCATACAAAAGTTGTACGAAAATCTACTGCTCACTGAAGTTTTTTCCCTATGTATAAATTTTCGCAGGATCACCTGGAACTTTTTTTTGGAATGATCAGATTACAAGGTGGTTGTAATAATAACCCCACATCAAGGCAGTTTCAGTCTGCCTACAAGAAATTGCTTGTACATGTGGAGGTTAAAGAAAGTTTCCATGGAAATTGCATCCCACTTGAAAACCTGGAAATTCTCAAGTGTTATCCAATCCAGTCTATCAATATGACATCCCAGGAAAACAGAGTTCTAGATGAGTATGATTTAGAGGAACTCCATCAGGAACGACAACACATCGATCACGATTATCTACCAAGTACTATATTTGAATTTTCAAAACATGTCATTGCATATATTGCTGGCTACATAGTAGGTACATTTACAGACAAAAATTATCTGTGAGACTTGTTCAGACTCGCTAATATCTGAATCATGAGATCGATTCTTTTTTTCTTTTATAAATAGAAGAATAGGGGGGGGGGGGATTAAAATATTCTTCGGAGGATGTTCTGAATATTTGCCTGAAATGTGAAAACGTCATCCAACAGAGAATCATTATTGGCGAGGAAATATTTTCTGTAGAGAAATACGTAACTATAATTTTCTGACATTTTCTGGTTTTGAATTCAATAATCATAGAATACTCTTAATAAAATGTATTGTAATGAGATACTTTACTTTGAGAATGTGTTATATAACCAAAAATAAATGTAAGTGTAAAGCAAAGTTGCAATAAACTTGTACTGTTTAAAGGACAATAAATTTTTTATTGATATTTTTCATTTTCTTTAGCCATGGGTATCTGTAAATAGTAAAAGTAATAACCGCCATGATAGTACAGTAGGCTAAAATATGTCTTGTAGGGAGCACGTTTAGTTGTACTGTCTATCATGTACTGGATAGCAACTTGCTACGCTACGATGTCCCCCCAACTTCGACATGGTAATGTCGCTGGATAATAGATGTGTTGTAACCTCCTTCTGGTCAGCCTTAGCTTTGGATTTGGTATTGTCTACTATGTAATGTGACTTAGAAATGATGAGCAGGTTCATTCTAAAATGTACGAGCAATACTAAAATACTTTAGAAGTAGTAAACATTATTTTTCGTGTGAAATCCTACCAGTTTGCTATGTAATATAGAGGACCTACTAGCATTGTGAGTTGCTAACATTGTTTGAAATCCGAATCTTTTCTTATCGCATTTATAATTCTTCTGCAAAGTTGAAGACTATCATTCCAAAACACACCTTATCCACTGGCCTATAACCGTACCGCATTCGATTACTCGACTCTATATATATATGATCACGTACAGCACACCCGGCTCTCCAAAACTGACAAACAAAAAAATATATTTAGGTACTTTAAAATAAATAATTTGCTTGGTAGGTACCAATTTCATAATCATTCTGATTACATCACCATATATTTATCTAAAGTAAACCTTTGGTGTTCCAAAATTAAGGTTCATTTCATAATCAGTCATTCCAAATCTCGTCATACAAAATTTTTTAATAAACTAATTATTGTCTCCTAAATTTATTGTTTTCCCAAAATCTTAAATCCAAAAGCAATTAGCGAGGACAATGAATATCAAATTTAATTATTATTTCTGTATGCAAACTATTAGTGATAACTTATGAAGCTATCCTTTTCATTGTGATACTGTGTAGAAAAAAACAGTTAGGAAAACTCATTTTCAAACACAATAATAGCCTAAAATAATAAATATTATTGAATAAAATAAGTCATTTTTAATATTGTGACAAAAATTTACCTATTTTTGTTACTTAATTGTAAAGGTTTAAGTATAAAGATATGTTGGTCTACAGAGTTAATAAGCTCACATGAAAAATACAATAATATAACTTTATTAGAGGGTACAATTTAACTTATTGAAATAGGTTGTATTGGAATTAACCTGCAACAAGTTACTGAGAAATTCCGTCTTCCATACAACCTTCAACCTCATTTCTTTTACAGTATTACTCTACTGGCTTGATATGCGATAGTGTCAGTGTGTGAACTCAACTATTAGACCGTCAGATAGTGACAGATTTAGGTGTCCCATTTTCGCATACAAGCCTCGAAGAGGGTTGAAAAGAACATCGATGTTGAGTAGAATGGAGGGAAAGTTACGAGTGGCCCCTGGGGATAACATATGGAAAAATCGATTTTCCTAAACAGAAATAAGAGGTATCTGTTGCCCATATTTATCACTAAATGATTAATTAATAGAACCTGGCTTCGGAAAACCAAAGGCTTGAGTGTTGCAGGTGGCTCAAGGGTTGAAATAAGGACGTAATCTCGAAATTTTGACCGGTTTTTCCACACAAGCCCATCGAAAGTATAAAGACGTACATCGTCACTAGTCCGAAAAACATATTAGCTTGAGTGGCGCTAATGGTTAAGTACATTTTGGGGTCGGAAAATCTAACGGAAATTTTTTTCGATTTTTCAGTTATTTTCTCATCACGAAATTAATTGCAATAAAAATTTATGAATTTAAGAGTCCGTAAAAAAATAATGGCTTGAGTGTAGAGCGTGGCCCTCAAATTTTCCGAACATAGGAAAGTTGCAGGAAAATTGTATGTAATTGCCACCATTTTCTCACGTAAGCCGTTTGACATATGCTTAGAAAAAGTGATTCTAAGACTATATGACAAAAGGCTTGTGTGTCGTACAAGGTCATCATATATATAATTTATTTAACAAACAGCTGACAAAAAAATCTAGAAATTTCCACCATTTTCCCACATAAGTCGTTTGGCATATGCTTAGAAAAAGTGATTCTAAGACTACTGTAACAAAATATTTTTCACGTTTTTCCAAAACCCAAAGATCTGGCATCCAAAACCATAAGAGGTGAATGGATAAACAGTTGCAAAAGGCAGGATTTTAATCCAGATACAAAATGTACAAACTGAGTACATATTTTTGCCATATTGTTGAAAAACAGAGATATAATAATATCTATTCAATATCTATAACAAAAACATAACTGTCATAATTCAAAAAAGCACATAAGAACGGAGTCTAGCCGACTATAAAAATGCGTCCTGAGAAGTGTTATGTTGAAGAAAATCATTCACCGCTATATAGGGTTTTTTTGTTACTGTAGAATATATTTTCTACCAACTTTAGCAAATGAAGAATAGATAACTGTAGATTAGGCTTCTACTTTTAATCTTTTGCTTAACTAAAATTGGTAATTTTTATTTAAGTTGGAGCTATATTAATACATATATTAATACTGTTAAGCATTTATAGGTAAAATACAGTTTTCAACATTAGTAAATGAAGAATGGTAAACAAAAAAATTGGGCTTCTCTTTACTAAATTTTTATTATTTTGATTAAATAAAGTATTCTCTATTTTATTTGGAGCCAATATACAGATTATTTAGTTTACACTAAATACATCAAACCCTACATTTTAATTAAGTACAATACTTAAAAAATTTTAAAAACGATAAATTAGTAATGAACAAAATATTTATACCTATTTAATAACAAAATTCAATTATATTCTAATAACATTTCCGTTGCTTCCACAGATTTATTTAAAATCTCCGAAATCTCCATAATACAAAACAGTGCAAAAATTATGGTTTTATTTAGTGACAGTAACAAGCTAAAGACAATCATAATAATTAGTTATGGAAAACAATTACCTATAACATCGTTAAAGTGATGTAACTGTTAGATTATATTTTTTAAATTTCAATAATTATAACTTTTTATTCATTTTAAAAATGATTATAAAAACTATGAAATAAAATATTACACACTAAAAAAAAATTGTTTGAAGCATACAAAAATTTTGTTGCGTATATACAAAGCAATTTCTTGGTTGATGTTAATAAATTTTTGTTGCTCCAAACAGTTTTTCAAAAAATTGTTTAGAGACAAATATTTATTAACATCAACCAAGAAATTGCTTTGTATAGATTAAACTGACTTGGATCTAGTGATGGTGATCTATATTTAGCCATTATTGATATTGTCCTGTTTTCAAAAAATATTTCCAATTTTATGATTGGTATTTCATGCAATTTAATTATATTGTAATTGTAAGGAAGTGAGTCTTTTAAAAATATTACAATGCCATCATTTTTATTATAAATTAAACTATACAAGTCTATATTTTCAATTTGATGTGTTTCACGATACAATCAAACTGTATTTCTTGTTGACTTAATATAATTTTCATTTCATCCAAGTTTTTATTTATACTTCTATTATTATGCATCAATTTAAAATTTAAAAAAACCCTCATTAATTTTATAAACTTGACTGCACTGATTAAAATTTTCCACAATTTCCTCATATGTAAAATCACGGATGTACGTGTCCATATTATTCACATACACACACAGGCTAAACAATATTATTTTTTTAATCTGTTTGATCTTTTAATGGGATTCTCGCTTTCCATTGTTTGTTTTCTTTTTTTGTTTACTTCTTGAATGTGGGATTGAAATTCTACGAGGTTGATTGTATTGTCTTGATCTGCTTTGTTGACGGCCCAGGTTTATCTGCTGTGTTTTGGAATTTTGCTATTATTTCTGCAGTTCCTTCTTCGTTGGTTTCGTATAGGGCTTCACCCTTCTCTACTAAATCTTCGTATGTATATTTTTCGCCGTTTATAACCAAAATGTTGTTTTTTATAACTGCATGATGGTTGTTAATTTTTGCCTTTTTTAAGTGCGTTATAAGAACTTTGTGTTTTTCAGTCTTCTGTGATATAATCGTTAGCTATAAATATTCCAGTTCCTTTCAGTTTTTTCGAGTTGGTTAATATTTCAATTTTCAGTTTATAATTTACTAATTCCAATCATCGGTCGCGGGCGATTTTCTTCAGTCGTTTTCTGTCCTATACGATGAATATCTCGAATGTCAGAAAAATTACAGTCAATATTTAATTTTTCATTTAAGATCTCAAGGAAATTTTGAATTAATGTTAGTTCTTCTTCTTCTTCCTGGAGTCAGTAAAATATAAGGTTGAATTTTTTAATTTTATTTCACAATTTAGCACTCTATTTTTCAAAATCCCATTTTCTTTTTTTATCTCTTTATTTTCATCTTTAATATTCACTAATTCCTTAAAGATATCGTTTTTGGTGGATCGAATTTCCTGTTTAATTTCTTCCTTAGTGTTACTATTCTGTATATCTATCTATATATGAAGGCCATATCCAACACACTAGTTTCATATTATTATACTTATAGAAGGAAATGTGCTAAATTATACAATCAAAATAATAACCCTGCATAAACATTTCTAGACCTTTTGTCAGCTTTTTTTTTTAAATAAATAATATGTTCCATTTCCGACACTTATGCCTTTCGTTATAGGGTCTTAAAATCACTTTTTTAAGCAAATGCCAAACGGCTTGTGTGGGAAAATGGTGAAAATTTATATATTTTTTGTTAGCTCTTTTTTAAATAAATAATATGCTCCATGTCCGACACTCAAGCCTTTTGTTACAATAGTCTTAGAATCATTTTTTCTAAGCATATGCCAAACGGCTTGTGTGGGAAAATGGTGGAAATTTCTAATTTTTTTGTCAGCTTTGTTAAAAAAATTATGTATAATTAACATGATGACCATGTACGACACGCAAGCCTTTTGTTATATAGTCTTAGAATCACTTTTTCTAAACATATGTCAAACGGCTTGCGTGAGAAAATGGTGGCAATTTGCATACAATTTTCCGACGCAAGCCTTCGTTCTGTCCACATCCGATAGTCAAGCCAATTGTATTATAATGCCTAACACATCAATAACATTCTATAGTTTCAAAGGCTTGCATGGGAAATTAACTGAAAAATCGAAAAAAAATTCCGTTAAATTTTCCGACCCCAAAATGTACTTATCCATTCGCGCCACTCAAGCCAATATGTTTTTCGGGCTAGTGACGATGTACGTTTTCATACTTTCGATGGGCTTGTGTGGAAAAATCAGTCAAAATCTCGATTATTCCTTACAAGATTACGCCCGTATTTCAACCCTTTAGCCACCTGCAACAGTCAAGCCTTTGGTTTTCCGAAGCCAGGTTCTATTAATTAATCATTTAGTGAACATGGCTTGCGTGAAAATATGGGCAACAGATACCTTTTATTTCTGTTAAGGAAAATCGATTTTTCCATGTTATCACCAGGGGCCACTCGTAAATTTCCCTTCATTCTACTCAATATCGATGTGCTTTTCAACCCTCTTCGAGGCTTGTATGCGAAAATGGGGCACCTAAATCTGTCACTATCTGACGGTCTATATATAATCTGTATTTCCTCAAATGCTGTATAAACACTTTTTTATTAATCTGGACCTGGCGAGTCGTTCATGATAGTATGATCACAAGCCACGCCTTCTGCGGCCGTTTCTCATTGTAGGATAGAAGCTTTATGGCTACTCCTTATTTATTAAACCTCCTTGTTCTTGGTAATATACGAACGTGCGAATGTTTCAGATTTAGGTCGGTTAGCTCGATTTGCAATAAACGAACGATTGTGACGCCTCCCATCTAGGGATGGGTGATGTTCATCGATTCATGGAGGTAGAATGTAAATAAGGAGTAGCCATAAAGCTTAAGGTCCACAAGCAAGAAATTAAATAATTGCAATATAAATAACAAACTAAAAAAAAAAATTGTACATTAGCGAACTCGCCAACATGATTTTCGACCAATTGCTGAAAGATTTAAGTCAATATGTTAAATATTTTTTTTTTAATCGCTGGAACCGGTTTGAAAAACGGCATTTTGAGAAAAACACGTTTAAAGTTTTGTAATTTAAAGTAAATTATTTTTAAAATTATTATTATTTTTCTATTTAATTTTTTTTTTGGCAAGCGTACGTTTGTGTTATTATATTCGTGTATATAACAATCACAGTAGTTCCTATGGCCGCGCCGAGCGGCCAGCTGAAAACAGGTTTTTTGTGTCGTATTTATAATACATATATATCGTATAACTTTTTAAAGAAGACGAATTTTGTCAAAATATTCTAGGAGCATATCCTACACATGCCCATGGCTGCCCTAGTTGCTTACAATGTCAGATTTATTGGAACTACTTTTCTAGTCGCTGGGTCTTTATTATGTTGCTGTATGCAAAGATGAAAAACATATATCAACTATGATTATATATGGGAGTGAGAAATACAGGTGATGGTAAAATTCCGAGAGACCTGATCATTTACGGATATGGAATTACAAAGAATTTTATAGATCGATTTCGAATATCTGTACATAGTATTAGAACATATTATATTTGCTTTATCCTTCCAAGTAACCGAATCACTTCTCTTGCATTACGCTTTTTAACTAATTTAATCAATAGTTTGATGTCACTTTCGTCGAAATTTAAAGATCTTTTGTCACTCATCGTGAAAAGTCAAAGTAACAGTAGTGAAAATGACATCAATTGCCAATTTGTCTACCAACTAACAAAATGTCGATAGAACTGGCGATCTTGACAAGCTCCTACAAAACGGCATTTTAGAGAACACTAAAATCTAAAGTTTAAACCTCCAGTAAAACTTCAGTTTAAACTTTGGTTTAATCTGTACCTATAAAACCGGCCCTAAATTTTAAATTTTAGTGTTTTGTAAAATACCATTTTTTAGCGTTTGTCAAGATCGTCAGTGTTATCGTCAAAGAATAAATAAAAACTTAGGAAAAAATGTATCAAAACACTATTAATTTAGAGCATAATATATTTAGGCATCAGCGCCAAAGACTGGCACTCACAGAAAATTAAGTCACAAGGCACACAATTCAAAAGTATGCCAAAAATTTCACTTCACAGTAAATATTTTTTTTGTGGAGGAAAAAACATATTTACTAAGTGAAATTTTTGGGGTACTTTTGAATTGTGCACCTTGTTGTGCCTTACTTTTCTGTGAGCGTGTATGAGTCTTTTTGTGCCAGTCTTCGGCGCTGATGCCTTAAATACGTTATGCTCTATCTAAATTAATTGTCTTTTGATACATTTTTTCCTATGTCGAAGTTTTTATTTATTCTTCGACTTAGGTCGATTCTGGGAGGTTAGATAACAATAACACTGACAATCTTGACGAACGCTTATAAAACGGTATTTTACAAAACACTAAAATCTACAATTTAAACCTCTAGGTGAAACTTCTAGTTAAACTCTAGGGTGGGTTTTATAGGTTCAGACTAATCTGAACCTATAAAGTGTCCGAACATTTCATAGTTCAATGGAAACAAACGTGGCGGCGGCACATGCGCGCAGCTATGATGAAAGGGACTATTACGGATGATTGAGTGCTACGTTCGCGTTTAATAATTCAGAGAAGAAAACTTTGGAAACTCAATTTCATTTAGTAGTTTAGTATAAAATATAAGACATACTAGATTTAAGTTAATTAGTTTTAATAATTAAATCGAATCTGAATTTTGTTGGTTCGTTTTTAAAAATAGACATTTGAATGATTGAAGACTCTAAACGTGATATTTGACATTGGTAACACAGCCTTGAATGTGTTGTGTAATAAATACTAAAAGTACGACTGCCATGGACTTTTGACAATTGACACAGGTTCAATAAAAAAAGAAATAGGAAAGTAAAATTATATATTCATGAACATAACACGTTATAAAAATTAACAGTACTTACGTCTTTTGTCATTTACTATTAAATAGTTACAAAATGTTGCTTTACAGTATAAAAATGTACAAAAGATAAACAGAAATTAGCAGTATATTTTTTTTATAGACAGTTTCAATTTATAAAAGACCTTAGTTTAATAGTAACACTATTAATTAAATCATTAAAAAACAAAGTTGTACAAAAATCGAAAAAACACTAAACAGTTTACACTAAATACAATTTGATTTTAACATTTCCATAAAATCAAACATTTAATTCTTATTAAGTAAGAATTATCATAATATACAGGGTGATTCAGATCTTATCTGAAAACTTTAAGGAGATACGCACCCTTAAAATTGGGGTCGATTTCACCAAAAAAATTATAATGAAATGCTAATAGCATGAGTAAAATTATTCATTAAGTTATCAATATCAATATTACTAATTAAATCTTTATGGCGAACTTTGAAATTCGGGTATATGATAATATTCATACTAAGATTAACAATAAATACAGTCAGCTGCAAGTATGTGGGTGGAGAAGTCGCTGACGCAAGAAAAATGGTGCGCGCTGCCTCTCAGGTAAGTCAAAACTCAGCACTTTTACTGTACCAGCTGACGACTTTTCCACTCACATACTTGCAGCTGACTATGTTTTTTGTGAATCTCAGTATAAATATTATCTTATACCCGAATTTTAAAGTTCTCCGAATAATTTTAAATTTTCATGTTTCTGCATCTGTTTGATTGATCAGCTGACACTAAATCCACCGCCCCCCCGTATAACATAATCTTCCCCTCATATAAGTTTCAGAATTCGCTGGATAATCTTTTTCCTCAATTTTTTTTTAATTGTTTTCAACTATTTGATAGCCACCCGCTACCCAAACAGCTGATGGTCCATTCATTGTTAATTTATGAAGAACAATCCATTTTAGATATTGTCAAAGCTCGCTGGATAGTCACTCATATTATAACGGGCTCCCGACCTAATAGAAGCAACGGGGTCAAAGATAATGGAAAATGAAAAATCTACAACGAAGCACAAATTTTCACCATTCTCACAGCTGTAAATCGTAAAATATTAACAATAGGAAAAAATAGTTGAAATAAGAACTGCAGTGAAAAAGGTCCGTTAAGACGGGTACGGTACCAAAAGTTTTTGGGGCGTTAAGAAACAAAGGACGTCGAGAGTCGCACGGCAACGACGCGCGTCTAAGAGTGATATCAAGTTGAATTAAGGGGATATTTTATATTTTTTTTTTTTTATTTTGGTCACGAGAAAGGCCGCGGACACGAGAGTGTTGAACAGAGCGTTTAATAAAACGAAAGTCGAAGGGAAATCGGGTGGGAGCTAAAAACATAAAAAAATTGTGTAGGTTCGTCTAGGGCATAACTAGGAATTTAACAGGATTAGTCAATTTCCGAGGGAGTCTGGTGAGTTATTTTGTTTATGGCTACCTTATGAGCGAGGCTTTCAAAAGGGTAAAAATATAGTTTGAGTTAGACCTGGTTTTGTGTTCCCGGTTACCATAACAGGAGCCACTTACTTTTACTAATTTTAACCTAGTTTAAAGAGGGCGTTCACTTGTAATCGTAAGAATTTGGTGTATTATGCTTAATAGCTTTTGGGGGTGGCGACTCTCTCTCTCATAACTAGAGGGGTTAACCTTCGAGAGTGAGCATCATTTCCTCCGTGTTTATTAGAAGAAAGATAAAAACATTGTATTGTAAATTAAGGGGTTTGAAAAGTGGCATGTAATAAGCCGTGTATAAATATAGATTTAGTTTTTCTACTTGGGTGGGAGTGTTTTTATTTTCAAACATCCCCCAGTGTAGTCAATATATTCAGGGTAATTTTCTAAAAAGATAAACCTTCCCAAGTCCGCGCTTGTAAGTTGCAGCCGGGCTCAGCAGCCTGCGAGGGGTTGGTGTTCTCTCAGGGCGTTCCAGTGGGCCTTTACTTTACTACTTCTGAGGTCAGGCGGAAGGCAAACTATTCCTGGCCTAGTGGCAGCGGCGTTACTGCCCCTATTATAAACATAAAAAAAACAATACGCCTCCCACCCCAATGAGAAGAAGGAAACCATGATGGGGTATGGGGGGGTGGATTTGTTACACACAAATGAAAGGGGACAAATAGAAAGCGATCCTCAAAAGATAACAAGCATTTGGAAACGAAATTTCCAAACTCTGGTAGGGACGCAAGAGGAAGCTGAAATCAGATATGACGCAAATCTGAGAGTGGAAGAGGAAGAAAGGATAGTCCTCCCAACATTAGAAGAAGTCAAAAGAATAACACAGCACCAGGAATAGATGAAATACCCTCGGACATCAATTAGGTGGAGAACACCTAACAGAACTTATACACGCACTGATAACGAAAATATGGGAGGAAGAGACAATCCCTGAGAACTGGAAAAAAAGCATTATATGCCCTATTTATAAAAAGGGAGACAAACTAAAATGTGATAACTATCGCGGAATATTTCTTCTATGCACTGCGAACAAAATACTAACATATATCATTAACCAACGCCTGCAACCTCTAGCAGAAAACATAATTGGCGAATACCAAGCGGGTTTCTGATGTGGCAGATCCATGATGAATCAACTCTTTATAATAAAACAAATATTACGAAAAGCCTAGGAACGTGACATTGACGTATATAACATCTTCATAGATTTCAAACAGGCTTATGATTCGATTGATAGAAATAAACTGTATCAGATACTGATTGAATTAAGAATACTGCACAAACTAATCAGAATGATAAAAGGGACAATGGAAGACACAGTAGTGGTGGTGCAAATCCCAAACCAACTAACTGACATGTTTAATATCTCGAAAGGCTTGAAGCAAGGAGATGGGCTGCCCCCACCCTATTTAATTTAGCTTTAGAATACACAATAAGGCAGTTAGACATCGGAAAAGACAGCCTGCTAACCAACAAGACTCTACAGCTTGCCGCCTATGCGGATGACCTTTATATTGTGAGCCGAAGGGCAGAAGCGGCACACCAAGCATATTTAGAATTACAACTACGTGCAAAATATATCGGCCTTGAGATTAACACGAATAAAACAAAAACATTAACACAAAAAAGAGAGGAGACGCACGAATCATAGTAGAAGACGATATTGAGTCAATATTTCACATATCTGGGAGTGGAATTGAACTCAGTTGGTACGGAAGATGGAGAAATTCGCAGGAGAATAAGCATAGCCAACAAAGCCTATTTCGCAATGTCCCACGTATTAAAATCCAAAAACGTACACCGTAATAATAAGCTGAGAGTTTACAAAACGATAATAAGACGTCGCAAGCTATAGAAGTGAAGCGTAAACCATGACGGAGAGAACAAAACATGCTTATAATCTTCGAAAGAAAGGTATTGAAAAAGATAATGGGACCAGTTGAGGACAATAATATCTGGAGAACTGTATAATCTTTTTAAAGAACCTCCACTCTCAGAATTTATCAGACTACAACGGCTACAGTGGGCAGGGCATGTAATGAAAATGGAAGATGAGAGGTTGCAAAGGCCAGTGGAGAGACCCCGGAAACGCTGGGAGGATGAAATACAAAAGGATGCACGCGATCTTCTGGGCAGTCGAGTGTGGAAGAGAGTGGCGGGAGATAGGCAAGCATGGGGGCAGAAAATAAAGAAGGCCAAGGCCCAATCTGGGCTGTAGCGCCATGAGAAGAAGATATAGTAGATAGTAAAATTTCAGTGCCGCAGGAATCCTATTGCTTACTGTCTACTGCTTAGTGTTTTCACATGCACTGGTCCTTATTACTAGCTGTTCTACGCAGCGATACCAATGGCATGTAAGCAAATATTTTTAAACAGGTTTGAAAGTTTTTTTTAATGTTTTTGGGTTGTCATATCTATATAAATCCGATGCATATCTCCTAAAAATTGTTCCAATAAGCTCCGAAACAAAAACTTGCTTCTCTATACAGAAATTAAAACATAAATGTAAACAAAAATTGATTGACTTAAATTTGGTCTTACTTTTTTAGACAATTGACTTATTCAGAATTTTGATGAATGAACATAATTTCTTTAACTTCATTTGCTGATAGAAGGTTCCGTCGATCCGTAAGAAGTTGTCCAGTTTTTGAAAAGATCCTCTCACAAGGAATAGCGGTAGCAACTGTTCCAAATTTTAATCTCACTAATTCTCTTAAGTGAGGAAAGTTAAGAGCATTATCACTCCACCAATTTATTGGATTTTCCGAGCGGTCTAAAAGAGGTTGGTCTATATAACGCTGAATTTCAATTATGGCCTTCGATCTTTTACTACCACCAGATGGAGTAAATGAGGACCTCTTTTTTTCAAATGAAGACCATATTGTAGAAACCTGTGTCCGATTATTAGAACTATCACACTGACTTGATCCTGGGGTTATTTGTTCTTCTTTTTCTTCAATTAGTTCTGTTAAAGCATTAGTAGCTAAGGTTTTTGCTTTTTCTGCAGATAAATCTGTAGAGAACCCAATATGCTTAAATCGAGGATCCAAAAAAGTAGTTACTAGTAGAGTTGTACTGGTTTCCATATTTTGTAGTCGTGTACTAATACCATTTGCTATTATTTCCAGAACAGATCTAGACTGAGCTGAAAAGGTATTATTTTCCACGAATTGCTTATACAGATCTTGAAGACCATTAGTAATTATTATAACCAAGGAAAGCATAACTTGTTTCTCGCTGCTCATAATTTTAGTTGTCGATTCAATTGGATCAAGTATTTTAATTAGCTCGTCGATGATCTCAAATTCCTCATCTGAGACTACAGGCCAGTTTTCTTCTTCAAACTCGGCCAATGACAATCTCACCTCATCTCTTAATTCTGTTATTCGTTCAAGCATGTAATAAACAAAATTCCATCTTGTGCAAACTGGACGTATTAATTTCTTTGGCTCTTTGCCATTTTGCTTTTGAAAAAAATCTAGTTTATCTTTTGCCACTGTGCTTTGTTTAAAATTAGAAACAATATCAGATACCTTAGTTAGAAGAGGCTGAACTACTTCTAAGGCATCTTGTACTATTAAATTAATTGTATGGGCCAAACAACCCAAATGGTCCCACTGCAACTCTGCTTCCTTAATGTTTGTTGCATTGTCAGTAATGCATAATAAAATTCTGTTTTGTAGGTCCCAGTCTGTTGTTATCCTATTAAGCTCTCTTGATAAATTGCCCCTATTAACAATGCATAAATCTACTTCCAAAATAACAGATTTTATTTGAAATTCATCATTGATGAAGTGAGCTGTTACAGCGAGAAATGAATCGTTATTCCAGGAAGTCCAGTAATCTGTTGTAAGTGTGACAGATTTTGCACTTTTAATCATTTCCATTGTACTGATTTTCACTTCTTCATATTTTTTGGCTAATAATGTAGATAAGGTCTTTCTGCTAGGTAAAGTGTACGAAGGATTCAGGGCCCTGATGAATTCTTGAAAACCAACATTCTCTACGATTGACAGCGGCTGGAAATCTTTCGTTATAAATTCCAGTAACTTATCATCTAGAGCTTTTTTGTACAAAAAATCTGTCTTCTTTTTAGATATTGTAAGTGTGGTTTGCATTTTTTGTCTCTTTGGTGTATTGCTTTGAGTTACTTCAGGCTCTTGGGAGACCGATGAAGCCGAGGCGTTTGGGAGTAAAGAAAGGGATTGAATATGGGGAGGAGATGCACGTGGAGATGCATGTGGAGATGCATGTGGAGAGAAATTACTGTTATCTGGGTCTTCCTTATTTGTAGTTAGCGGTGTTTCTTGATATTCGAAACTAATTTCATTGGCCATTTTAATAGATGGATGTTTTCTTTGAAGATGTTTTTTTAAATTGGTGGTTGACGAATAATATGATAAATTTGCCTTACAAAAATTACAAGTTGCCTTTGACTTGCTATGGGGAGTAAAATAATTCCACATTATCGACTTCTTTCCTTTCAAAAAACCTTCCCTCGCAGTTGATCTGAATAAAATAAAACATTGGTAGCTGTAGTACAAACTCAATTCAAAACTTATATTAGAATACATAGTTTTATTATACGGGGGGGGGTCCATTGAGGACGGACCCGCCGACGCAAAGTGATAGAGAACCTCAGTATTTGACCGCTATGTTTGTTAATTTAGGAGTTATTCAGGTTTTCATGTATTTTTAGCCAACCTCAGGTTTTGCCCACAAATTTCGTCATTCTCACTTAACATGCCCAAGTAACAATTTAAACGTCAACAAGTATTTATCAGGTTTTATTATTACTTTTGTGCATACCAATTTATCTGCAGGTAATATGTACTTAAAAAAAGGCCTTCAAGTTATCTTTAAAGCAATTTGTTAAACCTCTTTGCTCTTTAAGACCTATTAGTTTTATAGCTACTTAATTGCTGCATTATTCAAAACCACAATAAACTCATTAAGTTTTATAGTGGATTTTAAATATTTTAAGTTTTGTGGTAGACATCCATAAATCTTTAGGTTTTATGGTCTTTAAGTACTCCTTATGATCAAGCAATAAAACTAATAACTGTTAAGAAGTCTTACCCCTAATATATGTTATCATAAATACTATTTGCTTTTAACGATAATTGGTAAAGGTTCCTTAAAACCTAATAATTTTTGGTAGCTTTATTAAGCTACCAAAATACGTTAAACATTAAAACTTTTTGGTTTTTATAAAGCACTTATAAATCCTTTGGTTCCCCCACTTACGCCTTTAAACTTTGAGAGAGGAGGCATATAACGCATAGTAAATGCGATTTTGTGATCGCACACTCAAAAACACACGAAATGAATAATGTTTTTTTAGGTTATGTTATCTAAGCTAAGTACATTTGGATTAGAGATTGTCAGAGACAAATCTTAAGGGTTTTAAAGAAGAGTAGTAAGGCTTTAAAATAGTAATAAAGTGGAGCAATTATTGGAATTTAACAAAAGCTTTTGTTTTATAAAATATTTTCTAAAGCCACAAACTCTCAATAGGGTATTCTATTAAAATAAACAGTTTTATTAATTTTTCAGTCATGTTTTTTTCTGTTAACTATGGCAGACATGTTTGAACAAAGTTGGGGCAACAGTGCTTAGTTATATTTTTCTTATTCTTACATTTAGCCTGCAACTATCTAAAATGTGAAAGGCGCGTGATTTTCTTAAAAGTTTTTTTGATATATTTTATCAATAATGTGGTCTGCGTTGACAATTTTTTGATACTAGGTTGTTTATTAATATCAAATTTTAGAACGTTAGCACATGCAGATATTTCAATCGAGGCAGACATATTTTATTACTTGGCGACATTTTCTGATTTAGACAGTTTAAGTGCAATAGGTTTTCGACAGAGAATTATTAAAGACACAATTATTTATGATGTTCTCAAAGCAGGCTTAAAATTTGATTGCAAGTACTAACGGTTTTAAGAAGATTTTATAAAAAGTTTTATGGTGGACATGAAAACATCTTGCAGATTTGGGTTCTAAAGTACTGTTGGTTTTATTGATAATTTTGAGGAAGATATTTATAAAAGGTCTTTTTTGGTTTTATGCCGGGTTTACTGTAGCTTTTCAGAGATTATCTAGTATGAACAGTTTTACGATCAGTTTTATCATATAGACTTAATAACCTCTTGTAGATTGAGATAAAACTTAAATTGTTACTTGGGCGTTCACTGCGTATGACTCATTAATGAGTCATGAGCTATAGCGTCGTGATTTTTTTTTATAAACGTCCAATAGCGGGGCTATCATTCTGAATAATTTTTTTTATTGAAACCAAAACTTTTTGGACCAAAAAAATAATCTTTCTATAATTTTATTAAAACATTTCTAGCGAAAAATAAAAAGATAGAACAAAAATTTAGTACCTTAAAAACTTTACTGGCAATCAACTCGACAAATTTCATTCAGCCTAGCCCCATGACTTCACTTCGAAAGTTTTGTGCAATGTGTAAAATGAGAAAATTCCACTTTTTAATTACTTCCAAAATTAGTGGAAGTATAGTAATGCAAAATAAAAATTGAAAATTTTTATTATTCAAATAGGCTCATGAAACGTCGAGATTTTAAAGGATCCTGCACAAAAGTACAGTAAAAGGCTACTCGGTCAAAAATTTTGAAATTTGGGAAAAGTTCTCCTGGTTATAATGAACAAAAATTCTCATGGGCACAATGTTCAATTATTAGGTTTCTACGGATTAGAAAATAAAAAAGAGTAATTTACTTACGATGAAGTTTTCAAACGTCAATACAGTAAAGTAGGTCTAAATACCTTTCTTGCTTCATATATGCACACTGGGCAATATTTTACTTGCGAGAAAGTTTTCTAACTATACGGAAAAGTGTAACTAGAGAATTATTAATAATGTTAACAAATTAAGATATTAATAATATTAATAAATAAAAGGGGTTAAAATAATTTAAACAAAACAGAGAATAAAAGAATCTACTTGGTCCACAGATTTTTAGATTTCAGAAGCCACTGACGGCCGAATTATTGAATTTTCAGCATTGTGCCCATGAGAACTTTTGTTCATTATAACCAGGAGTTTTTTCAAAAAGTTTCAAAAACGTTGACCGAAGGACCTTTTCCTATACTTTTGTGCGGGGTCCTTCAAACCAAAAAAAAATTTCTGTCTCTCGGTCGGTCTCTCTGTAACTTTTTTTGTGCATACGATTACTCTAGATCCGTTTAAGATATTGACTTGATACTGCCATACAACTCTATATACGTAAGACTATTGAAAGCATTTATAATATATATATATTTACTTTGCCGACTATACAAGCCCACATCGTAATAAACTGCCGACTATACAGACCAAAAATGACAGTTTCAGACCCGGCTTCGGGCTTGTGAACGTCTGACTATGTTTTTGGCATCAGTGACCTTGGGAGATTAACATAAACACAATTTCAGGTGGGCGTGTAAAGATGGTTTTATCACAATTTATATACTGATTTAGTTTCGGGTCTGACTGGGTAGGGGGCGCTCTTGTTGGACTTGTATATTGTATATAATCTGTACTACTTTCATAACTTTCACAGACCCTAAATTTGGCAACAACGCTTTTGCAACGAACTACTAAGTTGTGGTCTTTTCTATTCGCGGCAGGCTGCTGAGCTGCAAATTAAATTATTATTTATTATTTTGTTGACGTTAGTAGTCAATTTTTATTCGATAATATGTGACAAATAAAATTAATCCAGTTGTAATTATTTTTCGAAAAAGAGCTTCTTAAACACAAAGGAGATTTTAACAAGGGACCCCTCAGAATCCTTATGGAAAATTACTCTCGGCTAAATTTTCTGAAAATTATAGTTTTTCAGTTACAGCTGTTAGAAGTTTTGATCAATCAACGAAATTAAAAAAAAGTTCAACGCTGAATCACTTTATTAATTAAAACATTAATTTAGCAAAAAATCTGCGACTTCCAGTGCCATCGGAAACTACCCCTTGCCCTTGAGCCTTCGTATTTTAAAATTTTCAAGATTCAAAACTAGGCCGAATACCACTCTGATTTCAAAGATAATACAGTAAAATAATTTATTGATTAAAACAATATTAAAAAAAAGTCTCCCACGGCCATCAGAAACTACCTCTCCGAGATTCAAAATTAATGTTTTAATTAATAAAGTGTTTTAGTGCTTAAATCAGCATGGTATTCGACGTGGTTTTGAATGTGGATAAATTTAAAATGGAAAGGGTTGCTCAAGGAGTAGTTTTCGATGGTCGTGGCAAGCGGAAATGTTCGCTAAATTAATGTTTGAATTGACAGTTTTTTCAGCGTTGAAACGGCCTGGTATTCGGTCTCGTTTTGAGTCCTGAGAATTTTCAGATACAAAAGGTTGCTCAAGTGTATCTGATGGCCATGTATCTGATGACGAGGAAGTTGTATTTAACTCATAAAAATATTCTACATTTACTTTGCCAACTATACAAGCCCACTTCGTAACAAACTGCCGACTATACAAACCAAAAATGACGTCTGCAGACCCGGGTTCGGGTCTGAGTGGGTTTGGGAGATTAACGTATCAAAACTTAGGTGGGCTTGTGAAGACGGTCTAAAAAGTATTTCTCGTCATACCTCCCTCGTAAGAGTGCTCTAATTCCTTTGTTTTGTCGATCGTAAGTGACGCCTTATGTACCAAATACTTGTTGCCATTGGCAACGGGTCATAATTTTTCATCAGGTCCCTAGGGAAATAAAGTAAATTTGGGAAAAATTTTATATAACAAGTTAGCCCAGTCAATGAACGTTCAATAAGGGGGTCTAGTGGGAAATGCCAAGATCACAATTTTTGACTTCAGGGCTGTGTTTAGACTATTTAGGAGGTAAACATACCAAGTCCCCGAACGTAGGAGGTGGGAGGGGGGGGGGGGGGGGGGGGGGGGGCACGGAGAAGGACCCGGTTTTTGGTTTTTCGCTCATATCTCGACAACGGTTAGCCCTATATGCAAAATTAAAGCTGACTAAATTTCCTACAATAATGTTCCTATTAATTTTTTTCGTATCTGTTATGGTTCAGTAATGGATTGTATATCTTCTAACTGCATTCTAACTTTATTAAAATTTTATTTAATAATCATCGTAGAAAAAAATTTCTTGTACAGATATCCGTTTCACAGCAGACTGAACTCAAATATCGAATAAAAAATGTCTTTGCGTCTGTGCGTGTATATGTATGTGTGCGTTAATACCGTTTCTTGTAAGTACGATAACTTCTGTTAGACTTAAAATATTTAATTACAATTTGGTACATATGTAAAACAGCATATTACAATAATCCTTATTGAAATTGGGCCATATCTGTAATACACGGTGATAACTAGAGGCCTACAAACTCTCACATCATAATAATCTTATTAAAAATACCATGTTCCATATTTTAGGATAACATTGATATATCATCTAATTTAAATAAAGTTGGTTTGCCTAACATACACCCGGTATTTTGCGGTTTATAAATTTTATACATCTTATTTTTGTATGCTTTGTAATATTTTGCTCTGAAATTAAAATAAAACCTATTTTACATATGAGAGTTTGTAGGCCTCTGGTTATCACCATGTATTACAGATATAGCCCAATTTCAATAGGGGTTATTGTAATATGCTGTTTTACATATGTTCCAAATTCTAATTAAATATAAGTTTAACAGAAGTTATTGTATTTACAAGAAACGGTATACACGCACACACACACTTACAGATGCAAAGACATTTTTTATTCGATATTTGAGTTTAGTCTGCTGTGAAGCGGATATCTGTACAAGAAATTTTTTTCTATGATGATTATTAAAAATATTTATCAAAAAATAATAATAATAATAATTTCGTTTGTTTAGCTAATGAAAGCTATACAATTCACAAATATTATTTTACATCTAACAAAAGCTTAATAAATAAATACATATAAAAGGGTAAATCCATAATTAATAATTAAACAAGTAGAAGCATGAAGCAGCCTCAGTGCTATTTAAGTATCACAAAACACTAAATAAAATACAATACCATACAACACAATGCAATACAATACAATACAATACAACCGCAGACCTTATGTTTCATATAGGTATTGTCAAATTATAATAAAGTTAGAATACAGTTAGAAGATATACAATCAATTACTGAACCATAACAGATACGAAAAAAATTAATAGAGAGAGAGAGTTTATGTCAGACAATTTTACATTGTATACACACAATAGCAACTTTATTGTAGAAAATTTAGTCAGCTTTAATTTTGCATATAGCCACTTTTTGATTATGTCTAACCGTTGTCGAGATATGAGCGAAAAACCAAAAACCGGGACCTTCTTCGTGCACCCCTTTACCCCCCCCCCCCCCCCACCTCCTACGTTCGGGGACTTTTAGTATGTTTACCTCCTAAATAGTCCAAACACAGTCCTGAAGTCAAAAATTGTGATCTCGGCATTTCCCTCTAGAAACCATTCATTGACTGGGCTAAGTGTTAAATTAAATGTTTTAACTTTTTTGGATGTAAATCCAGACAAGCCTTACTTGGTATACTTTACTACTAGTTTTCTAAAGTTTTTTTCTAGTTTAATGATTCATGGGTATGACGAAAAATATAATATGCACCGCAGGTCGTACAGTGCACTTACAACCCTTGGTACATAAGCAAACTAATTAAAACATCTTATCTCTGCAAGTAGTATTAAACCCCTAATGTTATAATTCTTAGCCAGTCTGAGGAAAAGTTGGGATTTTCACTAAGAAATTTAAGGCATTCAGATTTCTTAGGAGGAATCCTATTTTTTATGTGGTTTTTAAATGCTTTTAGCACTATATTTTTTTGATGTGGCTCTCATCTAACCCGACATTTATTGTTTGTCAACTTCATCCTGTTTTCTTTAGCAACTTCTTCTTGAATGTCTTATACTTCATCCGAAATATTATTGTCATCCGTCAGTCACATTTTTTCATTGATTTTTTTAGTGTGACCACACTGTATATTTTTGATATTTTTCCATAAATTTTTTTAGGATGACCACCTTTCACATTATTAAAAAAAATTGAGTGACCACCCATGCGAAATATTATCGTTTTCCGTCGCTTTTTAATATTTTTTTTTGATGACCACCCTGAATATATTTTTCTTCTTTGACAATAATTGTATTAACTGCATGCAAAATAGTATCGTCCCTGGCACATTTTCTAAATTTTTTTTGGTGACCGCCCTGAATATATTTTTTTCTTTGGCGGTTGTAGTAACTGCATGTGAAATATTATCGTCCTCTGTCGCATTTTTTTTTTTTTTTGGGTGACCACCCAGTTTTTTTATATTATTCTTCCTTGATAGTTGTGATAACTGCATGTCAAATATTGCTGTGTTCAGTCATTTTTTTCCCTTAATTATATTTTTATGGGGTCCACCCTGTATATCTTCCAACGGAACTCTATCTCAATTCTTCGTTGGCAGTAGCGTCAACTATCTACCAAATATTATCCCTCTCCGTCAAGCAGTTTTGTAGATATGGCGTCAACAGACAGACGGACTAACCGAATTAAATGGTTTTAATTTTCGCAAACCACGTACTCTGAAACGTGAAAATCAGGAAAAATCTCGGAGAGAGGGGGTGGTAATGGGGGGTGGCTAATGCCAAAATTTTTTTTGAGACTTTAGCTTCTCTTGTATATGCTAAATACCAATTTCCTGCTTGATTTGTATATTTACCTCAAATTTACCCCAATTTACCCCCCAACCCTTCGACGGTTCCAGAGTAAACGTGCGCACAAAAAAAGTTACGACAGACCGACACAGAAATTTTTTTTCGCTCAAACTTAAAATCTCGACGTTTCATGACATTCTAAGCCTATTTGAACAATAAAAATTTTTAAAAAAATTTTTGTCGTTACTATATTTCCACTGTATGTGGAAGTAATATATTAATTTTTACCCTTTAATAACTTTAACCTTTAATTTGGTACACAGCGAATATTATATCCTATAAAAGAATTAGTTTCACTACTTATATATCTGATAATATTGTATTGTCTTCTGTCACTCAGGTGGCTTTAACATCTCCATTATTCTAAGTTTTTTGTTTAGAAGTTCTTTTCAACATTTTAAAATAGCAGCACACCACTACTCTAACACTAAGGCAATGAAATGTTACAAATTTTCGCGGGAATCGCATAGAATTCAAGGAGAGATGGGTTAAACAAGTATCTTATTGGTTAGTTAAATATGGCAACACTGTAGGGTCTGTAATGGTCGGCATTTTAACAGAATTTGTATAAAATGGTTTGTAAATGCGGCAAAATGACACGGTCCTGGAAACGTATAAGAAACAATATATTTTTTTTTTTATAAAAATTTGTTTCCCCTCTCGGTGTGCTCGATATGTCCAATGAGAAATAAGCATACAACGCTAAGTTTTAGGTCGGTAGAACCAATATTTCTTGTAGGTCTGAGGTCGCCTGTGAAGTCGACCGGGTCTGGAAAGTATAGCCAAACCAATATATCACGCTAATAAAGGAATACAATTATATACAGTTTTTATATTAAACTTTGTATATAGTTAATTTAGTTAAATGCCACACTCTATAATAATGAAATTAGGAACTATTTTCATTGACAAACTACGATATTCAAGTACAACAGAAATTTACAATAAAAAATATATATAGTTGTAGTCGTTAGACCAATAGCAATTATTTAAAACAGTTTTAAAGATTATACTATGTTTAGTTTTTTAAATATTTATAATAAACCGAAAATAAACGCAAATTTCCCTCTCACTCTGCAAAATCCTATCCTTAACTACTAACTTTTATCTGTGATTTAAGGTTCAAGAATCGACTTTTATATCATTCCACAGCAAAACGGCACGTAGAATCGGGTTGCATCCATAACAACTTTTGATCTACTTACTTACTTACTTACTGATCAGCATGATATGAAGTAGCAAATTGCAAAGTTTCAGATAATTTGACAGAAAGCCATTTTCCATAAGAAAAGTGCAGGGTCGTTTGTCCTATATTTTGATATAAGATGGATAAATCTGTAATTAATCCCAAACAGCACGTCCAATTGTAATTACGTCTCTACAAGATATACACATGAGAAACAAAATATGTTAAGGTGGATCTAACTAGTACTGACGTACACATATGAGATACACTTATGTTTATATTGACAGAATTACGTGATACAATGTTTAATAATTGTATACCGTATGCACTCAAGATTCTAAACATTTTTATAACGTTAGAGACGTCCGTAGAAGATGCCTACAAGGTTTAAGTCATATGTATGTGTGATGCTTTATATAATACTTGTGCCTACTGCATACACCACATAAAAGTGCGATATATACACGATACAAATAACTATATATACACTTTTTAGTTGTGTCTTGTCGTGTCTACATTCGACTATTCGAGCATGGAACACTGTGCGCGCGCAAAGCGTAAGCGTGAGCACCGGCCATGTGTATCTCATGTGTCCTCTTTCCTCTATAAGAGTTGGTCATAGCCATACATATAGCAGGCATTTTTGTTTTTTAACAATATCCAAAATAATTTATATTCGAAAGAGTTTGCAAAGATTCAGCAGGTTTAAAGATATCGAGTTCTTTTAATAATAAAATTAGATTAAAGTGCATTAAAAAGCAAAATCTAGCCGTTGCGTGTTCTACTATAAAGTCTTTAAGCAATTATTCAAACACAAGTCAGTGGTTGAGTGAGTTAAACATAATGCAATCCTTTTCGATATCCGACACCCCCTACCATACCAGGCGTTGCCTATTTTTCGACAACCTCTCTAGCCATACTTTCCTATACGACAACTTCTTATTTCTCGACCTTTAATCTTTACTAAAACCTATAACCAACCTTCTCTATCTGTTTTATCCTTTTTGTTCTTTTGTTTCTAAATTCCATCTTGACCTATAAATTCTTAAGAACCAAAATATTTCTTACCCTATCTTTTTAAAGTTCCACCACATTTTCCTGGCGGCAGGAAGACCACCAGGGTGGAATTACTTCAAACCGGTTTTTTCGTTGAGTTCTGTTTTCCCGTGCCAACAACCAAAATTAAATAAGTGCTTTGCCTAGTGAGTGATAATTTTTTACAATGTTCTTTTAATTAGCTGCTTTAGGTCCGTGTGGACACATTTTTAATTTTATTTTAGTTTTTAAGTCTGCCTGTGACAGACAGGAGTACTAACTTATAAGACATCCGTCGTTAAGCCAAACCGTACCTGCCTCGCTCAGCCCTGCAATCACCACGGCACTCAGCGCCGTGGTTGTCTGGCTGGCTCCGAGACAGGTTCCGGCGAGGCGCATAACTGTATATAAAAATGTTTAATAAATTGTTACTGTTGTTGTTGTTAAGCGGCGAGTCAAAAGGTCCGCGGTTTGATCCGTGCTCACTCTGTCTTCAACTTTTAGTTGTTTTTTTCAAGGTAATAATTGCTTATAAAACCGATGTACGAATATACTTCTTTTCAATTTTAGGTCTGTTTTAGACCATTAAATATTCTATTTATGTTGTAGATGATATATTATACCTGACCGTTTTTTCTCCAACACGTTTCCCAGGTTTGTATAAGTACTTCGACTTAAAACTTAAATTCTTAAAATAGTTGACTCCTGACTTCCCCCCCACTACTCATCAAATTTGAGATGAGGAAAATTTTTTTTCGGATTTCTCCCTCTCTGCTCTTCAATTTCGAGATATGGGCAAAACATTTTTTTTTAACGAACCGCCACTGAATTAATGTAATAATTACATTGTTCAACAATACTCGTACTTCTCAGGTGACACTGGTGACAGTTTAATTAAATTAAATAAGTTCTTCTTAATAATTATAAATAAATAAAAATACTAGTAACTCGAAAAATTCAGGTTTCACGTAAAAAAAAACAGAAAAAAAAAGAGAACCTGAAAGATTTTCATATATTTTAAATAAGGCTAGAATTTCAATTTCACATAATAAAGACTTCATACACATCACCATAAATACTGCTTTTAGCATCCGCAATAACGGTCACTAAGATAGCTCAGTTGGTAGAAGTACTATAATACGGACAGCAGAGACATGTAGGTTCGACCCCTACCCACTGCAATTGGCAAAGGTAAGTAAATATGAATTTAATAACTTAATAAACGTTATAATTTGCAGGCAACCCTTGTGAGAAAAAATTGGAGTGATGGTAAACAATATTAGATATGTTAATGTAAATAAAAATATACGGATGGCTAACGAACAAATTCATAGGACAAAACGTATTTATGCATTAATTACTTTATTTTTATCAAGTAGACTTACTAACTAGTATGTAGTTTTATATGTTCCTTTTACTAAAAACCTGTGGGGGATTACCAAATATAACCTGAAAAAGACGTCAAATTAACGTCTAGCATAAGACGTCATTCGTCTGAGACATTAGGAAGTCAATGACTGTGCATACGATAACACACTGTGGATCAAATTATTTGTGTATATGTAAATGATATACTGTGACTACATTGTGAGGCGGACATTTAACCTTTGTGCATACGTGTGTGCTTACAATGTGTAAACGTAACACATTTACATCGTAGAATTGTGTAACCTTGTGTCTGCATCTAGATACATCGTCACAATGCGAACACATCGTATTCGTTATTTGGTGTGCTGTATGGGATAGTACTAAATGCTGCTTAGTGCCTAAATGTGAATCAATGTCTCATTTTATCAAGCCCCTGTCAAGAATAAATAAATAGTCTGAGCTCGTTTTACCACATATGTATAATCTCATTGTTTCAAATTCAATTTTATGTGAAATGAAACATATTTCAATGAATTTAATAATCAAAACTGTTATTATAATAGAGAGAATCTAATTTTATCAATAATAAAATTTTTGTATTTTCCCTATTAGGCAGCCAATGGGGTAGTTGGAAGCACTGAGAAATATAGCGTACACCATTTCTCTCAGCAGTTGTCCCGTCGAATGATGTAAATATAAAAACCGCTGCCCAAGGAATCACTACTTCCAAGTCCCTCATAAAGAAAAAATTTTGTATGTGTAAATAATTGTTTATAATATAGTATTTGAAATCGTCTACCCCAAAAACCCATAAAACGATATCCCACACGGTAGTGGGGTGTGAATGGTGATAGGGGGGTGGTAGTGGGAGTGGATGAAGTAAAAAAATATTTTGAGGCTGTTGGTTCTTGTACACCATCGACCTACTATAAATAGACTGCGCGTCCCAAAAAATTGTGTTGTCAGCATCTTAGGCAACCAGCAATACAGATTAAGGGCATTAAGGGAATGTTTATTATTCACACAACCCTCACAAATAACTTATTTATGTTTAATTTCAGGGACTAACTACAAAATATGCCATAAATTTAAAATTACAATTTGGAATTAGTAGGTATCTTTATTTTATTTTTAAATGTACTTAATTTTTTGTAATTTGAACAATTGTTGTATTTCTTCTATATTTGTGATAAACAATTATAACTAATATTGTTTTCAATTAAAAACCAGTCAAAAATCGTATTTGTAACAATTTGTAGTATTCTCTTTAACAACACCTTATGTTTTTAATGGAATTACGCAGCTTTTTGCCCTTAATGCGTAATGTGGGTTGCCTAAAATGACTCTATTATGTTGACAACATTCCACTTGCATTCTAACATAAGGAACGCGCAGTCCATTGTGTAGTATGTCAATGTTGTACACACACTAAATCACAATTTTTTTTTCATCCCCTTTAATAATGGGGTAGGGGTGGTAATGGAGGTGGCTAATGCCAAATTTTTTTTTAAAACCTTAGCTTCCCTGGTATACACTAAAATTTTATGAACTCTTACCTGCTTGATTTACCTATTTACCCCCATTTACCTCATTTCACCCCCCCCACCCCTCAACGGAATGAGATGAAAATATAATCTAGCTCCAGATCCCGTTAAAGTACATAAGGGTACCAAATGTCAAGTCAATATTTTAAACGGTTCCAGAGTAAACGTGCGCACAAAAAAAAGTTACAGACCGACAATTTTTTTTTCGCTCAAATTTAAAATCTCCACGTTTCATGACATTCTAAGCCTATCTGAACAATAAAAATTTTCAAAAATTTTTTGTCGTTACTATACTTCCACTTGATGTGGAAGTAAAATGTAACAAATATTAGCTACCTGTAAGTGTCAAATGTAGGAGATAATCCTAAAATATATTCATTGTTTAGTTCTGTAGACTGACAGTTTTCTGTCTCTTCTGTAGACAAACAACTTGATTCAGATTCTTCCTTCATATTAAGGTCAGTTTTCATATCGTCTTCAGAATCGTGAAAGTCCAATATGATATTTTCCGTTCTGAAAAGAAAATTGAATGAGTTTTTTTTTTTCAAATAAATATTGGTTCTAAAAATATTATTATGAGGAATGAAACTGGTTCAGGTTGTCCACATTTTTTTATAAAATGAAGTTTCCTGATTTTTTCCGGTTTTCCAGGGAGTAAAGGTAAAAATATTAAGACCAAAAATTCGAACAAACTGTGCAAATGCAAAATGCTTTTATTAAAAGAAAAACTGTAATAAAACATTTTTTTGGTATTGCATAACAACATATATAATAATTTGTCAGTCAGATACTTAAGTAAAGGGTGTTTTTTTTTAGAAGTTTGTTTTTTGAATTGGTGACACTGTTCCTAGAAACAGTTAATTTAACAACTGACAGTTGATTCGTGCTCAGTATGTTTTGCCATTTCACCATGAATAGACTTACGGCAGAACAACGCTTGCAAATTGTGCAAATTTAGTTCGAAAATCATGGTTCAGTTCGCAAAACTTACCGTGCGCTACGTCCATTTTACAGTCGACATAATCGTCCATCCAAGCAACTCATTCGAACAACCATGAATCGTTTTCGCACCATACATACTCTGATTGATAATGTACATCCGCAGAGACGTCGTACAGTGCGCACCCAAGAAGTTGTAGAACGTAGTGTTGAGGAGGATCCGAACGAGTCTGTGGGGATATATGAAGTCACTAGTCTACGCCGATAAACCAGAGACATTGGACCATTTGGAAGCCAACATTAGACGAGTTATTGCCGACATACGGCCCCAGCTGCTCAAAAAGTTGATCGAAAATTGCCCAAATTGCGCTACATGCCCGAAATCATATTTAAGCACTAATGGCATAAAATTATATTTCCAATAAATTCAATACCATGGGCGTTAACAAGATTTTTATGTGTTTTATTTCATTTTAAAGTTCTATTCCTCTAAAAAAAACACTCGTTATTAAAAATCTTTAATATTATTTACCATAGGAATGCACCGGGTACTTGTTTTTATAAACGCTGGGTACCGGGTTTAACTTGAAATTTACACAGCGGGTACCGGGTATTGACCGGGTACCGGGTTTTTACCGGGTATCGAGTATTCACCGAAGAATCGTATATATTGTTAATTTTTTTATAGTGTGTTTTATTTTTATTAGTAATCAGTATTATCATTATAGTATAAAAATTAAAAATGATATATACTAGCAGACAAAAATATTGCATCATTTCAAAATTTGCCACGATTTTGAGACTGATTTTTTTCTGAACCGTTTATTAGATTTTTTGTTTTGTAGGTTAACTATTCTGGAATAGAGAGCCATGCCTACTATAAGTGAAACGTATCTTTTCTTTAAATATAGGGCATAACAAAAAAGATTTGTATTTTGTAGAAAAATTCAAAACACCCTGTGGATGTCACCAGCAGAATTTTAAAAATCATTAAAATGGAATAAATGGTTTAGAAAAAATCAACTTCAAGATGATAGTGAATTTTGAAATTATGCAATATTTCTGCGAGTGTACAGTGTTAATAGTAGTGTAATCATTTTGTTGGGTAAATGTTTGCCCAACAAGATTATCACACTATTTTTATATGTATATTGCTCTTGTTTTTTTATAAATAAAACCTTAAAAAAAAAAAACGATTTATTTCTTTAGTACCCAGTACCCGACCGGGTACTGTTTTGTTATCCGGTGAAACCGGGTTTCCATTAAAAAGGGCCGGGTACCCCGCATACCGGGTATTTACCGGGTACCCGGTGCATCCCTAATTTACCATACCTACCTATTATAGGTATTATCTACCATACCTATTATAGGTATGGTAAATAATATTAAAAATTGTTAATAGTTACTTAAGTATCTGACTGACAAATTATTATTTATGCTGTTATGCTATACCAAAAAAATGTTTTGGTAGAGTTTTTCTTTTAATAAAAGCATTTTGTATTTGCACATTTTGTTCGAAACTTTTTTCTAATTTCCAATAATAACAGAAATAAGGGGAAACGGGGGGGGGATCAATATATAATTAATAATACTGTACAAGAACCAAAGACTTTTTTTTGCTTCACTCACTACTGTTCCCTTGAGGGGGTAGTAGTGTGGGACTTGAACAGGAAATCTGGTGTATTATAATAATACACCAGAGTTCCTGTTCCAGTCCCACACTCAAATCACATTTTACAGATTTCTAAAGAAATTTTGTTTTAGAATAAAGTATTTATTATAAAAACATATAAAACAGAAAACAGTGAATATATAAAAACATAAAATAAGAGCATAAAAGCATCCCTACTCTTCTTCCCCCATTGGTAATTTGCCCTTATTTAGTTACTTTGTGGGTGTGTCAAATCGAAGATTAGTAAACATATTCACATACGGATTCGGTTGATTCCCACATTTAACAAAACTAATACTAAAAAAGTGAAAATTCAATTTACTCCCATTTTGTTAAAAACAACTCCAAAACTTAAAAGATTTGAATTATATAAAAAAATTATTCAATTCTGAGGAATTAAATGCCAATTATAAACTTAAAAAAAAAACACGTCGAACTCGAGATAAAAAATTAAAAAAGAAGCTATTACACCAATAAGTTACAACAATCAGAGAATAAACCACAAACTATATGGAGTATAGTAAATGAATATGATAGAAAAGGAACCGAAAATTGTATTTCTTTAGTACACAACAATAAGTTAGTATCGGATAAAAGTGAAGTAACAGAGCTTTTTGGAAACTTTTTTTCAACCACTGTTTCAAACAGATTATAATAACATAATCAACATAATTTACATCTCCTTGAAAAAAGCTCTGAATATGTTGCTATTAAAGCTTACAATAAATTACCTAATAAATACAAAAGCTTAAATGAAAGAATTTTTAAACAAAATATCAACAAATTAAGTGTTACTATTCAACTGATGAATATTTCAGTGATAACGAGCTGTAAATTTGTAGTTTTTTCTTGTTCTTTTATATTTTCTATGTTATGTTTTGTGTTATATTATTAGGTTTATATGTAGATTTGTATCTCTTTCTTGTATGTATATATAATACTTGATGTCCTTATACATTAAGGACAGTTTTTCTTATTGTAATGTAGACATATATTTTCCCCCTTTCTTTTTTATACATTTTTAATGTTTTAATTGACATGTAATTGTACACTGACATACCATATATACATTTTTTGTATCTAAAATGGTGAATAAAGATGATTGATGATTGATGGATATACAGTCACTTCCATGGAAATCTATCCGAGAATTGTACAACATCTAAGAATGTAACCTCAAATGTTTTTCACTTTTAACAAGCAAAATGTTCAAAAAGTAGGTAATCACCAACCTTAATAACAAAAAATCCAGTGGAGATGATGAAGTTTCAATTAAATTAATAAAGAACTGTCGAGACATTCTATCCAAACCTATCGCACACTTAACATGATGAGTTCGGCAATATTTTTACTAGACTCTCTAGGGCGCGGTACGGGACATATATGTCCCGTTCATGACTTCTCGCTGGTGCTGTATGGGACACATTTGTCTTGTAAACCCCCTGATTTTTCACTGTCCGCAACATAGAAAAATCTTGTGATTTTGGAGCCGTGATTTATGAAGATCCAATGTGGGACATATAGGTCTCGTACAGCACTGAACGTGTTAATAAACTTATGCTTGTTACATGGAGAATTTCCAGATGCTTTAAAACTAGCTGTACTGATCCCAATACCAAAGATCGGTTGCTCATCAAATATTGAAAATTATCATCCAATTGCGTTAATTAGTGTAATATCTAAGATCATAGAAACGGTTATTTCTCAGAAAATACATGAATATTTAAAAACCTATAAATTGTTGAACGATTGTCAGCATGGTTTCAGGAAGTCTCCCTCAACTGAAACTGCTACTAGTGAATTTATCCAGCAAATTAGTGATAAAATGGATATTAATGACATTGTAATTGGAATATTCTCTGATCTATCAAAAGCTTTCGACACCATTCACGTAGATTTCGTATCAGATAAAATTAATAACCTAGGAATTCGTGGCAACATTAATAAATGTCTTTCATCATATTTATCTAATAGAAAATTTTATGCCAAACATGTTGATGTAAAATCAAAACACATTAATATTGACATTGGTACCCCACAAGGGAGCATTCTTGGACCATTAAGCTTCCTATTGTATGTTAACGACCTTCCTGACCACCTAAGTGAAGGTAAAGTCTTCTTATACTCTGATGATACATCAGTTATCTCACATCAAGATCCAAAAGTAGTAGAGAGCAAAGTTAGTTAACTACTCTATCTCAGTTCCATGATTGGTATCACAAAAATCGATTGATAATAAATAGTGAAAAAACAGTCATGATTCAATTTCATAACAAATTTTAAAAAAACCTACAATTTTAATTTCACTTTTGACAATAAACCTATTAAACTTGAACCCATAGACTTAGAAGAAATAGACTCCAAAACAATTCATTTCCTTGGGGCCAGAATAGTTACGACGTTCAGCTCTCTCTCCATCTCCTTTCATACTGTAGCAGTTATATAAAGCCGTCTCTCTTTGGGATTATGAGCAACTGTCTCTTTCTATTTCGTTCTCACTTCAATTAAACTGGCATTTTTTCGCGTGCTTACCACAACTAACTGTGGTAAGGTGTAAAAGAGATGGCTATATATAATTTAGATGTGGATTGGTTATGTATGTAGCCATCTCTTTTACACCTTACTATAGTTAGTTGTGGTAAGCTCGCGAAAAAATGCTTTATGTTTAGCACTGGCATTAGACATGATCAAATGACTTATGTTTGTTGTTGTCAAAGCTTTTTTCGTTCTAACCTCTAAACATTTGGACACCGACTTCGTTAAAGGAAGATATAATTTTAGAGAAAATAAATAGAGAAATGTTCCTGCACGATTGGAGAAAGACACAAATTCACCGATGTATTTTAGTCAAGCCACGGAAAGGTCAGGCCTGCAGCCAAGGGGTGCTTAACACTTTCTAGGAAAAATTTGTGCATCCTCACCACCGACAGCGGAAAAGGAAAAGTTAGTACCTAGTACTGTTCCAAGAAATATATAAACGACGGATGGCCTATATGAGAATACATAACCTCTTGGCTACAGTCATAACTTTTGCTTACAACACTGTAGTATGCAAATCCACCCTTCTGAACGTTAATTTCTACTAAATAAACGAAAAGTCAAAATAAAAATATCATATTTGACAAGTTGGACTTGCCGCGAAATATAAACGTCACTTTTGACTTTTCGAATACTTACTTATGGAATGATAAGTTACAGCTATTTTTGGGTGTTGCACCGCAAACACAACACTTAACCATCTCAAAATGTTATAACAATATACATATATTAACTAAATTCTAAGCAAACACGTCACAGCTAAACTAAATAATTGTTCGTTGTCTGTACTTTTGACAGCGACTAGCCAGTTCTCTGACCAGACGCCCAAACTTGACAAAAGCCGACTCCTATTGGCGGATATATCATCGCGTAAGTCGGAGCGCATTCCAGCTGAAGATAATCCCAAAGAGAGATAGAAGATATAGTTTATAGTGTATATGAAGGCGACAGAGCTAATAATGCATGTGTAAACTTTGGAGACAGGTATTTAAGAAAACGTACAATGGATCTTGGGGTCTATTTATTCTTAAGTCTATGCTTGAACCATATTTACAATTTCTTGGAACCATTGTTGACAATCAGCTAACATGGCAAAAACAAATTACATTTCTCTCAAAAAAATTAAATAAGGCCTACTTTGCAATTAAGTAATTAAAAGATAAACTTAATTCAGATTCTCTATTGCCAGTATATTATGCTTTGTTTTAGTCAGCTATTAGTTATAATATTATTGCGTGGGGTCGATCTGCCCATGTAGAAAGTGTTCATTTTACAAAAACGAGTTATTAGACTAATATATAACCTTGATAGTCGTACTTCCTGTAGAGAGATTTTTAAAATGAAAAAAATATTAACGATTGCATGTATCTATATATTAAAAAATTTAATATACAGTTATGAAAACAAAAACAAATTTCCATCATATGCTGACATTCACACTCAATACAAGGCATAAAAATAACATATATTTATGTCAACAGCACCATGCTTTTTATACGAAAAATCGCCGTTTTATGCAGGGTTTCATATGTTCAATTTACTTCCTGTAAATCTCAGAGACTTGCCTGCTCAAGATTTTAAGAAAAAGTTAAAAAATTACTTAGCAAATAAAGCATTCTACACCACTGGGGAGTTTGTGTTAAAGATACAAACTGGAGATGATGTATTTTAGACTTGTAATTTTAACTTTCTCTACAAATACGGAATTCTACACGAAAAATAAAATGGATACATGAAGAAACGATCCACAACGAGAGCAATTTCTGGGGAATTTTAGGGAATTAAATTATCTTTCAACATTGTGATTAATATATTTTTTTTGTAATGCCGTAGTTTTTGAGTTAAATGGTGATTAACTTCTTGGTGATTAACTCAAAAACTAAGGTTCATTGAAATCTGACTTTTGAAGAGGAATGAAAAAAAATCATCTCTGTCAATATTTGACCAAATTGGATGGAACTTATCTTAAATTCAAGATAATTTCAGTCTTCTAATTATATGTTTTAATACTTTTTGATAAAATTCATAGTTTTCAAGATATTTGCAAAACACCATTTTAATTTTTTTTTTCTCATTTTTAACATTTTTCTAATTTTATTAACAATAATGTGACGCGTGTTTCCACCCTTAGGAAACCACCCTCGCAAATTCCGTGGGTTCCAAAAATTATAACAAGAGATGTCCACTAACACACTTTATTAAATATTTACTGGATACTTCACAATACTATTATTAATTTAAATACACTTTACTGACTAAAATCACAATGTTTATCACTTTGTTTATCCTTGAAGTCTTAACCTCACTTTCTATACTTTTTGAACTTCTCAACTACTCGCCGAGAATGCGGTCGGTCTTTTATACCTAAAAATGACAGATCTCGATTTTTCTGTGATGACGCCACCATTCTCTAGATAATTCCAGATGTCACCAGAACTAACTTCTGGTAGGTTTCTCGAGTAGGTGCAAATACACTACATTCAGACATTCGATCTGTTGAAGTCTGCCTACTTTTTAGTAACCAACATAACCTTAAATTTTAAGGGGTTGCAACATATTACAATAATTTGTTTAAACAATTAATAAGACAAAAACACATTTTTTGTCTTGGTTTACAGGTTTCCAAGGTATAAACCTAATATGACTCCACATACCATATTAGGATACAGTAGACAAGAGAGGTGGTAATACTATAAATTTTAAGACATTTTTAACGCGTCGGGACTTCTCTTGTGGTCTCAGGCCCTGACTTTTCTTTAAAACTCTGCGACAGGCTTTTTGCAATATATCTTAAATGTTGAAATTTGTTTGTATATTGGGCCATCATTCAAACTGCTATGGAAATGAAATGATAATAAAATAAGAATGAATAAAGCGGAATATTAAAGATAATTTAATAATCTTTATAATCCAGGTACAATTTTCAACATTTAGTTTGTTGAAACAGTTTTGTTGATAACAATTTTTTTAAGAAGGTTTAAAAATCAAGCAATTTTTTACAAATAAATATTTCATTTAAAATTAAAATCCTACAAAAAGAGTAAGAGTAAGAAACTTTTTGAATGCACGAACATGTTATTTAAGAATATTGATTTCTCCCAAATATTAGTTTTCGTATAATTTTGGACCATAACTCGAACTTTCATGTTATGGCCAGTAAATACGAATTGGGGAAAAATAACAAAAAATAACAGTATTAAAAAATTCTATCTCGGTCAATATCTATGGTAGGTACAGCAATAAAAATAGAAAAAATTTATCGCTAAAGCCACGGTTTTCCCGGAAAAAAATAGTCAAATGTAATGTTATATCTGCGTGCACGCGCTTGAATACGCATGACTGTGACACCGACACACTGAATTACATGTCACTAAATCAGAATTTGTTCAATCTACATGAGTGTTGGTTCATTTAAAAGATGGAAATTGTAGCTTTCTGATGCTTTTTTGTTTTAAACAATATAAGCAAAGGATGGATGGCAAAAATATACTTATATATATTATCACTCCAGAACTTAATAGTCGCAATAAAAAATATAGAAGAAAATAAAAGCCCTTCAAAAAAATTCTTTCTTCATTGAAAACTGTTAAAAAGCATGTATACTTCATGATTATTATGGTTTATTAAGTTGTAGTAATGTGAGTTCAAAAAAAGTACATCTCAAATCATTTTAATTTCCTTGCTTGAAGATTTTTTTGATAATATTGGAAGCTGTAACTTGCCGAGAACTTGACCCATTGGAAAAAACAAATTATCACTATTTCGGAAAAAATTTATACTTTTTGAATGTTCAAACACAAATTCGTTCACTTGTATGCATTTTTTCGAAAATATAATCAATCAGATCATGATAAGAAATTGCACTTTTCACGATCTTATTCTTATAATTATGAAAATATCTTTGATTGTTTTGAATATAAATTCTGGAACTTTTCCAATACATTAACAAATGTGTAAGGAATCCATTGGATATAGCTGAAAGGTGGATAGGTGTACCTGTAATAAATACAGTACAGTAAAGGCACGTAAAAATTCATGCGAGCGATTCAGCAGCTGTGTGTGGTGTCAATGTATGCGTTCATAATTATATATTTTTCCTCAATATTTATCCTCGTATACACTAAGAAAAATGTTCAAACTGTGCAATCAGAAAGAGAAAAAAGCTTTATTTTACTAGTTAGAACCGCTAAGAATTTTTAGAGGTTCCATAGTATGCATTTAACCGTGTGCTTGGCCACGCAGAGTGACAAAGTTACTTCACTATTTTTTTTCCAGGCATACCGTGGCTTTAGCAATAAATTTTATTAAGACATTTTTCGTTCATAAACACGTAGTCTATCCACCTATATTTTTTATTTTTTCCTACCCGACTTAATTTAAAAAATTTGAAAAAATGGGTGAAAAAAAATTTTTTTTTTCACTTTTTTTTATGTTCTGCATCCGAGCGGAATGTAAACTTTTAGAATATTATTCTATACACTTTCACGAACTCATTAAAAAAAAAATTATTCAGTTTGTACGTTTTTGTGAGTTTCACTATAAAATGTTCACTGTCGTCTGGGCTATAAAACCCATAAAACCCATAAAACGGTATCCCACACGGTAGTGGGGTGGGGGTGGTGATAGGGGGGTGGTAGTGGGGGTGGATTAAGTAAAAAATTATTTTAAGGCTTTTGGTTCTTGTAAAGTAGTATTACTATGAGAAGATGCCAGCAAAAAATATGCGCAGAAACGAGTTTGTGCGCTCCATCATTCTAAACCAATGAGAAAGAATTACGTGACGTTCAATGTCAACACCAGTGGCGGCGGTGCCCTGCAGTAGAGCGGCGGCGACGATAATAGTAATAATAAAACAACTTTATTAGGCAAAGTTTAGTAGAAGTTACTATTCTTACACTTCTCCTGAACAAAGGTTACTCGTAACATTTGACAAGTTTTAATCTACTCCATTTTCACAGTTCCTTGACCGCGAAACTTTTATTGCAATTACACATTCCTATACCCCAGATAAAGCTATGCCACTGGTAAAAATATTCGCGCATTTTGGCTCCGCCCTGGCATCTTCTCATAGTAATACTAGTCTACACACACTGAGACCTTAGCTTCTCTTATATACACTAAATACCAATTTTATGGACTCTTACCTCCTTGATTTACCTATTTACCCCAACCTTTTGACGGAATAAGATGAAAATATAATCTAGTTCCAGATTCTGTTAAAGTACATACTTGTACCAAATTTCGTGTCAATATCTTAAACGGTTTCAGAGTAATCGTGCGGACAAAAAAAAGTTACAGACCGACAGACAGAAATTTTTTTTCGCTATCGACGTTTCATAACGTTTTAAGCCTATTTGAACTATAAAAATTTTCAAAAATTTTTTGTCATTACTATACTTCTACTGGATGTGGAAGTAAAACAAGTAATTAAGAAAACATTTTTTTAAGTTCCTATCTTTTCCCTAACATTTTCAGATCTTTTAAATTTCCTGACATTTCCATCTTTTCAAGGTTTTTTCAAAATGTGGTTGATTCAGCATAATGATTCAATCCATGATACTATGAAACAGGAGATACACTCTGCACAAGTACCAGCTTTTGACCTGTTGTGCACATCACTCGCGACACTCGTTAGTCACTTTTAAATCAAGCCCGTGGCAGCTCTGTGGCCAATGTCTGCCTAAAAATACAGTGAAAACCTAGGAAGCTGAAATTGTGCAGGCAGATATTTTATTTACTTTTAATATCATAGAATTCAAACACTGCATTCGTCAGCATTTTTTCATTTAATAAGCAATGTGAGTTAAATTTTGGCGAAAACACCTCCAAAATAATTGATGCAAGCACATATGATTTTTGCGCCGCTGATTTTTCAAAAGTTTAATTATATTAGTTGCTATTTGTAAATTATGTATTGTATCTTGTTGCATAAATAAAATTATTATATTATATTATTATATATTATATTTAATTTTTTTTTTATCATCAAATTTTAATTTGTTTAATTTAACACAATAAATATTATAGTGTAGTAGAGTCAATTAATACAGGCTGAAAATATGCATTATTTTGGAATAATTACGGGAAGCTTCGATTTTTCTAAAACCTTAAAAAGTTATAAACATATAATCGTGTGGAAATTGTTTATTAATTATTTAAACAAAAAGAAACTTTTTTTTTAACAAAATTATTATAAGTTGAAAAATTTTAAAGTAATTAAACACAAATTGACATATAAGGGGGTTTTCAAGTTCGCTGAAATAGATTATGATGTCAAAAAAGGTAATTCAAAATGGGTGATCCAATATGGCCGAGTTCCATCGAGCAATAAAATAATTCAAAACACTATTCAATTAAAAACACAATTTAAATATTCACATAAAAACTTTAAAAGAAGCTGAGAAAACGTGATATTTTACAGTTAAAGTTAGTCATATACAGTGTGTCCCACTTTTCATGGTAACACCTACGTAGCTCAGTTATTAATAAATCGATTTATTTTAAACTTGGTTAAGGTATACACCTCTTGAAGGTAACTAAAAGCGCATATACCTATTTAATTTATTCCATAGACGTGTGGACTAAGGGGGTGAAAACAGGGTAAATTTTCAGGTAAATTGTATTAGGGATTTTTTTTTTTTTTAAAGATTACCACCATCTCATAGGGCATCCTTTAAAACCCCTTTGTGCCAAATTTTGTTAAAATATCTCTAGTAAACTGTATAGGGCCCGTATAAATGGGCAGAATTTTCTTAGCGTTTTTGGCAAGTATGAAGATATTTTTGATTATTATTTAGTAATTTTAACAATTTTTCTTCCGAGATAAATTGCCGGATTCTGTAATGTCTCTATTAAGAAAATATATTTTGCATCTGTAAAATAGTGTCTTCGCAGTATGGCTTAATTCAATAGTGTGGGACACATCAATGTGTTCTCTCATGTAATTATTACAAATCTAATAACTCCATTGATTTCCTCAAAAATCCCATTCATTTTTTGACACTGTAAGGAAATCTGAATTCGATTTCATTAAACAACACTTTAAAGCACATAGTTTTTACACCATTCTCCGCACTGTTTCGTTGGTGAGGGCGTTCCATATACTTAATTGTAATTTTCTCGAAAACTGCTAATTTTAGAAAAAAAAGTTTCAAATAAAAAAGTTACATCTTATCTTTTATTTTCATTTTTTCTCCATATACTTGACTATACTATTTCAAAAAATAAAGAAGTTTCTCGTTTGCTATATTTAAACCTATAAACCTCAGAGTCTGTCGACATAGCCTTAGATAAAAAAATATATTTTTTACAGTTATTAAAATTTGACCTTCACATTAACATATTTTGTTAAAAAGTATGTAGTGATAGTGGACTTTCTGAAAATTGTTTATATGTGAATAATTTAATAATCAAAATTTAGCAAATAATTAATACCTACATTCCATTCATAATATATTAACTGTCACAAAGATCATTATAGTATTTTATATAACAAGTTGCTAAAATGGTGCTTTTTTTTACAAGTGGGGCGTTTATAGTACGAGCCGAAGGCGAGTGCTATAAATCACACGAGTATAAAAAACACATTTTAGTCTCGAGTTATATACAAAATTTTTTGTATTGCCATTCGAAATTAGAAAACAATATAATTTCGTAAAAATAGACTAAATTCTATTGCTGTTTCCATAGAAACCAATAAGTTTTATTTCACATTGTGAAATAAAATATCTTTTTCTGAAATCGATCGGCAATGTCTACATTTACGGCGCGATTTCAGATCGAAAAATGCACAATTCCAGTCTTTTAGTCCGTTGCCAAGAAACTATCAGAAGACAGACCGGAAGAGATCCGTTGCCAAGCAACGATCAACAAAACCGTACAGGAAAGTAACATTCCCGTACGGTTTTTTATGTATATTTTAGATAGTAAATAAATACATGCAGACAAACCAATTCACATTAAAATTGCATTATTTGTAAGCAGTTAGATTGTAATGAAGAAATGTTATGCATTAATACAAATTCCTTAATTTATAATAATATTGATTGTGATTTCAGAAAAAAATAGTATGTGTACTTCGGTGTGAAAGCACATTCCCGGACTTCGATGCAATTTGCATCGTTGTCTGGAAATGTACTGCTTTTACACCTAAATACACAATTTACTATTATTTCACTCTTTTTTCTTTATTTTACACTTGTCAATAATGACATTGTTTTGATTCATTGAAACTGTCAAATAAATGTCATTTTAGGATATGGCTTTACAAAAAATATTTTATTTCCAATTTTAAAGTACCTAAATAAAAAATATTCCCATTCTCCGCCCATGCTTCCCTTCGAATCATGTCACGCTGAGATCTTTTTTGTTCAATTCGAGAGCACATCGCGAAAATTCCAGAACTAGCAAATTTTAGTATAAATATGGACAGTTAAAGGTGCACTAAAGAATAATCAAAACGTTGTATTAGAGTTCACTTCGAATCATCAAATCTAAACAAATAAACATCGGACTACAAAAAGGCATTTTTAATTAACGTGTAACTAACTGCTGTAACTAATAAACTATTTAAAAGTTTTCCTTTGTTCGAAAGTAAATGAAAATAAGGTTATTTTTCTTCCGAATTTAATTCATTCAAGGAAACGCAAGTGATTCAGTCCCAAATCCTAGAAAAATAATATACAGGGTGTTAAAAAATTCAAAAAAGTCGGAAACGTGCGCTGCTTTTCAAGTGTACGATTGCCCTATCAGCAAAAAAGTCATTGTGTTCAATATCACGGTACGAGTTCTATTTATTGTATCATTTTTGACTACGAGCGTGTTAAACGAGAAATAATTGATTTAATTTCTTTACAATTTTTTCACATTTTTGTCTCTATCTTTAGTCTTGACCATCAGTTGTAATTTTTTATTTCATTGAACATTAACACTTTGGTTAAGGTGACATTTCTTGACCTCTTGATTTCGTGACCTCTGCACTAGTGGTACTAGCAAGTGACATTTCGGTGGAGACGCGAGAAGAGGATTTCGGAGTGTCTCGCTTTCATTCTATCACGGATTTAATCAGTTTAAAACAAGGCTTTAAATAATCAGGGTATCTAAACAATATATTTATACCATACATTACCAGAAGGTTCTGTAAATATAAGCTAAAATTTTTGTAGTTAAATGCAAGCATGCAGAAAAATTATGATTTTAAAACAAAAATGTGTTTTAACGGTTTTTCATGTCATATCAATGACCCTCTTTAAGTTTTGGAGATTTAGATTTGTCTGAGACAAGGTAATACAGCTTATAGTCGAGTCCGAACCACTTCTTGGAGAAATTTCACTATTAAAAACATTTACGCTGTGTGGTGCTCGAATCCACTTCGCTAGGTACACTGAGTGCAAGCTAGACATGTCAACCATTAAGGTACCCCAAAACACTCCAAATAACTAATAATTGTTTCCAAGTCATTTTCTTGCATACTCATTTACCTGCACTTAAAGTTGAAATAGATCCATTAAAATTATTTTGAATGACTTATCAGATGCTTTTGATTTTATTTTATGGACCTTTCTGAATTTTGAACTTCCCGCTACAGCCCTCGCTGCCATAAGAACTTCTTGCACGCGCAGAGTGCAACTCTACTTGAAGTAAATTTTCATTTTTGCTTGGTGCAAGAAGATTGTTGGTAGTGATGGGGAGAATCGGACATTTTTAAGAATCGAGTACTCTGTACTCGAGAGCAATCAAGAATGAAGTACTTATCCAAGTACTGAGTACTCGAGTACAGAAAACAGACTTTGCTACATTTTATACAATGCATGCACAAAATACCGATTCCAATCTCATGCTTTCACGTTGATTGCATGTTGAGCCTTTCACTTGGTACTCGGCGCCAGTCGATGATACTCGATATTTTATTTATTTAGACTACCACCACTTGAATAGTGTCTCTAGTGTCAGTCTCAATCATCTCACGGGATATTTTGTTATTATTTATTATATTCGTTTTATTTGTTATTACCTATGTACAGAATTAAAATATAATTGGGAATATTAATACCTTTAATAAATATAAATACACCTCTGTTCCCCATGCTTTCACAAAATAAAAGCAGGAGCACGACGACACCGATTCTGTTCCGAATGATTGTGAATCGAGTTAGCATCATAGTATGCTGGTAGAGTATATAATGACTATAATAACGTTCACAACTCTACCCTCTTAAAATTGGAAAATCGAAACGAGGCGTTAAAGTATTCGAATACCAGATTACCACTACTCGAGTACAGCGAGTACCTTCAGGAATCTAGTTCTTTTCCGATTCTTGTGCTCAAGTACCCCATCACTAGTTGATGGTCTTTTGGTATTACACATGACTACAAGTATATTTAAGGAAGTTATCGGATAATAACGAAAAAATGCATCAGCTCTGGGTATATAAGCAAAGAGGTAGTGCATATCATAATAGATGAAATTAGAATAGCGAATCAAATACATTTATTCGCTATAAATTTTGAACATAAACAGTATCAGTTTTGTCATCAAAACATATACTTACTCATATTCTTCCTCTGGGTTAACAGGGCTAGTTGATATCATTATTAAGAGTGGACTCGATGGCATTTCGTCGGCAGGTGAATTATTTGTATTGTACGAGGTATATATTTGTTTGGACATAGAAGGCTTCTTGACTTCATTAGAAGACATTTCCAAAAACAAGGTTGGATGTTTAGATTCTCTTTAAAATGATTGAGGATCAATAATTATTATCTCTTTTACTGATGATCGCCTTGGAATATTTTTTGTGGGAATTATATTATCCTTAATTCTTCTGGTCTTCCCGTTTTGCTCAAAATCACCTACGTTAAAATGCTCTGAACATATTTTTACATGAAGTACGAGTAAATCTGGATTCCGTCCTATAACAGAGAACCATTCTGATTATAACGTTTTTGAAAAGCTATAGATTTTAAATGTATAATAAGAACTAGTAGAACTACAAGCGGCGTTTATAGTAAATTACCTGCCAAAACAAAAATACCAGAAACTACAGCCAATAAACAGTAAAATGCGATGCCAATTTTAACTTAAAACTTAAAACAAGTTAACAGAAATAAAATTTTCACAACTAACGTTTAACATTTAGCCACCGAACTATACCTGTGACTATACTCAGACTATACTACATAAGCCATTTTCTTTCGTGCTGAACAAAGTGAACACAATCAGTAAGCAACCAATAGAGATCAAGGATTTCAAAAATACTCCGATTTGATTGGCTGTTTAGTGATTGCATCAGTTCGTTCAGCACGAATGAAAACAGCTATAACGGAATGAGAACTGCAAGCTTGAGAGGAAAGCCAGCGTTGGACAGAGATGGAGGCGATAAAAACCGCAACCCGTACTTGTTTTCGCAGAAGTGAGTGTGTTCCAAGCTATAATGTATAAGTCTTTAACACTGACCTCTATATATTAAATGGATAGCCTATACCATAGGGATGCGCGTGAAATTTTAGCCAAAATTGAAGAATTCAATAAAGGTGAAAGTCGTCTGCTACGGGGCTTTACGTCTTGCGCAGTATATCTGTTTTGAGTTCTGAAGTTAGCAACACGTTGATGGCAACGCGTTGCTAACAAAGCAGTCCGGCAACGATCAGGTAGGAAATAAGTTTTGAGACATTATTGGAAAAATAAATGTATCATAAATACATGATTGCCTCAAAACTTATTTCCGTTGCCAAAAATTAATTGATAACGTGAAGTTGGCAACGTGTTTCCAGCAACGAGTGGCTTCCTACTGCGCAAACTCGGCAGCCCCGTGCGCAAATTGTATTTGTACCATTTTCAGCTCACACATCGGCTATCCATTTAATATATAGAGGTCAGTGGTCTTTAATCTATGATTCAAATTATTCATTTCCATGTAATAAGTACACGTTACATGAAGATACTCTAAAAAATCACGATGACCTTCAAAAAATTTCGCCCGTGGCGTTCTCCTACTCTCCTCTAGGTATGTGATTACGAAAAGTTGAAATCTATTACGAATTAGTGATGGGTAAAAGCAGTTATTTTTTAATAACAGTTTAAGCTGCTACTGCTATTTTGAAATAACAGTTTAAAAATAACAGATCGCTGAGAAGTACTGGCATGCGCATACCGCAGCGCGCAGTTTGCAAATGTTATTTCAGAGCACGGTTATTAATATAGTTTACTGACCGTGATTTCAGAGACGTTATTTTATACATCATGCTGCTACCGCAACTGCTTATCTGTTATTTTCTCACCTGTTATTTTCGAACAGAAATAACAGTCTGTTAATGCTATTTACAAATAACAGTCATAAAATAACAGGTTGTTAAATAGCAACTCATCTCTATTACGAATTTATAACGACATCTAGTACCTGCTCGCAACACTAGCTGTTTTCTTTCGTACTGAACGAACTGATTGCAATCACTAAGCAGCCAATCAAATCGAGGTATTTTTGAAATCCTTAATCTCTATTGGTTGCTCACTGATTGTGTTCACTTTATTCAGCACGAAAGAAAATAGACTGTAGCCGCTGTGTCTTCTCACCTTCTCAGTCATATATTAAAGAATATTATCTATGTTATAGATAGGCAACTCTCAAGGATTTTTTGAACAGCAAAACTTACGTCGAGAGTGGCGCTGTATTCCCGCCTTTTTTATATAGGCGGGATTGTCATAGGCGGGGATTTTAAATGATTTTCAAACAAATTGCTTAGGCCATCATTAGACTACAAAAGTTCTTTAACAAAGATTTTTTATAAAAGATATTTTATGAGATGAAATATCTATCAAATTACTCATAAAATATCTTTTATAAAAGATCTTTGTCAAAGAACTTTTATAGTCTAACAGTGGCCTTAAAATTAAATAAGTCATTTCAAAACTAGAAATTGATCATTTATTAATTTAACGGAAAATCATTACAATAAATACAATAATATTTAAAAATACATTTAAAAAGTAACTAACGTAAGTAAAATTATTACAAAAGTATTAAGATGTTGAAACTGCCTTGAAATAAGTAAAATGTTAAAGTAACTAATGTACCAAAATACCTGTAATACAATTAAATAATAGCGGGTTTATACGTGCATGGATTTAGTGGCGCCAGTAGATATTGGCACGCCAGTAAAAAAATATTGCGCGTATAAACAGTTACTGGCGAGCATGCATCAATGCATGCAAGGTAAAAGCTTGCTCGCCAGTAACTGTTTATGTGTAATATTTTTTTACTAGCGTGCCAATATCTACTGGCGCCACTAAATCCATGCACGTATAAACCCGCTATAATATACATTTTCACGTCCTTTACTAACATTAAGTGGTGTGAATCAGTCTTTTTGGAATTTAGATTAGTGATGGGCGATATCGTGATTTTTCAATCACAACGTAAATCGTTACTGTGATTTTCTTATATCAGTGAATTTAAAACGTGATGTGATCACGACTTTCATAATACGACGTATGGGAGAAATTGTTAATTATTATATTGGTCTTGGTTGAACCACGGCAAGGCAACGAAATACGGAAGGAAAGTCGTGATCACGTCACGCTTTTCTGCCAACTTTACTAACAGTCGTTACCTGTGATTTCTTAATATCAGTGATTAAATCACAGTTCGTGATATATCGCCCATCACTAATTTAGATTTTTCATTATCATATAGGTTACAAAAAACTGACATTGATTGTGAAACGTCATAAGTTATGTATTTGAATAATGTTAATCCAGAAGAAAAACATACGTATTTTTGTTTTTTTTACTTTTTTACACCATTCGATGGGAATGATTTCGATTTATAACAAATGTAAAAATTGACGTTGAAAAATTCACAGCAACTGCACATAGCTGCGATTGTATTTATTATGTAAATAATGTAACCTAATATTTTGTACATGTCCTTCATTACAAGACTGAAAAACTTTTTCATCGGTAAACACAACATTGGTCCAAAACTCCAACGGGCGATAGATACAATTTAAACAAAACATAATGCGGGCTTGCTTGTTCTCCTGTTAATATGATCTTCTTGGCACTTGTAGTTTTTTATTTTTGATTTTCCTATCCTTCGGCTAGCTGCTAACCTCGACACTAGAAAATGTGTCATGAACACAGCGTCTCCTGCTGTTTAAAACGGATTTTGCCTCAAATAGCCAAGGAGTGCTTCATCTTGAACGAGATTTGAACTTCTCGATAGGCCTGAACCGTCTTTTCTCTTTACGCTACCTTCCTCTTCCCACTTTTCTTCACACTCATAACAGTACTTTTATTCAATTGATAATGGTTAGCAACTGCTCTGATAGACCATCTCTCTTTAATTTTAAAGAGAATTAAAATTTTTTCATGTTCAGTTAATTTTGGCATTGCGAAAATATGACACTGACAAATAAATAATGATTTAATAAGGCGAAAAATAGGTGTACGGGATTTCATTGCACAGAAGTGTACAACGTCAGTCTTTCGTTTTTAGTCAATTTCTTGGGAGTCACGTTCTTTGCAGATCAATAATACATGTTGGAATTTTTCGAAGTCGCAACCAAAAAGGATAAGATAGAGTGGAAGGCTCGCGTACACATGCCATCTTTCGAGTTTTAGGCAGCAACAACATATTTACAGGCATCGGCATCAATGAAAGAGATTGTCGTCTATACTATTGACCATCAACAGGTGCGTTTTTTTGCTACAATTGTGACACCGGAATATCAAATCTTGTCGTTTTTTGCTCGCCATTCTGATTGCATACACATGAATGTCGATGCCATTATTCGTTATTTAAGAATCCTAAGAAATTTGTCGCCTCCCACCTAGGAATTTCAGTTTTGTCGTTTTATTGGTAAATATCATTCTGGTAATTCTAACTCTACCGGTCGTGGACAAAAAAACGCACCTAACCTTACAATCATGCAATGGTAATGGTGATCATAATAAAATGACACATGTAGAAAAAGCAAATGAGTATTATATGTGTAAAAAAATTATAGTTTTGATTATAGCACAGAGTACAGTACCTACACAGAGGCGAAGGCTTTGGCGGCTCCTTTGATTTTTGATGGCTCGTTTTTTGTGACCTTGAGTACCAGTTACGTCTACACTGAGAGAAATATGTTTTTAATTTTTTTCTGTACCCTACATTTAAGGATACACTGAAGAAAAAATGTATTTCAATTTGGATAGAAAAATATTACCATTTGAATTGTTTATAAACTGCGTTTATTTTCAATTGAGTTAGGCCCTAGCAAATTTTCTGAAATGTAATTATTATAATTGCACTTGATATTTTTTTGTTTCGATTTCGAGCTAAAAATATTATTATAATGTGACGAAGGAGTATTCTAATTTCCTTACCAAGGAAATGTATTTTCCAAAAAAACTATATACCTTCTAATATATTTAAATAAGGCGCCATTCTGATTTCCGACCGCCCGGCTGGCCAAATTGCCTATAAAGCAAAGCAAATACCCAAGCAACACACACAGCAACCAAGCTTTATTAGTTTTTATTTCTCAAATATTTAAATAATAATTATTGTTAGTGGCTCTATGAAATATTTCGAACGTGAACCTTTGTTTTTTCTATTTAGTTCGGCTCTATTTTAGTGTCTTCATTCCAGACTATATAAATAAAGTGAGTAGAAAGAAATGTATAAAAATATAACATAACCTTTTAAACTTCATGTTATGAAGAACGTATCTGACTGATTGAATACCTATTTAATTATAGTTATTATAATGTGTTCGAAATGATGAAAATTTAATACGATGTTTTATACTTTCAGAATGCAAGCTAAAAAGGAAGATTTATATATATTCCAGTATTTTAGTTGACAATCGCTGAGAAACCTACAAAATAAAATATATAATTTGGCGAGAATTGAATAATATTGAATCAGCTTGGAGAGAAAATGTGAATCATGTGAAAGTATTATCAAATCTGACAATAAATCGCTAACGTTTTGAGAAATGGTGAATGACTAGTACAAATGTTGGTGTAAATATTTCATAATATACTGAGAATTGCTTGATTTTTGAGAGAAATGCGTAGACAAAAGGATGAGTTCAAGGCACTCAAAAATCTTGTAGGTATATGTGGTTGGGTGTAAGAAGTACTCTCCAAGAAATTTGCAAGATAAAAGCTTTTTGCAAAGGTAAGACTTAGTTGTCGATGATCAACCTTTTTTTTCAATATATGCTTACCTGATTAAACATTGCTTAATGAATAATTGCAAATTCATTTTTCAGGTTATGAACTCTTAGCGTAGCATCTTCAACAAAAGCCATCGACTCCTTGGATTACTCATCGTGACTGTGTTACTAATCTAGACAAAATCGTTCACTACCCATCAGTCTTTCCTTTCAATTTCTTAGCAATAAATACGGTGGCTATGTTCGAAGGGTTAACTATTATAAATTCTGTGAAAAATACCATATAAAGTAAACAATAAACAAGATCTGGAGTATTGAACTACTTGAAATATGTAAAAAAGGTGTACACGTCTTCCAGTTTTTGACCCCTTGCCTATGATATACCTATAGATGGAACTATACAAACCATTGTAATTTGTACAAAAACTTCTTTTTATCGTGTCTTGTTAATGTTATACAGTATCGGAAAGCGTTTGATTTGGTGCGGCAATAAGAGCAAGCGAGAGCAAAGCAAGCAATGATGTATATTAAGGGACGTGTCTGCTTTGCCTCTGCTAGGGTACTGGTAGACGCCTTTATTGTAGGCAGTCGGTTAAGTCGTTGAAACTATGCAATCTCAATGGTAGAACTTTCCGATACTGTATAATATTGATGGGTTTTTGACAAAAAGTCGTAAGCGACATATCGTAAATTTTACAGGAAACGACTTTTTTAAAAATAATTGTATTTCTTAGTTCCAACTGTACCAAAATTTGTATTACGATTTTGTTCTTCATTACAAATTGATACCGACATTGTTATTGATGATAATACAAATTTTTGATTTAATTTTGCTGCTTAAGATGTTATGTCGGGAATATTTTATTTGAAATTTGTCACTTAACCCAACAAACACAAAAGATCGGCCCATCAGCGGGCCATCACTGGGCCAGAAATGAAACTTCTGGCCCTGTGATGGCCCACTAGAGGGCCAACCTTTTGTGTTTGTAAGGAAGATGTACATATATACACGAAATACTATGGCTAGCCTTTAGTTTTATGGGACAAGAAAAATTATCTTAAGCGCCTAAAAGGGTATCGTAACCGACACAACTCCATGGTGCTTACGATTTTCTGTCAGTATATGATATCAGCTTACGATATTTTATGGTCATTTTTTTAAAAAGTGGGCGCTTACGATGTTTTAAAATATTTAATATTAGCAGAATATGAAATAATTCACTTACGAGATTTTCTGGGAACCTGTAGTTTAATGTAAGCTACCACAAGAACCAAAAAAGCTAAAAATGAAGATAATGTCGCTTACGATGTTTTGTCAAAAACCCATCGATATGTCTAACACGTATTTTATTATTTTATGTATTACTATTACTTTTTTATGTAGGTAGGTCAATTGTTAAATATCCCTTGTATTTTATTAAATACATATATTCACTTTTTATTATATTTTATTTATCACTTGTATTATTGTTGTTAGCAGTAAATTAAAATAGTCGATTATGTAGAACTTATATATACTTGCATCTAACTGAAAGTAAAACAAAATATATTTACTAAATATCAAATTATTTATTATCCAACGTTAATACTCAGAAGAATTAACAAGAAACTTACTGGAGATATAAAGAAAGATCTATATTGCAATAAAAAATAAATGATTATATTATACACATACTAATATCTAAGTAGTAATAAGTAACATTTGTAATTACATAATTCAAAGAATATTTGCTACAATTTGACACTTTCAAAACCCATTCGGACTTTATTTATGTGTTCACTGACTGGAGGATCACTTTCAGTCTTAATTTCATAGTTTTTGAATGTTAAACAATCCCAACACTGGGTTTTTAAACACCACACAATATATTTTAAAAGGACGTTTAGTTCCAGATCAATCAATGACAGCAATACTTTAAATTTCTTTGATTTAAGCACTTCATCAGATATCTTAATGTAGTCTGTGTATTTTTCTCTTGAGATACCCGATTTAAAAAATGCTATTACGCTTCTTTCTCCCTCAGCATCAGCTCTACCGTCGCTCAACTAAAATTTAAACATAAATGATTATTAAAAATGCTGACAAATTAATATAAAGTGTTATTTTTTACCATGAATTGTTTATTGTTTGCTTAAGCTGTAATTATTATCACAAGCACTTTTAGCTTTTAAAGTTGTATCCCATAAACATCTAACTGGATGGATCATAGTGGTCTTGAATTACGGACTTTCCTGCAACATAAATCCACACTAAAAATCAAATTCTTAAATTAACAAGTAACAACTTACCATTAATAAAATACTTGGAATATTCCAGTAAAATAATTCCTTTTAATTGCTTGGAATCTTTTAACCCTAACCTCTTCTGGTCGTAAATCGACGTTATTTTATAAAAACTGATGTTTTCTCGGATTGCCACCCTTCAACAACTAATAATACAACAAAAACTGGCCATTTTGTATGACATAATGTCATTGTATATAGTCTATATACAATGATAATATCCATAAAAACTCCAATATTATGAAAAATTCAATTCTTAAGTTCAGTCAGTCGCCATTTGACAGCAATGACAAGTGAATTTAGAAAGTGAGGTTGATTGATATACCAGTTAAAAAATGGCGATGCGTATACAAATTTGGTTTTGGCGGGAAGGCTTGCTTTCGCCTCTGTGTAGTTACTGTACTCTGTGATTATAGTTATAAAGTATATAATGGTTGTGGCCTGCAATTTTCCAAACTGTCGTAGAAGAAACGATAAAGATAAAGGGCATGGGTTTTTTATGGTCCCTAAGGAACCCGAAATGTGAGTAAGATTCCAGATGCCAGTTTGATTTGAAATTGTTATGAAAATATGCTACCAGCTTGGTACCCTCCGCCTTACGAAGTTCTTTATCATGTACTTAGCATACAAATCTTGCAAATTGCTAGTACTTAGGGCGAGTTGTACCAACTAAGTTCAGCTTGAGATGTTATTTCCCATATTTCGTATGGATCCCACGCGCCACAGACGAGAAAAAAAATTGAAATATCACCAGCCGCCACTGCATGATCGGACCTTGATCATCAGTATATAGAAAGAATATAATTTTCTGGTTTTTGATATTGATATTGTTAGATGAAAGCAGTTGATAAGATGTCTCGTAAGTCATTTTTTGTTGATATACTGGTATGATCAGACTTGGATCGATAGTATATGGAAAGAATGAATGGTTTCATTGAAAGTTATCTGCTGAATTAGTACACAAAATAATATTTTTCGATAATTTGTAATGGTTGTATTTTGAGCTACCACCAATTAGTGATTTTTGTTTTACCCATTAATTTATTTTTAGTATACGATATACGATTTTTTTTTTATTGGAGCTGACATGTTTATATTTGTTATTTTTTCTGTCAGTTTTGTGTCCGTTTTATTTATTAATTTTGTATGATTAATTTTTTTCAATTGCACACGTTGAATTCATTACGGCTAGAATTTTTATTTTCTGTTCAATACAACACTAGCATAACTATTGATCAGTGTTATACAAATTTCTAGTTATAAGTTATTATACAGTGTCATTTGTAGAATATTTTCTAAATTATTTATACTATTTACATTCACTTATTACTAGTAATATTTGTTTTGTTAAGGGTGCAGTGGCTATTTCTTAAAATAAAGTAATTTTTTTCACGTTTATCGCTTCTTTTTTCCTTAATTTTTAAGAAATCCAATGGCACGAGTGCAGTGCCTCGAGAGTTTAAATTTCCCGGTAATGGCGGTAGTGGGCAGTGAGGGATTTAGTTACGCATCTGACCTGCAGAGGGCGCCGGCTCAGTACTTCCGAATTTAAATTTCCCGCTAAAAATTGAAGGCTGAAAGCGGCTGAAAGTTCCTTTACGAGCCCGACCCGTGCAGGGTGCATGGATTGAGGACCTTGAGTTTCAGTTTCCCGCCATGTGTGGTAGTGGGGGGATTTCATGCTGCCTAGGACTCGCCCAGGTGGCGCAGGAAAACCTTGTACGGAAAAATACATTGTGGCCATATGGAACCTTCCACTCTATCTTATCCTTTTTGGTCGCAACACGACGTGAACACATACAACACTTATAACCCATTACAGTTTTTAATATTTAACAGAACAGCGTCGTGTCCAGGGTGTATTAAATAGGTGGTGCGACGACAACCCTCACAGTGGCTTCATAAGTGCTTACTTTGTACATAATGTAATAGATGGCAGGACCAATAAGTTCTCTCATTACTTACGCATAGATAGATAATTTTACAGGTTCTGTACATACGTGCATATAGTGTTGCATACATTCCCGGCCTTTTGTTTTTGTTTAGTGAAACAAGAGACCAGTGACATCTGACATTAAGTAGCTAAATTAAAACATTGAAAGAATATATGCAACACTACATGCAGCATTGCATGTGTCGCCACAGCTAACCTCAAAAATATATATTTCTTAAGATTTACAAGTATTACGTAGCTATTATTAAAATTTCTACCTGATTCCTGTACTTTCAACCAAAATCAAGTTCAATGCAAAGTGTATGAAGTTTTAAATAGTTTGTCACAATAAAATAAGATACTTCTTGCAGGTTAGGAATCTAACCTATAATTAGCAGTCTATTTTTATTAATCAACAATATTGAAAAATTATTTGCGTGAATTTTTAAATATTTGCTTGGAGCCAGTATGGCTCCAAGCTAAAAATGCCCATACAAACATTAAAAATGAGAATAAACGAAAAAACCTTAAAATTTGAGGTTATGTTAGTTATACGATGCACATGCCCAGGTAATTGTAGGTCCTTATTGCTCGCGCCATCTACTAAAGTAAATAGTAACCATGCACTTATGAAGCCATTATTATAATAGGAAAGTGCCGTACGTCGGACCACCTATTTAATACACCCTGGTCGTGTCTAATCAGTTTCATTGGAAACTCACATTATTTACAAATAAGCAAATGGACTCCTGCTCTATGAATTTAATAATTATTAGTTTAATGTCCAAAACACAAAGCACAGACATGTAAACAATAATGGCGCGACAAAGGCATATTTTTGCGATCTCGCGTCTTACCCCAATGCTTAAAGCGCCTTGAAGCGCTACCTCATCATATATTTCTCCGCAAAAATGAATGTCTTTTTAGCTTTTTTTAACAGTTTAGTTCTAACCATATCTAACGTTCTTATGTCATATCCCTATTATTTTCCGCTTACACATTTTCTAGCGCCTTAGTGAGACCGCGCGATACCGCTTTAAGCGTGACGTCACAGCTAATTCTTTCGGATGGCTCCGCTTATCGCGGTTTGTAGCGTCTTATGCGCAAAAACATGCCTCAGATTTGCGCAGCCGCCGTGATTCAAGTACAAGTAGCGACAGATCGACGGAAGTTCAAACTAAACACGCTGTTTTGAAATATAGTGGGAGTGCGCAGGGCCTGTTCTCAGTATTCTGTGGCACAACTGGGCACAACACAACGTTGATACCTAACCTTCAATTTCAAATAATTAATGTTTAATTTTTTATGTATAATATATTTAAATGTATGCGCTGAATTATTATCCGTAGTTTTGATTTTTAGGCAGAATAACGGAATTTTCAGATTATTGGTTGCAAAGTTAAAATAATGGGTGATGAAAACCAATTTACAATGTATCCTTTTAAAATTTATTTTATTAGAATGGTGACTCCTCGATTCTCTAAGGAAATAAGGAATGAGGTGTGATCGTCTGTGGTTAATAGGAAAAAAATCTTATTCCTCTGGTTTTTTGGAACTGTCTCCTGTGTTTGATTCTCAGCTCCAGGAGATGACTGTCGGAGGCAATGGTTGTGGGTCTATATTTTCCGAAGTATAGCCCTCTTGACAGGTCCTTTGAGGTTGTCTAAATCAGTTGTAGTGTTTTTGTTTTTTAACACGTTGACTGCCACGTGTACCCAACGTGGTGTCTCAGCGAATTGATAGTAATGGCCGCATGTACCCATATAGGGTCTCGCACACTGTGTCTGATAGTCAAGCGTGGATTTATGGGGGGTAATATTTTGAATATATATTCTATTTAGTTGTGGTTATAAATTTTTTTTTTGAGATTTGAAATTTTGGATATAGGCATATTGAGCAATAATATTGCATTAGTTTTTCAGCTAATCGAACGACTAATAACTGAGATGTGGAGAGAGGGGCATTAAAAGTGGGACACGCTTTATATGTTTGTAGTAGTATTTAAGTTAAGTTGTATGTTAAAGCCCTGAAATGTCTAGCCCCAGTTATTATTTTATTTTTTATGTAACTATTGAGGTTTAATTTGTTGTCTATCTCTACTCCTCTACTTGATGTGTGCTTGAGGTCTTATTACTATACTTAACGTATTTATGTGGTGTGATCATTATTATTAAAGATATTTTCTTAATTGACTCTATCCTTACAGTGACATCGAAATTCCTTTCCAGACTAATAGAAATGCAGAGATAGCTTATGATGTATTAAGAGTTGATAAAGAACCAAAACGAAGTGGCGTGGCAAAAATAGTAAATGTTAAAGAGAATATATTAATAGTGTAAGTATAACCGTTATATTTTGCTTTGAGTTATATTGGTAACATTTTGTAGGAAGTTTTCTGCACAACAGGCTCGGCAACTTCGTGTAGCTGTAAACGGTTTTCTCGAGAAATTAGATCTCGTATTAGAAACAATAGAAACCCTAGGGCCAGCAGTGAGCGACAGCTATAGTTACTATTAAAAATGCCAGAACATACCCCAGCCCCTACACCAAGCCGAGCCGTATACGGTTTTGTTCTATTTTTAAGTTTCCAAATATTCTTTATAATTTATCTTATTTGGGCTTTAGTGCCAGAGGAATATTTTGTATTAATAGGTATTACATTTTTACCACAAAGAAATTGGGCTGTAGCGGTACCCATGTATTTTTTAATAGTTTTCACAGTTACTGCCTTCATTATTTATCCTAGTTTGGGATTATGTATGACTCCAAGTGTGAATGACCTGAGGACTATCAAAGATGAAGCAGGAAAGCAAAGGAACACTAGTGATTTACATATAAAGATTAATGATGTGAATGATGCCGATATGTGTATTTGTAAAGACAAAGAAAAATGCTGCAAGGAGTATTATGAAAGTATTCAATTGACAACTGTAAATAAACCTATTCCTAGCTTAAAAGATTTAGATATGTGGGATGTTTCAGAAAACTTGTTTTTAAAATAAATGCGTAATAACATTGATATTTGTATATATTTGTTCTTGATCATGATTGCAAGTCATTTGGGTAATAGTTATCTAAGTGTAAAAAACCTGGAAATGTAAATGTCACCACTTTACATTTAAAAGTGGATATACTGAATAAGCAAAATATCCTAAAATGCTAGTCTTGCAGGAGTATTTATAATTAGGCCATTAAACTTATGAGATTTGCACAAACAAACAAAAAAGAAGAAAACATGTTAACTCAGATGAGGTTTGAAGGGAGGAACTGGCCGCTTTAAAGGCTTAAAACGTATCAAACATATGAACATATAAAAATATATATTTTTCAAAACGGTACAAACAAGATATATTAACTATTATAGCGTTTAAAGAGAAATATTGATTTAGATGCTTTTTGATTGCCCAATCTATTCCTAATATTTGAATGAACAAGTCCATATAAAGAAAACATTCTTACCACGTTTACAGAAGAAGCAACGGCACACAGAAAAGGAATGATCAGATCCAGTACTTTGTTAATGTGTGGAATATCTTATTGAAATTTCTGCTACTGCACTATGTTAACTTTTTGTAATATTTCTTCTGAAAATATTGTTCCTTGGAATGGATCGGATTTCGCTTCCAACTTAATATTAAGGGTAATAACCCTGTGCTAGAAACTATATCTAAAGCGGCATTTTTTTTCTTCTTTTGACGGTGGGTATTTGTTCTTATTTTTGACAGAATCCAGGAAATATGCCAAAAAGTGAAATGGTGTAAAAGCTTGACACACCTGCTTTCAAATATCTGACATTAAATTTCTGTCCTCGTCCTCAAAACTATTAAAAAAATGGCACTAAATTTTTTCCCTTCCTCAATTGCAAGTACTACGGGAGCCCACCCTAGGTGTCCGTGCACCCCCCCTCCGATCATTAGGGACAATGTTTTTCATAAAGATTAAAGCCTAAGGAACAATTTAAGACATGTCCCAAAAAAAATTGGCTGCACTTTCAAAATGGCGTCGTTTAAAAAAAAATTGCAAATATTGTTTTTGTTATTTAACACAAAAATTAAAAAAAGCGGAGAAAAACTGTCTGCATAAAATTTTCTACGATTTTGTTCCTATACAATATTTGGATAGGAGTTACCGTTTTCCAGATAAATGATTCAACTCTTAAAATAAAATATAAAAGTCAATATAAAACGTAATACTATGGGAGCCCACCCTAACTGTCTGTGCACCCGCCAATCCCCAATCCTTGGGGACAATGTTTTTCATAAAGATTAAAGCCTAAGGAACTATTTAAGACATGTCCCCAAAAAGAAAAACTGGCTGTACTTTCAAAATGGCGTCCGTTTAAAAAAAAATTGCAAATATTTTGGTCATTTAACACAAAAGCTAAAAAAGATGGAGAAAAACTTTCTGCACAAAACACAAAGTGCATAAAATTTTCTACAATTTTGTTCCTATACAATATTTGGATGGGAGTTACCATTTTCCAGATACCATTGTTACCGTTTTCGAGATAAATGTCTGCAAATTATAATATTATTATTATTATTTTTCTTTCAGATTATTTTATTTTTTGTTATGTTAATAATATAAAATTATATTATACGCCTTACAATAATTGTCACAGTTATTTCCTCTAAATGATTTACCGATATATGAATTTCCATGTTTTCTTAATTTTGGACTCATTTATCTGGAAAATGGTAACTCCTATCAAAATATTGTATAGGAACAAAATTGTAGAAAATTTTATGCACGTTGTTTTTTTGTGCATAAAGTTTTTGTCCATCTTTTTTAGTTTTTATGTTAAATGACAAAAACAGCATTGGCAACAGTTTTTTTTTAACATATGGTCGCCATTTTGAAAGTACAGCCAGTTTTTTTTTAGGACATGTCTTAAATTGTTCTTTAGGCTTTAATCTTTATGAAAAACATTGTCCCCAAGGATCAGGAAGGGGGTGCACGTACAGCTAGGGAGTGACAAACTGGCGCCTATCTGCTGAATTCTGTCAAGTGACCCAGAAATTGGTTTCAGCAATTTAAAAAAAATCATCGGCCATCTTTGAATTTGAATATTTTTCAGAAATCAATAGATCAAAGTCATCTTTGTGTTCTTCACAGATTTGCAATAATTTGAGCCATTCAGCGACATAAACGGCAGTCGGAAAACTGTATTCCTTCTAACATCTTGTGGCAATGTTAGTTTCTTGCTGTCTTTAAAATTAAGCAATTACCTGCCTCGAAATGTTCAGTACACAAATGGACGCCAACTATTATACTGCACTCGCTACCGCTGAAAACGTTTCACCCAAATAGATATTTTTTGCACCCACTGCTACTCTTTAAAATTGTATTCACACCTAGCTACCTTTGAGGCTACACGCAACAAATAAATGTTGCGCGATACTTTTAACGTTGCACAGGTATTTATATGCAAGTTCATTTGAACTGTGCAGTTTTTTACACTGCGCCACAGTAAAAGTAGCTGTGCCTGACCGTATCTTTATGTGTATTAACAAGTGTTATGAGCAGCTTTGGTTTAAATCGGTCGATTGCTCTTGTAAAGTTTTAACAGTTTATTTTTGAAACACTGAAATTCTCTGCTAATAATAATAATGATAGGAATAGTCAAATTTACAAGCATATACAGTCGGGCCCGCTTATAACGAGTACACCTTATAACGAGTGTTCGGTTTTAACGAGTAATTTCCATAGATACAAAAAATGATCCATTAAGCTCAACACAATTTCAGTTCGGATATAACGAGCTCGGATATAACTAGCGCTTTTGTTATAACGAGTAATATTTTTCTAATAAGTTGCTGAATATGTTTACTTACAACGAGCACCTTTGTAGGGATGACGGAGATTCTCTGCGGCTGCGATTACAACGAGGACTCGATGATTCATTGGAGAATTAACTTTGTTTATAACGAGTGATATTAGTTCATACGAAGTAAGTTCTTGGAACGCTGCCATTTGACGGACACCGACTTAATAGTAGTCGGTGCTTTGAGGGCGGTAGATATGAAACGTCGGTGCTTTTATTGTATCGAAACAGTGCCTGCTAGTATTCCAACAAATTTGCCATGACTCGTTATTATATTATGAGTAGTAGGTAGATGTAATGTTTTTAGGAAGTTATGCACATAATTTAGCCAACGCGTGACAGTCGGATCTTTACTATTTACTCAGTGATTTGTCATCAATCGCCGATATTCGTTGATTTATATAACAGCCATGACCTGTAAGAGAAAGTCCCTTACATTAGAGAACAAAATAAAAATAATTGATGCTATTGCCAGTGGCATATCTAATGCCGATGTGTGTAAAAATTACAAATTATCCAGTTCAACTGTTTCTACTGTCTGGAAAATCCGGGATAAAATTAGAGGATCTTTAAATTCAAACATTTCAAAGTTAAAACGAATCCGGAAACCAGCGAAAAAGCAAGTTGATCAGGCATTGCTTGAGTGGTTTAAGCAGAAAAGAATTCAAAACATACCCATAACTGGGCCCATATTGCAAGAAAAAGCAGAACAATTTTCTAAATTATTTTCCCCTAGTATTGAGGCGACTGTATGCTCGAAAAGCTGGATAGACCATTTCTTCGAGTAAAATCCACGGAAAAGCTGCGAGTCTTTCTGCAGATATAACAAAGGCTTGGCTTGATAATACTTGGCCTGAAATACGTAAAGATTACTCTAATAACGACATTTTTAATGGAGATGAAACTGCCCAACAAACACAAAAGATCGGCCCATCAGCAGGCCATCACTGGGCCAGAAATTCTGGCCCTATGATAGCCCACTGGAGGGCCGACCTTTTGTGTTTGTAGGGTGGGCTATTTTATAAAGTTGTCCCAAACCAAACTCTCAAATTTCAGAAAGAAAAATATCATGGGGGCAAGAAAAGTAAAGAAAGAATCACAGTTCTTGTCTGTGCCAATATGACGGGCACAGAAAAAAGAAAATTATTTGTCATTGGTAAATCAAAAACACCCCGATGTTTTAAAACTTGTAAAGTGTTACCTGTTACTTACACAGCCGATAAAAAAGCATGGGTAACATCAGAAGTTTTTGAGAAAGAAATAAGAAACTGGGATGCTGATTTACAAAGACAAAAAAGAAAAATAATTCTTATGATTGACAATTGTCCTGCACACACTGAGATTGCAAACCTACGGTCCATAAAATTGGTTTTTCTTCCCGCTAATACAACGGCAACTTTACAGCCCATGGACCAGGGTATCATCGCTTGTCTTAAGAAACATTATAAAAAAATATTTTTAAGTAAAATGGTATCTCATTTGGATAATGTCGATAATGATAAAAAGGACTTCAAATTTTCTTTGTTGGATGGGATATTAACTATAAACACAGCATGGAAACGTGTTTCACAAAAAACAATTGTGAATTATTATCGGCATGCAGGTTTTTATCCGAGATCAGAATTTGATGAAGACGATGACCTACCTTTGGCTCAGTGGTTATTACGAAATGAAAACTCGGAAAGTGTTGATGACGAAGATTCCATGTGTTTACATGATTGGGCTATTAAAAACAATATTGTAAATGTGTGTTTTACTAGTGACGAACTAAATGCATATCAAGACGTTGACGATTGTTTAGAAACTTGTGAGTATCCGTCGGAAACTGAAATAGCGCCTTCTGTTAAATCACATGAAATGCAAACTAACGACGAACTGGAAACACCTGAAGAAGACAAAGATGACTTGTTTGAACCCCCAACAACTCAACAAGTATTTAGTGTAATGAAAACCATATCTACTTATTTAGAATTTAATGATTTTGAAAACAATGTAAGGGACAAGTTTGATTCCATTCAGAGAAGCCTTGAAATATCATTTTTAAATAAAAATGCAACTCAGAAAAAGATTACTGACTGTTTTAAGTAAATTACTGCGACGCAAGAGTATGTATGTGCATAATATTTTTTTTCACTACATATGTAAGTACATATATGTATTTTTACATAATTTTATAAACTTACTTTTGTTAGATTCTCATAATCAGATTTTATGTTTTATTTTATACTGAATAAATATATATTTACATACATAAACTTCTATATTTTTGAGTACATATGTGTACGTGTTATCCACTTACATATTATATGTATATGTAACCGTTTAAGACTACATACCTATAGAGACGTGCATACCAGTTGTAACAAGCGTACTCGTTATATTAGGACCCAATAAAAATTGTTTATAATGAGTATATTCGTTATAACCGGATCCATTAAAAAACCGTTTATAACAAGCGTTCGGATATAGCGAGCACTTTTTTTTGTCACCTACACACTCGTTATAAGCGGGCCCGACTGTACCTTAAAAACTGGGTAAAAAAATCACATACATAATAAAAACAATTTTAACTTACTTACTTTCCTGTAAACTAGTTAATTTACATTCTGTGGATAAATAGTTAAACATCTTTGGACCCATGTAATTTGGGGAATTGCAAGTTATATTCAGTCTTGCATATGGTATTCGAAAATCTTCCTTGCTACGCGTATTTACGTTATGAGTATTTTTATTTACAATGAATACATTCTTATTTCAAAAATGTATAAACATGGCAAGGTTAAAATATTACACTCTCTAAATACCTCTTTACAAGAATGGGTACTAGAAATATTAGCTATACAACGCAATATACGTTTTTGAACAATAAAAACGTTCTGTGAATCTGTAATAAAGTGGAGTTCCCTCAGAAACAGACACCATACCTCAATCTAGAATCTACTTGGGCATAGTATAAATTAACTAATTGTTGCTTAGTAAGCACTGTTTTAATATTATTAAACAAAAAGGAAATTGATGCTAGTTTGGAAATATTTGGATATTCACAATGCGATTTCCAGTTTAAACATTCATCAATATGTAGACCCAAAAACTTTATATTTTCATGCGTACCTGTTATAAATGATTCATTGACCACAGGTAGTAAATTTTGATTAAATGAAATAATGAAATTTTATTTTATATATAAAATGTTACTAAAAATTAAAAAGCAAAATAATACTGACTTTACGAGAATAGATTTTATTTACGAAAAACAATAATAGCATAACAATATATATTTTTTAAATCAATAAATCTATATTATACAACATATATATTTGGACAATCGGTATAACGTAGGATGAATTTATTAATACAAGAACATTCAAAGAGGTAATGACATATATTTTTCTTTGGTTTTGCAAAAAAAAAAACAAAAGTAGAAGTATGAATAAAATTCATTGTGATAAATAACTACCATAAAAACAGTACTAACTTAAGAAATTTTACAGGATTCTGGCTCGTTTTCCAAATCTTTAGAGATTTGACCTCCTTTAAGAACTGTGTTAACAACAGCTCTTGCTAAATAACCTGTGGATTGCATGTATGGAGCTTGCAGAAGATTAGATACTTTCTCCTCTTTTAAGGCATGATCCTATAATAAAAAAAAATCATAATCACAACTGATGTGTGCTTGTCGAACTTAGAAATCTAATTTCATTGATCATGGTATTTCAAATTTTATTGGGAAATCTTCTGGAAAATATTTAGCTATCTCAAAAACTTTTATTTTTTTCCTATTTATAAAACAAAATATCAAAATTTAATCTTGCAAAACTACAGTTTACATTTAATAATGGGCAGGTTATATGCAGGCCTGTAGCTAGGGGTGGGCCAGGATGGGCGTAGCCTGTCCTGGAATAATTTTTGCCCGACCTACGGCGACCACAGAAAATAATGAGGTAGCTATTTTTAAATGGAAAAAACGAATTTTTGGCCCAAGGGCCCCTTCTGAAAAATAGTTTGCTAATAAAGCATTTTCTAGCTACAGGCCTGGTTATACGGACTAAGTTTAAACATAAATCAATTTGATAAGGGTGTCAACACGACAAATTTTTCTATTGCTAGTACTTTACGATTTACACTCTCCCAAAAGGATGAAAACTTGTGCTTCACTGTAGATTTTTGCAATTATCTCTGTCCTCGTTGCTCCTACGTAGTAATTAGTTATTATCAATATTGTGGATTAAAATTTCCTAAACCAAATTGTTTAAACAATTTTCTTCCATGATCAATTGTTTTAACAAAAGTTTTAACAAATTTTATAACATACAACATTAATAATAATTAATTACTAGGGATTGCATTACCGGTTAACCGGTTATTAGGACAAAAAACACATGACGATAATTACCGGTTATTTTAATTTTTTACCGGTTATTTCGGTAAATTCTGAACTTGCAATATGTCACGTATTCAACGTTTCTATTTATGTCACTGACTAGTATTCACTAAATACAGAGTGACTGTCCCAACACCGAGTACTTTTAACAATAAATAAATAATATTATAAAAAGTAAACTCCAAATACCAAGCCCCAAGAAATACAAGAGAAACATTAACAATATCTTACGACAGAAAATTGAATATGTCACTGCCGCAAATATCCGTGGAATACATTTAGAAGTATGTTATTACCAATTCTTATTAACTTATCGACCCACCAATATCGATTGAGGAAGGGCATCTTCAGCTGGTAGTATTCTATGCACAAATATCAGACGATTAACAGATATAGCTTTGAAAAACTAACCCTTTTAACAGGCTATTTTTAAAAAATATTGTATTTTTAGATTAGGTATTCAGTAAATGCCCTATTTGAGTTTATGTTTATAATTTTTGTTATTTAAGTGGATATTTTTGTTATTTACAGAATAATTATTTATTTAAATTTATTTCATATATATTTTTTCCTTTTGGTAAATTAACTCCTATATAAAAAAGTCTATTTGACAGTCACATTTTTGTCACTTTGACAGCGATAAAAAAGGTGCATCGCTTTTTATCACCGATAAAAATGCCTGTTTCTCAAAAGCAGAGTACACCAGTAGTCGCACGTCACTTTGAAATCTGTACTGTCAGCTATAATTTTTAAGAATTGTGGAAACTATACTGTACGATATGAGTCGTTTTGGGAAAATTATAATTATTTTTAATAAATTATTGTTGTTGTTCGTTCACATTCATATTCTGTCGTTAATTTATCTTGCCAAAAAACACTCGAGCTTTTCTTTTATGGATAAATTTCTTTTTAACTCAAAATTTTGCCAATCAGTAATTTTGCTCGAAAAACTGACATTTGACAAAATTGCTCGACCTCCAGTCTCGCGATTTTTTCATGTCAGTTTTTCTTATAAAATCATTGATTGGCAAAATTATTTCGTTACAAAGAGAAATTTATCCGATAAAAAAAGCTCTTGTGATTTTACTGTAGATAAAAAACCTTTTGTTTGTTCATTATATCAAATATACGTATATAAAAATGTTTTTTGTTAAATTTAGATAATTTTGTACATGGAAAAAGACAATTGCCATTTTCGCCACCCTAATCATCCATTCTAAAATTTACCGGTAAATACCGGCTAACCGGTTATTTATATTTTTATTTACCGATTTACCGGTTATTAAAATTTCCGGTAAATTGCAATCCCTATTAATTACTATGTAGGAACAATGGGGATATAGATAATTGCAAAAATCTGCAGTGAAGCACAAATCTCTTCCTTTTTGGCGGTTATAAATTGTAAAGTATTAGCAACGGAGCAAAATTGTTTAAATAAAAGTTACTGCTTTTTATACTCTTCGCAAAAACGAAGAGTATATTGTATTTGATCGGCACATTTCTAATCGTAAATATCGCTCGTAGAGGAAAAATTTTCATATCATTGTGTTAGTGAACGAATTCTGAACAACTTTCAAAATGTCCGTCTGTCCGTCCGTCCGTCACGTTTCTTGTAAGCACGATAACTTAACAACGAATACTCCGATTGTATTGAAATTTAGAAATTAAGTTAGTGTTAGCTAGAGGAAGAATCCTATTGTTTTTGAAGAAAATCGATCGGTAAATAAAAAAGTTATTAATTATTTAATTTAAAAAAAAATATTCTCTTAATTTTTTTCGCTTGTACTAAAATGGAAATCTTGCGAAATATTATTTCCATAATATATTTTTTTTGTTTATGAATTTTACTAATATATATTTCATAGAAGTACGAGTTGAAATATGTATGATTGTCGAAAGATATAGGTATATCACAGACAATCAATTTTCGTAGCAATATGTGGTGGCGCAGCGGCTAAAACTTTGCGTTGCAATCCAAAGGTCCCGTGTTCGAATCCCACACAGGTTGGATATTTTTTTTCTTATAATCTTTTTCACAACAAAGATGGTATCACAAAATTTAGGATGTCCAAAAACTAACATTATTTACAAGAAAACTGCGAAGAGTATCCTATAGAATGTGTAACAATTATATATAAAAAGCTGAGTAAATTGGCGAAGAGTACGTTTTTAGCTTGTTTTATTCTCTACAATAATGATAATATTTAATTTATGGTATCCCTGTTCTTTTGCTCTACAGTTTGTATATTACACCAGCTCGTTATTACCAAATAAATTTGTATGACTGCACCTTGTTGTTTCCACAGAAATACATGGAAAAATTTTGAAAAAAATCAAGCCGAATTTGATCAGTATAAAAGCATTCTTTTAGAAGAGATAAACTGTAGTCAAGGTTACCAGTTAACCCATTTTGGAATCATCCCAAGCAGAATCGTCCAAACTAATAAAGAGGACTTGTGCCACCTATTGTACATAAGCAATCGCACCTCAATTTTTTAAGATGAAAGTTTTGGTGTGGGAGCTACGTGGCTTTTTCGGAAACTCATCGTTACAAGCATTTTCTATGCATTGATTAATTCTATCGAACTTAAATAATGACAAACTAGACTTCTGGCATATGTCAGCCCGTCGAGTTGGCCATGGTTCAAGATATAAAAATCAGTGAAATTTTATCATCTTTACAAGGCTAATTTTTTTTTGTGTGTGCACATTTTATGTTTAGAATGAATAAAATAAGATTGCCAGAAAGTGTGGGCCGTCAGGGGCGCAGCCAGAAAGGTTAAAGATGTAAAAAAAACGGAGTTATATAACATGATCGTTACAAGCTATTTTTCTAGACTGAGCATATTTATTTAAATGTTTTGAACACAGAAAAATATTCCCACAAAGAAACTCCCGTCAGTAAGGCTAGCCAGAAAGAAAATGTTTAGGATTTTTGATGAAAATTGGATTTTTTTCGCATATTTCATCTCAGAACTCTAAACTTGTCGTTACAAGTTCTGTCTTCTTTTTAAAACGTTGATATAAGCTCCTTCAACAATGGAATAGCCTCCCCAGAAAGTTCTTAGTGTCAACAAAAGTACCATAGGCTTCATATACAGGAATTTAACACTTTCGGCTAACTTGACTTCCTACCGTGCCTCAGATGTATTGTATCATTATTACCTTTCTCTCCGAGCCTCCTGACGGCCCACACTTTCTGGCGATCTTATTTTATTAAATTTAAACATAAAATGTGTACACACGAAAAAAAAATGAGCCTTGTAAGATGACATAATTTCACTAATTTTTAGACAGTGTTCGTGACACACCTGGCAGGAGGTGCCTCGCCAGAAGTCGATTTTATAAATCGTTATCATCCATTAAACCATAAAAATATCTCAAAGTTCATAAAACGATGATGTGCCGAAAAAGCCATCTAGCTCCCGCTCTATATGTTATTAAAATACGTTCTATTAATCATAATTTGTTGTTGAGTTTCTCAACTTTCTATCTCCTATTACATTACAAATGATTATTGATTTGACTGCACCAAGGAAATTATCTACTCATTAAACTTAATAGTACATAGAATAGCCAGCCCTTAGTTATGACATACAGTGCAAAGGACCACAATAGATGCATAGGGAAATCCTAGTATCGTATCACGCATTGGATGGCCACTGTAGAACCACTTAATTTTTTATATTTCCTCTTCTGTTCATAATTATTCTTTTTAAAATATTAATATAATTTCGAGAGCAATATACAAGGATACTACAATTTGTAACTGACTAGCTCTCTAAAACAAATAACATCGACAGTCGACAGAGTGTGCGGAGCCTTGAATCACCGATCACAATAAGCTTTTGATGGCGTTTTGATCCACACGGGATTTCCCTATACACATAGTTGGGTTCCTTGTGGTGTATGCTATTTCGTATTAGTCTGAGGTCCAACAGTACGAAATCGCTCTAAATTCCAAGTAACCTGTTCCGACATGACGTACATTTTTCAACTTCAGATTTGCAAAAAGGGTTATATAGGACACCAGAAATGACTTGTCGGATTCTTATCAGCTCTTGCATAACTTCTTAAATGATAAGAAAAGAGACGAAATGATAATTCCTAAAAAAATTTTTTTTATACATAACACGTCCTGTAAAAGAAACTATGAGTGCTATCCATCTAATTTTTTTATAGTATACACTAAAGACATAAGCGCTTGGATGAGGCTCGATGGCACTGTTTAAATATGTTTAGTTTTATGGGACAAAAAAAATGAAATCTGTAACTATAAAATATTGTAGTAAGAATTTCAACATACGAGCAAGTACTTCAATTTTAAATTTTTTGTGTATAAACTATGCTAACAAACATACCCAATATATTGAAAATGTTTTTAAGACAAGAACTAAGTTGATATTGCATATAGTATTCGAGTTGTGAATTTTTAAAATGGGTGCATGATGCGGCGCATGTAATAAAGGCGACAGCTCTCCTAAAATTCATAAAGCACATGAAAACAGTTTACAGTGGAATTAGCTGGTATGTTTACGTTTACTAGGCGTACGTACTTATGTATATAGTGTGAAGTTATTTGTCTTAACATTTTAACATTATAAAAACTATTTGTGTTTGATTGTTTAAATCGATCGATTATTGTTTGCGGTTCATATTTATTATTTACTAGCTATGCCCGCGGTTACGTTCGCCTGGAATTTTGAAATTGACGAAAAAGCTTCTTTATAAACGACGTTTGAGGTAGAATCACCATTCTGGAATATTTCAGAAAACTCACAAATTTTCTGGAATATTCCAGAGTACTCTCGAATTTTCTGGAATATTACAGAAGTTTAATCTTAAAAGTTTATGCCGTGCAAATACGCTTATCAAGCCGTATCTCCTGTTCTACTAGACCGATTTTCATAAAACTTGGCTTAGTCTAGGCCGATTTCGATGAAATAAGAACTAAATGTTACTCCAAGCTTAGATGAACCTCACTGGTTCAGTAGTTTCTGCGTGATGCGCGTTCAAACAGACAAGCAGACAAATAGAGAAAAATTCCAAAATCTGTCTTAATGTATTCCATTACTCATCTTACATCCCCCACATCAGTTTTTTGCAAATATTTTCAATACTTTCAACTTTACAAATGTATTATAGTATACGTTTGAACATTATTAAAAGGTAAAATAATTTAATAAAAGTGATTTACGATCCCTCCCACCGACGGAAGACGCTTTTCAACATGTTGCAAATATTACTTTTTTTTAAACAGTGTTGTGAACTGGCATTCAAATTACCTCTTGCACAAAATTTTGGATGCAGAATTGGAAATCAGGAGCTGGCACCGATAATGTCGACAAAAAAAAGTTTATCTGAACTTAAATTAAAAAGTGCAACTGTAGAATAAAATGCGACACAAAATGTTTTTGTGAGTGGTATTCAGTTGCGTACTCGTGTGCTGCTTTTCCTGAAAATTGTTTTAAGAGAAAAAGCAATATGCATCATTTTATAATGATAGTAATTCTGACTAAAATGTTAGAATAGTTATACACAAAAATTACATAATATACAACATTAATGTTTTATTTAAAATATCTCCCTTTTCTGCTTTCTATTAAATATGCTAAATACCTAAAATAATATTTCTCACTAATGTTTTATTTCTTAAACAATATATAAAACGAGTAGAAGTTGTACTCGGGCATGGCCAATTGCGAATACCTATTTGATTAACATTTTGCTCGAACACACAATTCACTTTGTATCGATTATTATTTTTTTAAATGAGTGGCCGCAATCGGCAACGCCCGACTACTACTTTCATTCGTTTTGTTGTATTATTAACATAAAGTAATTCAAATTTGCAATTATATTGAACAATATAGTGCTTTTTACTGTTACACTGTATCAATTATCGTGTAGACTATTTTTATTTTAATGCTGCATAATTACGCGCCTCATAAAAAAATCATAAACAAAAAACTGTATACGTTATCGACAGGATCTTTTTTAAAAAAACTTTTTCAATATATGGACTATATTTGGTAAGTAATTGTATATAAGAATTTCATAAATTTACATAGTTGTCCGCATATCGAAATTTTTAGAACGTAAATATCAACCTTTTGATTTTAATTATTTTTTTCCAAAAAAAATATTCTTTTTAAAAATACCAATAGCTTAGTTAGAATCACGTATATCTTTTGAGTATACATACCAAAAATCAGATCGGTAGGTTACATAGTTTTTGTTTTAATGGAGAATAACCATTGTAAAACATAATTTTGTAATTATCAATCCGCCATCTTTTTTGCGATTTCTGAAGTTGCGCAAGAGCAAAAATTAATCCGACAAGTGTTTTCTAGTGCCCCAGGTAATGCTCTCTTCATTACTTATATCAACATTTGTACGTCATGTCGGAACAGGTCATCTTGATTTTGGAGTGCTTGGACCCCGGACTATATAGTTATAACCGTTGAAACTTAAATTTAATATGATTTACCTTAGCAAACATGTGTGCAGCATCTTTAATAAGTTGCTCTAAGTCAAGTGGTCGACTGAAGGTTAACTCTGGATTTCTTCCTAATATTGTGGACACAATAGACAGCAATTCAACAATGAGTTGCCTATATTCTGGCTGCTGAATATGATTTAAAAGCTGAAAAATTAATAATGATAATGTGATACGCAAAACTGGAGAAAACATATTTTATTTAAGTACAAGCTAAGTGTTCTCCTACAAATTCGCTGGTTATTGGTAGCCGCTACCGAGTGGCTGCTACCAAGTCACCAAGACATGTACTGTTCTCCTACACGTCAGTATTTCTAGTCTCTAGTAAATATCATAATGTGAAAAATTAATAGAAAGGCACTTATTTTAATGTCAGACTCAAGGGGAAAATCTGCTTTTACTCTTGACATTAGAAAATGAGAGACACAAGAAGAAATGATTATCTATGTTTAAAAACATAGACAGAAGGATATTCCAACTGATTTTAATAAAAAATCATCTAAAAGATAATGAAACGAAATTAAAATTTTCCGAATTTCTCGATATCGGTTTAATGATTTACTGAATCTTATAAAAAATGATGTTATAATGACATCTTGTGTAGCGTACTTTCCAGCACTTAATCACTTAAATGCATAACTTATAATATTGGCATATTTAAGCCGGAAAGTCGACAGTTCAATGTATGCTAATAAGCAAACAACCCTAATTAAAGTAGGAAATCCCGCTCATTACTCACCCTTTGTACCTGTGTACTGTGTAGCCATGTTCATTCAACCCTCAAAGGCTTCACCTCTCTCACGTGAGCTTAATCCAATTGTAAACTCTATTTTGTTAAATAAATACCTTCTTCTGATTACACAGCACCTTGCAATTGTGTAAAAGATCATATAATACCATCAGAAAAATTGGACCAACAGAGGTAAGTATATGTTACTACAATTTGCCACGAATGGGGACATTGCTCTGATCATGGAGGAGACAAACGACCAGCGAACGGTCGTCGGTAGCAGCTAATTAATAGCTTATAGGAGCATTGGCAATGTCTTGATGACTTGGCAGCGGCTACCAGTGTCCAGCGAATTTGTAGGGGAACGCTGCTTTACAACTGGTTTCAAAATAATTTTTGTGAGTATGTAAACTGAGAATCAGGAGTGTGTTTATGTTTCTAAATATGACGGTTAAAGCACCTCCAAGTCACAATTATATACGTCTAATTTATTTAAAAGAATATTGGTGCTGACGCAATCAATGCCCTGCTAAGATCACAGAAAATACCGACAGGACACCCACCTTTGTCAATATATTTTATCAGTGTCTCATAAAAGCTATGAATGACTGTAGCAATAGATTTTCCGCGACGGAATCCGCGTTGATTTTCAGTAAGGATATTAAATTTATTAATAAAAGAGAGTAGGTCTGTCTAGAAAGGAGTAATCTAAAATTTTATAGAAACCGCTAGGGACTGTAATCAGTCTATAATTATTTAAAAAATGTAAGTTTTTGTTTTTAAATATATCAGAGTAACTTTTCCCGTTTTTAGACCAGACGATGAAAAGGAAAGATTTATCAAATATGTTAACGGATTGAGTATTAGTTGTCAATTTGTAAATTTTTTATTTGACTTTGAATTTGTGAATTTTGATAGAATATTCCTTGAAGTATGTATAAATCTTTTAAGTTTCTATTAGATAATGTTATGTTACCCATGAGAGCACTGAAAAAATTGAAGTTGTCTCACGATCTTCACTATAGAAACATCAAATTTGTGTTTTGACGTTTAAGCTAATTTTGAAATGTATTTGTCTAATTATAGAAATTAAGAACTATCGTAGAAAAAATATTGCATGAAACTTATACATAAAGTGCCTTTTTTCACTCATGGGACTGCCGCACTCATCTACGGCTCGTTCCTCAAATTTCCTATTCGTGAAAAAGTACCACTTCATGTACTTGTTGCAAAAATTACTAATCCTTACCTCCTCTACCAGAAGAGAAAATGTTAATTCAGATCTTGTCATATTAGAAAGTGTAGGCTGCTGTGGAATCACATTTCCTGCGACCATGATTCCTTGTGGAGTTCTTGTCATTACATCCCACACTTGGTTGTAAAATGAAGATGGTACCCTGCACAAGCATCCTTCCAGTTGTCTCTTTTGCTGGGGAGTAAGCCTTAGAGAAAAAAGAGAAAAGTACTATCGACTCAAATAAAATTTTTATTTATAATTTCGTTGCCTCAGATGAAATGAACGTTTTGTAATCAAACCTTTTGGCTGATATAGAGCTGTTAAGATCGATTCAAAAAATCAATCTTAGATTAATCTCTTTAGAAAATTAAGAAAATCGATTTTATTTTCAAGATTGATTGATTTATCAATTTTATAGTTTGATTTATTAAAGACTTGGTATGCAACTACACAAACAAAACTACAATTTGCAATTTGTACTGTTGAGTGCCGAGCATGCGTGAATGTGATACATAATTATTGATGAACGACAATCAACGACATAATGACAATAAACGGTATCTGGGCATTTTTCCTGCACGAAAACTTGAGATGGTACTCCCGATTTCGAGCTTGTCAAAGAAATAAAATTTCCCACGTAGATATGCGCATACGCAGATTGGCAGATCAAATTAAGAAAGATCGATATTTTTCATCTTTGGTGAGGATCACATCAGATCGAATCGAATTTCTGAAAGATCGAACTTAACAGCTCTAGAACTTAACAGCTCTAGGCTAATATTTAAAACAAATGTACCTTTATATCGAGCTATTAATTTAGCAATGCATTTTAAGTCAATACAAGAAAATAAGATTATTTCACAATGGAAAAAAAAAACACTTCAAATTACCAACAGATATAAAATGACTGATTAATTAATTAAAATAGTACTATTGGTCAGAATCACAAACGTGGCTTATCCATCATCAAATCAAAGTATAAACCATTACAAAAAACAGAACATCTTGTGGACATGTATATCCACAGCAATTACATACTTTGTTAGAATTTAAATATATATATATGATATCATATGTATGTACATCTACGGATATTCATCAGTGACATATACCATGTATATTGGAAGTATACACATAAAACAATATACATAATATGTCTGTTAAGATATATATTGTATCATATTGTTAGCAGCGCCCCCCTTTGAGTTAAAGTTAATGTTAATATACTTCTTTGATTTATTTTTATCTAAACTATGAATATATATCTTTATCCATAATAACTGTGGCATTACCTTTTGCCATATATTACTTTATATTAAAAAATTGCTGACAACTCGTTTTTTTTTAAACTAGACACCAAGGAGAAAATTTGATAAAGTGAAATTCTTAAGTATATTTTCTATGATTCTACAGCAGATGTACAAAAGTGTGTGTAAATTTCATATCCATTAGATATACAGAAATATGTAATGTATATCCATAAAATATACTATGGTAAGATGTACGTTTCACGTCCACTGAATATACACTGCATATGTTTATGAACACTTGCATGTATTTTAGATGTATGATCCATCATCATGAAATGAAGATAGACTTCACTGATTTATGGTAATAATTATAAATATATTTGTAAATTGACTTACTCATTATACCTTCAGCAGCGCATAAAAAAACCGAATTATATAATTTAAAACATACCCACAATAAAATAAGATATATTAACATGAACACTAAACTCGACGCATGTTGCGCCAACCACGTTACCATTATCATTAAGTTGTAATCATCTCCAGATGATGCCAGCATGATTGGCGTACCGCACGTCGAGTAAAATATTAGAGGGTAGTGTCCAAGTGATTTGGGTTTGTAGAAAGTACCTTACGTAAGTAATACTTCTGAATACAAATATTTACTTACTGTTCTTTTGTGCCCCACTCTTTAATCGACAAAACCTTATACAATAGCTGTCTAACTTCATAGGGACTATGATCCTCGATTTTCTTCTTATGTCCAAATATTTTCAAATAGAACTTGATCGCCTCTAAGACCCATCCGACCCTTATTTTCAGGATACCACGAAACAGTTCAGGATTCGTCGATATTAGCCGGCCGCAATATAGAATAATTTCTTGTTGTAATACTGCTTGAATAACATCATAGGGTTGTATGGTATCGTAAACAACCGACTGAATTTCTGCTGGTGTCATTGGCTTATCGAAAACAGTCTCTTTTTGGCCAATTACTCCTACCGTTAACTAAAAATAAACGTCCAGTTAGGTATTTTCATGTATCTACAAGTTTTATAGATACACATTTTGCAGTTAAAAAGAAAAAAACCGTGCATATCCTTTTACCAATTTAGTACAGGAATTACGTGCTTTGACATTCACTAATAAAAAATATATATTTTTGTTATTATGTCTATCTATGTTCTTAACACTTATGACTTAGGTTACCAAATTAAAATTTCGTATCTAGAAAATTAGCTTTATAATTAGGTCTTATAGAACACCTTAAAACTTACTTATAAGAGCAAGTATATTTGATGCCTAAAAGATCTTATCACAACATTAACAAAGCAGAAGACTATTTTTTAATCCTGACAAATACGATTTTTAAATTGTTCCTTGGGATGCTTATGCAATTCTTTGATGTGTGTAAACAAACACCTTTGTGTATATTGTACCAATAAAAATCTATCTATTAGAAAACCGACATACCTGTTTGCCATGAACAAGCACAGCTGTTATAAATGGACTAATCGAATCAACGTTGTGATTTAACAAACTGCTGGTGTATCTAACTGCAGCCCAATGCCTTAAACACCCAGCTTGATGGTACAGACTCTGAAGGTGTTCTTCAACAGTATTCTCTTTAACCTTGAAATCTGTTCCTTCTCTCTTCAGCAATATCCCAAATAGTTCACAACGAGCATATATGCTCTCCATGTTATTAATTGCCTCAATGATTTCATTCGTAGATTTACTTTTGTAATGCTAAAATATTTAAAATTTACATAATACAAATATTCAAAAGTTTCAAAAAAGTTTTCTTTTACTTACCGAAAAATCTTTTAATTCATCCTGATAATTAAGAACACGAGGAACATCAGTTAAACTTTGATATCCTATATAGTCGTGTTCCAGCTGCTTAAACTGATTAAATTCATCATTAGGACTGTCCAAAACATCCATAAAGTCCAAATGTTCTACAAATTAAGAACTTTAGTAGTTACTTTCTATAAAAATGTTTTCTTTAGAATCCCCTCAATAATTTCAAAACAGATAAAGGTCAACACGTTGACTGCTGCTCTATATTTGGTCACCTACCCCCAGTGCTGACATATTTTTTTTTTATTAAAATGCTATGGGGGTATGTCGGCCAGAGCCATCACGGACACTACCCAACATTTACAGATTTCGGCGAGAGCCGACATGCACACTCAATGTATTAAAGGCAACTGAACATAATCTTGCACTCGCTTTGACATCGAAACACAACACTGATGGCAACTTATACGTGAACAGATCTAAGACAAAAAGCAGATCTAAGACTTTAGGACCCTACACTTTATGTATCTTACAGCCATCATATTTTTAATAAAATTTTGTCAAATGAAAATAATATAGGTAGGTGAATGAAAATTTTCCTCTAATATGCTACTTTAATAACACAAATAAATTTTAATAACGACAATAAAAATGGCAAAAAGATCTTTGGAATTCTTATAGGAACGTTTAAAAAATCAACAGCTCAATTAAAAAAAAAAACACCTCATATTGTTAAAAAAATGTATCAACTTAAAAAAATCTTCTTTTGTGTCTCAATATTTGCAAATTTCCTTATAATTATATTACATGTTTTCATTTATATTATTTTCAGTGAGAGTAGTAAACAAGAGGCCCTTTTTTGCTCTTGGGCATCAGCATATCTGTAAATACACCCCTGAATTTATTCAAAAGGATTCAAAATGCTTGTATAAGATTTCTATATAACTTACGGAAGTTTGATCGCATTACTTACCATTTCATACAATCAAAGTAGTTAAACAACCCAGAGCGTTTCGAATGTTATATATTGCCTATTTAATTTTCAAAATAATCAAATATCAATAATCACCTAGTTATTTGGTTTTTAAGTTAAAAAAAGATACTGATACTCTTTAGCGTTCTACATGTTATTGTACACAATATACTGTTATATACTGGCTGTTACTGTAACTGAAAGTTTCACAATTGTTGGTTATCTTTGTGGATGACTAACCAGACCCTGAAAGTTAGTTATTAGTAAACACAACTTTATCAGACATTCTTAGCTTTATAGTAATAAAATCACTGGTCAAATTTTAGCTATTAATTAACCAACAATAGGCTCATTTAACAATTTTTTATTATTACATATTCTGAAAGAGCTTGGTGAGTATAGTAAGTATGCCAAAAATTAGAATTTACTTCATGTATAAAAAAATTATTAAAGTCGGCGCGCTTAAAAACGCTCGGGATAACCATGCAGTCGAGTTGTGACGTCAGATGGCTGAACCGCCCAGTAAACACGGCTGTGATAGAGCAGCGATTTCGTAAGTCTATCGTGTCGTTTTTTTTTTTTTTTTTGGCGTAGAACCAGGTCAAACATGTTAGGTTCCTTTGAGTATGTCACCGGGCTATGAAATCATATTTTTTTTGTGGTCTCGAACTTTTCAATTCAATAAAAAGTGAAAAAAATGTATTTTTAAAGAAAATTGTTTTTTTTTGTTTCCACCGCCATATCTTTAAAACTATTAAAGGTATCGAAATTTGTTTTGTGTCAAATTAAACCACGCACTGTAGCGCTTTTACCAATATAAACGGTTTGGGCACAATTCGCGCTTTCATTTCTCTAAAAATCAGATATTTTATGTATTGAAATCTTCACCAATCGATAAACTTTTTTATTTTTGAAAATATTTACATACATGCAGCGAAGAAAATAATGCCTAATAATCACAAAAGTTTTTGAAACAATATATTTTTTCATCAAATGTACCGTTTGGGAACAGCGATTTTTTTTATCAGCGCTAAATGCGACATTGGGACGCAATTAATACACCTCGCATGCAGGGTTGGTTAGATTAGTCGCGTAGAAGTGGCGGTTGTCGAAAATCATTAAGTATTCATTGTTCGGATAAAAATTGTGACAATCGAAAATGTGCTTGTTTTAAGGAAGGCCTAAAATGTTGCAACGAGTGCAAATGTCGTTCCTGTAACAACATTATTAAAGATTTCGAGGCAGATATGAACGAATTAGAATGCTATTAATGTAGGGCCTACATAAACTACATACTACATATTTATCTATCCAAATAGAAAATGTATTTCAACAATAAAACTCATTTTATGCGTACGTTTTTACTTTCATTCATTTAAAAATGTCTAATAAACTTACTAATTAGTTAGTAACACTGATTGATATTTATAGATTAGGTATTTATATACCTACCTGTCTTTTTATTATTAAAAAGAGACTATTTTATATTTATTGTACAATTTCTTAATATTAACAACATATGATCAATTCTACTGTACAATATATGAAATATTGAACAATAATATTGATCCCCTAAATGCTTTTGATCACTATTGGTTTTGCATCTATTGATATAAGTTAAACTACTACATACACCCCGGCCAGGACCGTCAGATCGTTGCAGTCGGCAGGCTTGCTACAGCCGAGCGCGCAAGAATATGACTTTGGCCCGTTAAAAAAAATCGCTGACTCAATACTATGAACGGGACATGAAAAATTTTTATCCTAAAAACTTTTTTCAACTATTGGCTTCAATTTGTACGCAGCATGTGTATACAAATTTTCATAAATACATTTTTTTCTCGATTGTCTAAAATTACGCTACTGAAAATAACAAGTTTGAATTTCCTATTATTTTTCCAACTTAAAAAAAAATTAATCGGGTTCACGTGGGACGTTGTTCGAAGCGCTATTGTGTCTACTTTAATCTAAAAAAAAATAGCTTGATAGCACAAATATTTTCAGAGATATAGCGGTGGAGACGTTAAAAAACATATTTCATTAAAAATCTATTTTTTTGAGTTTTTCCGAAATAAAAAAGTTCTCGACCACCAAAAAATGTTGTAAAAAATGATTTCGTGTACACGATTATCTTACTAAAGAATCCCACTAAGTCTGGTTTGGTTCTATGCCGGTTTTTTTCTCTCGAAAACTAAACGACTTTACTTCCAGATTAATATAGATATCGGTGCACGCCAAGTGACTCTACGGACGCTCTACGGACTGTTGGTCGTTCGAGCGTGTTTCTATTCAAATGCGAATATCTCTGTGGCTATTGATTCAATTGAGCTGAAATTTTTTTCTGAGGCTATTGGTTTGTTATACTTTAAAATGAGGAAGAAAAAGTAGGAAACTGCCATATCACTAAATGACCCTGTTGTAAATCTGGGTGGTTAATGCCACAGATTTTTATAATAAACTATTGGTCAAATCCTATCCATTAGTTAACCAACGATTGTGAAACTGGCAGTAAATGTAGTAAAAACACTTACCCACACAAGAACTAGAGATGAGATTCTGTAGTCTGCCTACCCTAACTTTAACGCTATCACAGTATCCTTTCTTCAACATAGCCAGCAGATCCAACATCTTTTTAAACTGGGGATCCCTCATGTGCTCCTCCCTTATCAAAAGACACACTGTTGGCCTTCCGGAGAGCCTCCAGTATCTTCCAACAAATTGCAATTCAGTCTTAATATCGTCTATCAAGAGAGCCATATCTCGATACAAGTAGAAGTCAGAAACCTCAAAGATCAGTGGGTAACAGAGAACGGTAGCCCCTGCAACACGATACACCTTGCTGGTACCCAGACTACCGACGGGCCTCACCGGACGGCCTTGTAGTTTCAGTTTGTGATTGACGCCTAGGTTTTCATACACCTTCACTAGCTGAGTAGAAGACCAAATTTGAACCGGCTCTACCTCGTGGGGGGTTTGTGTCTGGATGCCATAGGTAGCCATCATAGCTTGTAGACGCATCGATTCTGCTATAAGTACAATTTGGACAACCAAGTCTGTTGCTGTTCCCTAAATAAATCAATATCATTTCATTATAGATATAGGATGAACCAAAAAGGTTTTATGATGATTTTTGGTTCTTATATAAAATGCGATTGCTCATAAAACTTTTTTCAAAAATGGAGGCATAACAGATTGTGGACTAAAAAGTGAAAGAATTGTCTTGGCGAATTTTTCAAAATATTTGAACGCCACATATTTGAAAAAAACCTAAAAATCCATAAAACCATATGCCGCATCGGTAGTAGGGCAAAAAAAAATTTGAGGTCTTTAGTTCTTGAACACACAGTATATCACAAATTTATTTTTTTTTTCCTCCTTTTAACCCTTTCACTGCGGGAACCGTCTAAACACGGAAATAAACGTCATATCGGGGACCGACCAATTACACGAGGATGGAGGCATACTTAAATGTGGGAATCGACCATATGTGAATATGTTTATAATATGTACTAAACTTCAATTTGACACACTCACAAAGTATAACTGGAAAGGTCAAATTACGAAAGAGGCAGAAGAGTAGGGATGCTGTTATGCTCTTCTTTTATAATTCTATATATTCACAGTTTTCTGTTTTATATATTTTTATAATAAATACTTCATTCTAAAACAAAATTTATTTGGAAATCTGTAAAATGTGACATTTTACAATATTTACATGTAACATTTTGAATACAATTACAGAGAGGCAGAACTGTCGATACTGCAGGAGTCAAAGTATACACTGTCTCGTTTGACTTGCGCAGTATTAAGACTAGGCAATGTCGCGATGGAGTGAGAGAGAATTGACAATGATTCAAAATCGTCGCTTCAACTGTCTTCGAAATCACTAAACGTCAAAAAATGCCATTTTCACTTCGTGCCGAGCCGAATTTTCCAATTATGATGTGTGGTTTACGATCAGGTTTAACTGGAAGTCTTCCTCTTTACGTCGCGACATCGTACGGCCGTCCTGCTGGTGTTTTTCCAAAAATATGAACGTGTCAAGATCGTATGTTTTTGCAATTTTTCCGGTTCCGAAATGCGAGCTATTGTTTCAATGTTTATTCCCTAATAATTACTACTATCACATGCTATAAAGCTGTACTTTTAAGTGTCTAAAATGTTTTGTATATTATTTTCTCTTGTTTTCTCCTTTTTAATTGAAATCTGAATGGGTACTTTTTGTAAAATATGATAAAACCTGTGATTTCTCAATGTTAAAAGCATAAAATTTCAAATGTCAATATTTTTTTACTGGTTCTCTGTAGCTCTTCAAAAATTTAATTGGATCATTATCTTACCATAATCTAGCAATATGCCGAATTTTATGAAATTCTGAACATTAATTCTAAGACCGACAGTACTACCTTAAGGATTTAGGAATATACTTCGATTTATCATTATCATTTTGTACACATGTTGATCAAATGTGTAAGTGCGCTTCAAAAATGCTGGGGTTCATAATACGCAATACTCAATCGTTTAATACTGTTGTTTGCCTAAAAGCACTATATTTTGCATACATTCGGTCGAGATTGGAATATGGCGCGTTAATCTGGTACCCAATATATGAATGTCATAAAAATAAAGTTGAATCAATTCAACGTAAATTTGTCAAGTTTCTGTCCTACAGAGTTGACCGGACATATCCACCTCAGGGTGCTGATCACACTACATTGTTGAATAGATTTGACTTACTACCACTTAATACTAGGAGAGTGAATATATCCCCAACATTCTGATATAGGTAAGTTAATACATTCTCATATTGATTGCCCCAATTTGTTGGGTGAAATTAATTTTACTCTACCAAGGCTTTCCACGAGGCAGTCAATTGCATTTAAACCGAACATATGCATAACAAATATGATGCTAAGGTCCCCAATTAATATCATGTGTAAAAACTATAATAATTTAAGTAGCAACTGCGACATTAATTTATTTAGCCTTAAGTCCATTTTATATTGCAATAATATTAATAGAAAATGATGTTCTATTCATAAGATCTCAATGCAAATCCTAAATTATTTTTTTTCTGATCTGTCTTGTTTGTTAGTTTATGTAAAATTATGTCTTACTTCTAAGTGTTTTATCCTGTAAGTGGTTTTTACTGTTGGATAATAAAGAGTAAATAAACAAATAAATTAATTAATTAAAGCACACCAATGCGAGAAACGCACACATCCGCAAACGTGATTCATATGTTAGTTGCGGGAGACGTACAAATTCGCAAAGCCTTACGACGGCTACACTGCAGAAGCACTACTGCAAAATGGGAGCCGCAGTGAAAGGGTTAATAATGGTGTGGGGATGATACTGTAAGTGCTGATGCCAAAAAAATGTTGAGACCTTGGTTTCTCCTACATACACTAAATTCCAATTTTATGGACTCTTACTTGCTTAGTTTACCTATTTACCCCCACAACTCTTCAATGAAATAAGATCAAAATATAATTTAGTTCCAGATCTCGTTATAATACATAAGTGTACCAAATTTTAAGTCAATATCATAAACTGTTTCAGAGTAATAATACGTAGAAAAAAAAATTACAGGCAAACAGACTTGGGAGTAAAAGTAGAAATTATTTAAACAAAATCTATACTTAAATAAATTCACCTAAAATAATAAAATCATTATTTCATCTTTTAATATCAAGTAAAAGATTATACGTTTTCTAAAAAGAGATACAGTTTTTACTACCTAATATAGGTAATATTGAAATTATAAAAAAATCATTCAAATTTCCTTAACAATATCAATATGCATCCAAATATTTAAAAAAAATTCATCAATATATTCTTAGTTATTAGTGATTTTTCAAAACAACTATTTAAGGAACAATTAGGACACATCTTATATAAGAAAACCACAAATTTGATATTTGCCATGCTGAGATACTAAGAAAATTATTATTTTATTAGCCATTTATGCAGGATTTCAAAAAAAAATAGATTAAAAGTAAATAAAAACTTAACGGGGTTTTTCCAATATTTATGTAATGTTACAAAATTATTAGCAAACATTTTAATGTGATAAAAAATCATATTTGCGCCATATGCAAACTGGGAGACAACTTACATATACTATACTAACGTTTTCTTATTATCTTTAAAAAAAAATTGTGTCAAAATCATATAAAAAAAATATTGAAATGTTCTATAAATAATAAATTTCTTAATAGAAATGCAAGTAAAAGATAGGCTATAGAAATATATTTGTGTGTAAATATATGTAAACAATTGATCAAATCATTCTTAATTAAAAGTAAACGGCTTTAAATATTATACCATAGTTATTACCTAGCATATTGTTAATACTGGTTAGTAGGGAAAAACATAAATAAGAAATAAGATGAAGCTGTTAAAAGTAAGCACATACAGAATTAAGAATTGCACAAATCAGGGAAGAGATTAAAAGAAAATCATACATATCATTTCAGGCTATGCAGAGTAATTCTTATTTCTAATCTACAAACATATCACAATATCTCAGGAGGAATACTCAAAAATAATTATCTACTTACAAAACAAGTCTTTGCCTGGGTGCATGAAAATAAAACAAATTATTTTCATCAGTCAAAATTAAAAGCAAAAATATTTTATTTAAAAATGTAAAAATCAGTTTTTATGAAATAATTTTGCTAAAACAGAAACTGCAGAAAGTTATAAATAAGGTAAAAAAATATATTTTAAAAATAATTTACATATAGGTATCGCAAGCCTGACTTACTGAAAATCAGGGTGTTAGATTTTGATTACATGCTTTTTAAGTTATAAACTCTTGTGAAGATTCAAATTGCAGATTTTATAAATGTATGATTAAGATTTAAACTATATACAAAAATCTAAATAAATAATGTTGTAAATTTAACGGCCCCCTGTAAGTAAGGAGGCGCTTCCAAAAATTGCACTCATGAAATAAATTTCACGGGTGCGGGCATATTTCATAAATAGGGTTTCAGCAGAAATGGTCTCACTAGACGATCATTGACGCATTCAGCTCCCCTAGACAAGGAAGGCAGATACATGGAAAATATTTATAGTGTATAATTTTAAGCAAGTATTTACAAATAGCATATAACTAGTGCCACCTAGTGGTGAATAGCCAAAGGGTTATATACAACTAGAAAATATCTTCCTGTTAAATTTGCCTTTACAGATACCTATACTACAGATTTAAATTATAGAAATGAAATTTACAGGCTTCTTTAGGCCAAGTTAGCACAGACAAATATAGAAAAAAATGTTATAAAGTTTAATTACTTACACTTAGTTTTTAATGTTTTTAATAACAAGAATTATTTTGTTTTGTATTTAAGGTAGTTCTGTTATTTTACTGTTTTCTTACCATATTATTCACTTTTTAAATTAAAAAATGTTATAAAGGAAGAGGTTCTCAATTCAGCTCGAACGCATGTGTTTTTTAAATGCATTACTCTGGACTGGCTTATGGGATTTCTATGAAATCTTTTTCAAACTGCAAGTATGGCTCCGTGGTGGTTCCACAATAATTTTATCAAGCTACGTCTAATGTAAGATGAACAAAAGATTTTTTTAGTCGAGAATTTGAAATTTCATCGGAATTGCTAGAATTGGTAGTTAGGTATTTTAGCAGTATTTGTAGTGGACTTACACCATCTGATAGAGAAATAAATAACGTATTATGTTCCCGGTTGACGACCTTTTCCCTTGATCGAGACAAAATTTGTGAGTATTTAATTTCAGAATCACAATTTTTCTTATGCCGCGCGCGCCTGCAAGTAAAAAAACATTACTCAGAAACTACTGCACTTAGGTGAATGATTCTAGTTTTGATTGAAAGAGTTTATTCCATATAATAATTCTATATCAGAAAAGTGTTGTAATTCGACTTATAACATTTTCAAAAAACAATATATGTTTTGCAATAATTGATAAAAGCGCTAACGTATTGCTTTCACACAGGCATAACTTTTTATTTCACTATATCGATTTCAAATTTTTTTATATCAACCTCTTCCCTGATATTTAACGAACATTTTCTGTCATATAACATATTGTCACGTTTCACAAATAAAGGCTATAGAGATATTTGAACATGACGGTGTCGAATTAGTCAAGTAGCGCATTGCGAGTGGGATAAAGATCGATAGAATGAGGGCGTCGAAAAAGGAGAGATTGACATAATACAATAATACAGATGGAATATTATTATTATGGTGCCAACCAATGACTTCAGTTTTCTGAAGTCATTGGTGCCAACCTGCTGTTAAAAAATAAAACACAGTTAAAAAAATAAGCTTTAATTACCAGTGACTGAATTATTTTAAAATATTTAATCGTTTTTATATTTTTGTCCTGTTTACGTCCAAAAATGTTTACTTGATTTGATGTTTTTTATGTTATTTGCACTTTTTATATATTTACACTTTTACTATATTACTATTCACTTTTATAATTTACTTTTAGTAAATTAATCAATTAATTAAGTGCTCCACTTGGTAGTTTTCCACCTGTATATGACGAACCTCATCCGTATCTATGTATAAGGCAAAAAAAATATCTCCAGAGCCTTCATTTGTGAAACGTGACAATATGTTATATGACAGAACATGTTCCTTAAACATCAGGAAAGAGGATGATATAAGAAAAATTTGAAATCGATGTCGTGAAATAAAAAGTTATGCCTGTGTGAAAGCAATACATTAGCATTTTTATCAATTATTGCAAAACATATATTGTTTTTTCAAAATGTTATAAGCCGAATTACGACACTTTTCTAATATAAATATCAAATCAAATATCAAATCATTTTATTGGTGCTGTTAACATGAAAATGTTTTACACAAGTCAATATAATTATAAATACAAATGTATAAAAAATATATACATATATAAATAAAAAATATATATCATGATCTTCACACGAATACACTTAATAAGCCTAAAATCACAGACATCACATGTCTGAAACGTCACAGTTTAAAAATTCGTGTATATTATAAAATGCATTTTTGTATAAAAAATTTTTGATTGCATGTTTGTATTTCAACTCCGGAAGACTTCTTATATGCATAGGGAGTTTGTTGAAGAACATCGGGCCAAAATAATTATGACCTGAATCACTGCACTTTAATCTGTTGTACTTGATTTTTATATTTTGTTCGTTTCTGGTATTATATTTGTGATGGTCTCCTTTTCTTTCAAGCAAGTGCATATTATTATAGATGAATGTTAAGCATGTGTATATATACAATGAGGGGAAAGTTAACAGTTTAAGATCAATACATTTTTGTTTAACGTTTGCTCTATAGTTTAAATTTGTAATTTTTCTAATTGATTTTCTCTGCAATCCAAAAATTCTAGTGGATTGGGGTGCGTGGCCCAAGTTTATCAGCCCATATGCCATTTGCGATGCAATTAATGAGTGGTATGCTATTATTAAGACGTTTGTGGGTACGATATTATTCAATTTTCTTAAGACAAAGATATTTTTGCTCATTTTGTTCGCCACAAATTCCACGTGGGGACTCCAGTTTAATTTGGGATCCAAGTAGACACCGAGAAATTTAATTTTATCTGGATTATTATATTCTTCCAGTGGTCTATGAGTAAAAATCATGTCTGTTGTTTTGTTTTCATTTAAGGATAATTTATTGCAAGAGAACCATGTAACAGCATTTTCACGTGTATCCTTCATGCGTTGCTGAACTACTTTCAAATTAGTGTCTGAGCTTTGCAATGTGGTGTCGTCTGCAAATAGAACAAGGTTAGCCTCTGTTACAGCCTGTTTAAGGTCATTGATGTATATTAAAAATAAAGTTGGCCTCAGAACTGACCCCTGCGGTACCCCACTTTTCACCTCCAGGAGCTTTGAGTTTTTATGATTTATACTGGTGTATTGTTTCCGGTTAGTTAGATAGGATTTTATGAGGTTACAACTGGCTTCTTCCACATTTAGGTACTTTAGTTTTTTTTTTAGAATTATTATATGGAATAAACTCTTTCAATCAAAACTAGATCATTCACCTAAGTGCAGAAGTTTCTGAGTAATATGTTTTTTTACTTGCAAGCGCACGGTATAAGAAATATTTTGACTTCTGAAATTAAATACTCACAAATTTTGTCTGGACCAAGGGAAAAGATCGTCAACCGGGAATATAATATGTTATTTATTTCTCTATCAGATGGTCTAGGTCCCATATCTTTCTACTCCGAAAAAACTTTCTCCTTAAATGAGGGTGCTACGTTCGAAATTCTGCTCCACTATTGGTAATCTCAAAAATTAAGGATTCACAAGGGTGAATTCAATGTGGTTGCCGTGATTGCAATGGTTTTTCAGATTTATATGAAGTTTGATACATGGAGATTTCAGGACTCTGATAACGAGCCTGACATTAAAGTTTAAGAGAGGAGAGTTAGTGTGCATTACGAACAATTAGTAGAGATGGTTTTGGCGAAAGGCTAAGAAATTCTTAGTACTTATGCAGTGTTTTTTAATGAAATTGCTTGCACTCTTTTATCATGCACAAACAATTCTCTGTTTCTACTTTCTAAGTCAGTAAATTTTCTGGCGCAAAGTAAAATAGATTTTGAGAGATCGATGTAAATCGAAAATGAACAATCTTCTTCACATTTCACAACTATTTGAAACACGATTGTGTATTTACCAAAAAATAAATCAAATTAAACTATTTTACAGAAATTGGCAGTTATTCAAATTTCTCCTGAGTTGTTAATAATTTCACCAGTTTCGAAATTTACCTCGATATCACAATTGATTTACTACTGAACATCTCCCTTGTTCATTTTTTTTTCCATAAATTCTCCTACATCCTAACATTATAGATATATTTTTAATAGAATTCACTTTCTGTCCTACAGGTGGCTGTATCGACAGAACTACCTTAATATAAAGGCTGAATAACACGATGTAAATTTTTTTTAATAAAATTTCATACAAAACACAGAACAACAACATCTCAATCAACAAGCAAATGATTCAGATTCTCTTACAATATATATATATATATATATATATATATATATATATATATATATATATATATATATATATATATATATATATATATATGATATAATAGAAAAGATGCTTGAATTTAAAAAACGAATACATTTATTATTCTTCCATGTACTACAAAGTGCTGGCCAGGCCATTGTTGTAAAGCTGGTCTTATTGCAAAAAAAGAAATTGGTTAACGCAATTCGTTAACAATGAATAAAGATAGTTAGAACTTGGGTTGATGCCAAGTTAATAACATGGAATCACTTCGGCCGCGCACCCGATTGTAAAATGCCATCTGCGGAGATATTACTTCTGTCTAACATCTTTAAAATAGCTTTATTACTTGTCTTATGCATTACAACAGTACTTTTGAAGTTTCAGGCTGACCAGATCTGTATAAGTTAAGAATAAAATGAAAGAAACTCATAAAAATTTTACTTATTTGTAAGTATTCAACTTTAAATTCGAGTTTTTCTGTAAACTAAATAAAATCACATGCCTGAAAACACTATGATACTGATTTGATGTCACTTCTCTGCCGAAATCTGCTAATTTACATTGTTATTTTTATATTTATTGGTTAAAACGATGGGTAGTGACTTCGTACAGACTTAGTCTATTAATATATTAGTCACAGTATTCCTTTTTGATATTTTTATTTCAAAATTAGTGACGTAAGACAATAGTCACTTGTTTGGTAAAGAGTTTCTATGTGTTTAAATTCTCAGCTAAAATAAATAACTTTTATTGAAACTATTTTTCTCTATTGTTAATAGTTTACAATTTACAGTCGTCAGAAAAATGAAAATTTGTGCTTCCCTGCAGATTTTCGCAATTATCTTTGTCCCCGTTGCTTCTATGTGGTAATTAGTTATTATCAATATTGTAGATTATAAAATTTCCCAAAATTTTTATTGAAATAATTTACTTCCGTGGTCAATTGTTTAAAAATTACAGCAGCTCGAAGTGTGAAAAAGTTTCTTGAATTTCAGAAAAATGTTTGCCGAACAGCACAAACATTTGTGTGACAAACGGTGTATTTGTAATACAAATTTATAACATGACATGTATTATATAATTTTAAATTCACTGGTCCTGAACAAATCTATCTATCTACAATGTAGCTTCTTCGTTATTATCCTGTGCCTTGTATTACAATTTTGTGTGAAATTTGATATCATGTTATTCAGCTTTTACAAGCAAACCATTTGATGCCAATTTCTACAGACATTTATATCAATAAAAAATTAGAAGTATTTTTTAATTACTATTTTCTCAGCAATAAAAGGACATTCTTACCTGAAATGCAGAATAACGTCCTCCTTTTCTAGGCCTGTTGTAAGAAGGTAAATACCTACGAATAGGATCAAGTTCGTTTATGTGTAGAAGTCCAGCAGTTAATAGCTGTGATAAGATAAACATTGACTGATTCCACAGAAAAAGTCCTCCCTCTGTATTAGCCTTTCTGTGCGTTGTGCCAGGCTCCTGTCTTTCTTTATCGATATTTTCTTCCGGAACATAGTAAAATATAGGAATCACTGGATCTGAAACAGTACATATTCAAAACATTTCCAAATGTTTATAAAAATAAATAAGTACAAATGTACTATGTTCATTGTTAAGAATAAATATAAGATTACCCCCATGATGATCCACCATAAGTCTTTCCTTTAATAAATCTTGATATTCCTGTATTTGATCTGGAAGTGTCTTAAAAACACCATCTATTATCATGAATATGTAAAATAAAGGCCAATCACATTCTATATTTTCAAAGTTTTTTATTTCACCTCTTTCATAATACCTAAGAAAAAACATAAACTTCTTTTAGTTCTTAATAATCACTTATTCCTTATAATATAAAAATAATTAAAATTATGTCAGCGTACCTTTTACTGGAATCTTCAATGACAGTTTTATAACCATCACGGATATACCTCTTAAACCCATGGGTTCCTCTTAAGCCTCTTATAATATTGTTCTTTGTTTTATGATACAACACTTCTTCATGTGTGGAAAATGCAGGAAATGATATTGTTGGTAAAAGTGAAGCATCGACATCCTGTAGGAATTTTAAAAACTATTACAAATTGTTCATTCGTGTGATCGTGTGTTAGGTGTAAAATGTGGTATTAACATGTAAGGTTCTAAAAAAGCTATTTGCTATACCGGTTGCTTCGAATTTAATTAGAATAATAATATTTAAATGCACACATGTCCTAATACTTCTTCGCTGTGGTGGAGTGCAATTTAACTTCGATCTTTCAGTGTGTTGGCATTTTTAGAGTAAAATATTTGATCTTATGTGGCATATGCCCTGTATTGTCTGTCTAGGGACTACAGGAGCAATGCGCTCGTGTCCCACAGCAGCTATGGAGGCAATGCGGGACTTATTTCCTCTGCATTTGCATGTAAGGAAGGAGGCAACACTCAGTGTCTTAAAGATGCATCAGGCACTTAAATTCAGACCAGGCGTCCTGGTTGGTCACTTAAGGATTCTGGAGCTAATCCAATTCGAATCCATGACCAAACCCACTGACTCAATGCCAATCAAGCATGACTTTGACTGCCCGTTTGATGAGCTGGTTGAAAGCAGTCAGGCGAGCAGGGTCGAAGTACTGCAGTTGGAGAAAGAGTCACACATCTGGTACACTGATCCAAGATGGACGAAGGGGTTGGTGTGGGCATAGCAGGGCCTAAATGCAGGCTATCTAAAGCCCTTGGCAACACACCAACCATCTTCCAGGCAGAAATCTATGCTATAGACCAATGTGCCCAGGAATGCCTAAATATAGGCACTCGATGGGCAAAGATCTACATATATTCAGATCGCCAGGCAGCATTAAAGGCTTCGAGTAAAAAATTGCCTAGGAATGCAGACAATCTCTCAAGCAACTGGCAAAAAACAACAAGGTTACCTTGATGTGGGTGGCAGGACATGAGGGAATAGAAGGCAACGAACTGGCTGATAGCCTCGCAAGAAAAGGGGCTGAATCCCCATTTTTTGGACCCGAACCGTTCTGTGATTTATCTAAGGGACACATAACGGAGGAGGTCCTAAAATGGGAAAAGGAACAAAAGAAGTCCTACTGGAGGAATACTCCTGGCCAAAGACAAGTGAAAAGGTTTATAACCTATTCAACAAAGAATGTCACAAGGCTTCTCGAACTTGAAAAGTCCGACCTAAGGCTGATCATTGAGATATCATCTCAAGAACATGGGCATGGCAGAAGATGACAAATGAAGATACTGTGAAGCTGCAACTGAAACTGCGGAACATATACTTTGTGAATGCAAGGTACTAATCTGCATTAGGCTAAAGTACCTAGAACAGGTGGAATTAACGCCTGAAGACAGGGAAATTAGCTCCCAGGAAAATCGCAAGCTTTGCAAAAAGAATCCTGGGCAACAACTAGTTTTGCAGAGTAATTCACAAAAGACCTTTTAGGTTGAGGTGAAGGAGGCCAAGCGACCCCTTAAACAATCTACAATCTATGCCCTGTAGATTACGAATCTGCTTGTCATAAAAAAAATCGTCATGTATATAAGGGCACAAATTAAAATTCCACAAGTTAAATTTTATTTTTGTCTCAATCTCACTTGCAGAGCTTGTGTCACCCGTAGTACTTTCCATTTTCATTTCTTCTAAAAAGCACATACATTAGTTAGATACGGTAAAAAATTCTAGTGAAAAAATAAGTGTATATACCAACTGAAACTATCTTACAAACAGTAAACTAGGGTGTTTCTCACAATGTGTTTCTATTAAATACAAATTTTATGTAAGACCATGTAACACTAAATTAATATTTCATCATCATCATCATTTTCAAGACATAAATTTCAAAATATCACGAACCACAAAAGTTACAATGCATCTAACTATGTAACAATGAACCATTGCGGGAGGAAGTGCAATTTGTTGAAACAGTCTTAAAGTAGTGGGAGAGCGAATATCAGTAGCGAACGTGATGCCGCCGATAAGCTTCGAAAATTGACATCACGCTACACATTATTAAATATCTTGGTTATTAGATTCTCAAAAAATCTGATTTAAAGACCATTGTAATCTGGAAAATATATTGAATTTTTTTTTCCATTAATATAGTAGTTTATGAGATATCGTCGTCTGAAGGGAAAAGCATATGAAAAATAATTCATTTTCAGTTGTACTCGAATGGAGAAAATGAGGATTTTTGTTGTTTACTGACATAATAAGCCTATGTAAAAGTTACTTTATTTATTTATCTTAAAAATAGAAATTCTACAGAGAATTAAATGATATTTGGGTAAAATATGCTTCATGATTGGCTCTATCAAGTGGTGTGATTAGTTAGAAAATTTTGATTTGTGCCCTTATATACTTACATGACGAAAAATCTATCTATCTATAGTATTTCTATTCTCAGTTGAGAAAGTCAGTCTAAAGCATTGCTACCAGGACAAATCATTACGAAGCATGCCTTCGACTGAATAAGACTGAAATCATGCTTGAATATTACAAACGAGACCCGTTTAAGACTACAGCCAACCATATGTTACTCTCTTTCGGTAGTCAACCTTAAACGCAAGTATAGTCGATGGTTGGAAGTATTGGCACCGACTCACCATTAGAAGCGTGTCACTTCGAATTGGTCAGTCTACCAATGTTCAGTAGCAGTGCTGTAGGTGTGTATATTTTTGTGATATTTTCGTAGTATCAAAATTTTCTTAGGTGGTTCTAGTAATTTTTGCTTTAATAATAATTAAAAGTTAATTTCATAAGTATGGCTTTTTGAAGGCCTTTTGAAATGGAAAACAATAAAATACCACATGCAAATATTGAACCGGTGATGCCTTAATAGGTAGAGTGGATTCAGACCACCTCACCACTCCACTTTTTACTCAAGTGTCAGCCAATCAAAGTACCCTAAGCCAAGCCCCTTACCTCAGTAGGAATTTCAAACACATTACAGGGATTCGAACCTCTCGCTGTAACAAGTTACTACTAAACAGCCTCGACTTGTCACATCTTTATTTATACAAGAGAATTCATTTTCTTACCTTAGAACAAGATTCTCTTGGCAACATCGTTTCGAAAATACTCCTGTTTCGATTATGAGCATCAATATCAACATAAACGACACTCCATGATGCCCCTTTTTCACCAAACAAATTACAACCATTTATTGCTTCGAGAGCTGACTTAGCAAGACCTATTGAGCTGGCATGAATTTCTGGCGTACCATCATTGTACTTACTACCTCTTTCCCACATACCAAAGTCGGGAGTACGATATGCTCTCTCCACATAGTAAACCAAATTTTGAATGAAAGCTACTTCATCCTGAAATAGAATAAGATATAAAATATTTATATATACTAATAGGTATGTATACAGGGTGTTTCACCCAAAACTACACAGATCAATATCTTCCAAACCAAAAATAACATTTGAAATTTGCAAAAGAAGTAACACTTATTATATGCTATTATTTATGGCATAAATAATTGCGTCTTCTATTGTAGTTTTGACATCGCGACGCTGAGAAATAATTATTCTTTGGCAGCAACTTTGAAATTGCAATATCTGCATGGTATTTTTAATTCTTCTAAATATTACGTTTTTTCATTTAATATTTTGAAGGTATTACTCAGATGCAAGGAGAGTAATTGAGTTGGGATACAGGATAAAAAAAAATCTTTAAATTAAATGTACTTTCAAATTTCCCCACTTTAAAAGCCCCTGCAGCCGATTTACATTTTCAAGGTGTCGCAATGCCCAGTTCGTTGAAGGCGTTGAAATTCTATCACTAAAAAACGCTAGTTGCTCCACCTATAAACCCCTATTTACAGAATTCAAACATTTAATTTTTTTTTTTTTTTTCGAGAAACTGGTGCTCAGAGTTTTAAATCAAAAACCTTGTATTTAAAGTTCTGTTCAAAACCGAAATTATTTCAAATAATAATAATATCACATATTGAAATGCATTGTTTTTTATTGAACGGCGTGCTAATTTTGGTCCCACATGCATCAAGAAACGGCCCTGTAGTAAACTATAAAGCAACAATTTTTTTTTACTTCACATTATTGTTTTTTTTTTTTTTTTTGGAAAAAAATGTAACTGAGGAATCTCTCATTATGAAAAGGAAATAGCCTTATACAATCACATCCATCATATGCAGCAGGTTACTTAAGAGTAAATCAGGTTCAAAGAGGATCAGATTCAGACTGCGTTCAGATTCAGACTGCGTCGCTTCAAATCAATATGGCTGCAATAAAATTACAAAAAAATATGATATGCGACGGGACTGGCTGGAATCGTAATTTGAAAGCCAGAAAAATAAAAAAAAAAAAGAAAATTAAATTAATACAACTATTGTAAATATCATGTCTGTCAATTATTTAACTGTTAATTAAATTATGAGCACCCCCTTGACCCCTCCCCTGGCGACGTCACTGATAGAACCCTGATAAACCCAATTAAATCTAAGGGCGAGTTGTACCAAACTACCCTAACCCGGTGTTAAGCTAACTCCGTATTAAAATTTAACAACTGGTTTAAAAATTTCGCGAGTTGTACCATTTAAATTAACCCCGATATTAACAAACAGAAATAGTACAGAATAAAGAACTACCAGATGTTTCTTAATAGATTTTTGTGACTTTCACCATCTTTTTGTAGGTATTTCCGTCAGTTCATTTATTGTTTTAACCTAATATTCTGTGACCTAATATCCAACAATTCAACAATATTTTTCAATAAATTAACTGATGGAGATACCTACAAGAAGATAGCGTCAATGGAATTTGGGCAGGAAACTTAAGTGTCGCTTCTGGTAGTTCTCTTTTCTCTAGTACAAGTGTAAGTTGCTAGCGAAGGGAGGGTTTGACAATCGAGTTACATAAAATATACAAAAACTTGTCATGTTGTGTCAAATACATTATAAATATAGACCATTTTAGGTCACCTGACTTTGACGCCGCTGTCTGGAGGGCACACAAAACCTCATCCAGGAACAGGCAATGCAAATGAAAACAATTAGAGATGAGTTGCTATTTAAATTAGATTAGATTACTCTGAAAGAGCAGGCAATTGGCCTTTCCCACTGCGACCTATAAGGTCTATTGTAGTACTCCTTTTTGTGTGCCTTAGAGCTCCCTATCCAAACATGATCTTCCTAGATTTCGAGGTACGGTTATCAGCCTCTGTCTTTCTCTCGCCGAGGAGTTGCTATTTAACAAAACCTATTATTTTATAACTATTATTTGTAAATAGCATTAACAGACTTTTATTTCTGTTCGAAAATAACAGATAGCAGTAGCCAAGATACCAAAATACTATTTTCGGTTGATGTCACGCTGTCGTCGGCGCTATTTTGCATGGAGGGCAGACAACTCATTGTTTTCATTAGCAATAGTTACGAAAATGCATTTGTTCTGTTCAGTAGTGAATTGCGGTAATAGAGGAGAAAGACAACGTTAGTTTCTTTAGAATTCCTACTATTATAAAGGACCGTGGATAAAATAACAAGCGAGACATTATTGTCAAAATAAACACTTACTTGAAACACTAAAGTAAACCCGAAACACACTCTGAAAACTTTGTGCACACAATAATAAACAAATAGTAAATGAGGTTTTGTATGCCCTTCAGACAGCTGCGTCAAATTCACGTGACCGAAAAATTTGCATACTACAAACTGCCTACTGCGACATGCGAATGCCAGTACTTCTCAGCGATCTATTATTTTTAAACTGATATTTCAAACCAGCAGAAGCAGTTTAAACCTGTTATTAAATAGCTTGTACCCATCTCGAGAAAACAAAATGAGTTGTCGACAGCGTGACCACAGAAGACCTATACCAGAAGCGTCACTGTCAGAGACACATTCAATGTTTGGGTGCGTTTGCACGCATCCAGTAATTTATTCGAGTAGAGAAACGGTCCAGTAATTTAGTAATCGCTTTCCACTAAATTACTTGACTAAAACACGCTGTCCGCATTGGTCGAGTACTAAATTACTAAGCGACTCGACTAAATTACTGGGTGCGTGCAAACGCACCCTTTCATTGGTAAATTTGGGGTGACCTTCGGCCATCTTGTTGGTGGTATTATTGTCAACCTATAAATCTGCACTTTTCTAAATTCACCGCTGGACGCATTGGTAGATAAAATTCGAAGCTGATTGGCTTTGGTTTTCAAAATAGCCAATCAAATAATGTTATTGCTTACCGGTGCGCTCCACCGGTGAAGTCAACGTTTCGAAATTCGCGCGCGTGGATTTCGAAACGTCGACCGGAAATGTGTTATATGTCAAAATGGTTTCCATGGTAACGGTCGTCATAGTTACCACTACCCAATGGTACTACTTCCATGGCAGGCACTCGCTTAGTTGTGAAGCTAGGTACTCCAGATTAGGGGAAATGATATACGAAAAAGCAGTTTCAGTTTAATAACGCGCGACCGGTCGCCGTCTCGAAATCCGTGGCCATACTGCTAGAATATGGAGATTTCCGTTCAAAAATTTAATGTAACTTGTATTTTTGTTTTAATTTTATTATAATCAACAAAAAAAGTTGAGTTTTATTATTAATACAGCTAATCATTTCGTAACTAAGCGAGTGCCCACCATGGGAGTGGTACCCTAAGGTGCTGGTACCGTGCTAAGCATTACCACGGCAACTGCTTCTTTGTGGATCATTTCCACTGATCTGGAGTACCTAGCTTCACAACTAAGCGAGTGCCCACCATGGGAGTAGTACCACTGGGTAGTTACGACCGTTACTATAGAAACCATTTTGACATATAACACAATCGAATTTAAAAAAAAAATTACTAATACAGCTAATCATTTCGTAACTAAGCGAGTGCCCACCATGGGACTGGTACCCCAAGGTACTGGTAACCGTGGTAAGCATTACCACAGCAACTGCTTCTTTGTAGATCATTTCCACTATTCTGCACTACCTAACTTCACAACTAAGTGAGTGCCCACCATGGGAGTAGTACCATTGGGTAGTGATAACTATGACGACCGTTACCATGGAAACCGTTTTGACATAACGCATTTCCAGTAAGTCAAACTTCACCCTAAAACTATTAATAAGTATACTCAAGACAGTATACTGTATACTCAAGACAGAAATGTTAAAATTTCAAATGACATTTTTAATAACCCCGCTTTAAACCACCCCACGACCTAGTTTAAGTTTTACGGGGTTAAGTGCGGTCGATAACCTTAAATTTTAAGGTTAGCGTATTGGTACAACGTGACATTGCTCTTAACTCTCTCTTAACACAGGGTTAGGTCTAACCGAGTGTTGGTACAACTCGCCCTAAAAGGTATTTAATTTGTTGTTCAACTAGATCTGTTTAACTAACAAGTATAAATTGGATTTTAAAAGTATGAAGTGAAATAGCTCGGCAAGTACTCAAGTAAATGAAAAAATGCAATATTTAAAGAAAGTTCAGAATTAAAAATACCATACAGATATTGCAATTTCAAAATTCCTGCCGTCAAATAAATATTTCTCAGCGTCGCAACTCCAAAACTGTAATAGACGACGTAATTATTTGTCATAAATAAGTAATTGTATATATATAAGTGTTACTTCATAATCTTTTTTGCAGATTTCAAATACCTATTACCTTTGGTTTGGAAGATATATTATTTTTCTCAAAAAGTAAATACGAGAGTAAATGTAGTGGGGCAAAATATTTTCATAATTATGGCAGCCGAAATTTCAGGTAAATTCTTCTTGTGCCTAAAAATCACTTAAATTAATTTTACCTGGGTATAAATTATTTGCAAACCAGAAGTGATCATCTGTACTAGAAACAATAAATATATGGAAACGGCATCAATTTGTAAATGATTATATTCATCATCTGTGTAAACTTCATTACCAGTAACCAAATGGAACTTTACATGCAGCGCATGAGCACTGCATTGATTTTGTTTAAAAAGCTCAATCCTTTTAGCCTGCTTTATCCAACACTCCAGAATACCTCTCATACATTTCACTGTAGACTGTCCTAATTCATATGATTTGCCTCTATCATCATCTATTCTCCTAAAAGATATGTTATAGATAATAATTGTACTAAATACAACAATTGGCTAATTTTTACCTATATGCTTGATATAATCCCCATACAGCAGCTGCACAGTAAACGCTTTCTCGTACACTGCCTACTTCAGTATCGGAAGACACAACTGGAAACAGCCCTGTAATGGGGCTCTGGTATCGTAACAGCTGCCTTTTAACTGACGATAAGTACAATTACGTTTTATTGATTACTTATTACAAAATGATTTAAGCTCACCCATTCCATAGTATATATCCAGTTGACGAACAGTATCCTCATAATTAGCAACTTTTAAAAACTGATCCAAGAAGATGTTATCATCTATTACACTACTTTGCCTAGTCATTCTAAAAAAGAAATGAGATACGATTTTAATAATAGCATAAATCTACGCTTACAGTTTATCTTTGATTCCCATTATTAACAAAATCTTACGAAGGTGCAAAGCACCTTATTTATATTTAAATATAGAAGCCAGCAGCAAAGTCATCACAAGGACAAGTTTTAGGTTATATTTTTATTTACCTATAACTTCTGCACATCGAATTCGATGATAGATGGTTTATATTTTATAGATTCGATGTAGGAAAAATAATTTTTCGATACGCAAATTCATTTAATTTGCATCATTCAAATAAAAATTAAGCATTAAACTTTAATTTTTGTATAACCTAATAACTACCAGTAACATATGTACAAAACTTTAATATCTAATAAAAGACTAATTAATAATAATAATAATAAAAATATTGTAATATACTAACCTCTGATTTTCTAAAGAACTTAAAAAACTAAAAGAAGCAGTATACCTACTCTTCGTCGCTTTACTGGACTTTTTATATAATTGTCACACATTCTATAGGATCCTACTCGCAGTTTTTTTTGTAAATGTTAGTTTTAGACATTTTTAATTTTATCATATGAACTTATAGTTGGTGAAACACTCAGTATAAAATAATGTAAAAAAAAACTACATCCGAAACCTACGTGGGTTTCTGAAAAGAAAAAGAACTACATCCAAAACCTACGTGAAGGACGGACAGACAGAGGGACGACGGACATTTTGAAAGTTTTTTCACTAACACGTACATAGTATGTGTATTTATTTATTTTTTATTATATAAAATATATCGATACAAAAAAAGTCTCATTTACATTATTTTACTTTCAGTTATATTTCTGCGGAATGCAATTAACAGTCACTGAACTCTACTATATAAATGGAAGGTCAATATCCATACCAATTTTTACGCCAAATTGAACCTCGCGCAAGTATGGCGACCATAAGGAGGAGCGCAATCGCACTACAAAATACGTCAGAGCCGGTCTTATTGTTACTGCAACTGTTTAAAACCCGGGACTTTGCCCCGATTCTTGCGACACAGTACCATACAAGATTGCACCATATTGTCTTAATTAACTTTGTTTATAACAGTCACAAAATATTACACAAAATAGTCAATTTATAACAACTTTACACAAACAACAGAATAAACAAAGAATGAAATGGTGACACCGACTCTGGAAATTGCATCTAATCCAAGACTTACGCTACAGAATCTATGGAAAAGAAATAAAACACAGAATTGCGTCAGCCTGGCGTCGGAGCTTAACTCCCGTAGACAGCCGTTTGGTTCAAGCACAGACATTAATTTCTCTACTGCGTCGACGCATGGCTTATAGTTTTTGAATTCGTTACCACTTAATCTGTGCCGTAATTGCCGCATTTTGTTCACGCGCATATACCTATATTGGCCTTCCATTTATATAGTAGAGTTCAGTGTTGACAGTATAAGAAAGTCACGGCAAACTATCATCCGTGCTCATATCAGATACTCTAACCGCGATTGCAATCACTGTTTAAAATCACCGTGAATAGAAAGTGTTATCTGATTTTCGTGCAAAAGACAGAGATAAAGATTCCGGTGGGGTCTACAACCTACGTCACCTGTAGACACTACAGGCATCTTTGTCTCTGTCTTTTGCACAGAAATCAGATATGTCTGTCTCTTTCATTCGATTTCTCGTCCCCCGCGTCTCTCTCGTCATAAAGCTGCTGATTGAGGTAACCGTACCGTTTATTGACCGTGAGTGTGGTGATGAAAAGTCGCAGACTATCTTTGTTCTTCGAACGCGCAGTGGCGGTGCGCAGTTATCTCTTTCTAGAAGGACGGTCCGTACTGGCCCGAAATATGGCCAGATGATCTGTACCTGTAGTGTTATATTCTACAACTTATCCTGATTACCACCGTGCATTACGGTGGCTTAAAATAATTAATTAATTATCAATTACCCTCTACTTCAGGCAGGCCATTGCGAGCTCGTTCCAGTAAAGCCTCTTGCACAATATTGAAATAACCACAACCGCTAGGGCGGATCTGGACCTTGAGCTTGGGGGGGGGGGGGGGGTAACACTGAACCCAAAATTTTTTGAAGAGCGGGGGAGAAATCCGAAAAAATTTTTTCATCCTAAAATTAAAATATAAAATTTTTAAATGAAAGTTATTGACTTACACAATCTTGGGGCGTTAACATTTTTTTCTTCCCAAAATTAACAAAAATCAGAACATTTTAAAACAAAAGTTGATGGTTTACAGAATCTTGGGGGGGGGGGGGGGGTAATTACCCCGTTACCCCCCCATAAATCCGCGCTTGCACAACCGTAAACATAAGCATATTCGTAAATTTTATGTTTTGTCTACAACAAATTCGCCTACAAAATATAAATCTTTTAAACATTACGCTAGAAAGATAGTTATTGCCTCAGCTTAGCCAACCTATTAAAACTATTGAATTAAAAAAAATGAATATATAAAAGCATTTTATTATAGGTATACATTACATTGATTGCTTTTAACAATCGAAATACTGCTCATTGGCTAATGACATTTTTTGGTGAGGATCGTGAGTTACGAGGCAACCTTATACTCTAAACGTCTTGAGAACTGTCAACATACTGTCAACTGTGTTGTCATTTGTCAACTAACCAAAGACATGTTTTTGCGCATAAGACGCATAGATAAGACGCTACAAACCGCGATAAGCGGAGCCATCCTAGCGAATAAGCTGTGACGTCCCGCTTAAAGAGGTATCGCGCGGTCTCACTAGGGCGCTAGAAAATGTGTAAGCGGAAAATAGTGGGGATATGACATAAGAACGTTAGAGATGGTTAGAACTAAACTGTTAAAAAGAGCTAAAAAGACATTCATTTTGCGGAGAAATATATGATGACGTAGCGCTTCAAGGTGCTTAAAGCATTGCGGTAAGACGCGAGATCGCAAAAATATGCCTCAACTAACTGACAACTGACAGTGACGGATCGGAAAAAAGGGAAGTAGTGGTGAAAGTTTCCTAACAAAAAGTATTAGAATAACAAAATGAATCAAGACGATAAAATGATAGAGGACCAACCTTTAACTCTTGGTCAGCCTTTAAGCGATTTCCTTTTGCAACTGGAGGACTACGCCCCAACTGTAAGTAGTTTTTGAATTAAACCATGGTTAGAGGAAAAATTTAAATGGCTTGGCGATACGGTTCATTTACTGGGCTAGTCTTTTGTATTTTTTATTTACTGCTGTGCCCAACATCGTATCTACGGTTGTCCTTAACGATCCGACCGGGGCGAAATTCTAGAGAAATAGAAAGATTCTCCTTTATCAATTGGTGCTATGCCGTCTATCATGCTAACGCTAAGATTACATAGGGTGACCATACGGCTGGAAAGTCCAGCATTTTGGAGTACTGTCCAGCATTTACAAAGCATTCAGGTTATAGTGAAGTTACAGCATTACGTTTTGCTTGGAAAAATTTTTTCCTGAAAAACGAAACAGATTCGTGAAAAGTTATATTGCTTTTATATGGCATGTATATATAAATCGTCAAAATATTACGTATAATAATCCCAATATATCAAGCTGTGCGTGTCATCACCAGTGATATTTTGACGTCATAAAGTATCAACTCAAAATTATATTAACGTGCAAATCACATATGCGTATACGGAACACTTAAGTTGGTATTGTGCTACATACTCGTAAAACTTTGTTTACATAAATTGCTTCGAAAGACTCAGTTAAGCTTATATCGTATTGTCATTTGGTTGAAAGTATAATTGATTTTGTTTTATTTTGTAAGTTTAATTAGGCACAGTTTTACAATTAGGTAAAGTTTAGTCTTTTTCAATACTAATATTATTTTGAACAATTTAATTACATTATTATTTCATAATCATTTTGACACCACAGTAAAACTGTGATGTCAGTTTAAGAGTGACTTGCATCGCTTGATATATTGAGACCTCTATACTGCCGTCCTAACTTAAAAAGCAGTAACTCCAGATTTTGTCAATTTCGAGTTGCTGCTTTTTAGTATGTTTTGGGCATTTTTACACCTCTTTGACTAAATTAGAAATTAGTATTGACCATATCTTGCAATACTTAAAACAAATTTCAAAAATTTTCATTAAGTTTTTTGTGGTGGCCCAGCTAAATAAACTAAAAAAGACGTTTTCTCAAAACCAGTAAAGGTGGAGATACTGCTTTCTAAGTTAGGACGGCAGTATATGGTAGCTTGCCCCTGGATACTACCTACCAGTAAAAGTTAAGTTTTTGGGTGTTTATTCAATTCCTGATTTTTTAGATCCCAGATGCTGTGACCACATATTACTTACGAAGTTCAGGTTTCGAACCAAGGGATCCAAGGTTGGTGAGATTAATATCAATTGCTGCACAGAAATTTATATCAGATATAGCCAATGACGCACTTCAACACTGCAAAATGAGATCCACAAATTCCTCAAGCCATAGTAGTTCAAAGGTTTGTTAACATAAACTTTAATTTGATCATTTATCTTTAAAATGTTTTGTTCTTGTTTTAGAGTAAACAAGGAACAAAGGACAGGAGATACTGCCTTACAATGGAAGATTTAACGCCAGCTTTGGCAGAGTTTGGTATTACTATTAAAAAACCTCATTATTATGTGTAACTTTTCAAAATAACTAATTTAAAAATTAATTTTAGTCTCAAATTTACATCAATTGTTTTAATATTCTTTAATATAATGTACAATGTTTTGTAGATTTTTGTTTTTATATAATTGTTGCGTGTCAATATCTATCAATGGGCAAAAAATAAATTGTTGAATGTTTTATCGTCTGTAGTATTCCTGAAATTTAAATGCACTATTAGTATTAACTAAAATAAATAATAGCCAACTCTATTTAAAATAGAAATAATTGGATCTGTAGTAAAAGTGAAGGCAAAACTAAAAAGATTATTATCAAAAATATTTGAAAATGTCCTTTTAAGTAGAAGAATTTCTGAGTACCTAAACATAATCTGTTATCGAATACACAATATATCCCTTCTTTTCCATCGTTGATAAAAAGTCTTGTCTTAAAGCATTAATTTACCTTGTGCCAAGGTTTTTGATATTACAGATGCGTCGTGACATGCCACTCTTCACCTCGACCTAATAGATATTTTCACTACTATCGTGTGTAAAGTATTTACTTTATTTTTTTCATTTATTTTCTACCGCCCACTTTCATCCATACTTTCAACTTCGGCAAACTTTAATGTACGAATAATTTATAAGGCTGCTGGTTCAAAATTTTCGGTAATTCTTTAATGAAAATTTTTGGCCTGTGAAATTTGACAGTATCGATGACTGTGTGTGGTAGAAAAAGTGAATTTAAATAGAAAACAAATGTCTTTTTTTCGATTGTTTCGAAGGGACAGGTCGTGTAAACGGATGTGCGTCCAAAACGCTCCCATGTAAAACGCGAAAATACCGGGTAAAACTCCGTTAAATTTGATAAAGCTTAAGTGAATTGTAGCCCAAAAAATTCCGTGAAAATCGGTGTGTCATAACAATAGAACAAAGTTGAAATAGAATTAATATCTGAAAATAACTAATACAGAGCACCACTCAGCTATCTGCAAATGAGCAACACGTGTAACCATAACATAGGATCGACCAGTGCAATTCAGCCCTCGGAACTCGAGTGGGTCCAACGTGGCAAATAACAAATTTCATACACAAGAAATTTTTGGGTAATAGTTTAAAACAGGTCTAAATATGGTGAATTCCAATACCAAAGTCTGCCCACATAAAGTGAAGTGAAGTAAGTATACCTGCAATTGTTGTGAATGACTGAATTTCAATAAATGGTTTAAGTATTTCCAATATGTTTTTTTCTTTGCCTTAAAATGCCAGGAATCCTATCATGTAATTCAATACTTCGTCAGTATTAGCTAGAAAAGTAGTTGTTTTGATTGGTTCTCCAATAATGAGTGTTTCCCTAAGTATTACATTAGCGTGACTAGATTAAGGCACCAATATACAAAAAGTAGATAATTTCATATTAAATAAAAAAGTGATTGACTGAATTTAAATATTTTCAATATATTTTTTTGCTTTAAAATGCTAATAATCCTATCATGTAATTCAATACTTTGTCAGTATTAGCTAGTTGTTTTGGTTGGGTTCTCCAATAATGAGTGTTTTAAAGTATTTACCTAACTAGTATATTAGCGTGCCCAGATTAGGGTAACAATATACAGAAAGTAGGTATTTTCATAATAAATAGAAAAGTGTGTAAGTTGTGATTTGCTTAATACCTAAATAATACCTAATCTCTAAGTCCTTATATTCTTAACTTGTATTATTAAGTTATATAATAAACTTCCAATTGAAATTAAAAAGATAAAAAATATTAAACCTTTCAAATGCAAAGTACGATCCATACTAACTAAAAGTATTTCTATTCTGTCAGTGAGTATATGAACTGCGATCTCGTCATTTTGACATAATGAATTTTAATTTTATGTATATGTGTATATATATATTTTTTATTATTATATTGTAGTTTGGCCCACACTTTAGAAGCATGTGAGGAGTTTCCCCAAAACATTAATTCATAAGATAAGTTAGACTGAACCAAACCAATTTCAATACATTAGGTAATACAGAAAATTTTAAATATCTAATAATGAAGCAGGATTTACTTAATCGCTTTGATAAATCATCAGTGTGCCTCTCTCATGTCATTTTGTTATCCAGCTTTAGTCAGTTGCAGTATTCGGTGATGTACAGGTATTTGGCATATCATTAATAAAAATTAGAAACAACAGAGGACCTCAAATCGAGCCTTGTGGTCCACCAGAAGTAATGTCCTTAATGACTGAATGGTACTAATCTATGACTACAGTTGGCTTTCTGTTATTACTTCCACATCCAGTGGAAGTATAGTTTCAACAAGAAAATTTTTAAAATTTTTTTTTCAAATATTTAGGTAAGAGATGATCCATTGGTGGGCCACACCACGTACTCCAAATCTAGAGTTTTTTTAAAAGAAAACTGTGATCAATGGTATCAAAAGCTCTCTGCCTGAGGTAAGAAAATAAGGCTATTGACCGTTGTTTATTGTTCAACGTATTATAAATATATTCACATAATTGTTCAATAGCGGTTGTTATCGATTTATTTTTTCTGAATCCATTTTGACATGCATATAAAAGATTGTGATATTCTAAAAAGCTTATTAATCAATTGTTAAAGCAGAGTTCAACTGCTAACTGATTCTAGACACTAACATTTCTATAATTACATGCCTCTATGCCTTGTTTTTATATATCGGAACAGATTTTGATATTTTTAGTACATCTGGATACTGGTCACTATCGCACATTTTAATGAGGCAAATGAATAAATTCCTTATTAATACTAATAATAAATGGGTACCACGGTACCAATATGGTTCCATTTGAAAAAATCGTGTTTTATCCCGACAACCATTTTGATGAACTTTGTTTGCTTATAAATCATAATTTAGTATTTTCGAAGGGATTTCGATTTTTCTAGCATTACAAGTTGTCAATTAGAATAAATTGGAACAGGCACACTTAAATGGAAAAGTAAAATTTAAATTAAAATAAATATTGACGTTTGAAATATCAATTATGTGAATCATTGGATTCAGAATATTATGCAGAATTAAAAATGCAATATTATACAGGGTGTTTGAAAATCAAAAGTTAGTGTCCGTTCCGGTGAAACCGGATGCGGATGTTCCAAATGTTCCTTTAAAGTTAAAGGAAAAAAGGGGATATACCATGATCCTGTGTTATATGCGGTGTTATACCGTATTAGAATCTGAATTCAGTTTTAGACATTTTTTTATCATAGTTAGTCTAGTACTTTCTGTAGATTTTTCTACCAGGATCACTTAAAAATTAACTGTTTTTTTTTCATGCCAAGAGTACTACATTACTTTTTTTTTTTTGGCAGAACATAACAAGGTTCATGAAAATGCTTTTATTGGAAAGGTGCACCCATAAAACTCACTAAAACCAAAACCCAATCAAACAATTCATATATATTTTTTATTAATTTTTTAGTGGACGTACTAGGCGATATCAGGGAAAAATTTAGAAAATTTAAATAACTCTTGAACCATCAACAATTGGATAATCACTTACAGTACAGGGAACCAAAATAGACGCATAGGAAAATCCTATATACTATTGTATCATGCATTGAATAATGCCCATTTAAGTACCATTTCATTATTTACACTTTTCTCTCTGTTCGATAGTTATTCATTTTAAGAAATTAATATACTTTTCAGAGCAATACGTAAATTTTGCCAGGATAACTATGTTTATAACTGACTGGCTCTTCAAAGCAAATAACAGTGACAGTCAACAGAAAGCGAGCAGCGCCTTGGATTATAAAAGAACTCACCAGTGTCATCTGAAAGACGTGACACTATTTATTCTATTAGGGGCGCCAGACGTGCTCCCCTCCTTTGACTTTGGGTGGTTAATTTTTACTCTCAGCGGGATTCAGTTAAGTTATAAGAGACCACCCAACACCGGGATCCTGTAATAGACGATAAAGGTATAGATTATAATAATAATAATTTTATTCACCACTGAGATACAGAAATGTCCCAGCAAACCAAACCACATCATTTTAACATCATAATGATGTGATTTTTGCAACAGTGACGTCGTCATTCTTGTTTGCAATCACGTGGAAATGCCGTCACAGTGACGCTAAACGGCCGCACTCAACCACGTCGTCAAAAGTGACTTACTTATTTTCCACTTTTCAGCCACATCAGTACCACTCATTTGTGATATAGATATGATCATATTGTGAACAAAAAATATATATTATAACAATTTGAATGTTACCGCCCAATTACTTTTAAAATAAATAAAAAGAATTTATATTCCAACAAATAAATCTACTTTTATATTACGAAAAAATAGCTCCATTGAAACTTAAAAATCACTGATTAAAGATTAATATTTTATATCCGGCTCCAAAAAATGATGAATTTTTGAATAAATTATGTTTCCTCATTGAATTTTTTATTGTTTTTTTATAGAAAAAAATTATTTCAATAAAGTCGGCTGACATTTTATACCTTGTGTGTGATTTTACATTCTGAAAAACTTTTTCTCATTTTTTTTTTCATTATGAAAAATAAAGGTGAACTTATATATTATTTCTTAAACATTTGTTTCAAAATCCTCCTGCACACCTAAAATTATTCTCGTTGCATAATATAGTTACATATATAATTAGCTGTATATGAGAATATAATTTTAGATATACAGGGTGATTTGTAAACAAATATTTAAGAAATAAGTACACCTTTATTTTTTTAAATGAAAAAAAAAATAAAGAGAAAAGTTGTTCAGAATGTAAAATCATACACTAAGTGTAAAACGTCAGCCGACTTTGATGAAATAATTTTTTTCGATTGAAAACAATAAACAATTCAATATGAGGAAACATAATTTATTCAAAATTAATCATTTTATATTGGAGCCAGGTATAAATATAAATCTTTCATCGTTATTTCATTGAGTTATTTTTTCGTAATATAAAAGAAGATTTATTTGTTGCAAAATAGATTCTTTTCATTTATTTTAAAATTAATTCAGCGGTAACATTCAAGTTGTTATAATATACATTATAAAGCCATATAATTTATTCACAATTCATTTTTATTTTAATGGCTTACTTCAGACAAAAAATTTCATCAAAGTAGCCTGATATTGCTGAAATTTTACACAAAAAAGTATATTTCACATTCGCTTTACTTACCTTTTTCTTAAATTTTTCTTGAGATTTCGGAAAATATATAAAAAGGCAGTTCATACATAATCGTTTGATATTTGCTTCTAAATCTTGCACACACCCCTAGATATTTTAATCATTTTATAGCACATATATTACTCACTAAAGTGGGGCCCCAGAAAATGTCTCTAAGTAAAATAATAGAAATTAGATTTAAAAATATAAAAAGTATTAAATAAATTTGAAGTGATCAATGAAACAAACATTTCCAAAACTATATATATTCAAGATATGATTACAGGTATGCCTTATAATATAAATTCACCTAGCTATTTCTTTCTTGATCTTCTTTGATCCCTATAACGGATTAAGTGTCACAATTATCTCATAGTCAAAGTCTGCTGTGGCTGGAACTATTTTTCATGCCACATCTAAAAATTTATAAAAAATTAATTATCACAATTTAAAAATGTTTAATAAGATTTGGTATCATTTATGTCAGTAAAAATAATGTTAAAAGTTGAGTATTGGTAGTGGTTAATTTCAAGTTCAACCACACACTCGTTTTGTGATTAAAGTAAAAAAACCGCTGCCCAAGGAATCATTACTTCCACATCCAGATTTTCTATCCAAGTCTCTCATAACGAAAAAATTTTGTATGTGAAAATAATTGTTTATAGAACTTTAATAATATAATATTTCAAATGGTCTACCCCAAAAACCCATAAAACGATATCCCACACGGTAGTTGGGTGGGGGTGGTGATAAGGGGGGTAGTAGTGGGGGTGAATGAAGTAAAAAAATATTTGGAGACTTTTGGTTCTTTTACTCACACTAAATCACAATTGTATTTTCATCTCCTTTAATAATGGGGTAGGGTGGTAATGGGGGTGGCTAATGCCAAAAAATTTTTTTAAACCTTAGCTTCTCTTGTATCACTAAATACCAATTTTATGGACTCTTACCTGCTTGATTTACCGATTTACCCCCCTTCGACGGAATAAGATGAAAATATAATCTAGTTCCAGATCCCGTTAAAGTACATACGTGTACCAAATTTCAAGTCAATACCTTAAACGATTCCAGAGTAAACGTGGGCGCAAAAAAAGTTATAGGACAGACAGAATTTTTTTTTTTGCTCAAATTTAAAATCTCGACGTTTCATGACATTCTAAGCCAATAAATGAACAATAAAAATTTTCAAAAATTTTTTTTGTCGTTACCATACTTCCACTGGATGTGAAAGTAATTAAATTTAATTTTAATACCTTACATCTTTAGAACAACTTCATTGACACTATTGAAAAAATAAAAAAAAAAGATGACGATTGAAAATAAACTACTATTTTGTAAAACATGAATTAGCAATAAAGATACGAATTCAGAATTTGATTCTAGCAGGGCATGCAGAATATGGTTCTAAAATTATTTGAACTTTGTATCACTCTTTATTCGTGGACACCATTTGAATTCTATCTCTAGCAAAATAATAAAGTTTCGATGAGACTTAAAATAAGACACTAAGGGCCAGTTGTATGAACTAAGTTGAGCCAAGTTCAGCTTGAACCAAGATCAAAAGCTAAGGTTACGATTGTTACAATAATCGTAACTATGGTTTTTGAACTTGGTTCAAGCTGAACTTGGCTCAACTTGGTTCGTACAACTGGTCCTAAGTATACACTAAATTAAAAATTAAGCAAAAAAAAAACTGAAGGTGAAGTTTCTCATTACCGAAACGAGTATTTCAATATGAAACAATAAAGAATATATGAAAATGTCTAAGATTTTAGAACTTATATAAACTTACCATCTTTTCTCTCATTATACTGCCACTGCCAGAAGCCCCACGAACGAACATAGTTTTAATTGTCTATTATAACATTCTAAAATATCAAAAAATGTATAAGTACCTAAATTATTCCAGTTAAATAGGGAGGATTAGAGGAAAAAAACTGATAGGTACCTAAAGTTTTGAAACTTGGCAGAGATGTTCATTAAGGCCCACTGTTTAAACATACTTAATGTCGTCAACTCTATCTCTTACGCTCGCGCCGCCATCTTGAAAAAATGGTGCTCAGATTAAGTTTTTTTTCTTATATCTCGCTAACCATTAGAGATATCGAAATTAAGTCTCCAATAAAAAGTAAAGCTTATAAAATTCTCTACAAAAAATGTAATATAATATTTTCCCGTATCTATTATTATCATCTTCTAAAATAGGAAATTACATTTGATCAACACATTTCTAAACTGGAAATCACTCGTAAAAAAAAATTCATATTATTATGTTAATTCTAGAATTCCCAATAACTTTAAAATATTCGAATATCTGTTTGTCAGTCTGTCAGTTTGTCCATCTGTCTCTCTGTATGACACTTTTTGTGAGTATGATAATTTAAAAGAGAAGAGTCCAATTTTATTGAAATTTGAACAGTAAGTTAGTGTTAACTAAAGGAAGAACTCTATTGATTTTGAAAAAAATCGATTAGTAAATATAAAGGTTATAAAACATTTTATGAAAAAAAGGCATGTGAAGATTGTTGTAACACCTCTGATGAGATGCTAAAAATACAGAGATATTGCACAGTATACTGACCAACGTTTCGGCAATCAAGATGGTATCATCGGGAGATCGTTAAAATTGCAAGTATGTCACTTAAACCTACAATCATAGCATACTTACTGATCGAATTTTTTTTAAACGCTGGGGTTCTTCTTATAGCTAACACTAATTTATTGTCCAAATTTCAATAAAATCAGACTTTTCTTTTTTAAGTTATTTACCTTACAAGAGACATGCCGGACGGGGAGGGAGACGGACAGACGAACGGACTGAGAGAAAAGACATTTTGAAAGTTGTCCCGTATTTTATGACAATACAATGATATATTTTTATTACATACGAGTGATATTCACAATTGTTGAAACGTGTCGATTAAATGCATATACCTAACACTTTTTGTACAGAATTTATAAGCTTTATTTAGTATATAAACATAATTTCGATATCGCTAATGGTTAGAAAGATATAAGCAGTAAACTGAATCGAACCGCCATTTCTCCAAGATGGTGGCTCAAGCGCAACAGTTTGGGCTGGGGACTTTTAGTATGTTTAATAGTAGGTAAGCCTTAATGAACATATTTGCCAAATTTAAACACTTTATCAGTTTTTTTCGTCAAACGTCGAAATTTGTTCTAATTTGACTGGGGTATTTATACTATAGATATAATTAGACAATCCTCGGATTCGGGTACTAAAATAATATACTAGAGCAAAATAAAATGATGGGTAATAATTAAAGCAAATACCATACAATATGACTGCATTTTGTCGTCAATTGGTAATAAAACAATTATCAGTAGGTATTTAAATCAAAAATAACCTAAATATGCTCTCTATATATTTATTTTATTTGTCTCTCTTTTATACTGTTTTTATAAATATAATGAAATTTAAATATGGTGCACTTTAGGTACCTATCTCCGATTTTTCAAATTTTCTAACAAGTAATGCACAGAGTATAGCAAATAGAGCACATTTAAGCAAAAAAAATTATGGATGAACCATAAATTGACAAAAAAAAAAATGTGAAAGTTACGGGACCAGTTAGCGACAAGAGGTGCTAGGTGGAGTAATAGTGAATTGTAAAGAGGTATAGAGAGTCGAAACGTATTGGTGCATATATTTAAGTAAGTAGTATATTATTTTCCTTGCCCTATATAATTTTCGAAATGGCAATACATTTACTTATCTCGGCTCAAGCCGAGGTAAGTAAATGTATTGCCATTTCGAAAATTATATAGGGCAAGGACAATATACTACTTAAATATATGCATTAGTATGTTTCGGCTCCCTAAAATTTATGATTTATGTGTGAGCTCTGTAAAGTTAGGTTAGGTTAGGTTAAGATTGTGTTATGTTCCTTTTTTTTTAATACTGAAAAGCAACATAGGTTACGGGGCAATTGCAATACTTTATTGTGATAGTACTTACTTTCATTTGCATGACTTACAATCTACTGTTACTCCACCTAGTACCCCTTTTCGCTCCCCGGTCTCGTAAGTTTCACATTTTTTTTTCTCATAATTTATGGTTCATCCATACATTTTTTTGCTTAAATGTGTCCTATTCACTATATTCTATTCATTACTTGTTAGGAAATTTGAAAAATCGGAGATACCTAAAGCACAGAAGATCTTCTTCTGTGCCTAAAGTGCACCAGACCCATGTCACCAAACATGAAAATTACAGGCAAGGTATAAAATAAGAATACAACATTTCATAGTAACAATGTAGCTAATACAAGTAGGTACTTACCTTTACGTAAAAATGTGTTGATATTTACCAAACAAAAACCAAAAACATTAAAACTAAAGTTTATTGACGTCAACGTCGTTAATAGAACACAGACAAGTATAAACTGGAGATGACAGATGACTGGAGAGTAGTAGTACTAGACTAGTGGCGCTGCTGGCGGTGGTCGCTATTTAGTAAGAGATGGCGACACCAAAGTGAGTGGTGGCTCAGTTAGTTACATCCACGTTTTAAAATGTATCATTAAAATGATGTGGTGATTGTGGACATCCCAATATCCACTGACATGGGAGTGGTTATAATGTGAACGTTCTGAAACGGTCCAAAGAGTGTCATCACGGTGATGTGATGCTTTGCCATTTACAAAATCCACTAAAATGTGAGTGGCTATAATGTGGATGTGGCAGAGTGTGTTTACTGGGGTGGCAAGTCAGTTTTGTAGGATAATATAAAATAAACAATTAAATAGATAATACTACAATATAAAATTAAAATTAAACCTACCGAGGATTGCTAGTTGCTCCTTCCAAAGTTTCCACCTTCTTACGAAGCATACACTGCTTATTAATAATAATAAGTTTTATTTAATAAAACCTTCGACCATATATTACCTAGACCCGGTATCTTAGCCAAAGTATAGAGAGTTTGTTATGTATACTAAGGCGGCGCTGACTATGGCAGCCGCGGGTGCTGAAGGGGGATATTTTTCTGTGTACGGGACCCTTGCCAGTGGCGTGTATTCGCGAAAGGGTCTGTATGTTGGATAATATATAAAATTAATTAACATTGTGATGTTTAAAATTAAGACCGAGTAAAAATTTATAAGCATACTTTTACAACAATATTCTACTACTGGAAAATTGCAAATGGAGATATTAATTTAGCTTTTCTAGATAATAAAAAAATACTTCTGTTATTGTATAAAGCAGAGATGTTGCCAAAAATTAGTAATACAATTATTAGTCATTATTTAGGTTTAGAAATTACTGTTTTTCACGAGGGAAAAAATATATTTTCATATTTTTTTTCAAATAGTAATAAATAGTCACTGATGGTATTCCCTTTCTTGTGTGTATTGTATAATTTGTATTGGTAGGTAATGTGTGACATAAATAACATAAAACAATTCACACAAATCACATAAATTCCAATAAAGTTAAGTACATGCGTGCATTAAAAAATTTGCCATCTCAAGCTGCCATTTGAACCCAGGGCTATATAGACACCAACTAGTTTATCCTTGCTCAGTCGGTGTACTTTATGTAGTACACCGACTGAGTTATCGTGGTCGATCATCATATGAAGTAAATGTTTTATAGGCAAAATGTTTTTTCACAAAAAAAAAGTAAGAATTAAAACACACATTTTGTATCGATATTTTATTAAGTATAAGTACATCTTAATTAGATCATAATTTAATAAAGACGTTGCTGAAAACAAACAATTTATAAATAAGTAATTAAATAAACAGTAAAAATATAAAAAGTGTCGTGTTCTTTATTAGAAGATATAAATACATTAAATTAATAATACTAGGTTATTATAACTGATTGCCGTTTATTCTATGTTAATTAACAAATACACCTTCAATACAATAAATGAGTCGATTCTTAATCGCTGCATATATCCATATCAGCTGGGTTAACAAAAACTTATTCTCTACAAAAATTGGTATATATGAAATCCATTCACTAATTAAACTATATACAATATATTAAAAGACTAAAAGCTTTGCGTACTCTTAAGTAACGCTCAAATGTCAAATAAATACTGTCCAAAAATTAAAGATATGACACCAAGACTGAGAATAACTTCAATTATGATTTTTAGTTTCTAAAATTCGCATCACTATCCTCATCGAAGTGATGAAAAGTATATGTACTCTGTGCCAAAGGGGGACGATTTGAAAAAATGAGAAGTACAACAACTTTCTACTATACTCTCTAGCAGGGCCAAAAGTCAAACTTAAAACTACGATAGATATGGTAATTAGTTGCGTTGTTCACATAACACATTCTCTTGGCTGATGATTAGGCAAAAAATTTAAAATCTAATGACCAATTCATTATACTATATTGAGAAATGCACCCAACATATTTTACAGCCACTTGCATTATCTTTACTGAATGTCTAGTGGCATTTAGGTCAAACCGAGAAAATTATTTGATGATATTATTTAATCTTATTTTAAAACAATAATTTTTCATTTAATTAATTTCTACTGAAATCGATATGTTTTTAAAACTAATTTAGAATATTTTAAGGTTATATATATAGAGGTAATAGGTACCTTAATAAATTTGGAAAATCTGTCAGTGCATATCTAGTATATTAGCATTATTAGAAAATATTACTAGCAGTTAGTTCGGTAATAATTCGTTATTATAGCTTAGCGAGTTAAGACTGTCAGCTCCTGTTTTAACGATGTTAATTTTTACTTTTTAATTTTTCTAGTGTCGCTAAGCTCTAAAAGTAATTTCTTGTATGTTGAGCTTCATCTGGCTCTTCTTAGACTCTGTGTATGTATATCATCTGATGAACCATCCTCAAAGCAATGTGGTAAAGGTTGGTACTGAAATAAAACATAGAGAGTATTATTTTTAATGTAATATAAGTATACAAAAGTCTCGGAAAAGAAATAAAAGAAAAAATAATTACCTATTGCATTTGATGATGACTTTCCAAAAAATAATGCAAATATATTTGAATCAAATATTATTAATAAACGGTGCTTTAACAAATGATTGTTTGTTAACAAATAATATGAATAATTTGTCTTTTTCATAAAATGTACCTAATGCCAGGTTTATACATGCATGAATTTACTGGCGCCAGTTGCCACGCCAGCCCAACTTGCGCGCCAGTAGAGGTTTACACACAATTTTAAATTTTATCTAGTCAGTCTTATTCTTTGACTTCTGAGTGCAGGTGGTTATTGAGACAAAATGTCAAGTAATAAATTAAAGAAAATAATAATTCGTACCGAGTGCTGCATTGTTCTATGAGGGATTGTTCCAATAGATTAGCAACGTGGAAAATAAACTAAATGATAAGCAAAGAGACCGTATCTGGTTAAGAAAATGGATTGCAAGTAGAGAAAACTTAGGTGCATCAGAAAGAGTGTTAAAACTTTCAATAGAAGATCCTGAATCTTTTAGAAACCGTTTATTGAACGAATCTTAGCCCTACATTCACACTGTCAAAACCATCAATCGCCATTGTTGTTGCTATTTTTTTCATGAACAATTACTCGAGATTCTCTATTTTTATAACAATTAAAATGCGCATCCCATAAACACGCCTCTTTTTCATATAATTCAAGAAATTTTGTAATTTCCTCAGAAATCCACTGTTATTTGTTGTTTTCTTAATGCTCATTTTTAAATTCTATAGACGAATTTATATTAGTATAGTTACTTGTACTGCTGTGCGCAAAAAAAAATGGGACAAGTCTTATATCGTATAAAATCTAGTTTTGTACATCTAACTAATTTTTGTGACATTGTCAGTTATTTGTCAAAATTCATTGCAAGTGTGCAAATAGAGACAGATTTATATTAGGAAAAAATAGTTGTCCTATTTTTTTTGCTCACGACTAACTAGCCAGGATAGTGTCTCTAGACAACTCAAAGTTTATGTCAATTTTACTTCATAGTGGCGTACAACTTGGTACTGGCGGGCCACAAAGTTGGAAATTCCTAACATTTTTGCATCATTGCATGCGAGGTCAAGACTTGCTCGCCAGTTCTCGCCAGTAACTGTTTATACGTTGAATATTTTTTTACTGGCGTGCCAACATCTACTGGCGCCACTAAATCCATGCACATATAAACTCGCTATTAAAGCAAGTATTGTGAATGTATAAACTGACATTCAGATTTTCATGGAAATGTACATTGTTAACCTAAATTGAATTCAAAACAGCTGTTTTTAAAAAAATGTTTACTGTCTGTATCACCTTTTTTTTTGAGATATTTCAATTTGTTTCTTTTCGTACTCCATACTAAGATTATCCTGATTATTTTTTTTATAAAATAAGTCATTCGGAAATATTCTTTATTATCTTGCAATGTACCAATTTTTAAAGCAACAACTGTTATATGAGCAGAAGTACAAACATTTTATTATTTATTCATGCTATACATTCATAAAAGTCACATAAAAGTAATTGTATTGTATTGAAATAGAATCAAAATTGAACGTCGCATGCAGTTGATCAATACGTTTTAAAATATCATCAGTAGTGTAGATTATACTTACCCAACAGAATGTGTTATTGTTATATATGTTATTGAACGACGTTTTGCATACATCTTGTGGTCTCTATAACTGGTCCAATTTTCCGTCACTATTTTTGGGCATCCAATTCTTTTAGAAATCTAAAATATTAAAAATAAATATAATATATGACACTTAATAAGTTGTACTACCTACTTAAAATATCAGTTTATTAACTTATATTTGATCTCATGCAATACCTATATAATTTAAACCAAATATACAGAAGCTGGTTTAATAAGCAGTACCTATTTGAGTTTTATTTGCATTGAAAAACTAAGAGTACCTAGTCAATATTAGTTAGTCTAAGATCTGAAATGCCTCATAGACAAATTCAACTTTATTAAAAAATATGTATTAAGTCTGTAAAATAATTATCTACTTATATATTATTTTATTTTAGAGAGCACCTGAAACCCTACGACTACGCCTGAGGAATAATTACAAATAAGATAATACTTGCCTACAAAATGATTTATTCCATTCTTTCTGTAACGCGGGATCGTATATAAAACACTATTTACCGATTTTGAAAACAGAAAAATTGTCTGGATGTTATGGAAGTCTAAGAAACACATAAATAAAACAAAAATAGCCACAAATAACAATGGCGATGTAAACAAAGTTTTAATGCATTTTCGACATTCGACCCGCGACGTTTGAATTAGCCAATAGAATTCAGGGTACCTTGAAACCCCCCGCAAAAACATCTTGTAACATGCGACACGCCCACATGCCGAGTCTAGATAATATATGGTCGAAGAATAAAACCTTACAGGCATAAAACATGTCAAAACAAAGAAAATATAGTAAATATATAAAAAACACATTAAAAAAACCCTTAAACAACAAACATTAAAATACAAAAACATTAAAATACAAAAACATTAAAATTTAAAGTCTATTTTAAATTTATATAAAGATAACATTTTCAGAATATCGGTAGACTAGTGTACACTTTGATGATAACTGACGTAGTTACACCTTTTTGAATCTGAGTCAGATTTGTACTGTATGGCACTAGCATAAGTCTCTATAGCGTGTTTCATATGAATGTGTTTGTATTGTTCAAAGAATAGGTAGTTTTTTTTTTTTTTATATAAAAGACTACACTCAAATATTTAGAAAGAAAAGTCAAAGTAAGTAAATTGTTGTTTTCAAAATATGGCTTACAAGAATCTGTCCTTTTTAGGTTAAATATGTTGCGGATACACTTTTTCTGTAAAGCTTGTATTTTGCAGAGAATATCAGATATTTGGGCCCTTTGAGGCTCCCTTTCATTCATTTGTCGACCTAACACACAAAAGCTTCCGAGAGGTTAAACTTAAAGTTAATCATTCAATCGAGAAAATACAGGAATTCAAATAGCATTTACTGAGGTAATTCAAATTACAGGAAATATGTGTGCAAGAACCTATCTAATATTTGTAGGAATCTGCCTACCAAATAAGACATGGGCAGACGCCTTCTTTAGAGGATGTGTATCTCAACCACTATACAATAGAGAGTGTGTAGTAGCAATCGATAAAAAGGTTCACAAGTTTCTAGAAGCATACGAGAGACTTTGACTATCATTCACAAGAACTTGTCACCTGAAAAATGTGCTTTAAGGCAGTATGTAAGTCACACGAGTTTTTCCTGCTCCCTGCACGTAACCTATACTGCCCTCCTTATTAAAAGAGTCCTATCTGACATTCAAGGATAATGCAACTAGGATGCTAACAGTTGTAAATATGTGAGGCGGAAAGCAAAAAGGGACCTCTTGTCGGCAATTTCTGATTTTTAGTTATTGATATTAAATGAATTAAGCTCTAATTCTGAACAATTTGGTGCAAAAATCATGTCTCTATAATTTTTTTTGTTTAAGTTACTAGTGCGTTTATGAAAAGGGACCTCTTGTTGGTCCCATGTTATTTCTCCATAAGCGACAAGAGGCACCTGTTCCAGGGCTGAACATTGACTGCTTTATCGATTATTTTAAGTGTTTCATCCAATTACATCGGTTTTGTAATCGATTAAAACTTGCAAAGGATAATAAATCGCAAAAATACGAAAATCGATAATTTTGACCCAAACCACTAATTTCGACTGTACTGAAGAAATTCTTTGTTTAAGAGCTACAGACAAAAGAACAATGCTACTTTTTTATCTTTTGATTTTTTTTTAAAGTGATATATTTCGTATTAATATTTATATATTATTATATTATTTATATTAAGAATTTTCTGGGAAAATATCAAGAATAATAAAATGTTCAAAATCAATTTTCTCAACTTTCCTATCTCTTGATATATTTTCGAACAATGCTTCATTTACGAGTTGTATTGCAAATAGAGCGAAAAATGGCAAAAAATTGAAAAAATTTTAAAGTATGTTGCCCCACCTGTTACGCGTGCGGATAGTAGGTATGGCATATGTTTGTGGACATCCCAAACTATACTTTAAAAAAATAAGATTGCAGGTAAACGACATTTCGCCGTTGAGTAAAGAGTCCTAGTCACTCTTCACTCATAGTCACTCTTCACTCAACGATTTCGCACAAAAAACTATCCCGACTGGTCTATTATTAGATATAAAAAATAGAAAACTTTTAAAAGGATAATGGTATTGCAGGAGAGTAAATTAAACAATATTAATGAATGGAAATAATGCATTTAGTACAAAATAGAGCACATACTTAATAAATAAATCGCCTTAAATTAAGAATTTTCGTCTAAAAATGTCTGTAACAATGCACTTGTTAGTGGAATTAATAAATACTCAGTACCGTCAACAGACCTCTTCAGTTTTATCATTTTATGATCCACAAATTCAGTCAACTGTGCCCTTAAAGCCAAATCAGAACTGACTATAAAAGATTCTCTGCAAGACATATATAAATCTTTAAATGCTAAACCTTGATAATATTGATTTTTAGCATTTTCTAGTTGATACTTCACAATAATAATATAAATGCTTTTTGAATTTGCTGTAAGAGAAAGAAATACATTTCTCAAAGATGACAATGCTAAGGCTCCGGTTTGTTGTACCATCATTGAACGTTCAAAAGATGTCTCTTCTGTATAAGGTAAAAAAGATGTTACGTCCCACCAAATATAATTGAATTTGCTTAATTTATTGTGGTCCCAAATCAGAGGAGCATTAATATGATCTATAGATGCTAACAGATGAATATTTCTTTCTGCCGCTAATCTAGCTAAAATATTTTGTGATTTAATATTTCTAATTGTTTCACCTTCTATATTATGAATTATTATATATAAATGCGTCTCGGGTATGTTTTTAAATTGTTGAATTATTAAATCACAAGCCTCATTAAGATTTCCTGGATTTTCTTGTAATTCTAGGAGATCTACAATAATTCCATCCAAGATATTTTTAACTGATAATGTAGGAAAAAAGCCATTGACTACAATTACTGGCAAATCCTTTAAGTATTCCTTACGGAAACTGTTAAGAATGTTTCTTTTAGATCCAAGGCCGTACAGAAGAATATTGAAGTTTTCGTTCAAAAGATAGAGCCACTTTTTAAAGAAGCTCTCATTAATCTCCGATAACCGCTTCATTGCCTTTTTATGTTCCTTTGATAACTTCATATTTTGTAACAGTTTTTGTAATTGATATTGAGGTAATCTTGGTGTATCCAACTTATCTAGTGTATTATTAGATGTGAGAATTTTCTTTGATGCAGAGTTTGCAAAATATTCATCAGATTTTATAGTATATTTCCCCTTACTTCTTGCCTTAGTTGGTTGAAGTTTTGATTCCAAATATTTTACTTTATTTTCTTTAGAGTTTCCTTTCTCCTCTCCATCTGATTGGTCATCACTACTTTGGGAAAGCGTGCTGTCCATACTTTCTAATTCATCGCTACTACTACTTGAATGTGAAGACATCTCATATTCACTCTCGCTTCCATTATCTTCTATTAATTTTTCTATTTTGCTTTTAGTTCTATGACGAACAGAATAAGGAGTCTGTTGATGGCTTACTTCTGCTACTTTTTGTGCAAGAGCATCACGCTGTTTTCTTGTATTAAATTTGAAAATTTCGTTCCCATGTACAACTTCATTATCATGAAGGAGCTTGGGTTTTTCAACATCTACATCCAAATATTCTTCTTCATCAATAAAATAATGAGTTTCCTCATCGCTGCTAATTGGTTGAACGAAACCAGAGTTTTTTAATTTTGATATAAAGAGAGATTCTAAGGCTTTGAGACTAGGTTTCAGTGGACGTGTTGTCTTACGAAGTGGACGTGGACTGGTTGAACTTGATGCCATTTTACGTTTGACAAATTAAATATGAAGTATTATTACATTATTAAACAGAACAGTATGTGGATTCAAAAACATTTTAGTTAGGTTAGAGTCATAGATAAGTTAAATTTGAGAATGACTTTCCCGCCAACAGCAAGTTTCTGTGGCAAGAGTTTTCAATTCATCCTGATATATCACGGGTTGATCTTCGTCATGGAGAAACAAGTTTTCTCTGGAGTTAATTTTGCCGCTTCCTAATTAAATGTGAACATTAAACTTCAAAATTGAAAGGAAAGAGTTCGGAACAGTTTTTTTTATTATTGAAATAACTCTGGCCATACTTCATCAACTTATAATCTTTGATGTATGCTCCACTTCTAGAGATGAGTTGCTATTTAACAACCTGTTATTTTATAACTGTTATTTGTAAATAGCATTAACAGACTGTTATTTCCGTTCGAAAATAACAGATAAGCAGCAGCGACAGCAGCATGGTGTATAAAATAACGTCTCTAAAATAACATTTGCAAACTGCGCGCTGCGGTATGCGCATGCTAGCACTTCTCATCGATCTGTTATTTTGAAACTGTTATTTCAAAATAGCAGTAGCAGTTGAAACAGTTATTAAAAAATAACTGCTTTTACCCATCACTATCCACTTCTTCGATTCGGGGGTTCTAAAGTTCTCGTCGTGTGGTTTATTTTGAGTCAATTTTAAGCGATCTACCGCTAATTACTCTGTTTATGCCCTTGGTCTTGTCCCTTATTTTAGAATGATAAAAATAAACATTCGTAAAATTAGTGGACACTATTATAGTACTGTAGATGTTGGGTTAGAATAAGAATAACTTTTACACAATAACCACGAATGCAACATCTCCGATGTTGGGTAAATACCGGTTATAACTCTTCAAAACAATGACATCTTCAGCCCTTATCTATTTATTACCGGTGTCGCTTGGATGCTTTGGTAAATACTATTATTTACCGGTAGATCGCTTGAAATTGACTTTGGACACAGAAGACATTTGTGTCTTCTGTGGTTTGGAAGTTTGAATCTGTGGTTTGAAGTTCTATTTTGATAACATAACCTCAAAACGTAAACAAATGACGTTAGATTTTGTTTTCTTTTCGTAGACTTTTAAGTCTATGTTTCTTTTAGTTTTATTTACGTAATTTTTTCTTTTTATTAATTACTCTTTGATTGAATGAAATATAACAATGAATAAAAAAGGTGGAACTGTGTGTTCAGCTCCTGGTTGCGCTAGCAGGACATCACAAAGGACAATGATCAAAGATTTGCGTTTTTTTAGATTTCCGAAAGATCCTGAGTGGTATGTTATGATTTGTCAAATTGTTTAATTATGTTTTCTACAAGTGTAATATTAATAATATAAAATAATTATTTTCCTAAAGTTACCATTGCATGAGATTGAGTTTATCTATTTAAATATTTCAGGTCAAAAGTTTGGTTAAATGCATGTAACAGACGAGACCTTTTGGACAAGCCGTCAACTGCATTATATAAAAATTACCGTTTGTGTTCACTTCATTTTGAAGAGAAAACGTATGCAAATGATTTGAGAAACAGGTTGTTACCCACGGCAACTCCCACTATCTTTCCTTACATTAAATCTTTAAAGAGAAAGAATACCAAGAAAAAGATGTGTGGGGAACTTGCTGGGAAAATAAATAGTCTGTCAAGTAAGTTTTGCTATTTCACTAAATAGATATAAAACTATGGATACGTGTTATAAAGAATAATAAGTTTTATATTAGTTTGTTATATTAACACGTTCACCGCCGATGACTCAACTGTGGAGTCACGACAGTCTACATCAGTGGCCGATGACTCAGCTGTTGGGTCAAGTGCATCTACTTACTACATTTGTCAGTTTTGCTTCTGTTTTATTTCAACAAAAATTTAACTCAATTGTACGACTGAAATATTGAGTCATCGACCTATTCTTGATGAAACGGACCTTAGAGGCCAGTGACTTGACCCTCGAGTCATGGTGAATTTGTGCCTAAAAACTTAACAAAACAATTAATAATTATGTAAGGGGCTCTAAGAAACGCTTTTTGTATATGATTTTCGAACAATATATTTTGGCCTTTCGAAAAGATCCTAAATTTCTATTGGCAGTGAACGTGTTAATATTTGTATATTTTTTTCCAGCTGCGACGTTTAGCAATAATAGTTCACCAAGAGACAAAGAAATAATGCATTCCGAAATAGGTAAGTTACCCCTAAACTTTTGAAATGCAGGCAATATTAGATATTTATATATTGTTTATCTATTACAATTACGAACATTATTTTCTGATTTTAATGTAATATTAATACTGCTCTGATGTAAATATCACATCAGGCAAAAATGTGCATAAATTCATTTGATAGTAAATTTACACTTATATATGGGGTGTCCCACTTAACACTCCCGGCACCATTTTCTCGATAACCAAAAGCGATATTTGAATTCTGTAGAAGGTATCCACTAGAATATATAAATAACTTCAGTTTTGAGTAAAAATGTTCTTTCTACAAATCAAGGTATAGAAGAAAAGAAATTGTTCAATCCTAGGAACGATGAAATGAGGTGCATAAGATGGAGAATTATATTTTAAGCAACTTTTTTAATACGAACAATTTTCGAAAAGTCACTGGTTTTCGAGATAATTGAATTTCAATGTAATTTTTCAAGTAGCAAAAATCACATTTTCTTTTCATATATCTACAATTTACAGCGTAAAATTTAGTCAAACATACAACATAAACATGACGCAAAAATTAGACAATACACAATAAACAGGAATGTCAAAATCTTTAATTCTCAAATAGCAGTTGCAGCCCCACCTTTGTTTTACTTGAAGAAAGTTATTTTGTGTTTTGAAATAAATGTAAATCTGCCTGATTCACTATGTCCCAAATGTCCCAAGGGACTTGTCTAAAATGTATTTTAAAAAAGTTAACGACGATTTTTATATTTACAAAAATTATATTAAAGTTCAAATATCTCGAGTACTAGCGATTTTTCGAAAATTGTTCGTATCAGAATTTAATGTCACATCACTTGCACCTCATTTCAGCGTTCCTAGGATTAAATAATTTCTTTGTGTCGCAACGCCATCTATACCTCAATTTGTAAAATGACTGATGCCATTTATATATTCTAGTGAACACCTTTTACAGAATTCAAATATCTCTGTTATTCATCAAGAAACTGGCAACGGGAGTTTTAAGTGCGACACCCTCTATGTTATATGAATTATGTTTCTCCACTACTGATTATGTGAGTACTGTACTGTGAAGGGGTTGTTTAAATGTTTAAACAATAACACAAGTTTAAGCAAAACCAAGTATAAAATGCTTCATGACAAGTTGTTATATCAGTAACGTAAACCATATGTCATCATAATCAAGTACATCTCTGGCATATTAGACAAATCTGCTTTTAAATAGTCGTAAACGCAACTTCGAAACAGACTTTCGGATTGTATGACGTCAGCACTTCGAGTACTTTGGTTCAATTTCAAAGCAGTATATTTCTGAAACTACTTATCGAATCGACCTCAAATTTTCAGTGTTATAATAATTATTCAAAGATTACTTCACATCAATGTACTAAAAAGTGAAATATGACATTTAACTAAATGACCCCATTGAAGGAGCCCTTGGAACTGTCAAGAAGGGCCATGACCGGAGTCTACAACAACTGCCTGGTCAACCGAGCGCATAAGAAGTACAGAACATTGCACTCTTGGGAACAGCACATATTTTAAGATAAGTCTTGGAGTACGAGTCTCTGTGATCTCTTTTTGGGATCTGGACTCTAAGCTGTTGGAGCAGGTATCAACAACGTCGTCGAAATGGCCCGATAACCTGGAACGGGCTCCAATTGAGCTGAATCTCAAATGAGCTCAAGGGACTGGTGAATGGTTTTCACCTACGGCTGAGAAAGAAAATCATTATTACTATTATTAAACCATTCCTCTGACAATAAGACTGGCAATATTTATCATTTCAGGATATGTTTGGCCCATAAACAGCAAATTACTGTCATTGGCATAGTTAACTATGGTCATATTTAATTGCTTTAAAAGTAAAAAGTCATTGATCAATATGATAAATAATAATGGACCGAGGATGCTGCCCAAAGAAATATCCAGAGCAAACGACTGCACATAGTTGCCTGTTAAAATTTTTACAGCATGTTTTCTGTCATTTAAATATGATTTAAACGATTTTAAAGCTTGGCCATGAATACCATAATGATTCAATTTAATTAAGAGAATAGAAAAATCAATGCAGTCAAATGCCCTGGATAAGTCCAGAAAAATTTCGCTGAAATTTCTCCTGTCCAAAGAAAAATAGATATCCGTAGTTAATTCAAATAATGCAGGTTCTATGCTTTTGCATTTTGTGAAGCTGCAACTGAAACTGCGGAACATATACTTTGTGAATGCAAGATACTAATCTGCATTAGGCCTAGAACAGGCGGAATTAACGCCCGAAGACAGGGAAATTACCTCCCAGGAAAATCGCAAGCTTTGCAGAAAGTCTTGGAATCCTAGGCAATAACTCGTTGCAGGGTAATTCACAAAAGACCTTTTAGGTTGAAGTAAAGAAAGGCCAACCCATGGTCAAGCACCCCTTAAACCATCTACAATCTACAAATGCTTTTGTCTCCCAAAAAACAATGCTAGGAATTGCTGAAAAGATCATGATTTAAAAAAAATTTTACTACTCTAATATAGACCACCATTTCAAATAATTTAGAAAGGTCACTGAGCAAGCTAATCGGGCGATAATTCACGAAGAGATCAAAATTACCTTTTTTGAAAAGAGGTTTGATAATGGCATATTTCAGGTTGCTAGGATACACTCCATTAGCCAGAGATGCATCGACAATATTATGACATAGGGAGTTACAATAAAATCGAAGCGCTTTTTTAAAAGAAATACTGAAATTTCATCATAACCAGAATATTTTTATTTTCCATTTTGTTTATGATACTTATAAGTTCCTCACAAGTTACTGGTTTGAAAGAAATTGAAATTGGAATAATAATAATAATAAATGTTCTTTATTGGTTAAAAAACACCAAATAGCCATCGACCTAAGTCCTTCAGCCAGTACAAATTTTTACAAAATATGTATATATATCTGTCATATTATGTAAGTAGTGGAGAAATGTAATTCATAATACATTAAATAATATTTACAATACATATATATGTAAAAAAAAAAATGTGAATACTAAATTTAAAACTGAGATATTTAACATTATTTGTTAGTCGTTGTCTTGAGCCATACTGAATAAAATTTCGTAGAGTGATTGCTCTGGGAATTTGGATCTAGATGTTCTTTCTTTTCTACTGATAAGCAATGGTTATATAATTTGTAAGTTATGTGGTTGCTTAGCAAATTTTCTTGACAATTTGGGTAGTGTGTCATCAATAGGCATAATTTTTGTTTTTGCGTAGAAAGATGCATGATACATGGGATTAGTAGGATGACGAATTTTGGTTACAGCTCGCAGAGATGAAATTTCAGCAACTTTGATGTTCTTCAATGCAGGATTTCTACAGTTCAGAAATAGTGTATTACCATATTCCAGAATGGGTCTGCAGACGGTCGTGTAAATCTTGGAAGCAGTGCGGAGATTTATACCTTTGTTTTTGTAGGTTAAGAATCTAAAATATTTCGCTCTTGAAATACTTCTTCGTTTCATCATTTTGGTATGGAGGTTTAAGTTTAATTTATTGTTTAGTTGAGAACCAAGATATTTGGCATTAGGTACCGGACAAATTTGATGGTTGTTAATGGTTAAGGTTGGTGAGGAAATGGAAGGAGTATGGTTAAAGATTAATAGTTGAGATTTCCCAAGTAGCACAATTAATTCCTCAAGATATCCCGAGGATAAAAATTTAGGAATTAGTAAATATCTTCTAGAGGTCTGTAAGGATTCCCTAAGATGGGCAAATGTCAGCATATCAGTATTAAATAGTACCTCCCATGGTAATCGAAAAAAGCTATTAGTATAGAATCCTGTGAGCAGCCTTTTGCATACCTATAGAATTCCCATAGTAATCTTTAGGATATCTTATCGCTTGCCAATATAAATGGTCCCGAGGACATCGTTATAGAATTTCTATTAGATGTACCGCATCAATCCTGCAAACAGATTTAATTCCTGTAGTAATCTTTCGGGTATTTTATCGCTTACCAATATAAACGGTACTGACGAACATCCTTATAGGATTTCTATTAGATGTACCATCCATCACACACCTTTTATTATTATTTATTGCCAGCGGCAGCTGGTGAAATTTTGGTTAGTCAAAATCTCAGTATTGAGACATCAGGCCCAAATCAAACGAAAGATTAAAGATCGTTATAAGATCCATCCAAATAAATTGATGATCCCTGTGAGTATTTGATCGTCGCAGTTATGTTATTAATGTTTTATAAATTCATGAGTATACGATAATGCATGACTGATTATCGTCAGTAGTTTGTACGTGGCGTCATCTAGAAATAATTTCTGTAACAAACTAAGTGGTAAGCAAGCAAATTTTATGCATTAAAAGAATTTCTTCTTGCGATTTCTATAGGTGTTCTATTAGCGATAATAATCATATTTCCATTTTAATACTTTATTTGATCTCTGTAATACATAGCAAATTGAGCTGTATGGTAATTCCCTTTTAGAACTTCTAGAAGATATGTCTACAAGTATTCTGTTAAGGAAAATAATACTATATCCCTTTTAATACTTTATTTGATTTCTATAATACATAGAAAATTGAGCTGTATGGTAATTCCCTTTTAGAACTTCTAGTAGATGTCTGTGGGTTAACAAAAGTTGAAATTCCTATATAATGCCCAGTTTACATTTCCCCAGTGCATAAAAGTTGAGCACATATAAATATTTCTCATTTTGATTTCGGAAGGATTTCTAGAGTACATAAATACAAGATATCCTCGCGGGCAGTAAATAGAACTTCTTAAAGATATCTTAAAGAATTCTGTGCTGCTTGGGTTGGTATGGTTGGTTCATGCATTTAGTAACCGAATTGTCATGTACAATAAGAACTGTATAGTCTGCAAACTGCAGGAGTTTCTGCTTGTTGTTATATTTGAGGCGATGTCATAACAGTAGATGTTATATAAGAGAGGTGATAGGGAACTCCTTGTTCAGTAGAAAATTCATCTGATAAGGACTCATTGATTTTTACGCATAATTTTCTGGAGAGCAAGTATTCTTTAATGATATATAAATTAGGTAGTCAGGAACTTCTAATTCTTTCAGCTTAAGAAGGAGGCCTGGGCGCCATACACTATCAAATGCTTTTTTGATATCGAGGGACAGGGCGGCAGATTTTAGGTTGGTTAATTTAGCTGTTTGAACATTGGAGATTAGAATTGTCAAAGGATGTTCGGTAGAGCATTTTTCTTTAAATCCGAACTGATGAATAGGAATTTTGGCACGAACGATGTCAAGAATTTTATATTTGATGACTTATTCTAATAATTTTCCTAGTGCAGGTAATAATGTTATGGGTCTATAGTTATCGGCATCGGTGTGGTTTGTATTAGGTTTAGGAATAACTATAACATGTCCTTTTTTCCATTCGTCCAGAAAATACTGATGTAATAAACAAAATTTGTAAAGCCTGATTATGTATAAGTGTATTTCGTAGTCTAATTTTTTGATAATATTCCAAGGTATATTGTCGTCATATCCAGGAGCAGTGTTTTTTTGGTGAGATAAGATTTGGAAATATTCTTCGTCAGGGATATCAATGTCCCCAATGTTTTCATTATTAATATTGTTTTGAAAATAACTTTCGTACCACTCCCCGACACGAACATAGTTTTCATCATTATAACTTGGGTGCGGAGTTTCCGTATAATGTTCTGAGAGTTTTTCTGAAAATAATATGGCTTTTTCTTCATCTGTTATATATTCCATGGCATTATTTACAATTGTGGGAATGTTAAATTTGCTTTTATATTTAGTTAGCTTACTGGTAAAAGTTGTGCCCTTGTTGCTTATTCTCATTACATACTGCTAGCCATTTATGTGTAGGATATTCTATAATCAATTTATGTATGTGCTAATTAAATTCGTTGATTCTTCTTTTAATATCAGGGTTTCCATTTTGCGTATATTCTCTGTACATTTTTCTCTTGGTTTTTATTAGTTTTATAATGAACGGAGGCAGTTGATATGTAAAGAATGCGTTAGAGGATCGGGGAGAGTTTTCCAAAATAACTTCTCTAAGTTTGAGCGATTGAAATTGGATTAAAAGGAGTAATGGATAAATAATTAAAATGGTCGGGTAATTTCAAAGACACCAAATCATAACCATAGTTATATGATATTTAGCAGATATTTTTTTCCCAGATACTGTAGTTGATACGACTCCGGTCTCTCCTCCATTGCATTTGCCAGTCTCCACTCAAACACCTGCCTCTTTGAGCTCGAACACTCCAAGGAAACAAAAATTAAGAGGAAAAGAAATTATTAAGAAAGAAATTGGAATAAAGAGTCCAGAAGAAAATATGTTAACTCTTGAAAGTTTCAACAAAGCCTGCGATTACTTTTTGCCAGATGCACTTGCTAAATACGTTAAAATGCAAGCGAGGCTATGCTCAAAATAATCAAAAGGTATAGTGACTAAGGTAACAGATTTCCAGACCAGAGGTAGTCATGATGTCAAAACCAGAAACGACTCTGAGCGACATAAACAATATTATTGTTTAAAGCATTTTATAGCAAATCAATAAATAAATAAACAGAAACACAACAAAACACAAATGTTCCAATTACAGAACAATAACTCACCAGACATGAAGTGCGAGACACCACCCAAGATTTTCAAACCTCTGTGGTGGCTCACACCCTATGCCAGTGAGCCATTACACAACTGTCTAAATCATTTACATATAAATATAAACTAAAATAATAATAATAATAATAATAAAAGAACTTTATTGAAATGAGATAGTACATTTCAAAGGACAATTGACTGAGGTCCTTCAGCCCGTTTTGTTTTTCATCTTAATGCCATTGAACAAGTATATCTAAATACATAAATTTACATAATTATAATAAGTTCAAATTTACAGTATGTCCACAGTTAGAGTGGATAAGAGGTTAAACTTTTTTATTTCTCATTTTACGCGGAAAATTATTCTTCATAAAAAGTTTTGCTTTTGTTAAAAATACGATTGCCATGGCGTAAGTTAACATGTCATGTACACGGTGTTCAGAAAATTAAAAAATCTGAAAATTATGCAAACTACGTCACTTTTTTTGTTACCTAAAAATTGTTCTACAACTTCTTTGAAACTAAAGCAGCTTTTTCGATGTCAGTAATTTGAGTAGTGAAATTTTCATCCTTCAAGAAAGTACGAATTTGTGGTCCATCAAATATTCCTTCTTTTAATTTAGCTTCTGGATATATGAGTCATATATCCATAAGTCATATAATATGACTGAACTTACATGTTAAATACTCATAACATTGTCCTTCTTTGTCAATAAACCGATTCAAATTAAATAATTGAATTGTCTATGAAACCACCAAAATCGCGTTTATCATAATACTATTTCCGAAAATATTGAGAATAGAATAGATTATGACAATGAAAAGAACTTGGATTATAAAGGCGACTCTTAAAAAAATATATACAAATTTTTGGAAAATGACGGTGAAGAACAAGGCAAACGATTTAATCCTGATATTAATGAAATGGAAAATAAATATGGTATAGAGGTAGATGGGACATCAATATGATGGCTGATTTTGCTGGACATTGAAGAGGGAATCTGTAGTGTTCTCACGTACATATGAGTATATGTTCCATAACTATGGTTATTAGAATAACAAAAATAATATTTATTATTATATTTATTTAATAGTCGTTTTGGCTATAGAATCGTCAAAGAAAAAAAAAAGAGAAAAAGAAACCCATTATGTAAATCATTTGAAGATAAAAGAGTATGAAAGCATCGCCGAATGTAAGAAATTCTTGCTTTAAGTTTACGAACTTTGGTAATATGAATTGCTGACTTATTAAGTCATTGATTTATTGACCATTGGGTTATTGTTGGTTTATGATGTAAGAGTACGAAAGCAGAGTACTTACACCACAGAGAAGCGACAATATTGGCGGTTCCTTTGATATTTCATGGCCCGGTTCTAATGTCATTGAACATGAGTGAAACACCACCTCTTACACTGAGAGAACATTAAAGTTTGATGTACAGCAATTCGGTTAACGGTTAACGCGGGAAGTCTTGCTGTCGCTTCTCTGTGGTGTAAGTTCTCTGACGAAAGCATCACTGAACGAGGAATGTTTTTTTTAAATTTGCAAACTTTGGTAATATGAATTGCTGATTTATTGGGTCACGGGGTTATTGGGTCATTTGGTTATTGTTGGATTAAGGGTCTTATTGTTATCTGCTATATCATTATCACCTCCAAGTATGTATTAGAGCTGTCTTCAATTTACGCCAACGCTACTGCCAATGATCTTGAAATATGTAAGGTTAATGTGAGCTTTTTTCCATCACAACTCATAAATTCGTCCAGGAACGTCCTCTTCTGATGCTAGATTCGTGTTCAGCGAGTGAAAATACATAGAAATATGAGAGTCTAGTCACTAGCCCAGGATACTTTTTTGATTTTGTGGACCTGTGTTATAATTTATTATTTTACACTTATTAAAATAAATCAAAATGTGACTTCAAGTGGTGTAAAGGGCATCGATTACCATTGTCTATTAAAGATGTGTTAGACGCCGATGTTGCTGAATATGTAATATTACGTATTATGCAGGGTGAGGCAATAGTGCGTTGGACTTCCATAGTTCGAGTTCTATGACGGTAGAAATTAAAAAAACAACACCTAAACTAGATAAGAAAGTCCATAACCGGAAATTATTTTCGATTTTGCCAAGACGATTCTACATTATCAGGCGTCTTTTTTTAAAATGGAATGGTATATATATCAGTACATTTTTTGAAACCTCTTTCTAGACTCCTTTCACTCCTACATTATTATTATTGACTATCTCCCAACCACTTGGATGTAATTAATTTTTTTGTTGAAATTAAATGAAATCTGCAGATGTATATTGAGAAAGTCACTACAGTCACAATTATGGGTTTTAAGAAAAAAATATGTGAATATTAGTTATGAGACATCTAATTATTTTTGAATTACTTTCACTTCCTAAAAATATACAAGGTGGCCAAAAATTATTTTTCAATTTAGAACTTTTTGAATTGAATTTTCTCAATTTCTTCAAATGGAACACGTGTATATTTTTTGATGATGTGATGTGGAAATGAAAAACGAACATTTTTTTGTATGTACAGGGTTATTATTCTCTTCGCAAAAACGAAGAGTGTATTGCATTTGATCGGCACATTTCTAAAACCATAAATATCGCTCGTAGAGAAAAAAACTTTCATATCATTGTGTTAGTGAACGAATTCTGAATAACTTTCAAAATGTCCGTCTGTTCGCCCGTCACGTTTCTTGTAAGCACGATAACTTAAGAAAGAAAAGTCCGATTGTATTGAAATTTGGAAAGTAAGTTAGTGTTAGCTAGAGGAAGAACCCTATTGTTTTTGAAGAAAATCAATCAGTAAATAAGAAAGTTATAATCATTTAATTTAAAAAAAAATATTTTCTTAATTTTTGTCGCTTGTACTTAAATAGAAATATTATCTCTATAATATATTTTTTTTGTTTACACAGTTTACTAATATATAATTCATAATAATATAATGTGTTGAAATATGATTCTCGAAAGAGTGTGTCCCAATTTTCACAGTAGCACCTACGTAGCTCAGTTATTGGTCATCCAATTTCAACCAAATTTGGATCTTTATCAAAGATCTTTAATATTTCTTTGTTGAGTAAGACAAAACTTATTTCAGTCAGTGGCGTGCATTTTTATTAAGAAAAAAAGGGTCGATTTTTCGAGAAATCATATTAGGCATTTTTTTGTTGAAGAACTAATGCAATATTATTGATCAGCAAGCTGTAGAACCACTATATCCAGAATTTAACATTTTGATTTTTGATTCTCGAATTACGATCCACTTAAAATTACTTATTTTAAACATTAAACAAGCTAAAAACGTACTCTTCGTCTGTTCACTGAACTTTTTATATAACTGTTACACATTCTATAGGATACTCTTCGCAGTTTTTTGTAAATAATGTTAGTTTTAGACATTTTTAATTTTATAGTACGAACTTAGTTGGTGAAATACTCAGTGTAATGTGGAGCGTATTTTTGCTCTACAGAGAAGGGCTTTTCGAATCGTAGCTAACATCAACTACAGACATGACGTAAAAAATGTATTCATTCAACTTGGGGTTTTAACTGTACCTTGCCGATTTATATACGAATGTCTAGTTTATGCCTATATTAACCAAGATGTCTATAATAGAAATAATACTTTTCACCGGTATTTGACCAGAGACGGAGATGATATTAGAATAGACTACTTCAGGCTACGTAAGTCTCGGTTGGCAACTAATTACTACAGCCCTCTATTCTATAACAAGCTACCAAATAACTACAAGAGATTAACTCTAAACGAGTATAAGGCAAAAGTAAAAGAATTACTAGTCAGAAAAGCTTTCTATAGCACAACTGAATTTTTGCAGTGCAATTCATTGATATAGTTTTATGTTCCATATCTGTGTATAAATGACTATTTTATTTTATTTTGTATGTATAAGTAACAATATTTGTGATGTAATTTTATCTGATGTTTGTATACTAAATTTATTGACGAATGTAATGATTGTTGTAAATCAAATAACATAAATAAATAAATTTAAATCTAAAGTAAAAACCGCTGCCCAAGGAATCACTACTTCCACATCCAGATTGTCTATCCAAGTCACTCACAACGAAAAAACTTTGTATGTGAAAATCATCATCATTGTTTATGCAACTTTAATAATATAATATTTGAAATCCTCTATCCCAAAAACCCATAAAACGATACCCCACATCGGTAGTGGGGTGGGGGTGGTGATAGGGGGGTGGTAGTGGGGGGTGGATGAAGTAAAAAAATATTTTGACGTTTCTGGTTCCTGTACATGCACTAAATCACATATTTTTTCATCCCCTTTAATAAGGAGGTGGGGGTGGCTAATGCCAAAAATTTTTTTGAGACCTCAGCTTCTCTTGTATATACTAAATATCAATTTCATTGACTCTCACCTGCTTGATTTACCCATTTACCCCCCAACCCTTCGACGGAACAAGATGAAAATATAATCTAGTTCTAGATCTCGTTAAAGTACATATGTGTACCGAATTTCAAGTCAATATCTCAAACGGTTCCAGAGTAAACGTGCGCACAAAAAAAAAGTTACAGACAGACAGACCGACAGACAGAAATTTTTTTTTCGCTCAAACTTAAAATCTCGACGATTCATGACATTTTAAGCCTATTTGGGCAATAAAAGTTTAAAAAATTTTTTTTGTCGTTACTATACTTCCACTGGACGTGGAAGTAAAATTGGAAAAAAACTATACCATACCCCATTTGGGCTTCGAACCCAGAAGCCTTGAATTCCGAGTCAAAAGCGTACGAACTACACCACCACCACCTTACACGTAAAAAAATGTAAATTTTACATTATAAGACACGAGCTAAAATCATATTTTCACGGTAGCATATTACATTATGAAATGTATATTTGTAAAATACATAAATATTTAGATATTACCAGATTTCTATTCAGTTACAAAAACATAAAAATCAAAAAAATTTGTTTTCAAATTTAAATCATTAATAACATTTTTATTTACCCATCGATTTTGTTCAAAAACAATAGGGTTCTTCCTCTAGCTAACACTATTTTACTGTCCAAATTTCAGTACAATCGGAATTTTCTCTCTTAAGTTATCGTGCTTACAAGAAACGTGACGGACTGACGGACATTTTGAAAGTTGTTCAGAATTCGTTCACTAACACAATGATATGAAAATTTTTTCTCTACGAGCGATATTTACGATTTTAGAAATGTGCCGATCAAATACAATATACTCTTCGTTTTTGCGAAGAGTATAATAATCAATAAATTGGTAACGAAATTTGTGGATGATTTTTCTTCAATTTTTTTCTTCATATATTTTTTTTCACAACAAATTGCAAAATTTGGGATGTTTTTTTTTAACATTATTTACAAGAAAACTGCAAAGAGTATCCTATATAAACATAAACATAAACACACCACAGATAGTAGACAACCCCCAAATCCAAAGCCAAGGCTGTCCGGAAGGGGGTTACACATTCGGAAAAACGCAGACATACATCCACACCCCCCGATGTTGTCAATACCGGGGCTGGGAGTCGAACCCAGAGCGCGGTAGCGAGTCGATCAGCGTATTCGCCACTCAATACGCCTTAACCGATTGAGCTACCGTGCCGGTGTAATAGAATGTGTAATAGGGTGGCCCATCTCTATAGGGGGTGAATTTTTTTTGCGTATTTTTTAAGTCTCACCCCACGAAAATATACTATTATACTAGGAATAATTTATGTCAAAGTATCAGATAATTCGGTGAACGGTAACCCGTGCCGCATTCAGGTAGAAATTTGTAGATAAGATTTTATTACGGTAATACACTTAAATTTTACTTAAAATACAAATATCTACCTCTTTTCTCATAATGTTTTATTGGTGTAATCTCGGGTGTAATTATTTCCTAGAAATTATTTGTTTTGGAAGTCTGGAAATATAATGCACCTACGGTAGGTTTTTATGCCAGTTTGCAATTGTGTTTTACAGTGGTGACATTATAAGTTCTAGCATATGTTCCTTTTTGAAAAAACATTTAACGATGGCTGATGTTAGATCCTTACGAAAGGATACTTTCATTTACTTAGTTGGACACTATTCGTCACAAATCATTGGCAATAAATTGCCGTCTAATAGACAAGTATTACAAGTGCTCTTTTATAACATTCGTGAAGTGAAGCTAAGTATACATGAAAGTGCTAAATTAACAATAAAAGAGGTGTCAGTTTTTTGGGATAAAGCTCGCATTCCGACACGTCAGGATTTTCATTGTGTTAAACAACTAGATAAACTTTCTGCAGAGTGGAGAAACTTACAAAAATCGGCTAAAAGGGCCAGTGCGGGAGATAAAGAAAAAAATTTCGTTGAAAAATTGGACGATCTCTTTGACATTTCTCATGCAAATGCATTGGAGTTGTTGATGAAAATAGATGAAGATAAGCAGTTTTTAATTAACCAAAGAAAAAAGGGATGTCCTGGATTTATGCATGGTATTGATTACCAACTTGCTTCTCAAGAAAAATCAGCTGAGGAGAAATTACAGAAATTATCCGAACGAATGCAACGAAGTCAACAAGAAAAAGCTAGATTAGAGGAAACAGTCACCTGTCCATCATCAAGTAGTAATTCAGCCGACTCCAACGAAAATGAAGATGAAATAATCGAAGCCCAAGAAGAGTTGTTACAAGACCAGCCTGGCCCGTCACAGCCAAAAAAGAGGAGATTGTATGGAACATGTAACATCATCACACCAAAAATAGCCGCTGCATTTGATGCTTGCAAAATAAGCGACAGGTATGGAGTCCATATTTTGACGGCAGTAACAGAAGCACTAGGACATGACACCACATCTTTGTCCATCAGCATAACCACACTTCAGCGCTCTAGACAACGCATCCGCAAGAAAGAGCTGAAATATTAAAAACTGCCTTCGGTAATTCTGAATTGCCGGCCCCAGTCATCCATTGGGATGGAAAACTTTTACCTTCTCTCACTGGAATGGGAAATATCGATAGACTTGCTATCTTAGTTACTAGTGGAGATATTGAACAACTACTTGGAGTACCAGCTTTGCCCAATTCAACTGGAAGAGAACAGACTGAAGCAGTTTATGATGTGCTTTGTGAATGGAATTTGGACGAAAAGGTAATAGCTTTGTGTTGTGATACAACAGCATCAAATATGGGTTATATAAATGGGGCAGCCACACTATTGCAACAAAAATTAGAAAGAGACATTCTATATTTTCCTTGTAGACATCATATTTTTGAAGTGGTTTTGAGAAGTGTGTTTGACACAAAAATGCCTTCCTCATCTGGTCCAAATGTACCACTATTTAAACGTTTTAGGGAATTTTGGCCTAAAATAGATCAAAATAAACTAAAAACTGGATTTCAGGTATCAAAAATTAAACACATTTTACAACCAGTTAAAGCCGAAATTGTAAAGTTTATAAATGCAGCTTTAACTTTGCAACAGCCTCGTGATGATTATAAAGAATTTTTAATGCTTTCTAAACTTTTTGTTGAAGAAGAGCCCACTCACACGACATTCTATCAACCAGGGGCATTTCATCATGCACGTTGGATGGCCAAAGCCATTTACCGTCTAAAAATATTTTTTTCCAAGGTCAGTTCCAACTAACTAAAAAAGAAAAATAGGTATTGAAGATATATGTCTCTTTATTGTAAAGGTTTATGTAAAGGCCTGGTTTACAGCGTCATTTGCTAGTAAAGCACCGCTTCATGACTTAGACTTTTGTAAAGAACTCATTAATTATCGAAATATTGACAAAGAAATATCTCAAGCCGCAAGTAGGAAAATAGTGAACCATTTGTGGTACCTTAATTCAGTAAATGTTGGCTTATCTTTCTTTGATGACGATATTTCAGTTACCACTAAAAGATAAATGGTTAAAGCTTTGAATAGGAAAGCACCAAATCAAGAGGGTATTAAACGACTTATGATTAGTAACATTACTGACGTTGAAAACAAGGAAATTCAGGACTTCATATGCGAGAACACTAAACAGTTTTTTCAAAAATTAGGTTTGTCTATGGAATTTTTGGAAAATGATCCAACAACATGGAGGGAAAATGAAAGTTATACCCGATGTTTTAATATTGTAAACAAAATTAAAGTTGTAAATGATGCCGCTGAGAGAGGAATCAAACTTATTACTGACTATAATGACATTTTAACAAAAAATGAAGACCAAAAACAGTTTTTACTCCAAGTTGTAAATGATTATAAATCACAGTTTCCAAATGTAAAAAAAGAAACCCTGTCGCATGCTTTGGCCTAGTGCAAAAAATATTGTTTTTATTACTATATGTCTTGTAGATTTAGGATAATATTTGGTACTATGTATGAAAAAAACGTTTCATAATAAAATACACAAAGATAAAACGAGAGTTTTATTTCAAAAACTTCTAGTCTAGTTTTCTTAGACTACGAATTTACAGTAGTATGACACATGTCATAGTCACAACAGATAATGTCTTTGATATTTGTATGACTTGATTAGTCATTCTAAAGATAAATGTTGCTGATTAAAAAAAAACAATGCATCAACCGAAGAATGTAAATAATTCCATTTACTTTTATTATTGCATAATAATGCATTCTGCGGCACCCCTTGCCTTCAATTTGCCTCAATAATATTTTGAGGGGACTGTTTTTTTTTCAAATGGAACCATTTGCAGGGGTGAGAAATAAAAAATTTCGATTTCGAAAAAGATGGGCCACCCTAATGTGTAACAATTATATAAAAAGCTCAGTAAATGGGCGAAGAGTACGTTTTTAGCTTGTTCATTATAGATTGACCCCCTCTTTATTTCTGTTATTATTGGAATAAAAAGTTTCGTATAAAAGTTGTAAGGTTGTATTCATATATTTTTTAAATGCAATTAAAAAAACAATTGCTTGTATAGGTCACGTTATATAACAATGAAGGTTGTTTTTTAAATGGAAAACCCTGTATGTTTTTACATATTCTTTTAGATCTTTTTTCCTTGATTTCATTATATAAAAAAATAATAATAATGAAATAATTAAAAAATCCGGTACTTAGATCAATTCCAATGCCACCAAACAGCCCTGAGTTAACACCTATGGATGCATTTTTGTGAGGGTATTTAAAGGACAAAGTGAATTATAACCATAAAATAGTTATAAAATATTGTTCATCTCAGGATTTTATTTTTATTCTTATATGTCAAACTTTTAATATTCGATATGTCAAGAAATATTACAGCTAGGATCTATCAACCCTTATATATTTGAAATCGTTTTTTAATTGCATTTAAAAAGAATATAATATACAACCCTACAACTTTTATACGAAACTTTTTGTTTTATTTCCAATAATAACAGACATTTTTATTTATTATTTCCAATAATAAATAAAGGTTATTCATTATTTTATAATGAATAACCCTGTACACCCCTACAGCTATTTGTAACCACTTTCCAATGAGCCACAAGTATAAAATTCAAAGATGAACTTAAAAAAAAGGAGGTTTCTTCAAACAATTCGACAGAAAATATTATAATGTCCATAACAATAGTATGAAATTTTTAGTGACTTAATTTAATGTCTGTGTCTCGATATCGTCCAGCACATCAATTTCTTGGGAAGTTTTTTTGTTGTTTTCGTTTATTTGACAAGCAATAAAACCTCAGGTATAAATTGTCTTGCACAAATGAACATTTATCGCATTTATCAGTCATCAGTTCTCTTGTATTAATTTTAAAATATTTGGAGTTTTACAAAATGAATTTTAACAAAGCAGAACTTGTAGACATGACTTTTGTTTTGGGTGAGTTGGACAGAAACTGAATTTATAAGCAACAGTATCCTGAAAGAAGTGTCCCTGATGTTAGCAGCTTTGATCCTGGAGAATTATCTTGGCCTTGGCTCGCCTCATATATTCGAAAATAATTTCTGGTTATACGCTTTTTTATCTAGTTTACTTCTACTTTTTTGTTTTATTTCTAGCTATCATAGAACTCGATCTATCGGCTCACTATTGCCCCACCCAGTACATGTAATGAACCTGATCTTGAAATACCTAAAATAATATCTTCATGTTTTTTCCAGTTGAAAGCGATAGTGAATACGAGCAATACAACAGTGACGACGATATTGAAGAATCCGGCTCTACTTAAATTGACTAATTGAAAAATATAATGATTACTTGTTATAAAATTCAATTTATTTAATTAATATTAAAAGTACCTCTTAGTACTTATTTATAATTACTACAGTTAATTAATTATTTCAATCAGTTTAAAGTATCAAATTGTAAATTAAAGATCCCCAGGATATGACTGTAGTTTACTATACAATATTCTTACGTGTTTACACCCTTTTTGTAAACACGCTGTATCGTGGATTCCGGAAATTATAACACCAGGGTAACACTAAACATTAATTTATTAACTTACGTACTAATTACAACAATTAATTACTTGACTAATATTACACTGTGTACTATAATTCACTATTCAGTGCCTTGATCACTATTCTGCTCACTCTCTGACCATCTGAACTGTACATCAACTAAACTAGACTGCTCACTCTGCTTCTCCATGCCAAAGATGAGGAATCTAGAATAGTTGTCATGATGTCATCACTCTAGATATTTCCAGAAGGCTCTTTACTACTGCCAGACTCTGACACCACGCGTCATCTCTGGGCCAACTGCCAAACCAGCTTTGTTGTTTGTTTACTGTCTACCTTTTGAACTTAGAGTGAACGCTCATAGATGTCTCTGGGGGTATAAATATCTAACAATATTTTTGCAGACGAGATAAGAAATATCCAAAATTATTGTTAGTTTGAAAATACAACAAAAGAAATGTTACAAAAAGGAGCATTTTACACTATACGCGACTTTTTAAATAGAGAATCTTTATTAGGGCCATTTAAAAAAAATAATTAAATTGTTGTAGTACTTGCTGCTCTCATATGTTTATGTATTTATTATATTAATGTTTTAAAATATTTTGTAAATATCATAACTCTCCTATTTACAGATAGAATTTGTATGTTTATATCTATGTTTAAGTTGTTTGTCACCAAATAAGTTTGTCTTATATCAAGTACATTTTATTATGAATATATACACCAAATGTATAAAAAATGGTTAATAAAATAATAATAATTTTAAAAGTCTTTTAATTGTATATTTAGAGTCACCTGTATTATTATAATAAGCATTAGCTAAAAGATGGGCTTTCAGTTTGTTTTTCAAAATAGTAATGGGAGTTTGTTTAACCATTCCTGAAAGGGAATTAGACATTGCAAACTTTTTCCTTTTTGTGTACCATAATCTTTGTTGTGGTGTTCGAATATCGTTCCTAGTGTGAGTATTAAAAAAATTGTCAATTTGCGTCTCAAATTTACAACTTTTGCAGTCTGACAAAGGGGGGGGGGGGGTAAAGTACCCCCTTCGCCACGACCCTGCATGTATTTTGAAATGTTGATTGTGGAAGTAGCCAATACAATCTATGTCTGTAATCAAATGGCTACGTACACTTACCTGCTTCGTAATTTGGTCGGAAAAGTATCACAAAATACATTAACAACTGCATACCACAGCCTCATCCACTCTAGTATATCTTATGCTATACTAGCCTGGGGACATGCCACGAGTTCGATAAACGTATTTTTAGCACAACGAAAGGTAATACGCATGGATTAAGATATAGAGATGGTTGTAAAGAACAGTTCAAAAATTTAAAAATTATGACAGTTCCGTGCCCCTACATATTCCAGTGTCTTCTATATGTAAAAAATAATGGTGTATTTAACACAAGAAGTCAAATCCATTCTTATAACACAAGAAATAGAGATAATCTTGATACCAACTTCCCAAGATTAACTAAAACTAGAGATGGCACTGGTTATTTAGGAATTCAGTTTTTCAATGTCCTGCCACCTAAAGTAAGATCACCGAATGTTAACCATTTTAAATGGAAAGTAAAAAAATACTTGCTCGATAATGCTTTCTATAGCACAAAAGAATTTTTAGGCATGAACCACCACATTATTAATTAAGTCTTGCCTCGCATATTCGGGAGCACTGTTCAAAAAATTACTTCGTGCAGTGTTTTATAACTCTATATTGTAAATATACCTATTTATTTTAATATGTCATTAATTAAGTTTGTTCGTAATGTATTCATTTGTCCTCGCTTTTACATTTCATTTTTATATTTACATATATTGTCTAATTTTATATTACTCAGTAATATTATTTTATTGTATATCACATTAACTTTTTTGACGTGTGTAAACACTTTGTGTATCTGACACCAATAAAACTATCTATCTATCTACCTATAGATTTATCCAAAGCTTTTGACTGCATTTCTTTTGATAAAACTTCAATGTTATGGCATTCGAGGACCTGCTCTTTCTTTTGTCAAAACTCACTAATAGGTTTCAGTGTGTTGGTCAAAATAACATGTCATCTCTAAGACATCAGGAAGAATGTAAGTAACCTTCTGGGTTACTTCAGTCAAATTCTTGGGCGCATATTTGGATCCAAAATTGAAATTTGAAAACCATATTGAAAAAATATATTTCTATTAAAAAACTTAAGTAAAATATCACCCAAAAATGTCTGCTTGCAGGCATATTAGTCTCTTCCAGTCAGTCTGCTGTTACACAATTATGGCATGGGGACATTCCTGCCATGCAGACAGAATTTTTGATATGTAAAGAGCTGTCAGAAAAATTACTGGCCTAGGTTATAGAGATGTAAGAAATACCTTTGTGGAATATAATATTTTAACAATACCCTGTAAATACATTTTTGAATTCCTTATATATGCATATAAAAATTTAAATAAATATTCAGCAAACAGTAATTATCATGAGTATAATACTAGCATAAAAAATGTATTACTGTCCATTATTTTTCAACAAATTTCCACCATGTATAAAGTCATTACCATTTAATAAATACAAAAATAACATCAAGAATATGCTCATAGCAAAAGCTTTCTATAGCATTAATGAATTTCTACAATGTGATAACTTTTCTCTAAGCAAAGTGTAAACATATTTAAAAAAAAATCTATCTAAGAGCTGCATTTTTTTTTTATGTGTACAGTTTGTCTAAATTTACATTGTTTTGTTTATGCTTTTACCAATTTTTATACTATATTATATTAAAATAACTAGTTTTCATAGAACTAATAAATTAAAATTATCCAACAAAATTTCTAAATATGTACTTTTGACTTGTGTAATGATCTAAATTGTATCAAAAACCACCAATAAACACTACTACTACTACTATTAATATTATTAACATTATTAATAATTATACTTTTCTGTATAGAACTTTCTCGCAAGTAAAATATTGCCTAGTGTGTATATATGAAGTGAGAAAATTTTCTAACTTCTATATGGAAAAGTATAACTAGAGAATTAATAATAATATTAACAAATTAAAATATTAATAATAATAAGTAAAAGGGGTTAAAATAACAAAAAAAAAAGAATAAAAAATCTAATTGGTCTATAAGAACTCTATATTTTTGGACTTCAGTTGCCACCGGCGGCCGAACTATTGAATTTTGAGCATTGTGCCAATGAGAAGTTTTGTTAAGTGTGATGAAGAGAACTTTTTCCCAAAATTTCAAAAATTCCGATAGAATGGCCTATACTTTTGTGCGGGGTCCTTTGAAAAAAAAAAAAGAGAAAATCAAAAATTTTCATAAAGAGGTTTTCTACATCGCTCATTCTCAGACAGTTTAAAGGTTTACTCTATATTTGTTACGTACCATTTTATCTTAATAACCATATTTGTTTTTTACTTTATAGCCCCGTCAATGAACATTCAATAATGGAGTCTAGAGGGAAATGCCGGAAAAACCAATAACCGGGACCTTCTTCGTGGCACCTCCTATGTTCAGGGACTTTTGATATGTTTACCTCCTAAATAGTCCAAACACGGCCCTCAAGTCAAAAATTGGGATCTCGGCATTTCCCTCTAGAAACCATTCATTGACAGGACTATTAGATATGTTAATGTCCTACAAGTCTGTTATTTTATAATAACCACCCTATTTTGAGATACATTAAATGAAAAATAACGCCCTAGGGCGTTATGAATATCTATAACGCCATAAGGCATTATAAAATAATAATACAACCCAAAACAAGCAAATTATGATAGCGTTATTGACAAACAAAATGCGTTGCTATGCAATGGCGGCGTTTACAAACAATTTTGATTTTTACTCTCTTTTAAATCAAATCATTCTGAACATAATAGATAGATGTCAAATTAATAAATCGTAAATGTCAAAAAAAAAATTCGAATTAAATAACAGACTTGCAGGACATTAAACGTTGAAGGCACCACGGGTGTTATAGGATAATGACGCCCTCGGTCGACGTACATTCCCTCGGGCCAGAGGCCCTCGGGATTGTACACTGCCGACCTCGGTGCGTTATTATCCTTATAACACCCTTGGTACCTTAATAACTATTTATTACTGCTACTTTAATTGTATTTTTATGTATTTTTAATTCCTAAAATGTGTATAATGTAATTATCTCACATGAAATAAGTTATCTATGCATCTATAAAATAAATACCTGCTTTTCTTAAGCATTGTAGACTAAAATTATTACATTGTAATTATTTTATTTTGTTCTTATAATTTGCACTACTTTTATCCACATAAACTTAAAATCAGTCTAAATAAGGTAAAATATAATTATCACAAATTGACATGTTCATATGCCACATGAAATGGTTTATTCCAGGTACAGTAACTATTTTTAGTTTCCCTTTGTCGTTCAACGTCTTCAGTCCTATAGCATCCTCTTTGTAAATATCACGGTTTACGAAATTGATCACAGTTCCATTTTCATTGAAATATCCAAAATGACTAAAAAAGTGCAATAGAAATTACATTACAAATAGAAATATACACCGTATTTGATGAAATTACGTTAGTTATACTATTGAAAATATGGTAGACCCTGAGTAATGTTACAAATATTGAGCTCAATCAAATTATGAGTTTATCAGTCAAGAATATAATTTAAATTTTATGTACTTGAAATCTATATTAATGTTATTTGACAGCAGAGCTATGCAGAGCACTGACAAAAGTACCCGTGAGTACTAAGCACTAAGCCCTCAGTACTTTCATTTTTCGAGCTCTAAGCACTGTTAATAGTAAAATGCTTGCGATTACTTAGCACTCCAAAAAAGTGCTATAAATTCAGGAGCACTAAGCACTTATAAAAAATTTTTTCTACTTCCATCTTTAAAATGGCGTTTATCGTATACGTTTCCATGACGCTAAATAATCCTTTAAACACGCTTTCGACAAACCGTGACTTCGTGCATTTTAGTCACAGGCTGAACTTAGCAACGAGATATTAGTCACGGCTGAGGTTAATTCTAGATATTTTAATGGCAAAAATCAAGTTAGTTTTCCGTAATTCTTGTCATCAATCTGTCAAAATAAATCGACGCGTTGTGACAAGAGACAAGTAATTTTGTATTTTTTGGAAAAAAATGAGCCTAAACGACAGTGAAAGTGAAGAAGATGTTTTCATTGGTACTCCGCACGAAATTACTCAAGCAGCGGCATCGGCAACTGCTAGTTTGCTGCCAGAAAAATCTAAAAGTCAATACGAACGTGCATATAAACTTTTCCAAGATTGGCGTCAAGAAAACCAAACAAATTCATTTTCTGAGAATGTATTACTTGCTTATTTCCAAAATTTGTCGAAAAAGATGAAACCGTCCTCTTTGTGGGCAATCTATTCAATGCTGCGGACGACAATTAATCTAAAAAACAATGTTGATATTAGCAAGTACCCCAAATTGTGCGCATTTCTGAAGCGTAAATCAGACGGTTACAGACCTAAAAAGTCGAAAATATTGACACCCCAGCAAATTAGAGAATTCTTATCATCTGCTCCAGACGAAGAATACCTATTTACAAAGGTAATAGTATAAAACCAAATTAAATAATAATAAACAAAATTATAAATATTTTAGGTAGGGTTACTTTTTGGAATAATGGGAGCTTGTCGGCGGGAAGAATTGACGAAAATTCAAACAAGTGATGTTGAAGACCTTAACACGGCCCTTTTAGTTCACATTCCTGACACGAAAACAAAAACGGAACGTCAGTTTGTTATTGGAGGTAATTTCTATCATACATGCAAGAAATACATGGAACTTCGACCTCCAAACCTGACAAGTACTACCCGATTTTTCTTAAACTACCAGCGAGGAAAATGTAGAAAACAGCCAATTGGAATTAATAAATTTGGCAGCCTCTCTAGCGTAGTAGCAAAATTCTTAAAATTACCTGACCCTGCTGCTTATACTGGTCATTGCCTAAGAAGGTCTTCAGCGACGATTTTGGTGGACTCGGGTGCGGACATCACAGCATTAAAGCGTCATGGAGGGTGGCGATCCACAGCTGTTGCAGAGAGTTATATTGACCACTCGTTAAACAATAAAATTGAGACCGCTACTAAAATCATGAACACTGTTCAAAATAATGCAATGCAAAAAAATAAAGAGAATATTGATATTGCAATTGCTCAAAGTTCAAGCATTGATAAAAATAAAAGTGGACCAAGTATTAGCTTCAATTCAAATCATGAAGCAAATTTAACACAGTTCGATGGAACGCATTTAGGAAAATCACTTCGTTTTTTTAGCAATTGCCAAAATGTTTCCAATGTAACCATTAATATACACAATAAGTAGAACAATAGTTTAGTAATTTTTTACTGTTACCATGTTATTGATACGTTAATAAATGAAATATTAAAATAACTTCCAAATTTTTTATTTAGATATTTGCTGTCGTAGAAAAAGTATAGTATGCAACACATTTTATAAACTTGTTAGTCACTCATTTTATTAAACACTCGCTCCGCTACGCGTCGGTCGCGATTAATAAAACTCGTGACTAAAATGACGTTTATAAAACTTGTTACATAATATACTATAAATAATGGAGTATCTATTATTCTATTGAGGCTAGAACATGAATTTAAGTATCCTTTTAAGGTCCCCAACTCGCATTCCTCCATTGTCTGCTTTTTTTGACATTTGTCCCCCACTCATCAATTATTAAGCGCGGGGGTGGGCCAGTGAATTTGGTACCGGGACCCATGATTTGATGTGGGGGACCTGCATGTGATGAGGAATAATTCAGTTATTTTTTTAGACCAAACATTTTGGTGATTACGATGTATGAATGAATTTGAAATTGCCAACGTTTTCGAAAAAAGAAATATATATAGAAATATTCAGAAAAAAAAAATTAGACTATTTTTTAAAATGTTATAAACGAAAACAATTTATTTTAAAACATTTCCTTAAGAATTATTACACGAGATATGATGTAAATTACATTTGATATGATATAATGGGGTATTTTCCATTTTTTTAAATTCAGTTTTGATGATGTATATCAGGTAATGTTGTTATTTTAACAATTACTGCATAATCAATTTAAACCAAAACGAATTTCTTAAATAAAAATAAGAAATAAGAATACGCCCGTCTAGACACAGATTTCAAATGATTTTATTTGGCGGGAAATAATTTAACCAATAAGACAACTTTCGCTTAAACTGTAACTATCTTACATGAATGCCAAATTGTATATTTACTTTACATTATTTTACCTACGATCACTACTGTAAATAGTAAAAAACACACTACCTGCCACCTATGTAAGTTCAACTTTACATATTGTAAACAAATCGCACGGTAAAAAAAACGCATGGGACACGCAATTATAGGTGGCTTATATCGCTGATGCGGGGTTTAAAAAAACAAATGCGCCTACGTAATTTTCAAACGCTGTCAAAACTGACAATATTTGTTGAATAATATTGTTGACAAGTAAACTAAATCCAGATTTTACTAAATAAATAAGTAAATATGATCGTAGGTAAAGTATAGTACATAATTCGAGTTGTAAAGCAATTACGCACTCATGGAAATACGCACTCGCCGCTACGCGGCATCATGTGTAACTTTTCCATTCGTGCGTAATATGCTTCTTACAACACTCATTACGTAATATACTATTACCTATGATGATCAATATAATTGCACAATGTTTGCGCAATAGTAAATATTGCATATTATTGATCGTTTAGAATCTATATTGATGAAAATATTGAGGATTGCGTAAAGTTTGAGCAAGTTGAATATTTATTGCCCAATATTAAATATTGTGCAAACTTATTGCGACGTCTAGGGTAGGTATGGCGCAATACTTACTCAATTTAACAGTGAAAATGGAGACGACAACACCTCCGGTTGCAACGTTTCAAAGAGAACCGTTTTAACTGATAATTGCACACCGTTATTGAGTAAACATTGAGTTAGTGTAGGGCAAATCTGGTAGTTCAATAAAAACTGCGCAATTTATATTGCACAAATATATTGATCGTCTATGGGCTTAACACATCTATTTTGCTCAATATCTTGAAAATCAATAAATATTATGTACATGTATTTTGAAGGAATTAATAGGTATTTATGTTTATTATTTAGAAGTTATCTTAAAAATGTAAACCAATCTCACGGCGAGGATTATGTGGCAACATTACATAAAAACGTCTCTCCACCTCTTCCAGCTTTGCTTGCCTGCTCTCACTTCTTGTCACACTAGGTCCATTCCTTTGCACAAGTGTGACACTAATTTTGAGTGACAGACATCATAAGTTAAAGAAAGACAAAATTGCACTAGTGCAGCTCAGTGCCACACTTTTAGTGCAAAGGAATAGACCTAATACAAGTGAAAGAGACATACTGGATAGATTTATTTGTTGTTTGTTTATGTGGCGTTTGAATTTGTTATTTTATATTTTATCAATATACTATTAAGATAGAGTTGAATTTTGTGAAGGGGGATTCATTAAATTTGTCCAAATTTGTTCAATATGTCCATTCTTTCTAAAACAAAATTCGGATTTTTTGTGAGCAAACATGAAAAATCAACAATCAACGTGATGTTAGAACACATCTGTCATTTGACTAGCCGTTGACATTGTTGCCATATATTGCTAAATATGTTTTTAAAAATCTAATCGGCATTAAAAATTATTTAAAATATTTAATAATTCACGCCTATTATTATTTTTTACATCACAAAATTAAATTTCGTGGATAAATATATTAAAATTGATTTAATAAATAAGCTTTATACTCCTGTTTTCTTCAATTATTCTTACTAGAACTAGAGAAGGAATTTCAACTTTGCAACACCACACTGTTTTGAATAAAACCATTCTATCAACAAATCCATACAAACTACTTACGTCATCGGCAAATTACCTACGTCACCAATTTAAAACACCTGTTACTCCACTTATTTTAACTTCTATTTTCTCAAAAAATTGATAATTATTTTCGCAAAAATCTGTATTGGAAGGTTTGTTTGTACATATTCTATATTATTCAATAAAAAAAAAAAATTGGAAAATACCCCATTATATAAATATTTTTTCCCTAAATTGGGTTCAAATGAATAACGGCGTTTTTATATCCATGTCTAGTATACAAATTTCATGTAAAAATGATATGATAAAGTGCTTGGGAGCCTTTTGAACTGTTTGCGAGCACTTTGTGGGATTACTAAGCAATAAGCCCTTTCGTGAAGTGCTCAAAACACTAAGCACCAATTTTAAAACGTGCTCTCGGGTAAGTGCTTGGTGCTTAGACGAGCACTAAGCACAATGCTTAGGAACAGCTCTGTTTGATAATAACAATAAGGTTAGTGCCGTAGACATAGAATTATTGATGACGGCATGAAATATCTTGGAATAATTTTTTATTCCAACTTTCAGGGCCATTTAAAAAAATGTATACAAAAAAACAAAAAACAATTTAACGATAAAGAGCAAACTGTAAGCACTTATAAATTAACAATACACACGAACAAGTCTTATTATTTCTCAAACTTCTTTTTATTTCCACAGCACAATTTTTATAAACAGTATTGTTTTGTTGACAAAAAGAATGTTTTGAATCTAGTTTTATTATTCAATTTCCACGGTATACTTGATAAGGGTTTATCAATGGATTTGTTGTGAAAATTAGTATTTAACTCCTGGGTATCTAAAATAAAATATAGAAAAGTTGATAATTATGAATTTTAGTAATTTTGGACTGTTTGATTGATAGTAGGTACTAAACCAATTCGAAAAATCTTACGTTTACATTTTTATCTTATTGTTTTGGTCCATTAGATTAATTTGAGTGCACTGCGCTCTAGATGCAAAAATAAAAGTGGCCCTAAAAAATCAAGTAGTCTCAATTTGATTTTAAGCTGTACACGGGGCCGGATTATCCATAAGGCTAAGTAGGCTATAGCCTAGGGGCAACAATGCCTGAATGGGCCAAAGATCTTTTTAACTACTAGATGGTTTAACCCATAAGGAATTCGTATATGACAAAGCTGCAAACATCTCAACGGAGAGAGCAATATTAACACGCCTCAAAAAGCCTGACAGCAATGCTGGAATTGCCGAACTTTACCATTGCTAGTGTCGGGTCAGTTCGAGTTTGTCAACAAGATTTTATGCTCTTAAAGCGCAAACGCAATCAAATCTCAAGCGGCACTAACAACTGACCAGAGCATCCAGTGGTGTTGCCCGACTGTCACCATTTTCTCTACATTTTCTGATCGCTCAACGTTTGACCACTTCAAAATTCCACGCTTTAAGCGGCTTTTGTCTCTGATGTTTGACAACGTCGCGAAGGTTTGCAACAGGATACCAACTAGAAGCGAGGCATGCGCATAGACCACACTGCTTATCAATTTTGGTTAAAAAAATTATTTTTTAGATTTCTCCCCCCCTGCTCATCAATATTGAAACTCGGCCGAAACATTTTTTTTCATATTACCCCCCCCTCCCCGCTTGTCAGTTTTGAATGCCTGTTTCAGATTTCTGCCCCTCCCCCGCTCCTCATCATGATTAGCCTAGAGGTGCACCAATCCTTAATCCGGCCCTGGCTGTACGCTGTACAATTGTACTTAAAATCGTCTCTGGAATAAAAAATGTAAAAATATACAAGGTGTTTCATTTAAAATGTCAAAGTTTGAGTCATTTCCGTAGAAACCAGAAGTTATGGAAAAATATCAAATAATGAAAAACTGTTAATTTTTGGTATACATTACTCTCTCTTCATTTAGGGGTCTATCATTAGAATTATAGATAAAAAAATTACTCCACCTAGATTGCCAGGGGGTTATCACATTATCATCTGGCCCCCCTATGAGTACCATTAAATCTAACTTTGTTAACGCTTCCTTAAATTCACTACTTTTAGTTGAGTTGAGCTCATTATTCACATATGGCAAGTACTGGGAGTAATTTAAATACAAAGCTCCATGATAAGGATCGTTCCAATAATTTCCAACAGAAGTATGTTGACCAACTCTGGAATAAAACAATTCAAATGCTGTTTTTAAAGCTAATCCAGGGAAATAAAAGTGTAAAAATTGGGCTGAAATAAAATATATATGAGATTTTACACTATAGTTTATTTATTTGACCAACTTACTTCCATACTGGCCAGCTTGTGGACCACTTAATGATATAAATCTATGAACATTGTGGTCAGGATTAGCCTGGAGAATTGTTCTTGCTAAGAGAGCTCCTTGAGAATAACCTAAAAAATATTTTTAAGCAAAATATGGGAATAGTAAACGTATAAGCAAGTTAACAATAATATCAACGATCACTTATTGTTATCATTAATAGCCGTAAGTCATTTTTTAAATGAAATAATGGGATTACTATTATAATGAACATTGAAAATATTTAAGAGAAATATAAATTAATATTTTAGCCTAAGGTATAATACAGTAGTGCCACGATAATCCGGATCAATTAAAACCAGACTAATCCGGATTATCAAGACATTTTAAATTTAGCTTTTAAAATTGCAAAAAAGTAAATAGAAGGCTGTATTTAAGAAAAGTAAGCACTGTATTGTAATGTGTTACAACCCCTAGAATGATGTATTTGCACCTACTCGAAAAAGAACCTACCAGAAGATTCCAAAGTGACATCTGGAATTATCGAGAGAATGGTGGCGTCATCACAGAACAATCGAGATCTGTCATTTTTAGGTATAAAAGACCGATCGCATTCTCGGCGAGTAGTTCAGAAGTTCAGAAAGTATAGAAAGTGAGGTTAAGACTTCAAAGATAAACAAAGTGATAAACATTGTGATTTAGTCAGTAAAGTGTATTTAAATTAATAATAGTATTGTGAAGTATCCAGTAAATATTTAATAAAGTGTGTTAGTGGACATCTCTTGTTATAATTTTTGGAACCCACGGATTTGCAAGGGGTAGTTTCCTAAGGGTGGAAACACGCGACAAATTGGTGTCAGAAAGCGGAATTTTATGACAAGAGGGACTCTGAAGTTGTGCTGGAGTGTTCAAGAAGTATTCTCGAGGTTTAGTGCTAACACAGTGGACTAATTTACTGGACATTGTTCGAGGGTTATTTTCGGACAGGAAAATAGTGTTAAGTGCATTTTTGAGACATTGTAGAACATTTTATTAGGACATTAGTGTGATAATTGAATCCTTTGAACTGAGAAGTGATAGAGACACTGAAAAAGACTCATTTAGTGCGTGAAAATTTCTAGAACTTTTCTATTTGGACATTAGTGGAGATTATTAAATTCTCTGAACTGGATAGTGACAAAAGACTCTGGATAAGACTTTTTCGTGCTATTTCGAGATTTGTCTAGAAAGTTCCATTACCGATATTGACGTGACAGTTAAATTTATTTTATTTTAATTTCATCGTATGCCCGTAACAACAAGAAGTATGGCATCCGATAAACAAATACAGGACTTATTCGAACAATTCCAAAAAATGATGGCACAGCAGCGCCAGGAGGAGGAAAAACGGCGTCAAGAAGAAAAAGTCGAACAAGAAAAGCGACGTCAGGAAGAAAAAGAAGAACAGGAGAAAAAACGCCATGAAGAAAAAGAAGAAAGGAACGAATTAAAGAAAATGATGGAAGATCAGGAAATAAGACGTCAGAAAGAAAAAGAGGATGAAGAAAGAAGACGTCAAGAAGAAAAAGACGAATTGAGACAAATTATGGAAGACCTGAAGATACGACAACAAGAGGAAAAACAGGAGCAAGAAAGACGCCAGGAAGAATTAAGGAAAATTTTAAATGAACAAATCAAAATACAACAGGACACTATAATTTCTGCCAATGAAGTACTAAAATGTGAAGTCAAAGAAGAGATAAACAAGGTCGAAGGTAAAGTAGGAGGTCGAGACAGAAGTCAGTCAAGTAAAAGGAGAAGTAACTGAAGTTAAAGAGAAAGTAAACAAGTTCGAAGAAGAAGTCAAAGGAGAAATAGACCGGCTTAAACGACAGTTGAGAGATAGAGGAAGCCAGCAGGTGGTGTCATCAGGTCAGCGACTAAAACCTCCTTCTTTTTTTTGATGGCCAAAGTTCCTGGACGACGTACAAGAGGCAGTTTGAGGCAGCAGCATGTGCGAACAACTGGGATAATGAGGAAAAGGCCATGGCATTAGTTCTGGCATTAAGGGGCCAGGCCTCAGAGTTGCTTCAGACTATCCCAGTGGATAAACAAAGGGACTTCAAAGTCTTGGAAGCTGCATTGGACTTGAGATATGGCGACCAACATCTCGCCCAAGTATACCAAGCCCAGCTAAAATCACGAACACAAAAGGCTGGAGAGAGTTTACAGGAATTCGAAGCTGCGATAGAGAGACTGGCACACCTGGCGTATCCGAGTGCACCTAGAGAATTTCAGGAACAATTAGCCGTAGGGGCCTTTTTAGATGGCATAAGGGACGAAGAGGTCAGGCGAGTTCTGAGGCTGACAAGACACCAAAGTAGTAGCGAAGCTTTGGTACGTGCACTGGAAGTAGAAGCCGCTTACAGGGATACGCCAAGGTCGAGAGTGCGAGCTGTGACTCTCGAAGAATCGCAACCAGAAATGAACCAGAACCCTATGTTGACTGAGATGCAGAAAATGTTTACCAAACTATTGGATAAATTAGATGACCTTGGAAAGCAGGAAAAACAGAAAAACAAAGGAAAGCCGAGTGGTGGTATTAAATGTTACAACTGCGGCAAGGTAGGACACATGAAGCGAGACTGTCGACAGCAGAATTCGGAGAGTCGAGTAAATGCTGTGAATCTTGAAGAGGAGCAGGAAAACAGTACCAGGGGGGTTGTTCTGGCTAGGGAATGCAGTGCCCCCAGAGAAATTAAGATTTCCCAGCTTCGAAGAATCGCAAGCAGACTGTTGTTGCATGGATATGTGAACGGAAGAAAATGTTTGTTTACCATCGACACAGGTACTACGTCATCAATAGTACGGCCAGGATTTATATCGGGCATAAAGATTACCAAGAGGCAAAATGAAGAAGTGATCGTCCGGACAGCTACGGAGGACAGGGCTACGGTTCATGGAGAAGTAGACCTGGGTTTGCAGATTGGACAGTTAAGGTTCGACCACAGGGTCATCGTGGCTGACATTACGGATGACTTCATTTTGGGACTGGACATTATGGAACTGTATGGATTTATTGTTGACGTAGGAAAGCGAATGTTAAGGATTGGGAACGAACAATTTATTTTGTCAAAAGTGAACGACCAATGCGAGAAAACCAGGCTGTTGACAACGCAGGCAGTCAAGACTCCTGCATTATCCAGAAAACCAGATAAAGAAGATTGCAAGCGCTACCCTCAGGTGGAAAGATTGTCGAACATGGTTGAAGTCAACACTGTCAAGGTCGATCTTCCAGAGAGTTGGTCAAAGAAAACTCTGAGGCAAGAGCAATTGCGCGATGTAGAAATCGGACCCATGTTGAGAGCAAAAGAAGAGGGAACGCGTCCAGCATGGAAGGATGTTTCCAACAAAGAAGTGGGGCTGAAGGCTTTATGGTCACAATGGGATTCACTTACGGTCGTAGATGGGCTTTTGAGGAGAGCATGGGAAAGCCCAGATGGGAAGCAGGTTGCCATGCGTCTAGTGATTCCCAGGTGTCGTGTACCAGAAGTACTCCAGGAAGCACATAATGAAACGTCCAGCAGACACTTCGGCATAAACAAGACATTGAGTAGAGCACGGGAACAGTTCTATTGGGTTAATAGTCGCCAGGATGTGGAGGCCTGGTGTCACAAGTGTAAAAATTGTGCTGCCCGTGGAGAACCATTTTCGATGAGCAACTACAGGAATGGAAGTCGAGAACAGCCAAAGAATGATCGAGAGCAGATGAACAGAACTAGTAACCGCTTGAAGGCCCGTTATGATCAGAATGCCAGTACAGGGGGATTCAAGGTGGGGGATCTGGTTTGGCTGTACAACCCACAGCGGAAGGAATGGAGACCCCCGAAATTTCAACCTCCTTGGGATGGACCGTACACTGTTATTACCCGAATTAATGATGTCGTCTATCGTATTCAACGAAACAAAAAGTCCAAGATGAAGATCGTACACTTGGATAGACTGGCGAAGTACGTGAAAGAGGCTGAACTGCCTGACCGGGACGTTCAGGCTTAAGGAGGGGGCGTGTAATGTGTTACAACCCCTAGAATGATGTATTTGCACCTACTCGAAAAAGAACCTACCAGAAGATTCCAAAGTGACATCTGGAATTATCGAGAGAATGGTGGCGTCATCACAGAACAATCGAGATCTGTCATTTTTAGGTATAAAAGACCGATCGCATTCTCGGCGAGTAGTTCAGAAGTTCAGAAAGTATAGAAAGTGAGGTTAATAGAGTTGGGCGATTCGACTCTTTTTAAGGATTCGTACCAAATGAATCCGTATCAAGAAAAGATTCGTATCGAGAGATTCGTACGATTCGTACCACTTCGTATCACTGATTCCATGATACTAAACAGTATCATGTACTGATTCGTACCATTCGTATGTTTCGTACCACTGATTCCATGATACGCAACAGTATCATGTACTAATTCGTACCGTTTGTACTACTTATTCGTACCCACACTTCCACTCCACAGAGTTCAGCATAGATTATAGAATATTATATGTGGTGTTAGTTAGGGCCAGAGTATTATAATGTTTTAACCATACAGTAATTAATAATTTCGTCGTCGTCACTAGACATCAGTAAAAAAGATAGATAGATAGCGTTTATTTAACCATATTATACACATACCTATTTGTACATTATTTGTAGCAAGTCAACTAAACAAAAAACAATAACAAAAAAGCAAAAAAGGGTAATATCACAGATTTTGTAATCAGTACGTTGTATAAAATGAATGCTATCTTGCAGTAGGTACATTGATAATAATCAAATAGTAATAATCAAATATTTCGAATATATCCATCGTATTACATATGAAAACAGGGAATTTTTTCAATTATGAGATTATGAGTATTTTAAAATCTGAAATCTCCACCGTTTGAAGTTTAACCTTATACAGCTGGCCCAGTATCGCATCGCAATACCGGTACCGAAATTCCATATTCGTACCAATCGTATCGGTGATACGAAATGTATCAATCGTATCGGCGATACGAAATGTACGAATCTTTTATTTTTGTGGGATTCGTACCATTCGTACCACTGCAAGGATTCGCACCAATGATACGAATCATACGAGTACTACCCACCTCTAGAGGTTAAGACTTCAAAGATAAACAAAGTGATAAACATTGTGATTTAGTCAGTAAAGTGTATTTAAATTAATAATAGTATTGTGAAGTATCCAGTAAATATTTAATAAAGTGTGTTAGTGGACATCTCTTGTTATAATTTTTGGAACCCACGGATTTGCAAGGGGTAGTTTCCTAAGGGTGGAAACACGTCACAGTATTTATATAAAAAACAAGACAACTAAAAAAGAGGATCCTATACCACGAAAACGAAATATGTATTAAAAATAACTACATATGTACTTAATTAACATTTTCATCACTTTCTTCTACATTAATTTCATTGGAATTTTGTGCACCCTCTTTTACAATTTTCGGCCCCGACTGAAAAAAGTGATTTTACTCTGATGACTTAGTTAAAACTGCAGAATTTAATATTTGCTCCTACATATTTTATGGAAAGAATGAATTCGGATTACAGAATCGAGTAAAATCCGGATTATAGAGTACTTCAAGAGGACAAAAAGGCAATTCGGATTACAGAAGCATCGGGATTAACGTGGAATCGGATTATCGCGGTACAACTGTAATGTATAAATGCTTCTATAATCATATCAGATTTAGATACACCTGTTTGTAGCATATTAGCCCTTTCAGGACCGCAGTCGTCAGAGTGTTTTACCTGTTGGACTGGAGCGGCAGGCATATACATGTTCGTACTATTCCGGTACCTAAATTCAATATCAGACAGAATCAAGGCAACATCGTTTTTGGTCATCTGAACATTCCTCGTTATCTGACAATAACTTATTTTCACTCCCATCTACTAAACACTCGCAGTCTTGACTTCCTGAACTGTTTTCCCAGTCGTTTTCTTCTGCATCGTCTTCAAAACACTCATTTCAATATACAGACATATAGTCACTTATGTTATCAAAATGTCAGTTACAATATGAATTTCATTCACATTTTCAGATTATAATGGAATATTACGATAATGTTTTCACAAAATTAGATTAGAACAAGAGGCTCATATTTTTCTTTTTCGTTTACAGAAACAGAGTGGACAGGCAGACAACTAGGGAATTCCTCGTGAGCCCCAGGGGGACTCAAACGATTGTGCTCACCAAGTTATTCATGCTTAAATGAAAATGTAAGGTGTCCTTCTCACAAAATGGAGATGTTTTAAAAAACTTGAAGAAGCACATTCTTTTTGACAGACCTTTTTTTTTTTACGCTATGGAAATTTTTAAAAAATCATTCGAAAGTTAAATTAATATTTTTTTTTGGTTGTTAGCTTGGGTTATTTTTGACGTAAATGCCATAGTTTCTATATATTTCATATTTAAACTGAATACTACACCTTATAAACATTTGGACACCATCTTTATACTTCCAGATCTCTGAGACTATTAATTCTACAGAAATTAAGAAAAAACGAAAATTATCCTTAGTTTAGTAGCTTTCTTATTTGGGTCTGGCATTTTTTGCTAATTGTACTACTTTTCAAATTAGTTGACGAAAACCGTTTTGAAATTACTTTCTTTACTTTTAAAATCGCAACTTAAAAACTATCAATGGACTCAATTAGTTGTGACGTTACAAATTAGACAACCTCTATATACTACTGTCAAGACACACGGGATGCCTGCCAAGCACACTGGAACTTGACCCTTAATGCATATGTTTATAAGGTGACATTTTCGAGAATAGAAACATAGCCCAAAATTTTATTTTATTTCTCCCGTGGAAGAAATATTTAAGAATCTCTAATACCTATTTCACATTTAAAAAATACGCTGAAATGTATATATCAATGTATGATTTATAACAACTTTATTTTAGTTTCATAATACAGTTTTTGTAATGCTTTATACTTGTGTATATTTTCCGATACCATGTGCATGATAAATGGTAACTGAAAGTTCTTATAAAATTCTACGCTGTTTCTATCCTCGAAAATGTCGTCTTATAAACATACACAAGTTCCAGTGTGCTTGGCAGGCAATCCGTGTGTCATAAGAGTAGTATACAAGGGTCGAATAATTATGTGACGCCACACTAATGCGGTCCATTTACATGAAAAGTTACATACAATCTTTTCTTCTCAAAATTTGATTATGTTTCAGCTCCAATATTTTTGTTTTTTATTAGGATGCCACCCCCGAAATGAGCTCCCCCTATAAATTAGCAAGTCCTCACATAATATAGAAACTTATATTAAACTGCAAAAAATAAACAAAATCTAATTCATACGGCATTATTCCCAAGTTAAAACCTCTAGTTACTGTATTAAAATGGAGTAAAGAAAAGAAAAAGAAACAATAATATATGCATCTTCAAACAAGGTATAACCTGTATTAGTTTCTATGCAGAAATTCCTGTATACTATAGTACCCATTTTTAAAGAGAAAATTCTTTGTTTCCTTTACTAATTTGACTTCGCGCTAGACGAAATTAGAGTTTATGTTAAAAAAAACATTTTCAACGCATAAATACCTTCTTTGGCCTATGAACGTGATCTTTTAATGAATGAGTGACACCTCTGATTGTTTAAACAAACCATTTAACTTATAAATATTTCTTCTTTTTTCTTAAAAAAAAAAATGATTTTTGTAGACATATAGATAGATAAGAGATAAGATTTTATTTAGAATTATATACAAAAACTTATATTATATTTTCATACTGATCATATTTTGTTTGGTTAGATGAGTTAAAGTAGAAAATATTTTTATGGTATTTACCAAAAGGCTGATAGAAATCTGTACAAAATAAATGAAAATCTACCTATTAAAACATTAATAACCTCTAAACATTGTATTTTTCTGATAACAAAATATAGTTGTAAATAAATCTTTCATTGGCCAACCAGAAAGTAGACTTTTCTGGATAGTTTTTCAATTAGAAAGTGATACTTTACACTTCTGGACCAAAAGAATGATGTTACAGACCTACGGCGCAAAGTAATGACCAGTCCATACAAACATGAGTTTTTTAAAGCGAACTGTGTTTTTGTTAGTAATTATTATTTTATTTTTCAATATATTGTTGGTCACACAAAAAAGGAGTGCACACCACATCCGGATAGTTATTTTACTCCATGAGTTGTAGGCTTTTACGTCCAGTAAAATAATACTTTCTGGAATTGATAAGTAATAATATACTAATTTACAGCTCTCTATTTTGTAGCATTTAGACAAATATTTAATTTATAACATGAACTAGGAATTAGTAATATTCTAAATAATGGACAGATATTGATAGGTTATAAGTTATCTTTTAACTGTTTGATAAATATTTTTCATGAAAATGTTTCCTGCTATACGTAGGTATGTTTACATGTTAACTTTAAATAGGTTAAACAGAAGATATTTCAAATAGATTTAACACAATTCAGGGCTAGAGAGTGCATTAAAATGCACATCTATTTAAGTTCAAGTTGCTCAAAAATTTGCATTCATTTCAAGCGTTGGTATAGTTATCTATTGCATTATTGTTTTCTTTTATTTCTCTTTTATTGCACGTGGACGTTATTTATGTATCTATTAATAACTAAATTAAAGTTTTTATCACAATGGAATTTAGTTAATTTAAATAAACCACATAAGTGATAAAAAGAACATTGCATTTTTTTTAAATCCATAAATTGCGAAATTGAGATTAATCAACTTTAACTTTTAAATAATTTTTTCTACTCCCATACTTACTTTAATTCGTTTATTAGACATTCCCTACCTGTACTTTAATAAGATCCATTAAGATACAAGTTTATAACCAATAGAAACGCGACACACAGCAATATTCTGTCAATATCAGCTATTGCTTTGAACATCTGACAGATCTAAAATTTATTAATCTTGACAAGTCATACTTACTGTTTACCTAGCAAATGTTCAAACTTTGTGCTTCTTGCAATTAAGGTCAGTGAACATGTGTGATAGTGAAAGTGAAATTGAAATAATAATCCATAATATTTCCTAAATTGTAATCTATAATTAATAAATTACAGAAATAAAATGCAAATTTTCTATTTTATTATGACTGGTGGTAGAAAAAATAGTGTATGCAACTCACATTTAATGGCTATTAAGACACTCGCAGTCATTATGACATTCACCTACGGCTCATGTTTTAATTCTCATGCTCGTGTCTTAATAGCCATCATTAAATGGTCGTTGCATAATATTCTAATTAAGTGAGACTAATAAATGTCATAATTATTATACTCTTTGCAAATACGAAAACGAAGAATATATTGCATTTGATCGGCACATTTCCAAAACCGGAAAGATCACTCGTGGACAAAAAATTTTCATACCATTGTGTTAGTGAACGAATTCCGTCCATCACGTTTATTGAAAGCACGATAACTTAAGAAAGAAAAATCCGATTGTATTGAAAATTGGACAGTAAGTTAGTGTTAGCTAGAGGAAGAAGCCTGTTGTTTTTTAACAAAATTGATCAGTAAAGAAAAAAGTTATATATTATTTAAATTTGAAAAAAAAATGGATAAAGTAAGAAAATATTTTGAGGTTTCTGGTTCTTGTACACACACTAAATCACATTTTTTTTTTCATCCCCTTTAATAATGGGGTGGGGGTGGTAATGGGGGTGGCTAACGCCAAAATTTTTTTTGAGACCTTAGCTTCTCTTGTCTATACTAAATATCAATTTTATGAACTCTTACCTGCTTGATTTACCTATTTACTCCAAATTTACCTCAATTTACCCCCCTTCGACGGAACAAGATGAAAATATAATCTAGTTCTAGATCTCGTTAAAGTACATATGTGTACCAAATTTCAAGTCAATATCTCAAACGGTTCCAGAGTAAACGTGCGCACAAAAAAAGTTACAGACCGACAGACAGAAATTTTTTTTCCGCTCAAACTTGAAATCTCGACGTTTCTTAACATTCTAAGCCTATTTGAACAATAAAAATTTTTAAAAATTTTTTTGTCGTTACTATACTTCCACTGGATGTGGAAGTAATTTATATTGACGTTTCTGTCTCCTCCACAAACTTACAAGAAATCGTACAATATTGGATTACTTTACTGACTATTTCTAGTATTTTAATGACGATTTTAAGATTTTTTAATGCCAGTTTAAAAAAAAAATAACACCGAGATTAAAAGTATCATTTCCAGAAATGACATTTTCTCTTTTTAAATTTAATTATACTGATTATTTCACTCATTATCGCTATAGCCAATGAGAGCTCCGTTTTTTCACGACATTGCACCAATCAAATGTCATTATTAGTGGTAATTCAAGCTAGATCGGCTTTTGACAGCTTATTACTAATTGTTAACTTACCTTCTAAATTGTAATATTGTATTATGTACTAGCAAACATAAACAAACCACATATATAGTAAACAATCGTCAGTTCCAAAGAGAAGCCTGTCTGAAATATATAGGCTATAACCCTTGCCTATCTGTAACTATTTCAATTTGCCTACTTTTCAATCAGGTAACAATAATATACAAAGATTGTACTTAATATAACTAGCTCATAATACAGGAACAAGTCAAGCACAATAGCTCAATAACGTAGTTACAAAGTTAAGCAAATCATTTATTATAAATGTCAAGTAAACACATTCGCATTGGAAACAAACTAAAAATGTACCTAGGTACCTACTCACATACAGTAATCTATCAAAAAGTAACTAGTTGAATCAAAGCTGTGCAATATTTTAATTTGTTGTATTTAAAATTCACTCTCCCTAACGAAGCAAACCTCAACATAATTTGTAAACTTCGTAAAATAAAAATGAGGATTAAATACGTAAATATGAATCAATGAACAATTATTATGGAATATAACTCTAGTAGCGGTAGCGCTAGATGGCGCTCTCTGTCAATCTCGGAACCATGAGTGTATAGTAATAAATAGGCGGGACATCGGGAATAAAGTAGTGCTCACAGATTAAAGATGTAGTGGTCTCTCTATCGTTCCTCGTCATATTGCACCTCAGAAACGTCTGAAAGGTGTTAAGCCAGTCTATATATTATAATATCTAAGGTTTCAACTCGTTTTATTTACTAGTTGCCATGGAAATGTCTCTAGATTATTTTAAAATATAGGGAATCTCCATTGTTTCTACTGCGTTTGTTTCAGATTTGCTGTTTTGACAATATGAGTCGGTTTTGAAATATTTCTGTATATCAAATTAATGGGGAAATTGAAAATAAAGGTCAGTAAACTCTAAAAAGTGACAAGAAAACGTCTGAAGGCAATTAATGCGAAAACATAATATTGAAGATGTACTTAATGAATTATTTATTCGTGAAATATTCTCCTCAAATACCACTCGTGCTTTAAATTTTATCTAAAAATCTTTCTCAAGCTAAGTTGCCCCTAGTTAATATAACTCGTGCAAATTGGCAGTTTATTATCAAAGATTAAATCCCTCCCGCTAAAGCGGTCGAGATTTAATCAGATAATAAACTGCCAATTTGCACTCTTTATATTACCAGGCAACACGCTTTCGAAAAAATTTTCGATAAAATTTTAAGCACTAGTGATATTACATAAGAAAAATTCTTACCTAAGAAATGAATACCCTCTGGATGCTTTTTGGTAATATTTAGTAGGTCTTGTCCAATCTCATTTGCTTGGTACCACATATTCTCAAGACTAGACCATCCCCCAAATTTTTCGATATTATAAACAATTGTTCCGGGGTGTTTCTAGAAATATAAAATAGATAAATTTACACATCTTACGCCTAACATAATAATAACACGAGTAGGCATGCAATAACCAAATTGTGTATTTTATAATTTTATTATATACCTCCTCTATTCGACTCTTAATTAATTCCATACTTTCATATCCTGTCAATATCCCGTGTAAAAGTACAACAGGCTTATAAGCTAATACAATTGTTAAATATCTAATTATCACAAATAATGAGATTATTGACCACTTCATATTACTTAAGCAAATTATTTATTATTATTAGGTAGTATTTTGAAATATCTAGTTGAAGCAGTTCAGAGAGCACTAGGATTCACAACAGGCAGTGATTTAATGATTACTGCGCACTTTTAGTGTTAATTTAACGATAATGATAAGAGAAAAACACCAACATTATTATTACTTTTCTTTTTGCAGTGACAGTGTGAGGTTATTTAATTGACAAAGAAATTTCAAAACACGGACAAAGAAAATGATTGCTAAGGCGCCATCTAGTATCTAGTTCAAAAAGATAAGCAGTAATAAAATAGTTTCCAAATCGCTTTTGGTGGTGCCACCTAGATATGTAGATGTTATGTACTTCAGTGTGTCAGTGTGAGCGAGTATGAAAATACAGATAATTTTACATATCTTTTGCTGGTTCTGCTCAGGTAATTATGTTAATCATCTATGACCTAGATGTCACGCTGTGTGGAAAATTCTCAAATTTTCTTCTAATAATTAATAATGTCTAGTTGTTTTAAAGATTTCTCAACTGAAAGTTGTTTTAAATAAAGTTTTTTTTTTAGGTATACATATTCTTGTTCCATGCTTTCTTCTTCTTATTTACATCTTACCAGCCGTTTTGTGATTCATGAAAATTATTCCAGTTGGCCTCCGCTTGCTGTATAGCACGTCTGATGGCAGCATCACGCCATATGTCGCGGTTGTTTGTTAGGCGCATAGCCTCATTAAAGCTCTTTCCCATCAGCTCTGTGGTCACATCAACACGTTTTGGAGGGTGGCCCCTTTCTTCATTTGCCATGTGGTTTTCCCTGAACTGACAACCGTTATATATTATAGTCCTCTCTCCGGTTGTTGTGGCCAAGAAATGAGAGAATTCGAGATAATACGATGCTGGAGAGCCGGTTTTGGGACGTATTTCTTCGAGAATCGAGGTATTATAGTGCGATGGGCTGTCCAGGGAATTCGTAGCAAATCTCTGCAAACCCACATCTCGAAAGCTTTCCCCAACGGCCCATGTCTCAGAGCTCAGAGGCGTAAACCGATGGGAGAGAACTAGGGCATTTGCAATTCTGGTATTTGTTCATCGCGTAAATATTCCTGTAACGCCAAATTTTGATTAACTGGTAAGTTGCCGATCTTGTCATCTATATACTTCGCCGAATCTCATATTCGCATCGCCAGTATTATCCTCAAGAGCTCAGGGCAGGATTAAGGATTAGCGCGCCCCCGGGCTAATCATGCATTTGCGCCCTCATAGTCATAATGGAAAAAAAATTATCTGAGAAAACATTTTTCAAATTCAAAATTGACGAGCGGGAGAAATATGAAAAAAAGTTTTTTGTCCCGGTTTCAAAACTGATAAGCAGGGAGAAGAAAATAAAAAAAAAATTTTTTTCTCGAAAACCAAAATTGATTAGCGGGGGGAGACAAAATATATTTTTTTAAAAAGCAGAGAGCGCAAAGAGCTCGCGACGCCCCACATGCTCTAGTGCACGCCCTTTTACGCATTGTCGCCCCTAGGCTATAGCCTAGTTAGCCTTATACTTAATCCGCCTCCGGCAGGGTCGGATTAAGGATTGCCCCCCCCCTAATCTAATCATGCATTTGCGCCTGCGCCCTCTTATTCATAACGGAAAAAAATTATCTGAAAAAAATTTTTTTGTCTAAATTCAAAATTGACGAGCAGGAGAAATATGAAAAAAATTTTTTGTCCCGGTTTTAAAATTGATGAGCGGAGCGGAGAAATAGAAAAAAAAATTTAAACCAAAATTGATACGTAGGGAGAAGAAAATAAAAATAAAATTTTTTTTCTCGAAAACGAAAATTGATTAGCGGGGGGGAGACAAAATATATTTTTTTAATGAGCAGGGGGCGCAAAGAGCTCACGACGGCCCTCATGCCCTAGCGTGCCCCTTTATGCATTATCGCCCTTAGGCTAGCTATAGCCTAGTTAGCCTTATGAATAGTCCGCCCCTGCAAGGGCTCCAAGGTATACTATCTTGTTCACGCCCTCACAATCATCTAACTTAAGTGTGTGTGGGTGGTTCTACATAATTTTTGTTGTGTTGTAATTTACACCATAATGAGAGCTTATTTGGCTGAGACCTGATCAGCCGGTGTATGAGCTCATCTTCGCTTGCTGCAACTAAGGTGTGGTATCACCTGTAAACCTTAAGTTAGAAATCTATATAGCTACTCCACCGTGCCGTGCCAGTCCCTCAACACATCGCAGCACGTGTTCATCATAAATGTTAAAAAGGATTGTTGACAAAACAGCCCTCTCTGACCCATTTGCCAAATTTACTTTTATCGGAGTTAGTCTAGTTTCACCAAAGCGGGGTTTTCTTCATACAATTGGCGGATAATAAATACAAGATGTTTGGGTGTCCTCATCAGTACACAATACAGTTCACAATTGTCTACATTGTCAATATCCTATACGGTAGTACTACGAAACGAAGGTACATAGGCACGTAATACTCTTTTGCCTTCTCGATAAGTTATCGCAAATTCAGTATTTACTCTCTGCACTCTATGCTTTGATGATCTAAATTTTTTTAAATCCTTTTTTTTTATCCAATATGGATTCAATATATTTTTTGATGTGACAGAATAAAATTTTTTTAAGTGAATTATCGAGAAAAATCAAGTTTTTAATAATTATTATTAACGGATATCTGATCATACAACCAATGGTAAGCAAGGTGATATTATCCAAGAAGTAGATACCAATATAGAGAAAGTAGATAATTTCATATTAAATAAAAAAGTGTGAATGACTGAATTTGAATAAATGATTTAAATATTTTTATTTTTTGCTTTAAAATGCTAATAATCCTATCATGTAATTCAATTCTTCGTCGGTATTAGCTAGAAGTGTAGTTGCTTTGATTGTTTCTCAAATAATGAGTGTTTTAAAGTATTTACCTAACTAGTATATTGGTATATTAGCGTGCCCAGATTATGGCAACAATATACAGAAAGAAGGTAGTTTTATAACGAATAATAAAGTGTGTAAGTTATGGTTTGCTTAATACCTAAATAATATTCTCTAATCATGACGAAAGCAAATAAATAAAAATAATAATTAATTGTAAAAATTAAATGTCGTTATTTGTCTCATACCAATCCTCACTGGATGATGAAAATTAGCACTCAAAAATCACAGAAACTGAGTATATGACAGGTAGTCCAGTAGAATTAGTAAAAAAAAGACTGAAATTTTTGTAATTCGTTCAGGATGCCACGTGGACTAAACGATAGTTTTATTGATCACGAACATGACCCTGAATTTGATCCACTTTTTGACCGGCGGAACATTGTTTATTTAACGATTTATTGTTGAAAAATTCAAAAAAATCGACTTTTTTAAAGATAACTCTAAGACCTTTGATGATAGGTTTTTAAATTTGTAGATACTGTTAGAACTTTGAAAAACGGTTAATTTGAGAGATGTTTCGTTTGAAACGCTTGAAAATTTGTTTAAATGATTGCAAAAAACCGCGAAAATTTTAGCAATTTTCAAATATTTTTCATTCTTTAACAAAAGCACTTTAGTGCTTGAAACTTTGAAAAAATATGTCTTTTAATACCCCAAAGTTATCCCTAAAATTTCATCAAAAAAATTTAATTAGTTTAAGAGATATTCAATTTGTTTATTAAAAACATAAATAATGTAAAATGCAAATTCACCCAGTTCCCGTTGTCGTAGAGGGTTGATCTGGACATCCTTTTTTTTGTTGAGACTTAAACTTTATGTTTTCATTAATGGCAAATTAAATTTGCATTATTTTACTTCAAAATGGCGTTTGAAAAAGTGTCACATTTTGAGGTTAGGTTTTTTGCTAATAACTTTTAAGCAAATGAAGATTTTGCAATATCGTTCTCATATATTTGTTGCTGGGGTCTTTTCACACATTTTCAAAAAAAAAAAGACTAGCCTTATTAGAAGCCGAGATGATTTTTTTTTAATAAATTCGTACAAAATTTTTTAACAAAAAATATTTTTTTATAACAAATTATCGTTTAATTAGGAAGAAATCGACATGACAGATATTATTATTTCATCATGCTACCCCAAATTTAAAAAAAAAAGTCAAAATCGGAGAAACGGTAAATTTTTGGTTGACGGATTTGAACTCGTCTCGATCATTTTATGAACGTGTTACAGATATGACTCATGCTTCTCACTCCTGTTCTGACACTGATTTAAAATTAATTATTGTTATCGTTGCAAATTGAATTTTTTCCCCCAAACTCAGCTCTATTACAAAGATAGACTATTAAACTAGTTGTTCGCCAAGTTTCAGCTGTTAATGTTTATTAATATACAAATTACGAATTTATTAAAAAAAAAAAATCATCTCGGCTTCTAGTAAGGCTAGTCATTTTTTTTTGAAAATGTCTGAAAAAACCATCAACAGAGATATCAGAACGATATTGCAAAATCTTCATTTGTTTAAAAGTTATTAGCAAAAAACCTAACCTCAAAATGTGACACTCTTTCAAACGCCATTTTGAAGTTGAAAGTAATGCAAATTTGATTTACCATTAATGAAAACATAAAGTTTAAGTCTCAACAAAAAAAATGATGTCCAGATCAACCCTCTACGACAACGGGAACTGGGTGAATTTGCATTTTACATTATTCATGTTTTTAATAAACAAATTGAATATATCTTAAACTAATTAAAATTTTTTTATGAAATTTTAGAGGTAACTTTAGGGTGATAAAAGACATATTTTGTCAAAGTTTCAAGCACTAAAGTGCTTTTGTTAAAGAATGAAAAATATTTGCAAATTGCTAAAATTTTCGCGGTTTTTTGCAATTATTTAAACAAATTCTCAAGCGTTTTAAACGAAACATCTCTCAAATTAACCGTTTTTCAAAGTTCTAACAGTATTTACAAATTGAAAAACCTATCGTCAAAGGTCTTTGAGTTATCTTTAAAAAAGTCGATTTTTTGGAATTTTTCAACAATAAATCGTTAAATAAACAATGTTCCGGCGGTCAAAAAGTGGACCAAATTCAGTGTCATGTTCGTAATCAATAAAACTATCGTTTAATCCACGTGGCATCCTGAAACGAATTACAATATGCATATTTGCTACTTCCACTAGCCTAAGGGACTATCGATAATAATTATTTATTGATGGAAATTTGACAATGCAGTAGAAAACAATAAGAAAATATCAGGATATGTTATCTCAAAATGATATCTCGGTAATAAAAGCTCTTTGTTCTAATGTCAATTTCAGGCGGTACATATCCATCCGAGAAAGTGGAATCGTACATTGTCGTGTTGCAGGCAAAAGTTTTGACTGTAGTCAAGATATTATGTGTTTTCATAGGCTACCAGTTGTGTATGTATTCCGTGACATTTTTCTCTCCTTTGTCGGTGGTGAGGGTCAAGGGCGGTCCTAGATTGTTATTCTGGGGGGGGGGCTAATTTTTAATAAGTTTGTTTTTTGTTTGCTCGTTTTTCTTGTATAAAGTTAATACAGTTAGAAAAAGCTTAATATTTTCTACCTTTTATATCCTTTCGGGGGTAATTAATCCATTATCCCCCCACCATAGGACCGCGCTTGGTGAGGGTGCTTAAATTATCCAAGTGGTGTTGGGCACGTCCTGACTTACAAGCCTGAACTTCGAATGTGGTGATGTTTCCATGGCTAGCTCGATCACCCGATTTGTTTTCGATTGAACATGTCTGAGGTATGAGTAGTAGAACATTTACCTCATTCCGAAGAATCTGAACGATCTTCGATTTCGTTTCCAAAATCTCTTGAGCTTTGGGGTAAAGTACCACTGGTCGACATTGTTTATATCATTACTAATCATTACTAATAACTTTTTTATTCCGCGTCTTACAATGTTAACCACTTATTCATAATTCCAATAATTATTTCGATTCTTTTGTTGAATTTCCTTGATTAAATAAATGAGGAAATACAATAGACCAAAAAATATTCTTTTTTTTAATACCACGAATTCTTCTTATCGAAGAACACATAATTCGTTTAATTTAAAAATGTACTTGATTCAAGAAACTTGTTAAGCAATGTGTGGTTTTCCACAGAGTTGGAAATATAAAGATCAACAATGTAGCAGTAACATTGCTATAATAAAAGCCCGTTAAGGACAGCTATATATTTTCTATGAGCTCTAAACAAGAAACCAAAGAGAAATTGTGAAATCTTGGTGCTGAGGTTTATCTGTGATGGTGTGAACTAGCAGGTGGTATTTTCTTAGGTCTTAGAGGGTCGGCCTGCAAGCCATACGCACTCTCAGACAAACTCCTGCAGATTTATTGTTGTTCCTCCATTACAGTTATTGCCACGGATATGAAAAGCATTTTAAAGCATTCCACTCTGGTTTTACGAGTCGGCAAATAAATGTAGCTAATTATAGAAATATGTTAGTTTTTACCTTTTACCCAAAGAAATAGTTTCTGTCTGCCTATAAATATGATACAGGGTAGGTATAGGACTGAAAGGAAATAATTTCATAAAATCAGAAAATACAAATAAATATCATATAAATAATGAAATCATATCATAACGAATAGCCCAGGCGACACAGGAAAAGTAAAATCTCCAAAAATTTGCAAAACGAATAATTTTTTTTAATGAGTTCGTGAAATCGAAACTAGAAAAAAACCTGAGAAAAACTAGTGGAACACTAATAATTTGTGTAAGATTTCATATTTGCTAAGCAGATAGTAAAGCTAGCGGTGCTTGGAATATCCATGGCACCCGCCAATAAAATAAATTTTTCGTCATACCTCCCTCGTAAGTATACTCTAATTATATTGTTTTTTCGATCGTAAGTGACGCTTTATGTACCAAATACTTGTTACCATTGGTAACGCGTAGTTATTTTTCATAACGTTCCTAGGGAAATAAAGTAAAGGCCATGGCAGGTTAAGATAAGTGTCCGTGCCTTTGCAACCTTTTTGCGTGTGGTTCCTTCCAGGGATGTATCTTTGCGAAAAATACTACCACAAAAAGTTTTGACCTCAAAAACTTCATAATATCTGGGAAAAATTTTTTTTTCGAAAATCCGAAAAAAAATTTTTTTTCTTAATCAAGTGAACCAATTTATTTGTATTTCACATATATTGTAAGTATACTCAAGACAATTTATTATTGATATTTTCATGAAATCTTTTCATGAAGAAAACAAAAATTGATGCTTTTGAATTTTTTGAAAAATGTATATACGTACTTACACGTTAGCGACCACCTCTATTTTTTTACTAATTATACACCATTCAATAAGCTATAACATGTGACGTAGTCAAATTGGCAAAGATAATGTTACGTGCTTAGTAATCACCCTGTATCGTCGTTTCGGAAATTATAACACCAGGGTAACACTAAACAATAATGTATTTACTTACATACTAATTACAACAAATAAAGAAAAAGAGTATAAATTGGTTAAAAACTCGATATATTAATAAATGTATAAATGAACAACTGCTTGGATTATAAGTATTGAAAATTTTATGGAGCAGCCTACGTATTTTTTTGAAATAACGAGATGTATTTTTCACAATACATACATTTTCTACAAAACTCCATCGAAATGGTAATACATAAAAAAAATATGTGTTTAATAATGAGAATACATAATAAAAAAAACATGTTATGCTAATGATATATGATAATATTAGTCGTCTTCATCACAAACAATAATTATTAAGTAAGTTCTTATTATCCACTATCCAGTTAAATCACTGAAAGCTTTGTATATATAGAGATCAGCACTTTATATATTTGAAGTATATGTATGAGACTTTTTGAAAACACTTAAGAACTCGTTTTATTTTATTGGTTTTATACCAATAATAACAGTGAAGCATGTGCATGTGCTTTATAACGCAATTAAATGAAGCTTCAGCAAAAATTTTCCCAATAAAATATTTTTCAGTTCCAGGGAAATTAGAAATTTTTTACAAAAAACCCTATTTTCGTCAAATTCTGCGTTTTAGTGACAAATTTCTAATTTCCCTGGAATTGAATAATATTTTTTCTACGATTGTGCTGAAAGTCAAATTTTCTGACTTCAAAATGACTGCAGAAAATATCACTTTTCCGCACGCCGCACAGTGGGGCAAATAGCTCATTTTTTGGACAAACGATAATTCCCAAGCCTGGAATTAATGAAACTTAATTTTTTTTTAAACTATTCGTTATAAAATTGCCTTTAATTCTATCGAGCCCGAATTTTGAAATTTCAAAATTAAAGATGGCTAATCCAATATCGCGGACATAAATTTTGAAAGTAAATTAAAATTTTATCAAAAGATTGTTTAAAATTATAAAAAATTGTTACTTGGGGGGTTGTTTTGGTTTCTAATCTCATTTCTGATCCCCAAATTTTGCGATTCAAAAAATCAAGATAGCGGATCCAATATGGCGGCCATAATATTTTTTTAAATGAAATGTACATGCACAAACTGTTAAAAATTGTTACTTAGGACTTTTAAGGGTTTCTGATCGAGAATCTGAAATCTAAATTGCGTAATATCGTAATCCAAAATGGCGAATCCAATATGGCGGCCATAATATTTTTTTAATTAACATGTAAATGCGCAAATTGTTAAAAATTGTTACTCGGGGGTTTTAGAGATTGCTGATCATGAGCCTGAAGTCCAAATTACGTAATATCGAAATCCAAAATGTCGGATCCAATATGGCGGCCATAATATTTTTTTTAAATGAGATGTACATGCGCAAATTGATAAAAATTGTTACTTAGGGCTTTCAAGGGTTTCTGACCATGAATATGAAGTCTAAATTATGTCATATCGTAATCCAAGATGGCGGATTAAATATGGCGGCCATAATATTTTTTTAAATGAAATGTACATACGCAAATTATTAAAAATTGTTATTTAGGAGTTTTAGGGGCTGCTGATCATGAATATGAAGTCTAAATTACGTAATATCGAAATCCAAGATGGCGGATCCAATATGGTGTCCGTAAGTTAAAATAGAATGACAAATCAAGAATTGAATTATTCAGTGATATAAAATTTGTGAAATACGCCTATATGCCCGTTTACGATTTGGCCAACTAGATTTTGTTTACAGCTTATAGTATTAATATCACTGCTCGTTTGGTACTTGACTAATTAGGTTATTTTAAAGGATTTGGTATATGTTATGTTAGGCTTAGAGCCCCTTTCTACTTAAGTTTTATTTTCTACATTAAGTAGTAATAGGTTTATAGCCTACTTGCTCCTTTATGATTTGACTCATGAGGTTACATTAGGTTTAAAGATGTCAACATTTTTTCATAAGATGGCATATTCGAATCTGCCATCTTAGAATTCGAAATTACGAATGCGTAGTCAGCAATCGCAAAAACCTGCAAGTAACAATTTTTAACTATTTTCGCATGTACATCATAATTTTTAAAAAAATATGGCAACCATATTGAATTTAATTTTCTGGTTTTCTTGGATTTCGATATTACGTAATTTGGACTTCAGACTCATGATCAGCAATCTCTAAAACCCCTGAGTAACAATTTTTAATAATTTGCGCATTTACATGTCAATTAAAAAAATATTATGGCCGCCATATTGGATTCGCCATTTTGGATTACGATATTACGTAATTTAGATTTCAGATTCTCGATCAAAAACCCTTAAAAGTCCTAAGTAACAATTTTTAACAGTTTGTGTATGTTCATTTCATTTAAAAATATATTATGGCCGCCATATTGGATCCGCTATCTTGGTTTTTTGAATCGCAAAATTCGGGGATCAGAAATGAGATTAGAAACAAAAAAACCCCCCCAAGTAACAATTTTTTATAATTTTAAACCTTTCAAAATTTGTCCGCGATAATGGATTAGCCATCTTTAATTTTGAAATTTCAAAATTCGGGCTCGATAGAATTAAAGGCAATTTTATAACGAATAGTTTAAAGAAAAAATTAAGTTTCATTAATTCCAGGCTTGGGAATTATCGTTTGTCCAAAAAATGAGCTGTTTGCCCCAAAGAATTTGCCACACGCCTTGATTACCTCTTCACACACCGGAATAAAATAGTGTGTTTACCTTAAAGAATTTTATATTACTTACTGGTAATAACAATTATATTCTATAAATGTACATTAATTACACATGAATTGCAATTACAAAGCCAAATTTTCTAACTTCAGAATGACTGCGGGAAATGTCACTTTAAATAAAATCTGACAGGCAGCAAATTTAAAATTTTGGAAAGACTAAAAAAGGGAAATAACTTCACAACCGTAGAAAAAATAGTATGTAACACACATGTGGCAAGCTTCATTGCAAAACTCGTATGATAGGAACAAGAGCGCAGCGCTACTTTCATTCTTCGTTTTGCAATGAAGCCCTTGCCACACTTGTATTACAATCTACTATTATATGGAAAACTTTTGCTACACGCGTTTAGACATTAATAAAGAGTCGTAAGAAAATTTCAAATGTCAATTTGAAAAATGTTAAAAATCGGAAAATTGGTCTTTTCTTTCATTTTCAAGGCCGTGGGGGCCCGGCTAGATGTTAACCGATTTGGCTAAAAATTTACCCGAATTAGTTTTAGATACATAGTAACAAATTAGAAACTAGGCCATCTGCAAATTCAAATTTTCGTGTTTTTCGGCCCACTCGCTAATGATTGGATGAATTTTGACACGACATAAAATGCAAAATTTTGATTGGTTAATACATTTAGTAGAAAATTATCAGCTATAATATTCCAAGGACGTCGATAATACGAAATAATTTTATCACAGTTTCCGAAAGCACTTGCTTGGTAATATCCCGACTCCGTAGGCGAGGGATATTATCTAAAAGCGACGTGTTTGAGGAAGTTGTGATAAAATTATGAGCTATTTATCAACGTTCGAGGGGTATTCGCACAGAAAATTTTTTGCAATTTATTTTATTTATTTGTCCAAAACTATTTATTAAAAACACAATTATTAAAAGAGCAATTTGTAAAATTAAATGTAGATTATGTATTTACATATTATTTGGTGTGTTTCCTCTATTATTATATTCATTAAATCGATATTTGCAGTTCCAAATCGACATTGTCAAAAAATAAATTTTAAATTAAACTGGATGACATAAGTGAAAAGATCCTTAAGGGATCTTATCAGTGTAATTTTGTTCTTATTGGTTGTTTCAGCACACGTGATTAGAAATGGGTGAATTTAATAGGATTGGCATTTGAGCTAAACATTTTTAATATAATTCTTTCATAAGTTACTTATATCATCGCATGTAAAACAGCCTAATTAATATTCAACGATATTTTAAATATTAACCTTGTAACGTTATTATTTTAAAATATTCTCTGCTTTCTAACTCTAAAACTATTTATTGCATATTGCCCTTGTGAATATAGTATGTCCTATCCCTATACTTCTGAAGCCGCGTGTGAAAAATCGTAGTGGTTACAGGTGCCCGGGTCATCTATCGCTCTGCCTGACATGGGTATTACATTTCTTTTTCAACTAACACTCCTAAATGCGTATCAAACTTCGCCGTGTCCAAAAATCTTTCAATACAGATTTTATGAGACCAGAGACTTAAATTGAATTCTCTGCTTTCATTCTCATATTCGTATACCGTGCCAAAGAAATAATATGTAGATAAAAATATTTTAATTTGGAAAATAAATAGTATTACTTATATAAATGAAAATAACTAGGTATATTTTACATTCAATAGATAGGCTTTAATCTGCTTCCATGGCAACCAAAAAAGTGTCTAGAAATTTTTCGCCTGGTAGAGTACGTACGTAGTAATATATTGGTAATTTTTCTATCATCCAATGACATAAGTTACAGTGATTTTGGCTGTTGACGTATTTAGTATTGTATATAGAAGTTTTGATTTAGAAATGTCATATGAATTAAATTTCGTTTTTGCAAGCTTTTATTTATAGTCTAGGTGCCCGCGTACATAAATGCAATTTATACATATCCTCGTATAACTTCTTGAAGGGCATAATTGTGCCTAGTCTATCACTTTTTGCCTTTGCGAGAATTTTCGTAAACGCGGCGTTCCTCCTCGGCATGAAAAAGACGATTTCTACACGTCGGACTGGAAAATCGGCAAATATATTTTGTCCGACAATTCGAAAATTGGATTCTACATATTTTTATTAAGCAATCTTGAAAAAATCAGCTGGTTATCAATAAATGTTTTAAAGTTAGGTTATGTTATGTTTAGGGTGGTAGACACCCTTAATGTTCCAAAATTTTTGCCAGACAGTTTGTAGAAATATATAGAATATATATGTAGAATCCAATTCTCAAATTGTCCGACAAAATATATTTGCCGATTTTCCAGTCCGACGCGTGGAAATCGTCTTTTTCATGCCAAGGAGGAATGTCGCGTTTACGAAAATTTTCGCAGAGGAAAAAAGTGAAAGATTAGGCGTAATGATGCCGTACAAGAAGTTATACGAGGATATGTATAAATTGCATTTATGTATACGCGGGCACCTAGACTATTAACTTGACCTGTTTGTTTGTTAGTTTGTATGTTAGTTAGGTACCTACTGTTACTATACAGAGGTTTTGATTTAGAAATGCTATATTAGTCCACAGTACATCGCCCATTTTTTTAATGATTAGTAACAGGCTGAATTTTGGTGAGTAGCTTCGTTTTGACGAGACTCCCAACTTTTCTCTCTGCGAAAATCCTCGGTAGTGGTAGCTAATAGCAAAAATTATTTTTTCTATTTTACACGAATTAGACAATTCGACAACCTGTCAAATATATTTTTCATTCATTAAACGTTTGTTAAAGCGTTTGTTTCTCGATTGCCTTGGTTACGTTTGCGCGAGTTAATTGAAGACCTAAATGGATAAAGGTGTTATGTCGCATTTTTAAAAAAAATTACTTTATGCAATTTTTGAACACCCCTGATAGAGATTTAACACCCAATAAAAGGTGAATTCTAAATTTGTAATATTTTATAGAAACTTTTTAATTATAAAGGCGCCATGTCATATATACAACCAGTAATTTTAGTGGATGTACACAGTTTTGGACAGAAAAATCTAGTTTCATAACAGCTTGATATTGTTCTTTAATATTAGTGTAAACAAAAGAACATAACCCAAAATTATCTATTTTATGAGGTATTATTCATTTGAATCGAAGACAAAATAAATAAGTTCCAACTCAAAACCGTTTTGTTTAATTTACTCAAAACTTTAAAAGTGTGACATATGACATAACACCTTTATCCACTTAGGTCTTCAATTATAATAAGCCCCGTGTTTGTCCACAACAACATAATTTGACAGGTTGTCGAATTGTATAATTCGTGTGAAATAGAAAAAATAATTTTTGCTACTAGCTACGACTACCGAGAATTTTCGCAGAGAGAAAAGTTGGGCGTCTCGTCAAAACGAAGCTACTCACAAAAATTCAGCCTGTTACTAATCATTAAAAAAAAAGGGCGATGTACTGTGGACTATATGAATTAAATTTCGTTTTTTTGCAAGCTTTCATTTAACTTGACCTGTTTGTATGTTAGTTACTATGTTTGGGTCAAATCTTGGAAGTCAATTTTGAACCACTTAACGACGTCCGATTGAGCTGAGCATACACATGTAGTTCTGGTGACAATACCAAAAAGTGTGGTTTTTAGTTTTTTAAACTATAATTTGATCGGAGAGTGTATTCACTTAGATGTTGCATTCTAAGAAATGGGGAAGGATCCGGCTTAAACTACAATTTGACCGGATAGTGTATTAGGTACTTACAATCTCTGTAAAACAAAATTAATGCCTGTATCAACTTCTCGCACGTGACAAGCTTTTAAGGCAATTAATTTTTTTTTTTTTTTCGTTTAAATAATAATAATAATAATAATAATATATTGTATACCTGGTAGTAAAAGCAATACATTACCGAGGTCAACAAGCATAGAAGCCCGGGAATGTGTTTTAATACTGGGTACACATACTATTTTTTCTGAAGTCGCAATCAATGTTATTATAAATACATATATAAAAATAAAAAAATATACACGTATTAAAACATATATAAAAAACAGTCCGGGAAACTCATTTTCCCAGCCTAGGCCGTGCTGTGGCGTGTCGTGGCGTAACTTGGCGCACCGTGTCGTAAGTGTATACGGTACGCCGCGGCTCGCTACGGCATGCACTAACATCTTCCGTACCAATGATGAGTATAATGTATTTACATTGTTTTATGCGTGTTTGAAGATACCTTGTAAAGACAATGTAAATTCATTATAAAACACTATTGGTACGGCACATGTGCGTGCAGTGGCGTACCATGTCGTAAGTGTGTTCCGACCCTTACTGTATGACTTTTAAATATAGTAGTCTTTTATTTGCATGAGGATCAGGTCACTTCTGAGTTTGGTCACATAATTCAGCAGTTTGTCATATTTTCTTTACAAATGATCTAAAGTCACAAGTAATCAGGTCAGATCCCCCTTCCCGATGCTGCTCGACCCCGCACAGGATACTCACTTCTGAACTTTTGGTTAGTTAAGTGGTGGGATCTTCGACCATATATTACCTAGACCCGGTATCTTAGCCAAAGTATAGAGAGTTTGTTATGTATACTAACGCGGCGCTGACTATGGCAGCCGCGGGTGAAGGGGGATATTTTTCTGTGTACGGGACCCTTGCCAGTGGCGTGTATTCGCGAAAGGGTCTGAATGTTAGATAATATATAAAATTAATTAACATTGTGATATTTAAAATTAAGCCCGAGTAAAAATTTTTTTTTCGAATTTATAAGCATATACTTTTACAACAATATTCTCCTACTGGAAAATTGCAAATGGAGATATTAATTTAGCTTTTCTAGATAATAAAAAAAATACTTGTTATTGTATAAAGCAGAGATGTTGCCAAAAATTAGTAATACAATTATTAGTCATTATTTAGGTTTAGAAATTACTGTTTTTCACGAGGGAAAAAAATATATTTTCATATTTTTTTTCAAATAGTAATAAATAGTCACTGATGGTATTCCCTTTCTTCTGTGTATTGTATAATTTGTATTGGTAGGTAATGTGTGACATAAATAACATAAAATAATTCACACAAATCACATAAATTCTAATAAAGTTAAGTACATACGTGCATTAAAAAAATTTGCCATCTCAAGCTGCCATTTTGAACCCAGGGCTATATAGACACCAACTAGTTTATCCTTGCTCAGTCCGTGTACTTTATGTAGTACACCGACTGAGTTATCGTGGTCGATCATCATATGAAGTAAATGTTTTATAGGCAAAATGTTTTTTCACAAAAAAAAGTAAGAATTAAAACACATTTTGTATCGATATTTTATTAAGTATAAGTATATCTTAATTAGATCATAATTTAATAAAGACGTTGCTGAAAACAAACAATTTATAAATAAGTAATTAAATAAACAGTAAAAATATAAAAAGTGTCGTGTTCTTTATTAGAAAATATAAATACGTTAAATTAATAATACTAGGTTATTATAACTTATTGCCGTTTATTCTATGTTAATTAACAAATACACCTTCAATACAATAAATGAGTCGATTCTTAATCGCTGCATATATCCATATCAGCTGGGTTAACAAAAACTTATTCTCTACCAAAATTGGTATATATGAAACCCATTCACTAATTAAACTATATACAATATATTAAAAGACTAAAAGGTTTGCGTACTCTTAAGTAACGCTCAAATGTCAAATAAATACTGTCCAAAAATTAAAGATATGACACCAAGACTGAGAATAACTTCAATTATGATTTTTAGTTTCTAAAATTCGCATCACTATCCTCATCGACGTGATGAAAAGTATATGTACTCTGTGCCAAAGGGGGGCGATTTGGAAAAATGAGAAGTACAACAATTTTCTACTATACTCTCTAGCAGGGCCAAAAGTCAAACTTAAAACTACGATAGATATGGTAATTAGTTGCGTTGTTCACATAACACATTCTCTTGGCTGATAATTAGGTAAAAAATTTAAAATCTAATGACCAATTCATTATACTATATTGAGAAATGCACCCAACATATTTTACAGCCACTTGCATTATCTTTACTGAATGTCTAGTGGCATTTAGGTCAAACCGAGAAAATTATTTGATGATATTATTTAATCTTATTTTAAAACAATAATTTTTCATTTAATTAATTTCTACTGAAATCGATGTTTTTAAAACTAATTTAGAATATTTTTAAGGTTATATATATAGAGGTGATAGGTACCTTAATAAATTTGGAAAATCTGTCAGTGCATATCTAGTATATTAGCATTATTAGAAAATATTACTAGCGGTTAGTTCGGTAATAATTCGTTATTATAGCTTAGCGAGTTAAGACTGTCAGCTCCTGTTTTAACGATGTTAATTTTTGCTTTTTAATTTTTCTAGTGTCGCTAAGCTCTAAAAGTAATTTCTTGTATGTTGAGCTTCATCTGGCTCTTCTTCTTAGACTCTGTGTATGTATATCATCTGATGAACCATCCTCAAAGCAACGTGGTAAAGGTTGGTACTGAAATAAAACATAGAGAGTATTATTTTTAATGTAATATAAGTATACAAAAGTCTCGGAAAAGAAATAAAAGATAAAAATAATTACCTATTGCATTTGATGATGACTTTCCAAAAAATAATGCAAATATATTTGAATCAAATATTATTAATAAACGGTGCTTTAACAAATGATTGTTTGTTAACAAATAATATGAATAATTTGTCTTTTTCATAAAATGTACCTAATGCCAGGTTTATACATGCATGAATTTACTGGCGCCAGTTGCCACGCCAGCCCAACTTGCGCGCCAGTAGAGGTTTACACACAATTTTAAATTTTATCTAGTCAGTCTTATTCTTTTGACTTCTGAGTGCAGGTGGTTACTGAGACAAAATGCCAAGTAATAAATTAAAGAAAATAATAATTCGTACCGGGTGCTGCAATGTTCTATGAGGGATTGTTCAACAGATTAGCAACGTGGAAAATAAACTAAATGATAAGCAAAGAGACCGTATCTGGTTAAGAAAATGGATTGCAAGTAGAGAAAACTTAGGTGCATCAGAAAGAGTGTTAAAACTTTCAATAGAAGATCCTGAATTTTTTAGAAACCGTTTATTGAACGAATCTTAGCCTTACATTCACACTGTCAAAACCATCAATCGCCATTGTTGTTGCTATTTTTTCATGAACAATTACTCGAGATTCTCTATTTTTATAACAATTAAAATGCGCATCCCATAAACACGCCTCTTTTTCATATAATTCAAGAAATTTTGTAATTTCCTCAGAAATCCACTGTTATTTGTTGTTTTCTTAATGCTCATTTTTATATTCTATAGACGAATAATTTATATTAGTATAGTTACTTGTACTGCTGTGCGCAAAAAAAATGGGACAAGTCTTATATCGTATAAAATCTAGTTTTGTACATCTAATTAATTTTTGTGACATTGTCAGTTATTTGTCAAAATTCATTGCAAGTGTGCAAATAGAGACAGATTTATATTAGGAAAAAATAGTTGTCCTATTTTTTTTGCTCACGACAGTACCAGCTACTAGTACAAGTAACTAGCCAGGATAGTGTCTCTAGACAACTCAAAGTTTATGTCAATTTTACTTCATAGTGGCGTACAACTTGGTACTGGCGGGCCACAAAGTTGAAAATTCCTAACATTTTTGCATCATTGCATGCAAGGTCAAGACTTGCTCGCCAATTCTCGCCAGTAACTGTTTATACGTTCAATATTTTTTTACTGGCGTGCCAACATCTACTGGCGCCACTAAATCCATGCACATATAAACTCGCTATTAAAGCAAGTATTGTGAATGTATAAACTGACATTCAGATTTTCATGGAAATGTACATTGTTCACCTAAATTGAATTCAAAACAGCTGTTTTTAAAAAAATGTTTACTGTCTGTATCACCTTTTTTTTGAGATATTTCAATTTGTTTCTTTTCGTACTCCATACTAAGATTATCCTGTTATTTTTTTTATAAAATAAGTCATTCGGAAATATTCTTTATTATCTTGCAATGTACCAATTTTTAAAGCAACAACTGCTATATGAGCAGAAGTACAAACATTTTATTATTTATTCATGCTATACATTCATAAAAGTCACATAAAAGTAATTGTATTGTATTGAAATAGAATCAAAATCGAACGTCGCATGCAGTTGATCAATACGCTTTAAAATATCATTGGTAGTGTAGATTATACTTACCCAACAGAATGTGTTCTGAATATTTAACGTGCTTGCTATAGATAATATGGTACTTTTCCTAAGTACTTTACTTTATTGAACGACGTTTCGCATACATCTTGTGGTCTCTATAACTGGTCCAATTTTCCGTCACTATTTTTGGGCATCCAATTCTTTTAGAAATCTAAAACATTCAAAATAGATATAATATATTATGACACTTAATAAATTGTACTACCTACTTAAACTATCAGTTTATTAACTCATATTTGATCTCATGCAATACCTATATAATTTAAACCAAATATACAGAAGCTGGTTTAATAAGCAGTACCTATTTGAGTTTTATTTGCATTGAAAAACTAAGAGTACCTAGTCAATATTAGTTAGTCTAAGATCTGAAATGCCTCATAGACAAATTCAACTTTATTAAAAAATATGTATTAAGACTGTAAAATAATTATCTACTTATATATTATTTTATTTTAGAGAGCACCTGAAACCCTACGACTACGCCTGAGGAATAATTACAAATAAGATAATACTTGCCTACAAAATGATTTATTCCATTCTTTCTCTAACGTGGGATCGTATATAAAACACTATTTACCGATTTTGAAAACAGAAAAATTGTCTGGATGTTATGGAAGTCTAAGAAACACATAAATAAAACAAAAATAGCCACAAATAACAATGGCGATGTAAACAAAGTTTTAATGCATTTTCGACATTCGACCCGCGACGTTTGAATTAGCCAATAGAATTCAGGGTACCTTGAAACCCCCCGCAAAAACATCTTGTAACATGCGACACGCCCACATGCCGAGTCTAGATAATATATGGTCGAAGGGTGGGATAGAAATACCGACGTTTGACAGTTTTTTTCGTCGAAATTCTAACCTAAAAATATCCAAGAATGAAATGCTGTGTACAATCCTACAAACCAAGAATATTGAATTAACATTTTAAGTTGTCAAAAGTCAAAACAAAAGTGTTTTATTTTATTTGCTTCAAGTCAGGTCCATTTTGACCCGGTCAGATGTGACCCAAGTGAACTAATCCTCATGCAAATAAAAGACTACTTAATTGTGTATTTTAAATGTACGTGCCTTTAAATGCAAATTACGGTTCTGTGTACACATTACTTCTCTGTGTGTATGTTTGTTATTATTATTATGTATTGTATCGTCTATCATATTGTTTATGTGATATTTGCATTTGCATTTTTGTTATTGTACTTCGAGGTATTTTCTTGTTGACTTGTTACAAATAATTGTATTTATAATGTAGTCAAACAAATGATTTGATTTGATTGAAATCGTGCCTTATAAATTACACAGGATCATAGGCGCCGGAACCAAGGGGGCTGCGGGGCTTAAACCCCCTTGCTCAACTTAGGATGGGAGCGGAGCACTCCTGTTGAAATTCGAATTTTCTATGCATGTGAATAAAAAATTAAACAAACCAAATCATCAAATGTTCGACTCCTCTGCATTTTCAATGTGTTACGTGCTGAGATAAAATTGACGATTATTTGTATTTGACGTCTTTTTGTTGATTAATTTTTAAGGATTTTTTGGTATTACTTTGTAACCTTTTTGAATATTAATACTGAGGATTAGCGGGGCATTGAGCCCTGCGTCGTTTGTTATTGTTGAAAACTCGATTAAATGAAGAACCCTGTCTTATATACAGCGTACTCTTCTTTGTAGCCGAGGTATATTATAAACCTCATCATGGTGTAATAAATTTACAGAACAATTCCCCTAAGATTCGTGTTAAGTTTGACGCTTCGGCGAAAACTTTTAATGGTGTGCCGTTGAATGATCTGTTATTTTGTTGGTGTTTCGTTTGGATGAGATAGTGTTCACTGCATCAAATATATCGTTTGATACCAATTGTTGATCATCAACGGGACTATCAGCGTATTTTGTGGAGATTTTCTAGAGATGAACCGGTGAAGAGTTCCGATTGAATTTGGTGTTTCGGCTAGCCCGTACCTAGCCATCCGTTGTTTGCTGTAGTTGGCTAGTGATTATTGATTATAAAGATAAATATCACTTAACTTCGCGAATCATAAACTCATTCGTTTATGTGGATGACATTGTGACCGAAGCCAATTCTTTAGATTCAGTTTTCGAGATGAAATTTCAATTAATCGCTTTATTGTCAGAGGAAAGCTTCGAATTAAGGAAATGGTCTAGCAAAAACTCTGCGTTCTTATCCTCGGCACCCGATGCCTATCAACAACCTATATGTCTCGACTCTGACGAACCGGGTGTAGTCAAAGTGTTGGCAAATGCATTGGCGTTCTGTCACTGACTCTCTCTCGTATACCATTGACGGCCCCCGTACAAAAAGAAATGTGTTATCCGAGTTGGCGAGAATATACGTTTGTTGTCTCCTGTCACGTTAACGTCAACAGGCTAAACATTTCACGCAGATCTTTTGTACTCGGGGATTAGGATGGGATGAACAGCGTTCACTTGATTTTTTAAACCGTTGGTCTATTTACAAATCCCAGCTTGAGAAATTAACCCAGACATCTGTACCTCGTTCGCTTATGATAGAGGACCTGAAAGTCATTGAGTTACACGGCTTCTGTGATACCCCAGTGTGGTGTACCTTCGTCAAATTTCTCATCAGTCCTCGTCTCCACTTATATTATGAGCCCCATTTCTATATAGATGAAATTTATGCTTGGCCTGATTCCACAGTTGCCCTAGCGTGGATTCGTTAAGCTCTTCACAAGTGGAAGATCATTGTGGCCAACTGAGTCAGTTAAATACAGAATAAAGTTCCCCCTAGATTAGCATCATGCAAAAGAACAGACAACCCAGCCGATTTTGCTTCTCGAGGCCTTCTTCCTAGTGAGCTCTTTTCACATCCGTTACAATAGGCGGGTCGTGCTTGGTTATGCGAATCCTCAAAAAAGTAGCAATGCTCCGCGATGGAAAATCTTTCTTCCTCGATCGACCTCGAAAATCACGAGCGCAAGCTCGTGTGTGCCACTATGGTAGATTTGAGTGTAGGATTAATTTTTTACTCAACAGGTTCTCTTCCCTCCCCAAAATGCAACGGATAATCACTTATGTCCAACGTTTCATTAGTTTTATAAGTTCCTAGCTCGTCGGGAAATACCCAAACAGTTCATAGACAATAAGTATTTACATAATTACACTCCACTTTTATATTATTACGTATTTACACCCCCGAGTAAACATATTATACATGACTGCGAGGCACTGGTCCGCAGAAGGTATAATATCTACGGGCAAACACAAACAGACCCGGAAACCATCAAGACTCGTCCATTTTCAGACCTATATCACCTTGTCAGTGACACAGGAATACTAAAATGGATAAGTGTAAACTAAAAAAAAACAGACAGGGTAAGCACAATAAGCCCAGGAGGCTGCAGTGCATTCGGAGTATTCCATACAGACGAGCCCTAAGAGGAGGGGTTTTAGTCAGTTGGAGCCTGACACTCAGACCTATTCCTAGTTGGGATAGGCAGCCCGTGTGGGTTTCCCCGCCTCGTCAAAAAAAAAAAAAAAACACCCTGTATCGTGGATCTGGAAATTATAACACCAGGGTAACACTAAACACTAATTTATTAACATACGAACTAATTACAACAAATATTACTTCACTAATATTACACTGAGTACTATAATTCAATATTTCAGTAATTTTATTACTTTTTTACTTTATTACTTTTTCTACGATTGTGTTGAAAGTCAAAGTTTCTAACTTCAAAAATGTCACAAGAATTTGCCACACGCCTCGATTACATCTTCACTTTAAAAAAGACAAAGGGGGTTTTCAAACACCGACAGAATTTCTTGAAATTTTAGTATGTTGTTGGGGCTGTCAAAAGAGAGCATTTTGTTGAATTGGACCGACCTAGCTATACAGGGTGATATAGAAAATGTGTATATATATTTTAGACAGTGGCGTTTTCTTTGGGGGGGGGGGGGAGATCACTTTTCCAGTGGTCCACCGACAATGATAAAAATTAATGGAAATTCCGAACTACCTGTATGACTATATGTTATTATCTTAAAAGTAAGCATTTTAAAATGATAAATATGCAGACCAACCTAGTATTTATAACAAGAACATTAACTATCAATTAGTTAGGTTTCATGCCGGTTGTCCTCTAAAACGTTTCATTTTGACAAAATTATGGTCCAAAACAACAACTTTGGAACAAAATAATAATTATTACGGTATTATTTGAGGCTCTTCAGCCCCATTTGCAGCATCTAATACATAAGTTAATAAACCATATGATGGGTATTTCACTGCTTGCTGGTGTCTTGCATAACCTAAGTACCATATTACTCTAGTAACATGAGCACAGACACCAAGAGTTCTTGCATCCACTTTACAGGTACAAAAGGTACCAGTGATAGGATCAAGCTGGACATCATCAATTGGAGGAAGCAAATATGATATAAAAAGACTGTTTTACAGCTTGAGTAAATCTAGAAAATATTTTTGCTCTTAACAATCCAGGTTCAAACTGTTGAAGTTGGAAAATAAATTCGTTATTTACTTCTCTTTCCGCGGTGTCTTTAATGTATGCTGGAGCTAGTTTTACTTATATGTACCAAATGTTTTGGAAACTACATACACTAAAGGTAAAATAGGTAACGCTACATCGACATTGTCCATATTAATCCAAGGACCACCACCACGACGTAAGTTAAAGTTTCCTATTTCGATTCTTCTCTGCAATAGATTTTCATATTGCTATAGCCAACATTCTTTCAGCAAGTTCTTCATTAGCATCCTGCATTTGAATTAAACCTCTAAATGTATTTATAAGAGCACAAGCTATTTTTAAAAAGGCTAAATGAAAAACAATGCTGCATTGGTATTAAGTCTCTTAAAAACTTGAAAATTGATTTTAAATGGCCATTTCGCGACTCCACTATCCAACGAGTCTTGGTTATTTTTCTGGAAAGATTTGCTCCAGAATGAATTTATAGAGCGGAATTCACTCTATAAGATGCATATATAGCGAGTTTTGACGCAAGTGATTTTGATTTATTATCCCCTTTTTTTCACACATATGCGTTTATAATTATACGTAAAATATGTATAGTACTGACGAAGATATAAGGACGGCCTCGGGCTATACCTGGAAGGATTACGGCAATAAAAACTTCACACATGAACAATACAATAACCTTAAAAGTATAAAAGTATATATAGCATATTTAAAATCATATTGCATTTTCTGTATCATTTTATTTACTTCTCTCTCAGATCCTGATACTCTGAAAATTAAATATAAGTAAATAAACAGTCAGGTATTTATAATTTTTGGAGTCATGTTTCAACTTTAAGCTTGTTTCAATTCCCCTTCCTCTCTTCGATGAGAAAGGGATAATGAGAAAAACCAAAAATTCGTCTCTGTATGATATTTTCAATGCTGTACGAGAGAGGCCAATAGATTTTTCTGATTGCCAGTTCATTGTGATGCCAGCAATTTGATTCATTGAGTAATATGGCCAAAGCAGGATACCTTTGACGACGTTTATACAGCCTACGTTTGCTTTATTCGTAATCATTACGGCAAAAAAATGACTGTAGTGTTTGACGGGTATACTGACAATGTCTGCAGTACGAAGAGCATCGAGAGACAGCAGCAACTTTTGAAACGCATTTCACCGGAAATTATTTTCAGTGAGAACACGCAACTGACTGAAACGCAAAATAAAATGATAAACAATCTCACAAATAAGGACCGGTTTATTTCGCCATTGGTGGAGAGGTTTAAAAACGAGGGAAACAAAGCAATTACTGCTGTAGACGACGCTGACGTACTCATAGTTCAAACCGCCTTAAATGAATGTCATGAAAATGATACAGTGGTCATCTTCGGACAAGATATTCCTCTTCTCGCATTGATTATCGTTCGCGCACCTGGAGATAAGGATATCCGTTTCTTAAGAGAGGTTCAGGGAAAAACAGAAAATAAAGCATACAGTTCTCGTGACTTGCAGTCCTCGGAAAAGTGCAAACGGTGGAATGCGTCAATAAAAGAAAAGATCTCGTATATTCAACAACCGTGGTTCAACGAAACAAGAAATTACAAGTGCTGAAGAACAGTTCGCGCTTGCATTATACAAATCCCTAAAAAAAACATCTTTGAATCATCAAAGGTTCATTATTTTAAATAAGTTGGCCGGTCAATCTAGTACTGCCGGGATTCTACCAAGACTACCACCAACCTGAGGCATTAAGTCAACATTTTTACAGAGTATTATATAGTATATAAGTGAGATAGTATGGTGCAATACTCACTTTTGAATTTGAACCATATGTGCTATACAAGGTGACCACCAGAGGCGTGCAAACTGTAATTTTATATAGTATGTTTAATTCTAATTGTAGAAAAATATACTACTAAGGTTTTTGATTAGGCACATAAAAATACGAAGAAGATGTATAAAATATCGCAACTGTAATATACAGTGTGTCTCCCAGGTTTGAACAAACTGTACATAGATTAGGTGATATATCAATTTTACTTTAAATGTTCATGTTAATGAGAGTATACTAAAATGAATGAAAGTGGCAGCCGGGAGTTGTCGACTGCAAAACCTTTTTGAACGATAGAAATGAAAAAAGATATTGATTGATTGATTGTGACGTGTTCGAGCAAAATAGGAAATTTCTAAAACATAAACAATAGGTTTAGTAGTTGGTTAGCTATATCCATTTACTACATGCTACTTATACTAATACTATAATATAATATTAAAAATTTTGTTCATTTAATATATTAATAATTGAAAAATAACCCCTATATAATTTCACCTGTTTTTATATTCATTGTTAGTGGCAGTAGTAGGTTGACTCTTTGCTTAGAAAATATGATTTATTTTAACCATAAATCATTTCTAATTTATATTGGAAAATATTTGTAAACACCTGTGCAGCTTCTGGATATAAACAATTAGTCACATGGCAAAATCAACTGTGTAAACAGAACTAATTATCTACTGTTCGGTAATAATATTAAACGATATCTCTCCTCTTGCCTCGCGATCTCACGCTAATTACGAAAATTATAATTACTGTTTTCGACAAACACCCATCAAGAGCAAATAACAACATAACGATAACTTAATATTAACTAATAAAAATCATCACCATACCGTCCATATGGTTAGATTTTCAGTGTCAAATAATATTCCGTAATAAGCATGGAACCATAAATTCATATAATCCATAGAAAAGTGACAAGCATGTTGACTAACAACTCCTATGATTCCATAACAATAATTAGGACATAATTATAGACATTGTAGGGGTCTGTCGCGTAAACAGCTTGGGGTGGATAGTCAACTGGGGCGGCACGTATCATTGCGCTGGGTTACAGCTCGGTTACTGCTCCAATGCTGCTGCATGGAACATCTGTCAGTTCTCAAACGCTGATATTCAATGTGATGGCTATTTGTTATCTAAGACGTCCCACTCAAAACCAAGTCACGTAATTAAGGAAGTATAGTTTTTAATATAGTTATTTAGAATTTGATTATGAAATAAGTAGGTATATATATTTTTGACGAATACAGTTGGTATTCGGAATTGAGAATATTCAATATTATGTAGACTGGTAAACAAAATGTTTTTAAATATTACACCTCAGAAAATTATCTTAGAACATTTTGATATTTTACCCAGAAATATGTTCATTAAGAAATAATCCAACGCAACACACTAATAACTATTTATTAAGAAACAAAAAGTAAGTGATTTCTCTTGCCTATTGAAGTGGAATTGGAAAACAACAAACAAACTGTTCCAGAGTAGATTATGGAGTGCGACAGGCAAGGGACAGCATGCGCAGACTCTAACTCTACCTTACGAGTCAGGGTCATCACATCACTCAGTCAGAGGATGACCGGTGTCTTTTTATCTTCAGCTGTACTGTCTCATATACAGACATGTTCCCTAGAAAATATAACTAAAAGGTATCTTCAGAGTCCCAGAGGCTTGGTAGTATGCAGATGGTGGATTGAAGACACAGGAGGTAACCTGTGCAAGCCAAAATTTCAGAATAGTAAGCAGTAACAAATTCTCCAATGTCTCTGCCTTCCATACGCTTTATCTGATGTCAGTCTTATTTCTAATCATTTTCCTTAATAATTTATAATCACTTTGCTATAATCCTCTCGTTAGGTTCTGTGATATTAGTCCCTTGAGGTAAAGCCTTTACCCCAAAAGTTCTGCGACTGGACCTTTTTGGAGGGCAAGGAACACGATGGTGACAACATTTTCCGACCTTTTCCGACCTACCCTCCAACCACTACCCCTAAACCGAAAAAACCACCCCCGTTTCCGATTTTCCTGTGCTAGACATTTTTTTTATCGAAAAATTTTATTAATCAAAGTTGTTCGGAATTGTCCAAAAAACCCAATATCCAATATTTCATCAAAATAAAAAAATTGAAAAATTTAAAAAATTGATAAATTTAAAAAATTGATAAATTTAAAAAATATAAAAAAGACTACTAATTACTATCTGACAGCTTGGGTGTAATTTCAAACAAAACCATTTAAATGATATTTTCGGACTTGGACAATATTTTAAACAAAATTTCAATATTTTTTAATTTTGATTAAGTATTGGATTTAGAGTTTTTGGACAATTCTGAACAACTTTCGTTAATAAAATTTTCCGATAGAAAAATGACTAGCATCGAAAAATCGGAAACGGGGATGGTTTTTCCGGTTTAAGGTTAGTGGTTGGAGGGTAGGTCGGAAAATATCGTCACTATCGTGTTCTCCGCCCTCGAAAACGGGGAGGGGGGATGATGTCTTGCGGTCCGGTCGCAGAACTTTTGGACTTTTTGCCTTTTTCTGGTTTACCTCAAGGGACTATATGATCGGTGTCCTGTAAACAGACTTAAAGAACCTTATGAAGGTCCTATAAATTCAGCTGTCGACTCAACACACTGAATCGCCTGGGAGGTTAAACTTCAAGTTAATCACTCAATTAAGAATAAGACAAGGATTCCAATAATGCCATTTATTGTATAAAAGTTCGATTGATATGCATGTAAACTGTCTATATAATTGTGCATAAGAACTATCAGACTGCAAGAGATCACAGATCACTTTTCAATTTTTTTTTTGTGTCTGTGTAATATATTTGCATACGCGAATTTCTAGAAACTGGCGGAGGATCCGGTGATATTCATATATTACAAAGACACACACACACACAAAGGTTTGTTTTATAGATAATATTTAGAAGGTTTCCAGTATCAATAAGCTTAGACGAGAATTTGAACTTGCATAAATGATTCGTTGGATAGTAATTAAGAATTTCTTAATCGTCTAGGAAGTTTGGTTTTTACAATACTAATATTGTTTTCTTAAAGATTATTGAAGTTTCTTTATTATGAAGAAAGTGTAGCAAATACTTAAATATGTGTAAAGCATTTATTCTAAATGACAAAAGGAACATCAGTTGCCCAGTTTATAAAAAAAACTCCAATTAAAGCAAAGTATGAGTAACGTGAATCAGTTTCTCACGCTCCCTCGTCACCCACGCTCCTTTAATTAAGCTAAATTGAAGTAAATACTAAAATTTGCGCATTTCGGGATTAGAGTAATTTGCACTATTTACAGCTTAATGAACTTTTACTTTCGGTCTCACAATCCTCGCTGTCCAAGCTGGCCAGATGTTGGAGACGTTCATATGTGACAATCGGATACTGAAACAACGACAAGTTAGATTGGAACAGAGATAACATTTGCAACACACACACTCTTTACTTCCATAACAGGTGCAGTGTTGGGGCAGATGGGCGGGCAGGGGATTTAAAAATATGTATATATTCTCTCATCTCTTTCAAGTGTTTTAGCCTTACTTGTTGACCTTGTCTAATTTACATATCCATATGGTTTACGTTGGTAGCCATCTTCAAACTGCACGCAATTGTTAGCGACTAATTAATTATATGGATTAACTAGCAATTAGAGTGAAGTTTGAAACTGAAAAATTATGTATTTTTAGAAAGGAAAACGGAGTAGAAATATAGAGATAAAAAATATAGACTTAATGAAAGGAATTTTTACGATGAACCATATTTTCCCTATTCTTATGAATTTGTCATAATCAAAATAAAAAGCCTTTGCATTTTCTTAGTTCGGTCTGGATTATCAAGTACAATGTCACCGGTTGAGTCTTGAATGCTTTAATTCAGAAAGTATTACTTGATTAAATATCAGTCAGTATATTTTTCTGGTCTTGTTTAGTGTCAGGGGCGTACCGGAGGAGGTATGTCAGACTGCCAACTTGCTATGCCAACTTTGTCAGACTTGTCAAAAGTTGGACAAAAGTTGGAAATTTTGGAAATTCGAGAAAAATGTTTTTTTAGAATTTCTGCCCCCCGCTCATCAATTTTTTCTGGAGGAGTTATTATTTAATTATTTACAGAGTTAGCTTTTTAAGTCTTATGAAGTTGGCAAATTTGGAAAATAACCCCCCAAAAAAGTTGGCTCGCTACGCCCCTGTTTAGTGTTTCATCAAGATCAAGAAATGTATACTCTTATCCTGATTTTCAATATTCTGGATTTACAAGACAAGAAATCAGCGCCTTTTTGTATTGACAGTTTCTTGTTCTCAAGTACTTGTCTTGGGGACAAGAGTCTTGATACCTCTTGATCTTGATACGCATGGGGATATTGTAGGCAGAGGTCTCGTATGAAATCAGTTATTTACCGTTTTCATCCGGATGGTTTCATCTGTATCAGCGGTTTAGAGGTTATAATAAGTCACATATCGTGAGTCTCAAAATCGACCTATAGTATTGGATTCTTGACATAAAGGAAACATTTAAACTTACGATCCGAGGTCACTTGTACATTGTACATTGTTCCATACTCTCAGTCCATAAGAAAGAAGAAGGAGAAAACTAGTTTCGGTAAATTAGTGAACGATGATGATGATTATGATTTGTTCACGAAGAGAACTAAAGTGAACAATGATACTAAATCATGGAGGATGGAATTGAATGAATATTATGTATAAGTTCTAGGGAATTACATTTTTTAATTACTGACTACTCACAGAGATAAAATGGCGACATTTTTATATAAAAAAACTGTGAAGAAGCACATTGTTTCTGTCATAATCTCTTTGTTTCTTTTACTATCGAGACAGTCATTATTTGAAAGCTTAATTAAAAATCTCTTATTTTAGTTGTTAGCATTATTGATGTAAGTGTCGTTTCTAAGATATTTAACATTTAAACTAAATACTTCGCTTTATAAACTTTCGGATGCCATTCTTTATACTTCCAGATCTCCGAACCCGTTAATTCTACAGAAATTAGAAAACAAACGAAATTTGTCTTCAGTTTACTAGATTTCTTATTTGTCTTTAGTTTTTTCGCTGATTGTAATATTTTTCCAGTTATTTGACGAAAACTGCTTTGAAATACGTCTATTTTCAAGCCAAGATAACGCATAAGAGGTATAAGTGGCAGAAGAGCTGTTAAGTTGAACTTCGCCCTTTAGATTAATGAAATTGTATTTCTTTTTACTAATAAAGACGATTTATTAGACACATGAAAAGTAGCATAGAACTTTTTCTTCTTAAAATTTGATTCTTTTTAGCTCCGACGATTTTTTTGAGGTGCCACCCCCTGAAAAGGAGTGGCATCCATCCATTATAAATTAGCAACCCCCCGCATATCATGGAAAATTTATTTTATACATGTACTATTAAATTATATAAAAAAACTAAATCTCACTTGATATTATTTCGAATTTAAAACCTCTAATTATAACAGTATTTTATTGATATTAAGGAAATGAAAATTAAAGTAATATTTTTCACTAAGATCCTGATGAATGTATCAAATATATTTATTTTTAAACCAACTCAACGAGCTTTCACTGGATTTTATTGTTTTGAATGCTAGACACGGCTACTATGATCTCATCGCTCCTCATTTCATTGGCGCCTGCAAGGAAATCTCGATTATAATCGTATTTAAAGATTGCTGGCCACTTTTAAATCTTTCTGAGTTGCAGGATATGCAAGATTGCAGGAAGTACACATTTACTGGATGTTGTCGTCCATATAATCTATTTGTTTGATTTAACAAACAAATAAACTATTGTATGTGTTTAGAAAATGTCGTAAATATATTCAGTAATTTGTTAATTGCTGTTTCAATATTTCATACCATTAAGTAGGTAGCTTCAGATTGTATATATTTTTTTCCTTCATTGGTAATTTGAAAAACATAGACATGAGATTATTTGAAACTAAACAAGTGTTATTTTATTAAAATGCTAAAGAAAATTTTGGTATATGGAATAAAAATATGAAACGAAATTATTTTTGTCTATCGACGGTTTCTTATTAAGGAAAAGTTAATTGAAAATTGGGTAAATATGGAAAATTGTATCGTGAAATTAGGCCTAGTGATATGCAATCGTACCTATGTTTCTAAGCTATATTTTGATGATAAACATATAAAGGAACAATAAAGGAACAAATGGCAGGAACAATTAATTTATTTTCATGTAATGTTCAGTTATTTACTTACTGAAATATTCTAATGAAGCTTATCTTCGAGTTACAAATATAACTCCTACAGTGTCTGCCAAAAAATCTGTATGGGAAACTCTGCTGTTATTGACTTTCTGAAGATTTTTATGTTTAATAAAAGTTAGTGCATGCCCTTAAGTGAAATAGTGACTGCAAAAATTTGTGTTAGTCCTGGTGCTTAAGTTGGAAAGTTAAATTTTTTGAAATTGGCTCAATAGTACACCACCCTTATTTTTAAAGATATCGAAAAATTTTATTTTAAGAAGTTATTTATAATGTACATTGGATTCTTCTAGTTTAAAAACAAAAATTGTCCACTCTTTTATGATTAATTCCCGAAAAAGTTAAAATTGGAAAAGAGAGAACAACTGCGCAAAATACAGCGTTTTTTCCAATATATATTTGGTTAAAAAGTACTCTTAAAATTTCTTTAAAGATTCATTACTTAATCTCAAACTATTAAAGAGATAGAATTATTGATAACAAAAAAATATCAAAATAGTTCAGGAATCATGCGTAAAAAAGTAGAAAATTTTTATTTTTAAAATAGAACAGCCAAATTTGATATTTAGCTATAACTTCGTATTGTTAGCAACTTCTTGAAATAACATTTTTCGATATCTTCAAAAATAAAGAGGTCAATTTCCAAAAAAATAATTTTCCGACATAAGCGCCAGGACTAACACAAATTTTTGCATCCACTTTTTCGTTTGAGAATATTAACTAACTTTTATCAAAAGTAAAATTTTTCAGAAAGTCAACAACAACAGAGGTTCTCATATGGTGCAGACTTGGTGCACTGTATAAACCGAGGTATAAACTTTTCCTCGTAAATTCTCTATAAGTTTACTATGAGATGATCTTTGAAAAAAATATGCGAAACGATTTTCTCTAGTGCCATCACTGTTTACCATATGTACAGATCGAAACAGTTATATTATTATGAATGTCACTTCATAATGAGATAGAAAAAAAGGGCAGCGGATAGAATAAAGTCTTTACTGTCTCCGACGTGTTTAACATGAAAGAACTTAAGATATTAATAGTTCTATTGGCTGTCCCCTTTTCTATTTGAAAGTATTATACAGGTATTGTTTCTATATATGGCGATGGTGATCGGCTTATAGTGGAGACCTTATCGACAATTTTTTTAAAAAACAGTTTTATAGCAAACTCCTAGTACTGTATATTTAAATTTTTACTTATTGATATTAAGTTTAGTATAAATAAACGTAGCATATCTAATTTATAAAATAAAATACGAACGCTTTATGTATTAAAAATATTTATTTATCAAATAATAATAAAATAGAAGGCTATTTTATTAACTTATTAGAACTACTTATTTAATAATAAAAAATATCATTTGGTAATTAGGTATCTTCTATTTTTCAACCAAAAATCAATGTTTGCCTCTCATATGCCCGGTTTTGGCGTACTGGAACTAATTCATAGAAAATCCCTCGAAATGATCATCAGACTTTGAAAGAGACACCCGTGCTGCGGCTAAAATTTTTTACCGTTATTACACTAACTCTGTTGTGCACTAAGTATTTTAAAACTGTGTGTTTGAAATTCTATTTTAATTTTTTGGAATGAGTGAAATAATATACTATACAATAATTCAAATTTTCAAAATAGGTCACACATAAAAAAATACAGGCAATAGAACACCTTTATCCCTGAAGGCTTGAAGTGACTTTGTGCGGGAGAGGGCTATGTTTAAAAGCAAAAGACATGCACTTGGTGTCCGGGTATACTAGGATTAACCAGAGAAATATTTAGTAGTAATTACAGGTAATAAACATACTTGAAGTTTTTGATTCGTCCTCGAAAATATATAACCTAACCTCAAACTTGTTCACTTTCTCATTTTTCATATTTAAAAATCCACCACAAAGATATCATGCAAATGAAGACATACGTGAATAATTTGGCGGTAGCTATATATAGATGTTTTGGACTTCACTTCGCATTTTTTTCTTCAACTCTAAAAATTATTAAATATCTCCTTCTTTATTATGCCATGAAAGAAAGTCGAAAGAGAAGCGCGTGCACACAACATGGTTTAAGTTAAAATAGACAGGGCTTTGGATTTTGCAGAGTTAAATTGGCCAGCATCTTCCAAATGAAAAAAATATAAAGTCTATAATGGATATTATACTGTCCACGTCCACGTAGAAACAAATAAAACATACACAGATGATATCGTTTTACGTACATAAAATGGACAATTAGGCAACATCCATTTCTCTTTGGTGTATATTTGTACAATAAATGGACTTTAACGGGACATATTCACTGGTTGTTCAAATAGGAACACAAAATGTGCTTTCTTTTATGTACATTATAAATAGACGTCCATAGAAGATGTCCTTTATGTACATAAAAGGGACAATTATGGGACGTTAATTTATTCACCATGAACGTTTGTACAATAAATGGGCTTTAGCGGGACATCCATTAGTTGTCCAAGCAGGAACATAAAGTATTTGTACATTCATGTACAGTAAATGGACGTCCCTAGGATGTCCATTCAATACCCCATAGAGGACGTCCTTGTACGTACATAAAATGAGCATCCATAGGACGTCCATCCAATGTCCATGGACATTTGTACAGTAATTGGATCTTAATCGGATATCCACTGGATGTCCTGTGCTATTAGGGAGTATACTATATTGTATTGTCATCAGAGCTACACATAATTGCCAAATTTCATGACCATACAACAATTAGAAGTGGGTGAAATTCAGTTGCTTAGACGTTCTTACATAGATAGATACAGGTGGACCTAGTAAAAGCATGTTAAAAAATATATTCCCACATTCTGTTTTTTGTTAATATATATGATCTAGACGCTCAAGTTTTTTTGACCTCTTACAGCGCCTGCTTTAGAAAAAAATTGCATTTTAACCTGTAGAGGAATTTTAGAAGAAACATAACATTTTTGTTTCTCTGCAAATATCTCAATAAATATTAGTTTTAAAGAAAATATCGTGGACATCAAAAATTAAGCTTATAAACTGAGAATTAATTTTTTTTTTTTTTTTAATATTTATGTAGGGTTGATATCGCAGATATTTAATCTTTTAAATGGCATCCGCCGGTTTATAGGATGAAGTATTTAGTTTAAAATGTTGAATATCTTAGAAACTGTGACACTTCCATCAACAATTCTAAGGAACAAAATTAAAGATAATTAATCAATCTTTAAAATGATTTTTTGTTGGTTTCTATGGCCGATAAAATGTGCGCTTTCACATTTTTTCTGACAAAATGTCGAAATTTTGTCATTGTAATCTCAGTAATTAATTTTTTTTCAAAACTGTTGTTTTTCGTTAATATAGAATGTCACCTAGATGCTCAATTTTTTTTGTACTTTAAAACACTTATTTTAGAAAAAAAATTCCTTCCGCCATTCAGATTCGTAATCAGTGATCCCAAAAACATAACCATACTACGTTTTAAAAATAAATTAGTAATACTTTTTCAAATATTGAATATTTAAATTTAGGGGTAGTTTTTATCCCTTGAGGGTGAGAGTAAGTATAAGGACCATATACAGGGTGTCCCAGAGATAGTGGTCAAAACGAAAACTTGGTGAAAGGGGACATCATTACCAACCCCCGGAACATGACATGTGTTATACAAAAGTCAACGGTTTAAAAGTTATTCAGATTTTTGTAGTTTTTTAGGAATTTACTACCTTCCTTACAAAAATCACCACTATGCTAAAACTAATCGGTATATTCACCTGAAAATAGGCACAGACATACTTTGGTAATGTAGCAACGATATAAAGTATTAAATTTTTATTTAGGATGAATGTAAACACCTTTTATGTTTTTTTTTTCTAAAATTTATGTTTCTGAGAAAAAAAATTGAATTTACAAATGGCTATTGTAAAAAAGACTGTTCGATGACAATGTGAACATAATGTTAAAAACTACCTTGATTTATGCTAACTACATAAAAAAAATTTCAAATTCGAATACCTATTGGAACATTTCTAAAATAGTCATCATTCATGAAAAGTCCGAAAAAAATTTAAATTAACCAAATCCGAACAAAACAATGAAAGTGTATGGTGGAAAAATTAAACAACAAATAATCGAAAATATGTACTTATTACATTCAATTTTCAAATGTTCTGCTCCCTCCGAAATGCATAATCCACATCTTCGTAAAAAATTCCGTTTTAGTCGAATGAATGTCTGCCGTTTTTGCTTTATTCCATATATCGCTACTGCAATTTTCCTGGCGTACACTATTTCTTTAAAATGCTCCCAAACAAAATAATCAATGAGGTTTAAATCAGGAGTTCTCGCTGACCACCTGATTGTATCACCGCCCCCGATCCAGTTATTTGGAAGGGCGTTATTTAAATATCTCCGTACTTCTATGGCCTGGTGGCAGGATGCGCCGTCATGTTGAAACCACATATTTTTTCCAATTTCTAATGGGACATTCTCCAGTAAAATCGGCAGCTCATTTTCCAAGAAATGATGATATCTCTCTACATTCAAACGAGGCGGCAGCTCAAAGGGACCGATGAACTCAGCGTTCAAAATCCCACTCCACAGATTTACACTAAATTGGTGCTGGAAGTTGTGGGGATTCCGAATCCAATAGTAGTGCGTACTGTGGGTGTTGAATAGCCCAAATCTTTTAAAATGAGATTGATCGGTCCATAAAATTTTATTGAAAAAATTTCTTCGTAGCATCTCTCTGCAAAATTGTACTCTAATCGGATAATCATTGGGTAATAATCTTGCACCCTCTGGATGTAATACGGGTGCAATCTGTTAGTACGTAAAATTCTGTGAACAAATGTTGCCTTACACTAATCATTGGATCTAGCTCAGTTTCATGCAATAATTCTTCTTCGCGTTCCAGATTGATCCTAGATCCAGGTTTCTGATGTATTGCGCCAGGAATAACTCCTACCGCGTAAGAAATATGAAATCTGTTAAAAATACGATGATCCGGAAAACGTTACTGTGGTGGTTCCGCTTGTCTTTCACTTCTTCTTGTGTAATAAGTAATAAATATAGAAATTCTTCATTATTTGTTATTTAATTTTTCCATCATACATCACACATTTCCATTCATTATTTTGTACAGTTTTGGTTAATTTAATTTTCCTCGTTTTTTGGATTTATCACGATTAATGACTTTTTTAAATGTTTCGATAGCTGCACGAATTTGAAACATTTTTCATATAACTAACATAAACCAAGGTAGTTTTTAACGTTATGTTCACATCGTCATCGAATATTTTTTTTTTAGAATTAGTCTGGGGTCCAACAGTACGAAATCGCTCTAAATTCCAAGTAACCTGTTCCGACATGACGTACATTTTTCAACTTCAGATTTGCAAAAAGGGTTATATAGGACACCAGAAATGATTTGTCGGATTCTTATCAGCTCTTGCAAAACTTCTTAAATGATAAGAAAAGAGACGAAATAATAATTCCTAAAAAAATGTTTTTTAATACATAACACGTCCTGTAAAAGAAACTATGAGTGCTATCCATCTAATTTTTTTATAGTATACACTAAAGACACAAGCGCTTGGATGAGGCTCGATGGCACTGTTTAAATATGTTTAGTTTTTTGGGAAAAAAATATGAAATCTGTAACTATAAAATATTGCAGTAATAATTTCAACATACGAGCAAGTATTTCAATTTTAAATTTTTTGTGTATAAACTATGCTAACAAACATACCCAATATATTGAAAATGTTTTTAAGACAAGAACTAAGTTGATATTGCATATAGTATTCGAGTTGTGAATTTTTAAAATGGGTGCTTGATGCGGCGCATGTAATAAAGGCGACAGCTCTCCTAAAATTCATAAAGCGCATGAAAACAATTTACAGTGGAATTAGCTGGTATGTTTATGTATATAGTGTGAAGTTATTTGTCTTAACATTTTAACATTATAAAAACTATTTGTGTCTGATTGTTTAAATCGATTGATTATTGGTTGCGGTTCATATTTATTATTTACTAGCTATGCCCGCGGTTACGTTCGCGTGGAATTTTGAAATTGACTAAAAAGCTTCTTTATAAACGACGTTTGAGATAGAATCACCATTCTGGAATATTTCAGAAAACTCACAAATTTTCTGGAATATTCCAGAGTACTCTCGAATTTTCTGGAATATTACAGAAGTTTAATCTTAAAAATGTATGCCGTGCAAATACGCTTATTGTAGAGATCAAGCTGTATCTCCTGTTCTACTAGACCGATTTTCATAAAACTTGGCTTAGTCTAGGCCGATTTCCATGAAATAAGAACTAAATGTTACTCCAAGCTTAGATGAACCTCATTGGTTCAGTAGTTTCTTCGTGATGCGCGTTCAAACAGACAAACAGAGAAAAATTCCAAAATATGTCTTAATGTATTCCATTACTCATCTTACATCACCCACATCAATTTTTTGCAAATATTTTCAATGTACATACACGTCAACTTTACAAATGTATTATATGTATACGTTTGAAAATTATTAAAAGGTAAAATAATTTAATAAAAGTGATTTACGCTCCCTCCCACCGACGGTAGACAACATGTTGCAAATATTACTTTTTTTTAAACAGTGTTGTGAACTGTCATTCAAATTACCTCTTGCGCAAAATTTTGGATGCAGAATTGGAAATCAGGAGCTGGTAGCGATAATGTCGACAAAAAAAAGTTTATCTGAACTTAAATTAAAAAGTGCAACTGAGGCGCTCGCGCGCAAACCCCGATAAATCCACAAAAAGTCAATTTTGAGATTGTAATAGTTTCATGTATGTTAGACTAAACTCTACAAGCCTATATAATCTTTGGTAACCAAAACGCCATAAATCCCATATAAATCTAATGTTAAAGTTGACCGTTTCGAACAAAACTAGATAAATCCAATATCAGGATCAAAAGCAGATAAATCCATTTTTATACAATACACTGTCATCCATTGTGAGGTAGAAAAGTTAATATTGATTGACGTTTGAAAAAGTTCTCTGTAATATGACTATTTACTGTAAAAACCTACTTCTCTTCTAGAAATAAAGAAGACAACTGCAAGACATTTTATTACCAATATATTATAACGGTTTTATCTGAAATTTTAACAGATATTTGAGAATTAATTTTTGTTAACAATGAATGTTTTTATTTATTTTTAATAAATTATTAATGTTGTCAAAATTTATTTTTCTGCATCTTTAATGTTTTATTTTAAAGCAAAAATCGATAAATTCGTATTTACATAGCAAAATCCGATAAATCCAGCAAGAAAAGTTAAAAAAAAATAAATAAATAAAGTAGCATTGTTCTTATTTTTTGGTCTTATATTCTACAGCCTAGAAGATATTTTTTGACTTAAAAAGAACAAAAAAAGACTTATTGGTTTTTGCTTGAAAAGTTTTTTGTAATTTCCCACAACTTTGTGTGTGTGGATTTATCGGGGTTTGCGCGCGAGCGCCTCAACTGTAAAATAAAATGCGACACAAAATGTTCTTGTGAGTGGTATTCAGTTGCGTGCTCGTGTGCTGCTTTTCCTGAAAATTGTTTTAAGGGAAAAGGCAATATGCATCATTTTATAATGATAGTGATTCTGACTAAAATGTTAGAATAGTTATACACAAAAATTACATAATATACAACAGTAATGTTTTATTTAAAATATCTCCCTTTTCTGTTTTCTATTAAATGTGCTAAATACCTAAAATAATATTTCTAACTAATGTTTTATTTCTTAAACAATATAAAAACGAGTAGAAGTTGTACTCGGGCATGGCCAATTGCGAATACCTATTTGATTAACATTTTGCTCGAACACACAATTCACTTTGTATCGATTATTATTTTTTTTAAATGAGTGGCCGCAATCGGCAACGCCCGACTACTACTTTCATTCGTTTTGTTGTATTATTAACATAAAGTAATTCAAATTTGCAATTATATTGAACAATATAGTGCTTTTTACTGTTACACTGTACCAATTATTCTGTAGACTATTTTTATTTTAATGCTGCATAATTACGCGCCTCATAAAAAAATCATAAACAAAAAACTGTATACGTTATCGACAGGATCTTTTTTAAAAAAACTTTTTCAATATACGGACTATATTTGGTAAGCAATTGTATATAAGAATTTCATAAATTTAACATAGTTGTCCGCATATCGAAATTTTTAGAACGTAAATATCAACCTTTTGATTTTAATTATTTTTTTCCAAAAAAAATATTCTTTTAAAAAATACCAATAGCTTAGTTAGAATCACGTATATCTTTTGAGTATACATACCAAAAATCAGATCGGTAGGTTACATAGTTTTTGTTTTAACGGAGAATAACCATTGTAAAACATAATTTTGTAATTATCAATCCGCCATCTTTTTTGCGATTTCTGAAGTTGCGCAAGAGCAAAAATTAATCCGACAAGTGTTTTCTAGTGCCCCAGGTAATGCTCTCTTCATTACTTATATCAACATTTGTACGTCATGTCGGAACAGGTCATCTTGATTTTGGAGTGCTTGGACCCCGGACTAAATACCCGTTTGTAGATTACCAAAGTATGCCTGTGGCGAATTTCAGGACAACACACTGATTAGTTTTAGCACAGTTGTGATTTTTGTAAGGAAGGAAGTAAATTCCTCAAAAATTTCCAAAGCCCGAATAACTTTTAAACCGTCGACTTTTGGATAACCCTATATTGTGTTCAGGGGGTTGGTAGTGATGTCCTCTTTCATCAGGTTTCTTTTTGACCACTGTATCTGGGACACCCTGTAGAACTGGAGGCAGTACCTTTTACTACAATAATAACCCTTAAAGAAAAATTATCATTACATATGAAATTATTCCGAAATTTTACATATTTTTTACCTCTAGGTACTATACTATTCAGCTAATATATATAGTTTTTCTTCTTCGGAATTTCAAATGACAAAATTTTACACCAAGTCTTATATATGAATGGGCAATCCAATTGCTAACAAAAGTCAAAATACCATTCTTGGAACTTATCAATAATTACTCAATCTCGGATAACTGAATACTAAAATAATGATCATTATTACATCAACGACTAACGTTAAAATCTTAGTGTTACTTTTGGTTCTTCACTAAGTTTCTGTGATCAGGTTAATACTATTTGTAAAAAAGCTTTATATTGTTTAAAACATTTGTATCACATTAAGAAATGTCTAGATACAAATACTAAAATGTAGTTTTCTGAAACTATAATTCAATGGTACTTAATTAAGCAGATATTGTATGTATACCTTCTCTGTCTTTCAAAATAAGAGAAAAACCGTCAACAAAAAATTGAAAACAATATAGTTTCGTTAACGATGATGATGGTGAATAAGTATATATTTCTAACACTTTAATTCTTCCTATATACGTTCAAAAAAGTAGTGACAGTAATAAATAACAAATTCCTCTTGCATGGAAAAAACTAACAGAAATGTCTTTTATAAAAATAACAAATCAGGCTAATAAAAATGCAACAAAATTGTTTGAATGGCTGAATTGAAAACAATATACGGGTTTATTAAATTAATTACGGACTTAATTAAATTATTATATGGGAACTCAACGTGTTACTAAACGTATCTGCTATCTACCACCATAATCGAAGCGATAAAAAATGCTATGCGGGAAATTTAACTTCGAGAATTTCTAGCAGCTGATGGGAGCAATAAGTTCGGTCTCAATTAATTTTAATACCTGACTTGAAAATTTCAGCAGTTACGTATTTAGCGTGTTTATTATTAATAAAAAAATGACAAATTTATGCTGTGAATTTTTTTTTGGGCATTTTTGAATGCCAATGAAAAATTACGGTTACAATAAGTTTTCCGGGTTAGCTTCTTCCCTGTTAGTTCTATCCTAAAACTAGGTATTACCAATATTATAGGGAATTAAACAACTTTTGTTTAAACAATTTTTCTCTGTTGTCCATACTTTAACGATTTGCAGCCTCAGAATAGTGAAAAGTACCGTACTACAGATTTTTGCAATTATCTCTATCCTAGTTATTCGTACGTAACAATTAGTTATTATCAATATTACAGAACATAAAATTTCGTAAAACTTTTGTTTCAAGAACTTTCTGTTACGGTCAATTGTTTCAAAATTACAGCAGCTCGAAACTTTAAAAATTTCCTCTAATTTCTGAAACATGTCTGCCCCCGTTGTTCCGATATCATTAATACCCATTATTAATTTTGCAATTAATAAAATTGTTTTAAATTATTACTATTGTGGAATTTACCTCTCTATTGCTAATGCTTTACAGTTTACACGATGAATAAGGTGAAAATTTGTGCTTCTCTGCAGATTTTTACAATTATACAGGTCGACAAAAAAAAATCTGCTCCAAGGACTAAACCTATCATGCCTTAAGTATTTTTGTGTGCTAAATCCGAATTTTCAATCAAAGAAAATTTCTACCATTTAGATTTCGAGTAAACGACAAAAAACCCTATTCTGACGGGATTTACTCGAAATCTACGCGATAAAAAATTTTTTAAATTGAAAATTCGGAATCAGCACACAAAAATACATAAGGAGTGATAGGTTTAGTCCTTGGAACAGACATTTTTTTTGTAGATCTGTGCACAGGTGTACTTTGTGCACAGGTCTACAAAAAAGATTCTGTTGCAAGGACTAAACCTATTATTCCTTATGTATTTTTGTATGCTGAATCCGAATTTTCAATTTAAAAAGTTTTTTCCCCAGTAGATTTCGAGTACATCCCGATTTTTATCGTCAAAATCGGTTTTTTGACAATAAAAACCGTGATTACTCGAAATCTACGCGGTAGAAAATTTTTTTAATTGAAAATTCGAATTCCGCACACAAAAATACTTAAGGCATGATAGGTTTAGTCCTTGGAGCAGAATTTTTTTTTGTAGACTTGTGTTATCTATGTCCCTAATATTTCTACGTAGTAATTCATTATTATCGATATTGTCGATTATGAAATTGTCCAAAGCTTATGTTTAAACAATTTTCTTTTACCCTCAATTATTTAAACATTACAACAGTTCAAAAATGTTATCATTTATAAAATTTTTGAATTTTAGCGATTAGTGCAATTAGTTTATATACCAATGTGCACGTATATCCTTCAGTCATATTTTATTCATATTAGTCAAGGCACTAGGTGGCCTCAGGGGCTGACTGACAATCATTTTGCGGTCCTAGATCTTAAGACTAGCAGGCCATTTATTACCAAGGCTCGGAAGTTTTGTCTCTGTGACGTCAAAATCAGGGTTGGCTCTAGGTCAGCGCGGAACGATTTTTATGCAAGTATGACACAATATATCTTACCTTGTATTTTTTTTAGAGAATTCCATAATATCCAAAGTTAATATGGTCATTTTATTATAAACTGACTCGAAGAGGAGGTATTGGGGGATGTAACATTGAACTAACACACACACATGTATTTTTCACTATCATAAACTAACACGCACATATGTAATTTTTCACGACCTGTAACGAATATAAAAGTATATTATTTATATTTCGTAGCCTGAAGAACACGAGACATTTTTGTATACCGTTGACTCTATAATTTCACGTTAGGTTCGTAGATACTTACATTCTTATGGCTAGATTTGTACTGGGCAATTGGGTTGTTGACGAATTCTCAAAAAAGGTGAAATTTGGTAGTGGAGGTGTTAATTTAGTTAGGTATATGTTTAATTTGAAAGAAGAATTCTAAGTGCAACATATTTAAAAAAATTATTAAATTCGACTATTTGAATGTACCTCGAAAACGGAAGTGACATCATAACGGTAGTTAGATGTGAAGTTATATGAAGAACAGAAGAAGATGAACAAGTTGACATTATTGACAATAAAGAAAATAACCTCAAATGTTAAAATTGAATTTGACATTTAATTAGAAGTTTTTAGCGTTCGGTATTTATTTTCTTTCAAAATGACTGAGGCAGGATTTATAAAAGCCAATTCTGATATTTTACCTTCTATAGATATATTTATGGTCAGCGAATTTTTAAAAAGAGATGATCGTTTTAGCATTGCAGAGGTTAGAGGTGCAAAAGCCGTGAGGTACGTTAAAGCTATAGTTTTGATAATAAATATTAGAAAAACAGTTAACCATTCATTTTTACGTTCACCATTCATTACTGGAACACTGAAGAATAATTTTTTCGGTGAATTGGTGGTATTATTTACACAGTATGGCACAAAACACCACTTAAACTTAGATTTATCCATAACTTTATGCCGCTAAAATAAACCGAAATATAACCTAGAAACGTCAATTGAATTTGACATTAAGTTTGTTCACACAGTCTGAACTACTGCACCAGTGTAGATAATAGAAGGAGATAGAGTGAGACTATATGCACTGATGCATATGGTGTGGGGTTTATTCTCTTTTTTTCTCCGTCGCTATCAACAGTTTATAACTTCGTATCCTTCTTTAGTCGTTTAATAACTAACTTCTCGGCAGACTGCCGTTATGTTATCACCTCCTTTTTAAATGCATGTATTTTTAAAATTGATATTGTAATACTATAAGACTTTATTTTCAACTTTTACATGTTTTCAATGATTTTTTATGAAGAAATGTTATTGTTAAACACAAATTCTATTAAAATTTTAACTTAGTGCAACAACCCAATTGCGAAACTACGATCTCAGATGGTCTACCCTTTCTCTTTATTTAATGTTGACGTAAATGCACAGAATTGCTACAGTGTAGGTATAGTTAAAGGGATTTTGTCAAAGCAACGTTTCACAATTTCGGCGGCGTCGCCTGACTAAGGGAGATAACAAAACTGCATTAGTAAAAAACATTTAAAAGTACCATCGTACACTGGAATCTAATGTTGACACTCGATCGGGGTCGAATGCCTTCAACAGAATCAACTACGTCTTTAATACACAAATGTAGTAAATTTCCCATAAAAGTAGGTTACGTATTACTTCCACATCCAGTGGAAATATAGTAATGTCAAAAAAAATTTTGAAACTTTTTATAGTTCAAATAGGCTTAGAATGTCATGAAACGTCGAGGTTTTAAATATGAACGAAACATTTTTTTCTGTATGTCGGTCTATCTTTTTTGTGCACACAATTACTCTGAAACCGTTTAAGATGTTGACTTTAAATTTTGTACACGTATGTATCTAACGAGATCTGGAACTAGATTATATTTTGATCTTATCCCGTTGGAGAGTTGGGCGGCAAATTGGAGTAAAAGGGGGTAAATAGGTAAATCAAGCAAGTAAGAGTCCGTAAAATTGGTATTTTGTATATATAAGAGAAGCTAAGGTCTCAAAAAAATTTTTGGTATTAGCCACCCCCATTACCACTCCCACCCCATTATTAGAGGGGGTGAAAAAAAATAAAATTGTGATTTAGTGTGTGCACAAAAACCAAACACCAAAAATTTTTTTACTTCATCCAATAAAAATATTTTCAAATGATAACCACTGAGTCTGAATGCATTGCTTAGTCCGGTTTTTACAGATTTTAGGGATAAAAACACTTTTCACGAGCTTGTGCTGCGGGTTTCAGCAAATATTGGTGTATGCTTTACTATAAAAATTATATTTTATAAGCATATTGTAATGGCATACTTCGTAATTCATAGAAGTTTTTAAAATCGCTACCCTCTTCTACTTGATAATCTTGTTCTTCATCATTTCCAACTTCATAATACTGTTCATATTCATCCGTAAATGCTTTTTTAATTCTTTCAACTAGTCACGAAATTTATTAGCTCACATATAACTCTTCTTTTGTTGCATCTTTTCTGAATGTTACTAATTTCGAACCCAGCGTTGTTGTGCTTCTAAAGGCAACATTTTCTCTTCTTTAATCTGATTAAAATCTGAAGGTGATAAAAATTTTAATCTAGGTACTAAGTACATCTTGTTTTTATAAAAGGAAATTGGTCGTATCGTTAATTATTAAACTCACTGGCCAAAGCATTTGCAAAAAATTTTGTTTGTTGATACAGGAAAACAGTACTAAACGAAAAAACCCCTTTGAACAAATTGTGGTCTGACCACCGTCAAGGAAGGTAGAATGAATTAAAGTTACGATTTAAAAAGATTTTTCGAGGATTTTGAAAAAGGAGACACAAAGGGACAAAAGAACAAAAATAGCAAAAAATAACAAAGAGAGATGAATAGAAATAGAATGGAGGAATTGAGAGTTTACAAGGTAGGGTAAGGATAAAACATGGGAAAATGAGAGGTTGTGGTACAGGAAAGTATGGCTAGGGGGGTTGCCGAAATATAGGCAACGCCTGCTTTGGTAGAGGGTGGTTCAGATCGAAAAGTATGGCATTATGCTGTCTGATTAGGGTTATATTGCGGGTTAGCGGACTATCGCCCAGTTTGAATTGGTAGAATCTTTGTGAGATTTCTTGGACGTAGTTAGCTAGTCGGGTTATGTCGTGGCAACATGCATGCATAGAGATCTCTGAGAGAAGTGTATCTATCAGAGTCTGAAATGGGGCGTATAAATTTGTGTTCTAATACTTAAGTTTCCGCATTGTCGTGGCCGGGATGCTTCACCACACCACCGGCGCTGCGTATGTCATGGTCGGCCTGATTACTATCGTGTACAACACATTTTTATTCGTCCTATTGAGTCCGCTACCCTTACCAGGAGCAGCTACAGACTCCTGGACATGGAGCAGACCTTGCGTATAGTCTCGTTAACGTAGGTGTTGAATGTCAGTCGTTTGTCCAGATACTTCACGCGCCGTTTGATTGGAATTTGGAGACCCCCGATCGAAAGTGTCGTTAAAAACCGATTTTTGGTGAAACGGCGCGTGAAGAGAATCGACTCTGACTTTGCGGCGTTGATCCGAATCTTCTACTTGTCGTAATAGGCCGTGGTATGGGCCATGTGTGCTTTCAGCAGCATATTTGCCGCTTGAGCGTTATGCGAATGCATGTACATGGCCGTGTCATCGGCGTAATTGGCAAGGTTCGAATTCGAGAACTCCGGGAAGTCGGAGACGTATAAGTTGTACAAGTTTGAAGACAGGGACGACTCCTGGGGGACGCCCACGCGAATGTCCCGCCGAGTTGATAGTTTATTATTCACCCTGACCTGCAGCGATCTGTCTGACAGGAAAGAGTGAATAAGTTTCGTTATGTATGTTGGAAAGTCCAATGAATTTAGTTTGTAGAGTATAACCCCGAATCCATATGGTATCGAAGGCTTTCTCAATATCGAGGAGCACCATGACGGTGCTCTCCCGGAATCCCGGTGATTTTTACAGTGCGTCATCGTTTTATGTTTTACTACTTATTTTTATCGTTTTATGGATGATAACATTCATAACGATTTACAAAATCAACCTGTGGTGAGATACCTTCCGTCAGGTAAGTAAGTCCATTAAAAAATCAATGGAATTATGTCATCGTTACTAGGCCCATTTTTATGTATGCACATTTTTCATGCCGAAAATAAATAAAATAAGATCGCCATAAGATGTGCGACGCGACGTTAGAAAACGTAAACAGAGAGGTCAAAGTTGCGGAAAACCTAGTACATGATCGCTAGAAACATTTGTTTTAAGTTGATAATATTTACTTAAACATTTTGAACACAGAAAAGTATTCCCAATTAACAAGCCAGAGAGAAAAACGTTTCCAAATTTTGAAGAAATATAGATTTTTACTGTGTATTTTACCTCAGAACCCTAAACACATCGTTACAAGTTTTTTTTTTTTAAACGTAAATGTAAGTTTCCTTAACAACAAAATCTTCCTCAAAATGTTATGGTTGTTAACAATATTACCATAAATCCTTAAATGTACAGGGATTTAATATTCTTGGCTAGGTTGAGTTTCTACTGCATCTCAGATGTATTGCAACATTATTAAAAGGTGGTATTATTTTAGTAATTATTTTTAATAACTTGTTAGAAGTCTTCTGAACAAGAAATTTGCATCCCAAGACCAAATTCCCGCACTTCGTTACCGTCGTATCCCGCAGGTTATAAATTATTGTTAAAAGCTGTGTTTAATATAAATCCTCTTAACAACAAAATATACTTCCCAGAGTGAAATGTCCGTTAAAAAGTTTTAATCGGAGAAGAAATACCGTGCAATTTTAGTAAAATAATGCGATTTCGAGCTTCTTGGGTACCTACCTATTTCAGAGTTCAGATATCATTGTTACACATTCTGTTTCTTTTTTTGTTATATTGATTAAATAATCTGCCTAGAACGAAATGTCTGTTAAACAAATTTTTACAAAGACTGTGTGATAATTTTGATGAGTTATTCTTTCAGCAAGACGGAGAAAGAGCGCATACTGTCACTAATGTTACACCAACATTTTCACAGACGGATCAAGGAAGAAGGAGGGGGCAGGATGTGGAATATATTCCAAAAGCCTGCAAATCCAATATAAATGGACTATGGATGAGCGAGCCAGCATAGTTCAAACTGAACTGGCGGGCATAACCATAACCGCAAAAGAGATTGTCCGCAGACAAACTACGGGCAAAACAATCAGGATCTACACAGACTGTAGACAATCACTACTAGCCCTGAAAAGTTACAAAATAACCACAGGAGCAGTATGGGAATGTCATCAAGCACTTGTGGGTGCCTCCAGTACGAACAACATCTCGGTATGCTGGGTGAAAGGACACGCATAGTGCAGTGGCAACAAAAAAGCCGACAAACTGGCCAAGAAGGCAGCAGGCCAACTTATCTTTGGACCAGGCCCGGCCAGTCTGTTACCGATCACGGCGACAATACAACTAATTAAGGAGAACACCCACAACGAATTCAAGAAGCTGTGGGATGAAACGAGCAGCTGTCAGCTTGCCAGGGAACTACTCACGTATCCCAACAAGAAAACAGCAATGGACTACCTGGCAATGACCAGAAGGAATCTACGTTGTATAACAGGAATCCAGACTGGACACTGTCCGCTAAGGAAACATCTATACAATATGAGATTAAGCGAAACACCTCTTTGCAGAGGTTGTGAACAAGAAGATGAGACGGTTCAATACGTACTCTGTGAATGTTCAGCCGTCTCATCAATCAGAGAATCCAACTTGGGAGAGCGTTGGCCTACCTTGGCCAATGTAAGGGAGATGCCCCTAGGCAACATCACCACCTACTTCGAAAGATTAGGTTGGTTGAAGGCCTAGGCGAGTGTCTGCCTAGAGAGAGGATGTACAAGAGGTCCAATGGGGCCTAAGTGCTGTGGTTTTTGACCACCCTCCTGCTAATTCCATACTCCATACCAACATTTCAATAAGAGTATTATTTCCAACCGCTAACCTACCCGATTTGGTACTTTGTTGAGTTGGCCACTTTATTCCCCTGATATGAATCCGTGCGTCTACGTTCTATGATGTTATCTTAGAGAAGGTGTACGACTTAATAAATTGATTACAAAATTCGTAAAATTTAGAAAATTTGCTTCCAGACACAATAGGTTCTAAACTGGCGACAAATCTATTGTAACGTTACTGACGAAACAATGTTCAAAGTATCTATGGGCACGGTCTCATTAATACTGTTCGTATTTTAAATTATTTTCGTTGAAATAAAAAAATATATAACCTTTGTTAGTTTTAAATGAAAAATTTTAACTATGCGACACGTGTATAAAATATGTTCCGGAAATATACGTTTCCAAAACCTGAAGTTACGTTAAGTTCAAGGTAAAGCGCGTAAAAGTATCCAAAAGAAAAAATAACTTTGGTTCATTAGTCTATTAACATATCGATATTACCATGAAACCGTATGTATCAATCATAAGCTTGTTTTAAAACCTTTTGAACAAAAGTTATCGGAGCGAAAAGAGGCCTTTGCGTGTATCATCCCTTTTCGTTATTTACCTTAGCTCTGTATTTTGGTTTCTTTACATGTCGAATTCAAATTAAGCACTGTTTTAAAGTTTTTATTTTCTTAAATGTAAATCTACATAAAATCGTTTGATGTCAGCCAGATGGCTTACAGTAGGCTGCCTCCGTTTAGATACACGCTGAAAGAGGAAAATATGCCACGGGCTACGCATTTACATCGTTGAAGGGGTTGTAATGGATGGGGTGGAGTCGAGATATTCCATCTAAGTTTTGTCTTTGTGCTTTAAAAATATTTATATTGTGGTTAGCTCGAAAGTAGCTTATTTCTCTATTGTGTTAGAAATTGTGGGCGTCAACTCGCGGTTTGAACCCTTTCAGCATTTCACTCATAAAAGGAGAACAGTGAAGATTATCATGTTAATAATAACCCCAAAACGCTTAAATATAGATTACCTTAAATAACTGGTTCGTTTCGTCAGGGCACATTTTGATTTCTATTCATATTGTATCAATGCAGCATACTAAGTTATCTGTTTAGTTACTTTATGCATGGCAGTTTGGGGTTTAGCTAACCTGTTCTCTTGTGCATTTTGTTTCTTATTTGAATTTTTATTGCTATTAAGAGATTGCGTAATTGATTTGCGCAATATACATAGGGATGTATTTTCGGTCGCTGAATCCGAATCCGGGGTCAAAAAAAATCGTACACCCCCAAAATCATTAGCTAGAGCCAAAAAACACCCCTGAAATGGGATAAAAAGAAGATTAAACTACTAGAATAGTTGTTACTTCTTAATCAATCGAATTATACAAATTAAGGTTAAACAGCAGCGTACATACAAAATATATGAAACACACCCGCAAGGAGGGGTGAAAACTAGCCCCCATATATAAAAAAATTGATCCAAAACAGCAATGACTGCTGAAAAAGCTCGAAATGTCTAAGTTTTGTTAAAGTGATAAGAAACTGCATCAGGTCCGACGTAATCTTCATAAACTGCCCCTATAGAGTTGAGAACAACCACCCTCAAGTTCAAAGGACACGAGAAAAACAAGAAAAAACGTAAAATCCAACAGGATTTCTATTTTCATGGATGCTATGATTGGCTGAAATTGCGTAGTACTCTAAAATAGAACCAGAAACTTACATACCATCAACATCTTACACTGTCAGAAGGTGTGAAAACTACCCCCTATATGTAAGATTTAACTATAAAAAGTTACAGTGACTTCTATAAAAATTCGAAACACCTGCGTTGTGTGAAAGAGAGATGAAACTAGACTATGTTCGACGATGTGCTTGAAAACCACCCGCATGGAGTAGCACGAATCTGTAGGACGCTGGAAAAACAGAGAGAAACTAACCGGATTTACATTTTTATGGATGCTATGATTGGCAAAAATCGTGTTGCACACTCAAGAGTTTGAAACTCATGTCCTATAAATGTTATTAAGTAACACCCCCAGAAAGGATGTAAACTATCGTAATTCAAGATGTAACGAAAAAGCTATACTGTTGCTTATTCGTTTCATTTCTATAGTTTTTTTTTATAGGGGTTTTCAAGCACAGCGTCGAACATAGTCTAGTTTCTTCTCTCTTCCACACAAAGCAGTAGTCCAATTAAATAAGTCGACAAATCAAAATTTTGAGGTAAATACTTGAATTTTTGATATAACTTACTTTGATGTATTAGAACACGATTAATGAAAGAAATTTTTTTCTGAACCCCCGGGAAGGAGTGAAAAAAAATAAAGCGTTTTTTCAAAATTACTCAAAATGTGTGAAAGCTAGTAAAAAAAGTTTCAAACAAAAATTGTAAAGCATGAAATTTTATATAAAAATGATCTCTAGACTTTTTTTGGTATTACTAAAATTAACGGAGTTAGGCTGGTTAGAAATTAAGGGATGATATGTACAACTTTAAAAAATCATAGCGTGCTGAAAAGTTAATGAATTTGAAAATTTTTTTTTTCTATTTACTCAGAAAAATATAAACATTCGTTTCAGAGAAATTGATTTTTTTTTAATTGTTAATAAAAAAGTTATAAAAATTTTAATTTTTTTATTTTCAATTAAAACCACTTTGAACGGTGAAACGATTTTTTTTTATACCATTCTGTTCATTATTTAATATACTGAATATTTGCTTTTGAAATTTTTTTTTACCCTTCATTTTCAAGAAGGTATGAATTTATTTACTTGCTTAGTTTTTTTCCAAATGTAAGACACTGCTCTTGTGACGTCATGATAACTGAAAAGAAATAAAGAATGCATACGACAAAGATAAAATTGTTTCGTAGCTGCTGCGTTGCCTACAAGACGCGCATGTGTCACATCTATAGGGCATCTGCACGTGACGTCACAGCTAACCTCAAAAATATGTGTTTCTTAAGATTTAAGAGAATTACGCAGCTATTATTAAAATTTCTGCCTGGTTCCCGTATTTTCAACTAAAATCTAGTTCAGTGTAATGTTTATGAAGTTCTAAACACCTTGTCCTAATAAAATAGGCCTCTTTTTGTAGGTTGGAAATCTAACCTGTAATTAGCAGTCTATTTCTATTAATCAAGAATATTGAAACATTATTTACGTGAATTTTTAAATATTTGCTTGGAGCCAGTACTGGCTTAGATATTTGTCATAAATGAGATTCTAATAATATATGAGCACTCAAGAGTTCTGCAGTTAAAAATATTATTAAAAAATTATAAAGTACAAAAACATAAGTGGATAAAAAGCAGCTACATGATTTTCTTAATTAATATTTACTAGTTGGGAAAAAAACAAACGCCTTTGTTACTTTCCTCGCCAACCGACAATTTACAGATGGGCTATTCTTCTTATGACTTATGACGGCAGTATAGATGTGACGTATACGCGTCTTGTAGGCAACGCAGCAGCTACGAAACCATTTTATCTTTGTCGTACGCATTCTTTATTTCTTTTCAGTTATCGTGATGTCACAAGAGCAGTGTCTTACGTTTGGAAAAAAGTTAAACAGGTAAATAAATTCATACCTGCTCAAAAATGATGGGTAAAAAAAAAATTTCAAAAGCAAATATTCAATATATTAAATAATGAACAGAATGGTATATAAAAAAATTCGTTTCACCGTTCAAAGTGGTTTTAATTGAAAATAAAAAAATTGAAATTTTTATAACTTTTTTATTAACAATTTAAAAAAAAATCCATTTCTCTGAAACGAATTTTTCTGAGTAGATAGAATGAAAAAAATTTCAAATTCATTAACTTTTCAGCACGCTATGATTTTTTAAAGTTGTACATATCATCCCTTAATTTCTAACCAGCCTAACTCCGTTAATTTTAGTAATACCAAAAAAAGTCTAGAGATCATTTTTATATAAAATTTCATGCTTTACAATTTTTGTTTGAAACTTTTTTTACTAGCTTTTACACATTTTGAGTAATTTTGAAAAAACACATTATTTTATTTTTTTTCACCCCTTCCCGGGGGTTCAGAAAAAAATGTCTTTCATTAATCGTGTTCTAATACATCAAAGTAAGTTATATCAAAAATTCAAGTATTTACCTCAAAATTTTGATTTGCCGACTTATTTAATTGGACTATAATGTCCTTATACTTCTGTGTTTCTCTGTTAAAATGGAAAATAAAAAAGTAATATTCAGGCCAGAACCAAAGCGTGGTGCAACCAACATCCGACAATGGAACATTTAAACTACAAAATCGTCATTGGGATTAAATGTCTGCAACGGCTTGCTATTTATTCACGCCATTTTGGGGTGTGACACCACATCACAGTTGTTTGGGATTGGCAAAGGCAAGGGTCTAACGAAGATCATAAAAAATACATCATTTATGGAGTATGCTGAAGTATTCAACAATGCAAACAGTCTGAAAGAAGACATAATTACTGCGGGGGAAAATGCTATTGTTGCCATGTATGGAGAAGACATCTGATATTTTGGATGAACTACGATACAGATGTTTCAGTACAAAGGTGGCTAACAAAAATATGGTTCAAGCTGTTCAAGCTAAGTCATTTCCACTGACTTCAGCTGCTGCTAAATTCCATAATTTACGGGTCTACTACCAGGTTCAGAATTGGAAAGGAAATACATCTCTTCTACCTAAGGATTGGGGTTGGCAATTACAGGGTGGTCAACTCCCTCGGTCAGTAAACTATATGGTTATCTCGATCAGCAGCTTTTGGATGAAAGAGATGCGCGGAGCGGGGAATCGAATCAAACAGAAACAGATATATCTGATTTCCGTGCAAAAGACAGAGACAAAGATGCCGGCAGTGTCTACAGCTGACGTAGGCTGTAGACCTACCGGCTTCTTTGTCTCTGTCTTTTGCATAGAAATCAGATATATCTGTCTCTTTTATTCGATTCCCGCTCCGCGCGTCTTTCTAGTCAAAAAGCTGTTGATCGAGGTAACCATATAGTTTATTGTCCGTGGGCAACTCCACCAGTTCTGCTCGATATCATAAGATGTAAATGCAATTTTAATGTGAGTTGGTTTATCTGCGTGTATTTCTTTATGTCTAAAATATACATAAAAAACCGTACGGGAATGTTACTTTCCCGGCCTAGGCCGGGAAAGTAACATTCCCGTACAGTTTTGTTGATCGTTGCTTGGCAACGGATCATTTCCGGTCTGTTTTGTGATGGTTTCTTAGCAACGGACTAAACTACTGGAATTGTGCATTTTTCGATCTGAAATCGCGCCGAAAATGTAGACATTGCCGATCGATTTCAGAAAAAGTTTATTTAAAAACTTATACCGTATCATTATAATGTTCATAAATTACCTTCCTTTATAATTAACATTTTGTAATAAATGAAATATGATAGAAACAAAATTAAATAAAGTCTTTATATGATTCCTGGTTCAAAAAACTTTCTATTTGGTGCATATTCGAAGTTAATCGGAGCAATTTTATAGATTTCGAAAGTAAATCCAAGATGTCGGCCAATATGGCGGCCTTCCCATACTTAAATTTCCCAGACTTTTGATATGTTGTTGGGGATATTATTCAAATTCTAAAAAACCTTAGTTTATTTCTTTTACAACTAGTTTGATGTTTAACCTTGTGTTCACCTAAAATGACTGGCCTACTTGTAACTAGAGAAAAGCACATAACTAATAAAAACACTATTTAAAAACAGTTCTTATTAAACCTTTCAGTCTAGTCAATTTTGGGTACTTTTTCATGTTATTATCAAATAATTTCAAATAGGACATATTTTTATTAGAAAATCCAATGAAATATGTTTTTGGGTCGCTGATTACGAATACAATAGATATTTTGACCAAAATTGGACACATTTCGAGAATTGGCCATTTCTGGGTATTTTTTGACATTTTTATCAAATCATTTTAAATATAACATCTTTATTTCCAAATTCAACGGATTTATATGTTTTGTCGGTCGCTGACTATTAATACAATAGACATTTTGCCCTAATAATTTCATTGGATTTTGTAACAAAGGTATATTCCAAGGGCGCAGCCAGGGGGGGAGCCATGCCCCCCCCCCCAAGCCGTCTTCTATGAACCAAAAATGAAGACGCTTAATCTCTATCAGTACAAAGCAGTATTTAAACTATCCCTTTAAATAAATACTTTGTAATTAATACTATTATCTAGTAGAGGAATCTATACACATCCGTTTACAACAATTTTCTGAAAAGTTTTCCTCATCCTCTGGAGATGCCGGTTCTATTGCCCCCCCCCCCAGATGAATTTTCTGGCTGCGCCACTGGTATATTCTATTTGAAATAATTTGATAAAAACGACAAAAAATTCCCAAAATTGACTAGATTGAAAGGTTTAATGGGAATTGTTTTAAGATTTTGCAGGTCAGATTTAATTTCAGTCACTTTATAGCAGTGCCATGTTGTAGTGACCACATTTCTTTGTAATTAAAAAAAAATGTTAGCTTTCGTTTCAAATTCAGTTGTCGGACGTATGTTGTCCAAAAAAAGTCCATAATTTCCCGCTGTGCATCGGCGTTAAACAATTTATTAATTTTATAACCTAGCCCATAATTTTTAACCCTTACAGTCTTTAAGATAAAAATTAAAACTGGATTTGGACTCACCTGTTTAAAGAAAGGCTCATTAAAGAAAATATTATATGAAGAAGCCCCGCAAATTTTCTCCGAGGAATATCGGGTGAAGTTTGTGAACCTCATTCAAAGACACTCTGTATACATTTGAAGAAAGCATACATTGCAGCAAATTGAAATATCTTCACTTTACCCAGCACAAATTTTAAAATGAGTAGTGATTTTAAAGTTTACAATAGCTGTATCAATAAATTTGTCAATGTTTTTATTATATTAATTAGTAAATATTGTTGTCTAGGCATTTGATTAACATATCAACTAGCTTCGATTTGTTGATGTCTCTTAATGGCTAATTTAAGTCCATTCATTACATTACAAGTGCCAATTTTTCTGAACCATCTTCATGAATCACTATTGTTTGCGATTATGGGATGATGTCATGGCGATGATCTTTTAGCTTTTGGGTTAAAAGATCGTGCGAATCTACTGAGGATTTACAGTTACACATAGTGATAATTGACCACTTTAACGATGTCTAAATTAACAAAGTTATAAAATATATCTGTCACACATTCATTGATGAGTTTATGCGTGTACACTTCTTATCCAGTTTTTTTCAATATTTGTTCATAATAATTAGTACTTACTACACAAGTACGAAATATCATATTTATTCATTAAAGGGAGATGTGAATTAGACGTGCATACTGCACATTATTTTGATTTCAAGACAGGTTCTGAAAAAAACATTCAGGAAGAAACTGTAGACGATTTTTACCGAGTACAATGTAGAAAATTTTTTAAACTCAAATTTAGTAACAAATTGAACCGCTTTCAAGACAAAAACGTAATTCAAAATTTATGAAATAGAATTTCATCTAGCCGTCCCGTTAATTGAACATTTATTACCCTCTTTTTTTTTAGGATTCCTACCGATTAAAGCCCCTTCATCACGCTCCTCACATCGGAATCCGCTCTCGCATTACTTCAATGTGGAGGTATGTCCAAATACGTTCTTCCTTTATCTTTCAGCTCTATCTTCCAGGTTTCCTCGGATGCTGTCAGATTTTCCATCATGTTAGCGGCGTTGAAGGGGCTTCCTGTTTCCGCAGAGAAGTTATTTCTGATCTCCTCCCACCTAGGACATGCGATCAGTGTATGCTCGACGTCATCTATGTCTCCGCAGTAGAAGCACGCTTCCGATTCTATTCTCTCTCGGTTGTGCAGGTATTTTATAAAACATCCGTGTCCGGACAGTGCTTGGGTGAAGAAATAGTCAAATTCATCGTATGGCCTTTCGATCCACCTTTGGATATTTGGTATTAGGAGCCAGGTCCAGCGTCCGTAAGTGCCGTTCGTCCACTTTTCCTGCCACCTAGACATGAGATTTGTTTTAGTGGTGGTGTTCTGTTCTCCATTGTATGTTTCCACCCTTTTCTGGATCATAAGGTGTATGGGAGGGATGCCTGCTATGAGCCCCTGACTGCATATCCGTATAGACACAAGCCGCTGTATTCTGGCTAGTTTTCGCGTGAGCTTTTTATTTTGCATTACCCTATGCCACACAGGGGCAGCATACAATATTTGCGGGTGAACCACGCTGGCTAACAGTTTTCTTTTAGATGCCCTGGGTCCTCTTATATTTGGCATTTGGCACGATAGGGCTGTTGAAGTTCTTTCTGTTTTTTGTACGGTTCGGTTTACGTGTTCGGCAAAGGTGAGCTTTGTATCTAGCCACACTCCTAGATATTTCAGCGCTTTGTTTGGGGTGACTATTGTTTCCTGGATGACGAAATTTACTGGCATCATCTTTCTTTTCTTCGTGAGTAGGACTGCTTCAGTTTCTTCAGGTGCCAACTGGAGCTGTCGTCCTTTCATCCAGTTGGTAACTCGCTGAAGGGTAGTATTTGCCGTGTTCATAAGAATCTCTTCGGTTCTCGCCACAACGACCAAGGCTACATCGTCGGCGAAGCCTATCAATATTGTCCCATCTCTAAGAGATCGTCGTATAGGACGTTCTAAAGAGTCGGGCCCAGCACGGATCCCTGAGGGACGCCACTTATGAACCTTATTACCTAATGTCGATATTGAAATCGGTTAAAAATGCGTTTGGTTTCGTTATTGCACACGCTTTTGGGTTGTGCTCTATTCTCGTCCAACGAACCAGCACTCAGTTTCGCTGATAAAAGTATTTTTACTTGCCTAATTCTGCAGGAATCATCTTTTAATTATAGGTTTTTGAAAGGGGAAGATGCTACTTTATAAAATGATACCAGGTTTAGATTTATTTGAACTTTTATATGTTCTAAAATTGCAGTGAAAATTGAAATACATCTCCGTCAGTTAATCTGTATGTACGTACGTACGTTCCTATGTTCGTACGTACAGAAACACTCTACAGGTCGCAGTTCTTAACGGATCCACTTGAACGTTTTTTTAATCGCTTCGTCTATTCGAATTTCATAATGATCCGCCAAGTAGTTTGATTATTATAAATAATTGCACAGCCACACAAAAGATAAACAAAGTGCAGTGCAAACGACCAAAATATGGTATTCCCATGTATTTTGGGACGCTAAATACGAATCCGATGACGAAATTCCCTCAGAAAATCACCAGAAATTTCTAACCTCAAAACACCGCTTAAAATCGTCAGTATTTCGAAGAAAGAAAAGAAAAGAAAAGAAAAGAAAAGAAAAGAAAAGAAAAGAAAAGAAAAGAAAAGAAAAGAAACACCTATGCAATTGACTAAAATATTGTATTCCTATGAATTTTGAAGCGCTGAATATGAAGTCAGTGTCGGAATTCCCCTAGAAAATTACCAGAATTTTCTAACCTCAAAAAATAGCTTAAAATCTACAATATTGTAAACAAATAGAAAATAAATAGCTATGAAAACGTCTAAAATATTGTATTCTCATGTAATTTGAGACGCTGAATACAAACTTGATGTCAGATTTTCCCCAGCAAGTCACCAAAATTTTCCAACCTCAAAATAATAGCTTTGAATCTACAATATTATCAAAAAAAAAATGAAAGAAGTCCTAGGCAAACGACCACATCTTAACACTTAAAGCAGTAATTCAAGATACCTTTTAAAGTTCTTAAAAGCGTTGAGAGAGTTTGGGTGTCAAAGGGTTAAAGATCTTATTACTTTTTGTGGTAACGAACCTCTTTACTGTTAAAAGTTCTAAGCAGTGGATTTCCGTTCGTTTGACTTCTTTTTAACGTCCAACAAAAATCTGCCATCATATTTATATCCCATCTTCCTTGATAACCGCTCCATTTCCATAATGTCCCGATGGAATATTTCTCTCTTTTCATCACTATAATCCCCAAGGTTTTCAGGAAAGTCATCAGTATGAGAATTTAAGAAGTGGAGCTTCAGATTCATATTGCAACCTATCTTACGACAGTTTTCCACCAGATTAGCGACAATTTCCCTGTAGTTATGAGTTTTTTGATTCTCAAGAAAATTTTTAGAAACTTCTTTAAAACTAAGCTAAGCTGATTTTTCTGTATCATTCATTTTTGTCATAAATATTTCACCTCTGAGCATTGTACACTTCTGTGCAATAAAATCCCGTACACTTGAAAAATCAAGTAATCCAGTTTTCACTAATATTAAGTGGTGCGAATCAGTCTTCCTAGGCAATCCAAACCACGTGACTTCCAATATGGCGCGGAGGGCAAACATTCGTTTTCATTCGTTAAACGTTTGTGTTTTTCTGTTTTCTTGACTACGTTTCCGGAATTTAATAAAAATAAACCCGTGTTTGCCCTCCATGCCATATTGAAAAAAAAACTTTGACAGGTCGTTGGATCGCTTAATTTACATTTTTTTATTATCATATAGGTTATAAAAAACAGACATTGATTGTGAAACGTCATATGTAATGTATTTGAATAATATTAATTCAGAAGAAAAACATACGCATTTTTGTTTTTTCTACTTTTTTACACCATTCGATGGGAATGATTTCGATTTATAACAAATATAAAAATTGACTTTGAAAAATTCACAGATACGACTGCACGTAACTGCGACTGTATTTATTGTGTAAATAATGTAACCTAATATTTTGTACATATGTCGGTCATTACAAGACTGAAAACTTTTTCATCGGTAAACACAACATTGTTCCAAAACTCCAACGGGCGATAAACACAATTTAAACAAAACATAATGCGGGCTTGCTTCTGTTCTTCTGTTAATATGGTCTTCTTGGCACTTGTACAGTTTTTTATTTCCGATTTTCCTATTCTTCGGCTAACTGTTGACCTCGATGCTCGAAAATTTGTCATGAACACAGCGTCTCCTGCTGTTTGAAACGGATTTTTCCTCAAATAGCCAAGGAGTGCTTCATCTTGAACGAGATTTGAACTTCTCGATCGGCCTGAACCGTCTTTTCTCTTTACGCTACCTTCCTCCTCCCACTTTTCTTCACATTCATAACAGTACTTTTATTCAATTGATAATGGTTAGCAACTGCTCTGATAGACCTCTCTTCAATTTTAGAGAGAATTAAAATTTTTTCATGTTTAGTTAATTTTAGCATTGCGAAAATATAACACTGACACTGACAAATAAATAAAGAATAATTTAATAGAGCGAAAAATATTCCTTCCTTTAACTTTGCATATGAAACATTTGGATATTTCTGTTCTATGTATTTGAATATTTCTCCTTCCTTATTTAAAGCTTTCACAAACAGTTTCATAGACCAAGTTTGATGTTAAGTGGTGGGAGTAGTACTTTTTCTGGGTCAACTAAAAGATTTGAAAGAACGTTATATGAGCCAGGATCAAGAGAAGATCTACTCGACCATGCCTTTTTCTTATAATGATTTTCGCGATACTATCCCACAGGCACAGATATTTAAAACAAGAAAACCTGAGGATTGCCGAGGCAATATTGGTACTAAAAATTTTCTTAGGAAACAAAAAAGTCATACCTAACTACAGAGAAATTATCGCTAATCTGGTGGAAAATTATCATAAGCTAGGTTGCAATATGAATCTGAAACTCCACTTCTTAGATTCTCATATTGATGACTTTCCTGAAAACCATGGGGATTATAGTGAAGAACAGGGAGGAAGATTCCATCAGGATATGATGGAAATGGAGCGGCGTTATCAAGAAAGATGGGATATGAATATGATGGGATATTTTTGTTAGACGTTAAAACGAGAAGTTAAAAAAAAGGAGTCAAACGAGCGCGAAATCTACTGTATAGAACTTTTGATAGTAAAGGGGTTCGTTACCACAAAAAGGAATAAGATCTTTAACCCTTTGACTCCTAAACTCTCTCTACGATTTTAAAAACTTTAAAAAGTATCTTAATTACTACTTTAAATGTTAAGATGTGGTCGTTTGCACAGGACTTATTTTATTTTTTTGACAGTATTGTCGATTTAAAGCTATTATACTGAGGTTAGAAAATTCTGGTGATTTGCTGATCTGAAGTTCGTATTCAGCGTCTCAAATTACATGGGTATGCAATATTTTAGACGTTTTCATAACTATTTATTTTATTTTTTTTACTATATTGTAGATTTTAAGCTATTTTTTGAGGTTAGAAAATTCTGGTAATATTCTAGGGGAATTCCGACATTGATTTCATATTCAGCGCTTCAAAATTCATAGAAATACAATATTTTAATAATTTCCTTTTTTTCACAATATTTTTCACCGACCATTTTATTTCCACTGCATATTTGTTAATATTAAAACACTTCATTAATTGCTCCAAGCGATACACAAGTACCACCCTCTGTTTGTTGGTCATTCCTATATATTTAGAAATATCATATTAATAGACTTGACAATTTTAATATAGTCTAGGAAATATCGTGCAAATTCGACGACGAATTGTTACCGTCTGCCAGTCGGTAATCGAAGAGACCATATAAGTATAAAATTTTTTCTCTCTGGAACTTTTTGGTATGGTGGGGGGATAGGGAGGGGGGGGGGCATTTATTTTTTAATCGAATGATTATCGATATCTGTCCGCATAGGTAATTAGTATATGTACTTCACATACCCCAATTACGCTGGCAGACGAAACTTCCGATCGGCGCGCGCGTTAACCTCAAATAGAAAAAAAAATTTTAGTTTCTATTTCCGGTTATCGCGCGCGCCGACCGGAAGTTTCTTGTGTTTGAATTCCGGGGTGTTTTTTTTTCTTTTTTTTTCTTTTTTTTTTTCATATTTTTTTTTCACAACAAAGTTGGTATCACAAAATTTAGAATGTCCAAAAACTAACATTATTTACAAGAAAACTGCGAAGAGTATCCTATAGAATGTGTAACAATTATATAAAAAGCTCAGTAAATTGGCGAAGAGTATAATGCTTTCACTAGTTTTTTACTAGATTTTCACGTTCCTCGTCATTAAATAAGTTTTGTCGATTTATTGAACTTTTAATACCTATAATTGTTACAAAGGTGTAAAAGGGGCACTTTAAATTTTATTTTTATTAATCTCGAAATTTCGACTTTAATCTTGAAATTTCGACATTAATCTCGAAATTTTAGCCTTATCCATGTAATCTCACCAGCTTTGCTCGGTATATTGACATTGTCAGTTCTAAAGGATCATAAATTTGTGCACCAAATTTGGTTTTGAAACATTGCAAAGAACGGTAAAAAATTTCATTTTGTAAAAATTTTGATTTGCCGTTTATTTTTGAGCAAAGCACGGTGGAGGAATATTCTTTTTTTGAATTGTAGATTTTCTTAAGTACTTTAATATGGTTTAAGGAATAAAAAAAATGGGTTTTTCTCGATTTTTGTGTTTTGGAAAATTTACGTACTTTTTCGTTTTTTTACTAAGCTATATTTTAGTAGTAGTAGTAGTTTCTGTTTTTTCTATGGTGTAATATTTTATATTTTTAAACTGTGAATTAGAAATATCAGTACCGTATTTTTAAATGAAACTAATACGTTTTCGAAATAATTAAAAATATTTTTTTCCAAAAAACCGAATAGTGGGTAAATTTTCCAAAAAACCGAAAAACTTCCGATTTCTTTTTTAATTTTCATTTACTTACGATATTAAAGTACATAAAAAAATCTACAATATAAAAAAAAGAATGTTGCTCCACGATGCTTTGGCCAAAAATGATCGGTAAATCAAAATATTTACAAAAATACAATCTACTTTTGGCTCGTAAAAAGTTAAATATGTTTTCCTCTCAATAGGTACTCCATTTAATAAACCGAATACAAAAATTTGTTTGTGCTACTTTGTTGCAGTAGTAGACTGGTAGCTAATTAATCTAATTTTACAGATAACCGAGTAAGTTAATACTCTCATTTATGGCCTATTATAACACAACAAATGTTATAATTGTACTGCTACTTGTAATTGTACACTTTTATGGTGTTCTAACCATATATCATGCATGGAATATTTTTTTATCTCAGCCCGTATATTACGTGATAATTTTAATTAAAGAATAACGTAAATAATTAAACAAAATGAGAGATTTGACGTATCAAAGTTACCCTAATGAATCTTAATTAATTAATGTATAAAATGACTGAAAACAGTAAATTAAAAAAGTGGTCATTTACCACGTAGAGACATGTGGGCCCCGATTTAAAAATCATTAAAACCTTTCAGTTGTCTTCCATTTAAAAATATTTTATAGCACATTAAAAACTTAACCAACCGTTCTTAGTAGTATGTAACGACTAATGAGGGTAACGTTAATCAGAGTTTTATATTATCTTGCTCTGATCCAGTAAGAGGGTTGAAATAACAATGTCGAAAGTGAGTTACATGTATGTGGTGTAATAACCTAATTCAATAATTTTTATACGTACAAGGTGTTCGTTATTTGTTAGGAACAGTTAGGAGATAGTTCATCTCATTAAAATAAGACAAAATTTCGGAAAGGCACTGCTACTGGGATTCAGAGTGTTAAAAAAATGATTTCGTTTTTCTAAGATATTGCACGATATTTTATTGATATTTAGGATCCTGCTATTTAATTTATTATTCAACAATCAATAACCTCGCAAATGAACTATTTTTTGAGGTGATTATGCAGTATATTTTCCACCAAAAGTATAGCAGGTTTTTAAACTGACAGTTGTATTAACTACCTGCCAAAAAATATTGACCTCCATCACATTTTGTCGTCAAATATTTTTAAGGATGTCCACTTCATATATTTTTCACTAAAAGGATATCAGGTTTCCTCTTCGATAACAGCGTCAACTATATTCCAAATATTATTTTCCATTATTGTTTCTTAATCAATTATTTTTTTAACGGTGTCCGCCCTGTACATTTTTCACTAAAAGTATAACATAACCAGCACTTGTGCAGAATATGGATATGAATTTTGTGCACATATTTTGTATACACTGTGTATGTAAACTAGGGTGGCCCATCTTTTTCGAAATCGAAATTTTTTATTTCTCACCCCTGCAAATGGTTCCATTTGAAGAAAAAACAGTCCCCTCAAAATATTATTGAGGCAAATTGAAGGCAAGGGGTGCCGCAGAATGCATTATTATGCAATAATAAAAGTAAATGGAATTATTTACATTCTTTGGTTGATGCATTGTTTTTTTTTTAATCAGCAACATTTATCTTTAGAATGACTAATCAAGTCATACAAATATCAAAGACATTATCTGTTGTGACTATGACATGTGTCATACTACTGTAAATTCGTAGTCTAAGAAAACTAGACCAGAAGTTTTTGAAATAAAACCCTCGTTTTATCTTTGTGTATTTAATTATGAAACGTTTTTTTCATACATAGTACCAAATATTATCCTAAATCTACAAGACATATAGTAATAAAAACAATATTTTTTGCACTAGGCCAAAGCATGCGACAGGGTTTCTTTTTTACATTTGGAAACTGTGATTTATAATCATTTACAACTTGGAGTAAAAACTGTTTTTGTCTTCATTTTTTGTTAAAATGTCATTATAGTCAGTAATAAGTTTGATTCCTCACTCAGCGGCATCATTTACAACTTTAATTTTGTTTACAATATTGAAACATCGGATATAACTTTCATTTTCCCTCCATGTTGTTGGATCATTTTCCAAAAATTCCATAGACAAACCTAATTTTTGAAAAAACTGTTTAGTGTTCTCGCATATGAAGTCCTGAATTTCCTTGTTTTCAACGTCAGTAATGTTACTAATCATAAGTCGTTTAATACCCTCTTGATTTGGTGCTTTCCTATTCAAAGCTTTAACCATTCCTCTTTTACTGGTAACTGAAATATCGTCATCAAAGAAAGATAAGTCAACATTTACTGAATTAAGGTACCACAAATGGTTCACTATTTTCCTACTTGCGGCTTGAGATATTTCTTTGTCAATATTTTGATAATTAATGAGTTCTTTACAAAAGTCTAAGTCATGAAGCGGTGCTTTACTAGCAAATGACGCTGTAAACCAGGCCTTTACATAAACCTTGACAATAAAGAGACATATATCTTCAATACCTATTTTTTCTTTTTTAGTTAGTTGGAACTGATCTTGGAAAAAAAATATTTTTAGACAGTAAATGGCTTTGGCCATCCAACGTGCATGATGAAATGCGGTTGATAGAATGTCGTGTGAGTGGGCTCTTCTTCAACAAAAAGTTTAGAAAGCATTAAAAATTCTTTATAATCATCACGAGGCTGTTGCAAAGTTAAAGCTGCATTTAGAAACTTTACAATTTCGGCTTTAACTGGTTGTAAAATGTGTTTAATTTTTGATACCTGAAATCCAGTTTTTAGTTTATTTTGATCTATTTTAGGCCAAAATTCCCTAAAACGTTTAAATAGTGGCACATTTGGACCAGATGAGGAAGGCATTTTTGTGTCAAACACACTTCTTAAAACCACTTTAAAAATATGATGTCTACAAGGAAAATACAGAATATCTCTTTCTAATTTTTGTTGCAATAGTGTGGCTGTCCCATTTATATAACCCATATTTGATGCTGTTGTGTCACAACACAAAGCTATTACCTTTTCGTCCAAATTCCATTCACAAAGCACATCATAAACTGCTTCAGCCTGTTCTCTTCCAGTTGAATTGGGCAAAGCTGGTACTCCAAGTAGTTGTTCAATATCTCCACTAGTAACTAAGATAGCAAGTCTATCGATATTTCCCATTCCAGTGAGAGAAGGTAAAAGTTTTCCATCCCAATGGATGACTGGGGCCGGCAATTCAGAATTACCGAAGGCAGTTTTTAATATTTCAGCTCTTTCTTCGCGGATGCGTTGTCTGGAGTGCTGAAGTGTGGTTCTGCTGATGGACAGGTGACTGTTTCCTCTAATCTAGCTTTTTCTTGTTGACTTCGTTGCATTCGTTCGGATAATTTCTGTAATTTCTCCTCAGCTGATTTTTCTTGAGAAGCAAGTTGGTAATCAATACCATGCATAAATCCAGGACGTCCCTTTTTTCTTTGGTTAATTAAAAACTGCGTATCTTCATCTATTTTCATCAACTCCAATGCATTTGCATGAGAAATGTCAAAAAGATCGTCCAATTTTTCAACGAAATTTTTTTCTTTACCTCCCGCACTGGCCCTTTTAGCCGATTTTTGTAAGTTCCTCCACTCTGCATAAAGTTTATCTAGTTGTTTAACACAATGAAAATCCTGACGTGTCGGAATGCGAGCTTTATCCTAAAAAACTGACACCTCTTTTATTGTTAATTTAGCACTTTCATGTACACTTAGCTTCACTTCACGAATGTTATGAAAGAGCACTTGTAATACTTGTCTATTAGACGGCAATTTATTGCCAATGATTTGTGACGAATAGTGTCCAATTAAGTAAATGAAAGTATCCTTTCGTAAGGATCTAACATCAGCCATCGTTAAATGTTTTTTCAAAAAGGAACGTATGCTAGAACTTATAATGTCACCACTGTAAAACACAATTGCAAACTGACATAAAAACCTACCGTAGGTGCATTATATTTCCAAACTTCCAAAACAAATAATTTCTAGGAAATAATTACACCAATAAAACATTATGAGAAAAGAGGTAGATTTGTATTTTATGTAAAATTTAAGTGTATTACCGTAATAAAATCTTATCTACAAATTTCTACCTGAATGCGGCACGGGTTACCGTTCACCGAATTATCTGAAACTTTGACATAAATTATTCCTAGTATAATAGTATATTTTCGTGGGGTGAGACTTAAAAAATACCAAAAAAAAATTCACCCCCTATAGAGATGGGCCACCCTAATGTAAACCACAGACAGCTTAGGTTGAAATTTCTACTTGTTATGTTGAAATTTTAAAACCTTGAGGAAATTTAAACATTATATTTCTGTGTATCTGTGACGTTACAAATGTACACGATTTTGTTCTATGATTTTACCATCTAATTTTAATAGTGGTTCAGGAATATAGGACATCTGGTATAATTAATAAATCCTTAATTCTTTAAAATTTCGCCCGAAAAAGTAAAAACGGAAGTTCCAATAATCGCGATTAAAATAAAGTTCGCTGGAGACAATCAAGAAAAATTAGTGAATGTCTCTTGATGGACTGGACGTTAAACATTCACACGCTTCCCACGCCAACTCTGTGTTGTTGGTAGTTAATTAACAATTAACACTCTGACTTTATTCCGACGTTAATTGTTATAATAGATTTCACACAGTAAGGTCACTTTTATTTATTTTTTGCTTCCTATCGTATGTAGTGTCTGGGCGCATCCAATCTCTATTTCATGAAATCATCATGGCCACTCGCCGGCAGTCTCGCAATTTAACAAAATAAGTCGAGCTTGTAGCCGCTGTAGCGAGGAAGGAAATCAAATTACCAACAGAGAAGAGATTAAAGCTCTTCGGTGATTTAGCAAGAGTGGACTTGCATTGGACTGCGGATTGCACTCTGGATAAAAGCTTCAACTTTTGCCACCTGCGTCAGGAGCTCAGCTGTTCGAATCTGGCTCTAGTTTACTCGATTACTGGAGAGTCTGCTACCAAGAGTTCAAGTGCAGGACCGAATTTTATCAGAGCTATAAGACTGACATTGTTGTAAACTATTTTAGAGTCGCATTAATCTTCTAATAGAACTTGTTGAAGTTTATGCACCCTTAGACAAAAGACGGAGGATGCTTTACACATTAAACTCTCACGTTGACTGTTTAAAAATTGGTTTCAAAGCAGAGAGCAAACCGTGGTGTCATATGTATTAAAAAGGAAATATTCACGTATTGCGGATACCAACGTTCCGGTATTATTCCTCTTTAGCGTATTACTGTAGATCAGTCATTGTGCAGTTCAAACAGAAAGAAATTAGACACCCAAAATTTCAGCCTCCTAGATGAACCCCTTCCCGTACCGACGGGGTGTAAAATACCCTAAACTGGAATTTTTTCAAATATACCCTTGAATTATTCTTTATAACCCCAAATGACTGTTATTTGGTAAAAAAATAAAGTAAAAGCAATATAAACCCCCATGATCCATACCTACCCTTATCATCACAGGTTTAAAAAAAAGTAAAAAATATTTTTTTTTGCAGTATTTATTGTTCAAAATGATTAAAATATTTGCTTTAATGTATCTTTCTTACAATTTGGATATATTTTTCTGTGCTCTTGCACACATTGCAATACATATTGTATTTGCTTTTTATCCTTTTGTTAGGAGACCATGGAAACCCTCCAATAATTTTACCGACCTTTCGATAGTGTCGTGGACAACTTTAAGCGACATTATTATTTCTCGTCCATTCGTATAAGAATCATTTGTTCTCCATGTTTTTGGATCGTAATTTAAAAATTCCGAATCGGTATTGAAACGAGAAATTAGGTCCATGGTATTTTTTTAAATTAATGTGTCAATTGTTCTCGCTGAAAAGTGAGAATAATTAGGTACCAAATTCAGTAAAAAAAATACTTAATGATTATTAACCCTTTCAGCTCCGATTTTTTGATAAGCAAGAAACATTTTTTGTCATAGATTATTAATTATTATTACCAATTCTTCGCAGCGATTTCCGAATAATTTTATTATTGGACGTACTTTCCAAAGCTTATTACTATCATCGTTACTAGGTCAGGAAACGAAGACATTAACATCTACAAAGTCTTCTGTGATCCCTCAGCAACACAGGACATGGTAGCTGGTGCAGGAGAACAGCTTTTTTTGGCATTGTACCAGGTCCCACAAGGAGCAGACCAGAACCGGGTACGACACTAAGCCTTTGTTAAAGCCTAGTTAAAGCCTTTGTTAAAGCCTCGACAAAGCCAAAGCCTGATTTTGCGGCACTTCCACCTCGCCAACACTCCCTTAGAGTTTATTTGCAGGTTTGTATCAATATATGCTTGTTTACATTAACTTATGTTTTGTATTGGGCTTAGACAAAATTGTGTCACATTTTTTTAAACTACAAAGGACGAATTATTGTTTGCAGATTCAGCAATGGCTATATGGAGATCAGCAGCAGGAGCCAACTGCTTGGGGATGGATGAGGGGGTCGGATGGCTTCTTTACTCCTGTCACATGTACGGACCCAATTACGCCAGAATCCGTCCTAAATAACATATGCACAAGTTGCGGAGGCCGGTGACGATGAACTCGACCAATTATATAATATGGCCTTGTAAATACTTAAAAAAATTTCTACTTGTTAAGCATTACCACAATACACAATTTTTCCAGCTATTCACATTTTCAAACTCACGTACACAACTACTGCCCCTAGCGAAAAAATGAATAGAATCTTTTTTGTAGACAATTTATAGAATGACCTTTTCGCTGGGATGCTTAGTTTTCGAGATAATAACGAAAAACCTACAAACCGACCCTTTCCACCCCCCTCCCGCCTAACGCATGAGGCCCATGGCTGGGGACTTTTGGTATGTTATTCCTAAAGGTCAACCCTACAACTTAAAACAATAATCCGTTGAGCACTATTTATTTCCGAATTGGGGGATTTTTCGGTCTTCGTTTCCTGTACTATACGTTCTTTATTGAGATCCACAATATGTAAGTTTTTTTGAGGGATTCAAATCTATTACGTCATATGCCAATTTCATCCAGTTTGACTCTTGTCGCAGGTGCCTAATACAATCTCAGTCTACAAGTTTTCTAATTTCACACTCATTCGTATTGATGTTTTTTTCAGTTTTTTTCGCCATTTCAGCAAATACTTCCTTTGGAAAGTATTTAGAGAAATGCGCGTTTGACTGTCACGGGTATTTTCATTCTTATTGTCAGGTGGTGACAATTTTTGATGGTGACGGACTGATGTGATCATCAGATCGACGCGACCGAGTGATGATACAGATAACTATGTGCAAACGTTTTTATAACGCACAGTTGCGTTCACGACTCACGTGGTTTCTAAGGGGACGGTGTACCAAGTGTATTACCAAAAAAAGCATAACAAAATTAATCAGCTTTAGCAATTGAATGGAATGTGACGTATATGTGTTTTTACTTAAAAAATTCACTATTTTGCTTAACTTTATGCTTTTGGTGGTAAGGGTAAATATCAACCATATGGGTTGAAATTATTATTTTCTTCTTTTTATATCAAATATATTTAATTGAAGTAACGATTTGAAAAAAATTCCACCTTGAAGTTTCTATTTAAAAAAATTGCTTTTCACAAACTTCTAGGTCCCGTCGGCAAGGGAAGGAATATGTCTAGAAGTCTGAAATTTTGAGTGTGTGATTCTTATATGAAATGTAAACTTTCTGGGGGTGAGACCGAAAGAAATCAAAAATTTTTTTTCATCAAGTATAAATAAGGGACACCCTACCTAATATGCATACTTCTATGACAAAATCTCCAGAAAAGGATGATGCAAATTTTAGTGAAGTAATTATCTGTACTTTAAAGGTGCATGTCTCACGTGCTCTGACCGATCAGTAACTTGCACCACAATATGGTGTGATTGCAAAACACTTACAATTATATTTGTCATCATGAGAAAAAAAAAACAGAAAAATTAGTTACCTGCTTGCCAATAAAACTGTTGCATTCAAAATTATAACTTAAAATATTCATGAGATCGAGAAAACAACGTCTAACTAAATAAACTTAAATTTACTTCTTATGCATGTAAAATCACTATATCGAAGTTATGCTACTCAGTAATAATGTGAATACTGAACGAAAAAAGTATTTAGCCGGCTCAGTGGCGCAGTGCTTAAGATGTTAGGCTTGCGACCACGGGTTCGTTTCCTGGCTAGGGTATGGATGTGTAGTGGCATTTTTCACGTGTTGCCGTGACTGTGGCAGTGGGCTAAACTGCGGTTGTGACAACATGGTTTAGTCGCTCTCCTCTCCTGAGTTCGAGTCTCAGCTGCGGCAGATGGCAATGTCGCAGGGAATGGGTGTTGTGATGTTGTCTGTGTGTGTGTGTGTGTGTCCATCCTGGTTGAGTGGTAGAATAGCCTATGGCTAAACTCCGCCAGGATATTAATATAAATAAGGCGATTAAAATTAAAATATAAATAAATAAAAATAAAAATTTAAAGGTTGGGAAAATGCTTGTGCAACCTGAGTATCTCATGCAATATGCCATTATTAAGTTTCAATTCAAAGCCAAGGAACCTCTCTCTTATTTTTTTCCGGGTTTGATTTTAAAAGTTATTTTGGACTTTAAGGAAACTATTAAGCCAATAAAAACCACAGGTTACGTCGACAAAAATACTTACACTTTTCCATTTCAGCCTCTATAGTGTTTTTAAAGTAATTTTTTATTTTTGTTGGTTCTTGCTATGATATGGACTCACCCCCCCAAAAATCAAGTTTTTATCTCTTTTTTCAGGCCGCTATATTGGATCCGTCATATTGAATTTTTTAAAATTTCTCATTAAACTTAGGTGCCAGGAAATGTAGTAATTCTAATTTTTGAAAAATATATATGTTTGCGCATTCCCAAATTTTCAGCAAATCTCAATATTTGTGGGATATACCACAAAAAACAGTTTTACAACTTTGCTGCCCTTTTGAATTTTTTTTTGCAAATTATTGTAGGACTACTTTTTTGCTATTTTAAGAATGTTCCAGACTTTGCAAACAGCAGCAAAAATTAGTTTTATTGTTTTTGTATCTTACTAATAATTTTTCAAAATTTAAAAACTTTTGTAATTATTACAGGTTAAATGTCCTCACTGACTGGACTATTATATAAAATGTAGTATCTAAGATAGTAAAGGATTTAACATTTACTAAATTAAACTTGATAAAATTTTATGAAAATTTAAAAACATTGCGTTACAATTTTAATTTTGTATATAGAACAATACCTAGAGGTAAAAAATATGTAAAATTTCGGAATAATTTCATATGTATTGATAATTTTTCTTTATGGGTTATTATTGTAGTAAAAGGTATCGTCTTCAGTTTCTATATGATACGGATACTTGCTCTTACCCTCGAAGGGTGAAAACCACCCCTAAATTTGAATATTGAGTATTTGAAAAAGTGTTACTAATTTATTTTTGAAACCTAGGATAATTATGTTTTTGGGATCGCTGATTCCGAATCTGAAAAATCATCTAAAACAAGTGTTTTAAATGGACAAAATAAATTGAGCATCTAGGTGACGCTATATATTAACGAAAAACAGCATTTCTGAAAGAAAAATTATTTACTGAGCAATTAAAATAACAAAATGGCGACATTTTGTTAAAATAAATGTGATAACGTACATTGAATCGGCCACAACTTCTTTATTTTTTGTGATGTAGGAACAAACAAAAATCAGTTTAAAGATTGATTAATTGTCTTTAATTTCGTTCCTTAGAATTTTTTATGGAAGTGTCACAGTTTCTAAGATATTCAATATTTTAAACTAAATACTTCATCCTAAAAACTGCCGGATGAAATTAAATATCTCCGAAACTATCAACCCTACACAAATATATAAAAAGAAACATATTCATTCTCAGTTTATAAGCTTCATTTTTGATGTCTACTATATTTTCTCTAAAACTAATATTTATTGAGAAAATTGCAGAGAAATAAAAATGTTACGTGTTTTTCTAAAATTCCTTTACAGTTTAAAATGATTAACGTAGTTATATGGGAATATATATTTTTCTATTGCTGACTACTCATATCAACAAAATGGCGACGTTTTTATTAAAAAATGTGAAAAAGTGCATTATTTCTGTCATAACTTCTTTGTTTTTTATGCTACAGAAATAGAAAAAAAAACTTTTGAAAGCCTAATTACTAGTCTTTCGTTTTAGTTCTTACCGCTTTTGACGTAAGTGCCATAGTTTCTGAGGTATTTAACATTTAAACAAAATACTTCATCTTATAGACGTTCGGACGCCACCTTTATACTTCCAGATCTATGAAATCATTAACTCTACAGAAATTAGAAAAAAACGGAATTCATCCCCAATTTAGTAGCTTTCTTATTTGTCTTTAGCATGTTTTTGCTCGATGTAATACTTTTCGAGTTATTTGACGAATATTGTTTTGAAATATCTTTTTTAAGCTAAAATCCCAATCTTTCAAGTCGTTATAACATGAAGACTATCAATTTTTATGAAAGTTGCATAGAGCCTTTTCGTCTTAAAATTTTATTTTCTTTCAGATCTAGTGTTTGGGTGGCATCCACCCACTATAAATTAGCAAGCCGCGGCATAATATAGAAACTTTTCTTTGATTCACTTACTATTAAGTTGCCAAAAATTAACGAAATCCGTTTTGACATTATTCCGAAGTTAAAACCTCTAGGTACTATACTATATATAGGGCTACAGTTCAACTAGAATTTGAAAAATGTATATTCCAATTCAATCCAAGTGTTTGTTTACTGTCCTTCAGGTCACCTCAATACCATCTAAGGCCGAGGAGATCTATTAAACGAGAACTGGCCTTACATTTTATCTGAACCACTTCTTGTGGATAACATATAATGAACGATTATTTCGGCGTAAGCTACCCGTTTCGAGGATGCCCAGAGTGCAGCTTGGATATGCAAATCGTTAAGTTATGTCTCGTGTATAGTGGGTAATATGGTATCTTTATCAAGAAAAATCGAATATTTGCTATCAAGCATTTTTGTTATTCAAATTAATTTGTCCCAAAAATATACTAAATTGAATTACCATTTTAAATAAACTGTTTCACAGAATAATCGTACTTTAATAATGGCAATTGTTATACATTAGCTGGTTAAAATAAGTTAGCTTTTATCGGCCAGTATTTTTTAATTACTGGAAAAAACTGTATGTCGAAAGTAATTCTACTGAGTATTATCTTTAATCTGTTTCTTAACAGAACTATATAGATTTTTGTAGCTATTTTAATTGATTTTCTCTAAATTCTAGATTGATCAAGGAAGTGATATAATACAACGTTTATATAGTTTTTACGACGTGTATTGTTCTACATGATTCCTCTGATGATGGTGCAGTTCCTGCGGACAGGAAGTATCAATTTCAATTAACTCCCGCACTATAAATCAAGTGGTAAATATAGAGAGAAGCAGGCGCTGGAAATAAAAACAAATGTCGTCAATTGAAGTGGCGCCTGTCTTATTGTCAAACACTGCCATTTTATTAGTGACGTCATCTTCTTCTGTCTGTAGTAAAACAAAATCATTGTCTTATTATATTTGTAGAGATTTCGAGATTATCATAATTTTCCTAACGAAATGGGCTGTAAATGAAACTAAGTATTTTAATTAGGAATCATTCATTGCACATATATTACAAATATATTTTAAATAAAATAGAGATTGCGAACCACATTTTTATACCATTTTTAATTGTTTAAGAAAATTTGACGATTTTTTTAATATGATACCCTGTATATTTTTAGTACACTAAAAATTACAGTTAACTAATGATATTAACTAAAACCAACAGTGAAACAGTATATCAAATAATTTCTGAAAATCCAAATATCATAGGGACCACTGACAAGTTTTTGTTTTTTGTAATTTGCTAGAGACACCCATGAACATGTATGTAAGTAATTTATTTAAAATAAATAAAAAAAATATTTTTTGAATAATAATTTATATATTTAGAACCTACATATAAGTACCTGAAGAATTTCAATACGGAATAGGATAATGCTCAAGAGAGGTCATGTAGGGAGTATAACACTTTTGGTTATAACTTTTTTTATTGCCGATCTAGTAAGGAAATATTGGAATCAGTCCGAAACATTTTTTTTTAGATTTTAATAAAATTTAAGACCCTAGAAATCGTTTGAGTTTATTTTCAGAGTAATGTCTGAATGTATGTATGTGTGTATATGTATTATGAATGTGTATATGTGGTAAAATTTGTCTCCTTCGATATCGTAAAAGCGGAATAACTTACGGTTATATGGTTTTGTTCTATTTTTTAACAATTACTGTTTAGATTTTGGGCAAAAGCTGTCTAGTGGATGTTGAAATATTTAAATAAATATTCCCAAGGTCACGTTTTAAAAAGGATAAAAGAAATATAAATAAATTCTTGATAATAAAATATGAGTAAAATTTTAATAACTTCTGTTTCGGAAATCTGTTACAGATTTCAAGAAAAAAATGTTTTATAAATAAAATGATATACTTGAAATATCTAATAGCTCCACGGGTAAGATTTCTGTTAGCATGCGAGGGGACCGGGGTTCCTTGAAATCTCGAAACCCCCGGTAGGATTTAACTTTATATGCAATTGGTTGAAAAACATTTTTTTCACGGGCAAAGTCGGATTGATCTATTGTTCAGTTTAGTTCAAAATATACTTAGAATAAACAGGTAGGAACTCTGACTGGTATTCTAGTCGATATTTTTTATACATTTTCCAAAAAAACATTTAAAAATAAATTCAAAGCTCAAATAAAATTGGCCTAGTTCTGTGATTTAATTCTAGAAATTTTGTAATCAATTTACACTACTGAATTAAAATCAATAATTCTACTCTTACTATAGTCCTACTGCGGTATCTCTACAAGGTGGCTCAAAAACGCCAACCCTGTCTTCAGACTTTTTAAAAGAAATATGAAAAAAGTATACAATTTTTGTTAAAATATTACTTAACACTTTTCATTCGGGCCATGTCAACCCCAGAGCAGGGGGGGTTGATATTTAAATAAACCACTTGCTCAAAAATATTACCGTCCGTTGCAAAGTAATTTGACGGTATTAATTAGTGTTGCGGTCTCGCAGGCCTTTCAAAGAATCTTGCTGTTTGTAAAAATTTTGCTCTTTAAATCCCCCCACAGTAAAAAATCCAAGGGGGATAAGTTGGAGGATCTTGCGGGTCATTCAATAGAACATCTCTTTCCTATCCATCTTCCAGGGAACGTCTCTTCCAAAAATTGTCGTACAGGTAATGCATACTGAGGAGGTCTTGTTATCGATTTTAGTTACGTCGCCCTATTAAAATTTTAAAGTAAGAAAAAAGTCAACCTATAGTACAGTAACTAGAGGTTTTAACTTCGGAATATTGAACGGATTTCGTTCATTTTTGGCAGTATAATAGGAAATGCTTCACAGAAAAGTTTTTATATTGTGCGGGGGCTTGCTAATTTGTAGGGGGTGGCACTTAAAAAAAATATATATATTTATCGGAACTGAAATATAATCCAATTTTAAGAAGAAAAGTTTTTATGCAATTTTTCACATAAATTGATAGTTTTTAAGTTATAAAGACTTCAAAATTGCGATTTTAGCTTAAAAAAAAATATTACCAAACGGCTTTTGTCAAGTATCTCGAAAAGTATTACTTTATCGAAAAAATGTTAAAGACCAATTACAGAAAGTACAAACTGGGAATTAATTATACTTTTTATTTATTGATGTAGGATTAATAATTTCGGAGATATTTAAGTTTATATTTGGTATCCAAGTGTTTCGAAATTACCTTTCAAGTTCTAAAGCAAGTGTTTTAAATGAGCAAAATAATTTGAGCATCTAGGTAATGCTACATCTTAACGAAAAACTGTATTTGAGATAATGTTTTTAAATTACTGGCTAATTAGAGTAACAAAATGGCGACTTTTTTATATAAAAAAAATATAAATACAAACATTTTTCCATCATAACTTCTTTATTTCTGATGCTACAAGAACGAGTAAAAAATAATTTGAAAGCGCAATTAATTGTCTTTAATTTCATTTCTTAGCATACGTGGCGTAGGTGTCACAATTTCTGAGATATTTAATATTTAAACTGCATTTTTCGCCTTATAAACGTTCGGACGCCATTTATAAACTTTCATATCTCCGAAACTATTAAATCTATGCAAATAAATAAACAAGCGAAATTCATTATCACTTTATGAGCTTTATTTTTGGTCTCTACCGATTTTTCAATAAAACTAATATTTATTGAGATATTTGGAAGAGGAAAAAAAATTACGATTTATCAAAAGTACCTTTATAGTTTAAACTGTATTTTTTCTAAAGCAAGTGCAAAAATTTGAGCATCTACGTCATGCTATATATTAATAAGAAACAGTGTTTGAAATTCCTTTTTTTTAATTACTAGCTAACTACAGTAACAAAATGGCGACGTTGTTAATAAAAAAAAGTGTAGACGCACATTGCTTCGGTCATAACTTCTTTGGTTTTTTTATGCTACAGAAACAAATAGAAAAACAGTTGAAAGCTTAATTAATAATCTATTATTGTACCTATTAGCATCCTTGACGTAGGTGTCACAGTTTCTGAAATATTTAACTCTCACTCTATATAATTATCTTATGAACACTTGGATGCCAAATGTAAACTTAAATATCTCCGAAATTATTAATCCTTCATCAATAAAAAGAAAATATAATCAATTCCCAGTTTGAACTTTCTGTAGTTGTTCTGTAACATTTTTTCGATAAAGATACTTGACGAAGCCGTTTGGAAATACCTTCTTTTTAAGCTAAAATCGCAATTTTGAAGTCGTTATAACTTAAAAATTATCAATTTATGTGAAAAATTGCATAGAACCGTTTCTTCTTAAAATTTGATTCTAATTCAGCTCCAATAAATATATATTTTTTTAAGTGCCATCCCCTGAGAGGGGGTGGCATCCATCCCCTATAAATTAACAAGCCCCTGCACAATATAGAAACTTTTCTGTGAAGTATTTACTATTATACTGCCAAAAATAAATGAAATCCGTTCAATATGACATTATTCCGAAGTTTTGCATATTCTTTACCTCTAGGTACTGTACTACTATACGATCACCGTAAATACCCGCACAACTAAACTGCTGGCCAAATGAAACGGACTAAGCGAATTTTTAAGTTGAATTTAAATCCTAATTTTTTTGAGAACGAGAATAGTTATCAACGGCTCCTTTAAAATAATAATGATAATAAGTACATTTTTTGTACTTTCAGTTCATGGTGAATAAATATCTTTTTCCTTGCAATTACAGATTTTTTTTTATTGCTCCATTAGTAGTAGCAAAGTTTCCTTCTTCCCTTTTTCTTTAGTTGACATTGTAAATAATATATTTTTTTTATTGTTTATTTAGATTCCATTTTATTCCATTAAAAAGACATACATACAACTTTTCGCATGTTTTTGTATTTTGGGTGAGAAATACATTAAAAAAATTTGAAAAAAAATATTGTTTGTATCTACAGGTAAAGCCTTTTACATGTGTGCCAAATTTCAACTTGATATCTTTAACTGTTCTGGAGATAATTGTAGTTCCGTTTTTATTTTAATTTAGGGAACCCAAATAAGGGTCACCAATCCGTGAACTCAATAAGGCCTAACTTTAAAAAAAAATGGGAAGAATGATAGGTTTTAATGAAAAGATCGGTATCTTATAAAATAACAGAGATATAAAAAATTTGACAAATTGCTTTTTCCCTACCAGTGACTAAAAATATGAGCATAAAAAAATATGAAATAATTTTTGTAGAATATCAGAAGTTATAAAGTTTGGTAAGAAAAACACAGTTTCCTTTCACACCCTCTGGACAGTAACGTGCTTCAAAATAAGAGAATCCGACAAAACTCACTGTTTCACAAATAAATTCTCTTAAATCCTGAAAACCGTTCTAAAAAAATGCGGATTTAAATTCAACCTAAAAATTCGCTTGGTCCGTTTCAATTGGCCAGCAGTGTATTTAATATTTTAGGGTATTGACTATGTACTTCCAGAAACATTCTTGTATTCTAAACGTCCCAATAACAACAAGTATGTCGATTGACGATACTACTAGGAAAAAATGAAGATTCGTCAGGAAAATAAATGTTAGAATAAGAGATAGCCTAGATCTGTATTGATTTTTTCGCTCACTAACTGACAACACTGCAAACATCATTCATCGTCGTCTTCGTTCAGTTCTTGGACCGGACACCATCACGGCAGACATTTTTCGTGTACTCAGTGTACAACATGACCCATAACCGCTACTCTACCTCTTCATTTCTAACGGAATTACTTTTTCTATTTGCCACTGAGCCAGTCACTTGAAACTTTGCCACCAAATCCAAAACATAATCGTGATACACCCGCTTGTCGCAATACCTGTTGTTAAACAAAGATTACGGTTGCTCGAGCATATTCATTGTCTTTAAGGCAACATGAATTTATCTCAGCTTTTTCCTCGATAGAATAAACCATTTTGGATCAATCGCAAAATTAAAGAAGCACACGTGTCTACTGTCTGAATAACCCCAATCAAGATTCTTCACTATTTTCATCAGATTCCCAGGGTTTTGGGGTTGAGGGGCTGTGGGGTTAAGAAATTATGGGGGTTTTACTATTTCTCTGAGTTATGTGGTCAATACTGAAGTACCACAATGTCATTAGGTTGAAATTTTAAAGTTGAATCACTTTTGGAGTCTGATTTACATGACCTGGGTAAGCAATATTACGATCCAACAGACTTTTTTGCTGTTAAAAAAAACCTGACGTGCTGGTGAAAAACTAAAGTCAGATTTGTGTTCATTCGGCTCAAAATACAAGGGATAGGTGTATGGTCAGTACCCCCGCGCAGATCACTTTTTTTAGGGTCCTGTGTAATTTTATGAATATATTCTAAACTTTTCCTTAATTCATGATTGAAATTACTTATTATATCTATACGATTAAATCAAATATAATAAGTAACTATTTCCATTGTCAGACAGCGACATTAGTTAGAACAATAGGAAGTTCCTAAAATTGTTTCAAAGATCACTCCATATATGATTTCTTTAGTACTTATAATAAACCAAAAATAAATGCCCGTTTCCTTCTCACTACGTAAAATTCCCACCTTAGTATTTAATATATTTGCATATATTTAGTACATATATCTCAATACTAGTTCATTTCCGAATTGAAATTCCTTCATTCCCATGTTTTCATCTTCATTGCACCAAGCTGTTATTATATTCAATAAAAGTTCCAGGAACTAACGGACTCTTAGTGAAAGATTGAAGTTATTGATTAATTCATTTATTTTTATTTGATTGAGCTTGTAGCATTACACTAATAAGATCATGTTTGTTGAGTTTAGGGTCAATTACCACTTGCGGTTGCTACAGATTTATTTCATTGAGTTTAAAATAAGAATGAGTCATATAGCTACTTAATATTTATTATAGTGATTGAAAACAAATTAAGCACATAATAATGTCCTTTCAAACATAGTTAGGGTCTTGTATGGAAAACAATGTATGTTAAAAGTGTGTATCCATGTACAGTGGGAAATCACTTATAGAATAAATTTGACAATATCAATATCAAAAGTCTTTAGATAAGTAAGCAGAATGTTTACACAATTTTGTTACTGACTTTTCATGGCATTTTTAATAGTACAGAGAACTTCAGCAAGTATAAAGATCTCCAAATAGAAGTTAGCAGAATGTGGAATGCGAAGACCACTGTCGTGCCAGTGATTGTACGAGAGCCCTCGTAACTGTTATGGTCTCGTCTCAAAGCACACGAGGGACCAGTGATTAGTTTCCACCCACGGCTGAGAAAGTCGCTTGCTTTGCCTATGATAATAATAATAATAATAATAATAACAATCTTTATTCATCATTCGTTGGTACGATAATAGTACATATAACATGACAAAACAAAGTAAAATATGCATAAAAGCAATAGTACAACATACTAAAATATATAAAATAGGTAAATTAGAGTATGTATGACCCATGTACAACAAAAATTATAGAAAACTTATACAATACGAGGAATTGTTAGATTGCAAAACCTAGAATTGAAAACCGATGCCTAAGGAATCACTACTTCCACATCCAGATTTTCTATTCGAGTATCTTCCTATTCAAGTCTCTACAACCATCCTCCATTATTAAACGGGTAGTGGTGGTGGCTGATGCCAAAACAAATTTGAGGCCTAAGAGTACTTGTACACAGACTATTACAATTTTAATAATGGGATGGGGTGGTAATATAGATGATAGGGTGGTAATATAGATGATAGTAGAGGAGACTGATGCCAAAAAAAATTTTTGATACCTTGGCTTCTCGTATATACACTAAAACCCAATACTATGGACTCTTACTTGCCTGTGTTGGTGGCCGAGGACCGTGGTTTGGAGTCCACGCTAAATTGTAGATTCCTAGGTGCAATGGGCCTCCCATTGTGGCCTGGTTGCCTAGTAAAAAGTAGTACTATTCACTATCCGGTATCCACTTGCCTTTAACAAAAAAGTTACAGACAGCCCGACATCTCAAGTCCACAGTATGCCATTGGGCATGGATGTCCCTTACCCCAAGGAAATTAATTTTCAATTAGGACGTGTCAACATTTTCTCTTAGGAACCAAGATGGTGGTCATTTTTAAAAAAATTAAAACTTTCCCAAAATATCAAATATTTCTGAGAACATTTCCCACATTAACATGTTGGGTATGGTTTCCGACTGTTTGTTGCTTCCTAAACACTAATTTGGAGTTCTGATTTCCTGTTTATCAAGTTTTGTCGCATTAATGAAATAAAATGGTCTTTATTTCTTTTCTCAAAATTTTTCTTATGCAACCTATACAAGATTATATATGGCTTAGAAGAGAATAAAAAACTGTACCAGAAAGTGGGAAAAAATATAGGTCGCCATTTTAAAAAAAATCGATGACGTCATATCTCAAAAATCGCTGACGCAAAAATAAATTAGAGGCCACCCAAATATGCGGAAAAATAAAAATTGCTAACCCCTTCAAGCATTTTTTCAGGAAACTTCTGCAGGCAGATTTATAGTGATTATTCCATACTTTTGCCCAATCCTGTATATTACCTCTCGTAATAATAATAATAATTCCAATCAATTACATGGAATTCTTGTATATTGCTCTACAGTTTTTGCAAATTGGAGCACAGGGGATAGTTGAAGTGAAGTGCGGAATTACCGGCTCGGTGGCGCAGTGCTTAAAGTGTTAGGCTTGCGACTACGGGGTCCCGGGTTCGAATCCTGGATAGGGTATGGATGTGTAGTGGCGTTTTCCACGTGTTGCCGAGAAGGTGACAGTGGGCTAGACTACGTTTGTGTGAGAGACAACACGGTCTAGTCACTCTCCTCTCCTGAGTTCGAGTTTCAGCTGCTGTGGCAGATGGCAATGTCGCAGAAAATGGGTGTTGTGATGTTGCCTATGTGTGTGTGTGTGGCCGTCCTAGTTGTGTGCTAGGAAAACCTAAGGCTAAACTCCGCCAGGGCATTAATATAAATAAGTCGATTAAAAAAAAAAAAATTGAAGTGCAGTATTCACTCTATTTATGTGGCGTATCGCACCTACTATTAGAAAAACTACAGCGCTCAAAACTGTTTTTCCATGAGGTTTTTACGGAGAACTTTTTTCCCAAATTATTATGTGGCAAAACGAGGTCATATGACTTTACATGCTAACATATCATCAGTAACTCTTCTTACTTCAATACATATTACACTAAAATATAGTTCTTGGATGGCAAATAAAACGTATTCTCTATAGAATTTTAAAATTGTTTTATTAATGAAAGTTAATAAACCTTTCATATGGCAACAGACTAATGGTCATTTAGGTATTTATTTTATACATAATGATCATCTTGTTTACTTTGTAATAACCATCTTTTTTGCCCAATAATAAATAATAATAAATAATAATAATATTTATTGTGGATATTTGTTTACAATTTCTACTTAATTTATAAGCAAATTTTAAATTACAATAAATATTGAAGAAGTTCACAGAAGGATAAACCTTTTGCGTGGACTAAACCTATCTATTTATACATATAACTAGCTGACCTAGCAAACGTTGTTTTGCCATATAAATTATAAATGTTTGTCCAAAAAATAAAAAGAAAATTTTTGAATAGGGCCACCCTTATTACCTAGGGGTATAAAAAATAGCCTACGACCTATTCTCAGACCTACCAAATATACACCAAAAATTTCATAAAAATCGGTCAAGCCGTTTCGGAGGAGTTCGATAACAAACACTGTGACACGAGATTTTTATATATTAGTGAGACCAGGATTACCACAATATATAATAGAAAAACTAAATAGGTAATAACTTCACTCTCCCACTTATAAATACACACTCATACGCACGCACACTTTCCCGAGCACTCGAGCGTGCACATACAAACATACGCGCGCACACTTGCAGAAAATTTTTCTGTTTCTCTGCAGGTTTTAGCTCGTTGATATTGGGAAAACAAAATATACCATGTAGTTACAGTTGTCGAAATCGAAATAGTGATAGACGTGCCGCCTATCTAGGCGGTATTGTTGAGAGGCAAGGGGTGCAGAACTCAGAGCCGGATTTAACTATATTGTTCACTCATTTACTTTTTATAATATTACACTTACAATATCCCCTAAAGCACTGCTATGAATTGGTAACAAAATTCACTAAAATTATTTTCAAAAACACATTACCAAATAAAGAAATATAAAGTAATTATCGAATTATATCTTCATCCCGACAGTATAAGCTCGGTGCGTTGTCTCTAATTGCGGTCCTGGGTTAAACAATACACTTACAAGTTTACGCCCATACAGTCGACAGTCGACAAGGAATTGCCGGTATCTTCCCTCTCACTTAATGTAAAAGTGGAGTAAAGATGGGAGATCTATTTGCCGCCTATTAATTCCTCTCGCCCCTCACGTCATAACTCCGTACACTAGTAAGACTGCTTCAACTATACCTCAGTGCGTTTTGTTCATGGAAATGAATTATAGTCCAATCAAATGGTAGTTTGAAGTGGGAAGTTCTGGTGTAATTGTTTTTAGTGATTTATTTTATGTTTTTTGGTGTGCTGAACACGAATCTGGAGTCGTCCAACAAAAATTTTCCCCGAAAATATGAGACAAAAAACCAGTGGTCCTGTAGTAAAATAAAGATGATAAAATTACCTATAATTTATGTTTTTAACATTTTTTTATACGTCGTATGGTTTCCACGCAAATGTGTGTTGAAATATCGGGAAAATCAGTAATTTTTGCAAAATAGCAAAAAACACCATTAATATATATTTTTTATTTCATGTAGGTAAACATTATTCTATATGCTAAAGAAAGAGGCGAATTTCTGTACAATTTATATGTATTTAAGTACTAATACGAGCCCTCTTAGACACGAGTTTCATAATTTCTTTAGGGCAGCCTTCCAATTCTTCTACGCCTAAAACAAATAATCAGTGACTTAATTCCAAAAACTTACAACCTACAATTTATTGAATAGATATGAAAGCAAATAAATAGTGAGTGAAGAAATAAAGGTGAGATAGAATTATTTATGCATAGTTACCTTCAAGTAATTCAGGGAACTCCGGGTCATCCTCTGCTTCTTCTTCAATTTCTGAGAGGGGCTTGTTATTGCAGCTGTTCTCGCAGTTCAGGCACATATTGGAACAGTTGAGGCCTGCTTTTTTGCATCTACAGTTGGTCTGACAGGTCTTCATGAATTTGCAAGAAATAAGTTTTAAAACTGCTTCTGGTGCTGGTGGCTGTAGCGTTGGTACTGGTAGATACTGGCAGACTACCTTTAGTTTTCTTCCAAACCCACTGCTCAGGATTTTTTTCATTTCCAAGCCATTGTTGTACTTGAAAGTATACTCTTAACGAATGTTGCTATACTGCAGCCTCGGTAGGAGGCAGGGACGCCAAATGAGCTGTGTTCTGTATGCAGACCTAAGGTAGCATTTATACCTCAATTTGTTCAAGGACGTGCATTCCTTGTCAGTCAATTTGTACAATGTAGTGAAAAAGGTAATGCCAGCATTAGTAACATTGTCAGCATATGCCGTATGATATTTAAAAATTTCAATGGTCTTGGTTAGAGCAGGGTTTTTCTTGGGGGTTTGGAGAAACTTGATCTTTTCTACTTTGAACGAGGCTGAAGTTATGTCACATCCTCCCATGGCATGCAAAAACAATATGTTGTTACTGATGGATTGGTCTGATTGGCAGTCAGGAGAAACAATTAGTTGTAAAACTGTCCCTTTCTTCATTGTAGCAAGTGGCAAAATCATGTCTTTCCTGTAGAATTTAACAATTTCAAAATCACCACCCACAATTCTATCAACTGCGAGAAGTCCAATCTCCTTGGCCATGTGACAGTTGATGGTGCTGTCTCCTACAACACCAGTGGTAAGAGATAAGATGTCTGTGACATCAGGAAAAGGATAGTGTTGCGTAAACCAGTCCATCAATTTTTTCGAATCCTTTTAATTCTTGATTCTTTCATCTCCACGTGTTGTTCTGAAGTAGTGAATGCTACTCCACAGATCTTCTCCATTTCCTCACAAATATTTTGGAGGGAAGTCATTGCTTTAGCCCACCTATACAGGATACTTTCACTAACCCCACGACCATGAGTCAGCCCTCCAGCAATTTTCATTCATAGGGACTGCTCAATGGTCATGTCGGTCCTGTTCCACATCAGAATTTGCTGGTCCTTCGTACTGTGAACCCGCCACCCGTGAACATTTTGTATTCCTGAGCGCTCATTTTAACTTTCAAGTTGTACGTGTCTTGTAGGTAGAGGTGGCAACATCTGGCATACAGAAAATGTCTGCTAGCATGGAAGTACGGGAGCATTTGGTGATAACTTGCAGATGGAGGTTCCACTTCCCTGCTCTTTCAGCTTCAATCAATAGCTTAACAAGCGTAACCAGGAAAGGAACTGCAGATGAAATAATTCACTTGAAGGGAAAATTGCAATTTATTTATTTATTGCTATTTTCCAAAAATTACTGATTTCTCCGATATTTCAACACTCTTTTGCGTGGAAACCATACGACGTACAAAAAAATGCTAAAGACATAAATTGTAGGTAATTCTCTCCTCCTTATATTACTACAGCGTAAATAGCTTGCTTTGCAAGTTATAAGCTGAAAACCACAAAAAAACATTATTTTTAGTGGTTTTTTGATGATTTCTCATATTTGCGGGGAAAATTTTTGTTGGACGACTTCACATTCGTATTCAGCACCCCAAAAAACATAACATAAACCAGTAGAAACAGTTACACCAGAACTTTCCACTTCGAGCCCTTTTTGTGCACCATTTGACTGGATTATTAGTAATAGGTAAGTAAGGATAAATATACTGATTCAATTATATTTTCATATCTATAAGTAGATGCACCTTGTTCCTAGTTTGACTGTTTATCTCTTGCTTGATTTTTGCTTTGAAAATATTGTTTGAGTTAAGACTTGTCATATAATCTGGTAAACTGTTATATACTTTTGGTCTTGTATAAGTGTATACGAATAACATCTTTGACCAATTGTTTTCGGTATTAATATTGATTTCTCATTCTGCCTAGTGCTATATGTTAAATTTTTCCAAGTTATTTTTACTCTTATGCATTAGTAACAAGATATTTTGGCAACGAAGTTGCTTTGGGTCGAATAATTTACTTTCTAAATTGAGGAATATTATAATTCTTGTCCACACATATACTTTTTTCATTTAATTCGGAAATTATATGAAAGTATAAACAATCCATGCGAACAATAACAATGTAAGCTTTATTTGTTTTCCTTGATACGAAATCAAATCATCCTGGATTCGAGAAAGCAATTTTCTTCATCTCATTAAACACACAGCACACGACAAGCAGAATCGTGAATCGCTGAATTTCTTTTAGTTTTAAAGGTAATTTCCCCAGCACGGACAAAAGGGAATCTCGAGTGATTTACCAATGATTGTCCTGGATTCAATAACCGGAAATGCCGGTTCGACCAATCGTTTCTTAGATTCCGTCTTGATTGTTTTCATAATGTTTCTGTTTTCTATTCCGAACTACGTCTCTTGAGACATGGTTTCTTTTTGAACCTGTATTTCAAATTTACATGCATTATATTGGGTTTCATATAGCGGCGATGCCTTGAGGTTAAAAACAGTATTCTGGGAATCAACATGCGGGAGCATCTATTCTGCATATATATAGTATATTGTGAGAAAAAATAACTAGTGTAAATTATTACTAAATTAATTTTGAAATGCAATTAACAAAAAAGAAATGTAAAAATGGTCTCCATTGAAAAAAACAGCAAGTGCCCTTTTGCGCCCACAGTAAAAAAGCTATGACACTTTTATGTCCTCAAAAATGTTTTGTTTATTAAAGTCTCGTAGAGGATAGCTGGTGCTTATTTGAACCCTTTAGTTTAAAGCTAGCGGATTAACCTCTAATGCGTTATAAGATACCACCATAGGAGGCGACTGGAGGGGTCAATTACATTATAATCATTATATGAAGCACTGCATTGTGGTCACTCCTATATGACAAAAATAAAAAAAAACAACTTTGTTACTTCGATCATTTATCTGACAACAAAAGTAATAAATGAACTGCATTTCACGAAAATATTTATACAAAGTCATTATGATACTTCTTTCAATATAAAATAATTGTCAGAAGTCTAAATTTCTTTTCAGTTTTGCTCACTAGAAAGGGGATTTGTGTAATACATTATCACACCCACATTAAAAAAATGACCTGGGTACTACACAAGTATATTCCCATGTATTTTCGTACGGTGAATCCGAATCCGAGGTCAGAATTGGCCTATTGCCTCATATATTCAAGATAACCTCTAAAATAGCTACAAATTATTAAAAACAGGCACTATTGCGTATTTCAAAGTATGTAAAAAAATGAAAGGATAATATTTGATAATATGTTTTTTTATCATCTGAATTCACATTAGACTACATAACTCAAAATTTTCCTATACTCGCGATGAGTTCTTCGAGCAGCTGATTTTAAAATCACGTCTACAATTGGTTTGCTCTCCCGGATAATCCAAGAGAATAATTCAAAATTCGAATGCATCTGACTGATGAAATTTCGAACATTTATTTAAAAATTTAGCTATAGAGGAGAATCTTTACTCTTTCTTTTTATGGTATCGCTGTCTTTTACATTCAAAAGATCGGCGGAGAGGCAATCTTTTGCATTTTACTTCTCCCTTTTCAACGCCCAGCAGAAATCAGCCATCGTATTTATATCCCACAGTCCTTCATATCCTCATGGAATCGTTCTTCTTGTTCTTCGGTATAATCCCCAAGATTTTCTGAAAAGTAGTCTACAAGTGAATCTAAGAAATGCAGCTTTAAATTCATTACACAGCTCAAAGCTCAATTGTTCAAAATTTTTAATCATTTCCGTTACTATTTTTTTGTAATTTGGACTTTATTATTTCCTAGAAAATTCTCCACTACATTTTTGAACGTGAGTCACGCAGCTTTTTCAGCTTTGTTCATTTTTGTCCAAAAAATGTCGTCTCTTAACATCTTTCTGATTTCTGGTCCATTAAAAATTCCTTCCTTCAATTTTGTATCTGAAATGTTTGGAAACATTTGTTAATATGCTTGAAGCAATCACCATCTCTATTGAAAGCTTTAACTTATTGCTTTAGAAGACCCAACTTTATATGAAGAGGTGGGAGAAGAACTTTTGAAGGATTAAACAAGCTCTTGGCCGATCCTTTAAATGACCTTCTTCCACCTTTCATATTTTGAGTCTTGTAAAGTATTTCTGTTAAGGCTTTGCATAAAGATGGTGATCGTTTCCAGTATACATAACTAATACTTCCAAACATTTCAGATGGGAAATTGAAAGAGGTAATTTTTTATGGACCAAAAATCAGAAATATATTTAGAAACGAATATGGATAAGATTGAAAAAGCTGCCTGGATCAGTTTCACTTTTTCTTCCACTCAACCTAAAGAAAAAAATAATGGAGAATAGACATACACCGGTGCAGCTCTGTTAGACTTCGCACTGTCATAATGATAATGACAGAACTTCGCGAATTTATTACAGCCACGCTCCACGATGTGGAGTTAGTGACTGGAAATATGTGAATAGTGTGCTCAAACTCATTTGTATTAAAAATTACACAATATACTTTTGTTTGAGCAACAACAAAAATTAAAAAAGACGTAAATTTTGAAAAATATAGCAGAAATAAAGTTGTAATAATATTTTTGTTTTAATTTATTTCGAAACATACATTTTTCATGTATTTGAAACATTTATCCAATCTTGCAGAACTCTAACGGCAATACCGTTCATCTCATAAAAAGAATTGTAAGAGTTGAATTGTATAGAACTTATCCTCCCTTTATTTAGTACAAAAATATTTTTTTTGGAAAGTACACTGGAACAGATATTTTAAAAGAAATGTTCTTCTTCCGCACTTTTGTTGTTTTCTTTTTAGGTTCTGGCAAAAAATGTTAGTCGCAAAATGTGATCTCGGAAACAACATCTCAGGATCTATTAATCCCATCGATTTCAAAATCTCCCGCAAAATTTTCTCCATGATTATTGTTTCTAACACCGATTTCCTGGACTATAAAGTTTTGAAAAATATTTTACGTTTTCTTTTCTATTGTTATGTACATTCGCCAAACATATCGATTATCTGATTTTATTAAGTATTTATATTACTATACCATTTTATCGGCAAAACTATTATATTTACTGAACAGTATTACTAAAACTAGCGAATGCTGAAAAGCATACATTGAAATAAAAGCGAGTCACTCATGTGATTCCAAGTTGAATATGTTCCAATTTAGTGGCTTCTTAATTAAAAGCTGGACTATGTTTCATTCGAGGCCACTGAACATCATCACCCAACTTACTGTTCTTTTGGTCAAAGGGTGAGTTAGTGCAATTCCAAATTAAGAGCTATTCTCTTCTATTCCACTGTAGAGGATGTAAATAAAATAGGGAAACTTAATGCTACGTTGTAAATGGAATAGTTAAACGAGCTTGAAGAAGAAGATTTAAAGCCAAAATTACTGGAAAAATGAGGTGCAATTATACCCGTTTATCTTGTGCTTTGGTGGGTTATGTATAGAGATATCCTATTCAATTAATTGTGCGGAGTAAAATACACAGCAATAATTGAAATGGTCTACAACAAATGCTTGTCGAGAAATCTCTCTAATTTTACGTCGTGTCTCTGAGAATAAAATGTCGTTTTCTAAGATAAAAATTTGAAATATGTACAGGGTGGACCAAATTAGATGGGATTTGGGGTTTTCTCTAAAACTATGGCAGATAAACAAAAACCAATATCTATTTTCGAGAAACAAACAACGGCGCGATCTTTTTCGACTACCTAGCTACAGAGCGTTTTTGGAAAATTGGCATTTTTTGATGACCCCCGATATCTCTATTACCAAGTGTCGAATCGAAAATCGCGTAACACATTCTTAAAGCATTTTTTGAGTGGAATCCGTTGCTGATAAGAAGAAAATTATGCATGCCTTAGTTTTCGAGATAAAGACATAACTTCTGTTTCTTAAATGGAACACCCTGTAAATTATTTCATTATTTGATCACAATTTAAATTAGCTATCTAACGATGTATCAAAATATGTCATATTTAACTCTAGAAAAAGAGGTCAATTTTCAAAAATTTAATATATTTGTGAGGGGGCCATGGAAAACTATTAACCACAACACTTCTTATAGTATAAAATGATTTTGACAAAAACAGGAAAAACTAAACTACAATAAATATTCGAATTGTCTTCCAACATCTATGCATATTTATCGCATTTCTAATATTTATTGAGAAGGCCACGGTAAAAAAAAGAAAATCAAAATAATCGTAAATGTCAAACACTAATTTGTGAGTTAATTGTGAGTGAGCATTATTAAAAATGGTTCAATTTAGTAATGGTGGAAAATATGATATGATTAAGTGTTTTATAGAATGCGGAGAAGGTTCAAATTTAGCTTCCGAGCTTTATTTTAATAGGTAACTTATATAGAGAAAAAAAAGTCATAATTAAGTATTCTTAAATAAATAAAAATATTAAAATATAAAGATAAACCAATAAATTCTAAACTTAGCAAAACTCTGTGACAAAAATGCTGCCTAAACCAGAAAAGAGACAGCCAGACATAAAAATATTCAAAAGGCTACAACAAAATTTAAAACAGTTTGGATCATTTATAAAACCTCGAGCAAAAATATATAATAAAGCAGGTAGAGAAGCTGTAGAAAATATTGTTTTAGAAACTGTAAGAGAAAATCCTAATATATTATATCGTGAAATACAGGAAAACTTAGAAATCCCAAAAACAACTGCGTTGCGTTGCTTAAAAGAAAATAAATTCAAACTCTACAAAATTAGGATTAGTCATCATCTATACCCAAACGACTTTCAAAGGCGTCTTGATTTTTGATAGTGGTTTTTGCGTCCGTGTAATGAAGTGCCAGGATTTGAAGGAATTATATGGACAGACGAGAGGCCCATATAAGCAGTGCCGGAATTTTTAATCGCCATAATAACCACCATTTTACTGATGAGAATCCGCACGTAACCGCTGCAGTTAATCGTCAAGGACGATTTGGATTTGGTATATGGTGTGGTTTTATTGGATACCAAATAATAGGTCCTCATTTTTTTCACGGTAATTTGAATGCCGAAAATTTTATTAACGTTCTACGACAAGAAATAGAGCCCTTTGTAGACAATATGTCTGTAAGACAATTTCAAAGATTAATTTACCAACACGATGGTGCCCCAGGCCCTCAGGACTAGTTTATCAATGTTTATTTAGCTAAGTTAACTAAATTGATAACTAACAATTAATTTAGCTAACTGGACATTAATAAACAACAAAGTAGTTTAGATATTGTTTAATTTTTAGGAAATAATGGTCCTATTTTGTGGCCAGCTAGATCTCCCGATATAACCCCTGCCGACTTTTTGCTTTGGGGTTATTTAAAAAATGTTATAAATGGAGAACGTTCTAATAACTAGAAGAATTGGAAAACAAAACATAACTGCGTTTCGGGCAATAACTCATGTTATGATTGGAAATGCAACAAATGCTGTAAGGAGAATCATATAGATGTCAATGGAAGACAAATCAACATAACCTAATATTAATATATTTTATAGTTTTTGAAGCCTCAGAAACCTTAGAACCACTTTATTTTGGTGTATTTAAAAAAAAATTATATTCCTCGCATTTTAAATCTTTTTTTTTTTTTAATTAATAAATTCTCCTATACTTTTCTAAGCAATAGAGGCAATTTTTGAATTGTAGACAATTTAGTATTTAATATTAGGAACCTATAAAAAAGTTTCAGCCAAATCCGTGCTTTACCGACCGGTTCCTAAATAACGCGCTTTTTTTCGGTAACGATACCCCAGTATAAGAGAAAATATCAAAATTAATTAACGACAGAATTTATATTTAACAGATAGTTTTTTTCTTCATAAACCTTAAATTATTTTCTTCCTGCTAACTAGGATAATAAGGAAATATTAATATTAATACCGTTTTAGATTATCTTCTAATTTCCATATGCTGTACCGGCTTGTGTTATATTTACTGACAACTGAGGATAACTCAGGTAAGTGTAAATGTACATATAACCAAAAGTTATTTATGAGATTTTCGGTGGGCTGTAGTCAGATAACAGTAAAACAATACGGCCGGCTATCACGGGTACAAGCTGTACTTGTATGGAATATCTAGCCCGTCGTGAATAAGGCACAGCTTCAAACAATTTTACATTAGCAGCACGTCCACCAAGAGTTGCTAATACCTGAACAACATTATTTAATAAGGAATGGGAACTTTATTCGAAACGAAATTTAATTTTCTCATGTAAAAAATAATAATAGCCGTGAATTATTAAATATTTTAAATAATTTCAACAAACAACAATCTATATATCTATCTATTCTATATATATAAAAGAATACCCTGACTGACTGACTCACTCACTGATTTATCAACGCACAGCTCAAACCGCGGGGTCTAGAAACTTCAAATTTTGCATAGAGGTTCCTCGAATGGCGTAGGCAACCACTAAGTGGGGATTTTTTGAAATTCGATCCCCGAGAGGGTAAAAAAGGGGGTTGAAATTTTAGGCTTTTTCGGAAACTGTCGATCTAGATGCGTGAAATTTGGCAGAAATATTTTTTGCTGAAATCTATCAGATACGTGTAAGACGAAATTTTGATTTTCACTTTTTGAAGGGAAAATTCGACCTCTAAGAGGGTAAAAGAGGGGGTTGAGATTTTAGGTTTTTTCAGAAACTGTTGCATCTAGATGCGTGAAATTTGGCAGAAATATTTTTTGTTGAAATCTATTAGATACGTGTAAGATGAAATTTCGATTTTTACTTTTGAAGGGGTGAAAACGGGGTAGTAGATGGTTTAAAGCGAACCCGTATTTTTGAAATCGCGTAAGTCAGAAACGTGATTGTTCGAGCGATGGACTCTTCTGAGGAAATAAGAAGACACGTATTCGAGGGTTTTTAAAAAGAGGCCCTCGAAAGGGTAAACGGGAAGGGGGTGGTTTTTAAGCTTTTCGGAAACTTTTCGGAAACGGTTAGTCCTAGAAGCGTGAAATTTATTAGACACGAGTGAAACGAAATGTCGATTTTCACTTTTTGAAGGGGTGAAAGAGTGGGTGGTAGATGGTCTAAAGAGTATCCGTATCTCTGAAATCGCGTAAGTCAGAAACGTGATATTGCAGTAACGGGATCTTCGAGGAAATAAGGAGACACGTATACGACGCCCCTCGCCCCCAGGGGTGAGAGGAGGACATACATTTATTATAATTTTAAGTGGAGTTTACTAACTACTGCTTTAGCGTTAAGCATTGACTTTAAAGTAGATTACAATAAAGATTACAATTTATTGTGTTAACCGGAACCAACCCTTATGTGTGCGCATTATTTCCCACACTACTATCAATTTTAGGAAAAAAATTTTATAAGTAATTATTTTGTATATAGGTAGGTATCTTTATCAATTAGGGCACCTTTCTCGAGATAATCTAGAAAACATCAAAATGGAGGTGGAAACGTCCTAGGGGATGAAGCACACTATTTAGGAGTGGGAATATTTCGATTTAGTAATTCTTATGCTATCCTTAACATTTCTACCAATTTTCAAAACTATATGAATTTTGTCCGATATAAATCGTTACATTACTGAACTAATGGTGCTCACAGCATCTATTTTTTGTTTTGTTTTTTCAGTAATGCTCTTACATCTTTTTCATGAATTCTTTACTAATAATCTGCATTCATATCCCAATTAGTCCCCAGTCCCTTATATAACTGGATGATTTCTATTTCTTTTGTAGGTGTCAGGGACCAACAATATTTCAAAATATGTATATTAACACATAAAAAGATTTACTCCTTATTATTTATTTTGATTTTATTAGCGAAATTCCTAGAACAGTGACAATTAACTTGCCAATCCTGGAAACTCAAACACATAAAAAGATTTACTCCTTATTATTTATTTTGATTTTATTAGCGAAATTCCTAGAACAGTGACAATTAACTTGCCAATCCTGGAAACTCAAACAAAAAAAACCGCTGCCCAAGGAATCACTACTTCCACATCTGGATTTTCTATCCAAGTCACACAACGAAAAAATTTTGTATCTGGAAATAGTTGTTTATAGAACTTTAATAATATAATATTTGAAATCCTCTACCCCAAGAACCCATAAAACGATACCCCATATCGGTAGTGGGGTGGGGGTGGTGATAGGGGGTGGGAGTGGGGGGTGGATAAAGTAAAAAAATATTTTGAGGTTTCTGGTTCTTGTACACACACTAAATCACATTTTTTTTATCCCCTTTAATAATGGTAATGGGGGGTGGCTAATGCCAAAATTTTTTTTGAGACCTTAGCTTCTCTTGTCTATGTCTATATATATGTGTACCAAATTTCAAGTCAATATCTCAAACGGTTCCAGAGTAAACGTGCGCACAAAAAAAGTTACAGACCGACCGACAGACAGACCGACAGACAGACAGAAATTTTTTTTTCTCTCAAACTTGAAATCTCGACGTTTCATGACATTCTAAGCCTATCTGAACAATAAAAATTTTTTAATTTTTTTTTGTCGTTACTATACTTCCACTGGATGTGGAAGTAATTAAAACATTATGATTCAATAAATTTATTTGAAAATTTGGAATTTCGAAAATCAGCTGGTGTGGTCATATTGTGTCCTTCGAACATAATTTTCAAAGTCCTATTTATTTTCGTTATATATGTTCTTCCTAATATTAAAGTTTGCTTTATTATACTTCGTCAAATTACACAACCACACACAAAAAAAATTCTTTCAGATCTGGGGATCAGACTATCATATCCTATGGTATTTTGATCCGCTGAATCCAAATCTGTCATCAGATTTGAGCCTGGATGTCTCAGTTTTGCATAAAATGCAAAAAACCTTGGGCTTGTAGCACTTATTTTCACGGTTTTTTGCATTTTCTGCAAAACTGAGACGTGCTGGCTCAAATCTAGTGACAGATTTGGGTTCAGCGGGTCAAAATACTGTAGAATATGAAAGTCTGATCCCCATATCAGAAAAAGAAATTGTGCGGCTGTGTACAGCCAAAAAAATTTTTTTTTTTTGATCTGGGGATCAGACTTTCATATCCTATAGTAAATTGACCCGCTAAATCCAAATCTGTCATCAAATTTGAGCCAGCAGATCTCATTTTTGCAAAAAATGCAAAAAACCTTGGCTTGTAGCGCTTATTTTCACGGTTTTTGCATTTTTTGCAAAACTGGGACGTGCTGGCTCAAAAAATCTGATGGCAGATATGGATTCAGCAGGTCAAAATACTATAGGATATGACAGTCTGATCCCCAGATCTGAAAGAATTTTTTTGTGTGGCTGTGTTATCTTCTGGATGCACCCAAACTAATTTTTAATATTCTTTATAGTATAAAAAACGTTACACCAGTCCAAGTTTTGCATGGTATATGTTTGTTTAAATTCTCTAAGATCATAAATAAAGTATTTAAAACCAAATGCCCAGTGTCTTCTTACGTAAAACCCCGCCAAAAGATAGGATAAATAATAAAATAAAGGCATGTTTATCTTGTAAAGGGTTTCGAATTCCATATAAACTGAAGGTAGGTGTGCCGGACACAAGCAATAGAAATACCAATCTCCCGACCGCCGCTTTAAAGATTTCAATGGAATTAAACAAGAGAGCGTGTATAGGTAATATCATCATGCGGGATGTGGGGAAATTCACTCAATCTAAACCCGGAAACCGATTCCGTGCTCCCATGGGCGCCGTTCCCGGAGAAGTTTTATACGTTCTGGTGTCGGCACCGAATTGCGGCGTACTTTGCAATGCAAATGAAAAGCAAAAGATCGCAAATCGACAATACTATGGGATCCCGTCCAATTCTATATTTGCAAATGGCTTTCGAAACGCACCTCGCTTATCGTTCCAAACGACACATGACGTGCTTGCTCCGGAGCTTCTGGAAACCAAAGTTCCGGTGGTGTATTAGTTTATATGGAAATATGTTCCTTTATATCTGCAATTTACATGTAATTTAAATATTACGCCGTCTAACTCACATTAGACAGTCACCATATTACATCTCTCTGGTGAAACTTAATAAGATTTTTATATCTAGAGACATCTTGAATGCGTTGGCTTTTATTTTTCAATCTTAAGAACAATTAATTAGATATGAAAACTTCTAGGATTCCAATTTACTTCAATCACGAAAATTGTTTAGTCACAAAGTTGATTGTATAAAGTAACTTAAAACTATACAAGGTGTTCCAAAAATACAACATAAATTGGAGGATATTCCTTACGTACGCGATACAGAGTGATGGAGTAGTGTATTCATAGAAATAATTCAAAATGCCCCTCCTATTCGACTCGATCTATTGATCTCCTAACCTGTTCAACAGCTTAAATTAATTTATTCACAGCCATTTAATTCTTACCGTTGAGTGTCCAAGTGTCATGCTAAAAAATCTTTAATTAAGCAACGGCTATAGAAAATAATATATAGAATGTAGTTGACACTATTACCCTGGACGAAACCTGACATATTTTTAGGAGAAAAAAGATAATCACTCTAAATATATAATCATCAATCGATAGAGGAAAATAATGTCTGGGTTGTAGTTGCCTTTAGTTAAAAAAATATACAGGGTGGTCATCCTACAAAATATTTAGAAACGATGCGTTGGTAGAAACTAATATATGGAATATAGTTAACACTCTTAAATTTAGTGGAAATATACAGGGTGTAAAAAAATATTTAATAAAAAAACGATGGAGGGCAATACAATTTGGAACATCTGTTCTATCACCATTGTCAGAAATTGATATACTTTTAGTTAAAAGAATATACAGGATGATCATCCTAACAATAATTAATTTCTACGCGATGTTAGAAATAATATTTGGAATGTAGTTGACCCTGTTACCGGGAATGAAACCTGATATACTTTCAGTTAAAAAGTATACAGAGTAGTCAACTTACAGAAAATATAATAATAAATAAAAAGGTGCTAAATTGAGTTTTGCGTAAATATCTTTATAGTATTACGCCCACCTGTTTGTTTGTTAATTTACAGGTGTTATAACGCAAACGTTTTATCTTGGGGTTTAAGTTCGGCAAGTGATGTTCTTGCTCGTGATAAGGGTCGGGGTTCCAAGATCTTAATGAACTAAAAGAAACAGTGATTACTAGGCGCCAAGTGATTTAAATATTAATATTACCCTAACTAGAATTCATAACTCAGGTAAAAACCACTAAATATAAAAGATTCCCTCTTAGTGGCACTATAGGTATTTTATCCGTCAATTACGAAATAACTAATTTCAAACTACCACGCGGCCTTTACCTTGCTTTTCTGCACCGTACTTTTTCTAGCCCGCCGTTATCAAAAGGACTTGACCTTTTTTGCTAACTTTCTTATAATATATAAAGAGCTCAAATCGAAATAAAACATAAGCTTTACACGCTCGCTAATAGATGTCCCCCAGAGTATCGAAATTTAATATAATTTATAGTCTATAGTTCAGGACATTAATTTTATTTTACGATATATTAAAAATATCGTAACAATAGATTTTTTAAAAAACATTTTTTTAAAAAATTTATATAGGCTAGTATGGAAAAGTCGTGACATATCTCATATTTAAAATCATAATTTTCGAAAAATATCTAACCTGGCTCCTCGGGACTTAAAAGTAATTTTTCTTTGTTGAAAATTAGCCGGAGCTAGTGTGTGTGTAAAAGATGTGGAATCAATGTTTTTATATAATAAAAAATTTATGGTTAATACATCTATAGTGACACATTTGGGGGGGCGAAAAAAAGGGGGTTACGGAAGGAGAACTTTTCTGGACTTTTAGTATGTTGGGAATATCTATACCAAAAATTGAAAATAAAAAGTTGTCTCACCCTAATGTTTTTCTCCCTCAAATTTTTCATCTCTTTCTGCTCATAACTTTCTTATTATTTATGTTACACCGAAAAGTTGCTAATACTAGTTGTAGAGAACGGTGTTACCTACAAAAATGCTGCTTTAAAATGTTTTCTCAAACTCAGACTCGGTTACGGTCATAAATAAAAAAAACTAATTGCAATTTCATTTTGAAAATGGCAGCCGAATGACAACACCCTAAGGCATGGGAAGTCAGTTTTACACTCACGGCTGACTCCCCTACGAAATTCAAAAAAAAAAAAAAATTCGCTACCTATCCAAAAACGGTTGTCCTATTTTCAACGTCGGATTGACTGTATTGATAATAACTCTAAGAAAACTGGTGGAAAATGAATAGCTATTTTCTAATTATTATTTGTGGTGTTCTCTTAATTTTCTTTCTTCTTATGAGAATAACCTTAAGCGTCTTTTAATAACACAGGCTTACAAAAAAAAAAAAAAAATCCCGACCCTGAAGGTTTTTGACATGCTGAACATGATGCCGTAGTTCGTTTTGCGCCATCACGTCAGGATTTCGAGAAAACTTAATCCAAAAAAGCTAAAAATACCTTTTTCGTTCATGCATAAATTAATTCACTCAATATTTTGGGCTGAATTTTGTTACTCGGGAGTTTTTGGGGTCGCTAATCACGAATCTGAAGTCAGAATTTAATAATTTCTAAATCCAAGATGGCGGATCCAATATGGCAGATACTAAAATCCAGAAATTCATCAAAATTTGAAGATTGTTGCCCAAAACTTATCAGTCGGGAGTTTTTGGGGTCGCTTGAGTGAGTTAATTTGTGCATGAACGATGGCGAATTTCGGTTAAGTTTCGGCATCGTGTTCAGCACGTTATAAAACCTTCGGGATACGGTAATGGAATCCCATTGGTCGGACATTTTTTTTTGTAAACCTGTGTAATTAATAATTCAAAACAACAGCAAACAGCAGCAGCTTAATCAACATTTTTTGTGCAATTGTTCTTTAATTTTTATTTTTCATTGTTACTAAACTGTCTATACAATTATGCTATAAAATTTCTCAGGTGGAACTTAACAACAGAAAATTTAAATGAAGAAATAAAAGAAATCAAAATACAAGTACTTGAAAATTAAGAATATATTTTAAAATTCTTATGATTAGAGAATTAACAGTCAACACTCTAATACTTTTTTATGTTTTGTCCCTCTGCCCAGCTGCTCTTTAATTACACAAGTCAAGAAAAAAAAAGGTGGGGGCTCTTTGATCAGAACCATCTTATACTATGTTTTTTGATATGTTGAAATCGATTCTAATATTAAAAAAAAAAATTATTGTTTCCGTTTTTGTCACCCACTAAAAAGGGCATAAAAGGTCTTGCCCTAAGGTTCTCACCCAACTTTTCTGAAGTATTTTGATGCACTGAAGCCAATTTTTGGACAAATAATTTTTTACTAAGTACCTTATCATTTTTCATCTACCATCCCCTAAAAAGAGCAAAAAGGATCTTGTTTGTCCTAAGGTTTTGATTCAAATTTTCTGAAGTATGTTGACGCGCTGAAGCCAAATTCGGACATTTTTTTTTCTATCGAGTCAGTTTTTCTCTACCACCCCTTTCAAGGTCTTGTCCAAAGGTTCTGTTGTAACTCTTTTGAAGTATTTTGATGTGCTGAAGTCAATTTTGGACAATAAAAATCTATCGTGTCAGTTTCCCTCTGTCACCCCTAGGAGATAAGAGGGGGTGGTAGAGGGAAACTGCCACAACAGAAAATATTTTGCACAAAATTGGCTTCAGGGCGTCAGAATACTTCAGAAAAGTTAGATCAGAACCTTAGGACAAGACCTTTTTAGGGGATCGAAGGAGTAGTAGACGAAAACTAATGCAATGGATTTCTTTTTAAATATCAGAGTCGGTTTCAGCATGTCAAAAACATAGGATAATATGGTTCTAATCAAAAGCGCAGCCCTTTTTTTGTTTACCTGTGTTATTAGTGTAGTAGGTATTCTACTGAATAAAATAGTTATTTGTGTAACAAGTACAAAAAGTGTATATTTGTTGCACGAAAGCATGAAGTTTGCAGCTCGAGACGAAGTCGAGGGGCTGCAATCATGCTAAGTAACTTACTTAAGTATTTAAGTCACTTGCTTTTTGCATTAGTGCAAAAAGTAAGTTATTTTTTGCACTGATTCAAAAAGTAGAACTTTTGGCACTGTAAACACTGTCAAAAGTGTTAACTTTTTGCACGATCGCAGAAAAATATGTTTTTTGACCTACTCTTACTAAATTTTCTGAAATAATTAAATTTTGTTTTGATCAGCCCCTACGGTGTGCTACAACCAAATTTAAATCAAAGTTGTTGCCACTCGGAATTTTTTTTAACACATTCTTGGATGTATATAGAACCAATTTCCACGATTTCTACACTCCCAAAAAAAAAAATGGTCTGTCCGGCGGACCATACCAGTGTATCCTTTATGTATTTGGTAAGGATACACTGGTCTAAAAAACTAAAAAACGAGCCAATCTGACAATTCTGACTTCGGATTGGGTTTTAGCGGGTCCAAATAGATGGTCTGGTCCCATTTTCTTTGTTTTGGGGGTGTTTTTTAGGTGTTTCAGGGGGTACATAAGGATACACTGGTATGGTCCGCCGGATAGACCATTGGTACAGATACACTAGTCTGGAAAACTGAAAAACGAGCCAATCTGACAATTCCGACTTTGGATTCGGTTTTAGCGGGTTCAAATACATACCCTGCCAAAAAATCCTATTTCAAACTTATAGATAATTATAAATTTTTTATGGGTAATCATAAGAGCCTATCTGGTTTATAAGGTTTTATACAGTACATTAATTTTGCCATATAGAAATTATATTGGGATGAATAAGTATCTAAAGGAGTCTTAATTGAGTTGGAATACCCATGTTGTTATTCGTATGTTTCCATAAGTGTTTATACTAAAAACAGTTTTTATATGGCATTACAACTTTTAATTTAATAAGTTCACATAGGATCTGAATAGTGTTGAAACTGAAAAGGTTTCATCAGTAAAATTAAATACGAGTTCTGTAATCTTTTATAAGAAACAATTAGTACTTATATGGTTTTTGTAAGATCTGAGGGGTTGTATCAGTTTAGTTTATATAATAATTTAACGAGGATTTATAAGGATACGTATTAAAAAGTGTTAATAAGGTATTACATCGAATATTTTTGTGGCTTTTTACGGAACCTGAAGAGTAATGGAATTGAAAAGATATACTAAGGAGTTCCTTGTAGACATTTTATACATTTTTATAAGGATATATTTGTACTTATTTTTATAAGACTTCATGGGTATATATCAGTTTAATTTATATAAGAAGTTAATGGAAACGTGTAAGGATGCATGTTTAAAAAGTATGAATAAGGTATTATCGAATTCTTTTGTGAGTTTTTTTGGAATCTGAAGAGTAATGAAATTGAAAAGATATACCATAAGGTGTTCCTAGTAGGCATTTTATACATTTTTATAAGAATATATTTGTACTTATTTTTATAAGACTTCATAGGTTCATATCAGTTTAGTTTATATAAGAATTTAATAAGGATTTATAGAGGCATCTATTAAAAAGTATTAATAATGATTTACAACTATTAATTTGATAAGTGTTCATGGGGTTCGAATAGTAGTAAAACTAATAATGCTTCATCAGGAAACCAGGGATGAATTTTATAACATTTAATAAGAAATAATTAGTATATCGAAGGGTTATTATTACTTTAGTTTTATATAAGAATTTAATAAGGATTTCTCAGTGCACCCATTGAAAAGTATTATTTACAACTATTAGTTTGAAAAGTTTTTATGGGATTTCAATAGTAGTCAACCTAAAAAAGTTACAATGTTTACTAAACTAAACTTACTAATACAATAGATTTCATATAATTTACATTAAAATCCATTGTAAGATTAAAATCCATTATAAGTATATACACATTGTATTTCAGAAAACCCTCTTATTCCCATAAAAGCATAAAAGTTTTACAAAAGACCTCAAGCGAGGAATATACATTAAAACTCACAGAATCTATAAAACTTTCGTGTTTCAAACGCCATAAAAACTTATAAATACTTATAGGCCTCGTACTGAGAGTTTACATTAATATCTTTCAAATTCATATAAAAACCTATAAAACTTCGCAATTTAATTACCATAAATACTTATAAATATACTGACAGACTTCATTCAGAGAATTTACTTTAAACCCCATTGCATATCCTCATTGAATTTTATAAAAACTTCGTGTTTATTAAAACGTACAAGTGCTGACAGACTTCAGGCAAGGAATTTACATTCAAAACACATTTCAAATACTTCAAGAACTTAGACACATCTGAACCTTTAAAATCTTCGTATTTCAAACACCATATAAGAACTTACAAATACTGATAGGCCTCGTATGGAGAATTTTCATTAAAAATACTTTTCAAATACATATAAAATATCTATAACACTTCATATTTCAATTACCGTGAAAACGTATAACTACTGATAGACTCCATATAGGAAATTTACATTAAAAACCCATTGTACGCAGCAAATCTTATAAAAAATTCGTATTTCCTATTAATATATGCGAATGCAGAGAGACCTCAGGTAAGGAATTTACATTAAAAACACAACTCAAGTAGCCACATCAAACCATATTCAGAACTTATAAAAAACTTCGTATTTCAACTACTATAAAAACTTAAATATACTAATACATATAACTACTGATAGACTCCATATAGATAATTTACATTAAAAACCCATTGTACGCAGCAAATATTATAAAAACTTCGCATTTCCTATTAATATATGCAAATGCTGATAAACTTCAAGCAAGGAATTCACATTAAAAACACATTTCAAATAGCCGCACATCAGACCACATTTAGAACTTATAAAAAAACTTTGTATATCAAATACTATAAAAACTTACGAATACTAATAGGTTTCATACGAGGAATGTACATTTAAAACACACACATACATAATTAAAACTAATGTAAGTTTAATGTTACATACTCCAGCCTCCAGTAGAGGGAGCTGTTATACATGTCGCTAATTCATATCTAATCTAATGTGACCTAAGAAACTAGAGTGGGCTTGTTAAATTAAAAGTAAAGCAGTTTCTTTTACTGCTAACTTATTAACTACGTTTAGGCTAGAACGCAGTATTTAGTGTTTACCACTACATTACTAATTGATATTTGAAATATTAATAGTAAGTAAATAATAATTATTACTTACCTATGTTTTATGGGATTTGGCATTAAAAATATATTTCAAATACACAACCAAAATCTGTAAAAAAACCTATTAATACTAATAGAATTTCTATGGGAAATTTACATTCAGAACACTATGCAAACCTATAAAAACGTATAGAAACTTTTAATTACATGTACTATAAAAACTCATCAATACCAATAGATATCATTTGGGAATTTATATTCAAAACATTATAAAAACATTTAATTAAATATGCTATAACAACTCATCAATACTGGTAGATTCCTTTTGAGAATTTACAATTAAGATACATTTCAAATACACACATCAAAAATTATAAAAACTTATACATTTTTTTTTTTATAAGTTTTTATCAGGATTTTTTGACAGGGTAAGGATACACTGGTCTGGTCCGCAGCCCAGACCATTTTTGTTTTGTTTGGGGGTGTTTTTTAGAGTTAGAGGTAAAAAACGACCGAATCTGACAATTATGACTTCGGATTCTGTTTCAGGGGGTAGATAAGGATACACTGGTATGGTCTGCCGGATAGACCATTTTTTTTGGGGGAGGGGGGGGAGGTGTTATTTTAATCCAATAATTCTGACTTCGGATTCGGTTCCAGCGGGTCCAAATACATAAGGATACACTGGTCTGGTCCGCAGACCAGACCACTTTTTTTTGTGTGGCTGTGTCATTAAACAAAAAAAGTAAAATACTTGTAAAAAAATATCGTGGAAATTGGTTTGGTTCTATATACATCCAAGAATGTGTTACAAAAAAATTACGAGTGGCAACAACTTTGATTCAAATTTGGTTGTAGCACACCGTGCTCCGATCTTTCAACTTTACTTCGCTCTAAAGTGATCTCTAACTTTTCGTTTTAGGATATTTCATTGAAAAACGTAAAATTTTCACCTGCGGCGCCTTTTTAATTTTCTTTCTATCGCCCATGAAGCCCCCCCCCCCCACCTTGATTTCATCTTAGATCTGTCCCTGTTTGTGACAAACAATTAGTTGTAGAATTTGCGTAATTTTCAAGTTGATGGTATTTGTTTCTTAAAACTACAAACATTCGTAAAGTTCAAAATCCTTGGACACGTGGAGTAAAAGTCATTATTGGGATTACAGTATTTCGATGCAGACTGAATAAAAAGAGAGAAAGAGCTTATTTTCAGTAATTAAAGAGAGCGGGTGCATTTCATAATTAAAATCATGGAAAAAAATCCATTCAGAAATTACAGTACATCTTGATGGCAATCTGCAGATTACTGAGCGTCATTATGATTAAACCAATTTGAGCCTCATCAAATTAAGGACTGAACTTTTCTCCTCTTTTATATGCTGTGTTCTGGTTATACCTTCTCTCTTTTACACCCGTTTTTATTCCTAACGGGAATAGTCCCACTACGCCATTTCATGTCTGTATAACTATAGGTTTTCTTTTGTTTTGACGGTAATTGAATTTGATTGATTTTACTGAATTCCCAATAGTTTTCTCTTTACTTTTTAATTCATATCTGTGTAGGATTAATATACAGCGTTACCGTTCAAAATGGGCCATTGCCAGAATAAATATAATAAAAATAAAATCATGAAGTAAAAATATATAGGTTATTCCGGGGAAACCGGAAGTGACGGAAAAGTGTCAAATATATATTGCCCCAGCTCCATTTAAGACTTATATCTTGAAAACTCTGGACTGTGGCTTGTCCAATTCCATTCACCTGGTATAGTAGGCAAGTCTTCAAGTTCAAGCGAACTTTACGTAGGTTAGATAATTAATCTTAACGTAAAATGTTATTAAGGTATTTTTAATAAGACTATTACGAAAAGAAGAAAATTGCAGTTGGACATTGCCTAATACCTAATAAACACGTTTCAAATACATAAAAAGGTATTTTTAAGATTATGAAATGAATAAAAGTTGTAGTCTAGCGTTGCCGACTGCGGATATTTATTAAACGAGATAACTTCCGTTCAACTTAAATTTTTTATTACAAATTTGATACATATATAAATAGCACGGTGAATATTTCCTGGTGAAGTTGCGTCATATCCGTGATACAGGGTGATCGCCAAGTCGTAGCAACTATTATATTTTATATAAACTATGTGTTATTATGATTTTAGAGGAAAATGTCCCAAGGGTTTTTAATTAAGTATATAGAAATACAAAGGTGTACAAGATATCTAAACTACAATGTACAGGGTGATTCTTTCGTCAAGGGACATTCGTTTTTCTTGAGAACTACTGAAGAAAACTATCGATCGAACTTTTCCTAAGGTGTAACAATTTTATCTTAAAATGTAATTAAGGTATTTTTAATAAGACAATTACAATACGAATGGAATTTGCAGTCGGGCGTTGCCGAAAACCTAAAATATAACATGATTTCTGACACAGAAATTTTATACAGGGTGTCCAAAAAGTCTGGAAACGGTCAAATATCTCGAGAAATACACATTGGATCCAAAAAAGAAAAAACACGTCATTAATAATTTTAAAAGGGCTATATAATGGTACCAAACGCGACCCTACATCCCACCTCTCGGAGTGAGGAGGGAGGCAACTTTGAAATCTTCAATTTTTTCGTGAAAGATGGCGCTGTAATCGAAAAATTTTTTTTTTCGTAATTTCTAAAGAAGTCTACGGAAGATTGAAAAATAATACAGTACGAGTTCATTTTCCTGAAAAAGCCATTAATGGTGTTAAAGAGTATGAGCGGGTAGCAATGTAAAAAGTGCCCCCGCACCTACCGAAATAAAATGGCTTCCATAAGATGTCTCGTATAATGACTGTCTTGTGTACAAAGTTTTAAGCTCGTGGACTCTGCATGGGGTGGAAAAAAAATAATTTACCCCTAAATGTTTTATTTTTTTTCTCACCTCCTGTTTGACGGATCGCTTTGTAATTTGACACAAATAATACTAGTGTTAGGAGAGTTTATATTAAAAAAATATTACTCTTCTACGATGACTTTATGCATTAAGAAAAAATTAATACATTTTTTCAATGGCCTGAAGGGTGACTACCCTGTTTGACACTATTACCATATTTTGATATAATATGTATTTAAACTATAACTATAACATATGACAGTTACAGTTTTATTAATGCCGTGGAACAGGATAAAAATAAATAAAAATTTTCTGAACTTGCAATATTACGAATATATTATTTAATAGGAAGGAATTAGTAGGGTCAAAAACAGATAAGTAAGGAAAATTGCGCCTTATACCCTAAAGAGGAAACACTAAGCAACTACGGACACGTGTTTCGGAATTATTGTTCCTCATCAGCGTAGCGTAGCATCAAAAAGGATCTGGAAAAGACAGATAGGAACAATAATTTGAAGGTTGAAAGTGCAGTACACAGTACTCTCATTTGCGCATTCATATCAAGATCGGCCTAATTTTAGACCTTCATCGACAGTCGGCACGGATAGCTCTATGTGGATTGCCCATTTCAACCTGGCGAGTCAAATGGAATAGGAAGAAATTAGTAGGGTCAAAAACAGATAAGTAAGGAAAATCGCGACTTATACCTTAAAGGGTAAAGTGCTTAGTGTTTCCTCTTTAAGGTATAAGGCGCGATTTTCCTTACTTACATATTATTTAATATTTAGATAGGTAATTATGTAATTCATTCATGTTTAGTTATTTCACTTCAGATAAGGCATCGCAAAGAAAAAGAAGAACAAGGAAAGAGACGAAAAGAAGAAAAAGAAGAGCAAGACAGAAGACGTCAAGAGGAAGAAAGGCGGCGTCAAGAAGAAAGACACGAATTGAAAGAAATAATGAAATACCTGGAAATAAGGCGTCAAGAGGAGAAAGAAGAACGAGAAAGACAACGGAAAGAAGAAAAAGAGGAACAAGAAAGACGCCAGGAAGAACTGAGGAAAATCCTGAGCGATCAAATGAAAATCCAACAAGACGCTATAAATTCAATCACTAACGAAATCAAAGAAGAGATAAACAAGGTCGAAGATAAAGTAGGTGTGGTCAAGACAGAAGTCAGTCAAGTCAAAGGGGAAGTAAGCGACATCAAAGAAAAGATGAGTGAGGCCGAACGAGAAGTGGAGAGCCTTAAACGACAACTGAGAGAGAAAGGAGGCCAGCTGGTAGCATCACCAGGTCCTCGTTTAAAACCTCCCTCATTTGATGGCCAAAGCTCATGGACAACGTATAGGAGACAATTTGAGGCGGCTGCAAGTGCAAATAACTGGGACAATGAGGACAAGGCTATGGCATTAGTTCCGGCGCCAAGCCTCAGAGTTACTTCAGACCATCTCCGTGGAGAAACAAAGGGACTTCAAAGTCTTGGAAGCTGCATTAGACTTGAGATATGGCGACCAACACCTTGCCCAAGTATACCAGGCTCAGCTAAAATCAGGGACGCAAAAGGTTGGGAGTGCACCAAGAGAATTTCAGGAACAACTAGCCGTGGGAGCCTTTTTAGATGGCATCAGAGCCGGCATCAAAGTATTAGCGAGGCTTTGGTGCGTGCCCTTGAAGTAGAAGCTGCCTTTAAAGACACCCCGCGGTCAGAAGTGCGTGCTGTGACAGTTGAAGAGGCACTTCAGGCCATTGAAAAAATGTACCTATTAATTTTTTTTTAATGCATAGAATCATCGTAGAAGAGTAATATTTTTTAAAATAAACTCTCCCAACACTAATATTATTTGTGCCATATTACAAAGCGATCCGTCAAATAGGAGGTGAGAAAAAAAATAAAACATTTAGGGGTAAATTATTTTTTTTCCACCCCATGCAGAGTCCACGAGCTTAAAACTTCGTACACAAGACAGTCAGCATACGAGACATCTTATGGAAGCCATTTTAGTTCGGTAGATGCGGGGGCACTTTTTACATTGCTACCCGCTCATGCTCTTTAATAACTGTCCTTCCCCCTCCACTACCACCATGAGAGGGGGAAGTGGTGGGCAACCTTAAAATCTTAAACTGAATTTTTTATTGGCGGATGTAGACTCTGGTGAACAAACAATTCAATTTCATTAAAAAAAAAATTCTTCGATTTGGTGAAAAAAATATTTCTTAAAAATTATTGAATTTGACACCATTGAATGGCTTTTTCAAGAAAATGAACTCGTACTTTATTATTTTTCATTCTTCCGTAGAATTTTTTAAGGTGCAGTGCAGCATGTGGTTGTAGAGAGGCAGGGTTAAAACATTCTGTAATTAGAAAATTTTGTAACGGACAAAGCTGCGACAATGCACCAGCAACAGTCGACAAATTTCATGACGACGAGGAAGTCGACTCTCCAGTCGAAACATTTCTCGCAAGCATGGAGAACAATCAATACGTAGAATCAGTGAACAGCGCAACGGAAGCAATTTCCGAAGAAAGTATTGTTGAAGACTACAACGAACCTGGATCTTCGACATCAAGCACCTAAAACGCCTCAAGAAGCAGGCTAGTCGTGGATTTGGCCTATAGGGGACAACAACGTAAAAAAAAAAACGCGCCATGTACTCTACCTCAAGGTGGTGTGGAAATGAGTATTGAACATTGAGCTATGCGTAGCAGACAAGAAAAATCAACTATATTTGAAGATTTTCAGGTATGAGAACAAATTTTGTCTCAACACAAAAATACTAAAAGTCGCACTAAATTGAAATACTACAAAAAATCATAATCTCGGCTGCTGCACCGAAACTGTTCAGTTTAACGAAAAATTCCCGAGGGTATATTTTGTAGAAAATTTAATGCTCTTTTATTTTCATGAGAACATTTTTTTCCGTATGAGGCACCCGAAGCGAGATATTTCAAAGAGACTGTTTTTGTGCGCCATTTTTTCAATATGGCGGAGCCCCTCCCCGCTCGAGCTGTCAGCAAATTCCTAAATCAGCAAATTCCCCTTAGTGTACGACGTATTGTTATGGAAACTTTTTATGATCCGAGTCATATCGAAACCTCGTGCCCAGCTCTTAGACAATTAGATTTACAAGTACTTTCGGTTAGGTAAATAAAAAAGTGGGACCTACCTATTAGGTAGAACTCTCACTTTATTAACAATTGATAGAAAATTTCGCATATTAATCTAAATGTCTAAATTAAGTTTTTGCTGAATTGAAAATATTACATACAAAATGACGTATGTTATGTATGTTACAAAAAACATAATAATAACTCACTCGAAGATTCACTTTGCAGATAATAATTTCGGACATCGCATACAGGAATTAATCGCGCACAGTTCTGGAGTAGCGCTGCGTTCTAACAGGTTAATGTCGCGTGAAGCTATATTCACTTGTTTCATTTATCCCTATGCTATCCGCCTCCCCTATTATATGTTTTTATCCTGATCATTGTACCCATTTTCAGTCACATGCTCTTAACACTCAACGTATGGTCTTTGTTCACTTGACAATTCTGTTCCTTGCAAACGAATGGCTTACTTATTTTCTTTAAGCAGGCCTCTTGTTTTTCTATTTAGTTTTTATTATAAGTGTAAATGTTACAGCCGTCTGCATAGTCTTATTTAATATGAAGCCATTCGCCAAGCATACAAAATTGAAAGTTGGAAAAGTTTTGATCATTCCGAGAGTTTAGTTAGAAATTATAGTGTAAATCTTCTTCGTTGAGATTTGTTTGTTGTCATAATGAAAAAGCCAATAATAATAGATTTTTTTTGACAATAAATGTGTTCTCCACTAAAAGACTACAATATTCATGTATAAAGCAATGAATTTTTTGTTTTTTTTTAATACAAGCATGAGCACAAACATTTTTTATCGCCTTCTATAGGACTCATGTGCTGGAGAGCTTTCTATTTTATCATTTTTGGACCTTGGCTCATATAAATTTGTCCACTTTCTGCACTCTTCAGTGAGAGCCGCAACTTGCCCTCTGGATCAAGATATTTAAAAGTTTCTCACATGCAGAACAAACATATGCCTTACGATTTACGATTGTTAAATGGATATGGCTCTCACCTCATTTCTTGTTAACATCAACTGCTTCGTGCTTAGAACTTGGTTTGAATAATTTAGAAGAGAATTCTCTTGCAATAAAAATTGATAGAAAAAAAATCTGTTTTGAATAACCTGTTAGAATCTGCATTAAATGGACAAATCTGATAGTTGGTCATCTTTCAGCAGGAACATTTTTTCTGCCAGGGTCATTTAAAAATTAACTAATTTTTTTCCTTGATCAAGAAGTGCTCACAAAAAGAATTTTTTTTACAGAGAATGGCAGAGTTCATGAAAATGTTTTTATTGGAAAAGTACACCCACTTAATATCCTAATTCCAGACTAAAACTATTAAAAAACACAAGTCGGATTATTTTAACGTTCATAATTACCGATCGACTGGATTATTATAATCCCCAAAAATAAATATAGCTCTGAGTTCTAAAAATAAAATATTTAATTAAAACGATTCTCAATTTAGAGCGGAAAATACTAGGCACAGTTTTCCGTATGTAAATTACTTTGTCACGAAAGGAAAATAATAATCTATTTTGCGTATAATGACAGTGTTAATTTAAAAGTGTCTTTTCCAACATGGGGTGCATTTCATAGCGTCGCCTCTTGAGTATTGCATGAAATACGACCCTTTCATAATTACACCTATATGATTTAATCTCCTCTAAATTAATTAGATGAATCTTATAATTGAGCTGTGGTCATTTATATAGGTTTAATTTTTATAGTGTTTATTATTTCTATGAAAGCAGGTCATAAAAGAGTTATCGTGCGGTGGCATATCGTAAAAATTAGTAAATAGCTCCTAGGTAAAAATGTGAGGTTTAACTTAGATATAAAAGATAAAACTGAACGGCAATTGAAGGTGTCCTAGTTACATCGATTGCTGAACATGCGTTTATATATTTATTTTTCACTTGGATCTCTTAAATTACACCGTCACACAAAAAAAAATCGAGTGCGAGAAGGCAGACCCATGTATTCCCATGCATTTTGACCTGCTGAACACGAATCCATTTTGTCCAATTGGCTCTTGCATTTTTCCTAATCTCAAAAAACACCTTAAGGATGTCCGAAAAATCTCAAACAAGTAAATAAAAAGCTTAAATGAGTTGACTACTATTTCCATACGTATTTGGGGCGCTGAGACCGAATCTGAGGTCAGAATTGGCCGATCGATTAGGAATTTTGGCATAACCTCAAAAAACACTTAAAAAATGCCCGAAAAATCCCAAACAAGTAAACAAAAAGCTTACATGAACTGATCACTACATCTCGACGTAATTTGGGGCACTGAAATCGAATCCAAGGTTAGAATTTATGCGCAACTATCGAATATTTTGTAAAATCCCTATTTAGGATGAGAACGTACCCAAAGATGACTGAATCATAGCCCGAAATTGACTGCTCTACATAGTATCTGAACATATAATTTCGGACGTATTTTCACGAGCTGAACACAGTACCGTAGTCAGAATTAAAGCATAATCTGTAAACTTCATAGACAAATATCATTTCAGCATATATTCTCATCAACCCTAGTAAGCGAAGATGGGTAACTTTTAAATTTTCAAGTATCTAAAAGAAAATATTGCTGAACAGTGACATTTTTAGGAAATTTTTTGGATAAAGTTTGCTCTGTTGAGAGAGGAATATCGTTTGAACTTAACATTTACCTACACCCTACCTTGATGATTTTTTACTTTTTTTTTTTAGAAGTGTTTAGAATTGTATAGTTTTCTTTATTCTGTTTGATTGTCATATGCTATATGTTTTTATTTCTATTTTTGCGACTAGGACACCTCCACGGGGTGACGGCGGGCAACGATTTATTTTGGCTAAGTTCCTAGGTAAAAAATGTCGTCATGACAAAAGTAGAGAAAGAGTTTACGATGCAGGGGAGGGAAACCCCAGTATCGGCGGCCGGTCAGGTTGGGAAAGCGGGACCGCGGGCGTAGTCATCATGCAACCGAAGCTCTAGTAGAGTGGGAAACTTGGCTTCCTATGAGTATAGGGCTACAAGAAATTTGCACAACTGTGTAAATAATGCGAATTCCTTCTGTTTTGTTTGTAGTAAATTCGAGGTTTTGAAAAATCGAAAGAAAATCAGCGATAAAATAAAAAATATTAATCTAAAATTTAGGAGGAGTTGGGGCAGATTGATTCATGTTTTTTTTTTATAAATTTAAAACTGAGTAATAGACCAAATTAGAAAAAAAGTTTGAACCGTCAATGCATACACAATTATATTTAGCCCTTTAACACATTAAAGTTTTCCTCATATCTTTACCCGAAAATAAAAAAAAAAAAAAAGAATTCGCGATTAAAAAAAATGTACTTACAAAAATATAAGAATATTATTTTAATAAAATGTTTATTAGTTAGGTACTCAAAAACATAAGAAATCTTGCGATAATAAACTATTTGGAAAAATAAAATAACGATATCATAATAATTTGAAACCCAACAAAATTATAGCTTGCAGAAATAATGAAACTAAAGAAATGTAAGAAAAAATAAGTTTTGAATTGCTTATTGTACGCTATAAGAACTAAAATTAAAATGAAAACTAAATAGTGAGGCAGTTCTGCTTGTTTCTTTGGTGATACGAGGTCTTGGCAACTTACAAATTATGTCCGAGTTTTCAACACTAGATTTGTCTTCCACATTTGGATAAACAAACACTAATGATGTGGGTTTCTTTCTTAAGTACGATATTTCAAATTCGGAAAAATATTTTGAAATCACTTTTCCCACATAGTAGACGATAGATTTCTTTTTTTCAAATTTAACTAACACAAAGTTTCCAATCTCAATAGTCTCCGGGGCAGGTGGGCTAATATTTTCTTCTACAAGTTGTTCCAAGTCCCAATTTTCTTCTACTTTCGATGCATCTGTGTCGCCGCTGTCGTCTAGAATTGGATGCCCAGATTCGCAAGAACTGGACTCTGAATCAGTTTCTCATCTCCATGGTCTTTTCTTTATGTTTTTGTTTGTGGTAGTAAAGCCTAGTAGACTTTTTGCGGTTTTTAATTGTTTTGCCTCTTCTTTCATTTCTTTATTATTTCTTTTCTTTTCTTTTTCATCGTGGAGCATCTGCAATCTGTCTTTTTCTGGCATGTCTGTAATAATTCTTGATTTTCCCTTTTCTCTGCCTCTTCTTTTGATGTTTCTTTTTTTGGGCCCTTGGATATGGAATAATGGCTTCAAGTGTTATCATGACAGACGAGGTGGATGGAGGGGGTGTACTGTATCGTGCAGGAATACGGACCTCATCAGCAGTGTGGGCAACAATTCTATCTTGAAGCTGAGGAATTTCTTCTTCTTGAGGTTCGGCAACAGGCCTACAATCTGATGGCTGGAAAATTTCGCAAGGAGCATAATTTTCATCTCCAAACGCCATCTTGTTGAATGGCCAAATGCCAGGCTTAGTGAATCCACCAATTATGTTCTTTGGGATGAAAGATTCGTAAAATGCCAATTTAGAGAGTTCAGCAATATTGTAGATTGAAATTGTTTTTCCCGCGTTAATTAGATGCCAGTCGTTTAATGCAATCTTTAGTTTCCCTTTAAAAGGACCAAGTACACCTACATCCAAAGGCTGCAACTTGTGGGAAGTATGTGGGTGAAATGACAAGTAAACAATGCCATTTTCTCTGGAGAAATTTATCGCTTCAATAGAAATGTGCGATTCGTGGTTGTCGCATAACAATAAGACAGGATTTTCTTTCGAACATGAAGTATGTCTTTTAATATGTTTCAAGACATCCATGTACAAATCCGTATTCATCCACCCTGATCGATTGGACAGTCCCAGACTGCCTTCTGTGGCACCTTTTAAAAAATGGTCTTTATAATGAAGACGCGGAAAAACGTAAACAGGTGGCAGTGCATTTCCTGTAGCACTTATAATACCGCAAAACGTTACTAGCTCAGCCCGTTCGCTAGAAACAAGCTGCCCTCTGCTTAAAACCGTTGTTATACCAGTTTCATCAGTGAAGTTGTATCTGGCCAAGACAGTTTCATAATTTGCGTAATATTCATTAACGGCAGTTTTGTTGAAAGCAAATGATCTTACTGCGCTGGTGTTTTCTGGTTTTCTGAGGCTTATATTTGGATTTCGTTTTCTGAAACCAGATAGCCAGTCGATTCCAGCAGGATATTTACAATTCAATTTCTTAGCATATTGATAAGCTAGACTTCGAGTTTGAGTAAGTGTCAGTCCGTAGTGCATTTTCCTGCTTTTTATTATATACTCATTCAGTTTTTTTGTTGTTCTTTAGTAAAAACCTGTGATGTCGTATATTTCGTTGAGTAAGTTTCACTTCTTGGTAGGTTTTCATTATTTCGTTCTGCATTAATCCTGATTTTTTTCAGTGCGATGTTGTAAAGTAGGTGCTTTTAAATCGTACCTATCAGCTGCTTTTCTTATTGACATAATCCCAGCCAGGACTTCACTAACTGCAGATTTAACACTCTCTTCATTTATTTTAGATCGATCAGTTTTTTTTCTTATATTTCCTCACCATATTTCCTGAAACATAATATTACAATATTTGAATTCGGTATCCTTTATTTGTGAGAGATACATTGATACACATCAAACCACCCCATGTATGGATATATCAATCTACCCCACCAAGTCGACTTTTGGAAACATTAGCCTCACAAACGAATTATAAAAGATTAGCAAAAAATCTTCCATACATACATTACTCAGATGTGTGCTTACCTGGATGAAAAAGAATCAAACGAAAGATATACGATTTTCACGAAAAATAGAGTTTAATCGGTGGCTTCGGAAATTTACTTGGAGCATTCAAAAACACATTTGTTCTTAATAACTGCGAAATTCGGACTGCAGAATGCCAAGCTTCCGTTGATAATATCGGTTCACAACCGCCATCTATTGGGAGACGGTGGAATTTTTTAGCTGCTTTACTGTTAGAATAAATAGTGGTATATCAATGTGCCCCCTGCATCAATCTGCCCCCACTTCCCCCCCTATGTATGATAGTTTTAAGTACATTCATCAACCGTTTTTCACTATGACAATATAAGAGCAAGTGTTCTTTTCCTTGTGTAGAATATTTTCTAAAGTCTTTTTCTCTTTTTCAATACGAGTTAGAACGAACATCATTTGATACTAAATTGTCTTTTTCCATAATCGCCGCTAAATATTCTTCTCTACCATTAGATAGACCAAGATTTCTAATAACATTATTAAGTTTATCATTTCATCAAATGTTGGGAGTTTTAGTTCTTATCGAACACTCACATTCACTATCTTCATATTCACTGTCATCTCCTTGAGTTTCGGAACAACCAGTTTCCATTAACTTTTTTTTAGCATTAATTCTGGAAACATTTGTATTGCCAAAAAATAACACTCTTCACGGATTCCAGGCTCCTTCCACATTGTTGGATTTTTATATTTTACTTTTTAACGTTCTTTCCATTTGTCCAACATCTTACAACATTTGATGCAAGGTCCCATGGAAAACCTTTATCCACTATTTCCATACTATAACATTTTAGATAAATATTTTTTATTTTATCGTTGATTTTTTTTCGATATTTCGGTTAGCAAAAATGCAAGAGCCAATCGGACAAAACGGACATTGGATTCGTGTTCAGCGGGTTAAAATGCATGAGATACATAGATTTGCCTTCTCCCACTCGACTTTTTTAAATTTTTTTTGTGTGCTTGTGTTATTATGAGAGAAATTATAAATGTAGGTATCTCACCTGAAGATATTTAAAAAAGAGAATATTACAATTAAATATATAAGTAGATGTAACACATGCACTCTAGATTGTAGATTGTTCACACAGTCGCTTGGTTTTTTGGTTTTACTTCACCTCAACCTAAAAGATCTTTTGTGAATTACCTTACATCTAGTTGATCTTCAGGATGCCCAACCTTTTAAGAAAATTTGTGACTTTCCAAGGAGCTAATTTTCTTTGCTATTAATGGGAACTTAGCTGGGTATATTTTCCAAGCACGGAATAATATTTTGGCGTATGTTTCGTTATTTCAATTGGAGTATCACATTATCTGCATTTATCATTTTCAGCCTTGCCCACATCCTTGAGGAGATGTCTTAAACAGCAATGGTCCCTTTTAGCTTCCTTTGTTGAATATGCTTCGAAACTCTTCCGCTATGTGCCTTGGGTAAGACACAAAATAGTTCAGGTCCGAAAAATGGAGCTCTTGTGAATTACCCTACATCTAGTTGATCGTCGGGATTCTCAGCCTTTTAACAAAACTTGTGATTTTCCAAGGAGTTAATTTCCTTTGCTGTTAATTCGAAATTAACTGGGTATTTTATCCTAGTACGGAGTAATATTTTGGTATATGCAAGGGCGGATTCAGGGAGGGGGGGCAGTATGGGCAATTGCCCCCCCCCCCCGAGAAAAGTATTTGTTAATTTTTCAAGACGACATTTTTTTTCTCTCTGCACGTGGCGGAAAAAAATTTGTTGGATTTCTAATAGCATTCCCGTGTATGAGGGGAAAATTTTTTTTTTACATTTTCAATAGTATTCTTTGCATGAAGTGGGAAAAATTTTTTTTTGGAATTTCATTTGCACAATATGGGTATATGTTTCGTTGTTTCAATTGCTGTATCGCATTATCTACATTTATCATTTTCAGCCTTGCCCATATTCTTGAGAAGAGTCTTAAACAGCAATGGTCCCTTTTAGCTTTCTTGGTTGAATACGTTATGAGCATTTTAACTTGTCTTTGTATGCAACATAATGTTTTCAGAACTCTTTCGCCATGGGTCCTTTGGTTAAGAAACTAAATAGTTCAGGTCCGAAAAATGAAGCACTGACACCTTCTCTTGCAACGTGATCTGCTATTTCATTATCTTCTATTTTTCGTGCCCTGGCACATCTGTTAAGATAACTTTGTTGTTTTTTGCTTGTTACACTCCCAGGCCTTTGATACTGAGTAGATGCCTGAAAGTATATAAACCCTTGTCCCCCTTAAGTCAATATTAGTTTGTTCAATAATCTCTTCTACATTATTAAGATTAAAACTACAATAAATTTGTGTATCATTCGTATATCTTTATATTTCACAGTGTTTAACCTCACCAAAAATGTCGATTGTATAATTAATAAATAACGAGTGTCCCAATATACTTCATTGTGGTGCTCCTGTGCTTATATTAGAAATTGACGAAGTATTACTATTGACAATATTTTTTTGTGCATGAAGAAAACAATCTTAGAGCAGTAGAAGTGGGAACCAAAACATAGCTTTTGCTTTTGAAGACTAAATGAAGACCAAAATATTCTTCTTGATAAATTTTTGATGGTAATTTAGATTTGTATGTTTTCAGTATTTCCAATAGGTCAGTTGTGATGGTAATTTAGACTCTATTGTTACTGAAAGGTAATAATTGCGTCCAATATTTTCTAAAGAGTGCCTGCGACTTCATTTGAGTTTTAGTAGGGTAGAATTAAGTAGAATTAGGGTAAAATTAAGAAATAACTTATTTAGTTCATGACCAAGAGGTTGTCTTTATGATCAGTATTAGGTAAATTTTTAAAAAGCAAAAAGCTCTAGGTTCGTGGACTCTAGAGGCATTTTTGTAAGTAAAACTTACGTTAATTTGGAGCTGTAAAATAAATTAATTTGTTTATGTCTTACTAAGACATTTTTGAGAAAAGTTTTAGTCAATTTTTAACACAGCAATAACAGGCAAGGCCGTTATACTCTGGAGAAATTTTCTAGGAAAAAAAGTACTTTATAACTTAAACGTATAACATCCAAGCACTTATGACTTCATAGTTAGCTTTTACGATGAAATTAAGTTATTTTCGATTTCATGAAATTATTCTTGGCTAAGTGGTTGGTCTATATTGCTCATTTGCTGCTTAGGTAAGTGACTCGATATGAAACATATCCTCTCACCATATTTATACAGCAGCCCACTTTTACAATATCGAAAATTTGCTTCTTTTGTGTCTCTATCTATGTTTGATATGAGCATTCAATAAAATTTTCTCCGATCATATCGCATACAGATTTTAATATAGAAATAATCAAATGTGGCCACATCAAGCTAATGGTTTTAATTAAATGGCTGGATTACTGCGATGATCCGTAAAAGCAATACCGCTTGTACCGCCACCATCAGCTAAAAATTTGCATCGTTGAAGAATATCCGATAATATTTATTTTTATCTTATGCAATAAATCATAGATGATTCCCAATAAACAGTGAAAAAGCGTAGACCTAATAAAATTATAACATTGACATTTCGTTAGGCTTTAGATTTTATTGCACGATATCCCCGTAATAAAATTAATCTTACTTTGTATATTAGGTTGACATAATTGATGACAAAACCCCATATTACAATGTGTTTCTATTTATTTTCTGATAGAAACGCCATAAAACTTAACTGTTTCCAAATAAAGGTAATAAAAGGGTCAATTAATTATATAACTGAATGTGTAACTGTAATAAATCAATTTAAAAACGATTAATAATCACGAATAAATACAAGAAACTCTAATTAATAAAGCTATTGCCTATTATTATACAAAATTGAGCCATCAATTTCGACCTAACGTTTCTTTAACAATGGAATATTTTAACTTGAGTTAAGTGGTCATAAGGGAAAATGACTCAATATTTGTAATATAATAACCTTCGTAATAGCGTATTTTTTCTGATTCCCCTATGAAAATATAAATCTACTTGAGCATGTTGTAGAACCTCCCAGAATTGACCTAGGTCGAAGCCAAAATAAAAATTCGACTTAGGTAGTGGCGGCTGGTGAAATTTCAATTTTTTTTTCTCGTCTGTAGCGCATGGGACCCATACGAAATTTGAGAAATAACATCTAGAGAAGCACCTCTCTAATGACCCTAAAAAATTTTGAAAAAGCAGTTTGCGAAAAAATTTTTGAAAATTCGTTAGCCTCCCCTGGGTCTATGGACTCCTGTTTATTTTTATTTTTTTTTTGTCATATGCATTTGACTTTTCATAAAAATACAACAATAGATTTTGGAGTTTGTGAAAATATTTTCATTACTAACTGAAATACAATGAACTGAAATTTTGTAATTTACAATTTAACAAATTACAATATTTCAATTCGTTGTATCTCAGTTAGTAATGGAAATATTTTCATAAACTCCAAAATCTGTTGTATTTTATGAAAAGTCAAATGCATATGACAAAAAAAAAAAATAAAAATAAACAGGAGTCCCTAGTCTCCTTATAAATTGACAGATTAAGGTACAATTACTAGAAAATTTGGGATTTTAGCTTGAAAAAGTGGTATTTCAAATACGTTTTCGTCAAATAATTCGAAAGGTATTACACTGAGCAAAAACATGCTAGAGACAAATAAGAACGCTACTAAATTAAGAATGAATTTCGTTTTTTTTTCTAATTTTTGTAGAGTTAATGGTTTCGGAGATCTGGAAGTCTAAAGGTGGCGTCCGAACGTTTATAAGACAAAGTATTTAGTTTAAATGTCAAATATCTCAGAAACTATAACACTTAAGCCAAAAACACTAATAACCAAAATGAAAAACCATTAATTAGTCTTTCAAATAATTAATTTCCTATTTTTATAGCATAAAAAACAAAGAAATTATGACAGAAACTTTTGTACTTTTGTACTTTTTTACATTTTTTTATATAAAAACGCCGCAATTTTGTTAAAGTTAATGTTAGTTAGTCAGTAATTAAAAAAATATATTTCCATATAGTGTTTTTCGTTAATATATAGTGTGACCTAAACGCTCAAATTTTTTCATCGGCTTACGCGCTGGCTTTAGAAGAAATAATTGCATTTTAAACTGTAAAGGGATTTTAGAAAAAACGTAACATTCTTGTTTCTCTGCAAATATCTCAATAAATATAAGTCTAAGAGAAAATATGGTGGACATCAAAAATGAAGCATGTAAGCTGAGAATAAATTTATTTTGTGTATATATTTGTGTAAGGTTGATTGTTTCGGAGATATATAATTTTATAGATGACATCCGAGGGCGAGCGTAGAGGCGACTTCAATGTGAATATCAGTCGATATTCCGTTGAAGCAACGTCGAGCGCGGTTAGTACTTGGATGGGGCCCCCCCATCTTGGGAAATACAGCGTTCTCGTCCCACCTTCTAGCGGCTTGTATATCAGTGTATACGCGGAAGTTACGTAATTTCAGACGGGGATTACGTAGTGGATATATCATCCTTCGGCGGGGATGTAAAGCAGGCGGTCCCTTGTCTATTAAATGTTAGGCAAGTAAAAGATCCCTACTCTCCTTAAGGGAAGAGTTCGGCAAAATTTCCAGGTTGGGGGTAGCTCTTCTCCTGGCAGCGGTGATAGGCCCTGGTAGCAGAAATAGGCCGACGTTAAATAGTTAAAAAAAAAAATAGATGACATCCAACCGTTTTTAGGATGAAGTACTTAGTTTAAAATGTTGAGTATCTTACAAACTGTGACACTTCCATCAAAAGTTCTAAGAAACAAAATTAAAGGCAAACAATCAATCTTTATAATGATTTTTTGTTTGTTTCTACATCACAAAAAATAAAGAAGTTATGGCCGATTCAATGTGCGTTTTCACATTTTTTTAACAAAATGTCTGCATTTTGTTATTGTAATTGCTCAGTAATTAATTTTTCTTTCAAAAATGCTGTTTTTTCGTTAATATATAGCATCACCTAGATGCTCAATTTATTTTATTCCTTTAAAACACTTGTTTTATAAAAAAATTCCATCCGCCATCCCCCCATCGAAAAATGGCCGTATTTCGATTAATTATTGCTATAAAATTAATTTAAAAACACCAAATTAAAGACAATTTTGCCAGAAACAACTTTATTTGAACAATTTTTTTGTAAATGCCATATTTCCCGGGAAAATAAAGAAGAATCGATTTTTCTTTAATTAAAAATACCACTTTTTACCCCCTATAGGTTCCCGCGGATCCGCAAAACTTCAAAACTTTTTTGTTTTGTGAACTTTGGCCTATTTTAAACTCATAACCAAAGTCAAATTTTTTTCGAGTTACAGTGATTTTTTTCAATCTTTCCCTGTACTATACAAGCACACAGCAAAATACGACATGTTTATTTATTATATAACATATAAATATAAAATAAACTTAAAAAACAGTTTTATGTCTCGCCCAAAACCAGAAAAGATCACGAAAAAGTTTCACATAATAATATGCGTATAACTATTTATTAGTTAGTATTCAATTAAACCATTACAATTATATCTGGGTGCATCTGATCTCTGGCTTCGCGTTATGTGCAACATGGAAAATTTTATGAAAAGGAGACTTGTTGAGAACAGAGCTGTTCCAAGTACAAGCAAGTACACGAATACTGAGTACAACTGAGTACAATTTACACAAAATATAATCGAGTACTAAATACAAGTACACGACAATAAGTACTTAACATGTTTATTAATATTTGGCGCCGGGATGAATTAACTAAGAGATCTAACAAATGCTTAATAATGTTATGATAATAATAAAACGCGAAATTTTGTATTATCCTATTTTATTATCTTTAAGAATAACCAATTTGTCGAAATTCTTATATGTGAGGACATGGCTAAGTGGATTGTTTAAAATCGAGTCTAATATCTTGAATATGTTAAATTTTCATGCCCCCTCATTTGAAGCGCATAATCTTAAAACGTTTTATCTTCCCACTTCACGAAAAATGTTCTGATGTTCTCTCCTTTATTACTTCCACATCCAGTAGAACTGTAGTAACGACAAAAAAAAATACAATTTTTTTTATGTTTAAATAGGCTTAAAATGTCATAAAACGTCAAGATATTAAGTTTGAGCAAACAAACATTTCTGTCTGTCGGTCGGTGGGTCTGTCTGTCCATAACTTTTTTTTGTGAGCACGATTACTCTGGAACCGTTTAAGATATTGACTTGAAATTTGGTACATGTATGTATTTTAACGAGATCTAAAACTAGATTATATTTTCATCTTATTTCGTTGAATGGTTGGGGGTAAATTGAGGTAAATTGGAGTAAATAGGTAAATCAAGCAGGTAAAAGTCCATAAAATTGGTATTTAGAATATACATGAGAAGCTAATGCCTCAAAAAATTTTTTGCATTTACCACCTCCATTACTACTCCCACCCCATTACTAAAGTTAGTGAAAAAAATAAAATTGTAATTTAACGTGTATATAAGGCTTTTCTGGATTTACTTAAAAAAAGTCTCAAAAGCGATACGAAGACACATGTTATATAAAAGAGAAAATTATTTCTTAATTTCAAAGAGTTCGCCACAGGTGAATGGCAAGATAATCATTTAAAAATGAATAACAAAATAATAAAAAACGACCTGCAAAGTAGCAGTGATTGGAAACAAAAATGTTCATTTTCACCCTCAACTAGAATAAAAAAATTCTACAAAAAGTATCGAACTGTTTGTTAAATTAATACTGAGCCACTTCAATACCCAACATTAACTAATAGAGAATTCCCACTATATTTTTCAAACCCTGCAGTCCGATATCACTTGACATGCATCATATTATATTAAAATCTATCATTGACCAAAAACTGTATAAAACTTGAATTTTATGTGCACAGAATAAACTAAAAGGGTAAACAGCCATTGTACTATTTCTACCCTAATCTGACCTCGCGTAATATTTAAGGCCCTTATCGTTGCCCACATCGTGTACATTATATGCACGCAATGTGTTCACATTAACCCTTTATGCTATTATGCAATTAATTTTGAAAATGGAAGTGCATTTCATTTCCAGTATTGCGTATTAATCTTTAATTGATTACAAATCAGTAGCTAATCTATACAACCTTATATTTGGTTGGAATGGAAAATATAGGGGTATTAAAACCATAAATAGTAAAAAATTCAGTAAAAGTAAATTTTGAGGGAATTATCTATCAATAAAGATATGGTTATCTTTATGTGTGGGCTTATAAGTAGTAAATTCTTAATACAAATACATTTCAAATTACTTTATAGTTTAAGGTCAATAATAGTATATCAGTTGTTGCTATTGTTTAATAGTATATGTTATTTATATGACTGTTTTTAGATTTAGCCTTAACACTGTAAATCGTGAAATTTTGATTAGAATATATTCATATCTATTTTTTGCATATAAATTTAAAGACCGACCCCATGTCACATTTTCCTGAGGAAACGATTCATCAAATATGATAATAATATCAATAATAATAAGAGCTTAGAAAGGAAAAGGGATATAAATCCAGATCATCTAATGAAAGAGAACAGTTACTCACCTCTTCTATGTAGATGATCCTAAGTTATACGCATTCAGTTAAAATAATCTACAAGTATCCCTAGACACCATGCTAGTACATACGCCATCAATTAGAATGAGCTTGGATTTGAGTAAGTGCGTCATCTTATCACATGGTCGGACGATGATCGGACGGTGTAAGCGAAGACACCAAACTGGTGGACGGCAACCATAACTTATCTCTACCCTACTCTTTACCTTTCCTCAACTTTATAACTTTACAACCCCCTCTTCTTTATCTCTGTTCAATTTTGTTCTTGTCCTTTTTGTTCCTTTGTCCATTTTGTTTCTAAATTCCGTCTAGGCCGGAAAATTCCCTAAAAATCCAAATATTGTAAACCACACCTTTTATCCACCACACTTTCCTGACAGGAAGACCAGGGTGGAATTGCTTCGAACGGATTTTTTCGTTGAGTTCTGTTTTCCCGTGTCAGCAATCAAAATTCCAAAGTGTTCGTCTGTGCGCGAAACCGCTAATTTTAATTATTTTTTAAGTATTTTTGTGTACTATTATTGATTCGAATTGTTAATTTTAAGCTTTAATCTTAGGCAGGAGTTTTAACCTTTTACATTCAGCTTTAGCCAAACTGGACCTGCCCCGTCCAGCCCAACACCCACCACGACGCTGCGCGTCGTGGTTGTCTGGCTGGCTTCGGGCCAGATTCCGGGGAGGCGCATACATGTACCTCTAATTTTAATAAACTTGTTATTGCTTATTGTTTGGTGGACGGCAGCATTATAAAATATCCTAGTGCGGAGGAATCCAACAATTTCCTGGGTGTTTCTCAAAGATTCTTTCAGGACGCAACTTTATTAAAAATGATTATCAGCAATAGATAGTTACAAAGCTCTACTTAGCATATGAAAGTCGCAACTCTCCGAGAAGAACAAAATTTCTGCTACAAATAAGCTGACCGACCTTATTCTCTCGTACGTATTTGGTGTCCTTGTACGGTAAATGAAATACAGGCGCTAGATAGGGAAACTAGAAAAATTATGAACATATGTCGAAGCCTTCACCCAAGATCTTTCATAGAACGTCTCTCGATCTAGGAGGGAGATGTGTTATTAGTTTGAAATGTTTATATGACGGAATAATACTGAATACAGCTGTTTAAACATTTAGGAGTAACAATTCACTATCACAAACGATTGCGACGTATGAAAAAGGGAACAAATAAGCCTTCTTACATGGAGCGGCTCTTAGAGCCACTTATAAACTCGAACTGCCAGAGCTCGCGCCTGATCCTAAGCAAGCAGATATATCGAAGGCTTGAGAGCGATCGAAGACTTAAAGCTAAAATCGTGGGAGTAGAGTATGAAAACCTGCTAAGACGACTCAGTGCCAAGCAGATTCACTGCGTCTTTTATAAACATCTACGTCGTCAGGGATTGTCTAATAACTTGCCGTTTGCTTTCCTAAAGTTGACATATTTAAGGTTGAAGACCAAGGGCTTTGTATTGGCGTATCAGGATGGAGTAATAAATACCAGGATGTACCAGGATGATAGCTAAAATCTTGAGGACAAAGCATGAAAACTTGCTGAGACGGCACAGTGACAAGCAGATTCACTGTGTCTTTTATAAACGTCTACAATATCAGGTAGGGGGCGAGCGTAGAGGCGACTTCAATGTGAATGTCAGTCGATATTTCGTTGAAGCAACGTCGAGCGCGGTTAGTACTTGATTGGGTGACCTATCTTGGGTGACCTATCTTGGGAAATACAGCGTTCTCGTCCCACCTTCTAGCGGCTTGTATATCAGTGTATATGCGGAAGCTACGTAATTTCAGACGAGGATTACGTAGTGGATATACCATCCTTCGGAGGGGATGTAAAGCAGGCGGTCCCTTGTCTATTAAATGTTAGGCAAGCAAAAGATCCCTACTCTTCTTAAGGGAAGAGGTTCGGCAAAATTTCCAGGTTGGGGGTAGCTCGTCTCCTGACGTCGGTGATAGGCCCTGGAAGCGGAAATAGGCCGACGTTAAATAGTTAAAAAAAAAACAATATCAGGTATTGTCAAATAACTTGCTTTCCTAAAGTTGACAGGGCTTTGTATTGGCATGTAAGGACATCCCGAGAACTTAATACACATACTTTCGGTATGTCCCGTTCATGCAGTGTCATCCTATATCACCACGCACAACGCAGCTCTTAAGCTTTACAATAGTAATCCACAGATTTAACAGGCACTCAAAAATTTTTTGAGTGGCTGTTAAATATACGGTTTACTTTACCAAGTTAGGCACGCATATGGCATCGGTCATGATCCCATCGTGCCACAAGTGCCGCAAGAATTCGAAGCAGTCGTAGAGAACAACAAGCGCAGGATATATTGAAACAACCCGAAAACTACATAGCACAAAGTCAGACATAATGCTTCTGGATTTGATTGAAAGGAGAATGTATGAATTTTCTTGTCCAGCAGAGAGAAATGTTGAAACGAAAGAAACCTAGAAGCGAGATAAATACAGGGACTTGTTCGGATTCGGTAAAATGTACCCAGGTTTTGTAATTAAATTGGTGGTCTTGATAGTTGGCAGTCCTGAATCAGACCGTCTTTTCTCAACACCGTTCTCGTTTGTAGATCTGTATCCACATTACTGGCGGTCGCAAAGCAAAAGGCTACTAGGTTCACCCCGTGTTGTAAAATCCAATGTGGTTGCGCATTAGGGGGCGCCAACACCACACTGAGCTACAATCTCATATCGCCATTGCTTAGGATGGGACTGGAATGCTAAAATGTCCCTACTACGTCGGACCCATTATCGCAATGGTGATTAATAATACTTTATTGACCAGACGGCTACTCAGATTATAAATGGTACGTCACAAAGGAACAAGTTCTAGTATCAAACAGTAACAGTACAAAAGTATAAATACATATAGCGCATGTTTTTGTTATCGTCCAATTCCTTTTACTGAGTAGAACAATCACACCAAAAACTTATAGAAAGTAGAAAATTGAAGTAGTTAAACTAATTATATAATACCGATATTTAGGTGTCGATCTAAACATAAACAAATAACGATTAATTAATAAGGTTCAATTAACCAGAAGAAAATTTTATTTTATATTTTAGTGACTTTTTTGAAGGCCGTTCAATTTTATTCAACTTTTTCACTTTTCTCGAGGAACATCGCAGAATTTAAAAATTTGTCCTGAAGATGTTTACAAGCTGTAAAGAAAGTGTCAAAAATTTAGTTATGTGTGTTTGTGGGGGGGGGGGGGGGGGGGTAGTTTTCACGTTTATTAAATTTTTGTAGAGGAGAGCTAGCTAGGCCGTTATTAGTTATTATTAGCTGCGCATTATACATAACATTATTTTAATAATATTTTGGAAGAAGTCTAACTCACCCAGTAATCAAAACATTCTATTTAAAAAAAAATTATCTTAATTAAACCATTGCTCTTAATGCGCTCATTTGAAAATATGTTAGAAATTCAGTCAATATGAATTATGCAAGAAATTACGCGAAGAATTTATATCAGATTAAAACAAAAACCAATGTCTAGTTTCACCGGTTTAAGCATACATCGTACCCGCTGCATCCTGCCATACCCGGCTTTGATAACTAATAACTCATTATTAAGGGTTTGTAGTACAGTAACTAGAGGTTTAATGTCATATTGAAGAAGTATCTCGAAAAATATTACTTTATCGAAAAAATGTTTCAGACCAATTACAGAAAGTACAAACTGGGAATTAATTATAATGTTTGTTTATTGATATAGGATTGATAATTTCCGGAGATATTTAAGTTTAGATTTGGTATCCAATTGTTTCAAAATTACCTTTAAAGTTTAAAATGCATTTTTTTCTAAAGCAAGTGCTTTAAATTAGCAAAAAATTTTGAGCATGTAGGTAATGCTACATCTTAACGAAAAACTGTATTTGAGATAATTTTTTTAAATTACTGGCTAATTAAAGTAACAAAATGGCGACCTTTTTATATAAAAAATATAAATATGCATATTTTTCATAACTACTTTATTTCTTATGCTACAGGAACGAGTAAAAAATAATTTGAAAGCGCAATTAATTGTCTTTAATTTCATTTCTTAGCATGCGTGACGTAGGTGTCACAATTTCTGAGATATTTAATATTTAAACTGCATTTTTCGTCCTATAAACGTTCGGACGCCGTTTGTAAACTTTCATATCTCCGAAACTATTAAATCTATGTAAATAAATAAACAAGCGAAATTCATTATCAGTTTATGAGTTTTATTTTTTAATGAAACTAATATTTATTGAGATATTTGGAAAAGGAAAAAAAAGTTACGTTTTATCGAAAATACCTTTATAGCTTAAACTGTATTTTTTTCTAAAGCAAGTGCTGTATACAAACCAAAAAATTTCAGCATCTACGTCATGCTATATATTAATGAGAAACAGTGTTTGAAATTCCTTTTTTTTAATTACTGACTAATTACAGTAACAAAATGGCGACGTTGTTATTAAAAAAATGTGTAGACGCACATTGCTTCGGTCATAACTTCTTTGTTTTTTATGCTACAGAAACAAATAAAAAAACAGTTGAACGCTTAATTAATTACCTATTATTCTACCTATTAGCATCCTTGACGTAGGTGTCACAGTCTCTGAGATATTTAACTCTCACTCTAAATAATTATCTTATGAACACTTGGATGCCAAATGTAAACTTAAATATCTCCGAAATTATTAATCCTACAGCACTAACCAATAATAATATAATTAATTCCCAGTTTGTACTTTCTGTAATTGGTCTGTAACATTTTTTCGATAAAGCAATACTTTTCGAGATACTTGACGAAGCCGTTTGGAAATACCTTTTTTTTTAAGCTAAAATCTCAATTTTGAAGTCGTTATAACTTAAAAACTATCAATTTATGTGAAAAATTGCATCCACCCCCTATAAATTAGCAAGCCCCCGCACAATATAGAAACTTTTCTGTGAAGCATTTACTATTATACTGCCAAAAATGAACGAAATCCGTTCAATATGACATTATTCCGAAGTTTTGCATATTATTTACCTCTAGGTATGTACTATAGTGCGCTGGCGTTAATTTAAAGGACGCAAGTGAAATCTAGCTCCCGTCTACCTAACTTAATAAAATAATTTTTTGCCTACCACACACCGATCTGTCAATATAATAAGGCCCCAGAAAGTGCGCTAGCTTCTCAATGGTTTTATTATATTCAGAAATCTGTATTATGTATTTATGTATCTGTATAGGTCAAAGTCAGTAATTGAAATCTCACCATTTCCCGTTATCCGATCGAGCTGAAATATTGCACACAGCTTTGGTTCTGATGACAGTACTAATAGTACTATAGCGTATATCTTATATCGTTCTAAATCCAATACGGCGGACGCTCTAATCAAATGAAATGGTTTGACGAGTAGAATATGATCAGCTACGTGAGTCAGTCGAAACCCAAGATGGTGGCTTACCTTTTTTTCTTCTTAACCCCCTTGACATGGATATCAAATAAAATGGTTTGACGAGTAGAATACGATGAGCTACGTGAGGAAGACTAAAAAGTTAAAAATATATAAATTAAGCAATAAAAACCTTTAAATAGAAATGGTTTCATTTTAAAACCAAATTGCATTAAAAATATTTTATGAGCGCCCAATGGTTTTCTATTTAGAAAAGGCGCAAAAGGGAGCTTACTGTTCTTTATAATTTGAGATTATTTTGGTAGTTCTTTGTTAATGTGGCCAATGAAAAGTTAGCTTAGGCCCCCCACACTTTCGAAAATTAATAACTTGAAAATGAATACCAATAGCTAATTATTTTGAGACGCAAATAGGCGTACAACGGGCGTAATTTTTTGAGAAAAAAAGTTTAAATAACAAACTGGATGGGGCAACTAAATTCACCCGGTTAGCCAAATATTATAAAAATGTTTTCTACGTTAACTTTAAGGTAACGGAAAAGATTAATTAAATCTATTGACGTTCTAGATAGTAACGAATTTTGGTAAATGGTAGACTGGTAGATTGGTAGACTGAAAAAAGAGAACTTAAGAATAATACGAATCTGTTCAGGACATCGAAATAACGGTCACTTACCACCTAGGGACCTTTATATTTCACAACTATGTTTTCTATTTTGAGAAGTCTACGCAAAACCTTTACCAAATACTATTGTGAAAAAATACTTTGAACATAAAAATCAACTTGTTTTGATTATACAGTATGACCTACATAAGATCGCAACACAGCTGTATTCCCGTTAACTGATGCTTGATTAACTTCAAACTTTGGTGGTAAGAAAAGATCGCTAAGTGATTCTTTGAACTTAGTAATATATGATATATGTCAATAGCGTGCGATTTTAAGTGGGTTTGAAAAGTCGATTTTTCAAAAAATAAGTATTACCACCAAAGTTTAAAGTTAATCAAGCATCAATTAACAGGTATACGGCGGTGTTGCGATCTTAAGTGGGTCACACCACTGTATGATTTGAATAATTTGCCTCAACATTCTTTCAGAAAAGAGAATAGTTATTAAAATCGATAAATACCTTCTTTAAGATTTGCTATTTATTATATTTCCCATCGTAATTTGAGCTTTGTTTCGAGCAAACACCTTCCAGATTATATACGTAATATAAAACGAATTTATCCTAGCGCTTTTGATATATTTGTTGGACTCTGGCCATATTAAACAGTCAGGAAAATAAACTGAAAAAATAATTTGAAATTCTCAATGGAGATAACTACCATGATTGTTATTAACAATATAATCTGATCCTCCAAATAATAATTACGAAAATAAAATAAAATTGAATACAGGAAATGGTCAATGTCAATCATTAGTATTGAGCATAAAACATATTATGTAAGAGTAATGATGCAGTATTAGTTATTGCACAAAAATTAAATAAACAGATTTTATTATGTTTCTTCTTGTTTTGGGTAAGTTTAACAAAGGTTTACTAATATTGATTTCAATTTCATTAATAATAATATCTACAGACAATCTGGCGTTGAAAATAGAACAACTGCACATTTGGGTAGTTAACGATTTTTTTGGGGGGTTTTTCTAGGCGAGTCGCTCGTCAGCATAAATAAAACTGAGTCTCCGTGCCTGGGAGTGTTATCATTCAGCTGCCATCTTCAAAATAGGAGTGCAATTAGGTAGATTTTTTTATTTAGTGAGTTTGAAAAAATATTTTAAGAGAGCATAATTGTAGAGATAATGCAATTCTCTACAACTTGTATACTTAAGTAACTTTTCGGCGTAATATAAATAATAAAAAAGTTATGAGCAGAGTAAGATGAAAAATTAGGAGACCAAAAACTTTGGGTGAGAAAACTTTTTTATTTTTAATTCTACGATAAATATTCTACTTAGCTTTTTTTTATAGAGTATTCACTAATAAACAATTTAACCTATTTACTTTTTTTATTCGGCTCATTTTTATTGGTTTTTCAGCACGGAGAGGCAAGTAAGTAAGGCTACAATTAGTTTTTACTTCCCTCGCTTACCGAAGGGAAGTATTGTAATAATGACTGTCAAAAAAGAAAAATGCGAAAAAAAAATACAGGGTGGTCACCCAAAGATAAATTAAAAAAATGTAACGGATCACGGTAATACTGAGCATGCAGTTGACACAACTGTCGAAGAAGGGAAATATGAAAAAAAAATATACAGAGTGGTCACAAAACATATACAGGGTAGTCACCCAAGCAAAAAAAAAATAATGCGATGGAGGACGATAATATTTCACATGAAGTTAATACAACTGTCAAAGAAAAATATGAAAAAAAATGGTCACCTAACAAAGTGAAGGAGGTCGATGATATTTCGCATGTAGTTAACACAACCGTTGAAAAAGAAAAATATGGAAAAAATATACAGGTTGGTCAATTAAAAGAAAAATGTGAAAAAAATACAGGGTGGTTAGCCTAACAATTTTTTTTTATAATGTGCCTTAACACGATAATATTTAGCATACAGTTAACACCACTATCGAAGAAGAAAAACATGACAAAAACAATATACAAGGTGGTCACTAAAAAAAATGCTTAGGGATGTGAGGGAGGACAATAATATTTCGCATGTAGTTAATACAACTGTCGAAGAAGGAAAGTATGAAAAAAATATACAGGGTGGTCACAAAAAAATGCAACGGAGGACGATAATATTTTGCATGCAGTTAATACATATGTCAAAGGAAAACGTAAAAAATCACCCTTACAAAATTTTTTAAAAATGTGGAGGAGCACGTTAATATTTAGCATGCAGTTAACACAACTTCCGATAGATAATACAACTGTCAAAAATGAAAAATATGAAAAAAATATATAGGTAAGTCACCCTAAAAAGATAATTAAAAAATGTGACGGAGAACGATAATATTTGGCATGTAGTTAACACAACTGCCAAAGAAAGATATAGAAAAATTGTACATATTGTACAATATTTCACATGCACACTGTCATAGAAGAAAACATATGAAAAAATATACATGGTGGTCACTTTAAATTTTTCTTTAAAATGTGATGGAGGACATAATATTTCACATGTAATTAACACATTTGTCACGGAAGTAAAATGTGAAAAAAATATACAGGGCGTCACCCTAAAAAGAATAAAACAATGCGACAGGGATCGATAATATTTTGCATGTAGTTGACACAAAGAAGAAAAATATGAAAAACATACAGGGTGGTCACCATGAAAAATAAAAAATAGAAAAATGTGACGGATGGCAATAATAATTTCGCATGCAGTTAATACAACTGTCTAAGAAGAAAAATATGAAAAATGTACAATACTAAAATATAAAGTAATTTATGAATTATAAAATGCCCGGCAAGACGTTGCGAATAAGAAGAATAAAAGTGTGAAAAAGTGAGAGGGAAGTTTTGGGTAAGTACTTTTACCAATTTTTTTATTTATTTCATTAACCGTTAGTTTGAGTAACTATTAAAAAAAGAATTTCTATATACAATGCAATTATCTACAACTTTTATTAATAACTTTTCGGCGTAAACAACATAATAAAAAGTTATGAACAGCAAAAGATACAAAATTAGGAGATGAAAAACTTTGGGGTGGGAATACTAACTTTTTATTTTCAATCCTACGATGAAAATTCTTAAGCTTTTTATACTGCATTTCTTAATAAGCAATTTAACCTATTTAGTTTTTATTCATTTTTATTGGCTTCATAACACTGCTAATGGAGATGAGTAAGTGAGGTAAGCAATTATAAAGAAAATTGTTTTGTATTGTATATATTTTGTATATTATATTTACGTCAACTCTTTTCTACATCACCCTTGAGGTAGAGTTTTAGGTACATTCTTTTACATGGTATCCCCAGTAGGCCTTAATCCACGAGTCATGCGTATAGCAATATGTACATTTGATTATTTTTGAGGGACCAGTTTGTGCCAGTCCTAGTTGATGGGAATCTCCATGCCCTCGTCGATAAGAATCTTTGTGTCAACCTCAACGTCAACGTCGTTCCGCGGGTAACATTGGTACACATAAGTTTTCGATTTCCTCCTCGTCAAGCAAGCTTAAAACTACCGCTACTTTTTCTTTCACGTTTCACTACTGCACCTTTAGCAAATAACGGAGCACTGTAAACCAGCCTTCCGACATCCGCACGTTACTCTTGGTTTTTCACCTGCAAAAAACCAAATTCAGAACGTCGGGAGGTGCGGATGCACTGTACTGGTATGAACATGCGTGATGTTTTTTTCATCTTCATGATTCTGGATTTTTGTGCGATCCCAGCCAAGTTTGTACCTGATGATACACACTAAAAGTGTGTATCCGAGCTGCATGTATGCGTAATATGTTCTTGGCTGCTGTGGATCTATTGTGGCGTTCCTAATCTAATTTTACTTAGAGCTTCTTGTCCAGCTTTGTCTTTTGTCAGACTCCATAGCCTTTTTCTATTTTATGCCCCTTGTGGCGCATAGGCAAGCAAGCCTATGTATGTTTAATGCTATAAGCATGATTCATGGATTAAGCCTACTGGGTGGTAAAAAACGCACCTAAAACTCCATTTTGGAGCCACAATGGTGGTATGGAAAAGAGTTCAATGCAAAGTAATACTCGATACAAAACCATCAGCAATATTTCTATACTTACGTTCCTCACTTACTTACCTCCATTTGCTGTGCTAATAATAAAACTAACAAAAATGAACCAAATAAAAAGAGTAACTAGGTTAAATTGCTCATTAGGAAATTCTCTAAAAAAAAGCCAAGAAGAATTTTTATTGCAGGAATGAAAGTAAATGAGTTATTTCACTCCAAAATTTTTCATTCTCTAATTTTTCATCTTTTTCTACTCATAACTTTTTCATTATTTATGTTATGTCGAAAGGTTACTAATAAAAATTATTGAGAATTGTATTATCTACAAAAATGCTGTTTCAAAATATTTTCTCAAACTCATGGTTGCGTAGATAAATAAAACAATTAATTGCACCCTTATTTTGAAGAAGGCGGCCGAATGACAACACCCCCAGATGCGGAAACTCAGTTTCACACTCACGACCTCCTCTACGAAACCTTTGATAATGTCAACATTTTAGATCATGAAATTAATTACCAAAACAGACTAATTATTGAAATGATTTTCAATAACCTATAATATTTAAAACTTTTGTATTGGCCAAATTAAAATATAATTCATAGAAATTGTTTGTTTCATTTTTTAATTCAGTTCTATTATTAGTATTTTATCATACCCTATTGTCTAAAACAGTTGTATTTCTATTAGTGCAGTAAGTGAAGCTTTTAAATCCCAGCCCAAAAACGATGTAATGAATTTTAAAAATTTTTTCTTCAACATGCGTCATAAATTTTTCCTACTTTTTCCTACTTTTTGGTTAAACGTGGTTCCCACCCCTTTTTGGGGGTTGTCGCAAAAAAAACAAAAACACACATAATCTGATAGAGAATCAAATTACTTATAAGAAAGAAAGGTCTTATACACTTTTTTGTTAAAACGCATATTTTTCGAGATATTGCGAACTGAAAATTGCAGTTTTCACCCCCTAAAATCATGTTGAAGAAAGATAGCGAAATGTAGTCGGTTGTTCTACAATGTTTATGTGTTATGTTTATAAAAACAAGTAGCTGTTAGTCTGTCATTAAGCTGTCATCAACTGATTCAATATATATTTTACAACAGTAAATCTCTCTAATCTTTAACTAAAGTTAACTATTTCATATCCAAGATAAGCGCTTTTACAGGTTATGGGCTCAAGCTTACGGTAAAAGTTGAAATAGTGTTTAAACTTGAAGAAATAATAATTAATCCCAGTAAACATGTCATCGTCAGGATCAGTGAGGATTGAATTGTTGAACAAGGACAATTTCGATACATGGAAGATTCAAATGGAAGCTATTTTAGTAAAAAATGATGCATGGATGTACGTGAGTGGGGAAAAGGTAAAGCCGGCACTCACAGCAGATGATAATGAATCTGCAACTGCGATAAAATTATGGGAGAGTTGTGACCGGAAGGCGAAGTCAGATATTATATTGTCAATTAATCCATCGGAATTGAAGCAGGTAAAGAATTGTACTACTTCAAAGAATATGTGGGAGAAGCTGCAGACTATTTATCAGTCGAAAGGACCAGCTAGAAAGGCTACACTTTTGAAGCAGTTGACTTTACATCGGATGGATGATACTGGGGACGTTCGTAATCATCTCGATCAATTTTTCGATATAATTGATAAATTAAGTGAGATGGAAATTACAATAAATGAAGATTTGTTAACAATAACGTTATTGTACAGTTTACCTCCAAGCGTTGAAAATTTTCGGTCTGCGATTGAATCTCGCGATGATTTACCGAAACCAGAAACTCTGCGAGTGAAGATTGTGGAAGAATATGATGCAAGAAAGAATGAAACACGTACCATCATATCAAATGCAATGATCGCAAAGAATCAGGCGGGAAATCGAATGAAATATTGGAGTAAAAAGAATAATGCAAGTAGTCAAGTAAGAAGGAATTCAAAACAAATGTTTTAGATGTCACAAGATTGGACACAAAGCCCGAGATTGCACTAAGACGATGATAAATAATGAGAAGAGAGTAATTGGTGTTTGGACAGTGGTGCAACGACTCATTTATGCAAGGATCTAGAAAATTTCGTGGAAATTAAAGATACTAAACCTAGAAAATTGAATCTAGCTAGCAATACGTCTACTGAAATTAAGGCAAGAGGAACAGTGTTAATAGCATCGGAAATTAACGGACGTCAGATAAATGTCAATCTTCAAGATACGTCTCATGTTCCTGATTTGCGGACAAATTTATTATCAGTTAGCAAAATAACTGATGAAGGTTTTAAGGTTATATTTGATCAGAAATCTGCCGAAATTATCAATAAAGAAGGACGAACAATACTGCAAGCGGATCGAATTAATGGATTATATTTTCTACGCGAAGGAATCGATCAATGTAAACCAGTATCCCAAGAAAATGTCACAGAATTAAAATCGAAAGCTACGGAGACTTGGCATCGAAGGATGGGTCATTTGAATATGAGGGATCTCCAGGAGAGTGATCGAAAGGGGACTGTGAAAGGAATGAAGTTGGATAGATTGCCGGAAAATTTCGAATGTGAAATTTGCATTCGCGGGAAAATGACAAAATCTGCATTTCCAAAAAGACTTGAAAAATCTTCTGAATTATTGGAAATAATTCATTCTGCCCTATGGGGGCCTGCACGAGTACAATCAAATGGAGGTGCGCTGTATTTTGTGACATTCATCGACGATTTTTCTGGATGGTGTGTTATTCGACTCATCAAAAAGAAAAATGAAGTTTTTGATGCATTCAAGGAATTCAAAACATTCGTAGAAAATCAGACAGGAAAGACCATTAAATATTTACAGTCTGATAATGGGAAAGAGTATATAAATAATATTTTTAATGAATTCCTAAGAACGAAATGGAATTGGGCGAAGGATGAGTGTCACACATACTCCTGAACAAAACGGAGTGGCAGAAAGACGAAACCGTACTCTAGTGGAGATGGCGCGGTGCCTGCTCATTCAATCAGGACTACCACAATCATTCTGGGGAGAGGCCATAAATACTGCGAATTATACAAGAAATAGGTGTCCTTCGAGGAGTAACGATGGAAAGTCTGCCTTTGAGAAATGGACCGGGAAGACACTGAATGTGAGTTATTTTAAAGAATTTGGATGCGAAATATTCACTTTAAATCGTGATCCAACCAAGGGAAAATTCGAATCGCGGTCAAAGAAGGGTATTTTCATTGGATATTCGGAGCCTACAGAGTGTGGTTATCTGAAGAGAGGAGAATTGATATCACTCGAGATATGAAGTCCCTAAAAAAAACAAAAAGTAGAAGAGTAGAGGACTCCGAACGAAAATTTGTTGATTTTCTTATAAATAAGAATGATCAGAACATATCTGGCGAACATCTAGAAGAGGTTTGGTTCGATGCAGATAATAATGATCGAGTAAAAAATACGAGAGGAATAATCTAAATAATTATGAAGAAATTGTCGATGAAATAGACGAAGAATCTCAACCTATTAGTCATGAACGTGAGGTACCTGCAGTGGTAAATGAATCAAAAAGAGGCAGGGGAAGACCGAAGAAGATTATGACAGGGAACAGGGGAAGACCGAAGAAACAATACCAAGTCATTGGTGATGTCGATAGTGTCGATCAAGCCGAAGAATTCGGTGGTTTAGCGGAAATTCCCATTCATGACGCCATAAGTGGGCCGGATTCTGATGAATAGCTTCAAGCGATGGCGACTGAATTGAAATCAATTATCAAAAATGACACGTGGGTATTTGTTGATCGACCAGTGAACCAACCAGTTATCAGCAGTCGGGTTGTATTGAGGAATAAATATAATGCCGATGGTACTTTGGAGAGAAGAAAAGCCAGAATTGTGGCTAGAGGTTTTTCTCAGCGTCCCGGAATAGATTTTGATGAAACTTTTGCTCCGGTAGCACGTATTGGTTCGATACGTATAATCACATCAATTGCAGCTCAATATGGGATGAAGATAAAACAATTCGATGTGACAACTGCGTACCTGAATGAAGTGCTAGAAGAGAAAATTTTTATGGAAGTACCATACTACACAGAGGATACACTGGAGAAAATTATTCTTATGGAATCAAAAACCAGCGAGATCAAAAAAAGAGCCACACAGATGCTTAAAGAATTTCAGGAAGGGAATAAAGTATGCTTCATGAAAAAGGCTCTCTATGGTTTACGTCAGGCTGGACGTCGCTGGCACTTCAGATTATGTGAGGAATTGAATAAATTTGGTATTAAGCAATCTGAATACGATCAATGCGTGTTCTATTCGGGACGAAGGGAAAATATATTTCTGGTGGCGATTTATGTGGATGATTTTCTGGCTGTTTCAAGAGATGAGTAGAAGATACAACGGTTTGAGGAGTTTTTATCGAAGAAATTTGAAATAAAGAGTCTCGGAAATGTCAAGTACTGCCTAGGTATTGAATTTACGTGTGAAAATGATGAGATTAAAATGAATCAAAAAGGATATATAAAGGATGTCCTTGAACGATTTGAGATGATCAATTCGAATTCAGTCATTACTCCAATTGAATTGGGAATAAAATTAAAAGAAGATGATAAGAAAAATGAAAACAAATCAGGGATGAATAAATTAAAAGAATTGCCGTACAGAGAATTATTGGGATCTCTTATGTATTTGGCTGTGTGTACGAGACCTGATATTTCTTATGTAGTGAGTTATTTAAGCCAATTTAATTCCTGTTACGACACAACTCGCTGGGCCGCTGCAAAACGTGTTCTCAGATACTTGCAGGGAACAGAAAATATTGGTCTTACCTTTAGAAAAACTGAAGAATCATTAAAAGGATACGTTGATGCAGACTGGGCAAACTGTCCGAATGATAGAAAATCTTATACAGGTTTTGCCTTCATTCTGGGAGGTAATCCGATTTCATGGGAATCAAGAAAGCAACAAACGCCAGCTCTTTCATCTACCGAAGCAGAATACATGGCTCTTACAGAAGCTGTAAAAGAAGCATTATACTTGCGTCGATTTTGAAATTGGTTTCGAGAAGATGACACATTAAACTAATGTGTGATAGTCAGAGTGCTCAGAAGTTAGCGAAAAATGCTGTTTTCCATAACAGAACTAAACGTATTGATGTGAGGTATCATTTTGTTCGAGATATTCTAAAGAAAGAAGAACATTTTTCGATTGACTATGTACCTACAAAAGATATGGCTGCTGATGTTCTCACGAAGGGACTTCCAAGACCTAAACATCGAAGGTGTCTTGAATTATTAGGAGTTCAAGATCCTGAATAATAGAATATCAAACTCCTACATCTCGAAGGGAAGTGTTGAAGAAAGATAGCGAAATGTAGTCGGTTGTTCTACAATGTTTATGTGTTTATGTTTATAAAAACAAGTAGTTGTTAGTCTGTCATTAAGCTGTCATCAATTGATTCAATATATATTTTACAACAGTAAATCTCTCTAATCTTTAACTAAAGTTAACTATTTCATATCCAACATAAGCGCTTTTACAAATCAGTATTCCTAGACGTTTTTTTTTAAATCACTCGAAAAATGTGGACTTTAATAAAAAAATGTCAGGGTACAAAATTAAAGCTTTTATGAAAACAAATCGAATGGTTTTTTCTTTTTTTTTCTCCGATGTTTAGTTTTGGAAATATGGCATTTTCAAAATGGCGCCGAAACGTTTGGAAAAAATATACGACGTTAAAATTACTCAAAATCTACAACTATCAGAAACATTTTTATTCTTGTAAAAATGAAAGGTATTAAAATTTTATTTCGATTGAGACGTATTACGACCTTTTATAATGAAAACTAAAAAAGTTACAAACAAAAAAGTAGCGCATTTAAAAATTTAGGCGCCGTCTTTTTTAGTCTTATTACACTAATTTCTTACTAATCAAATTTTTTTTAAAATCCTTCTAGATATTGTTAATGCATATTATTACGGACATGCTCAAAGTTATTAGAATTTTTAAAATAATTATTTTTCATTCTATACCCATTTTCAATAATGAAAATTTTCATAATTTTTGAAAAAAATCGGGTTTTTGGAAATTACTTAGAAAATATTTTTTTATGAAAAATGGTAAGAGTAGAAAAATCAAGCTTATAAAACGAATAGTTTGTTTTTTTTATTTTCCTACGACAAATTGTCCCAAAGATACAAAGGTTTAAAGATGGCACTTGAAAGACGCAAGAAAATTATGTATTTATAATTGAAATATCTCAAATACTACAAGACTGATAAAAACATGATAAAAGAATGAAATGAAGCCTATAAAAAAACGAAGATTTTGGATTTTTATTTTTTTTTCTACGACAAACTGTTCCAGAGTTTGAAATAATGTTGAAACTTTCAGTTTGTACGTGCATTTTAAATGTCTATAGTAGGTAGAGAAACGAGCAATAGCCGTTTATTTTTCGAAGAATATGCAGAAAAAGCGGGTTGCATTGCACCTTAGCATGTTTAGAGTGCAGATTAAAAATGTTATTTAATTAGTTTACTTAATTGTATTAATTTAATTTATTTATAATAATCTGTATTTTTAATAAAATTAGACATATTACTATACTCTTATGTGACCATTTTTAATGCACCATTTTTTTTTATAAGTTTAGACCTCATAATCATATTAAGCGACCTAAGAAACGTAAGTATATGGATTTTCGTGAATTTATTTGTAACATTAGAAGAATTATTTATTTTTCAGTAATTAAAGGTGGTTTCAACCCTCAATATTTTCATAATTCTTATGTTTTGTCCTCAATCATATTCAGCTACCTTGGATTTTCGTGATTTTATTCGTGAAATAGAAGACATTAATTTTTCAGTATTTCAACTCTTAATATTTTCGTCTCATAAGTTTTGACCTCACAGTCATATTCAGCGATCTCAAAAACATAAGTATATGGATTTTCGTCAATTTATTCGTAAAATTAGAAGTTCTTAATTTTTCAATTTTGGGGATGGTTTCCACCCTTAAAAATAAAAAGCAGGTAATGCGACAATTTAGATTTTGATGTACATATTTTATAAAGCATATTGCAAAAAAATGAGGAAATTCCTTTCATCGTTTTCAGGCCGGGAATTTTACCATTTTTACTGCCTCGCTTACTGTACTATATAGATTTTTTAAATTTGTACTTGAAGTTCATATCAACAACATTGGAATCATATGTTTAATATTTGGTTATATGGAGATATTCACATCTATATTTACGTTTAATAATTATTGTATTGTTAATAATGCTAATGTTTACATTACATTTTATAATTCAGTTATTTTTTATAATTATGGCACTTTCTTCTAAGAAATGTAATTGCTTGAAGTTTATTTCACTAAAGGTAAAGAATAATACATCTATTTATTTTCTACTTACATGCGGATACTATTACTCAATTGGTTGTGGTTTACTTTTATAGACAACTGATTTTAATTTACCCCAAAGAAAAGTGAAATATTTTTTGTGGACCTCCTCTATACGTTTCCTTAAATATATAAGGAATAAAAAACAGCCAACAGCTATTCTCCGGACTAATGTCCCGCCGAGCGCTGAATTACGAATTACAGAGAATAGTTTATTCGATTCAAATCCAGTAACTGCAGGCGGTGGCTAATGAATATGTCCTCATCAGTTCATTCTTCCATTTAAGGGATTTCCAGAATTTTGCTTAGTCCAGTATCGACAGTTATGCCGATTTACAGAACCATTAAAGAAAAATAAAACGAAAATTGACAATTTATTTTAAAAATTAAAATGATGACATATTATCATATATTATTGTAACATTACCATATTGTCTTCATTTTGATTATAATGCTTTTGATTGGACTAAAATAATGTATTATTTATATCAAATTGTATCCAAATATATCATTCAAACATTTCAGCCCTTTAAAAAATATGGCCAACCGAGTTTAGTCAAAAACCATAAAACACTCAGTCCAATGGCGGATTTACATGGGCACTTGGAGCACGTGCCCAGGGCCCCCACGTAATTGGGGCCCCCGAATGTATAAAAATTGTAAAAAAAAAAATTCAAATCATTACTTTGCCGCATTACAAGGGGCCCCCACATAAGAAGTCCCCAGGGGCATCTCAAACGTAAATCCGGCCCTGCTCAGTATCTCAGAAGCGGTTAACATTCAGGGGTAAGTTTGGAAGTGTTTCGTACTCGGATAGATGTGCTCTATTTGCCTTTACACAATGTCGCTTTAAAACTGGAGCCTGTCGATAATTTTTAATAATTTTTCCGTTAATTTTTCGATATTTCAGAATTTGCATCTGAAAGTAGCAGTACAGTGACCCTGGTTTGTACCTGTGCTACTTTAAAGATAGTAATGTTGCTTGTCAAAATAGGATCTCTGTTTTCTGATAGCGGTGCCTAGCATTAATCGCTTTTGTCTCAGTATTTTATTCAAGTTCCCAGATACATAAGATTGAAAGTAGCTAAAAATCTGTGTACTGAGGACCGTTGATTTCATAACGCAGATGTGACGCAAATGTTAGCTGACAGAACAGATTTCCGTTTCAAAATTAATCCATGACATGAATTAAGAAAATAAAGATATATTAAAAATTGTTATGACTACCTTTAAGACGGGGATAAGATATATTTAAGATCTATATAATCTCTTAAATATTTCGAAAATATTAATGATGAAATTGTTATAAAATAAAATATGTGTACCAATCTCGGTAACAACATTAGCCCATTCGAATTAGAAAAAACTAATAACCAAAAAATTCTAACGCAGATGAAATTTAACAAGGATGTTCCAAGTAGGTACCTTAAGTTGCTTTTAAAAACATTCCATGTAGTTAAGATCGCGGTATCAATGCTACGTTGAAAAATTAGTTACCAACCTTTAATCAGGGGTAATTGTTCCTTGGAAATTAAGACTTTATTGAGAAAGAATTCCTAAAATCAACAAAATGCAGTGGTTTAAATTTTATACAACATTGTACTGAATGTTTAATGTTTAAATGAACATAGCTTAACGGAAGATAGAGGATATTAGGATAATTCCAAAACAATCTCATTTACAGTGTGTGCTATTTAATATCACAGGACCCCATTATTTTGGAACGCGTTGGCCAATTTAAATATATTTTTTGTGATATAGTGCTTGATGTGCTTTATTTGACTGTTTTGAAAAATTTGTAATTTTCATATTTTCAAGGCCTACTAGGCTTCTCTAAATGGGTCGAAATTTCGAGATCGACTATTAGGCAATTTTTTATCGGCAATTTGGATAGCATATTCGATCCACAGTTATCTCAAATACAAAATTTTAGCTCGATACCTCATATAGGGTGTGATTTAAAATTTGGCTATACTGCCGTCCTAAGCCAAAAAGACGTATCTCAAGTTTTGGCCGAAATGCATATTTTTATACCTTAGGATAGCTGGAGGTATTTTCTATATATAGCGAAATAAACGTATTTCAATCGTTAAGTATTTTTAAAGTGCTAACAAAGTTTGACGTATCTAAAAAAATATGAGAAAACCTAAGCGATTTAGCTAATTAGACGTATCTCATTGTAAAAAAACTAGTAACCTAATTAATATAAATTCATATCTACACCACTATTAACATCTACATTAGTACAACTACAAAAAAAAATATTGACGCGATTTCGAAAATTCAAAACATGCCTTATATCTCAAAACAGTGAAACCTTGAGATACGTCTTTTTGGCTTAGGAGGGCAGTATAGGCCCTGTATAAAAGTCGGTTAGTTTACTAAAAAGGCAAAGTAATCATTCGACTTAAGGAACATTAGACACTAAATGAGGAAGAAAAAAGAAAAAATATTTTTTAAATAAATATTATACATCTATACATTATTCGGTTGCTGTACGTAGGTCCCTTAATGAAAATTTTTCAAACAAATGGATTGGACGGAATAGCTTTTCTTTTTTCTTCCCTATTTAGTGACATCAACATCAACTACATCTACTTTATAAACGTCTGGCATCACAAATCCCCAAGGGAAAAAATCCATTGAAGTCAGGTCGTGTGACCTAGGCGGCCATGCAATTTAACAGCTTATCAAAATATCAGAGCTGTGCCTATTTACAAATCCATTGCGATGAAACGTTGATTCATTCGTGAACAACACAAATTTGAAAAATTCTTCATTTTCTCCAATTTGGTTTTGAGCCCACTGGCAAAAATTTAATCTGCGATTTAAATCCACATCTAAAAACTCTTGATACAGCTGTACTCGACAGGGGTGAAACTTATTTTTACGAAGACAAAGGGACATAGGACACTAGATTTACTGACCTCTAAATCCCTACTTAACTCCCGAATACTTGCCGTAGGATTTTCGATTATCGCTAAAGTTATAGCCAGCTCATTTTGTTCACTTATTAGGGCCGGTTTTATAGGTACAGTTTAAACCTAAGTTTAACTAGAAGATTCTGTTGAGGTCCTAAATAAAAGTAAATAGCGTGTTTAGCAAAGCGTATAGTAAGCACACTTATCAAACAGGAAATTAACAAGAACCTATTAACAAGAACTCAAAAAGACGCTTCTCACAGCAGCTTTTTTACTACAAAAATCATTCGAAAACTATCGATAATAACTCAATAACAACTATCAATACCACAGAATCTTTATTCAAATTTAATTAATAATTTCCTATTTGATGAATGTGCCTAATATACACTTTGCTAAATACGCTATTAACTTTTATTTCGGACCTCAACAGAATCTTCTAGTTAAACTTAGGTTTAAACTGTACCTATAAAACCGGCCCTTAATACATTTTGTCGTCCCGCCCTCTTTTCATATGCAAACTTCCAATGCGTTCAAAATGTTCTTTCAAATTTTCTAGAAACCTCTCGCATCAGGACACCTTCTATCGGGATATTTTTGACGTGTTTTAAAACGATGATATAAAAAAATCACCACTTTAACCATAGACCTATGGCCGTGAATCATTTGCGGATTCAATAAATTATGGCAGAGAAAGCAAAACAAGAAATTTTTAAACGATCAGATTTCGTTAATATATGAGTGGGAAAACCGTACGATATTGATATTTAGAGAACAACAATGGCGTTTTAACCTGATCTTAAACTGCATACCCCAAAATCGAAAATTAGATCCAGCAGGAACGTACGAAAAATAATATTTTTCAAAACTACATGAAAAGTTAAGTGATTACATTTCAGTTTGATGCGATATCGTCATATGTTTGTAGTCAGATGTTTGAGGTACAATTTTTAATACATTACAATAAAAAAATATAAAGACTAATTAATGCCAGAGACACCTGGCAAACGCATAACACTCGACTGAAACTTTTACTTGCTTTCTCTGAAACTGTTTTTGATTTGACTGGACTTCTTTTTATTCACAAAGTCACCACTAGCCATCTGGTTCCCCCTGTTCCAGTCTATATTTTCCTCCTCCTCTATTTTCAGTATTGTTGATTCATGTTCCTCATCCTGCTGTATTCTTTCAGATTCAGAATGGTCGCTTTCGAAAAGTTTTTCGCAATATTGGTCAAGCTCAAATAATTTGATCCCTGTCAGTTTGAAGAGTACTTATCAATTAATCAGGTTTTGGGTTTGAATTTAAATATAATTACCATTGTTTGGGACAGTTCTTTACTGTTATTGTGACTGCAGTTATTCAAAGACATCAACATAAATAGGAATTCTCATTTCTTCGAAAGAGAATCTGAATTCCTTGCATCAGTCTGTTAAACTTCTCTGATTTCAAAACAGTGTTGATACATTTAGTTTTCAGATTTTTTCTAATTTGAACTTTAATCACAGTTTCTGCTGTTATTTAGCGTCGTTTCATATTCCTACGCAACTGATACAGCGTCTTTTTTTAAATATTTTTTATTAGTCCACTAATACTTTTTTAATTGCTAATATTTATTATTTAATCTCAGGTTATATATTACAGAATAAAATTATTTTTGTATACTTATCAAGACATTGCGCTTTTAGAATTGAAATATGATGTGGTCAGTACATACAACATTTCAATAAAAATAGAAGTATAATATACAATAGGATTAATAAAATATAACTACTTCATTTAACGTCTCTAGGCAGTATTTAAAAAAAAACGACAATTTTATCTATTATTCATTTTTATTACCATCACAACGTCTACATCGATAGAAGTTGCAGTCAGGAGCCGTCGACTGAAAATACTTAATTTACTAGCATTAGCGCTTTCATTTTAATAAAAATCGCCTAAATTATTTTGCCTCAAAATAACAGCTCTGCGTAAAAAAAAATATTTAACTGAACTCATGTCAATTCCGTTTATTACGGTATATACAAATTTGGTACATCTTTTTTACTCTTTTTTACTGTTTGTTGGGTATGTTGCCACTGTAAAAATAATTAAAAATTTTGATGAAAGAAACCTCTGCGCCAAAAGGACCAGACAGAGCTTGGTTTTTAATATTCCCATTACAAAACATCTCACACCTAAAACTACATAAACTGAAACAAGAATGTTTCATGATAATTAAAAAAAAGTTTCGAAAAATACTGTTTCTTTTTCCGTTATTAAAATTTTGACTTCAAGTACGTCAAACATGACAGTTTGTTGTTTATGTATTTTCATAGTCATGTAAGACATTAATAGTATATTATTCAACGAGCGGTAATGTAGGTAATAACCCACGCAGATGAAGTTTACAACACGAGCCGAAGGCGAGTGCTGTAATTTATCAAGTGAGTTATTACCATTACCGCAAGTCTTTTTCCTTTTCCCCCCTTCATCTCGCTTCTCCCTCCGGAAACCGCTTTCGCATTACTTCAGTGGGGAGCCACCATTTTAATTCCATTATCGGGTTTCTACTTCCTTCGTCTCTATTATTGTACGGAATATTCCGTACGCTTGTTGCCATGATTCCTCGGATACACATAAGCTTGCCATCATGTTTATGTAGTTGAAGGTTGACCCAGTTTGTAGGGCATAGTTCCTCCTGGTCTCTTCCCACCTAATACAAGTAAACAGAGTATGCACTACGTCATCCACCTCATCGCAGTAGCTGCATCTGTCTATTTCTGCCCTTCTATGATAGTAGAGATACTTCTTAAAACACCCGTGTCCTGAGAGAGATCGGGTTAAGTAGTAATCCACCTCTCCGTAGAGGGGCGATTTATGTATGTCGGAATGATATGTATCAATTTATATGTCCATCGTCCATACGTCGCAGTTTCCCATTTTTGTTGCCATCTTGTGAAAACGTTCTCTTTTGCTACTCTGGCCTCCACTCCATTGTATTTTTCTGTCTTTTCTTGTATTAGAAATTCTATAGGTGGGACTCTCACTATGACCCCCACTGCCTCTGTTGAAATGGTGCGGTATGCACTGCCGATTCTGATTGACATCAGCCTTTGGAGTCTTGCCAGCTTTGCTGTCAATTTTCTATTTCGAGTTACCGTATGCCAAACTGATGTGGCATACAGTATTTGAGAGTGGACCATGCTTCCCATTACTCTCCTTTTCGATGCTCTTGACTTTCCTATGTTGGGCATAAGGCTCGTCAATACTGCGACTGTTTTTTCCACTTTCTCTGTAGTTCTTTTGACGTGCTCCGCGAAGGTAAGTTTGGTATCAAGCCACACTCCTAGGTATTTTATTGCCTTGCTGGGCCTGATCGAATTATCCAGGATGGTGAAACAGATCGGCGCTATTATTCTTTTAGTGCTAAGGAGGACTGCCTCCGATTTATTCGCTGCGAGCTTTAGTTTTCTTGCTTCTAACCATTCTGTAACTCGCTGGAGGGCAGTGTCTGCTTTGTTCATCTGTATGTTCTCGATTTCTGCAACTACTGTCATGGTTACGTCGTCCGCAAAGCCGATTAATGTAACACCCGCTGGATGTCCCATTTTTAGGAGATCATCGTGACGTTCCACAGGTTTGGACCGAGTACTGATCCCTGAGGCACGCCACTGCTGACTTTGTCTTTGTCTCGACTTCTGCTTTCAGAATTATTCTGAGATAGGTATGATGCTATTACCCTGACTAGGCTCTCTTCTTAGCAGGTCTTCCAGGATGATTTGCCATGATGCGCTGTTGAAGGCATTTTGCACGTCTAGGCACAATCTTCGGTGCTGGTGCGCGTAAGCAGCAGCTTCTCTGGCGATTTGGGTCACGTTGTTGATAACATCTACTGTTTATCGACCTTCCAAGCCATACTGCCAGTCCACTAGTGCGTACTAGTTCTCCTTTGAATCTTATTAAGATGAGCTGCTCCTACAGTTTCCCTTCTACGTCTAATAGGCATATGGGTCTATATGATGCCAAGTGGTCTAGAGGTTTATTTCCTTTCCTAAATAGTACAAGCTTAGCCTCCTGGGAATACTCTTCTGCACGCTAGTTCTTTGTAGACCCTTAGTGCGTATTCAGGTTTATTATGTACTGCTTCTTTCAGGACTTTCACTGGGATGTACGCTGGTCCCACTGCTTTGTTTGGTTTTAGCTTATTGCAAGCTATATGCAATTTTTCTACCGTGAAATCTAAGAATATCACCATTCTATCGCAATCAAAGTTTACGGGGTCATGCACGGGAAAAAGGTGCTTCACCACTTCCTCCGTCATTTGCATGGACATTTGTTTCGTCACAATCTTATAGCCATCTCCCCGGATATCAGAGTCCAGTTTGTCACGAATGCTTTTCCAGCAGGCTTTTTTAGAAGCTTTGATACAATTTCGCAGCCTTTTTTGCTGCTTTTGTACTCTTCCCTCAGTTATTGATTTACTTCCGGAAGGTTCCTTCTTGTATTTCTTGTACATATCCTTTTTTTCCTCAAGCATTCCCTACGAAGTTCGGCAATTTTCGCTGTTTCCTTATCGCTCACTTCCCATTTAGTTACTTTGTCTTTAACGTCGTCAGTAGTTAGAGTTAGGTCTAATATGGACGAGTATTCGTTTCTTTGAAATGTTGGTGCACTTCCCTCGTTTACACATATTAGGTAATTTTCTGCCATCCATTCAGTTAGGATGCGACCTCTCTCATGAGTGACGTTCATACCCCATTGTATAGATTTTGCATTGAAGTCCTCAAAAACTATAATCTTATCTTTGTTAGTCCTTATTTTCCTTCCAGTTTCAAAAATAATTTCCTCAAAGTCATCCAGATCTCTCTTTGGGGAGGCGTAGCAACTGTATACTGTGAATGAGGCGGTCTCGACGTAAGTGAAACCGTAACCCTGCCCCTTGACTACTAGGCGTCTATCCAGTACTCTTTTAAAGTTGATTTGGATTTTAAGAAAATCAATAAGCTAATAAAAACCATAGGTTGCGTAGATTAAAATTACTTCCATAACGACCCCGTTTCCAGTTTAGCCAGTGTGGTTCAGTCCCCACGTATACTTTAGTAATTTTCAACGTTTGGGAGCTGCTGCTATGATATGGACTCGCTAAAAAAAAGAAAAAGTTTCTACCTTTTTTGGAAGGAGTCAAAAAGTGAGAAACTGCCTCTTCCTTGAGACCCCAGTTTCGTATCCCCCATATTCAATTTTCCGGATTTAGAATTTTTTTCATCAATCTTAGGTGTTAAGGAATATCTGTAGCAAATATAGTGGTTGGGAAGTACCCGTGTATTTTTTACTAACAGACAGAATCGCACGTCACGGATTTTGTAATTTAAAATAAGATTGTTCTATTTCTACCATTGCATCAGTCGGGTTTTCGTTCGGGACATAGTTGTACCACCGCATTGCTAAAAGTGACTGATGATTTCTTCACTGCTGTCGATCAAAATAATTTATGCTTACTTGTTTTACTAGATTATTCTAAAGCTTTCGATAGAATTAAACATCAGTTACTTTTGGCCATCTTGCACTATATTGGATTCACGGGAAATGCGATGTTTTTAATGGAAAAATACCTCATAAATCGTTTACAATCTGTTGCATTGAAAGGCCTAGAATCTGAATTTGCAATTATAAAAAATGGTGTTCCACAAGGTTTCATTTTGAGACCTCTAATGTTCACCTTGTATACATTTCAATTCCGTCAACATCTAAAATACTCTAGTTCCCACTTTTACGCTGACGACACACAATTATATCTAGCTTTTCCTGAAACTGACTTAGAGATGGCTTGTACTAAACTAAATGAAGATCTGGTGTCATTAGTCTCTATTTCTGAAAAATTCTGCCTTTCAATAAATCCTACTAAATCTAAGGTCATATTATTCGGAAGAGATGCCGCACGTAATAGATGCTCAAATAGAGTTGACATAAAAGTAAATAATGAACAATTAACACTTGCAGTAAGTGAAAAAAGCTTAGGATTAGTTTTAGACAATCACCTTAGATTTTCTCAGCACGTCGCAATGATAACCAGAAGAGCGTTTTGCAACCTTAAATTAATTTACTCTAACAAAAATATTCTTAGTAAAAAGTGTAAGATACTCCTATGCGACTCATTAGTATTGTCACATTTAAACTACGGAGATAGTGTGTACGGCCCTTGTATTACTAAATCTGACTCTCAACGACTTCAACTAATACAAAACTCTTGTGTCAGATTAATTTGTGGTATAAGAAGGCGTGACCATGTTACCACTCATTTAAGAGGGATCGGTTGGCTCAATACAGAAAATAGGAGATTATTGCATAGCTGTGTTCTTTTCCACAAAATTATTTCTCTAAAAAAACCATCGTATCTCTATAATAAGCTCAAATTTCGTACAGATGTCCATAATATAAATATACGTCGCAAAAGTTACCTAACAATTCCTCAACACAGCACCGCTCGTTTTCAATCGTCATTCTCTTACAACATTGCGAACCTTTACAACGCGATTCCTGATAACTTGAAAAGATTTCCACGTATTTTTATTTAAAAAGAAGCTCAAAGAAATACTTACACTAGGAACTTTCGAATTTACTTAACCTGTATAATAAATATGTCTCTATCTTGGTTTTGATATTCCCAGTCTACTGTTTTATTAAGTAAATTAGTTCATTGTAATGTTTGACCCACCATGGCAAGTGGTATTGTATCTTGTTTCCGGTGGGTGACTATGGTTGAGTGGAAGAGCGCGGTTCCTCGTACTCCGATGAACAGCGAACTCTGCCATTTGATAGATATATAGTGTACATAATCTGTTTTTATTTATGTTTTTTTTATTAACAATGTAATCTAATATCTATCAATAAAAGCAATTATTATTATTATTATTATTATTATTATTATTATTATTATTATTTCAGTTTTCACTAATGTTTCACTCATTTACTTCATGTAGATGTAATTCATACTTGTTCTTTTTTCAATATGTCTTATACCATTGTATTAATATTAATTCTAAAGCAATTAAAATATATATTTTTTATACTTTCACGTTTCAGCTTTGGTTCTTGTCCTACATACACCAACATCGGTAACGCTGTCATCGATAAGGAACAGCCACAAACTAGCCAAAGATCCTCTCAATGATGCACCCAAGGTTTTTTTTAAAAACTGTCAGAGCGAGTCAGGTGCCACCATGGCTGACATTGAATCTTTAAAAATGAGGAAAGTACCCGAAACAAAAACGGGTCGTTGTTTTTTGCAGTGTCTTTTTAATACGGCCAAGATAATGGATGATGGAAAGTTTAATAAACGTGGAATGGTTATTGCATTTTCACCAGCGATGAGAGGAGATTTAACAAAAATGGGCAAACTGAAGGAGTTATCAGAGGTTTGCGAACAGGAAATAGGTCTAGGACGACATGAAAACTGCCAAGGAGCTAAATTGGTTATTGAATGCGTGGCTAGAAATGGAAAGGCGTTTGGTATTGAATTCCCACGACCAAAAAATATGTAACATTGTAGTTTATATTTTTCGTTCTGTATTTTAAATCAATAAAATATGATTGATTTGTTGTATTGTTATATGCTACATTAACTTTCTACACAGGGTGATTCAGATATTATAAGAACATTAAAAGGAATGTACAATGGATGCAAAAAACTTTCAATCTATATATGTTCATAAAGGAGAGTGTAACAGTGTTTGTTGACAATGCGAACAAATAATATACCTTTCATAATGCCTTTTAGCTGTATTTTTATCTATACCGGTGAACTGTTTGGATACTTCCCGATGAGCAAGAAACTTGAAATTTGGCAGGGTAGAAAGTATCTTTTCGACCTCCAGAAAATTCCAAGATTTTCAAAATTTAAAATGGCGGCTCCAATATGACGACCAATTTATATACATGGAAGGCAATACTCACATTAAAATGAAAATGCTGCCAAATGGTAAGAGATTGTAGAGAATTAAAATTTCTTCAAAAAAGTCAGTGAGTATATATGTCTATCTTTTGTAGTATGTGCAAAGCAATCGTGCAAATCGTTCAAATTCATCGGACGCATATATTGCCAAGAAACAGTAAAACATGCATATATGACGCCATTCACTTTTTTTATATGAAATTTACTTCTCCACAACTTTATTCCCATACAGTTATCACAACTCTAACTATTTTGGCAGCGTCTTCATTTTAATGTGCCCTTTACAGACATATAGATTAGCAACAAATTGAAACCACAATATTGAATTTTGCAAATTTCAAATTTCTAGCTCATCAACAAGTATCCATACAATTCACCGGGCAGATAAATATAGACAAAAATATAGCTAAATGGCGTTATAAAAGCTACATCTGTTCACATGGCCATTATTTGAATAGTTCGGTTTTTGTTTAATAGAAAATTGGATGAGGGGGGGGGAGGGAGTTTTTCATTATTTTTAGTTACCTTTAGTTGAATATGGACAATTTGTTCATATCAACTTTTATTTGCGCGCCACTGGTATCTGGTCGGCTGTATTGAAATAAAACCGAATAGAACAGATGATAGCAAATCTAAAGTTGCGTCAGCAGCTTGCAACGACAAGAACCATTTAAATAAACAAAACTGAAATACATTCCTGCGGCTTCTACAACAACTATAGAAATTTACAAATATGTTTGGACAGCCCGGGACTCTCGTCTCGTCCACAGTTAGGTGGCTTTCCAATATTATGTCAGCGTTGCACCACTACCATAAAAGATATATGGTCAGGCACATATCTGTTGACATTCTTTTTTAATTCGTATTTCGAAAATACACCCTGTCGTTAGTAAATGGGCAAAATATTAGACTTTTTTTTCAGCTCTTTCTCCCTCAAAATGAATAATGAAAATAAAGCGCGTGAAAACGCAATGAGACGTCAAAACAACTGCAGCTGTCGACCGCTCGCCTGGTCCCATATAGTTTCATACGGCAAGCAAAACAGACGTGCTATAACCGCATAACTCATAAAACTAGTCGAGCGAGTGCCGTGACGTCATCCGCGCCACGCCGTTTCAAATATGTTACGAATTGGAAATCAAATATTACAGTTAATGTTAACGCTAGTGACCTAATTTTTTCACTATATACATAAAGGAAAATGCAAAAATAAATTGAAAATTAAATATCACTAAATGAGCCCATTGTTCTGTATACAGATAAAATGTGCCTCCTTACTGAGATACAGGTTGTCAAAGATTTTTTCTTTTTTTTTTTTGCAATATGTCAACTACCTCTTTACCGATCTTCTCCCAATTTGGTAAGGAAACATTTTTTAAGCTAAGAAACAATAATTTATGTATTACATCACGCTAGCCCGTGGAGGGCGCCTCATGATCTACCTGATGATGAATATTTTTTCTTTTTTTTTTTACGAAACGTAGTGGCACTTTTGACTAGAAAATCTCATGCAGGAGTCATTTCTACGTAAAAACGGTACACTTGATAGAACTTGATTATTCCAACCGTTTTCGAAAAAACTGCCGCATAGATCTCAAAAATTCTTTGAAAACAAGCCCAATTTGAAGAGGAAAAATTGTATTTATTGAAAGGTGTGCTTTGGTGACATCTTAGTTCTGTCAAAATATCAAACTAATGAAATTATACGTAAATGACAGAACTAATACGTTAGCGTATGCCCAATTATTAATGAAACATCCTGTATAATTGTTAACAAGACATGCGTCCAAATGATACTGAGGCGCGTATAAGAGAATGGTCGGTAATGCAGTTTTTCGTTTTTTTAACTATCTTCCATATTTTTTAAAAATATGAAAATAATTTGAGAATAGGCCTTGATAAATGAGTAACTTACAATGAAAAATTCAGAGTGGCCTTCTTTCTTAAAGTGAAAAAAAATTGTACGCAAAAATTTGCAAATTTTTTTTTACATACGAAATTTGCATTTAAAAATTATGAAAAAAATTGGGTAAATAGCCCAACATGTAAGTAACAACTGTGAATTTTTTCGGATTTATTCGTATAACGGTATCCGAGAAAATTTTAAAAAACGAAAATCAAAAAACCCCCCACCACTCCTCCAATGGCGGCTGCAGGCTTGAAATTTTGAGCAAATCATATTTAAGGTGAGCCCCTTCAAATAGTTGATAAGAAACAAAATTTTGTTTGGGGGCAGATTTTACATGCTTATCCTGCTATGCCCTTTATCAGTCAATTAGATGTTCAAACTATGTACCACCAGCTTCCATACAATAATTCAAGATTTGTTCTAAGCGAGGCATTTGTGGGGTTCTCTCATGGCACTCTTCAACAATACGGCGTCTAAGAAAGGGAAAGTCTAAGGGGGTTAAATTTAGGGATCTGCTCGTCTGTTCCATAGCATCTCACCGTCCAATCCATTGTTAAGAAAACATTGTTAAGAAAACCTGAAAATACTCCAACATAATGCGGAGGAATTCTGTATTGTTAGAGCATGACCTTTTAGGTAATTACCATCATTTTAATTAATATCAACGAGTAATTGATGGGCAAGATCTTCCAGTAATTCCAAATACGTTGCACTTGTCAGATTACCGTCTAGAGAAATGGGTCCAACCAGGCGGTCTCAAGGAGTACTGGCCAAGACATTCGATTTCTGAGAAGTTTGAGTGTGAATATCGTGTGAAATCTCGGATTAGCATCCGACAAATATCGAAAGTCGGCGATTTACAGTTGAGTTTAAGAAAAATTTACACTCGTCAGAAAAATATATCAAAAGGAAAATTTCTATCAGCAGCTATTTATGCAGTCATACCATTACTTTGTAAGGATGATATTTTCAGGATTCAGCAAATAGTCGTTTCACTAACAGTAGCCAATTTCCTCGTGCTTAAAGTTGGGTCTGCAGCAACTTGTTCTAAAACTGCAACCTCAACAGCTTTATTTCGTACAGGCACTTTACGTTCATGGTCTCGTTTCTTGTTAGCCATTGATCCTTTTGGGACCTTTTCCAACTTCAAGGCGAATTTTCTATTCACATGCTTATCAGGATGTTATTCATTGAATAATTCCTGTACATACATTATTTTGTAAAAAATAGGTGACTACTATGACTTTTCTCTCCTGAATTGTGTGAACCATCTTTGAGAAATAGATTTCTAAATAGAATTAGCTGATACTGTGATTTTGACTACACTGAAGGAAATATTACTACTTTTATCAAAATAGTTTTACTTTGAAAAAAATGCAAAAAATTATCTTCCATCGAACCTTTATGTATTGAATATATTCTAGTAACAATACAACATAAATGAAAGGGAAAAAGTGTATCTGAACTCTTATCCGAACAAATAAAAAGCGTGTTTACAACTTAACTTTTCAATATCTTGAAAACGGATCGATAGAATTTGAAAATTGTCTGGCATTGAAATGAGGCATCACTTACCCTACCATTTCGTTGTGACTACAGCTCGAAGACATGAAGCGATTTTCAGCAAATGATATCAACACGAATATGAAGCATCTTCCAAAAAAATTCAACTATCGGGAAACCCGTCTGTCTCATTTTCAATGGCTCACTCTGTGTATGAGATATTAATAGAAATGACTACGTATTAATGACAGAATTAGATTTTATTAATCTCTAACTATAGGATAAGAGAAATATTTCTTACCAAGCAATTAATTAATAGCTTTTTTATTTACTGATATATTTGGCGTAATTCGGTTAAAACAATAAAGGCTACTTTTATCAATGTATATTTTTACATGACTCAACTACGTCTTAACTTACTATGCCACTGAAAATACTTCTGTAACATAAATGCAGTTATTATGAAATGTGTGTTTTACATAATTTAATTAGATTTATATATCTGTTGTAGTTATCCTCTTATCTTTGCATTTTTTTCTAAGGCTTAATAACATTTTTATTTATGATAGATAGCAGAAACTATGTTTTTCGCAAATAACTAATACATGTTTAAGTAGAGTACAATTGTGACAGTTGTAACATCTATTAAATAATACAAACTAAAAGAATAATTATTACATTATTTCCATGCAATGATTCACTCCAGCCATTATCAACCATATGTAATTACAAAATAAACGTAGTCCAAAGCATCAACAATTCAAATTGCAGTATGATTTTAATGAGTTTCGTCATCTGAGAGGCTGAGTAATGATGCTTATAGAGAATATTTGAAAAACTTCCAGGACTCAATTATTTATAATCCTCAGAATTTCTGAAAATTTTTTCAAGCTAAGAAGCAATGCTCAAGAATTCCAAATTGTAATAACACCCCATATAATAATCCAAAAATGATCGTAGAACTATTTGGGAAATATTTTAGTGGCGTATACCCACCTCAAAATAATGATGCATCATTGACTTTAGATGTTGATTTAAATATTACTAATATGTCAACGTTACCTAGTGAGTTATTAAAGTCTTAAAAAAGTTAAAAAATAAAAGATGTCTTTGTCAGCCCTCTCACCATTTTATTTAGTTTAGCATTAAAAACAGAAACATTTTCAGATTAATGGAAAATCGCCTAGTAATCCATAGTAATTACAGACCTATTTTAGTCCTATTTTGCAAAGGTTTTTGAGAAATTACTGCATGATAACATTTTACTAGACGTAACGAATTAAATTTTCTATTGTCAGCGTGGCATCACTGAGAAAAAAATCAACGCTGTCTAACTTTTTGTGTAACGAGAACACAATTCATTGATGAGAAGATAGGCAATACCAGTTAGGTTAATGTTATCTACACAAACTTTTTAAAGGCCTTTGACCGCATAGGTCATCCAACTTTATTGAACAAATTAACTGCTTTCATCGGTAATTATTCCACGACTTTATTATTAAAATCTCATTTGTCCCACCGTAATCAGTATGTTTTTTATAACATACATATATCTTCTTATTTTATTGCTAGCTTCGGTGTTCCGCAATGGCCGAATTTGGCACCCCTTCTATTTCTGCTCTTTATTAATGATCTAGCTGCGGAATTAACTTGTGACAATTTATTTTTTGCCGATATAATTTAAAAAAACAGCTGCCTAAGGAATGACTACTTCCACATCCAGTTTTTCTATCTAAATTTCTTACAATGGAAAGAAAATGTATTACTTTTGCGCTCCATTATGTGGAAATAATTGCTTATAGAATTTTAATTATATAATATTTGAAATCATCGTCTCCAAAAATTTATAAAACAATATGCCACATGGTAGTGGGGGTTGTAGACGGGGAAAAATTTTAAGGCCTTTGGGTCTTGTGCACACACTAAATCAAAATTTTATTTTTTTTACTCTGTTTAATAATGAGGTGGGGGTGATACTGAGGCTGAAGCTAAAAAATTTTTGAGACGTACGTACACTATATTCCAGTTTTATGAACTTTTGTTTTACCTATGTCCCCATATTTACCCCTAACCCTTCAGCGGAATAAGATCAAAATAAAATATTGTTCCAGTTTGCGTTATAATATATAGGTCTACCGAATTTCAAATCAATATCGTAAACCGTTCCAGAGTAATGGTGCGCACAAAAAAAAAGTTACAGACAGACAGAGAGAATTTTGGCATCATTGAAAATGCATCTTCCTGACCAACTATACCTAATTTTAAAATTCTTCGTAAGTGATCGTTACTTTCAAGTTAAAGTTGATGATGCTTTATCTGATTATCACCTTATAAAATCTGGTGTACCACAGGGCAGTGTTCTAGGGCTTTTTTATACTTAATGTTTACAGCAGACGTCCCAGTAACAAATGACACAGACATTCGTGGATGATACCGTAATTCTGTCATCAGATTCTGATCCGGTAAGAACATGCGAAAAATCACCTCAACCTACTACAAAACTGGCTTGAACACTGGAAAATGAACGTCAACACTGATAAATCCTCAAAAATAACCTTTACTACAAAAAGAGGAACTTGTAAGAATAAATGACACTCCCATACTAGTGAAATCGGAGGTAAAATATCTCGGGCTCCATTAGATCAAAAATTAACCTGGAGAGCACACATCCAAATGAAACGACGCCAACTAGATCTAAAAGTGAAAAACATGCACTGGTTAATAAATAAAAAGTCACAGTTATCCCTGAAAAATAAATTAATTATATACAAAACCATATTAACACCAGTCTGGACACACGGCATAAAATTATGGGGTTGTAGTAAACCTTCAGACATTCCAATCGAAAACTCTGAGAATGATAGCAGACGCCCCATGATATATCTAAAATAAAACCCTACATAATGATCTCAACATTCCATTTATTAAGGATGTCATAACTCCACACTCGATTAAATACCGGAATCGAAGTACTGACCATAGTAATCAGCTAGTAAATGAGCTATTTCATCAACCACTTGCAGGAATGAGGCTAAGAAGATTGTGGCCAGAAGACCTAGCCAGGTAAACCCTCAGAGAACCATCAACGGATGGTGCCTGATCCAAGTCGAATCCTCTACAAAATATTTACTTATTGCTTTTTATTTTCTTTTAAAGTAGATTGTAAATTTGCAATAAATAAATAATAAAGAAAAGGTTAAAATTGTTTACTAAACAAAAATTCAGTGCGTAACATATCGACTGTCCTAATCTTTTATGCCAATTAAGTTTCTTTGGTGCCCAGGTAGAATTTAAGGCCGGATATCACATTTTATATCGCTGGGGCTAGAACTAATGTTCTTACTAACTCATCGATTTTTAAAATATGTCCATATTTTAATAGAATTTCTTGCAATTGCTACTTGTATTCATATTAACTCGAGCAAGTTTTAAATATAGGACATTTATATATTGACTTTAGGCAATTAATTGTATCTTTTGACCATAATCTATTTAGTGTTTTGTTTATATTTGGCGTTTTCTTTTGTATTTATTTTAGTCTTAGGTTTTATAGTCATAATATTGTGTTGTATATTTTACTTGTTATTTAGTTCTTAATTGTCCTGCAATTAGAATTTAAAAAATAAAAAGTCATTACTTTAAGTGCCCAAGCAATATAGATCTAAAATAAATCTAAAATTGCCGCGGATTATATTCAAATTATAAAAAGCTTTGTAGCATCTCAATCTCCTCTTAACTTTACACGAAACAGAAATAAATCATTTTTAATTAAAGCTCCGAGACTGAAAGTCCTCAATTTAAGAGTTCCTCAAAGAAGCTGAAAAATTATAAAGGTCTAGACTGTAAAGGAGAAATCAAGAGGTGTTAAAGTGTTCTTTGAACATTGAAGGATTTGTTTGAGAGGGTAACTTTAAAACTAATTCTTTCATAATTCGTTTCTTAGATAAAAATGAAAAATTTCGACTTAAAAAGATATTGCTGTTCTTTTATTTAATGGAGATTTAAATTATCATTTAAGAATGTTTGTTGCCGCATTTCGTCTCGTATTTTAAAAATATGGTGAATGCGCCGTATGCAATAATTAAGGATAGGTGTGTCTCACCTTTTCAGGGATTTTGATTAGTTTTAATTACAGAAAAAATCCTAATACTCAGTTGGATGATTTTTATCATATTATGGTGACTTGGCCAATTCAGATCACTCCTGAATATTTCTTACCCCTCTAAGGAGGGGGTGAAGGGTGTCAATATCCCCTATAAAAAATGTTGCTTGGTTTTCATAGTAAAAAATTATTTAGTTATTCAAATAATTTTTGTTTGTTAGAATCGGAATCTTTTTCATTTTATGGCTTCCTCAAATTCCAAATCTACCCACAAAAGGGGAGGGAGTAACTATTTTGGGACTTTCGTTTAGTTTTTATTACAACATAAATTCCCCAACCGATTTAGTGAAAAAAGGTCGAGGCCAGAAGATAAAACAAAATATATCAACTTAAACTTCAACGATCCGCGATGAACACTACCCTGGCCACATCTGGCAGGGAAGCTGTCCACCAAGAGTTATATGGCCATCCCTACCACCCCTTACCAACGAACGGATTTTTTCATTTAGTCGTGTTTCCCTTATCAATAGTCAAAATTATTAAGTGTTCTTGCCTACGAACTTAGTTTTTATAGTGTTGTGTTTATTAACCTCCCCACAATAAAATTGTGGGAGGTTACTACAATTAGTCCAAATTCGAAAATTGAGATAACATCAAATCTTTACGTTTTGAGGTCCCAGGAACCCAAAAAAGTTGTTTTTGAAAAATGTCTGTGTGTGTGTATGTGTGTGTGTGTGTGTGTGTGTGTGTGTGTGTGTGTGTGTGTGTGTGTGTGTGTGTGTGTGTGTGTGTGTATGTATGTTAGCACGATAGCGGCGAAGCTACTAAACGGATTTGGATGAAACTTTGCATGAGGGTTTCTTTCGTACTCCAGAAGATCTGAAAAGGTTTTGGTTGAGATCGGATTATGTTTAGTGCCGTTTTGGCACAACAAGTTGTTTATTTTCTGATTACTTACAATTTGTAATTGAACCATTGAAAAGCAGTAAAAATTCCGATTTCAACGATATATCACACTTGCACTTTTTCGATTTGGTTTCCGTGAAAAAAATTAAAAAACAAAAATTTCACTTGTTTTGTCCTCAAAGCAGTGCAATGTACAGGGTGATATTCTAATAATGACAGAGGAGTAGAGTGATTTCGGCTGATAACTCGGGAACGGTTGAAGATATCGAACTGAAATTTGAAACGTAGGTATAAATATTGTAGACGGAAGGATTACGAGTGAATTAATAATACACCTACGTCACATGACGTCACAAATAAGAAAAATTCTTAGAAACTGGTGCAGATATCGACTTAACTATTGGAAACATCCAATTAAAGTTTGAAACGTAGATGGAAATATTGTAGATGGATGGAATATGAGAGAATTAAAAATACACCTACGTTCTGATGACGTCGTAAAAGCATAAAATTCTTATAACAGGCGAACTGATGATGATATCAAAAAAATATTTCTACAAGACGAGTCACGAAATTTTTTTTTTCTAATTTCCAAGATATATCAAATTTTCGGAGAAATGTCACTTTTCAGAAAAATGTCAGATTTTTAAAAAATGTCAAATTTTCAGGAAAACGTCAAATTTTCAGGAAAACGTCAAATTATCGGAGAAATGTCACTTTTCAGAAAAATGTCAAATTTTCGAAAAATGTTAAATTTTCAGGAAAATGTCACTTTTCAGAAATATGTCAAATTTTCAGAAAAATGTCACTTTTGACATGTCAAATTTTCGAAAAAACGTCAAATTTTCTAAGAAATGTCACCTTTCAGAAAAATGCAAAATGTTTGAATATTGTCAAATTTTCGGAGTAATGTTACTTCAGAAAAATGTCAAATTCTCAAAAAAATGTCAAATTTTCAGAGAAATGTCACTTTCAGAAAAATGTCAAAAATTCAGGAAAATGTCAAATTTTCGAAAAAACGTCAAATTTTCGAAGAAATGTCACCTTTCAGACAAATGTCACCTTTCAGAAAAATGTCAAATGTTTGAAAATTGTCAGGCTGTAAGTAAATTTCAGGAAAACGTCAAATTTTCAGGAAAACGTCAAATTTTCGGAGAAATGTTACTTTTCAGAAAAATGTCAAATTTCCGAAAAAATGTTAAATTTTCAGGGAAATGTCACTTTTCAGAAATATGTCAAATTTTCAGAAAAATGTCAAATTTTCGAAAAAACGTCAAATTTTCGAAGAAATGTTACCTTTCAGAAAAATGCAAAATGTTTGAAAATTGTCAAATTTTCGGAGTAATGTCACTTCAGAAAAATGTCAAATTTTAGAAAAAATGTCAAATTTTCAGAGAAATGTCACTTCAGAAAAATGTTAAAAATTCAGAAAAATGTCAAATTTTCGAAAAAACGTCAAATTTTCGAAGAAATGTCACCTTTCAGAAAAATGTCAAATGTTTGAAAATTGTCAAATTTTCGGAGTAATGTCACTTCAGAAAAATGTCAAAATTTCGGAGAAATGTCACTTCAAAAAATGTCAAATTTTCGGAAAAATATCACTTTTCAGAAAAATGTCAAATTTTCAGAAAAATGTCAAATTTTATTAAATAGACTCAAAGGAAAATTCCCAAAAAATACTACGGGTCCATTTGTGGTATAAGTTCTCTGCTAGTGTGTTAAAGCGTGCAGACTGTATGCTGAGTATTTTTGACGTGTCAGGTGCATCGAGAGATTACAAGTTTTTTCGACGTTTATAAAGCCCACGGATGGTGTGAGAGGCCATCCTGAACCGCTTGCAAGCCCTACAAGTGTAAGCAACCCCACCGGAACGCTTTCGGTGAGTTTTTTCCAATAAAACTTTAAAAGTGACAGTGACATTATATTTTAAAAACTATTTCCGCTACTTCCGGCATCCCGCCGGAAATCCTTCCGGTAACATAACCTAAAAATAGTACTACATAACCTAAAAACAATTTAAGACATTGGTACCAACCTAAACATTTTTCAAAAACCAAATTCCCAGAGAAACATTGGAACCAAAAATTTGACAGCTATCACTTCCCCAACCGATTTAGTGAAAAATTGGTCGAGGCCAAAAGATAAAACAAAATATACCAACTCAAACTTAAACGATCCACCATGAATACTACCCTTGCTACATCTGGCAGGGAAGCTGTCCCCCAAGAGTTATATGGTTTTTTCCAAAGATGACCATCCCTACCATCCCTGCCATCCATCCCATTACCAACGAACAGGTTTTTCGTTTAGTTGTTTCCCGTATCAATAATCAAAATTATTAAGTGCTCTTGCCTACGAACGTTTTTATAGAATTGTGTTTATTTTTATATTAATTTTAGGTCCATGTGGACACATTATAATTTTAACCTAGTCTTTAAGCCTGCCTACAGAAGACAGGAGCTACTTTTCTATTTTTCTCCAAGCCAAACCGGACTTACCCCGTCCAGCCTCACACTCGCCACGGCGAATGTTCACCGTGGTTGTCTGGCTGGCCCCGGGCTAGGATCCGATGAAGCATATATTTGTATTAAAAACATTGAATAAAATATTAATGTTGTGCAGACTATAAATTTAACACTCAAGTTCTTAGGTCCAAATCCCACCGAACGCAAGACTTTTTTTCTGATTTAATACGAAAAAAATAGTTCAACATAATAAATATAATTAAATGAGATCGTTCATATTGTTTAGTGCTCTTTTCGGCTTCAAAGATTCACCGGGTGGGGAGGTTCCAGCCGCTTCCAGTAGCTGCCGATTTTTTTTATATTAATTTTAGGTCCATGCAGACACATTATAATTTTAACCTAGTTTTTAAGCCTGCCTACAGAAGACAGGAGCTACTATCTCACATTTCTATTTTTCTCTAAGCCAAACCGATCCTACCCCGTCCAGCCTCACACCTGCCTCGGCGGTGTTCACTGCGGTTGACTGGCTGGCTCCGGGCTAGGATCCGATGAGGCATATATTTAGGGGTGAGTCTCACCTCTAAGGAGGTGTGTGAGTGTACTCAGAAGTAATCAGACTATTATATTCTGATAGCAACCACTCAATGAGGTGTTCTGGTTTTTTTTAAAATATGTAAAGAACTATATAGTAGTTATAGTAGCTTACAATCTTCTTGGGGGTGGCGAGGGAATGGCGAGGAGGGTTGAAGGGAAGAATTTGATTTTTTTTTAATTCTTTTTCTACTTAGTTATCGAAACTTAGTATTTAGAATAATGTCAATTCCAAAGTAACCCCCCAAATAAGGTTGTTTTTTAATGTGTCCCCGAGATTTTTCACCAAAACGGGTAACGGATTCGTCTTCAGCACCCCAAAATTAGTAAAAAAAGTGGCTTCCACACTTTACCATGGATGGGCCAAAAAAGCCTTTTTTTAACATTGTTCTTTGAAGTCAATATTATAAATCATTCCAGAGTAATCGTGAGCACAAAAATAGGCCGATAGGCAGGCAGACAGAAATTTTTCTTTGCTGAAACCTAAATTTTCGATGTTTCATGACAGTCTAAGCCTATCTGAAAAGAAAATCTATTTTTTCTTCAAGCGTATTAAAATGTTTAAATTATGTCACCAAAAACAGAAGTAGAAGTAGGACATTGTTTTACTAGTAACAAAATGTTATTACCGAACGCCACCGTAGTGGACATTGTTTTACTAGTAACATAATGTTAGTTCCGAAAGCGCCGCCGTAGTGGGTATTGTTTTACTAGTAACATAATGTTAATACCGAAAGCCACCGGTGGCGCGCTATCCACTAGCCACTTGTCATATTGTGTCAACATGTAAGACTGTAGTTTGAATATTTGTACATTTATGTTAAATAAATGAATTTTTGCATTTTAATACGCTTGAAGAAAAAATAGTATATATTACACGGAGTAGAACGCCTTTTTTCGTGTTTCGCCCAGTTTGCAAATCCTGGGCTCAACACAAAAAAAGAGTGCGTTCTACTCCTAGTAATATAATATACTATTTTTGACCGTTCCTATAATTTCACTCCACTACGTCGATGTAGACTATGATGATAATTGAATCGGTCATTTGAGAAACCACATAAGTCCACCATCTACCAAAAATGACATTTTTGCTGAAATGTATCGTGGAAGCCTAAACGAATCTTTTCATAGATATACCACTTATGTATCATGTATAGTACATAAGCAGTGCGTCTTTAAAATAATGAGTTCATTTTAAAACAACGCGAGTCCGGACTTGTGTTGTTTCTCTATAGAACGCTGAACACAATCTCATGAATTATCCTGTTCAGATTCTTCACATTCCTCTATTGTATCCCCAGAGTTATGTAGTTATGAGTTTACGGAGTTACTGGGTTATGTAGCAGAAGGGTTTGCTGCTGGAATGCTATAGGTTTACTTGGTAACAAGGTAACAAGGATCTGAGGAGGACAGAATTTAATTGATTCCCCAATCGAGAGCCTCCTATTTTTTCATTGAATCCTCAGAGTTATGTTGTTATGAGATTAGAGAAATTGCCGTTGAAGAGCTATGGGATGCTTGCTTTCAAGATTCTAATGTCCCAATAATACGAATTCCCCTACTTAGAATCTCCATTTTTCTCGTTAGATCTGCAGAGTTAAGAGGTTACGGGGTTATGGGGTTATGGAATGCTGAGATTATGGGATTATGGGGTTGAGGATGTATGATACTCAAGCACAAGGATCCGAGGTTATAATCTCATTAACTCCCCAATCAAGATTTTCCACTGTTTTCATCGGATTCCCAGGGTCATGGGGCTAAGAGGTTATAGAGTTAATAAATTATGGGGTTTTATGGTTTCTTTAAGTTATGTGATCAATACTGAAATTTTAAAGTTGAATCGCTTTTGGAGTCTGATTTAAATGAGCTGATTAAGCAATATTACGATACAACACTTTTTGATGTTATAAAAAACATGACGTGCTGGGGCAAAACAAAGGTCAGATTCGTGTTCAGCGACTCAAAATACAAGGGATAGGTATGATCAGTAACTCAGCACAGACCACAATTGCTTTTTTTCTGGGCTTGTAGTAACCATTTTTCATATTTGATTATTGAGAGTCGCTAGAAAAATCACACAAGTCCAGAGAGTCACTAGAGAAACCACACAAGTCCAATTCTTCTTTTGGAAAATCCCAGGTGGGTTTTGATAAAATGTGTATCTGGATATAACATTCTGATCTACAATTGTCTACACTAAATGAATTATGTTATATGTTATTATTTGAAACTGTGAATCTGGAAGGTTTTTCTTAATTTTCTCAGTTCTACTTTTTAAGGACTAGTGTCGTTTCTCAAATGACCGATTCAATTATAATCTATACCCGGTTTATAATATTGACTCTGGCTTCCTAGTGCCAGCTATAATACTATTAGTGCGTATTTAATTGTGAAATCCTTCAAGGACGTGATTAGTGCAAAACAAATCAATAAATCATTAACAACAAATAAGTCAATACAGTGCTTTATAAGTTTCTATACTATATCTAGGTATAAGCTATTTTACAATTTATAGAGATTACTATTATTTGTATTGTTTACTACTATTTTTAATTCGTACATTATACATGGTGTGTTACCATTAATTTGAGAAAGAGTTCTATTCGTCAAAAATATAGAGAAAACTAAAACCATTCCTAAGAGTTTGCAGTTGCATAAAACTGTGCCCCAAGACAGGTAGTAAACGTTCAAATTGATGAAAAAATAAGTGTACATTTTTCTGCGTCTATCACCATTTTTTTAAATTATATTTTCTAGAAAGCGCGGAATGGAACCCTGGATCGTATGGTCACATTGGTATATACCAACATTTTTAAAAGAGTGACTTTGTATTTAACAATGTCACTAAAACATCTGATGTAAAGAGAATGTTGAAATCTCTAGTGACTTAATATAACATGGAAAATTAGAAATATTGGAAAATTAGAAATATTGGAAAATTCACAATTTTCTAACAAATCAGGAACCTCTATTGTACATGTACAGCACCGAGAGGTAAAAAATATGTAAAATTTATGGATAATCTGATATGTAATAATTTTTCTTCTTGGGTCATTATTGTAGTAAAGTCAGTTTGAATATGGTCTGGATACTTGCTCTTACCCTCAAGCGGTAAAAACTACCTCTTGCGTTTAGAAGTTTAGATATTTAATATTTGAAAAAGTATTACCGATTTATCTCTCGAACGTAGGATATTAATGTTTTTGGATCGCTGATTACGAATTTGAAGTGAAAATTAAAAAAATCAAAATGGCGGCTTCAAAATGGCAGACGTAAATTTTTTCTAAGGCGTGTTTTAAACCGGAAAAAAAAATTGAGCACCTGTGTGATGATATGATGATATGATGATATATTATCGTAAAACAGCACAAAAAGAAAATTAATTACTTGAAAATAACAATAACAAAAGGACGATATTTTGTTGAAAAGAATGTCAAACGCACATGATTTCGGTCACAACTTTTTTATTTTTTATGATACTGAAACCAAAAAAAATATATTTTTGAAGATTTATTATTTATCTTTAATTTTGTTCCTTATAATTTTTGATGAAAGTGTTATGTTTCTAAGATATTCGACATTTAAACTAAATATTTCATACCATAACCATTCGCATCTGCAAACTTAAATATCCTCGAAACTATTAAGCTCACATAAAATAATAATATACAGTGTGTGCTAGTTAATACCGCAACACCCCGTTATTTTGGAACGCGTTGACCGATTTAAACATTTTTTTTTTTTGAGATATACTTCTCGATGGGCTTTATTTGACTGTTTTGAAAAATTTGCAATTTTCATATTTTCAAGGCCTACTAGGCTCCTCTGAATGGGTCGAAATTTCGAAATCGACTGTTAGGCAATTTTTTATCGGCAAATTGGATAGAGTATTCGATTCACAGTTGTCTCAAATACCTCTATACAAAGTTTTAGCCCGATACCTCGTATAGGGTGTTTGTTATTTAATAGCCAAATTTAAAATTTCTCACTTTTCGACTGGCCCTGTATACAAGTCGGTTAGGTTTACTAAAAAGGTAAAGTAGTCATTCGACTTAAGGAACATCAGAAACTAAATGAGGAAGAAAAAAGAAAAGTTATTCTTTAAATAGTGCTTCTACCAGAGCTGAGTAGTATTCGAATACATCTGTATTCGAATACAGTATTCGGATACTTTTCTGTATCTGAAAGCTGTATTCGAATACTTTCTTAAAATTGTATCCGTTATCCGTATCCGACACAAATTAATAAAGTATCCGTTATTCGAATACATTACGCGAGTATTCGAATACTGATAAAAGTGTTCGAATACAAATAAAAGTATTCGAATACACCGAAAGTATCCGAATACACTAAAAGTATCCGAATACAACAAAAGTATCCGAATACAATAAAAGTATTCGAATACTGAAAATATCCGAATACCACAAAAAATATATATCCATATGTTATGTTGGTTACATGATGCAGATGTCTTATACGAACCTGTTGACGTTTCTGAATTGTACATCTCGTCTGGAAACTGCCGATGAGACTATTTCCATGTTGCCTAATGTATATGAATGTCTAACGTTTGAGGAAATGCTTTAATTATTTCACTAAGGAATGTCTACTTTTTATCTCCGCTTTTGAAAATAATGAATTTCCATTGAATAATACCACTTCCTATAATAAAAATGATAAGAATTAACAGAAGAAACACACTTTCGACATGTTGGCTCCCAACAAATAACTGACACTTGGTAACAATGATGGAAATAAAATAAATAGATAGGTTATGTTCTCTTATTTACGATTTACGTTGTGATCGCACGGATTTAATATTTTGACTTCATAACTGTGTTTCTTAATTATTTAAAAGTGTGTGTGTGTGTGTGTGTGTGTGTGTGTGTGTACTGTGTAGACATAAAAAAAATGGAGACAGATTTTGAGAAGGCAGAAGCAAGTGATAATCTTCCTATTATTGACAGTGAAATGGTGAATGACAATTTCTGTTTACTTAAATAAAATAACTGTTACTGATAAATCTTTAGATTTAATAAAGATTTTAAAAATTATTCAATAAATGTAAAAGAAAATAAAACACTTAAACCTAGCTGTTTATATTTATGAACTGTAATTTGTATACTACAAAAGTGAAATGAATCATATTTTAACGTTTTTATTCAGTTTTTGTACATACCTATTTAGTTTTATAAATTCAGCAGGTATTTCATACCTGTAACTATAAATATATTATTATATATTCGTACAATAACTAGAGGAATAATGTCATATGATTTAGATTTCATTCATTCTTGGCAACTTGAGAGTAAATACATCAAAGAAAAATTTCTGTAGTTTCACACGTCACTAGACTAGAACTAACAAAGATTGATGACATGTCTGTCAATTCGGTAAAGATAGAAAGAGACAAACACTTATACGTACAATCTGCTCATATGTAGCCTCTACCAAGTGTGAGAGTATAGGCGTCTGAATTTAAGATGCCAGCGCCGAAGTGGAGAACTCGTGAACTAATTATAGGCTTTTTGTTTGATTATATGGAGAATACTTATATTGATTTTTTTCTGTTTATTGTTATTTTTGGCGTTAAAAATAATAACATTAATAATATATGATCTAAAGGTTTACAAGATTTTGTTGTAAGTGATTTGCAAGACGCTAATGGCATTATTCAGCAAAATTCATATTTTTTTAGGTTATCTAGTTTCTCCCTTGAAAAGTACAGTTTCTTCGACATAAACGGTGTCTGGCTAGTTAAATATTAATAAACTTAAATATTTTTTAAATTTATGTACAGTTGTAGTTTAAATCACTTTTTTTTTCAGGAAACATGAGTGACATTTAGGTTAAGCATATTGCAATGTATGGAACATTTGTAAAGCACTAAAAATGTAAAAATTCTAAGTGTGTGTATGAAGGGGAATATGATTTAAATGCAGGACATATTATTTTGTGTGATATAACCCATATTCAACACAAAACTTAATAAATAAATATGTACGCTCTATGTTTACAAACAAGTGCCTCAGATTCAAATACCCATGAAATTAGTGGTGCATTGAATATAACTAAAAAGACATTTATTTATTAATTCTTTATGTAAAATAAATGAAACAGTATTTTGTAAAATATGAAATAGAAATATTCAGGGGTTAAAACATAATAGTGCATGGTGCAATAGTATATATTACTTTTAAATATACTGGAATTACATATATTTACTTATTTCAAAAATTTCACTTACAATGTGTGATTGTCTAGGACATTATTATTGCTACCCGGGCCACGGTTATTTGCACCAGCTTTTTCCCTCTCAATGCCTGGTTATAGGTGTCTACATCAAAGAGGGTATGCTTTGAACATTGTCGTGCCAACTCAACTTTCACGAGTTGTCCTTGCAATCTACAAAGGCTAGGTTGGCTCCAGCAAATTGTATCTTGTGTAGCCCCTTTAAACGCTATCATATTTTTAATAACTTAGCATCTCAGTTTATCATTTACTTATTGTTGATATCATCGTACACTAAAGAGACAATGACAGAAAAGCCCATAATTAGTTTGACTATAGACCACCAGGTGGCGTACTCCTTATTTTCAGACGCCTATAGACCTTTTCATCATAAGCGCGCGCACGTGCTGCCTCTATGTTTGTTTGCGGGAACTATGAAATGTTCGGACACTTGGTTGTCAAAATGGCTGGACCGGTATCATTTTTCCACATTAATTTAAACGAAATTGTGATTGACGGTGCAAAATTAGGACACAACATTATGGAAGAATACACTTGTGCTCAATTAAGGCGCTAGCTCAAGTATCCTGGCCGTAAAATGACTGGAAGCAAGAATAAAGAACTGGTTGCAAGGTTAGAATTCAACTATCAACTTATCAATTTATATACAAGTGCATTGAAAGAAAACAAATGTGTTTAGTCTACAATATGCTTAATAACATTCTTCGTGCAGTAATTGATAATGCAGTAAAAATATTTTCTGTTTTTTTTACGAAAATGCGTAGGGTCAAAAATGCAATTGAAAATGAGGTTTTTTGTCGATCCTTCTGTGGATAAAGCTGACTCCTTTTTTTCTAATTTTTTCAAATAGGTAAACTATACGATATGGCACTACCTACTTTCAGAAAATTGGTAACAGATTCATCATTATGGTTAAAAAACGTAATGTTTATGTCAAATCCAATATTGACATGCGAAAACTGTCCGAAGAAACATGGCGGAACCCGACGTTTTTTAAACAAATACTGATGAATCTGTTACCAATTTTTTGAAAAGAGATAGTGCCATATCGTATAGTTTACGTATTTGAAAAAATTGGAAAAAAAGGAGCCAGCTTTATCCACAGAAGGATCGACAAAAAATCTCATTTTCAATTGCATTTTTGACCCTACATTTTCATAAAAAAACAGAAAATATTTTTACTGCATTATCAATTACTGCACGAAGAATGTTATTAAGCATATTGTAGACTAAACACATTTGTTTTCTTTTAATGCACATGTATATAAATTGATAAGTTGATAGTTGAATTCTAACCTTGCAACCAGTTCTTTATTCTTGTTTCTAGTCATTTTACGGCCAGGATACTTGAGCTAGCGCCTTAATTGAGCACAAGTGTGTTCTTCCACAATATGTTGTGTACTAATTTTGCACCGTCAATCACACTTTAGTCTAAATTAATGTGGAAAACTGATATCGGTCCAGCCATTTTGACAACCAAGTGTCCGAACATTTCATAGTTCCCGCAAACAAACATAGTGGCAGCACATGCGCGCGCTTACGATGAAAAGGTCTATACTGATTGGTCATTCTCCCCATTTCGTCATCAGTGCAGAAGTATTGCCGCCAATTTTAAATTCATATAACATAATAATTTTTTCTGTAGAAAAGAAGCAAATTTCATAAAAAAGAAAAAATACGGGTGAGTTTTTTTAAAGAGAACTTTTCAAATATTCAATAAAAAAAACGTGGGAAAGGCCCATTGTGAGATGATGAACTGCCACAGAGAAACGACTTCTTCAATTGGTTTTTTGTTAGAATAATTGAAAAAAATGTATTGTGTTTATAATAACTTATACCATCTAATATTATTAATTTTTTTATGACATTATTTTATTCATAAAGATATTTTCAGATCGACATGAGAGGTACGTAATAGAAAACGATAATATTGTTTTTATTACGTACGAGAATTTAAATGTGCATATATTGTTTACACGGATCAAGAGTCGCAAATGCATCATATTCAGACTGAACCACCGATTAAGCGAACTAGTGTAAAGCAGTCAAAGCAGTACAAAACATAAATATCTGGCATAATAGTGTGATAATCCTTGGCGTCGAGTTGTGACGTCGTGAATCAGCATGTAATCCTGTGGGAAACGACACCAGTTCCTTTGTCTGTCTCACTCCGTCGTCTAATTGTTATATTTAATCCGTATTATTGTCTTCGGCGAACCAAAATATCATCAAAACTGTCATCACACAATGCGTACTAATGTATTCTTGCTCATAAAATGTCATAAACGTCACCCTTAACGCTCGAATTCTTTCGTAATATGCCACGAAGTATATTTTGGTATAATTTTATATCCTTGAATTAGTTTAAACTGGAATTAATGGTATAACGCAATTCATACTGCTACATCTCTACACGTCACACTAGTATTTGTTGTGCTTTTTATGTCCTTAGTTATTTCAAGTATCCTCCAAAACGTCTACACTTGTAAAATGTTGAAAACAGACGACACATTATCGCATGTTTATCTATTTAACGTGAAATACACTATAAACAGATTATTTTCTTCAGGTACTTACTTTGTCAGCAATTGATAAACAAGAACAAATCCTATGTTCTCTTAAAGTTTTGACAATATTTATTGTCTTCTTCAGGACTACAAAATACAGTAAGATTTAGCAACAATTAGTAAATTCTTGGAACACATTCTCTCATCTAGAAAAAATTAAATAAATAACTATATACGAAAGAGATCTAACCACTATCCATAATAAACTAATAGAAAAGAGAAACTTAAGAGCTGAATCTGAACACCGTCTTGGAATCGCAAAAATATAATGAACTGACGCGAAGAATACAGACTATTTGTCGAAGACACATCTACAAAGAACTTGAATCATATGCCGATCATAATAATATTACTAACTCTTTCCAAACAGTAAAGCTATTGGTACGGTAATTTAAACCAAAAACGTGATCAATTAAGTACTTCTTCGATACTCTGACCACTGACATGAACGAGGTTATTAAAGTTCGACGAAAGTTCTGTGAAAAATTTTTCGAAAGTAACCATTTCGAGCTACAGTCGCTCGAGGTAAAGCTTTTACCCCAAAAGTTCTGCGACTGGACCGCAAGACATCTACGACAACATTTTCCGACTTACCCTCCAACCAACCACCTCTTTTTCCGATTTTCCGGTGCTAAGCTTGTAAGGGCTTGTCGGATCGGTTTTTTTTTGGTCAATTTGAATAAAATAAGTAAATATTGACCACAGGTGACCTAAACCACCCCAGGGGTTGAAATAATCACAGGCAACAACAACAACAAAGTTAATAAACGTACCAACTACCAGAATGGTGGTGAGTCACTGAATATTATGATTGATATACAGTGACAGTGACTAGTCGTATAACAATCAATAAAATAGTACGTTAAAAGTTAATTAAAATTTACTTTGTCATAAAAACATACCTTACTTGTAAAAAACAGAAATAAAAAAAAATTGTTAATAAAACGTGTATGAATTATACCTTGTTAGAATCTACATAAACTGCACTAGTTTTTGTTATTACGGGAAATATTTTTATAGTTATTTTTTTTATACGAGGATTATTTTAAAATTCAAATAATTTTTGATAAACCCAACAGTGATCGTAACATCTTTTATTATAATTGACTATTGCTAACTATACTTCATTAATATGCCTCCATCCTATGGGTCGCGTGCGCCGACGTCACAGATTTTGAGACCTTAGGAAAAACAAACAGCTGTCATTGAGAAATCCGCCGATTAAACGAGTTTCTTTAAAGTGAATTTTGCAGTGTTTGTGCCATTTAAGAACTTGTTGTTGGATTATTTAACATCTACAACTATTCTTAATACTGTTATATAAACAATTTTGTTCGTCAGGATAACGGTTAGTTCGTATTTTGCAGAATTGTCTCCTGATGTAGAGGTTAGGTATACGGCTGCCATCGAATTAAATCCTTATAGAGAAAAAAATACTTTGGTACAAATATTGATGTATTTCCGAATGTTACACATGGGGATGTTGCGAATTACTTGATTTTTGAAAGAATTACATAGACAGAAGGACGAATTCAAGGCATTGAGAAGTCTTGAAGCTGTTTGTGGTTAGGTGAAAGAAGTACTATACAAGAAATTTGCAGGATAAAAGCTTGTTACAACGGTAAGAATTAGTTATCATACATTTTTTTCATATATGCTTGCCTAATTAAATGTTGTTTTATAAATAATTAATAATGCAGAAATTAATTTTTCAGGATATGAGCTCTAAGCATCATGAATAAAAGCCATTGACTCCTTGGACTATTGCAGATTCAGATGGTTTCTTAATGCTCACTGGGATTGTGTTGCCAATCTAGACAAAACATGTTCACCACTTAACAGGAAATCTTTCCTTTTAGTTTTTTAGCAATGAACATAGCTATGGTTGGAGATTAACTGCTGTAAATTTTGTGAAAAAGACACTTTATAAAATAAACAATGAAAGACTGACGTATCTACTGTAAACTGTTTGAAATATATAATAAGATGTACACAATTTCTTCCAGCGGTTAACCCCTCGTCTATACCTTATATACCTATAGATTGGACTACGCAAACCGATGTAATTTTTGTAAATTTTTTATTATAATATATTATATAAAATGTTTAACATGTATTTTACTATTTTATGTAGGTCAATTGTAGGGATTGCAATTTACCGGAAGTTTTAACAACCGGTAAATCGGTAAATAAAAATGTAAATAACCGGTTAACCGGTATTTACCGGTAATTTTTAGAATGGATGATTAGGGTGGCGAAAATGGCAATTGTCTTTTTCCATGTACAAAATTATCTAAATTTAACAAAAAAAATTTTTTATACGTATATTTAATATAATGAACAAACAAAAGGTTTTTTTATCAACAGACATGAAAAAATCGCGAGACCGGAGGTCGAGCGATTTTGTCAAATGTCAGTTTTTCGAGCAAAATTACTGATTGGCAAAATTTTGAGTTAAAAAGAAATGACCCCGCACACCATATAGGGGGATTTCTGCCTCCAGTCAAATTTAATCTAACCCACGTAAAAATGTTCTTTTGAACCCCCTGAACAAATGTTCAAATGCAGCCAAGTCCGAAAAGGTCTTCGTTTCGAGATATGGAGCCTAAAGATCGTTCCAAATCCAAAATCGCCAAAAGTTACCTTGTCTTAATGACTAAATTCTATTGTTGTTTCCATAGAAATCAATAGTAAAACAACAAAATATTAAGTTTTCACACTTTTTTATTTCTTTTTGACTTGTCAATAATGACATTGTTTTGATTCATTGAATTTCCTACTATCCAAGAACGAGTATGTTATTTTTTAAAAAATATCGGCATTTTTTGAGTACGTGGACACGAATTACTGATCGAAATTGTTTAGGTAAGATTACTACAAAAAATTCCATAATCATAGTTCAAATAAAAATCAACGGACCTGATTAAATTGCCCATTTAATGGGCAATTAAAATAAAAAACATGATACACTCTGAAAGTTCAGATAAAAAAAGAACAATTTCAATCCTAGGAAGCTCGGAGAACAATAATTCATCATAAGATTTTGACTCACAGAACTTAACAGAAGTTTTTTATTTAAAAAAAAAAGTATCACAACTGTATTCTTGACTTGCCTTTGAACACCCACGGTGTCATTAACATGAGTAAGAAATATGGTGTTATTTAAGAATTAATTATGCAGTTCTGAATTTCCATAAAATCAAAGCCAACTTTAATTTAATTTCTTTAATTTTAAAATGTATTAGGAACGATCTTTAGGGCTCCATATCTCGAAACGAAGACCTTTTCGGACCTGGCTGCATTTGAACATTTGTTCAGGAGGTTCAAGAGAACATTTTTACGTGGGTTAGATTAAATTTGACTGGAGGCAGAAATCCCCCTATATGGTGTGCGGGGTCCTTTATTCATAAAAGAAAAGCTCGAATGTTTTTTGGCAAGATAAATTAACGACAGAATATGTGAACGAACAACAATAATTTATTAAAAATAATTATAATTTTCCCAAAACGACTCATATTGTACAGTATAGTTTCCACAATACTTAAAAATTGTAGCTGATAGTACAGATTTCAAAGTGACGTGCGACTACTACATGTACTCTGCTTTTGAGGAACAGGCATTTTTATCGGTGATTAAAAACGATGCATCTTTTTATCGCTGTCAAAGTGACAAAAATGTGACGGTCAAACAGACTTTTTTATATAGGAGTTAATTTATCAAAAGGAAAAAATATAAATGAAATTTAAATAAATAATTATTCTGTAAATAACAAAAATATCCACTTAAATAACAAAAATTATAAACATAAACTCAAATATGGCATTTACTGAATACCTAATCTAAAAATACGATATTTTTTTAAAAACAGCCTCGTAAAAGGGTTAGTTTTTCAAAGCTATATCTGTTAGTCGTCTGATATTTGTGCATAGAATACCCCAGCTGAAGAGACCCTTCTTCAGTCGGTGGGTCAATAAGTTAATAAGAATTGGTAATAACATAATTCTAAATGTATTCCAAGATATTTGCGGCAGTAGAATATTCAATTTTCTGTTGTAAGATATTGTCAATGTCTCTCTTGTATTTCTTGGGGCTTGGTGTTTGGAGTTTACTTTTTATAATATTATTTATTTATTCTTAAAAATGCTCGGTGTTGGAACAATCACTCTGTATTTAGTGAATACTAGTTAGTGACATAAATAGAAACGTTGAATACGTGACATATCGTAAATTCAGAATTTACCGAAATAACCGGTAAAAAATTAAAATAACCGGTAATTATCGTTATGTGTTTTTTGTCCTAATAACCGGTTAACCGGTTAACCGGTTAACCGGTAATGCAATCCCTAGTCAATTGTTAATTATGACTTGTATTCTCTTAAATATACTCTCCCTCCGTGCAGTTCATGCTTCGCTCAACTAAAATTTAAATAAGAAATAGTTATTAAAAATAGAGACAAACCAATATAAAATGTTAATTTTCTTTACCATGGATTGTTCATTGCTTGTTTGAGCAGCAGTTATTACTATTACAATCATTCTTGCATTAAAACATGCAACAAGTTAAAGCATTTGTTTTAATTGCCTGGAATTGTTTAACCTAACCTCTTCTGGCTGTAAATCGACGTTATTTTATAAAAACTGATGTTGTCTCGGATTGCCACACTTCCAAAATTATTAATACAATAAAAACTAGCCATTTTGTATGATATAATATCGATAAAAACTCTAGGATTACGAAAAATTTAATTCTGAGGTTCAGTCAGTCTCCATTTGACAGATAATGACAGCGGTTTGTTTTTCCTAAGATCTGGGACCTGTGACGTCACGCGCACGCGACCCATTTAAGAAAAAAAAAGAGCAAAAAAAGTCACAGTTTTTTTGTACCACTTTCTTACTAAACATATTAGACGATTTCGGACAAAAATACAAAAGTTGAAATAACTTTCGAACAATCAAAAATTGGATAACAACATATGTGGTTATTTTGGTTGGAAATGACCTCATATATCATCCCCCTTCGTTTCATCCATGACTTATGGAACACCCTGTATAGTGTTTCTAACGTTTGAACGAAACTTTACGTAGATTAGGTGATGTATCGATTTTACTTTAAAATGTTATTGGTGTATCCTTAATAAGACTATTTGAAATGATTTTTTGCAGTCGGGCGTTACCTACCGCTAATACCTATCTGAAAAATAAAAATAAAAAATATATCATCTGTGTACTTAATCTCAGTAGCATCATGTGAAAGAGAATTGTGCCGTCTTGAACAAAATATTAATCAAATAGGTATTCTCAGTCGGTCACACCAGACTGCAACTTCTACTCGTTCATTGGTGTAGCAGTGAAGCGATCATTATCAGCGTTTCTTTGGATTGTCAGTAATTAGAAATCAGTTTTCATGGCAAAAGTCGTATGATGAGTTAAATTAAATTTTTACGGCTGATCATTTTGATTCACGATGTAAACCTTTCTAATATTTCCCGTATTTTCTATAGTCTTAAATGGAACTCACGAGGCAAACCGTTTGAAAAAAGTATAAGAAATATTTTTCATTTGATACCACCTAATATATAAACCCTATAAACTTTATAATTTACTACTGATAAAAAATATTGTATTCTAAAAACGACGTCTGATTTTAAATCTTCATTTATATTATGTATAAATAACTGTCACAGAAAAGTTATTATGATTTTATGATTTGTCATTATCATTTAATTTATTACTAATTATTAATATATCTAACAAAGTTAACACAGTATAGATTTAAGATCAGATTAATTTAAACCAGTGATAATAATTTTACTTCAAACGATAACAAGTTTTATGATTTTTAAAATACTTCTCTGTTTATCGTAAGCCAAGGTAACAAATCATAGTTTTGTCTCTTTTTCACAGATATTCTCTATATTTATACAACATAGAAGGATAAACTAGACATAAATGAAGAAAATGTATTGTAAATGGATATGATGTAAACACAATTACATGAAGATCACTAAACGCAAATTTGGCGCATGCGCCAGGACAAGTGTCGTATATGTAAGACACTTAACTCTACACAAAATAGATTTGTATCGTGGCCATACGACGTCATACTCCCACAAAGTATTAATAGTGTGAAATTAATGACTCTAGAATACAGTGATATAGCTAGTCATATTTAACAGATATTGGAAACTATAGGTTTCAGAGGTATACCGTACACGCTAATCAACATATTTATCAAATAAGCGACAATGTGTTGGCAGCACATCAAAAAACCGGTAGAGTGTGATATACCCAAAGTAACAATTTCAGGCCCATTTTTATTACAAGCTTTTATTTAACTTGCCTTGTTAGTATGGGTCAAATCTTGCAACTGAATTTTAAAACAGTTATCCCCAACCAATTGAGCTGAAATTTTGCATACACGTTTAGTTTGGATGACAATGCATGGTTAGCTAAGTGACGTCATTCTAAATCTAATATGGCGGACTCTAAAAGATGGCGGATCATTTTCATAACTGGTACATATTGAATAAAAGCTTGTTTTTAAAAAGTTTTATTTTTAATATTTACTTGAATGGTTTATTTAATTTACCTTTGTGTGAGGATTTAATAAGTTTTGCTGACGACACTGCCATAATATAAACTGATAACAAATAGAGAAGTCTAAAGGTAGACTTACGCAACAGACGACAGCGACCGGAGACCGAGACAGGTGACAGCGACACTGTTGTAGAACCTTCCAGTACTGACCTGAGTCGAAGCCAAAAATAAAAATTCGACTAGGCAAAAATTTCATTTAAGGACATTTTGAAGAGTCTGAGAGACTTCAGAGCCACAGACTAGTCCAAAAGGACTGTTATGAGTTCGATAAGATATTAGGCACAACGGGGTAAAAATTCGAAAAAACACCGAATTTTTACTTAGGAAAATATATTTTGGTCCAGGATATGAGAGTGAAAGTATATGGTGGTCATGGAAAAATGAATCACATACTTTTTAAAAGTACGCCAAAAAAGTACTTTGAAAATATTCGAAATATTTTCAACTTTAGTTCCTCCGCCGAAGACATTGACCATGGAGGTACAGTCATTATATAGCCTGTTCTAAAGACTGACTCTAAAATTTTAGCAAGGCAATGTTTCAAAAAGGCGAAACCGACGAATTTGGTAAAAGCAGTGTAGCGCGCCTATAAGCAAAAATTAGCAAAAAATCAATGAAAATGCGCAAGGCCGGTTTCTCGCATAAAACAAGGTTGGATTCATCTAGAAACTCGTAATTTGGTCGAGTGCGTTGGGTGGTCAATACAAAGCGATGGTAGGAATGCTAATGGCAGGGCTTTTCAAATAATAAAGTTATAGAGAAAACCTTGTGCACAAAGGACTCAAGAGTCCATTTTGCCTCAAAGTCGTTCGGAGGCGAGTCGCTGCCATTTTTCATATATGGAACCTACATGGGAACAAGTACGTCGTAGGACTGGCCGAAAGTTAGTAAACTCATGTATTAGTCGAACTCCGTCCCGTGAATGATAAAATCACGATCTGGGACCTTTAAGCTATTCATAAGCGATCCAAAATTTTTTAAGCAAAATATTTTTATATTATTTTCAGTCAGCTATAATTACCAAAAATACAAAATTTTTAAATTCTTTTTAAAAGGCTTGCATTAAATTCTGAGGAAGTTAAATCAATCCTTTCTACCAAATCGATTGTTTGCGTACGCTCTCACTTGTATGGTTAAAAAGTCATTTGCCTTAGTTGGTATTATTTTACACTTAATAAATAATAGTTATTTTTGTATCTAGGGTGTACAATACTACACCAAAATATTTTGCACTCGAGATGCAAATAATATTTTTTCTACAACTTTAATTTGATTAAACTAAAACCATTAGTTAAAAAAATCATACTGTTTTTAAAATAAAATCATTTAAAAAATTCTACTTTCAGTTGATTTATTTGATAAAACAATAAATATTTTTGAACTAGATGTTTGTTTAATTCTCGTGCATACATTAAAAATTATAACAAATAGGCAATAATAGCATATGATGTGCAAAATATTTTGCACCCTAATGCGCAAAATATTTTGCGCACGGTGTCATGGTAACGCAAAAAAAATAATGTCAATGAAAAAATGTCTCATTTTAGATACTGACATTAATGCGCAAACGTAGCCTTTTTTGAAAGTTGTAGAAAAATGGTATTCTTTGAACTAATTGCATTTTATTGATGTAAGGATTTGTTGCTAGTCTTTAACACTGGAGTTTTCGTTTGGAAGACCTAAGCAACTGAGTTAATCGGGATCTCATGATTCCCTAAGTTTGATACTCAGTGTTCTGGTCGCCTTACGGGAGCTCGATAGGGATTTTTTTAATGCGATTTCTCCAGAAATCTTTAAGTGCAGAGACCATTATTAGTATATAAATATATAGAAATCACGTCAAATTCCAATCCCGTCGGAGAGAAATCGATAGGGATTTTTTTATGCAAAAATAGCAGAAACCAAAAGACGTCAGACCACTTATTACTGTGTATAAACAGATCCAAATCACCTCAAATTCCAATCCCGTCGCGTCGGAGAGAAATCTCCGATAGGGATGTTTTTTATGAAAAATCGCAATAATCCAAAGACGTAAAAGCCCTTATTGTCAGTGAATAATTGAAATCACGTTTTGAGAGAGCGTCGTTAATAATCTGAGGTAGTGCAGCCTTGACCCATTACTCGCCTATCGAAGCATATCTTATCTCGAACCCGCTTGGGAGTGAAAGAACGGGACAGAACGCGACTGGCGCCCTTCTAACTATGAATTTGTGTCGCATCAATTTGACGCCTGGTAGTGTGTTCTTCTACAACACAGGACACTGGGCTGGCGCACGCTTCGAACGAGGTTGCATTGAATTACATTGTACTGGTGGTGTCTCTGTCGCCTATCTCGGGCTTCCGTCGCTGTCGCTACCTTTAAGGTAGAGAAATTATTTAGAAATGGTTCTTAAATATTGTTTTCCAAAGCAATCCGACTCATAAAATCGAATGGAAATACAAAGTACATAAATATGAGACTAGGCTTAAAAATACTATTAGTGAGAAAAGATAGGATAGGAGAACGAACTTATGCATACCTGACACCTAGAATATTTGATATCTTTCCACCTGAATTAAAAATACAAAACGTTAACAAAATATAAAATTAAATCTTGGCGACATAAAACTTCGCGAATGCCTATACACCAAATACAACTTATCATCTACAAGATTACTTTAATATTAAGATTACTTTAATATTCTGATTTATATGCCTTACCATGTCAGCTTCAAATTTTTATGATTTAATTAATTTTATTCCAAATTCAAGTTTTAAGTTTTCACTCGTATCAAGATTACTCAAAGTGCAAGATCAAGGTTTTTTAGTGATATGGTTAGAGTGTTGATGGAACTAGATATCAGTTTGGAGCTCATGGGGACCAGTGTTTATGTACAGGGTGGTCGCTTGAACTTTAGAAGCTCATTTAACTTCGGTATTTTTATATTTAAGGAGTTCAAGAACAAAAGGTATAGGAAATCACATTTTCCAAAAATCATTTCAGAAAATCGACTGAAAGTCGAATTTCGGAGATATGAGCATTACTTTGGCTTTTTCAAATGGAACATCCCGCATATTTTTACATTGTTTGAAAGGCCATAAAGAGAGACTTTTAATGATATACAAACATACTATTTATCTTAAAAAAAAATTGTCTAATTTACTATAAAACAGTTTATCAAATTAACCGTGGAAAAAGTATATATAATTTAAAGTAAACAATACGTCAGTTCTGGCAAGATATTTGTTGGTAATTGATTTTACTTGACGTTTTAAATAAAATGGAGAATTTCAATTATATATATTTTTCGAACTCCATGACTTAATGGTAACAAAATATGAAATATAATATCCAGTATAGTTTTTAAGAAAAATACTATGTTTTATATATCATTAAAAAACTTTTTTTATGGCCTTTCAAAAGCCTTTCAAAAATATATCCATTAAAAAGAAATCAAAGTAATGCTCATATCTCCAAAATTCGAGTTTCAATTGTTTTTATGAAATAATTTTTGGAAAAACATATGATTTCATATAACTTTTATTTTAGAACTTTTTTTAATTAACTCCAAAAATAACGGAGTTAAATGAGGTTATAACATTTACACGATCACCTTTTACACATTCAATCTACGTATAAGCACATTCAACTTTCAGACAAGTACAGCCGAAGACTTTTCATTTCATATTTATTTTCATATAAATTTCGTATAATACAAAATATTATATATTGCTCTTATTATATTATTTATGTTAAAAGTATTACCTATTTTTTGTTTAAATAAATATTGGGTGCACTATTATGATTATTTATAAGGAATCTTTTGACTTGTACTCGATAAGAAAAGTTAAGCAACAGTGACTAGTATTTGGTGTAGATTGGATGTCGTTTAGTGCCCTTTGACACATAGTCTTTCTTATTTTTTAACATAATATCCATTTTTTATTGAAGAATTCGAAAGTAGATGTTATTATGATTTCAACAACATTCACATCTTCACATCCTTTCCGTTCATTTTCCCGTCAAAAAATGCGAAATCAATCTAACGATGGGGAGGTTCCAGGCTTTCTAGTAACTGCTCCTTTTTTTTTATAAAACTTTAATTTAGTCCCATTGGTTAAATATATTTTATTTATCGCACTTGTTAGGACATGACTTATGATATGATGTGTATGCCGTCAGTTAATTTCAACTTAGAATGTACCGTTGAAGTCAATGGGGAAGTTGCATGATATTTTTTTATAGTAAAATCGATAAAGCATAAAAAAAATTGTAAAAATGTAAAATTTACTATTCTGTGAATGTTAACTACAGCGAGAAAAAAAATTCTTAGGTGAAGAATTTGGATATTTCAAACCGCAGCTATTTGTCGCTGTAACTGTGATGATTTCCGATATGATTCCCCAAAAACGTCCACGCGATTACCGTCAACAATTAGTAAACGTCAGAAAATGTCATTTTTTGTTCGCTTCTACCGTGCCGAATTTTCCAATTTTGCCACGCAATTACTTTCCCTCTTTCCGTACTGACATCATACGGCCATTCCGCTGGTGTATTTAGAAAAATATGAACGTTTTAAGATTGCATGTTTTGCGCGATTTGGACTCCGAAATGCATGTTTTTTTTCACTATCTTTCGCCGATATCTTCAAAACGGTAAGAGCTAACTCGAAATAAAAAATACCGTAACACGATTTTGTTCCATTACGAATCTTTTGGTTTCATCAGAATTTTTACATTTTTTTTCGTTTTTCAGATATTTACTGAAATTTGAGTGATGTACGGCAAAAAAATCGGACATTTTTTGCTTAAAACCTAGGTAAGTCCTTAACCTTGACGACTAGATCAAGACACTGCTCTAACGAATTTAAATAGAATAATATTTGCTAAAACTCCTTTTGTTATGTTTTGTCATACGCAAAAAATGAGGGGTTTTTTATTTTCGGTAAAATTTACCAATTTTGTCACTCTAATTAATCGGTAATTGACTGAAATGGATATCAAATGCGATGTCCACTTAATATCATATGTATTACCTAGATGCTCCATTAATATTGGCCCTTCAAAACGACTCTTTTTGAAAAAAATTTTTTTTTTTAAATTTACATGCATTTTCTAGGAAAACGTGAAATTTCTTCCTTTTTCTCGAATATCTTATTATTATTATTATTTCGGTAATTATCAGTTTTTTCGAAAAATTTTTAGACACCAATATTAAAGAGAAGCTTTCCGACACGTTTTTTATCTTTTCTTTAGCATAAAAAATAAGAAAGTTATGACCGAGAGAATGCGCATCCGTTCGATTAGTAAATAATATTCTTTCACGCTATCACAATGTCTGCTCTAACGGCTGACGTCATTAACACCAAGAAACCATTTGCAGTCACGTGGTTTTGTTTACAAATTACGGCATAATCTAAATATTCATTTTACTGAAAATAAATTTTATTTTGAATTTCCTTTGTTACAATCTTTTTCTGCGTAATAGAAATTACGAGCAAATCACATTTTCAAGCATTTTAAAATTTCGTACATCAAGTTTTTTAACATGTCTATATTGTGCCCAAATGGAATCTTGTAAGTCCAAAAATATCAATTTTTTTCGAACTTTTAACGCAGACTAGAGATCCGTATCTCCTGCAGCTTGGTGATCTAGGTTAAATGATCATACTTTGATTAAACTTAGTTGCTTTAGTTCACTTACTCACTAGACACCCTGTATATAGATTCATTTTCCTCTAAAAATACAAAAATATACTTTTGAAAATTTTCATTCTTCTATTATTAAATATTATCATAAAGAGATAATTACATAGGTCATGAGAAGATAAAAATTAATACCCAAATTATAAGACGCCTTCTAGTTAGAATTATATGGAATAAATCATAAAATGTCACTAAAGCGTACAATATTTATACTTTAAGATACGCTAAATAAAAAAAATTAAAATTGGGATTGACACTGAAGGTTGTCGCCGATGCTTTTTCCTATTACACATAGACATAATTAGATACAGGACTCATTGGATGCATTAAGACACGACCACAAACAGAAATTATCACATCTATTATATTTAGTTAATACAAATGGCAATTATAATAATTATTGTTGGAGTCACTTACCAATTTAGTACTGAATAATGTGTAGGATATCTTTCAAAGATCTAACGCAGTTTTGATTTTGCTAGAAATTGTGAAACAGTGAGTACGTTATCAATTAATAAAAAAGTATATTTTCAGCTTAAATCATTTTATGGCATGTAGAAATTGAACCACCAGATTTTTGTCAAGGAGCAGGATTCTTCATAACTTTTAATCAGTAGCATGAGGTGGCAAACTTCATTCAGGATGTAATCGTTAGCAGTTGGAGCTAGAAGCTAAGAGCTAGGAATATAACGCACTCTTCCATTTCAATCTGGTATTAGTTATCACATAACTTACACATAATAATGGAGGTTGGAATACCAGCTGGTTGTTTTTGAGATGCGTTGCCGATTTGTGTCGTGATATGTGCTACTATTTTTACGTTTTTGCTTTTGAAATTTTCTTCTTCTGTGTTTTCTGTTCCCTCCATTAAAAATAAATCAAAGTAATGCTCATATCTTCAAAATTCGAGTTTCAATTGTTTTTATGAAATAATTTTTGGAAAAAACATATGATTTCCTATAACTTTTATTTTAGAACTTTTTTTAATTAACTCCAAAAATAACGGAGTTAAATGAGGTTATAACATTTACACGACCACCTTTTACACATTCAATCTACGTACAAGCACATTCGACTTTCAGACAAGTACAGCCATAGTTTCGAAGATTTTTCGTGTTTATTTTCATATAAATTTCGTATAATATAATCTTTCAAAGATCTAACGCAGTTTTGATTTTGTTCAAAATTGTGAAACAGTGAATAGGTTATCAGTTAATAAAAAAGTATGTTTTCTGCTTAAATCATTTTATGGCATGTAGAAATTGAATCTCCAGATTTTTGTCAAGAAGTAGGATTTTTAGTAATTTTTAATCAGTAGCATGGGGTGGCAAACTTCATTCAGGATGTCAATAAATCGTTAGCAGTTGGAGCTAGAAGCTAAGATCGTGATATGTGCTACTATTTTTACGTTTTTGCTTTTAGAAATTTTCTTCTTCTGTGTTTTCTGTTCCTTCCGCGTGTTTGATTCCGGAAGATCATATATCATTGTAATTTCTTTATGGTATTAATTTTTTTCTCATGCTGTTCGCTCCCAATGTACTTTGTCCTTTTCTAGCTCGTTCAAGATTCTCTCAATTGTTCCCTAGACCCCCATACGAGGAACATTCATCAGCATTACCTCCGAAAATGAGAAAGTTAGGGGGGTTGAAGTGCCTCAAAGTAGCTGTCATAAAAAAATTTATAAAAGTAATATTTCGCCTCGGAAATGGGCTCTGGAAGGTTTTTTGGGTCGCTGATCACGAATCCGAAGTCCAAATTGAGGAATTCCATATTCCAGTATGGAATTCGTGCCATTTTTTATGAAAATTCCACTTTTTCGGGGGGAAATATAAATATGAATATTGTGCTGCGGAAGTGTGCTCTAGGGATTTGTTTGGGTCGCTGATCATGATTTTGAGGTCCAAATTCAAGAATTCCATATTCTGTACTGAAATTTGTGCCATTTTTCGTGTCGAATTTTTCAATTCAATTTTACTTTGAAGAAAAAGTTATGTATGAATATTACGAGCATTTCAAATTAATATACACGGCAATTTTATAAACACTGCAGGAATGCATGCAAATTTTTTCTTCTTTCAAGTGAGGTAAGTGATTAAAAGATTAAACAATTTTTATAAATATATAGCATTTATTGTTTTGGCACAACATGTGGTATTCTGTGTGATAACATAGTTATTAATTTATCATTATTTTTTTATATATTTATACCATTTACATCAATCATAATCTGGATCATATTCGAGAACTGGTAATTCAGAATTTGTTGGTTCATGATCAGTGACCAGAAAAACCTCCTAGAGCACATTTTCGTGGAAAGACGTTAATATTTAATTTTTTCTGAAAAAATGGAATTTTCTATGGCACGTATTCCATTTTGGAACATGGAATTGCTTAATTTGGACCTCTAAATCGTGATTAGCGACCCAAAAAACCTCCTAGAGCATACTTCCCGCAAGTCAATTTTCATATTTAAATTTCTACTCCAAAAAGAGGAATTTTCATCAAAGAATGGCACGAATTCCATACTGGAATATGGAATACCTCAATTTGGACCTCGGGTTCGTGATCAGCGACTCAAAAAATCTCCTAGAGCCCATTTCCGAGGCGAAATATTAATTTTATAAATTTTTTGATGACAGCTACTTCTTGGGGCACTTCAAACCCCCCCAACTTTCTCATTTTTGGAGGTAATGTAGTGGTCAATGCTGATGAATGTTCCTGGGGGTCTAGAAAACACGTGAAGAAAGGAATTTTTCAAGTCGGTGCTGTTCCACCACTTTTCCACATTTTACACTTTTTTCCCGCTTATTTACTGGAACAACTGTTCTATTCTTTTTATAATTGTTTTTCCTGCTATGAATGTTGAAGTTTTATTTATGTCGTTGCTTTACCATTGTTTTTTTTTGCGAGCAGTATGCTGTCTTTTTCAACTTTTTCAGGTTTCTTCTGTCGGCTTTTCTTGTTGCTGCTCCGTATCCTATCGTTGGCAGTATGATGGATAAATGATCAAGACGATATACATATTACAGTATATCATCTTGATCAGGCTCCATGATGGTTTATTTTCTCGATGAAAGCTAGAATTGTTATTGTAACTCTGTATGCCATTTTAATCCTTTTCTTTTGCAATTTATCTTCTTTTCAGTTGGTTCATCAGATATATTCCTGGGTGTTTCGATTATTTGTCGTCCTTAGGAAGTACTCGCTTATTTTGAGTTCTTCGCTGATTGGCCTCTCTTTTATTGACAGGTCTCGCATTTATGTTTTCTCGAACGTTGAGAATGTCCCGCTCTTCTTCTGTGATGACTAGGAAAAGGTCGGCGTATGTTAGTATAATCGAGGTTCTCAATGTTTCTATATTTTCCTTAAAATTTGGTTGTTTCTTTTATTGTGATTTGTATCACTTGATTTAGGACTCTGGTGAATAGACTGGGGGATAGGAGGTATCCTTACTTAACTTCCATTTTGCTCTGTTTGGTTTCCGTCAACTAGTGTCAACCATCCGAACCACTGAATTGTAGTGCTTCTGTTTGATTTGCCTTTGATGAATGCTGTCTGTTTCCATTAATATTTGGTTTTCCTTTTAATGTGCTTTGTTTTACTTGGTCTAAGTTCCTTGTAAATTGTCTGGAGGATTGGTGAAAAAATGCGAAATTTTATGGCCCCAAATCTAGACCTTATGTCATTTCATAAATAGATGTATAAATCTTACTTGGAATTTTCGTTTCGTGGCATTTTATTCAAGATCTATAATGGGTCAATTTAAGAAGTCTATGAATAAAAAATAAATTTTTCACACTTTCAATAATATAGGTAGCTGTTAAGCAATAAATAAATTGAAAAACTAAAACTTACTTCTTAAAATGGTCTTTATTTTATTTGTGTCATTTACTAAAGAAATTATTACATTTTCTGTCTGAAAGTGCACGCAATTTCACAAGCCAACAGCTGAATATACTGCTCCATCCGTCTACTATTACACTGAAATAAGCTAACAATACTCTGTGTCTGTGCGACTGTGTCTCTGTAATAACATCTACTTTCAAATGGTACAATAAAAATGGATATTATATCGTAAAATAATGAAGCCTATGTACCAAAAGGCTACTAAACGTCATATGATTTGTATCAAAATCTTTTAAGCTCATGTACAGTAACAATATTACTCAGACTACATCAAAATTGGTTCAATTGGTTAAGCTCTATAGTATCCTCATAGATACATACTCATACATATATACAGACATTTTTAAAAACAAATTTTTCGCATTCCTGTGACCTCAAAACGTAAAAAACCCGATCTTATCTAATTTTAGATTATGGACCTATTGAAGTAGCCTCTCTATTTTTATGAAAGTATATTAATTTTACACAAAAAAGCTCACTTAACATCCAAAACCATTTATTGAGGATATAGTTTGTTACACTTTGTTACGCCGGTATTTTCATCTCCCGTTAAAGTCAGATAACACAGCTCCACAAAATAAGAAAAAGTGGCCAGAAACATACATTTTTTTTTGTGTGTGTGTCTGGGTAATATATGAATATCACCGGATCCTCCGCCATTTTATAGAAAACCGCGTTGCAAATATATTACAAAAACACACACAAAAAAAGTGAAAAGTGGGCTGTCTCTGGGACTCCATTGGGTAAGCCTCATCTATTTTGACATGCTGAATACGAAGTGGGTGTCCGTTTAGCTCCATCACCTATCAATTTCACAGCCCCACAAAAAAAAAGTTCAAAGCAGCGAACCAGACCCATGTATTCCTATGTATTTTCAGTCGCTGAATCCGAAATCGGGGTCAAAAAAATCGTACACCCCCCAAAATCATTAGCTAGAGCCAAAGAACATCCCTGAAATGGGGTAAAAAGAATATTAAGCTACGAGAATAGTTGTTACATCTTAATCAATCGAATTATACAAATTAAGGTTAAACAGCAGCGTACATACAATAGATATGAAACACACCCCCAGGGAGGGGCGAAAACTAGCCCCCATATATAAAAAAATCGATCCAAAACAGCAATGACTGCTGAAAAAGCTCAAAATGTCTAAGTTTTGTTAAAGTGATAAGAAACAGGTCCGACGTAATCTTCATAAACTGCCCCTATAGAGTTGAGAACAATCATCCCCAAGTTTAAAAGACACGAGAAAAATAAGAAAAAACGTAAAATGCAACAGGATTTCTATTTTCATTTCATTATGATTGGCTGAAATTGCGTAGTACTCCAAAATAGAACTAGAAACTTACGTACCATCAACATTCTACAGTGTCAACCCTCAGAGGGTGTGAAAACTACCCCCTATGTAAGGTTTGACTATAGAAAGTTACAGAGACTTCTATAGAAATTCGAAACACTTGCGTTGTGTGGAAGAGAGAAGAAACTAGATTATGTTCGACGCTGTGCTTGAAAACCACCCCCACGGGGTTGAGAGACGCCACCCCTATAAAACAAAACTATGGAAATGAAACGAATAAGCAACAGTATAGCTTTTTCATTATATCTTGAATTACGATAGTTTACATCCTTTCTGGGGGGCGTTACTTAATAACATTTATAGGACATGAGTTTCAAACTCTGAGTGTGCAACACGATTTTTGCCAATCATAGCATCCATAAAAATGTAAATCCGGTTAGTTCCTCTCTGTTTTTCCAGCATCCTACAGATATAGGGGTAGTATCTCGCAACCCCGTGGGGGTGGTTTTCAAGCACATCGTCGAACATAGTCTAGTTTCTTCTCTCTTCCACACAACGTAGGTGTTTCGAATTTTTATAGAAGTCAGTGTAACTTTTTATAGTTAAATCTTACATAGGGGATAGTTTTCACACCCTCTGAGAGTTGACACTGTAGAATGTTCATGGTACGTAAGTTTCTGGTTCTATTTTAGAGTACTACGCAATTTCAGCCAATCATAGCATTCATGAAAATTGAAATCCTGTTGGATTTTACGTTTTTTCTTGTTTTTCTCGTGTCCTTTGAACTTGAGGGTGGTTGTTCTCAACCCTATAGGGGCAGTTTATGAAGATTACGTCGGACTTGGTGTAGTTTCTTAACACTAACAAAACTTAGACATTTCGAGCTTTTTCAGCAGTCATTGCTGTTTTGGATCGATTTTTTTATATATGGGGGCTAATTTTCGCGCCTCCCTGGGGGTGTGTTTCACATCTATTGTATGTATGCTGCTGTTTAACTTTAATTTGTATAATTCGATTGAATAAGAAGTAACAACTATTCTCGTAGCTTAATCTTCTTTTTATCCCATTTCAGGGGTGTTTTTTGGCTCTAGCTAATGATTTTGGGGGTGTACGATTTTTTGGACCCCGGATTCAGATTCAGCGACCGAAAATATATAGGCATACATGAGTCTGGTTTGCCCTTCCCTCGCGACAGGTCTAACCATTATATTGTTCTATTTTTATTAAGGTTATATTTGATAAATTTTTTCTTACTGTATTTCCTGAGGCTTGGGTCCTTCGTTCTAAAAGATTTTAAAATATGAGAGGTTAAACCACAGTAATGTTATCAAATGACCTGAAAATAAATGAGAAGTTGAAATTTTCCTGATTTTAGAAAATGTTAACGTTTCTTGCCTTTTTGTGGCCATATCAGTGGTGTAACTAGACGTCATGGGGCCCCAGGGCAAAAAATTGTTGGGGGGCCCCCCTATTCATTTTTACTTAAAATTTGTATTAGTTTTAGGGAGCGGCTGGGGCTCTTGGTCTTCCGGGGCCCCGGGGCACTGCCCCGGTTTGCCCTGCCATAGTTACGCCTCTGGGCCATATTGGGAGAAACAAAAAAAATTGTATAAAATTATTTTTCGTTTTTATATGATATAAAAAAAGTAATATTAATAATGTATTAGTGGAGTCAAACTAAGAATAAAAGAGATAATAATATATGGTTGAGTGGAAGAGCAAACCCCTGTCCCACGGACAGATCGTTTGAACTCTGCCATTTGACAGGCAATGACTGAACATGTTATATTGTAAATTTTGTATAATTTCCTGTCAATAAAACCATTTGTTATTATTATTATTATTATTATTATTATTATTATTATTCTCTTTTTTTTCTCAGTTTATACCGGACTTTTATTTAAAAATACATTATCCCAGTTGGAGAAGAATTCACTTCGGCCAACTGCGACTAGTACGATAGAAATTTTCGTACTATTTGGCATGTCTGTAATATAACGGCTTTCTGCATGATGGAGACTAGATAAGTGGGTAATTCGAGGATGGTAAGTTTTGGCTGTAAATTTTTAGTAAGAACTCCATCTACTGATATCACGAGCGGAACTATTATGGCTTCGTTAAGCTTCCAGAGTCTTTTAATTTCAATAGCGACATTTATATATTATTGTAGTTTATGTTGTTCTGTTTTTTGTAGGTTATGTGTGTATTATTATTACTATTATTTTTATTATTATTATCATTATTATAATTATGTGACTGCAGTGATTCTATTGTTTTAATTTGTTTTAGGTGTGACAACAAGTGTAATTAGAAATTTTGGTCCATTGTTTAATATACAATTTAAACAATTTATGTTGGAAAACCAAAATTTTCTGCTACTTTTCTTATTGTATCTGGTCCTAGTAATAGCATTGCAAAAACTAAAATATCAAATTATTTGCAACACAATTTCGAAAAAACTAAAGCTGCAAATATCAATTTGTTTATTTATAAGCTACTGAAACGCAAAAATAAAGTACCTATCTCGGCTCCAAATGCAACTAGAGCATTTTTTTTTTAAATATTGGTTTGTTCGTCTACTTTCTTAATTAGTTTACCATTTTTGGTTTGATAAAAACTTAAGTTATTTGAATTTGTTTATAACTACAATAATTTAGAATTTTGTAAACAAATACCAAAAAAAAACCGGTTTTAACGAAGAATTTTTTTTAATATCATCGTAAAACATTTGTGAAAACCTATATTCTGAAACAAATTGCCCTCCTACGAATCGACGGACTCAAATAATAAGCCACTGAAATTTCGTTTTTTTTTTTTTGGTTCAAAAAATTGTGGACGCCTAACGCTTGATGGGGAAGTTAAGTTCCAATACAAGGCATGGTTTTATCTATTTTCGTTAAGATTTATATATCACTGTGTTATATTTCTTAAGTTATCCGAAAATGATCATTTTAAACTATTTTCTTGCCAGTTAATAAATCATCAGAAGGTTTATTTGTACGTCTAAGGTCTAGTTTCGTTTGTTAATTTTATTACGAAGAATTTGGTGTTTTTCTAATATAGGCAAAAATGTCAAACATGCCCTATATAGATAATTAGATACCGTTAGTCAGTTCAGTGCCCAGAAAAAACGTTTTAAAAAATTTATAAAATAATTAACATATTTTAACATCAAAAATATTTTTGCTAAAATTTATCTTTTAAATATGTTATATTGACAGTAAAGATATATCACAATTTTACATAATGAATGAGATTATCAGCTCCAGCTCATCACAATTTAGGGAATTTAGAAATAAAATAATTGAACTGATACATTTTTTATAGAAAAGTGGCAAATCGGAATGAATAAACGTACAGTATATACGTTTCTAATTGCTGTATTAATAAATAAGAATTTGTATATTAAATTGTAAAACTTTTTCGTTATTTTTTTCAATATCTGAATATTATTGGTTATTTTATTTTTGGGTAATTACTTTTCATGTACTTACCTACTTAAAAAAATAATTTGAAGTTAAAAATTTCTTAAAATTAATCACATTTTCAAAATTTTATTTACAGAATAGGTACCTATATTACCATTATGTGCTTTATTTTTAATATATTACTTAGAGAATGGGAATACAGACTAACAAAATATAAAGCTGCTGCTGAATAGTTTATGTGTGGAATGAAATTATAAACCATGCACCTAACAATAACAAACAAAATAAAAATCCTGTTTCTTCATCATTGCCAATCGGAGACATAAGCTCTCGATGTAAATTTCAGTATGTAATTGGGAACAATAGTTTGAAACAGCACTTCAAACCTTTGCGCGGGTACTAAAATGGGCGTACTCCAGATTGGAGCCAATAAGTGACGTTGCCTCCCCACTCTGTTGTCATATTCAAACGTGAGTAAGCTAGACGAAGGGACAATAATTTAGCAATCACTTATTGTCTTATTAATTGTTAGTCAAGTCTCTAATGAATAATAAATAGATTGATTCATTTGTGTTGTTTCAAATAATCACAAGTTTTTTTATATTTGTATTAAATTAGGTCCATATTAAAATTTATGTTTTAAATAAAACTAGATATTCAAAATAAAACAAATACCTACATATTTACGATAATTATAATTGATTATGTGGGCGAATCTTGCTTACTTAATATATAGAAAAAATAATATCATATTTATTTATTTTTAATTTGTCTTAAAATAGTTGTAATGCTCAGAAGTTGAAAAAAGAAATCACTTGGAAATAATTCACTAAGTATTATAAAATAAAAAAATGCCTAGTTAGGTATATCGGTTCTAAAATTTTATTTCAATATTTATTTTGTGCAATATATTGGCATAAAATATTGCGCACAATGTAGTGTAGACGCCAACTATAAATTGGCAAATATCAGCGAATTTATTTAATCAAAATCAACAATTAAAATCGAAATCCTCATATAAACTGTTTACTATTTCATTCATAATTCGATTGTCAACAGAGGCGTGACTTTGGGCTCACCCCGCCTTCTTTCACTAAGTGCACTACGCTTAGGACTCGCAATCGCGTACAGCGAAGTTTTCAGGACCTCCTCACTCTCTAAACTGTAGCTTATCAGTTCATATACTCCAGTATCAAACAGTTGTCTCCCGGTCGATCTTGGTAAACACGCGTTTACCTTCACATCCTTAAAAAGGACACCGAAAAATCGCGGGATAATACTAAATGTCGAAAAATACACCAAAGCCAATATAGTGATTTATTAGAGAATAATTAATTGTAATTTGATTTTAATTTATTAATTAACTTACTAGATGGTGTAAATGCTTTTGTACTGCAGTGCAAAATAATAAAGGACATGATCAGCTGAAAAAGTTGTGAACTGTGATGTTGGACTGTATAAATATATATAAAAAGTTTCTTTGGTTTATTTAGTTTAGTTTTTATTTTGGATACGGAAAATGGCACTTGAAATGAGTACACATCCGGCTATGCCGTTGGACTTTAGCAGTGGATCAAACAGAGACAATTCAGGAAGTCCTGAAGTTAATGTTTCAGATTCAGCGCCATCGAGTCCGCCGGGTAACAGCGCTTTTACAATAGTCACGCCAAAAGGACGAGAGGGTAAGATTATCATCATACTAAGTACTGTATAATATGTTATAAATATTACGAACGGGTGTTTATGATATTTGAGAAATACTAACTGAACATTTTTATAATTTAAAAGTTCTTAATATGCTATGTGCGATTTTAATAAAAAAATATATAATAAAGAGCTTTTATTATAAAAAATATTTACAATTTTAATGATTATAACGAAGCGATACTCAAAATCTATTAATAGGACATCGGAAGGGAAATTAGTTAGAAGTAAATTTAAAATGAGCGGACAGATTTTCAGAGGATTGTACATAAAAAAAATAAATAAAAACGGTAATGTTTATTAAAACATTTGAATATAAGAGACTAAAATAAAGTAATTTATAATTTCAACTCATATAAATCCAATTCAACTTACTGTTTAAATAAAGGACCATTTTTTTTCTAATATAAATTACTAATTAATTGAAAAGTAGCCACAGTTGCTTATTATAAAGGTATCGCCGACTCTAATTGAATATTGTCGAATTGATATGCATTTGTCAGAATCAAACATTTGTACATATTAGACAAGTAGCACTGCCATTATTTTATTATAATCAGGAGAGTTTATATTTCGCAATTACATTATACCTTTGATAGAGTAACCATAGTGGATTTTTTTTAGGAGTTATCATTTTTATTAGATGTATCTATCTCATGAGCGAATGATTCAAGTTCTTCATGTTCCGCTAATTGATGACACTGTTTAGATATTTTAGAATTTTAAAAAATGAAAAATCTGAAAACCTAATACTCCAGACATTAGAGATCATATAGGCAGGCCCCTTACCTGGAAAAATTCATGGTAGGAGATAGGCTTACTTTACGTTTTTTGTAGCGCTGAATCTGAATTTTAAACTTCCCACCAAAAATTCCCTCCGGAACTTCATCAAATTTATAGATAAAAAGCAAAAATAATCGTTTTATTAATCTTCTTTTTCTTCGTTTTAGGAAAAAGATACCTAAAAATTCGGAAAGTAGACAAAATTTGCAACAAAAAAAGGTCCATTGACATTTTAACGTTGAACGAACGGGGAAGCGCTAGCACGCCTCGAAACATGAGCCTCTGCGCATGTTTCGGCACCCACTCGCTCCCCTCCCGTTCCTCGTACGTCAAAATGTCAAAGGACTTTTTTTGTTGTAAATTTTGTTTGCTTTCTGAATATCTGGGTATTTTTTTATCAAAAACAAAAAAAAAGATAAAAAAAATTTAAAAAACAATTTTTTGTTTTTCTTTTCTAAATTTGAGGGGGTTGCGGAGGAAATTTTTGATGGGAAGTTGAAGATTTGGATTCAGCGAGCCAAAAAACATAAAGTGAGCCTATTTCCAGAACTACCATAAATTTTTCTACGTAAAATTCTTTAATGCCTGGAATGCAATAAACAAATTCTGCTAATAGAAATACATTCCACATGTAGCTAAAAAGTTCAAAAACGTGTCATTATGCAGTCCATTTTATTAAGTGCAGAACCTCGTAATTTACGTCTTCGAAACTTTGCTATTATCTGGCGACTGCAGACCTCGGTTCCTACTCAATTCATTGCAATGTATATCTTGAAATTTAAAGTTTCTTCGGTGCTTGATTCCTCTCAGAGTAGTATGTATTGAAACTACTATTTGGCTCCACATTTTATAGAGCCAAAGTTCAGATAAGTTTGAACCGGTTTGCAAAAACTGTAGAAGGCCTGAACTTTTAAATAGTGAATTAGTTCGAGAGTCAGAGATAGGTATTTCGAATGCATTTCGTACCACTAGAATCTCTGCTTTCATTATGTCTATCTGCGCAAGGGGTCGTGAATTAAGTGCTGTAGATATGCTAAGTGTAGGTTTAGGCGGACCGATTTTGGACGGTATGAAATGCTCTCAATCTCGACTAGGCACATATTTTTCTACCTAACATTGGGCTACACCCGAAATTTCTGCCACTGGGTGCTTGGAGTTTTCTAGATCCACCCAACATACTAACCAACTCTCAGGTGGTATGAATTGCACTCGGTTCCTTTGCGCACCGTTTGAGAGCCTCAGCCCTGGAGACTAAATTGAGGTCTACCACTTACCTCACAACGTTCTACATATATAGATTAATAATAATAATTAAAAAAGGTATCTAGTGGTATGAAATACACTCAAAATACTTGTCGCTGCCTCTCCGACTAAAACAACATTTACCAGTGGACTGTTCATGTCAATGGGAGCAGAAAAATTTTCACTTCCAAATAGATTCCTCATCATCACATTGTCTAGGAAGTCCGAAATAACTTAGGAGGCTAAAAGAGATTTTTCACATTATATCGTACTGCTGAAATTAAGTCAATTTCGCTTACGGTGTTGATGAATTTTCTTAGGTATCAGAAAAGTTCTTTTTGGTAGACATTTTCTTGTAGATGCAACAGAATGATTTACTATTTCTTTGAAATCACTGCTTCTGCTTCATTTTCGTGCAGTTGTGTATTAGACTGCGCCTATGTCAAGAAATTTATATTCTTGCCCTCCAGGATAAGAACAATTTTCCATTAAAATAATTGAATACTTGACTATTATTTTTCTATTTAACACAATGTGATCGTACTGATCTGTAACGTTTGGAAGTTCATTTGAAGTTTTTTAAGTTGTTGCAAAAAGTCTATCAATAAACCGTAAGGCGTTGATCACTTCTTTTGACAACGATTCCCAATTCTTTACTAAAGTTGGACGATTTTTCCAGGCAACCTTTATTAGATTTATCACATGCTCTACAAATCTTCTAAATACTCTGAAAATCAGAAGATTTTGAGGCATGTCCAATTTACAAGACAAATACGGCTGACCCTGTTGTTCAATTTGTAAACTATCTCCCACATTAGAACAGAAGATGAAGATATGTTTGGTGCATTCAGTGAGTAACGAACTGACATCTTTCACCTGGAAAATGCCCCGAAACGACTTCATTCGACTCTGACTTGAACCCTCGTGGAAAGACGCATACTGAACCTGCCAAGAAAGTTTGTCAACGCATTCAAAAAGTACGTGGTAATGCAATGATCATAAGCAATATATAGTGGACGATAGCAAATAAGTGAACTTGAATTATTCTTCCTAGTTTACTTGCATGCTAGTATAAATATCGTCAATAATGTAAACACACAAGAACTTTGAGATGTCATAAACCGTTGATGAAGGAACGATTCCTTCAATCAATATACAGATTATGTATGGAATGGTAATAGCATAAATGGGGTTCTGAGTCGAGCAGACATAAGCACTACCGCTAGAATCACTAATCCTCGCTTTAATAATAATAATAATACTAATAATAATCTTTATTAATTTTTAGAAAACAAAGAACAAAGTACATTTGTTTAAAAAAATTACGTCAAATAATTAGGTACAAATACAAAAAATATTCAATGCAAAAAAAATAGTCAACTCACAAACTATATACTATTAACGTGCATATAATATAACGTCTTATATACACATACTTTAAAAGACTGACATAAATTCCTCCACTGTATAACAAGTTTTATCAACAAGTAACGCCTTTACAGCACGTTTAAACTTAAAAATGTTTGACATATTTTTAATTTGTTCCGGCAATATATTAAATAACTTACAACCATTAAAAAGAAGGCTCTTTTGAAATACAGTAGTGTCATTTTTAGGAGGTAGCATATAATCTTTTTTTCTTGTATTATAATGGTTAATTTTTTTATTCTCAAAATTACATTTATTCTTATCCACAAAACAAACTACTTCATAAATATACAAAGAAGCTAAAGTAAGTATGTTTTGAGATTTAAAAGCCCTCCTACATAATTCATCATATTTTATATTAGCAATAATACGTAGTTTTTGAAGTACAAACACCTTTTGTGCTTCATATGAAAGGCCCCAGTGTACAATACCATATTTACTAGTGTTATGGAAACATCCAAAATACAATTGCCTGACAATCGCCTGACTACATTGTTTAGCTGTTACAGTGAGTGCAAAACAATTCTTGGCCAACTTTGAACATACATTCTGAATGTGACTAGATCATTTTAGGTGAGAGTCGATACTTAAGCCCAGCATTTTAGATTCAAATGAATAATTAACAATATTTAAAGTGTCGATTGTTATGCTGCTATCAGAGACAATGTTTGATTGAAGGATCTTAAACACTACACAAGTTGTTTTGTCAGTATTAATAGATAACATGCTATGATACTTGATGGATTTTCTATGTAGATTAGCATATCGTTAATATATAACAGAAAAAGAGTTGGTCCCAAGACAGATCCTTGTGGTGCTCCTGTATTTATCGCTTTTAAATAAGACATTGCATCATTAACAATAACTCTCTGGTAGCGTTCTGACAAATATGACAACAACTATTTGTGTGGCAGACCATTATCTTTCTAACTTTGTAAGTAATATTGCATGATCAACTCAATCAAATGCCTTGGAAAAGTCTATAAAAAGTCCCAAGGCAATTTGAGATTTATCTAAAGCAGATACTATACCATTTACAAATTCGATGAGTGCAGTGTCAACGCTTTTATCTTTAGTAAATCCATGTTGACTTTGAGAAAGCATTCTGTGGATGGACGTTTTAGGTTAGATGCCCACAGCTAGTTTTCCCTTCAAATTTAGTGAGTTTGTAGATTTTAGTGCTCTTAATAACGTATTAGATTTGCACCGTTGTTCTTTTGCAACTCGTGTCGCCATATGGGCAAGAAGGTGGCAATATTTTTTCAAAATCTCCTGTTTCCAATACGTTCTACGACAAAAATCACAATTCTAAAATTTAAAAACAATCAATGCATCTCTCACGAAGTCCAATAGTGGCGTGCTTGCAAAGAAATACTGGAGAATGGATATAGAAGGAATAAAAACTGGTCTCGATTCAATTACAATACTGAAAGATCCTGATACTCAAATGCTACTTAAATTTAAGTTATGCAAATGCAATAAATGCATATGTACCTATGTGATTGCTGAAAGGCTGGTTTGAAATGTTTAATTATTTGCAGTTTCGGCAATGAACAATTATGTGATAATATACAGGATACGTACAAACATTTTGCATAGTAACATATTGACCTAAAAGAAGTAAAAAAGTCTTATAAAATTCTTGCACTACTCCAACGGTTTTGCTTAAAATACTTTCTAAAAATACGATATTTTCGGGCAACGTAGTAACTAATAAATTGCGTGTGGTCAGTATTGCCGGACAAACTAAAACCAATTTCAATGTCTTCTGTGAACCTACGTCTCCCTTCTTATTATGTTTATTATATTGATAATAAAGTATAAAAAACTATTAATTAGTGGTTAAAGAGACTTTTTACAATAAATCAAAAAATGGTAATTTTTTATTCTTAAAATACATTTTTTGCTGACAATAAATTACTGAGATCAGTGACACAAGGAGCTTCAAAAAACTGAACTTACCTCCTACTTTTTCTAATAAAACCTATGGAATAATTGTTTTTTGTGAAGAATTGCTAAAATGGCAATGAGTAAATTGATATTGAAGGATTTTTTACTTCTTTTGGGTCAACATATTATCCTGCATAATATTTGTAGGTATATCGCAGACACCTTGTATAGAAGATACGCGCTGAATGTGACGAGGACAAAGATTTTGATTCGCTCCCCGAAACGTTACAGAAATAAGTACCATTTAACGTTATATTTTATATTTATTTCTGAATCGTAGCGATGAACCTAGTTCATCAACGTAGGCAATGTCGATAATAGCGATGATCTTAGTATTGTGAATTAGAGGATATCACAGAAAAGCGCTCCGTACACTCTACCTCACGGTGGTGTGAAAATGGGTATTTCAGTTAAAGCAAAAACATTAGTTGATAAAACCAATGATGAAGTTATTTGAATCGAAAATCGGATGTTTTTCGAAGTAAATGAGAATCATGTTTCAATTTTGTCGGCTGCTGCATTTTTATCTCAGGATGCGATGTACTGGGCGGGAGATATTTTGAAAAACCTGCAACATCTAGTAAGTACGTTATTAAGCCACAAATACAAATTCATCAATTGGCCTGCCTAGTAAGTATAATAAAATAGAGTTTGACTATAAAAATAAATATTGAAACTCTCAAGTTTTCGATTAATTGCATTTTAGAACATTATAGTTGCTATAGTGCTATCCTAGATAGATGGCTGGCAATAAGGTGCTGGCTTGATCTCTTTTACAACATAGTTTACGAAGTGTTTTTTATATTTTCTTTAACGGAGCAAGATGGCTAATAATTTGAATATGACCTTGTTAATAAAAATACTTATGTGAATTCGCTAGTTATTCAAATTAATAATATCTCCACATATGTTTTATTTAAGGAAGTAAAAGGGTTAATATAAGAATTAGTATAGAAAATAAAGTAAAAAAATTGAGGTAGGTAATAAAGTATTAATACCTGACTTGTTAACATATTTAACAAGTAGGGTAATGATGTATACTTTAGGAAAAAAAATGTTTAAAACTTATTAACATACGACTTCAACATTAATTCAGGATCTATCATCTCAAGAATGCTTTTTTTAGTCAGTTTATTTACGAAGTATAATTAAAATATCAATCATAGGGGAACGCTTCTAAACATGGGTTGGTGACTAATTATTTTAATTTTCGCACATTATATTCTGCAAATGTGGTCTGTTGGTGAAGCTATTAGTTATTAATAATTGAAAGAACCAGCTATGCTCATGTTAAAAATAAATACCGGAAACTGAAGCTTTGTAAAGAATAGGCTCAGCTTTTTGCCCTGCAATTAATTCGTGAAAGTTTTAACCTGTCATTACTGTTACTGATTATGATACTAATTTTATTGATTGCATTATAAATCAACATGTACTTTGCTGAATCAATGGACACAAATAATATCCTAAAAATAAAATAATTATTTTAATATCCCTTGTCTGAATTCTGGATCATTAAATAGAAGAGGGGGTCTATTATGGTATAGTTGACTACACACTTGTTATGCGTGTAAAGAATGTCGGCGTCTTTGGCGGTGTAGATCTGAAGACAACTATACTCCCGTAAAAGGTAGCGTTGCTTCCGCAGTACTCTCGCATTTCTCAACCTAACCAACATTTGTGATAAATCTGATAATGTACTGCAACAGACGTGTGCCATCTATGTAAAATACACGTAAACGTAAATCTAGTAATTTTCTAGAAGTTTGTACCATCTGGTGGCAAGGTATAGTAGATTAAACGAAAACAGGAATAATAAAAAATGTATGTACACGGCTGTTGTGAGACCAGTTCTTACATACGCAGCGCCAGAGTGGTGCAGCGCGTCGGTCACGACAGTTGAAAAACTCTCCGTTTTAGAATGAAGATTTCTTCCCCATATCAAATTAAAGCAGACACACCTTAGAGTTCTGTACCCCCGTTGTAATGACTTTGTGCCATTACCAAAACCATATCATACAAATTTTATCTGTTTAAACGGGTGATAGCTCGCTGATAAACAACATTGTCCGATTAAGAGAGTATAAACCTATTATTCTACCTTTCCCATCTTTCTTAATTCTTTTTTTTTTCTTTAAGCGAATACTTGCTTTTATTTGCCTATTTATTTTTGTTTCTAAATTATTATTCTAAATTTGAAAACAAATATAATTATTTAAAAATTCAAAAACATTTGGTATCGAAACTTAATAACTGCAAAACTGCAAAAGATTCAGCACATTGGCACAGCTGCTCTCTTTTTGCGTTTCATTACCACAGCAAGTATATTCATTGAGTGGATTTCCTGTTTCAACAATTCAAATTTCAAATAGTATATGTTCTTTCATACAATTATATGTTAAATTTGTTTCAGTAGTTCAGATATGTTGCGTCTTATAATACATTACTACCTTACTTCCCCATTAAAACTGCTAGGTAGGTAATAACAGGGTTATTGCTAATATTTATTTATTCTGCCTTGCCCTCGCCCAACTCTTCTACTGCCGTAGAGCCTTTAGCTAGCAGATGTCCTGCTGGATACGGGACCGAGTGTCGACAAGAAATTGTATAATTCAATATGCAATAAAATCTGACTTGATTTGATCTAATTTGGGCCAGGACCATAGCAGAGATTCTCTTTTTGCCTAAACTGCAAATACATGACGAGCTCATTCTACACAGTCTCTTGTTTAGGCACCTTCTCTGTATTTAAAGGATTCACAAAGCCCTGTGTGCGTGGATCTGCTTTGGAGGTGAAAAAGCAATAATCCGTGGGCTAATTCTAGACAGCAGTAGAAAATGCAAGCCAAACACTTACTCCTGAATGTAGCTAGAGACATTATATGTGTAAAACTATCAGTTTTCTCATCAGTCGGTGTGGTATTTAAATACATGGGACTGAATGAAGTAGTAGTGAAGTACTTTTAAAAGGACCATCGCATGAAGCGTTCTCAACATCCTTGTGGGTAAGCCATCTTCGTTATGAAAATCAAGGAATATTCATTTAAAGCTTACCTCATTTTGAGTGCCTCATTTTAATATAAAAAGTATCTAACTTGTAAGACCAAATCTAAGTTGGTGGTATATACCTACAGTTTCTAACTATGAAACTTAGTAAACTGCATTATGGCCCGCATAATATCCATGAAGCACCATTGTAGATCACTTAGGTTGATTCCTTGGTAGTCCAATTTGAGTCGTTATGAGGTTCTTTCAAAATTATCTATTGCAGAAAAACGGTAGATATCCACTTGAAATGAATGATTTTACTGTTGTATTCGCGTGCAGCAAACTAGCGTGCCGATATGCTCCCACAACAGCATTAAAGGGCTGCCTCAGTATCAAAACATTTGCGATATTTATAATATACATCGTCTCTGAAGCGTGTTCTCCCGAATTCTGCAATTTTGTGCCTACATCAACCGAAGAGAGGAGAATATAAAGTCGTTGATGGTTTAGGGAAAACCAGATACCAGGAGGCGGAGAGGAGGTCCTCCAAAATGTTGGACTGATGTCACCGAAAAGCTGGTGGGAAATAATTTTGGTGAAATAGTTCGCCTAACAAGCCAGATGACATGATGCAGACGTTCCCTACAGAAAAGGGAGTCCAACAAGAATAATGCATGAATCGCAACGACTGTCAAGACGTTGTGAATAAGAAGAAAAAGTAATACACCATCATCTTTTTGCCGATACTTAAATTCATATGTACCTACAACTCATCCAAAATTTCACGGTTAATTTGACTCTAAAGTAATACACGAACCTCATTTAGGTATATTCTTATTACAAAAATAGACCGGTACAGAGTCTGTTGCCTGGTATCTATAAAAATCTCAATCAGTTCCTTACTAAGCTAATTATAATGGAATACTTACTGAAAATCTTTATCTTCAGTGTATATAATCCTCAATAAAACAGATTTTACTTTAATTTCAATAAAAATTAAGTGAGACGACTTTGTAACTTGACGATTTTTTTTATTCTCTGGGTTACCAGCACTTGATAAAAACATGATAATGATTAATAGTCCTGTCCCCAGAGAAATAATAGCGGCACAAGCTGGGATGACATAATCTTTGTCAAATTTGCACAAAAGTGGGTCTTTGGTAATAGAAAAATATTTAAAAAGTTCTCAAGGCTACAGTGGTTGCAACATAAAACAATATGATGTTAAACTTCCAAATTTAGTGTTTTTGGCAATACCTTCTAACAGACGTAAAAGCACAAAAAAAATCGTAGAAGTGAAAATTGGAAATCACACAATTCTATTTTGTCTCGACCGCTACACAGAATTTCATTATACCGTGAGTGTAATTTCCCATTAGGCATGTACATTCATGTAGCGCGAGAAATATGACAACACCGGCAGCCGTAAATTCGTCCGTCGGTGGAGCATCCTAGCCCTGTTATTTCATTTCAGCCAGCTGGCACACGCGATGTTGTAAATCTTACTCCCCATGCCTAGCCCGCGACTACACACGCGGTATACAATCGAAAGAACAAATATTTATCTATCGTTCACCGTAAGTTATAATTGAAAAAAAATGTGAGTACTCAATACTTCATATATTTATGAAATAAACGTCCATTTTAATTAAGATACATTGCAAGTGTTTGGTGAATACGAATACGAATATAATGAAAAACTGGACATTGCTAATTATAAGTTTTTTCATGTGCCAATGTTAATTTTTCGTCATGTAAAATTAAATTGAAATCAAAATTTTGTAAACTCTAAAATTCACGAAAATTATAAAAACACTCGCACATTTGTGACCACCTTGATATCGAAAAATGACATATAGATATAAAGAATTTAATGGACAAGGCTCTAAAAATGTATTTTTCAATGCAAAGAACAAATGTTACCGTTAAACATTTATATCATGACAACTCCACTCTCCTTTTAAAATGTCTTTTTTACGATATGATCATTTCTTCAAAAGTTATTAAAGTTTATGTGCCGAAACAAACGGAAAAAGTTAACTTTGGTCTTCGCGCGTTGGTTCATGTCTTCATAACTTTAATTTTACGGGTGAACGGTTGCAAGTGCGAATTCTTTTGTAAACATATTTAGTGTGTAAAATTTTCTGCTATTTAACTTTCACCTCTGCGATTTTTGTTGCATTTTGCAAGTTTTGAAAGTTTTTTCCAAAAGAAAAACAGTTTTTGGAAGTTTTGGCCTTTTTATTTTATGCTGCACCCACAGTAGCTTCGAGAACTACTTTATACTTTCTTGCTAGCAAAGATCTATTTCTATGCAAAAATTCACAAAGGATTATTTCATCCCAGCTCAGAAGTGCTACAAGAAGTTTTTCTGTTAAATTATCGTATGTAATATTACTAGTGCTTAAAATTTTATCGAAAATTTTTTCGAAAGCATGTTGCCTGGTAATATAAAGAGTGCAAATTGACAGTTTATTATCTGATTAAATCCCGACCGCTTTAGCGGGAGGGATTTAATCTTTGATAATAAACTGTCAATTTGCACGAGTTATATTAACTAGGGGCAACTTAGCTTGGGAAAAAATTTTTAGATAAAATTTAAAGCACGAGTGGTATTTGTGGAGAATATTTCACGAATAAAGAATTTACTAAGTATACCTTTAATATTATGTTCAGTAATTAATTGCCTTCAGACGTTTCCTTGTTGCTTTTTAGAGATTACTCACCTTTATCTTCAATCTCATCATTTACGTCACATAAAAATGCATTTCCAAAGCGACTCATCTAATAAAAAACAAAGTAGGTTTAAATTATGACAATCAAGAAAAACAATATACGTTAAACCATAGGTACTGTAACTTATAAGACTAGTCATCACAACAAAGCCCGCTTCGACCAATCACATTACGGGTGAAATCACACAAATTGCATATTACCAGCCTTTTACGTTCTAAGGCTGCCGGCTCAGATGGCATGGTACCGCCATCTAGTAACGCTAGCTTAACTTAGTTACTAGCCTAAACAGTGAATTGAATTATTATATTAAAGTGTTTATTAATATATATTTATGTATTTAATCCCTGTTTCTAATTTGAGAAGTTTTATAGTTAAGTTAAGGTTTACTTGTTTAAGTAGAGAGACTTTAAGTACAACGAATTATAATGTATATAGTGATACTGCAGAGTTTTGATTTTCCAAATAAGTGTTAGCTGCTTTGTAATGATTGATGAATTACCATAAGTAAGTACCTACATTTGTGTATTTATCATGAAATAACTGATTTGTCTGCTTCGTAGATATTCACATTTAATTTTAGTTGGGAAAATTATTTTGTAATTATGTTAGGTATTAAGCCATTGAAAGCTGTGTACCTATAACTTGTCCCGAACCTATATAAGTTCCACACAGCATTGGCTTTTTAGGTTATTAATACAGTACTACAATTTACAATTTACGTTAACAATTAGTAATAAGCTAGAGAAGATATTTATAGATAATATTTAAAAGCACGATTTGTCCTATTTGCCGAAAACATGTCACGACACAAAACGTCAAAAAAATTTCGCAATATTTCTCGCTGCAGCGACCTAAAAAAATAGAGCGATAAATTTTGCATGTTGGTCCTGTCAAAAGCAGATCTAGCTTGAATTACCACTAATAATGACGTTTGATTGGTGCAATGTTGTAAAAAGACGGGCTCTCATTGGCTATAGCGTTAATGAGTGAAATAATCGAGACAAATAAATTTCGGAAAATAAATAGTCTCCTTATACTTAAACATTTCCTGGTTTCCCGCATCAATTATAATCTTCGAAGGTATTCAATAATTTGTTTCAGTTTTGAAAAATCCTTACAAATATTATACCACTTCTGGTGTTACAAAGTTGTCGGAAATACCTTAAATGAACTAAGAAAAATATGATTAAAAATATGATTACCATTATACATTCGCGATATATAGAATCTTCTATAAAAGATCAGTGCTCTTTATGAAGGACAGGAATCTGTTCCAGAGTAGACCCTGTAGCTCCTCTTGATGCAAAAATTGCAATTCGAGATATCTATACCTTGACGCTCTTAGTGACATGCAACTGCAGAGGATATGAGTGACAGTTTCATTCTCCACTCCACACATCCGACAAATAGGATCATCTCTCAACCTCATTGTATGTAGGTGCTTGTTCAAAGGACAGTGTCCTGTTATCCGTCTTATTTTTTGTCTATCTAGCACAAGTAACCACTTTACGGTAATGGCAGTTGAAGGCCCCCATATGTAGCCCCGACTACCTCATTCCGGGGGCTTAAGCCCAATAGTTGTTGAACTATGCTGTGGTCAGTCTCGTGGTTCTGATTGAATCAGATTCTTTATTCGTAAAAGCTGATAAATTATTCCGCGTATTCAGTGAAAAGGTTCGTGGTATTAATACAAAATTCGTTATTCTAATAAATATTTTACATTTACTAATGTAAAAGTAATTATAGTACAGTAAAATTAAAAGTTGACCCGGAACAAATTTGTAACAAGCTGATTTCTTAGGGATTGTATTATATGGCTATCCAGGAGTCTCTGAGTGAAAATCCAAAAACATCCACCGTGCAGAAATAAAAAAAAAATGCGCCGCCATGCCATGTGGAAATTAGGCACTTTTTTTCGTTAATCGATAATAGCCCACACGGATGATACTTTAGGAAAAAAGTAAAGTGGCAAAATTTTGAGAGAAAGGCTAAATGTTAATGTGATATAAAATTTTTTGCAATCGGTTAAATATTAGCAAAGTTACGGTTGTCAAAATAACAGATTTGTGTAAAAAAAGATTGCTTTTTGTATTTTAATACCATAAAATGCAATAAAAGACAACAACAATTATTATTGGTAATACTAATTAAATATGGTTTATTTTAGAAATTGCACTTTTGAATGTCAAGTTGGCAGGTTGTATAAAATATTGGCTTTTTTTAATAAATAAGACATACATACACAAAATATATACAATCAGTTTACGAAATAATCGAAGAAAGTCATTTGTCACATCGATAGGTTGTATAAGAAATGCCATGGTTATTAATAATAATTAAAGTAATACATTCGTAAAATAAAATCCATTCTAAAAACAAAAAAACGTAACAACAAACACAATAACAGAACTAATAAATAGTGCAAAAATAAACTATAAACTCTTTAAAAAGCATGAATAAATTAAATAAGCATAAAAAAACTCTCAAATACGAGCTTTAACCAAAAACTAGCCTCATTCTCAGAAAGTAACACCTCTGACGCATTGTCACAGTCCTGTCCAATGTAATTTATACAGCTGGTACTGCACTTAAAGTTATATTTTTTACATGTACAAGACTGTTTGCGATTCTTCTTGCAACCACAGAATAAAATATTTAAAATAAAGTCAGGGGCACACTTTTGTGCTATTTTTATTGGTTCTAGGTAACCGCTGTTTTTCCAACCCCAGTTCTCTGGATTAAGATTGTCGCCTAACCAGACTTGAATTTGCCAATACACTCTATAATGATATTTAATGGCATCGGATGTTGGCGGAAGAACTGCTAAATCGAAGTGTTGAAAAATATTTTAACTATTTAAACTATTAGTTTTTTTACTGCCATACCATCTTAAAATAAATTCTTCCCCAATTACTTAAGCTGATTTGCTTCAAAAAATTTACTTTTAGAAATTAATATAGGCTGTTACTTAGTACCTCCATCACTTGGTCTCATCATGTATACATTTTTTGTTTTGCAATGCTCAATGAGTAACGTTATTAAGTCTGTATCTTGACGAACAAAGTTTTTAAATAATCAGCATCTGCATCCGCACATTTGACTGTGATATTATTTTGGAAAAAATTTGATGTTAGAAGTTTAATTAACTGATCTTTATTTGACGCTGATGCTAAAAATTCGTTTTGAGATGTCTCTATTTCTTCGTGGGTCAATATTAATTTCTTTTTGAAATGCATTTTTAACTCTTCTTTGATCTTCTGTAAATTTAACGGAGGTGCTTTCATTAGAATAGCCATCGAAAATAATAATACAATTTAAATCATAATGATAACAAACAAATGAAAACATACTGATGAACAATATCTTTATATTGAGCCGGGTGTTGTCACACAACTTTTCTAAGGAGAAACCCCCCGTCTATTACAAATTGTTTAGCACCTTCAGGCAAAGTTGGACTTGGTGTAAGTTTTTTATCAAAATTTCATATTTAAAACACTCCTTTAAATCATTTTGATCTCGAGCAACACAAGTAATCCTGTTGAAAAGTTGTGTAGGATTAACGACTGCTGATGCTTTTTTTGTTATATAATAATTGTCCTATTTGTAAATGCGATTGGTTTTACTCTATCTTTCCTTTCTTGTTTTAAGTTCCCAAATGAAATTTTATATAATAACATTAATTTCTTCTTGCTGGGGATGTTTGATAAACTGGTTGTAAAGGTGCATGTATCGTCAATTTATTACAAATGTCAATATTTCATACTACCTGTCACCTTGACATTTAGAAATTTATTATTCTCGAAAATCAAACAAATGAACCCAGTAGGGATTTACTTTCGATACAAAGGAATTCACGTATAAGGAAAAGTTTATATAGTGACAGCGGTTGTCATGATATATAAATCGCTCTCACATATTGGTGAATTTGTGTGTATCGAAGGTAAATCCCTACAGGATTCATTTGTTTGATTTTCGCGAATCTAAAATGAACCATGTTTAATTAGTATTACCAACAAAAGTTTTTGTTGACTATTGTTACATTCTCACGGTGTTAAAATACAAAAAAATACCCTTTTTTTATAAGAATCTGTAATTTTGACAATTATCTCATTGCTAATAGTTAACCCATTTGTGCCATATTGAATCTTAGCTCTCTTTCTCAAAATTTTGCCTCTTTACTTTTTTCCTAAAATGTCATCCGTGTGGGCTATTACGGATTAAAGGAGAAAAGTGACATGGCGGCGCATTTTTTTCTTTATTTTTGTACGGCAGATTTTTTGGAACTTTTATTCAGACTCCTGGATAGCCATAGAATACAATCCCGAAGAAATTAGCTTGTTAAAAATTTGTTCTGGGTTTGGTCCAAATTCAATTCTACTGAAGTATTATTAATACGATAAATGCCACTACGTTGAATCAACGAACGCAGTTATACACTAATGAACAAATATCTGTATATTGTATTATTAAATAGATTCATGTATTAAAAATAAACTTTTGTCAATAATCGGAATTCATTAATATTACGATTACAATATTTTTTCAGTGCGAAATTAACACCTCCACTACTATATAATTTTAAAAAATTCGTCAACAACCGATTTGCTGCTCCAATTTATTTATTGGCCTCTCGAAAAGGTATAAAGGTCAAAACAACAAATGGATTACTTACAGTAGAATTATATTAATTCACGGTATTAAGAATATATAACCCTGATAATTATTAAGACGGATCAGATTATGATTTACAAATCTATTACATGCTTATGTTATGATTCAGCACATTAATGCACACCATCCTGTGAAATTTTCAGTGTGTTCCATTTCCCGACCATGACATAATGACGATGCAAGCCAGTAATCAAGGCGCTCTGACTAATGTCCTTAATTGTCCAAAATACAGCTGCCGAAATAAATCCTTTGACGGCAAAATATATCTTAACAAATTCTTTATCTTTTCATTCTCTCCGACAATTTTTAATGTCATAATAAATATACATTTATTTTAATAAATCTATTTAAGCAGGCTTGAGTTTAATTGCGTCTGATTTTTATATTTCATACCATGATTCGTAAAATTAGAGAACTCTGTCGGGGAAGCAATTTTATTGGTCCATTAAATGCCCCTATAAAAGTCTCAACTGGGTTTCGGTTAGCTCTGCCACGGAAGACAATAATAATAATAATAACTCCACGTATAGACGAATACATACGAAGAATATAAGGCCTCCCGCGCACTGGCGATTTTTAGTTGTACAACTAAAAGTTGAAGTTTCGCGCGCATTAAACGACAAAAAATTGTATAACTCAACCTCGCGCGCACTTTCAACTAAAAATTGAGCCAATTAATCAGTTTAAAAATGGACTTTGATGAATTAGCGTGTGTTTGTGCATTTTACGGAAAAAACGCAGAAGAAAATGGTGGGTTCATCCATTGATAAGTGCCCGTCTAATGAATGTAGAATTTCATAAAATATATGAAGATTTACGGACCTACCCCAATTCGGGATCAGTTCTGAACATACTTCACACCACAGTTTTTCTTTAAAATTTCGGTCTGAGTACTCTCTCAGCTTTTTATCATACAATGCAGGTCTGCACTCGACACAATTTATTAATTTCTCACCGAAATTATCGTTATCCATCTTATAGCAAACGTCTTCCAGCGTGTAGTATTTACGACTGAACTGATAAATGTGGCCAACTAAAAGTTGGAAGTGCGCGTGAACACGTGTGAACCTACAGCCGTCGCTCAGTCGGTGAGTTGCACAAGTTGTGTACAAAGACCACAGCCCTACGACTAAAAATTGGATCGGTTGGGAAATCGACAGTGCGCGGTGTTTATCCAATTTCCATAGATTTTTGTGGTTGTGACTCTACCAACTTTTAGTTGTACAACTAAAAATCGCCAGTGCGCGGGAGGCCTTAGAGAGCATCGACAAATTCCGAATAAACTGATGATATATCCATAAAAAAATTGGAAATAGGTTCATTATAGAAAGTTTAAAAATTAAAATATTACATTGTTCATTCGGAATTGACAGTAGAGTGAAAAAATCAAATTAAAGGTAATTGACACGGATGTATCCAAAATGATTATTCTCTCTCAGCACAGCGTAGAATATTTGGTATGGAATAATAAGCCACACATGGAAAATAGAGTTTATAATAATCATTTAACTCCTGACCTATAATTAGTCTATTTTTATTAATCAACAATATTGAAAAATTGTTTGCATGAATTTTTAAATATTCGCTTGGAACCAGTATGGTTCCAAGCTAAATGCGGATACAAACATTAAAAATGAGAATAAACTTAAAAAACTTAAAATTTGAGGTTACGTTAGTTACATGTTGCACATTCTGTAATATTGTAGGTTAAATGCGAATAAAAGATTCCGTAGTAGACTGATACTAGACAATCGATTGTTAGTGAGTTCTTTAAGGTTAGGCGCTCAATATGGTTTGACCAAATCAAACTGTTATCAACGATTGTTCCAAGAAATGTAGTGTTTTTAAGTATCTTAATATTATTATTATTATTGACGGAAAAAGTAAAATTTTTGCTTCGTTTCCCTGGACTTCAAATTCTAAAGCAACAGTCTTAGCCATACTAATGATTAAATTGTTTTTATCGCACCACTCTTTAAAATACGTCGTTAAAAGAGTCACTTTACGAATATTTCCGATTCGCATTTATCACTAACAATTAATGATGTATCATCAGCGTACGTGAACATATAGAAGAAAAATGGGTGGACCCAGTACACTACCTTTTGGGGTGCCAAGTTCAGTATGATAGCTCTCTGAAAAAACATTGGCATATTTAACAATAAATGAATAAATTTTCAATTTTCGAGATAGGACATTACAAGAGAGATAGCATTTCCTCGAATAAGTTTACTTAATTTCATCTAAACAAATCTATTATCTATGGGATCGAAAGCTCTAGACAGAACAAAGCATAACCCAACTACGTTTTCGGATTCTTCGAGTTTGCATAAGATATGCTGAATAAATTCGATAGTAGCATTTTTGGTTGATAGCTTTTTTTTCTGAAGCCAAACTGGCATCTAATAAACAAATTATGCTGGTTTAAGTAAGAATTTAAGTTTTCGGTGATTGTAATTTCAGTGATTTTAGAGAAGATACTTAACATTGCAATGGGCCTATAGTTATCCTGCAAGTCACCTTTTTTAGGAATGGGCAGTAGAATAACAAATTTTAAATTTACCACTCGTAAAGGAAAAATTTGTTATTTCTACTAACGGCGTTAAAATAAGATCAGAGCATTTTTGAATTAAACTTATGGGAACTTCATCAAACCGTATAGACTTTTATTAAGTTCATAATAATTCTGTCGATGGCTCTGTTTTTAATTTTTACATTACTTATTCTATTTGTAGAAAATAGATGGTTACAAATATGCCAATAAGCATAAAATTTGTATACTTTGCTGTATGGCACGTATATCTATAACGGTTTCATGTTAAGCATACGGCCCCAACAACGTTCTTTTTCATCATTTCTCACCATCCGGTTTTCCTTGAACCATCCAAAAAATGAAAATATGTGTAAAAGTACAATGGCGGGGAAGCGATTTAGGAGGAGAATTTCTTGGAGAATGAAGCTGTTTAAGGAATTCGTAACAAACATCTCTAGACCCACATCTCAAATCCATCAATATGCATCCCAGAGAGTCCATAACTTTAGAGGAATTAACTTCACTTTTCATATGGCATAAAACACGTAATAATATTAATAATAATAATAATAATAATAATACTTTACTAATCCAGTTGATCACATAACATGATATAGGATAACACTTTGCAGAGTAAAAATATAAAATTACATAAAATTAGTTAATAAAAGGAACACAGATTGTGTATGCAATACTATATAAAATATCACATCGTCAGTACTAGAAAAATATAACAGATATATACATATAATATCAAATATAAACTTCAACAGTTAATACATAAACATACATAACATGAAATATCACAGGATGTCATCAAAGTATTCATACAATGAATAATAAGATTTATTACACAATATTATTTTAACAGAATTTTTAAATTTTTTGAGATCAAGCAATTTGTATGAATTTGGAAGCTTATTGTACACTTTTACTGCCAAATATTGTGGACTTTTTTCAAATAAGGATAACTTATGTTTTGGTATTTCGAGTTTTAATGCATTCCTAGTGTAATATGAGTGATTAGCGTTTAGTGAAGGTATATCGTGCAAATGACTTCGGGCATAGATTGCTAACTGTAGGATAAATATACATGGTAGCGTTAATATATTTAGTTGCTTAAATATATCTCTACAGCTTGCTCTTCTATTGGCTCCTAATATAAAACGTACCGCTCTTTTTTGTAACTTAAAAATACGAATGGTTTCTGTTGAGGCACCCCAACCCAAGATACCATAAGATATCACAAAGTGGAAGTGTGAGTAATAATACGTCACCAATACAGATCTACTCACTATCTCTCGTAACTGGTTTATATAGTAACAAATGGGGGCATTTTTTTTACTAATAATATCAATGTGAATGGTCTACGAGCAATTTTCTGATATATGGACACCAAGAAATTTTACAAATTTATCTTGTTTAGTGGTACCACCTTCTGTTTTAATTGTGTGACTGTAATTAAGATCAGTGTTTGATGGATTAAATCTTATAGATGTTGATTTTTTGTTATTTAAAATAAGCGTATTATCATTGAACCACTCATGAACCCGTTGTATTTGAGTATTTGCTTCATTAATTGCATTATTTATATTGCTGTCAGAGATAAAAATGGATGTATCATCGGCAAACATTATGGATTGTGGGACATTAAAATCGTTTATATAAAGTATATATAATAAGGGCCCTAAGACCGATCCTTGAGGAACACCAAAAGAATTTCCTAATATATTAGATGAATGGTTATTTAATTCTACAGAGTGTTTTCTTCCTTGTAGGTATGATTTGAACTAATCCAACGGTTTACCTCTAATACCATACAGTTCGAGTTTATCTAAGAGGCGTTGGTGACACACCACGTCGAAGGCTTTGCTTAGATCTAAGAAAACACCAATACATTTCTTTTTGTCGTTCAGGTTGTTATAAAGAGTTGTTAAAAATTTAGTGATTGCGCTAGAGGTTGAATCACCTTTACGAAAGCCAAATTGGTTTTTATCGAATAGTTTATATTTATCCAAAAATGCTATCAATTTACCGTCTATATATTTTTCAAATATTTTAGAGAAACTACTCAATATACATATAGGTCGATAATTATCCATTATAGTTTCATTACCGGATTTCAATAAAGGTTTAATTTTAGCTAATTTTAATTTTTCTGGGAATAACCCTTCACTTATCGACGTATTTATTATGTTGGTTAGAGGTAATGCTATGTGATAGATACATTTTTTTAGTAAATTAACACTGATTTTGTGTTTTCCTGATGCGTTGGAGTTTTTTAAATTTTTAACAATATCAAGTATATCTAAGGTTGTTGCCGGTTCAAGATAAAAGTAATTTATATTTATATTTGTATCTAAATTTTATATAGGTGTATTCTTAAAAGCTGTATCTCCTAATAAAGCATTGGGAATATTATTAAAATAGGTATTTACGTTATTACTAACTATGTTTTGATCTTTTATTAAATTGTTGTCTATATTTAACTCTATATTATTTTGTGTTTTTTTTATTAGGATTGATAATATTCCAAACTGTCTTTGCTTTATTTTTTGAATTTGTTATCAATTCGTTATTGTAAAATAATTTTGCCTTTTTTAATAGTTGTCTATATATTGATTTATACTTGTTATAGTACAGTTCAAAATTGGCGTCCTGTGTCAAAGATAATTGGTACAAATCTTTTAATTTTTGGAACGATATTTTAAGACCACTTATTATCCCTGACAACAAGATCTTTTTTAATTTTTGTTTTCAGTGGAAATGATAATTCGAAATAGTAAAGGAAGCTACTAAGAAATGACTCGAATTTTTCGTTCGCATTGATATTATTATTTAATAAGATTCTGTCCCAGTTTTCGTTGTCATATTTTCAAGTAATTAATAATATTCATATTATTACCTGTTTTATACCGTTTTGTAGAAAATAACCGCTGCTTAAGGAATCACTACTTCAACATCCAGATTTCCTGCCCAAGTCCCATACAACAAGAAAAATGTCGATACTATATTTACATTCCACTATGTGGAAATAATTGTTCATAGAACATTATTAATTTGAAAACCCATAGAACGATATACCACACAAAATTTTTTGGAGGCCTTTGGTTTTTGTACATACACTAAATCACAATTTTATTTTTTTACCTGCTTTGGTGGGCGGTGGTAATAAAGCAGGTTGCACAGAGGGTGGCAAATTTGAGGCCTTTGGTCCTTGTATACACAATAAGTCACATTTTCAATTTTTACCCCCTTTAATAATAGAGAGGGGGTGGTAAAGGGATCGGTAGTGTCAAAAAAAAAATCTGAAGCCTTTGGTTTCTGTATACACACTAACTCAAATTTTTTTTTACCCCTTTCAATAATGACGTGAAGGTGGTAACAGGGGGTGGTATAGGGCAGTGGCGGCTCGTGATATTTTGTACAGAGGAGGCTTGATATTTAAAAGACAATTAACTTGAAATATGATTACAATTTGTACATTTCCTCACCACCCTGGATAAGCTGCTAGAGGAGGCTCAGCCTCCTCTGCCTCCACTGACGAGCCGCTACTGGTATAGGGAGTGGCTAATGCCAAAAAATATTTTGATATCTTTGGTTCTTGTATACACACTAAATCACAATTTTATTTTTAACTTTATTTAATAATGGTGTGAGGTGGTAATGGGGGTTATAGTGGGGCCGTCTGATGACAAACAAAATTTGAACTCTTGGCTTTTCGTACATACGCTAAAACCCAATTTTATGGATTCTTACTTGCTTGCTTTACCTATTTATCTCCATTCACCCCCAACCCTAAGCCTATTTGAACAAAATATATTTTCAAATATTTTAAAGTAAACTTATTATTGCACAGATAATTTCTACATTTTCCCTTGAAGTTATAATAATATGTATTGTAGCCTCACTATTAATTTTATTTAAAGATAAAATCTGCCTAAATATTAAAATTCATTATTCAAAGGTATTATTTACAAGTGCGATGAGTAACTGATAGATCTACAGCTGTATTTCGATTTAGATGGTATTAATTGACTAAGTGAGGGTTGTAGTAATGATTATGGGTTTTAATTACGCTAATTATCTGGTCATCTAACTCAATTAAAAGGCGATAAAGCCGACAATTGACCCCTACTATATATCAATTAAATCTTCACGATGTCGATATTGTCCTTAAAAATTAATATAAAAATATCTCCCACTATATAAACATGAACTGTAAATCCTGGGTATTTCAAAAATTACTTTCTTGGGGGTAGTTAAAAGGAATAATGCTAAAGTTCATATTTTATACGACATAAATAAAAGTACGAGTAGAGGTATACCTCTAACAAACTGTCAAAAATATTATATATTTTTTTTATAGGGACGATCACACGAAGTAACAAATAAATAGAAAAGCTTATAAAATTTATTTACCACTTTTTGAAAAGGTTGGTGAACATATTATTTGTCCATAAATTGATGAATGACTTATATATCTAACTATTAACTACTAACACCAATTAATATGGTAAAAATATTAATGAAGTAGTTTACCCAGCCTTGCGCGAGTGACTTGAGTTAACTTTAACATCATAAAAAAAATATTTTGATTACTTTCAATTTTGTTTTATATTAGTTATTGATGGGAAAACTATACTAACATTTAAAATCTTCAATGAGGCAGTTAACAAATGAATATTATAAATACCTGTATATTTATTTATTTCATAAAATTGCAATATCTATATAACGTTAGCGATCAGCAAATCTTTTGTTTTGGAACCAGACAAAAAAATACATCCTCAATAACATTCATGATTTTATGTAGCTGATAGGGGAAAATAAAGATATGTGTCTCTTCATAAATAACATCTTTGATTTGAACTGTTGGAGCTAAAATAAACAAATTATTTTTTACCTTGACTCTTGAATATGCAACATGAAATTGCTCATGGGAAAGCAAATCCGTGCCAACAAAAATAGTTAGATGTTAACGAGATGTGCGTCTGGAGACTCCGCGGTTTCCCTAGACAATTATCGTACCAACAGTTTTACTGTCCAAAAAATAAATCCTTCAAAACGATTCTCCAATATAGTATTCTCCCGATTCTTGTCATTTTTATCGAACGGGTGATAGTTCAGGAGACAAAAAGCAACGATTGCCCTGGGAAGGTGCAAGCAGATGTGTGGAAAAAAACTGGGGGTTAAACCCCAAGATGACTCTATATGCTATGACTGGTATGGTGGACCAAGGCACTGCAGCTGAGAGCAATAAGGCTATTAAGAGGCGTACAAAGGCTTGCTTGCCTGTGCGGCACGGGGGCCATAAAAACTTCTCCCACGGCTGTATTGGAGGTCCTTTTAGATCTGACACCTCTACACATTTTTATCCAGGGGGAAGCTCGTTCAGTGTTGCACAGGCTAATGCAAGGCACAACGCCCATAAGGCAGCAACACGGAACAGAGCACCAAAAGTTATACGCAGAGCATTCTGGGAATGCCCACGGACAGTATGGGCCCAAAGTATAACTTCTATAAAAATTTTCAAATCAAAATACCAGACAGAGAGGACTGGAAGAATGGCCCTCCGATATCACCACAAACAGTCTGGTATATGGACGACTCCAAGACAGAACATGGAGTAGGAGCTGGGATTTACGGAACAAGGTCGAAAATGGAAATCCCGATAAGTCTAGGAATACATGCCACAGTATTTCAGGCTGAAGTGGCCGCTATACAGTGGTGTGCAAAGGAAATAATGAGGCAGGGAACTGTCAATCAGTCAATTGATATTTTTTCCGACAGCCAAGCAGTGTTAAATTCAACCGATTCCATGCAGGTCGATTCAAGACTAGTATGGGATTGTATTAACGCCCTTATGGACCTAGGAGGTCAGAATAAAGTGACCGTGGCATGGGTACCAGGAGGGACACAGGGGAAATGAAAAGGGTGATGAACTGATTCGGAAAGGCGCGTCTAATGCCTTGGTAGGTCCCGAACTCTTTTGTGGTGTGGCTAAGCCATGCAAACGATCATCCATTAATAAATAGGTACAGGACAAATCTCTAGAATGGTGGAAGGCACGACAGAGACAGGCTAAAGAGTTCAATAAAGAGCAATCGGCCAAATTCACGGAAGATCTACTCTGCCAAAATAGAAAGGCCATTAATAGTGGGTCTTCTAACTGGCTCAATAGGCATATGAGTCTAATGGGCCTGGCAGATGATGCAACATGCAGATTCTGTCGAGAGGAAGAGGAAACCTCAGTACATGTGCTGTGCCACTGCGAAGGCCTAGCCTGACTGAGATTCCAACTACTTGGTGAGGAAAAACCAAGGGCAGATAGCTATACTAAGGAGCCCCTATCAAGGCTATGGAGTCTGGTACAAATGATAAAGCTGGATAAGGAGCTCTAAATGAATTAGATTAGGAGCGCCACAATGGATCCAAAGGCGGTGGCCAAGGCCAAGCGGCCAGCTCCTCCCTTTAATCTAATCAAATCTAGTTCAGGAGAAACTAGATGGTAAGAGGGGAAGAGCACGCCACAAAACACTGGTCTCAGTGAGGAGTTGATAGGAAAGAACTTTAGCTGAGACGCGGGCCTAGCATTCATGACAGATGGAGCAATGTTGTCAGGCACGTCATACAGCAAAAGGTGGCCAATAATATCACAAATGGATCACAAAACGAAGTTTTGACTCTATTTCTTATGTGAAGTTGTTATTTAAAATAGAAAAATATTATTTTGTTTGTTCAAAGAGCAGGTTTTTAACTGTTATAAGGTCTTAATTTTTAATACGAGGAGGTATTGCAAGAATGGAAAAACCGCTTACCTCTGAAAAATAGCCATTTTATACTTTACTATTTTGCACTGCGGCCTTGTCTGCCCTCTCGACTGAACAATTAAATTGTATATTCTTACATAGAAATGTCAAATTTAAGTTTACCCTTGGTAACCGACAGTATGTGGTGTAATATCTACGATACTATATATATTATTAACGAATTCCGCAACCGACAGAAAACTTTTCTAATCCACTTGAAAATCTTTCCAATAAGTTTTTCCTTGATTTAGCCTTAAGACAGTTGCGGCACAGCCTGAGTTGATCGTAATTATGATTTGGTGTCAGGTAATACGATATATCTCTAGAGAGACCAACTATAGTAAAGCTCCGTTCTCGATATTGGATTTATTATGGGAGATTTCGAGGGATTGCTCCGCAGCCCTTCAATGCTAAAAGATTCCAGCTTACTTCCTAAATATATATTGCCAACGGCTAAAACCACAACGTTACCATTAAATATTTATGGGCTTATTGAAGCGATGTATCTTGTTTTTCTACTTTTGTGAGGCCGGTGTACATGATGTGTAATCCTGTATGGTTTATGTTGTAATCTACGATTAGCAAAATAACGCCAGGGCAGGGCCATCGATAGCGATGATCGGCCCCGATGCATAGACTCAGTCGCCTCTCCCCCTTCCCTCTAGTATTAATAAATAATTAATTTCTTACTTCTAGATAAACATATGAAAGAGAGTTATTATTTATTTTTCATGAAATCGATAGATAAACGAGTTATAAAAATATGCATATATATTACATATATTAGTTGGTAACTAGAAATAAATAAAACAAAGCAAAATATAAAATAGTCAACTGTTAAAATTAAGCTTATTGTACAGGGTGTCTCACCGGGAACTGAATCGATCGATATAGAGAAAAGTACGCATCAGAAATTTTTGAAAATTTTGGGAATTACTAAAGTCAGTGTGGCCAATCCAACTAAAATAATTACAAGCAGCTGGCACTTCCGCTTATACCGGAAGTCGATACCAACTTGCTTATTTTAAATGGAACACCCTATATATTTCAGGGTTTTCGAAAAGAGCGTAAAATTCTGAGTCAAAAACATGTAGGATATCCTATACCTAAATCCATCCGTTTCAGAGATATTTGACATTTTATAGAAAATTTGACAGGTGCAACGGTTTGCAAGAACCGTTATAACTTTCTTCGTGTAAAAGATCCCCATTTGCTTCTTGGCACATAAAAAGAACACAAGGGGAACTACGTTCTACAACTGAAATAAATTCAATAACATCATACCAAGTGTTCCGTTTTTCGCGTTACATTTTGTCAACTTCAAACCGCGAAAACTTGTTTAGGTCAAATGGAACACCCTGTATTTTTTTACGTCAAGTTGTGTAAAATTGAATTCCCTTTTTTCTGATATTAGCATTGTGGGGTTAAAGTTTTCAACTTTTTGAAATATTTGCGATTATATTAGAAATTCATGAATTGTTGTAATCATTTCATCAAAATAGCCATGATTAGAAACAATCAGACATTATCTTATGTCAAAAAATGCCAGTACGTTTAAATTACATCCACGAAAACTTTTTAAATTTGTTTATTATTTATGGAGAATGTGATAAGGTAATATCAAGAACTTGCAGCACATTTGCTAATCGATACCCAGAACAACGGAAACCGTCACCAAACACTGCAAAACGCATACTGGAAAATTTTAAAAATTATGGCTCTGTCAAGGCAAAAATACAAAGAAGAAAGCCTATTGTTGATGACGAAAACATTGAAATAGTCATTCTGGGATATTTTCATGCATTTCCAAGGATGCCATTGAGACAAGCTGCTCTGGAATCGGGACTATGCAAAGATTCAATTCACAGAATCTTATTAAAACATAAGTTTCACCCGTTTCCATTCCATATGGTGCAAGGATTAAAAGAAACAGATTTCCTAAGAAGACAGAATTTTTGTGAGTTTATTCTAATAAGGTCTGATGGTGACGATTCTTATTTGGGAAATATTATATGGACAGATGAAGCAATATTTACTAGAAATGGACTTTTTAATAGACACAATTCGCATTATTGGAGTGACTCAAATCCTCATATGTTCAGGGAGCGAAACTTTCAGGAAAGTTGGCAGTTCAATGTTTATTGTGCCATAAGAAACGATAGCCACCAGCATTACAATTTTATCAGGAAAATTTAAACGGTAAATTAAATTTACTCTTCTACTAATATGTATAGGTAAATTTTTGTTTTTTTCTTTAGGTGAAAGATATCTGAATATCTTACAAAATTTGAATAATAACTATTTAGAAAATTTACCTCTCGCCGAACATAGAAACATTTTTTATCAGCACGACGGTGCCCCCCCTACATAACGCATATTTAATTAATAATTATTCACAAGAAACTTTTTATGATCAATGGATTGCCAATAATGGACCTTTCTTATGGCCTCCTCGCTCGCCCGACTTATCAGTTCTGGATTATTTTATTTGGGGAACTATTAAAAATAAAGTTTATGAGAGCCCATTAACACCCATTGAAGATTGTATGCAGAGAGTAAGAAATGCATTTCAAAACATATCACAGGATTCAATTAGAAGAGCTACCCATGAGGAACTAATCCGAAGGTGCGAAAAATGTGTCGAGGTTCGAGGGCGGAATTTTGAGCAATTATTAAATTAAAATGGAATCATGTTTTAAATTGACCTTATCTCTGCTATTTTAGTTCATGCTGTATCTTCAATTCGATTAATACGCATGTTACAGTGTTAGTGTTATTTTCCGTTTTTCTGAATATCGATTAGCAAATGTGCTGCAAGTTCTTGATGTTAACTTATCACATTCTCCATAAATAATAAACAAATTTAAGAAGTCTTCGTGGGTGTAATTTAAAGTGCTGGCATAAGATAATGACTGATTGTTTCTAATCATGGCTAATTTGATGAAATGATTACAACAATTCATGAATTTCTAATAAAATCGCAAATATTTCAAAAAGTTGAAAATTTTAACCCCACAATGCTAATATCAGAAAAAAGGGAATTCAATTTTACACAACTTGACGTAAAAAAATACATTTGACCTAAACAAGTTTTCGCGGTTTGAAGTTGACAAAATGTAACGCGAAAAACGGAACACTTGGTATGATATTATTGAATTTATTTCAGTTGTAGAACGTAGTTCTCCTTGTGTTCTTTTTATGTGCCAGGAAGCAAATGGGGATCTTTTACACGAAGAAAGTTATAACGGTTCTTGCAAACCGTTGCACCTGTCAAATTTTCTATAAAATGTCAAATATCTCTGAAACGGATGGATTTAGGTATATGGTATCCTACATGTTTTTGACTCAGAATTTTACGCTCTTTTTGAAAACCCTGAAATGTATAGGGTGTTCCATTTAAAATAAGCAAGTTGGTATCGACTTCCGGTATAAGCGGAAGTGCCAGCTGCTTGTAATTATTTTAGTTGGATTGGCCACACTGACTTTAGTAACTCCCAAAAATTTCTGATGCGTACACCCTGTATAATATTGGCTTCTTGCGCCTTACAGCCGGTAACGAGTTCTATTATTAAAAAAAAGGGTCGATTTCTCGAGAAATCATATTAGGCATTTTTTCACTGAAAAACTAGTACATCTTATTGATCAACATTCTCTTGAACTCCTCTATCTTAAATTTAACATCTTAATTTACGGTTTTCAAATTACGGTCCCCTTAAAATTACATTTTTTAAACATTAAATAATTAATAACTTGAAAACAATTTGTATTTCGAAAAAAGTCATTTTTCATTTTTAATTAAGATTCACTCTTTATACCAGCCAGTGTCATCGATGCTTTCAAATTTTGTCGGCCAAAAATTTCCAGTGAAAAATTACCAGAAATATTGACTATTAAATAATTGATAAGTTGGAAACGAATCATTTTAAGAAAAATGTCATTCCTCATTTTCTATTTAAAATCACTTCTTCTATCACCCACTGTCATCGATACTTTCAAATTCGGCAATCCTTAATGCTCGAATAATTTAGTTAAACATTTTTGGTAATTTTTTAATGAAAACTCTTGGCCTACGAAATTTGAAAGTATTATCGATGACACTGAGTGCTGAATTTAAACAGAAAATGAAGAATTACTTTAAGAAATGTAATTTTAAGCTACCGGTACGGTAGCTCAGTAGGTTGAGGCGTATTGAGTGGCGAATATGCTGACCGACTGTCTATCGCGTTCTGGATTCGAGCCCCAGCCCACTGAACTCTACTATATAAATGGAAGGCCAGTATAGGTAGATGCGCGTGAACAAAATATGGTAATTACGGATTCAATAAGTGTAGCTATGCGTCGACGCAGTAGAGAAATTGATGTCTGTGCTTGAACCAAACGGCTGTCTACGAGGAATTATGCGCTGACGCTTTTCAGTGTTTTATTTGTTTCCCATAGATTCTTGGATTAGATGAAATTTCGGTGTGACTCATTTTATTCTTTGTTTATTTCTGTCGCTTGTGTAAAGTTGTTATAAATTGATTATTTTGTATAATATATTGTGACTGTTATAAACAGTTAATTGAGACAATATGGTGCAATCTTGTATGGTACTGTGTTGCAAGAATCGGGGCCAAAGTCCCGGATTTTAAACAGTTGCAGTAACAATAAGACCGGCTCTGGCGTATTCTTCAGTGCGACTGCGCTCCTTTTCATGTTCGTCATACTTGTGCGAGGTTCAATTTCACGTAAAAATTGGTATGGATATTGACTTTCCATTTATAGAGTAGACTTCAGTGCCCCAGCCCCGGTGCTGACAACACCGGTGAGTATGGGTGTATACCTGCGTTTTTCCAGATGTGTAATCCCCTTCCGGACAGCCTTGGCTTTGGATTTGGGGGTTGTCTACTATATGTGGGGTGTTTATATTAAAATAAAAAAAAAATCAAAATTCATAAATCGAAACATTAAATTTTGGATATAGGGCATAAAGCATGCTGATTAATAATATCGCATTATTTTACTTCCGCATCCAGTGGAAGTATAGCAACGACAAAAAAAGTTAAAGTTTATTGTTCAAATAGGCTTAAAATGTCATGAAACGTCGAGATTTTAAGTTTGAGCGAAAAAAAAATTATGTCTGTCTGTCTGTAACTTTTTTGTGCGCACGTTTACTCTGGAACCATTTAAGATATTGACTTGAAATTTGGTACACGTATGTACTTTAACGAGATCTAGAACTGAATTATATTTTCATCTTGTTTCGTCGAAACGTTAGGGGGTAAATTGGGGTAAATTGGTAAATGGGTAAATCAAGCAGGTAAGAGTCCATAAAATTGGTATTTAGTATATACAAGAAAAGCTAAGGTCTCAAAAAAATTGTTGGCATTAGCCACCCCCATTACCACCCCCACCACATTATCAAATGGGATGAAAAAAATTGTGATTTAGGGTATGTACAAGAACCAGAAACCAGAAATATTTTTTACTTCATACACCCACCCCCCCTATCACCACCCCCACCCTACTACCGATGTGGGGTATTGTTTTATGGGTTTTTGGGGCAGAGGATTTTAAATGTTATATTATTAAAGTTCCCTAAACAATTATTTCCACATACAAAGTTTTTTCGTTGTGAGTGACTTGGATAGAGAAAGGTGGAAGTAGGTGGAAGTATGGATTCCTTGGGCAGCGCGGCTTTTTCATAAAAAAAAGGCCTAATAATTTTTTTCGAAAAATCGACCGTTTTTTTCTTAATAAGAATGTAAGCCAGTGGCGGAAATAAGTTATGTTTTACTCACAAAAGATATAGTAAACGTCTTTGATACCGATCGAAATTTGATTGAAATTGGATGACTAATAACTGAGCTATTAAGATGTCACCTTAAAAAATGACTCATTGTATATCATAGGTACCTACAGTATTAATAAATCGTTATTTTGTTCTAGTAATGATTTACAGTTTCTTGCGTGTGGAAATATTATTTTTAGAATACCTGTACAATCAGTATTATGCTTTACCTTGGCGAATTAAAAATATTTTTAGTTATTCTATCTTATCTAGGTATTTAACATTTAAAAAATCTTCACGACTCTCTGTAACTTCTTTTTTCCTAGTAACACTTTATTTGTATATGACAGTCATTAGAAAGCTAATTTCTTTCTATATCGAATTGATAAAATAAATCTTTTTATTCATAAAAAAGTTGTGAGCAGTAGTTTGACTTAAACAATGAATATTTTATTTTTCAACTTTCACTAAATTTTCATGGCCTTTTAAAGAAATTATCAAAAAACCACTTCCAGATTTCTTGTCCAAGTCACTATCACCCCCACCGCATTATTAAAGGGGGTGGTAGTGGGGGTGGCTAATGCCAAAAAATGTTTTAAGGCGTTTGGATGTTGTACATGTACACATACTAAATCACAATTTTATTTATTTTTTACCGCCTTTAATAATAGGCTGGAAGTGGTAATGGGAGTGATAGATGTGGAGTGGTTGATTTCCAAACCTTAGCTTCTCGTACATATACTAAATCCTAATTTTGTGAAGTCTTACTTACTACTTTACTAATTTGCTCCCATTTACCCCCCCCCCCAACACTTCAACGGAATAATATTAAGATATAATCTAGTTTCAGGTCTCGCCATAATATATATGTGAACTAAATTTCAAGTCAATATCATAATCCCTTTTAGAGTTATCGTACGCCCAAAAAGAAGTTACAGACAGATCGACAATTCGACAGAGAGAAATTTTTTTCCTCAAATTTAAAATATGCGCATTTCATGATATTCTAAGCTTATATTTGAACGAAAAAATTTCGATTTTTTTTCCGTTTCTATACTTCCGTGAGGTGAAAGTAATAATCACTTTGAGAAGTTACATTGTGAAAATGAGAACATTTGGAATTTGAAAGAAAATAAATCTAAATCTTAAATTATTATTTTTTCTCATTTATTTATATTCGATAGGGGAACGAAATGGATTTAGAAAAAAAATCATCTAATTAGCAGATTGAAATTTTGGGTTAAGCATATTTATTCTAGCTCCGAGATTACAGGAGATTCATAAACATAATATATTGATTACCTACCTGCTATTAGCACTTACCATAAACCAGAGGGTGGTTTAAATCCGTCCTCATTAAATAAATAAAATTTCAAAGAAGCAATCGTCAGGGAACAAACATATTTGTACGTTACCCTATCGTCAACATTTTCCAAAACGTGACAATAAATTATAAAATAAACCAAAATGTTTTCATAAATTGCTAAACTAATATTCGCTATCATTCATATATTTGATTTCTGATAAATAATGCGATGATCTGTGAACAGTGCGCAATACTAACTGTTCATAAATAAAATATATATGTAGTTAAAATTTACAATAGCCGCAGCTGAGCGAATGGAACTAAGAACAGGGCTGGATTAGCGAATTGTGTGATATTATTAATTTCATATCTTGCAGATATAAATGAATTAAGTCGATAAAACATGAAGTCAAACCAAATTCCAATCTATCACCTATTTCTAATACTATCTGGGATTACATATTTAAAAAATATATAGCTTAATATGAAACAACTGGGGAAAATTAAAGTGATAGTAACTAAACAAATCCTGATAAATTCTATCATAACAAAACCGATAATCTCGATTGAAAGAATTTCCGAATAGTAGTCAATCTGTCATTTGACCCGTGAATAATTCCTACTGATAATGTCTTGTTCTTATATTGTAGGGGGGATTGCCACAATCATTAATTAATATTTTCCGCTAAAATATCGTTGCCGCTACGGCCGCCATGTTGAGAAAATGACGGTTATTTTTTTTTCTCAATTTCTCCGATTTTTCTCAATTGGATCCCAATTCCTGTTAGTTAGTGTTAGGGTAGGTGAGGGTTAGGTTACCAATATTGTAGAAAATGAAGAAAACCTATAACATTTATTTAAACTATTTTTGTCTATTGTTAATATTTTACTATTTACAGCCGTCAGAGTGGCGAAAATATGTGCTTCGCTGCAGATATTTGCAATTATCTCTGCCCGTTGCTCCTACGTAGTAATTAGTTATTATCAATATTGTAGATTATAAAATTTCTTTCAAAATCTGTTTAAACAATTTTATTTTACAGCAGTTCGAAGTTTGAAAAAGATTCCTGAGTTTCGGAAAAATGTCTGCCCGGTGTTCCGAAGTTATTAACACGAATCATTAACTTTGCATGATTAATGTCTTGTTTACATCCCATATAGTATCTTTTTAACAATTGCCATTTTTCAAGAAGGTATGTTGCTACCGAGTACAAGTGGGTGCGGCAGAATGATCTCCCGGATTTGGGAAGCTAATAAAAATTAGATACAAAAGGTGTATATATATTTCTGAAAAGTACATTTAGTGTGGTTTTAGATCAACCTGTTTTAAAAAGACACAAAATGACCCTGCGTGTCATTTCGGGCAGGATAGCAGCAACTTCTTGGGTAATCGCCTCCCTAAAAGCTTCCAAAGTTTGGGGACGATGTTGGTATATCTTAGATTTGAGATAGCCCCAAAGAAAGAAATCGTACGGGGTCAAGTTTGGAGAGCGAGAGGGCCACCCGATGTCACCACGCAAGGAGATAAGATACCCAGGAAACATTCTTCTCAGAATTCCAAGTGAACGATGGGTGTGTGCACCATCTTGTTGGAGCCACACATTTTGAAGAAACGCCTCGACAACAAAAGCACGGTGTACTCCCGCCCAAGCCATGATGTGACACCTGACTTTGACGCACTTGTCACTACTAGTCCCTGGCTACGCCCTTCTTAAATCAGGGAGGTCGTTCTGCGGCACTGAATCAGTATATAGGCAATGGAGGCCGCCATTTAAGTGATGTCATTTTTAAAACACGTTGATCTAAAACCACACTAAATATACTTTTCAGAAATATATACATATACTTTTTGTATCTTGCCTGGTTTGATTTTTATTAGATTCCCAAATCAGGGAGACCATTCTGCCGCACCCTGTACAATGTATATGCAAAGTCTTCGATTTAGGGGAACAACTTCCAGGTAAGGAGTTTTTCTCTTAATATGATTGGACTATAAAATTAAACGACAAATACTGTATGGAGAAATTAATATAGTTTATTAAAATTCTCCATCAAAGACCATAAATTTCTGTATTACGAAAATGTAACTATTTTATGCATCTGGAATAGAGTTTACCAGATTTCTTTTACCGTCTTAACTAGCATGTTTACAAATCATTTTAGGCAAATATTAATAGAGATGTAGAAGAAAAAATCACGAATAGTGAAGTTAGACTTGCACTTTTTTCTAGTTACTTGCGATTTTATGATTCGCATCATCATGTGGGCAGAAATCCTCATTTCTTCGAAGTGGGATTGTCTCCCAAGTTGGTTATTAAGAGATTCTCCTACCTCCCATATTAAATAGATATAATTAATCGCATTAATACTCGCTTAATCACAACAAACAAGTCGCTACAATATGAACCGAGCTATGTGCTAATTCAGGTTTAATCAATTCATTACCTAATGTTAATCGTTTTCGAACTAACTTTATCTACACCAAAACACCGAATATATCCATTTTCTTGCATCCAATAATTGTACAAGAAGTAAAATCAGCTATTAAATCTTAAAAAACCCAAATTCTCTCGATATGCTTGACCCAAATGCCAAAATAGTTAAAACGGAAGATATTATCGCCACTCCGTAAATCACTTTATATAACAGTAATATCGCAGATATATTTAAAACTGCCCGCGTTATACCGGTTTTTAAAAAGAAGTTGATTCCTTGTTAGTCAAGTACCACCCTCTATCCATCCGTCACCTTTTTCTCAAAATATTTAATATTTTACTGACTAAAGATTGTCAAGTTATCTGGGATACAAATCACTCCTTAGTTTCTACCAATATGGTTTTCGCTGTGGACATAGTCTTGAGAGGGGCCATCGCACATAAATTACTTTGTGTGATTATTCCAAGGTCTTCGACTGTGTCTCTCTCAGCTTTCTCTATTTTTACCTGCTATTTGCTCTAGTCGTAGGAAATGACAAGTCAGGTTTCTGACGTGGCGTACTCTAGGGCTCAGTTCTGGGGCCACTTTTACCGTAAGTCTATATACATGACTTTCCTCAATTTATGTTGAGTAGCAAATCAATTCTGTCCGCTGATGATACCACTCTCTTGGGTCCTGACCACGGCGTTGCTAATCTGCTCCAACTAAGCTCCAACATCGAACTAAAAAAATAGCTATTTTTCTATTTTCCATTTTAGACTTTTCTATGCGGTGGTTTTTATGGATCACTCTCACCACCCACCAAAAGTACTTGTAAATGCTTAGTTTATGGAACATTGTCAATCCATTTCCATTAAATTGAGCATTATGTCCCTCCCTTTTTATTTACTATGGTCTTGTTGAGATTCACAGGAGTGCGTCCAATCTCTCTATTTTGTCTGATTACCATGAACACAACCCACGTGACGCTGGAATTTTTAGAGTATCTCGCTATAGGTCAACTTTAAATATTAAAAATTTTCCCAACTAAAATTTATATCATTTTCCATCTCATATTAAGCCACCAAATTATCTTTCAAAAAGAATTTAATAAGTTCCATTCTAAATTATTGTTTTTACTAAGTTGATAAATTTTTAGGACATCCTATGGTGCCAATCCACAGTCGAGTGTTTTACTGAATGCTCTGACACTCTTCAATTTTTTTCTTTTATACTGTATTTTTACATGACAAAGAAAAACATCTGAATTGTTTACTTTTCGTTTTCGGCGTAAAGCTCCTTAAGGATCAATAGAAAAGGAGGAGGGTCGACGATGACCGGTTTTCTGCCTAATTTATTTTTGAACAAAAAAACTGAAAAACATTTTTTTTATTATATACTATCAATATCGAATCAATTCCATCCCAAACGAAACTTTTCCGCACTCACCTCCTCTATTTATATCCCCCTAAACTATTAAATAATCAGCATTCAGTTGATTTTTTTTTGCAGGTCATTGAAAGATTTTAACATGACTGTTGCTGAATGAGGATATTTCTGATTTTGTACGTGTATTTTACTTGTTTCGGAAGAGGTGGGAGAGGAGAGGAGGGGTGACAGGGGGTAAAAAGGGAGGGTGGGGAAAAATTTCGTTTGAGGTGGAATCGATTAAATATTGTTAGTAGATACTAAAAACATGTTCTCGAGTTTTTTCCTCAAGAAATAAATTAGGCCGAAAACCGGCCTTAGAGACCCTCCTCCTCCTTTTAATACCTCTTTAAATGAAATAAAGAGGAAGGTTTATCATTGAACATAAACATCAATAAGATTAATGGTAAAAAAAAAACTTTTTAAAAACAAGCTTTTATCATTATTTAGGTGTACTAAGACGAAAAAAATTAAAATGAAAAAAAATCAATTGCCTTAAAAGCTTATCGGCACTAATTTTGTTTGACAGAGATTGTAAGTATCTCAGGATAGTAAGTAGTAAGTAAGTCTTTTTTATTTCTATTCTCGCGACAACCTTTTAAGACAATTAATTTTTTCATTTTAATTTTTTCCGTTTTAGTATACTTACATAATAATAATAGCTTAATAGTTTTTTTATATTTAATTATAGTTTTTAATTTTTAGTTACATATTAATTGTTTTATTTTATATTGATACTTAATAAAATACTTACTTAAAACCGAATCCTTCGCCATTTCTTAGAATTTCTACGTTTTGGGTGAATTAACTTATTCGATATAAAAATTATAGTTTAAAGCGAATCCTTCGAAATTTCTTAGAATACAACGCCCGAGTGAATACATTATGTAATCAAATTATAGTGTTAAGACTAAAAACACACATATCATTGTATTGTCACCAGAACTACACGTGTATGCAAAAATTCAGCTCAATTGGACGTCTTTAAGTGGTTCAAAATTGACTTGCAAGAGTCCACCTGAACATACTAACAAACATACTAACGAACTAACTAACATACAAAGCGATTTTTCTGTGTGTATTGTTGGGATGCTCTGCCACATGTATTTTCTTCTAAACAATGTCCGTGACATCTACAAAATAATACACAAATAACATTTAGAAAATATATACAAAGCAAGTTAAATAAACGATTGTAATAATTAATAAAACATTCATTCACAATATAACTATTCAGAAATATGGTATTTATGATAATATTTTCATGAGTAAGGCCCTGGACGGGTAAAACGGTAAAACTGAGAGAGTGAAATGGAGAAAACTAATTATTTTTTCGTCAATTTCAATTAACGCCAACAAAATGCAATCTAGCGCCTCACTTCAAAGAGAATTCGATATAGAAATCAAATTATTTCAACACTCACTCTCGGACTGATCTGTTTTATCTCTTCATTTATCATTTTTGTAATCGGTGCATGGCTGTTTTACGCGTAATTATATTTTACAGCCAATGAGAATTATTAAATCAAAAATTCCATTGTATTTAATGGGATTTTGCATTTATGGACTAAACCTATATTGTTTATGACAGGAAAATACACTGCTTAAACCCCTGAAAATTAAATTTGCAAGAATGCCAAATTATGAATTAGAATCTTGTAGAGATTTTTACGATGGTTGATACATAGCGGTATTGTCTTATACTACGTACGATTGTTGATTGTTACATTAATGGAAATTACTCTATCGACATTGTGATCTGCAGGAGGTAAACTGTTGTGGAAGAACGAGAAATCGAACGTCGCCATCACAATAAATAATTACTTATATTGTATTATAACAAAAAGAAATAAAGACGTTATTTATTTATTTATTTATTTATAAACTCGAACCCAAGTCACGATGGGTAAGAATTCATAAGTTTGCTATACGCGCTCTAATCAACTACGCTCCTGTGGTCATCAACAATAATATAAACATAAACACGCCATTTATAGCAGACAACCCCCGAATCAAAAGCCGAAGATGCCCGTAAGGGGCTTACACATTTGGAAAACGTAGACATAATACCCAACGGCACTGTTAGTGCTAGGGCTGGGGCTCGAACCCAGTACACTATACACAGAGCGACTAACATGTTGATCACTCAATAAACTTTAGCCGACTAAGCTACCGTCCCTGTACAAGTAGTTCAATATTTTTGTAGCTTTAGGGAGAAAAGTGATTAAAAAATAAAAAATTGTTTGACTCGTTTTTCTTTTAAATGTCATTGAGTAAGCTTATCATCGTCGATGTTGATTTTATTGTTGATTGTAATTCTTGTACCCAACTGAAATCTTAAACGGCTAACAAATTAATTTTAATGTGTTATTGCATACATAAATCAGATATAACATGGACAAAAATATAACAAGATAAATATGTGTATACCCGCATTCTCCTTTAGGAACTAATTCAACATGGAAATATAGTAAGAAAACTTTAAATGCTTCCTAAGGCAGCTACTTTCAATGAAGTAGTTGTAATAATAATAAGAAAATGGTTGTTCTGCCAAAAAGTTTGGCCCTGAGGATCCACCTAAACATAGGTTTTAACCGATTACCTCGGAAATACTTTGGGACAATTTGGAGTGAAAATATAATAATTATTCTTGTAAACACGTGTGTCCGGAAATGCTTTCTAAGGGAGCTACTTTCAATAAAGTAGTTACAATAATAATAAGAAAATGATTGTTTTGCTAAAAAGTTTGATGAATTATGTTTAAAGAAATAACATTAAATTAAACAACGTTATAAAATCTGCTCAAAATGCCTTCCTCCTTGTAGAATGCAGGTCTCAATACGGCGATATTATTGTGGCTCCTAGATTAAAATGCCGCCGCCACTATATCTTCTCGCATTTTATCCTCACTGATGATATAAAAAAAAATACGAATCATCAATATTTTGTTTAAAATAATTGCTGGTGTTTTAAAAAGTTAATTATCGAAACCGCAAATTACTGAGTATATCAAATTATGCAATAAAATTTTGTATGCTAAATAATATTCTGATATAGACAACAAAAACATATCTCCTAACGGTTTTCGAAATACTGAGTATTCATTTTTTTAAATAAATTATTGATTGCAAAATTAAAATTACAACAAATATCCGATTGAAATTAGGTATGGTTGCGTTTTAAGCGTCGCGCGTCGTCGAATATGATTAAGATAGTTCTATTGTGATTTCAGGAACTATAGATTTCCATAAAAATTACTAATTAAAATATAATAAATTTTGCATAGACCTCAAATAAAACTTTTACAATTGTGATTTTATTTTTATTTGAAACTATAAGCAGCCTTAATATCCAAAAGATATATATTTAAATGTAAATTTTGTATTGAAAATTATTCTGTACTACTCGTAAGATACTATTATAGAAGCATTTAACTCACAAAACATTCTGAACACCTTTTTTATATTTGATTCTTCAGGTAAATATCTTGCTGTCTTTCACACTATAATGGTTTGTACTCCCCTTGAATGATTTAATGTATTCCTAGAATGCTGTAAGGATATAAGGTTTAAATTTTCTGGGATAGTTTGCGATTTCTCCTCTTTTAATTCTGAGAGCCACTCCTGCCAGTTTTAAGAGAATTTTGTAGTATAGCTAGCTTCTTTCCTTATTCCATATCCTGGCATGAAAGCTTGTCTGCAAATATTTACTTCTTTTACCCTATTATTAATTTTAAAACGTACTGTATAAGCAAACGTAGCACTTCAATATTTGCCTTGTTTTAATTTTTCCCAGGTCTTCACCGACGAATAAGTAATATTGTAATAAAATCATTAAAATACAAATTTTGTTCATTAATAGACGGTATTGAATTTAATTCTCTAAGTATCGTTTTTCTTACTTCATCAGGAACATTTTCAAAAATGTTTTACGGCAGTTACAGTTTTCGCCTACTTCATGGCTAAGTTATTTTATAATTTCTTTCATTCTGACATGTTCTATTCTCTTTATTTTCTCATTCTTAAGAATTACCTTTTTACTTCCACTTTCATTTTTCAATATTTCATATTTGTTTACCTTTATTCACCTTTGCACTCGGTAAGCTTAAAAAATAGACATAAACATACACAGTTCCTGTGCTCACTAACCTATAGTGTGTATAAATAATTAGATTAAAATGCTTGCTTTTAAGGACTTTGCTCTTTCTGGACGTGTCTCGACTGGATTTGCCCAACTATCGGCGCTGTATGGATAAACAAAAACGGAAATTATACAGGCACTTGGTACTTGATAATTTGCCTAAAATTTGGACTTGCCCCCTTTTAGACCTGCACCTCCTGATCATATTTACTATTATCAGGAGTCCCATTTGGGAAACTTAGATAAATCTATGTCTCCCTCAATAAAAATTGTCGATTTCAACATGAAGTACTCACACCATAGGCTTGACGGAGACTTCAATACAGCAGATTTTTTCCAAAAGTATGCCTAAGGTTCTTTGATTTTTCCGATAATAACGATGAATATGCAATGCTTGCTGTTTTGTCGATCCTCGAAGCACTAATTTTAATAATATATTAAAGCTTTCACAAAATTTCACTTGTTGATTGTTAACATGATGTGTAGATAAGCAATTTAGACACCTTGGCAACAAGTCAAAGGTAACTAGCATATCCGCGTGTCTCTGTTATTTGGATGCATAGGTAACTAATATGTCAGAAATAAGTAAGTCAAAAAGATAATCTGTCTAAGAAAATATTAATTTCAAATCTGTACATTCTTTAGATAACTTACTTCTGATTGTACTAGAAATTGAGGAACTCGAAAATGTATGTATTTACAAAATCTATTCAATCAATAATGAAAATCTAAAACTATCATTTTTTAACCGTCGTAATTCTCTGACAACCCACATTGTAATAGAGAGTGATACTGGAAGTGGCTCATACTAAAAAAAATTGAAACCATGGCTTCTCGAACTTACACTAAATAACAATTTCATGACCTCTTTCTTACTCGCTTGCTTTACCTACTTACCCCCATTTACCACCTAAACCTTCAACGGAATAAGAACACCATATAATCTATTTCCAGATCTGGTTATAATATATAAGTGCACGAAAGTCAATATCATAAACCACACCAGAGTAATCGTACGCACAAAAAAGTTACAGACTGATCAACAGAACAGAACAGACAGACACTTTTTTTTGCTTAAACTTGAAATCTAAATTCATGACATTTTCTAATCATGATGCAAGCAAATAAAAAAAAAAAAATTAATTGCATTCCATTTGAGAAAAAAATATCAACATTTTTTGAACGTTACTATACTTCCACTCCACTAAGTATACAAATGGATATTAAATACTTACTACCACTATTATACTCTTATATTGTAAAAATAAAATATTTCATTTTTCTTAACATTTTGCAAGAGGTTTAAAGATATTAATTCTTATATATATATTTACTAACTAGAATACACACATTAAAACAGTTTCTAATTATTTCAAGACAAAATAAAACAGGGGCAATGATAATTGTGACTCCGAATTCACATACCATTATTATTTTATTAAAAATAAATCTGAATGGGAACCATATGTATATGATACTACATTGCGCATAAAAAACTTCTTACACATCTCTCTAAATCGACTCAATGAAACATATGCGGGGTATAACTTACAAATAATGTAAAAAATTGAGGATTTGTTGTGGAGAAAACGTGCAGATGTTAAACATAAGTCATTGTTCCCGGATGAAATAATGTACTTGTAAAGTAACATTATACTTATTAGAAAAAATTAAAAAAGATTTAATTTTTATTTTTATGTAAGTGCGTCAGAGGATACACTACTTAATTTTTTGCTTTTTAATAATCGTTTTTGTTTTGGGAGCGTATTTCTTAATGAGCTTAAATCAGGAAGCTGCTTGTCATTATTTAAAACGTTTTTATTGAAATGAGGAAAAGGGGTTTTACGTAACAGGTTTTCACACATTATATTTCAGTTCAATCCGTATTACCAGCGTGAAAGATATTGAATTCATAATTTTTAAAAAGTTTGCAATGCTTGTGTATTTAAGCGTATGCATCTGCTGAACCATTTATTTTTTTTCAACACCTACATAATTATATTATAAAGTAATCTGAAAATTCAATTCTTGGTATTTTGGCTATACTTAATAATAGTTACTTACATTAAAATGATCTTCACATACATAAATGGCGTTGTTCTTATTTTATTTCTTCTGCATGCTATTATCCATTTTGATCGGCGATTTTTATCTATAGGCACGGGAATAAACATTTTATTTTCTGATTTAATAGTTGTATTGTTACACAGTGACACTATACAGTGCTTATAATAAGTATTTTCCATTTCTCAACACAAAACAGAATCATAAATTAAACATAATCTTCAAAATACGTGAATTCACAACACAACATTTTCACACAAGCAAACGTAAACACGAAAGTTAGGTTAGGAGGTGATAAAACTAAAACGCAAATTAGTCTCAAAGCCAACCGCCGCCCAGTCTGAGGGACCTCACGCGAGACTAGTTTTCTCTAAGTGACGTCACAGTGCTTTTCGCGAGGATCTCAACTTTAATTATTTATTGCAAAGTAAGTACTGCGATTTAAGAGCTGATATTCGGTGTGGCGAGTTTTTATACATAAACACATACTTTAATGAAATTTAAAAAATGGGCAAGTTCCCCATTGAGCTGAAATTTTGCATACACGTGTAGTTTCGATGACAATACAATAATATGGTACTAAAAAATGTGGTTTTTAGTTTTTAGACGTTGCATTCTAAGAAAAGGCGAAGTATCCGACATTATTTTAAGTAAGGTCGACGCAATGAAAATAAAACTAATTTAGACGTAACTAAAAATTTAAAAATAACTTCTCGCCAGCGACAAGTTTTTAAGACAATAATTAATTCAACATAACTTATTTTTTTCGGATTAGTACATCTTATTAATAATAAAAGCTTGTTTTTAAACAGTTTTTTTTTACATTTATTCAATTCAAGTATCCTAAAAAAAATCATACTGTTATAAAGTAGTAGAAAGCAAATTCCAGAATACACAATAAATGTTGAATTAAATTTAGATTAGAATACTTACTTATCATTTATGTTATCACCTGACAGTTTTAAGACTTTAGAGGTTTAAATTAAAATATGTCTCAGCTATACTGCATTGTGGCTCTTTAGTACAGTATGAGACAACCTCAGTGGCGTAGCCAGTTTTTTGGGCGTAGGGGACAGTCGTTTAAAAGGCGGTTTAAAAAAGTTGCAAATAAAAAGAAAACATGGATTTTTATCTACAGCACGGGCGCCACATCATAAGGGCGGGGAGTGCCCCTTAGCGCCCCCTAGCTATGCCGCTGGACAACTTTTATTGAGGCTATAGAGTTTTGAGGATAATAATAATAATAATAATAATAGTGACTTTATTAGTTCAGTCCAAAGACTGCTCTTACACTCAACCAGGATGACGTGAATTAATTTCATATTTTTGTCAGGAATCTAGCTTCTCGAAATACACTCCGAAAATGTAAGGATGTGTACTCGAAAAGATAGTTTTGAGAAAATACGTACATTATTTGGAATGACATTGCGGATTTAAATGTGGAGAGCGCCATTCTGACCGCGATTGCAAAAAGGCGTAAATTTTTTTTTCTAAAATTTTCGTATTATGAAAATTTATCAATTTTATGTTCTCATCACATTTACAAGCTTATTTTTTAACATTTCTTAATAATGATTTTCAAACCAATGGAAAGCTTATTATTTCTAGATTCAGAATGCTACAGAAGTTGTTTAAACAAAACATACCCAAAAAGTGCAATTTTTGGGGGCCAGCGTAGAAGCGTCTTCATTGTGAGTTGAGTTGAGGGTAAGTATCTCGATACTCCAGTGAAGCAACGTGCAGCGCGGTTAGTACTTGGAGGGTGCAATCCGTCTTGGGAAACACAACGATCTCGTCTCACCTTCTAGCGGCTTGTATATCAGTGTATACGCGGAACTTATGTAATTTCAAGACGAGGATTACGTAGTGGGTATACCATCCTTCGGAGGGGATGTAAAGCAGATGGTCCCTTGTCTATTAAATGTTAGGCAAGTAAAAGATCCCTCCCTACTCTTCTTACGAGAAGAGGTTCGGCAAAATTTCCAGGTAGGAGGTAGCTCGTAGCATCGGTGATAGGTCCTGGTAGCGGATATAGGCCGACATTAAATAAATAGATAAAAAAAGTGCAATTTAAATTTAACATCGAGGCATTTTTAAAACTATTGCAGTTAGATGCATACTTCTAGGATATGAAATCTGCAGAAAGGAATGGAGCAATTATTAGTGAAAGAATTATCTGCATTGCTTTATTGTTGTAAAAGATATGATGTTTTTTGTGCATCGCTTTCTTGTTCCGCTACCGTTTTGAGTTTATAAGTACACGTCTCGCGCATTCTGGCCGAATACTGACTAGTACCACAATATACTGTGGTTGCCACATATTTACAAAACGTTCTTATTATGCTTATTACTTGTACGCAAATATTATCATTGTTATCTTGAAAGAAAAACAGAGAAGTTTGCTACAACTACTCACTGTTTCTGGCACATTTTTAAAGTTTACACTTGCAAAGTACATTTTCGTAAGCTACATTAGAATTAACATTTGCAGTTATTAATTTGATAAGGTCATTATTTCTCAAGTTCTCAACCAAAATCCATTGGATTGAGAATTTCTGGATATCAGTCACACTTTTCCAATTATTTGATATGCAGCTCTCAAAATGTGGTGAAAAAAATGTTCAGTATGTCATACATTTCTTATACCAGATTCAAATTCTCTGTAAATGATGGTCGACCTCACAAAATTCTGACAAAATATTAAGCCTAATTTTTAAAAGGAATTAAATCATGACGGTAGTTTGGTAATGTTATGTTTTATCTCCTGATTTTCTACTACATATGTGTTCTCTTCTAGAAATAATGTGCAAGGAAGAGAAAATTAATGTGGTAGAAAATCCTAGAAAGAAAAAAAAAGATAAATTACAACAACGTTAAAACTAACATTTAGAAAATATTTATTTTACATTATCCTAAAGTTCATTATTTTATTACACAATGGTATGTAAACAAGAGAAATTTTATATTAAAAATGAAAGTTAAGTAACTAATAGTAATATATTACGTAATACATGTTGGATAGTTTAAAAAAATAATCTTTAAATCAATAGCAGGCAGCTTTCCGAAAATCCACGAAACGCATACATCAAGAAATGAGACAGGTCGTCTAGTTTGGTTAATCTTTTTGTCAACGAATGAAATTTTGAGATGTGCTGAAGGTCACGTCTCAAATAATTTTCAAAAGGCTTTAAATGTTTGTTTTACAATTATTATTTTATTCTAGCAACTGATTTTTTTGATTGATTATGTCGATAAAGATATAAAAGTGACAAAATAATAAACATCTAAATGTTATTTTAAAAAACTTTGTTGTTAGTACCAGTAATCCACCCGTTACACCGTAATTTATTTATAAGTGATCGTTACTTGATATCAAGTTTGTTAAATTCAGTTTGTAAGATATCTAATACAAAATATTTGTAAATTTAGTATTGATCTCAGAGTAAATAGTGTATGGTTTATCTGCTTAAATGTGCCACCTAGTCTAGTTTAATTAATCTGTGAACGAGCAAAAATTAAAGCCATCCTTTAAAGGTCGCCACTTAATAACTGTTTTTTTTACCGTCAGATTTTTTTGATCGATTATATTGACAAGAGGATATACATACCTCGAATGGATCAAAACTAATAATGTAAGTTATACGTATTATGTGTAATTATGTGTAATTTTATTAATGTTATCATACATTTTTTTTGGTTGTTTTTTCCAACGTGTATGTTTGTTTGGGGTTTAGGCAGTAATATATACCTTATTTATATATTTTTTTTCACTTCAACTTTTAAGTGTCAACTCTCCATTTATTTCAATGAGGAATTACTTACTAAAATGCCCAGTCCCTGAATAAGCAGTGACACAATTGTTATATTTATTAAATTTATTTATATTAGGTCTGTTTCTGCAGCAATCACGGACTAGCCAGACATAATACGATTGGTTGAAAACAATTCGTGTTTGGTCAGCAGACCACGTTAGACAGAGCTTATTGGTTCGGACTAGTTTGTGATTCCTTGCAGAATTCATAATTCTTAATTATCGAATAAAATATCTGCGTATCAGTGTGTATATGTGTAAGTGCGTTGCGTATACATAATAACTTTTGTTAGACTTAAAATATGTATTTCAAAAGTACAAATGTAGCATGGTAGCATGGTAGAATACTGTCTGAAATTGGGTCATATCTGCCATACATGGTGAACATCAGAGACGTGTAAACTGTCACATTTTATGTGTTATTTAAAGTATATTTTATTATACATATAGAAATATTATTTTGGAGCAAAATGTTACTAAGGTTATTGACTAAAATGTATAAGATATTTGGTTTTTTAAATCTAGTTTTAAATTCTGGAATAGTCAGGGTACTTCATTTACAGCACTCCTTGCATAGTTACGTCATTATTTGAGGTTAGAGTGTTCTGGCCTGACAGCGAGCACCTAAGTTAAATCTTCCCTAGTACTACTTGATAGCCCTCAAATTTGACCACCACCGATGTGGCATATCATTTTATGGGGTAGGCGATTTCAAATAATATATTGTTAAAATTCTATGAAAAATTATTTCCATATAGAGGAGTGCAAATATAGGATCAACATTTTTTTTTCGTTGTAAGAGACTTGGATAGGAAATCAGGATGTGGAAGTAGTGACTTCTTTTAAGCGGTGGTTTTTTAAAACATATTCATTCACTATTATTATTACGAGTTGATAAGAAGATAAAAAATATTTTAAAATCATCAAAATTAGAAGAGTGAGACATGATCTGTAGTTACTGTAACATTGCTTCTATGTTTATACATAAAAGAAATACTGTGTATACTACACACACTTTTCAACAATTCGTTTGTCACTAATAAAAATCAATCATCCACAATCAGACAGCAACCGTCATAAAACGTTAAATTAAAAAAAGTACTCCGTACAAAAGCATCGAAGCCGATAAGGTGAATATTTACATAAGGCGGTCAATTTATAACGTGTATCAATATTGTTCGAGTTCCATGCGATTGGTTAGTAATTTTGATATCAAATATGCGCCGGTATTACAAACGCCATATGTTTGCAGGTCTCCATGTTGAAAATAGATTTCCTGTATTAATATCAAAGCGTTAAAATCTTATGAGGATTTAATAATGATATAACTAACACATTTTTTTATTATACAGTGCGTCGATAAAACGTGGGACAGAATCGAAATTTCGGAGAATACAAATTTTCGAAGAAATCTAGGGACACCTTAGTTTGAAATTATTGCTTAGCTTTTAATAACTTCGACTAACATGCATCGCATATTGATGACGTCATTCACATATTTTTAAAAATAATTGCCCCCATATTTTAATGGTGGGTCTTTGATATTAGAACTAAAATCGGTTAAGAGAGAAAATAAATTATAATATTTTGCCCTTTGGGGATTATGCGCACCAGAAGGCTACTTTTAAGAAAAAAAGAGTGTGAGCTTCACTCTAAACCCCCCGCCCCCAATACGCTCCGCTGCGCCCTTCCGCACTTTTCCTCGAAGTAGTTGGTCCATCAGACAATTTTATGGTTATTGATAATATTCTACATAAAATTTACGACAAATAAGGTCTTATGTATGTTTCCAATAGGCGTAATAGTTTTCTAGCAATAAGCGATTAAACTAGGGGATTGGGCCCCGATGCGCGTGAGCTTCACATACTTTTATTACAATGGTGCCTACTAACAGTGTATAGGACTGAAATTGTACAGTAAACTGTGACTTTGTTCTCCAAGAAAACAAGAAAAGCAATTTTTCTTTTCATAAAATGCTTCCCAAGCATTCTACGATGCTTTGAAAGTATAATAGTCTATGTAATGAAGCCAAAAGTACTGTAAATATTTCGTGCAAAAACGAGATTATCTTCCCCCCATTTTCAAGGATGCTGAATACGATGGAAGTAGTGGGAGAAGTTTTCGACCGCCGCAACCCCCTGAAACGGCCAAAAACCACCCCTGTTATGGATTGCTTTATGTTTTCTTCATATATAAACGGGTCTGGGGAATGATTTATCGACGGATTATACGTGAAATAACATGGAAGGTAAGTAAGTGGAATCCAGACAGCAGGCCTAGGGGGTTGACTAAACCCTCCTTCAGGGTTATGAGGTTATAAGAATAGAAGGATTGCCTATGGCACCATGGGGTGCTTGATTCCAAGATTCTAACATCACATTGACACGAATTCCTACTTAGAATCTCCATTTTTTCCACTGGATTTTCAGAGTTAAGGAGTTACGGGGTAATGGGATGCTGAGGTTATGGGATCATGAGGTTGTGGATGTATAACACTCAAGCACAGAGATATGAGGCCACAATCTCATTAACTCCCCAATCAAGATTCCCCACTATTTTCATCAGATTCCCAGAGTTATGAGGGGTTGTGGGGTTAAGAAATTATGAGGTTTTACGGTTTCTTTGCGTTATGAGGTCAATACTGAAGCACTACAATGTTATTAGGGTGAAGTTTTAAAGTTGAATCACTTTTGGAGTCTGATTTAAATGAGCTGGTTAAGCAATATTACAATCCATTTTTTTAGTGTTAAAAAAACCTGACGTTCTGGGGTAAAACTAAGGCCAGATTCGTGTTCAGCGACTCAAGATACATGAGATAGGTATGGTCGGCACCTCAGCACAAACCACTTTTTTTGGGGACCTGTGTAATTACTCTTCACTTTTCAATGAAAAGTGTTTTCATAATCGCTACAGAAGCACGAAAAGTTTCATCAAAACTAACCGGTGGCATCGGAGTTGAAAGAAAGAATCTTACAGAAAAAAGTTATTTGCAACCGAACGGACTTTTGTTTTGTTTATTTCAATAAACCTTCTATAATTAAACCTTTATCCTTATACAATTTTTTTCACGAGTAGAAATTAAAAAATTATCGTATGTCGTGATCATCGTAGAGCGCTTAGGAAGCATTTTAGGAAATAATGTTATTCTTGTTTTTTGCTTTTTTTTTGACGAGAAGATCACCGCTAGAAGTTTGTCGTGAAATCATTATGGGTGTTTTTTAAGGGTGAAGCTCAGATTTACACCTTGGGAAAACTAGCTATTTTGTGCGTATAATTTCCAATAATTTATTTCTCCTATTTTTCCTAATATCAATGGATTACTTGCAAAGCTCATAATTTAATTTACGGCCAAATTAATTTCTTGATAATATAAGTAGCTTTTAGTTCATTAAAACAAAGTTCACATAAAAATAAATCTGTTATAGTAAATGCTCAAAGTTTTGATCATTTACTGACGGTAACCAATACAAGGCGAGAATAAATTCTTGTTGAATGTTAACAACAAATGATATGGTTGTTGTGGTGTGAGAAAAATAGACTGTATAAAATTATTATGGTTATAATTACAATGAAAAAAAAATAGTAGTAATAAAGAATATGACTTACACGAGGTTAGTCACCGCACTGGTATATATGTTTCTTCGATGATCGCCTGGCTTTTTGTTAGAACTGCAGGGGCCATAATCTTCGCCAGTCCCATGCAATCGATAAACAAAATCAATAACAACAATAATAATAAGTATGCATAATCCAAAAAGCTCAATTGAAACTATACAGCATTCAGAAGATGTCCGGAACTGAATAAAAGAACATGGTATCCTCCTACTACAGGTTTCCCGTCAGGAAAATAGTGGAATGCGACAACAGGTAGAGTGAAATTACTTACAGAAGATAACATAGTGTCACGGCTTCGCGCATGGCGTATAACAGTTGGCATAATATCAGTGCCGTGCCATCCATTTTTTATATAAATATTAATAGTAGTAGGCAGTGCGACGCCCATGCAGCTGTAAAAATAAGATCGTTACTTTGGTAATGAGCACGCGCTAACGATATCGGCGCATTCTATGACGTTGTTATCTTCTCTAAATAATCGCACTCTACTCACCGCCAAACCTCGAATATTCTATAATGATCCGTACGAATGAAGACAACCAAATATCACGGCAAGATAAGGTTCTTTATGGAAAGTATCCCAAACAATTCGGAGGTCGACATGGAGTCCTCACTTCCATGGCTGAGGAAAGGAAGGCTACATCTGGAAACCGAGGGATTTATAACAGTCATCTAGGACAGGATTATCCGATCCAGAACATAAGAAACACTTTCTGAAAGTCTCCGGAACGAACGATAAATGCAGGAGGTGCATTGAGTGGCGAAACTGTTGAACATATTATAGAAGATAGTTTGGACTCCTTACTCATTAATTGCCCTGTAATATTACTGTATTGAAATAAATCAATTCAGTCCGACAAGATACTGGACCAGAACCGCGCTGATATCCTGGTGATCAAGAAGAGAAATAAGGAGGCCACCATTATTAACATCGGATGCCCTGTAACTAACAATCTGCAGAAAATAGATGGAAAAGAAGTATAAATATCAAAATTTGGCTATTAAGCTTCAACATGTACGGCAATTGGAAGAAGTGTGAACTATCTCAATCATAATATCAGCTACGGGTGTTGTGACAAAGATGTTCTTACTGTACATAGAACAGCTCAACTTACCTGGAGCCCTCGCAAAGATTATACAAAGGACGGTGATTCTTCAGCCACGCCACATCCTAGGAAGTTTTTAAGCGATCAAGGATAGATATCTAATCCTTTCATTGACCGTCTACAATATGATACATTTCAACGCCATATCGATCTAGCTGAATCTCAGTGGCGCGTGTCAGGGATAGGTGAATATTTGGTATCTTTTAATGAGTCGTTTAAGTCGTGTATATTAATAGTAAAACCTGAACAACAAATCATGTTGTACAGGTTCTTGTAAAATAAAACAAGATTTTATTTTTCGTCTTGGTTACTTTCAAGCACTAAATTGTCAAAACGTTTACACATTAATAAAATAATTGTCATTTGAATTGATTTTTTTCTCATGAACTGACAATAATATTAAATGAAAAATATTGTATGTGATCGTAAAGAGAATGTCAGCTTCAGCTTCAGCCAATTCCACCGACAAGAAAAGAAGGGTTGTTAATTTTAAAAATGTTGTAGACGTCATCCAACCGACACGAACGACGCCACTGATGTGTCGATGACGTCAAAAGATGAGCAATATTTTTAATCAAGTTAGGTGAACCCCGATTTTTTCGAAAATTTTATATTTTTTGAAACTTGGAATTTGTACCAACTGTATTACATACCATATTTGAGAAATTTGGTACGTAAAATGGTTGCAAATATTTTTAACCTCTTTCAGTGTCGCCTCAATAACCATCCTAAGTCTGGGAGATCTAGATTTGTTTAAACAGAAAAGGCCCTACACTTCGAACCACTCAGTGGCGCCGCTAGCCTTTTGAAATGGGTGGGCGGATGCCGGCAAAGGGCGGGCGGTACAGCGATAGACAAAGTTTGCAAAAAAGCAAAGTGTACATTTATCATTTATATTATTACCCTGCATCGCCAGCGTAGAGATGTGGCGTGATGTCTCAAGTTAGCGGCGGCGGCGCAGGGTGGGCAGCGACCGGCGCTTGGATTTGCAGGGTGGGCTCCCGCCCACCCCAGCACCCCCCTAGCGCCGCCACTGGAACCACTTTTTAGATATAATTTACAAGAGAAAATTATTTCTCCGTATGTGGTGCTTGAACCCACTGCGCTAGGTATGCTCAGAGTGCAAGTTTTAAAACTTTTAACACTTTGTACGTTTACGTTTATTTGACTTTTTATTATACTCTACAACTTAACATTTCTGCTGCAGCGCTACAGAATGCGTTTGACGCGTGAATAACCTCAGTGGCCAGTGGTAGGCCCAGATATTCAAAAATATTCAGGTCGGCCCGTGTGATGGCAGCCATTCACTAGTATTTATGAGCGTTTATTTTTACTTCCACAATTCCACATCCAGTGAAAATATAGTACCGACAAAAAAAAATTGAAACTTTTTATTGTTCAAATAGGTTTAAAATGTCATGAAATGTCGAGATTCTAAGTTTGAGCGAAAAAAAAATCTGTCTGTCGGTCTGTCTGTAACTTTTTTTTGTGCGCACGATTACTCTGGAACCGTTTAAGGTATTGACTTGAAATTTGGTACACTTATGTATTTTAACGTGATCTGGAACTAGATTATATTTTCATCTTATTCTGTTGAAGGGTTGGGGCGCAAATTGGAGTAAATAGATAAATCAAGCAGGTATAGTGCATAAAATTGGTATTTAGTATATAAAAGAGAAGCTATAAAGTTTCAAAAAATTTTTTGGCATTAGCCATCCTCATTACCACCCCCACCCCATTATTAAAAGGGGTGAAAAAAAAAGTGATTTAGTGTTTGTACAAGAACTAAAAACCTCAAAATATTTTTCTAATTCGTCCATAATATTTAAATAAATAGTTAGTTATAGTTATACTTTACAAATTATTATTCTGAATTATGTCTTCCATATTGATTAACGGACTTCGAGATCAGATCGCGCTTACCCATGCATTTCAGCTTAAGGGTCTACACACACTCGAACGTATTGGGCGAGCGTGTTGGTTGTTGGTGAAAGTAGTTGAGCCGAATGCCGAATATGTCTGCATATATTATACGGAATACGGCGAGCAAATTCGTGAGTGGTGCGTATGTCACTTTTATATTTAAATTACACGGTTTTTAGGTTTGTCATGTCGTTTAGTGACAATACATTTTTTCTAACCGAACTTATAACTCTATACAGATAATAAAAGGTCCGTCTGGGACATAAGAAGTTAAAAAAGTATTAATAAACTCATAAAGAAATATAGTTACAGTCCACTTATATAAAAGTTTATCCCAGTGCTTATTGATATTATGTAAAGGACAGCTAGCAACCAACTCTTGTAAAAGAGATACATGACAAAATTTATTGCGCTATTGAAGTCTCATTATTCGTCTGCACTCAACGCGGTTTTTTTCTTACTATGTCGTCTAGACCACCCAAAATCGCTTTGAGATCCATCACGATGTGAGACTAGCGATTATAGAAACCCCCAGTTACGATCAACTAGAACGCTCTGTTGGTAATTGAGCTCAACGTACTTTATCTCGAGCCGAGCGTGTTCGAACGTGTGTGAGAGTCTTTAAGGAATATATTGGGCGCTTTTAAAGAGTTCAAATATAGCCTATTGTCACAGACGCGGTAGTTGAACACGTTACAAAGGAATGACAGGATAAAAAAATCTGTACCAAATATGTATGTTGTTCTATTGGCGCCTGAAGTTACGTCATTGCTCTGATTAATGAAACAAATCATATAACTGAAGCCAATTACGCACTAATTTGCCATTTCCGATCTCGGCTCTAATAAAGATCCTACCTACATTAGCGTTGATTTGACTTTTATTGCAGTGGCGGTATTATTGACTTTATTGATGAAATTAGATTTTCCTAGTTAAATTATTTCTCAGGCATTGTGCGTGAATAAGGAATACATTTTGTGTAACTGGAAAATGTTGAAATTTGAAATACTGATTTACCATGGACTGCACATACCTTGTTTAGCTTTTTACTACTTTTTTAATTTACTTTAATTTAGGGCATTTTCCGTCCTTATATGTTGGCATATATTAAGATGAGAATAAGGATAATATTCTTTTAGCTAACTATAAAGGCCTCAGTGGATTCACTTTAATCCTGGGTCAAATATCAGAAAAAAATTGTCCCACTAATAATTTTTATGGTACGTGATTAAATATAATCCAATGTAGTGCCAACGGTAAAATATTAAAAAAATATTATAAAAGAACACGATTTTTACAATTAAGTGAATCTGTATTCCGTAGATGTCACGTCCAAAACGTGCTATAACTAAATTAAGAATATCTGAGAACGGTAAATTAAAATCAATCAATTTGAATAAAACAATATATATTTAATAAAGGTAACAAATAAAGAACTACAATAAAAGTGCAACAACTTACAAATATCACAATCCGGGATACAAACCTAAGAGCAGTGAGACTCTTGGGGACGCTTAAAACGGGCAGCGCCTTGGGCCTGTTTTTGGTGTCCGTGAAGACACTCCCGTGGCTATGCACCCCTTTTGGTGTCTGGGTGGCCACTCCCCGATCCTTATTTACTTTGTTGTTTAAATATTCCGGATAAATGATGAGTAGGCATTTAAATAGTTCAATGTTGATTTATTTTATAAACATGACCTTGCTCACAACGCAGTTCACAATATGTTTGTAAGTATACGCATATTCTCAAATGGTATTGGACCAAATAATAATTTTAATATTTCTATGTTAGTTAGTCATGAATTGTTCCTTTTTTTACGATACTATATTAATAAAATAAATGAGGAATTAGGTTTGACAATATTCCCGACATCACTCGAAGTCCAAAACTTGCAGTCGTATTTTTTTCACATGTGTATACATCACAGAATAAGAAAAATATAATGGGTGGGTTTAGGGTAGTCAGGACGTAAACATACTAAAAGTCCCTAGGATGTCAGCCTTGCGGTGGGGGGGCTTGCGGAAGGCCCTAAATTTTGATTTTTTTTGGTTTTTCGCTTATAACTCGAAAACTATTGGTCCTAAAGAAAAAAATATTCTTACCTTTTTAAAAACTGACAAAATTTCCTATATTTTCTACTTGTCCAAAAAGTTTCTATCTTCAACCATTCTCGAGTTTTCCGCTTCTGAAAGTAGCCGATTTCCGGAAAATGCTATTTCAGACAGGGGCGTAGCGAGTCAACTTTTTTGGAGGGTTATTTTTCAAATTTACCAACTTCATAAGACTTAAAAAGCCAACTTTGTAATTAATTAAATGATAATCCCTCCAAACAAAAATTTTCTTCAATAAAAATTTGCAACTTACATCTCGAATTTCCAAGTTTTACCCAACTTTTGCCAAGTTCCGCCGAAATAAAAATTGATGAGTGAGCGGGGGGAATTCTAAAAATTTTTGTTCCAGTAAAAATTGGCAACTTACATCTCGAACTTCCAACTTTTGCCAAGTTCTGCCGAAATAAAAATTGATGAGCAGGGGAAAGAAAACCTTTAAAAAAAATTTCAACAAAAATTGCCATCTTACGTCTCAAATTTCCAACTTTTGCCAAGTCTGACAAAGTACCATATCCCCTTCGCTACGCCCCTGGTTTCGGATCACATTTTTCGTCATACTCTGCCCTTATCACCTCAAATCTTCTTTGTAAAATAAATTGTACTTTGCACACTATATTCTTGTTAGGCACCTACTAAGTACATAAGAATTAACGTTTTGCAGTTAAGTAAAAATGGATTTTAATTTTGGTACTTCATTTTATTTCAGGATGTGCAATGGGTGCGAATGCAACGGTTGGCAACAGTTGCGAGTAGCGGTTCTGTAAACGATAGCGCTGAAAATGTGCCAATTGTCAACTGTTGGATGTTTTAGTCAGCGGCAAAATTCACGCTGAGTGTAGTCAGCAGTGAAACTTAATCTCACTTTCTTTCATAAAGCAGATTAATTTCGTCTTCCAAAAAGTATTTCAACATAAATGAATTAATCAAAATCGCATGAACAAAACATGAATTTATTTAACCATTTCAACATTACAATATTCACTAGATAGCATTATGATAACTCGAGAACGGTTGAAGATAGAAACTTTTGATTCAAGTAAAAAATATAAAAAATTTTGTCAGCTTTCAAAAAGGTAAGAATAATTTTTTCTCTAGGACCAATAGTTTTCGAGTAAACATACTAAAAGTCCCCGCCCCTAGCCCTGCCGCTTCAGGGGGGAGAGGGGGTGGAGTGAACATTGGTTTGAACTTTTCCTTTGCCAGGTTTTATGAATAAAATATTGCAGTAAACATCACTGTGATAAGAAAATGCCTAATATAATTTTTTATTTTTTCCCGCATATTTTGGTACCGCAGGTAGCTTTGCATTGGTAGCAGGCGGATGTTTTTCTGGTCATAAGTAGATCCTAATTTGTTCTACACTTGAGTAAAATTTGATTCAAATCGGAAACAAAATAAAAAAGTTATAAGGGTGTCTTCATTTTAAGTGAGTCACACTGTATATTTAAGGAAATGTATAGATCTCGACAAAATATTACGTTAGTAAATACATCGAGTGTTGTAAAATAAAGATTGTTTTGTGACTGTGATTTGTTAGCAGACCACGGTAAACCATTTTGATAGAAATATTTCAGATACAGAACACAGGCCCACAAAAAAAGTGGTCTGACCATACCTATCCCTTGTATTTTGAGCTGAACACGAATCTGACATTAGTTTTTCCCCAGCATGTCAGGTTTTTTTAAACAGCAAATAAATATATGAATATTACGATTCAACAGACTTTTTTGCTGTTAAAAAAACCGGACGTGTTGGGGAAAAACTAATGTTAGATTCGTGTTCAGCGGCTGAAAATACAAGGGATAGATGTGGTCAGTACCCCCGCGCAGACCATTTTTTGTAGCCATTGTGCCACTTTCAGTGTGGCACAATCCCAAAAAAAAAAGTGGTCTGACCACACCTAGCCCTTGTATTTTGAGCCGCTGAAGACGAATATGATCTTAGTTTTTCCCCAGCACGTCAGGTTTTTCTTTTAACAGCAAATAAATATATAAATATTACGATCCAACAGACTTTTTTGCTGACCTGCTGGGGAAAAACTAAGATCAGATTCGTATTTAGCGACTCAAAATACAAGGGATAGTTATGGTCAGTATCCCGGCGCAGACCACTTTTTTTGTGGGCCTGTGTAATTAATTTATTTATTAATTATCGATTTCCGCTGGCGAATATCTCGGACACTATAACACATAGGAAGAAAATGAATATAAACATTCTTGTAGGAAATTTAACATAATTTAATTTTGCATAGAAAACTTTTTCGCGTACGACGCATCGTTTCCGAGTTATAAGAGAAGAATCGAAAAAAGGGACCTTTCCACCCCCCTCCCCCTTGAAGCGGTCCCCGGCTAGGGACGGGGACTTTTGAGTATGTTTGCCTCCTAACTACCCCCAACACATTTCTGAAGAGGAAAATTCTGCCCCCCTTCATGTCCTATATACTCATTCGTTGACTGGACTAATTTGGCATTTGTTGACGATTGTAGTACGTCGGATACATGGCAAAAAAAAAAACAAAAAGCTGCACTTTTTGATTGGAAAGTGCCACTTTATGTTGTCATAGTTGATGTCAAAAGGTAACTTTCAGTTAGGGAGCCACTTGAAAATCCGTGTAGAACACCAAAATGGCGGCCATTAATGAAGGCCGCCATTAGCTGCATGATTTTTTTTTTGTATTTCAGCTCCTAATGGTCCGATTTCGATTTTCTTTTTTTTTTGTTTGAAAGCTATTGTGAATAGGACACTTTTTGTCCCTATACATTTATCTTTACACCTTAAGAGTTCTTCTATTGCTGCTGTTTTATTTTGAAATATTGTTCATTGACATTATTGAGATTAATAATATGATTATCGTAATCATTTTCATCCACATTATTGCCAACTTTAGGAACGTTTAAAAGCGAAGTAAGTTTGCTACATTGTGATTTGTAACAATCACTCTTAAAATCAATAAATCAATAAAAATTAACCGCGACACGTTTATCTCGAAAATATTTATGTACTACGCGGGATACCTCACGTGCAACGTGACAAGGCACGCTTTTTGACCCTTACACCAAAATGTTGAAAGCGTAAATTCGAAGCTTAGCAAATGACGTTATTTATAAAAATAGCTTAACGCTATAATACGGTTAGAATTCCTACTATATATTAAAGGATTAACCACGCTGATATATAATTTTCCCAATGATAACATATTTTATGGTATCTGTATCAACTTTCTCGAAAGCGTGATTCATAAAACTTTTGGATTTCATCTGGTAACTATCGCGTCATAAAAAGATATCATTCAGTAAAAATAAGTCCAAAAATCACATGATTAAGGAAAAAAATTGCTCTACTTTGAAACTCGGCAGTGTTCATTAGCCATAATAGAATATATAAAAAAAGTTTACCATCCAACCTCATGCAAGGAGGTTTCTAGGTTTTTTTTTTTAATCGCGAAAAATATATGTAGGCATTTTTTTATAATTTGTCCGAAATAAGAAATATCTGAAGGTTTAAACGTTTTAACAAGTGTCATGAGTACTTTTTTTTTAACTGACTTCATATGGCTCGGCGGTGGTCCCATATTAATTTCATCAAGCTACGTCTATTATAAGGTGAGCAAAAATTGAGAACAAGATTATTTTGGTCGAGAATTTGGCAAAGTCGCTAGTGCACATTTAATTTTGTGATAAAAAATTTAAATTTCATCGGAATTGCATTAAAATTGATATTCGGGTATTTTAGGGGTAGGTGATCATGAATCTGATCAAAAGTTATGAGTTGAAAATGGTGAATCTACTATGGCTGCGACACTACAATATTTTTGCAGATTTATTTGAAAACATTGTCTGCGAAAACTTTTGACTTGACGATGTTAAATAATAATTATTGACAATAATTAAATTACTCGACGGATCATTATGAAACTCAATAGGGTTCTATTATTATAATAGACGAAGAGATTGAGAAACATTCAAGTGGATCCATGGGGGATTACGACCTGCAGAGTGTTTCCGTACTTACGGATCAACTGACGGGAACCTATGGCAATTTTCAATAGTAATTTTAACAAACAAAAGATCAAAACATTCTAAAAATGGTAGGATCTTCCCTTTTCAAAAGAGTTTAATCAAAACAGATTTCTTGCAGAATTAACTAAGTAAAACTACTTTTATCGGCGAAATTGAGTGCTGGTTCGCTGACTGAGAATAGAGCACTTACCCAACGAGGCATGTAATTTATACCGCCAATATCCTTTCGCTTTGATGATGGTCTTGGATGACTAGGGTCGAGCAGTAAAGAGTTTTACCCTAATGCATCGCTGTAGACCTGGACCGGCCTGGTGAGGGGCGTTCGAGCTTATTTTACAACAACCCCACCATAAATGTGAACGGTGTTGAGGATTGCGGCCCACATCCCCTGATTCTGGCTGTTGGACCTTGCTGGCTAAGGCCTCTTCTGGCACTCTTCGTCTTGATCTTTCTTCGCCAGCTTGTCACCCCCGCCCGGGGGTAGTCATCTGTCCGTTTGGAACTTTAGGGTATTTTTGGCTGGGACTGACTGCCGGTACACAGAATGTCAATTGACATTCTGTCATCCAGATCGTCGATGAGGTGAGGATGAGCTGTGTAGCTCGAGAAAGTGCAGACCTAAGTGCTTTTGAAAGCACTTTTGGCCTGCACGGAGCTAGGTGACTACAGATATCTAACGGTATTTATCCGGTACCCGCAGGGTAGTAGGTGGGTGGTTGGGTTTCTTCATCGGTGGTGGAATTTATACCTTGGACAGATTTTATGGTGAGAGATGAGCAGGGGCGGCTCAAGGTATATTTTCCACCTGGGCAGGAGGAACTTTTTTTCGCTCCTTCCTGAGGTAATCACGGAAATTTCACGGACGTACAACATACTAAAGTGCAAGGATATCTCTTCGGACTCCGCGATCACTACTTTTTAACTTAATACATGGAGTAACATAACCGTCTATACACGGTAGTTCAAAATTGTGTCCCGATATTTATGTGGCTGATAGTACATCCAAAAATGCATTTACAACATTTTATAATAATAACTAATTTGTGATATAAAATCTGTTGTCTAATAAGTACTCCATATTACAATGAGAGAACCCCCCCCCCCCCCCCCCCGAACATAAGTTTACTTAGAGGAAGATTCCTCTTTTATTATTAAGATTTCCAGTTATTTACGAAAAACCACTTTACTCCACCTTCTCATCCCCATAATTTTTCCATTGCATAAGGTTGGGTGGTAAAGTTTCATTTATGTTCTTTGATGAATGAACAGTTCTGCCAAGTTTCAAAGTGCGGCAATTATTTCATAAAAGTGCTATTTTGACTATACTAATAACCTCAAATTCTTGTTTATTCAAATAGTTTACAGTTTCTTCTAATTCATCAAGATAAGTAAATCTCTATGTCTTATCAAATTAATTTTCGATAAGTTAATTGACTTGGTTTAGTAGTAAGATTTTACAATAAACGTTTTATTTCGTTAAGTATTAACAACTGATATGATTGCAGTTCTATTTATAGTATTAGCTGTATTTACTTGAAGTGGCCAATCCGTAATCCTCTTAGATTCCCGAGACTCGATTTCCTTTTACCGATTTGTGCCGTTTGGAGAGCCTTATATTTTATTATTTATGAAAGATTTCGCAGACAGCTTTAACAAAGGAAAACAAATTAATCAGAAATACATGATGATTGGTGGTAAGTGGAATGCAAAATCACTGTTTTTCAAAATAATATCCGCATTTAGAAATGTATGGAGATGTTTATTTTCTGCGCGATTTTGTGTCGAGATATTGGGCAAAATTTTATTAATTAATCTGCGTTGAAAGTTCTATACAGCAACTTCAGATAAAATGAGAGTACCACGTTGGTGTATAAAATTACTAATTAGTTTGAGAATAGCGGCAAGATTGTAATACACTTTTAGAATTAGGCTACGATACAAATAGTGTGCGGTGGGTGGCAGAGTGAGCGTCAGAATGGTCTTGATAATCTTTATCTTTGCATGGTTTCCAATGTCCATCTCTCTGTATGGTGGCTTCGATCTATAGACGTATGCGAGCAGGCTTTACTATTAAAAATGCCAGCAGTGCCGCTCGCCACAGGACGCGGACATTCAAGCATCAAGAAAAAACTGCTAATGCAAAATATATGATGAGCATATAGTAGAATATAGCTATCATGGGTGTAACTGAAAGTAGTTCTAACACCACTCCTGAAAAATCAAGTGACGTGAGATTTGCAGATGATACCACTTTAGTTGCAACAAGCGAGATGAGCTCATGCACCTACTGGGCACAGTGCTCTTCGTCCTACTTGGTCATTTTGCGACGTTCGAGGCGACGTAGACGTACACATACACGAACCAACCAAATCACCGTTTAAGATGGGGGTGGATGAAGTAAAAAAAATTGAGGCCTTTGGTCCTTGTACACAGACTAAATCACAATGTTATATTTTTCACCCACTTTATTAATGGGGTGGGGGTGTTAATGGAGGTGGCTAATGCCAAAAAATTTTTTGAGACTTTAGCTTCTCTTATATATAGTAAATACCAATTTTATGGACTCTTACTTGCTTATTTACCTATTTACCCCAATTTACCTTCCCAACCCTTCAACGGAATAAGATCAAAATATAATCTAGTTGCAGATCTCGTTAAAATACATACGTGTACTAAATTTCAAGTCAGTATCTTACACGGTTCCAGAGTAATCGTGCGCACAAAAAAGTTACAGACAGACAGAACATCTTTTTTGCTCAAACTTAAAATCTCGACGTTTCATGACATTCTAAGCTTATTTGAAAAAAAAAGTTTTAAAAACTTTTTTTTTGCGTTAGTATACTTCCTCTGATGCGGAAGTAATTATGTGAAACGTCAAAGTATGCAAATGACAGTTAAAGGTGTCTAGATTGTGAAAAACTACAAAATCGTGTTTTTATGAATTTAGCAGCCCAAGGAACGATAAAAATTACTTTCGGTAATATTTTTAGAGTTAATATATGCTAGGCGAAAATAATATATTGTATCACAAGGGCAGAAAAATATATTTCTAGATTTCTACACACTCTCCAGTGGTAGAAATATTTTAAAAATAAATATTGACGCTAAACACAAAATATTTAGTTGTCAATCTAGATTTGAAAGATATGCACCATCGTAAACTGAATATTAACACATGCTGGTTATATAATGGCTGTCAAATGTACTATATATTGAAGTAACCAAATAATTGACTCTAATAATAGCTTTTCTTTTTGTTTCAGCAAACTTATCCGAAAGGAATGGTTCACCTCCACAATTTTCCTCACCAACGGGTTTTGTTACATATTGTCGAAACCTGTGGGGTACTCCAATAGTACCTGGGGGTCCAAGATATTTATCTCCATTTTCAAATGGACATACGAATAAAGAAAAATCTCCAGGTAAGAACTGGTGTTAGTTAAAATATCCAATCCACCTATTGCATCATGATTACCCAAGTAGCAAGGTGTCGTCGTTGTGACGCAAATTTTTTGTCAGTGATGACGGCGAGCTGACGTCTATTATGACGTACTTAGGACGTGAAAGTACCGGTCGTAAGTCACAGACAACTGACGTCATATATGTGACGTCCATATGACGTATTGGTAATCAGTGAATTTTGCGATAAGGGATACAAACCGCTCACTATAATATTTTTCCACTATTATTAATAAAGTTTTCAACGGAAAAAAATCCAGAATGTGTAGGAATTGAACCGCAGACCTTTTGACTCACATTTTAGCGCATTAAAGATCTTTATTCAATTTATTTTAACGCAATGCTTAACTCACTGAAACACTGAACAGTTCTATTTTAATTTATTTAAAAATTGTATAGTTGGATATTTCCAAATAGGGTGGAACCGGGTTTTTTTGTCCGAAAAGGGATTTTTTGGACATTTTAAGGGTCAAATTTGTAGTTTTAATTTTATTTTGACCACTCAAACAATTAGTTAAGGAACGAAAATGATATCCTTTTATTCTTAATATTAAAGGAACCTCCAGTTTAAATTTGATGAAGATCAGACCATCCCCCCCTCCTGATATAGATATATATATACACAAATAATTGAAAAAATTAAATTTCGGCTTTCTTGATCAGATCTCAACCGATTTGGCTGAAATTTGGAATGACAGTAGTCTTTGTCACAAAAAAACTGTTTATCAGATTTCAGCCAAAAATATTAAATACTTTGGCTGAAATTGCGGTTTCAGTCAAATTTTCTGAAATTTTCAAATTGAAATATCTCCGGACCTAAAAGTCAGGTAAAGTCCAAGGGAAAAATATAATTTTTCATGAAAAATTTTTCGTTTCACGAAGAATTACATTTTTCCCTTGAACTTTTCCTGCCGCTACCGTAGAACAAATTTTGGTATTCCAAAGCACTCTAGACGAATGTCTTAAAATGCTTAAAAAACTGAACATCGGCTCAAAAACTCGCGAAAATCTCATATCCCCTTTTTCTGATATCAGCATTGTGGGGTTAAAGTTTTCAACTTTTTGAAATATTTGCGATTTTATTAGAAATTCATGAATTGTAATCATTTCATCAAAATAGCAATGATTAGAAACAATCAGTCATTATCTTATGTCAAAAAATGCCAGCACGTTTAAATTACACCCACGAAGACTTTTTAAATTTGTTTATTATTTATGGAGAATGTGATAAGGTAATATTAAGAACTTGCAGCACATTTGCTAATCGATATCCAGAAAAACGGAAACCGTCACCAAACACTGTAAAACGCATACTGGAAAATTTTAAAAATTATGGCTCTGTCAAGGCAAAAATGCAAAGAAGAAAGCCTATTATTGATGACGAAAATATTGAAATAGTCATTCTGGGATATTTTCATGCATTCCCAAGGATGTCATTAAGACAAGTTGCTCTGGAATCGGGACTATGCAAGGATTCAATTCACAGAATCTTATTAAAACATAAGTTTCACCCGTTTTCATTCCATATGGTTCAAGGATTAAAAGAAACAGATTTCCTAAGAAGACAGAATTTTTGTGAGTTTATTCTAATAAGGTCTGAGGGCGACGATTCTTATTTGGGAAATATTATATGGACAGATGAAGCAAAATTTACTAAAAATGGACTTTTTAATAGACACATTTCACATTATTGGAGTGACTCAAATTCTCATATGTTCAGAGAGCGAAACTTTCAGGAAAGTTGGCAGTTCAATGTTTACTGTGCCATAAGAAACGATAGAGTGGTGGCATTACAATTTTATCAGGAAAATTTAAACGGTAAATTAAATTTACTCTTCTACTAATATGTAAAGGTAAATTTTTGTTTTTTTTTTAGGTGAAAGATATCTGAATATCTTACAAAATTTGAATAATGACTATTTAGAAAATTTACCTCTCGCCGAACATAGAAACATTTTTTATCAGCACGACGGTGCCCCCCCACATAACGCATATTTAATTAATAATTATTTACAAGAAACTTTTTATGATCAATGGATTGCCAATAATGGACCTTTCTTATGGCCTCCTCGCTCGCCCGACTTATCAGTTCTGGATTATTTTATTTGGGGAACTATTAAAAATAAAGTTTATGAGAGCCCATTAACAACCATTGAAGATTGTATGCAGAGAGTAAGAAATGCATTTCAAAACATATCACAGAATTCAATTAAAAGAGCTACCCATGAGGAACTAATCCGAAGGTGCGAAAAATGTGTCGAGGTTCGAGGGCGAAATTTTGAGCAATTATTAAATTAAAATGGAATCATGTTTTAAATTGATCTTATCTCTGCTATTTTAGTTCATGCTGTATCTTCAATTCGATTAATACGCATGTTACAGTGTTAGTGTTATTTTCCGTTTTTCTGGATATCGATTAGCAAATGTGCTGCAAGTTCTTGATATTACCTTATCACATTCTCCATAAATAATAAACAAATTTAAAAAGTCTTCGTGGGTGTAATTTAAACGTGCTGGCATTTTTTGACATAAGATAATGACTGATTGTTTCTAATCATGGCTATTTTGATGAAATGATTACAACAATTCATGAATTTCTAATAATATCGCAAATATTTCAAAAAGTTGAAAACTTTAACTCCACAATGCTAATATCAGAAAAAAGGGAATTCAATTTTACACAACTTGACGTAAAAAAATACAGGGTGTTCCATTTGACCTAAACAAGTTTTCGCGGTTTGATGTTGACAAAATGTAACGCGAAAAACGGAACACTTGGTATGATATTATTGAATTTATTTCAGTTGTAGAACGTAGCTCTCCTTGTGTTCTTTTCATGTACCAAGAAGCAAATGAGGATCTTTTACACGAAGAAAGTTATAACGGTTCTTGCAAACCGTTGCACCTGTCAAATTTTCTATAAAATGTCAAATATCTCTGAAACGGATGGATTTGGGCATAGGGTATCCTACATGTTTTTGACTCAGAATTTTTACGCTCTTTTCGAAAACCCTGAAATATATAGGGTGTTCCATTTAAAATAAGCAAGTTGGTATCGACTTCCGGTATAAGCGGAAGTGCCAGCTGCTTGTAATTATTTTAGTTGGATTGGCCACACTGACTTTAGTAACTCCCAAAATTTTCAAAAATTTATGATGCGTACTTTTCTCTATATCGATCGATTCAGTTCCCGGTGAGACACCCTGTATATATCTATATCAGGAGGGGGGGTGGTCTGATCTTCACCAAATTTAAACTCTATGTTGCTTTAATATTGAGAATAAAAGGATACCATGTTCGTTGCTTAACTAATTGTTTAAGTGGTCAAAATAAAATTAAAACTGCAAATTTGACTCCTAAAATGTCCAAAAAATCCCTTTTCGGCCAAAAAAACACTGTTCCACTCCTTTCTGGAAATCAATATTTTAGGGTTTTATTATACTCGTCATGGTAAACAATTTCCGCCGGGTCTGCATCCATCTTAAAAAATTTCCCAACCTCGCTATTTTCTTGACTAAATCGACTCCACTCTTGGGTATAACGTAAACAAAATTTTCATACTGATAATAAATTACCTAGTTTTTCTTAATTTATATTGACTCTCTACTTCTGAATATGCTGATATAATTAACAATATTAGGTAAAAAGTCTTTTACTAAACTTTGAAATACAAATTATGAAGCGGATTATACAAATGCGGTGGTCGGGAGTAGTTCTACGCCATCTAGCGGTAGCACTCCGAGTTACAGTGGCTAGATAATAAGAAGAACATTGCTGATTTACCCAAAACGTGCGTTACCAACTAGAAAATTAGACATATTTTTAGTAGTAGGATCAAAGTGTAGATATTATTAAAGATTCACCTATTCCAAGGTAAATTAAGCAATTTTATAATATAAATTTTATCGTTTGCAGAAACCAAATAAATTAACAATTTAGATAAAGCAACAATTGATATATTTGTTGATTGATTTTTTACCTTTTCTTTGCTTCTCTGATTTTTAATATGATCTATCACTATTATTAATAACAAATAAATTGAATCAACTTTTTAAACTTTGACCGGCACTAACAGCGCCGACAAAGATGAGAACGATGTGAAATTGTTAAATATGTAATTGCATCCGATATTAAAGTGGCGGCTCGTGCAGAGCATTGAGGACCCCACAAGTTGGTTATTACGTCATTTCCGAACCGGTAGCGACTAGCGAGGCGGTGACCCTTCTATTAGCCCTTCATTTAATTAATTGTTTGAACAGTGACCTAACTACTACAACTAGACAGCTGATAAACTGCACTGCTACCATGATTTACTTATCCAATCAAGTTTAATCATCTAGAATTTATCAAATATAATTAATTTGAAGAAAATGTTTAATGTTAATAGATAAAGTCATTCAATGAGGTAGGGAAGGCATTTAGATATATAATACTCATTTTTAAATATTAATATTAAAAAAGAAATCTGAAAAAAATTGAACCATCTTCAAATGAAAGGTTACTAAAAATTAAGAAACCAAATTTCACCCTCTCCCAGTTAACTGGACGTTATTACCTGATATTGATATTGGTAAGTTAAAAATAGTTTTGAATTTAGAATTCGTTATTTTTTTGTTTTTACGTCGACCTCATTATCGATATTAGGTAGGTACTAATTAACTGGGCGATGAGAGGGTGAAATTTTATTTCATAATCTTTTTGGCTTTTTTTTAAATTTTTTCATTTTTTCTTTAGTGGTCTCATATAGTTTCTACAAATACTATGGGAGCCCACCCTAACTGTACGTGCACCCCCGATCCTTGGGGACAATGTTTTTCATAAAGATTAAAGCCTAAGGAACAATTATTGAAATCCGTACTCCTCTGCTGATATGGATATGTTAATAAGACTTCTTTTATTGCCAAATCCGGTATCAAAGAGTAATTTACATTTAATTTTATTGGAATGAGCCAGCAGAATCCAAAAGATGTCACTATCAATACTTTTAACCCTAATCTGTTCATAACCCATTTTTACCGTTTTCGAGATAAATGTCTGCAAATTGTATTATTATTAATTTTTTTCAGTTTATTTAATTTTTTTTATGTTTATAATATAAAGTTATATTATGCGCCTTACAATAATTGTCAAAGTTATTTCCTCTAAATGATTTACCGATATATAAATTTCCATGTTTTCTTAATTTTGGACTCATTTATCTGGATAATGGTAACTTCTATCAAAATATTGTATAGGAACAAAATTTTATGCACGTTGTTTTTCGCGAAAAAAGTTTTTGTCCATCTTTTTTAGTTTTTGTGTTAAATGACAAAAACAACATTGGCAACAGTTCCTTTTAACATATGGCCGCCATTTTGAAAGTACAGCCAGTTTTTTTTGGGGGGGACATGTGCAAAATTGCTCCTTAGGATTTAATCTTTATGAAAAACATTCACGCAGATTTTTATGGTTTAATAATTAAACAAAATTAAATAAGATGTACATTTTAATTTCTTTCTATATTTGATCCATTAATAGTAGATTTTAAATATTTTAGAAACACTGAATTAAATACAATGGTGCGGGAGCTAAGTGGCTTTTTCGAACACTCATCGTTACAAGCATTTTCTATGCGCTGCTTAATTCTATCGAACTTAAATAACGACAAAATAGACTTCTGGCATATGTCAGTCCGTCGAGTTGGCCATGGTTCAAGATATAAAAATCAGTGAAATTATATCATCGTTACAAAGCCATTTTTTTTTGTGTGTACACATTTTATGTTTAGAATGAATAAAATAAGATCGCCAGAAAGTGTGGGCCATCAGGGGTGCAACCAGAAAGGTCAAAGAGGTAAAACAACGGAGTTATATAACATCATCGTTATAAACTTTTTATGGTTGAGCATGTTTATTTAAATGTTTTAAACACAGAAAAATATTCCCAGAAAGAAACTCCCGTCAGTAAGGCTAGCCAGAAAGAAAATGTTTAGGATTTTTTAAGAAAATTGGATTTTTTTTCGCATATTTCGTCTCAGAACTCTAAACTCATCGTTACAAGTTCTGGCTCCTTTTTAAAACGTAAATATAAGCTCCTTCAATAATAGAATAGCCTCCCCGTAAAGTTCTTAGTGTCAGAAAAAGTACCATAGGCTCTTAAATATACAGGAATTAACACTTTCGGTTAACTTGACTCCGTACCGCGCCTCAGATGTATTGTATCATTATTACCTTTCTGGCTGCGCCTCCTGACGTCCCACACTTTCTGGCGATCATATTTTATTCGTTCTAAGCATAAAATGTGTACACACAAAAAAAATGAGCCTTGTAACGATGACATGATTTCACTGATTTTTAAACAGTGTTCGTAACGCTCCTGACAGGAGGTGCCCCGCCAGAAGTCGATTTTATGAATCATTATCATCCATTAAACTATAAAAATATCTCAAAGTTTATAAAACGATGAGCTGCCGAAGAAGCCACCTAGCTCCCGCTCTACAACGACAGAGAACATTTTATAGGAAACCTACAAAAACTTGCAAAATGAATAATTTTTTTTTAATGAGTTCGTTAAAGTGTATACAATAATATCCTAAAAAATTTACATTCCGCTCGGATGCAGAACATAAAAAAAAGTGAAAAAAAATTTTTTCATCCATTTTTTCAAAATTTTGAAATTAAGTCAGGGTAGGAAAAATAAAAAATACAGGTGGATAGACCACGTGTTTCTGAACAAAAAAATGTCCTAATAAAATTTATCGCTAAAGCCACGGTATTCCTGGAAAAAAATAGTGAAGTCACTCTACGCGGCCAAGCGCACGGTTAAATACATACATGGAACCTCTAAAAATTAATGGCAGTTCTAACGACTAAAATAAAGCTTTTTTCTTTCTGATTACACATTTTTAACATTTTTCTTAGTGAATAGGAGGATAAATAGTGAGTATGGAGGGAAAATATAAATTTAATTATGAACGCATACACACACACACCACACATAGCCACTGAATCGCTCGCATGAATTTTTACATGCCTTTACTGTATTGTATTTATTACAGGTACACCTATCCACATTTCAATGGATTCCTTATACATTTGTTGATGCATTGGAAAAGTTCCAGAATTTATATTCAAAACAATCAAAGATATTTTCATAGTCAGGATAAGATCGTGAAAATCACAATTTCTTATCACGATCTGATTGATCATATTTTCGAAAAAATGCATACAAGTTAACGATTTTGTGTTTGAACATTCGAAAAGTATATATTTTTCCGAAAGAGTGATATTTTATTTTTTCCAATGGGTCAAGTTCTCGACAAGTTACAGCCTCTAATATATACGTAGCATACGTAGCGCCCCCTAGGAGTTAGACCAACATTGTAGATTTTGTTATGTTTTCACACCTCTCAAGTAACCCCCACCCACCAATTTTTAAAGGAAAAATTTAAAAACTCATTAAATTACAAAGGAAAATTAAAAAAAAAATTGAATCACCGTCAAGAAATTTCGCTAAAAGTTATGAAAAGCTTCTAAACATTAAGATATCCGTCATTATGGCTTTTAAACTTTAACATTAAGCTCATTATCAGAGAATCACTATATATCAAATTTCATATAAATCTGCAAAATATTGGAATTAACAGCCATATTGATCTTGAATTCTTAACTTTCGACATCAGATTCGTTATTAGCTACTTCGAAAATGCCTTACTAATTTTAATGCAATTCCGATGGAATATGAATTTTTTTATCACATAATTAAATTATGACTAGCAACTTCTCCATATTCTCGAATATTCTATTCTAAAAAAAACTTCGTGTCCAATTTTTGCTCACTTTATACTAGACATAGCTTAATGAAATTAATATGGAACCACCATCGAGCCATACCTCACAATTTAAGATTTCATAGAAACCACTTTATCGAATCTATAAGTAATGATTGAACAAATAATATTAATAAAAAAAAACACATACAGGTGGAACTGAGAACCTCCTCCTATTTTTTTGAAGTCAGTTAAAAATAAAATTTAAAATATGACACCCTGTATATTTTTACCTATCAATATTTCATTAACTAAATCTTAGTATTTCGACTTCTACTATGCACAGTTAAGTGTTGTACCATTACTTATGAACCTCCCTGTATATTATGGTACGGTATTACTGGACCAAAGCACTAAAGGAATATTAAACTAGAAAACTGGTAATTTTTTTAAGGTTGTGCACATTGAGATTTGACCAGGACGTCCATATCTACACAAATGCAATTTGAACTAATTTCACCGAGAGCCATTTTCCATAAGATTTGTGCGGGATTCTTTGGTACACCTATGTATTATAACGAGATCTGCAACTACATTATATTTTGATCTTATTCCTTTGAACGGTGGGGGTAAATGGGGGCAAATAGGTAAAACAAGCAAGTCAGAGTCCATAACATTGGGATTTAGTGTATGTAGGTATCAAAATTTTTCCGGCCACCCCTACTATCAAGTCATTACTACCCCACCCCATTATTGAATAGGGTAAAATATAAAATTGAGATGTAGTGTATGTGCAAGAATCAAAGGCTTCAAATTTTGTTTGCACTATCATCTCCACTACCAATGTGGTATATCATTTTAGGGGTTAGGCTAATTTTTGGGGTAGATGATTTCAAATATTATATTATTAAAGTTCCATGAAAAATTATTTCCAAATAGTGAAGCACAAATATAGTATCAATTTCTTTTCCATTGCAAGAGAGTTTTTATAGGAAATCTGGAGGTGGAAGTAGTGACTCCGTAGGTAGTGGTTATTGTTAATAGTTAACTTTCACACTTCTTAAACGTCTCATATGCCTTATACTTCAGTAAAATAAAATAAAATTTGGACCAAACCCCGGAACAAATTTGTAACAAGCTAATTTCTTCGGGATTGTATTCTAGGTATCCATTTTGATAAAAAACTTACACCAAGTCCAACTTTGCCTGAAAGTGCTAAACAATTAGAAAAGTTGTGTGGCAACGGCTCAATGTAAAGATATTGTTCATCGGTGTGTTTCATTTGTTCGTTATCATTATGGTTTAAATTGTATTATTATTTTCGATGGCTATTCTAATGAAAGCAGTTCCGTTAAATTTATAGAATATCAAAGAAGAGCTCAAAATGCATTTCCGAAAGAAATTAATATGGATCCGCAAAAAAGTAGTAGAGATATCTCCAAACGAATTTTTAGCATCAGTATCAAATAAAGATCAGTTAACTTCTAACATCAAATTCCAATAAAAAAACCGCTGCCCAAGGAATCACTACTTCCACATCCGGATTTTCTATCCAAGTCACACAACGAAAAAATTTTGTATCTGGAAATAATTGTTTATGGAACTTTAATAATGTAATATTTGAAATCCTCTACCCCAAAAACCCATAAAACGATACCTCACATCGGTAGTGGAGTGGGGGTGGTGGTGGTGACAGGGGGTGGGAGTGGGGGGTGGATAAAGTAAAAAAATATTTTGCGGTTTCTGGTTCTTGTACACACACCAAATCACATTTTTTTTTCATCCACTTTAATAATGGTAATGGGGGTGACTAATGCCAAAATTTTTTTTGAGACCTTAGCTTCTCTTGTCTATACTAAATATCAATTTTATGAACTCTTACCTACTTGATTTACCTATTTATTCCCAATTTACCCCCCAACCCTTCGACGGAACAAGATGAAAATATAATCTAGTTCTAGATCTCGTTAAAGTACATAAGTGTACCAAATGTCAAGTCAATATCTCAAACGGTTCCAGAGTAAATGTGCGCACAAAAAAAGTTACAGACCGACAGACAGACCGACAGACCGACAGAGCGACAGACCGACAGACAGAAATTTTTGTTCGCTCAAACTTGAAATCTCGACGTTTCATGACATTCTAAGCCTATTTGAACAATAAAAATTTTTAAAAATTTTTTTGTCGTTACTATAATTCCACTGGATGTGGAAGTAATAATATCACACTCAAATGTGCGGATGCAGATGCTGATTATTTAATTGTAAAATCTGCTATTGATTGCTCAGCTGATATTGTAACCCCGTTATAGTTGTTGGTCAAGATACAGACTTAATAACGTTACTTATTGAACATTGCAAAACAAAAAATGTATACATGATGATTGAGGTAAATCCTCCGATTAAAGAATTTATATCTAGATACATAATGGCTACCTTTTCTTCATATGCCTTATTTGCTCCTAACATGGTCACATTATATGTCCATTAAAATGGATAGATGAACATCACATCCCATAGGCAACAGAGGCGGGTATGTGTAGAAGGAAAATGTACAATATTGTACCTATTTTATGTGATAATTAACTTTAGTTAGTTTAGTTAGTTTAGTAATTAGTTAACTTCTAGGAATATTAATGCAGATTGAAAAAATACAATAGATAAAGATGTTTTATTCAAGAGAAATATGCATTGGAAGGATATTATTTATAATATTATTATAAAACTATAAACTGAACCTCATCATGTTACGACTATGACCTACTTACTTATGAAACGATCGATTTCTGCAAATGGCACAGCACTGTTGCATGTTGCACTAAATTGTCACTAAACTGTCTAAATATGAACAGAGATTATTATTTAGGTATTAGGCAAATCACAACTTAAGATAAAAAGACTTCTTCACCACATTTTGATCGAAAAACACGAAAAACACTTATTAACATTAATGACGTATACTGTCAAATCTGTCAAACTGAGATTATGATAATCGAACTGAAGCCGACCGTGTACGAGCGGCCGCGAATACGCCGATGGGCCAATCAGCAACTTATGGGAAGAAGTGCCTTAGATTGGGAGTCTTTCGGGATCATAAAATTCATGCCATTATGTATCTAGATATAAGTTCTTTAATCGGAGGGTAAATCTGATGAAATAACGAATATCTGCAAGTTACGTTCAGAACTAAGTGAAAATGTAGTAAAAAATACTCTATTTGCACATGCCATATTCGGATGCGATACCCCTCTACATTCTATAAAATGGCAAAAAACAGTATTTTCAGTTTTAGAAAATAATACTGAACTAAGTAACAGCCTATTAATTTTCAGAGGTTTTGCTGAAGTAAATCAGCTTGCAGTAATTGGGGAAGAATTTATTTTAAGATAGTATGGCAGTAAAAAAATTAATAGTTCAAATGATTACAGGTTCGTTAGGAATAATCAGATTTTTTCTAGGCAAAATATTTTCCAGCACTTCGATCTAACAGTTCTTTCGCCAACATCCGATGCCACTAAATATCAAACTTATAGAGTGTATTGGCAAATTCAAGTCTGGTTAGGCGACAATCTTATTCCAGAGAACTGGGATTGGAAAAACAGCGGATATCTAGAACCGATAAAAACAGTACAAAAGTGTGCCCCTGATTTCATTTTAAATATTTTATTCTGTGGTTGCAAGAAAAATTGTAAACATTCTTGAAAATGTAAAAAATATAACGTTAAGTGCAATACCAGCTGTGTAAATTACATTAGACAGGACTGTGACAATGCGTCAGAGGTGTTACTTTTTGAGAATGAGGCTAGTTTTTAGTTAAAGCTCGTATTTGAGAGTTTTTTATGCTTATTTAAATTATTCATGATTTTTAAAGAGTTTATAGTTTATTTCTTCACTATTTATGAGTTCTGTTATTGTATTTGTTGTTACGTTCTTTTGTTTTTAGAATGGATTTTATTTTATGAATGTATTACTTTAATTAATTATTACCAGTAATAATTGTTGTTGCCTTTTGTTGCACTTTATGGTATTAAAATACAAGTACCTATTCTTTTTTTATACAAATCTGTCATTTTAACAACCGTAACTTTGCTAATATTTAAACGTTATCACATTAAAAATTAGCTCTTTCTCTCAAAATTTTGCCTCTTTACTTTTTGTCCTAAAGTGTTATCCGTGCGGGCTATTACAAATTAAAGGATAAAAGTGCCTAATTTCAACATGGCGGCGCATTTTTTTCTTTATTTATGCACGGCGGATTTTGTGGAATTTTCAGTCAGAGACTCCTGGATAACCATAGAATACAATCGTGAAGAAATCAGCTTGTTACAAATTTGTTCCGGGTCAACTTTTAATTTTACTGTACTACAAGGGCGGATCTAGAAATTTCAATAATTTTTTTCTCGTCTGTGGCGCATGGGACCCATACGAAATATGGGAAATAACATCTCGAGAGGCACTACTCTAACGATCTCTAAAAAAATTTGAATAAGCAGTTTGCGAAAAATTTTTTCAAAATTCGGTTACCCTCCCTGTTTAAAATTAATTTTTTTTTGTCATATGCATTTTACTTTTCATAAAAATACAACAATACGTTTTGAAGTTGATGAAAATATTTTTATTACTAACTGAGATACAACGAATTGAAATTTTGTGATTTGTTAAATTGTAAATCACAAAATTTCAATTCGTTGTATCTCAGTTAGTAATGAAAATATTTTCATAAACTTCAAAACGTGTTGTTGTATTTTTATCAAAAGTAAAATGCACATGACAAAAAAAAAATAATTTTAAACAGGAGTCCCTAGACCTCGGGGGGAAAAAATTTTTCGCAAACTGCTTTTTCAAAATTTTTTAGGGATCGTTAGAGGAGTGCTTCTCGAGATGTTTTTTCCCATATTTCGTATGGGTTCCATGCGCCACAGACGAGAAAAAATTATTGAAATTTCTAGGTCCGTCCTTGCTGTACTATTATGCTATGTTTCCTCACAACATTACCGTCTTAACTATACAAATTGTCTCTCCTTTGAAGATTATATTAACAACACTACCATGATATTCACATGTAGGTAACTACGAGATAACGATAAAAAGAATGAAATTGATATAATATCGTTGCAACCACACCTTTTATCTTTATAAATTAAATGTGCCACAACATAAAATCAGTTTTGTTATCATTAGGGCTTTGATAGCGTCAACAAAATTCAAAGCATACATAAATAATTTTTATTAAAATTGGTTGAAAAAACAAGTACTTCTTAACATCAAAACGAACACAATATTTAAACTTACAAAATCAACAATCAAACAATAATTTGTGTTAGATTATATGTGATTTACAATCCGTAAAGCAATCCATCAAACTGCCATCGATATCTGAAATCCCTGCATTATCGGTCCTTTCATCAGACCGCTATCTCTTCACGTCTGCATGGCTAATCCTTGGGTATACATCGCACATCAGCAGTAACGGAACGTATTCACCACAGCTGTTATTAATAACGATTTTAAATTATCCACTATTGCCAAACAACATAATACACGCAATTCATACAATGGGTTCGAAAATAAAAAAAAACATTTATTTCGGTAAATGTCAGATTGTGGCCACAAGGCAATAGTGTTTGTTGGGAATCCTATCTGAGATAACAAATTTCTACTTACTTTGTAAAACACGACCTAATAATTTAAACAATGTCACCTTTATTTAAAAGTGTTCAATGAATACTTCAAGGATCAATTATAGGCCATATTATAACTCTAGATAATACTAAGATAATCATTTGCAATACCAGTTTTGCATCGTATACCGATAGATGACGTCTTCTCGGTCCTCAGTAGATATGACAAAAAATTGAAAAAAATGAACCGCTTTCGAAAAGGGTCGCTAAAAATTTTGAAATAAAATTTCACCGTCACACAGTGGTCACTCGCATATAGGAAGGTGCGACAAAAATACATTTTATGATTTAAACTCGATATGAATGAAAATGTATTTATTTTGATAGACATATTAATTTTTATATTAAATGTGAAAAACAAAACATATACAGGGTGTTGAATTTTTTTTAATTGTTATTTTTTAATATCTCAGAAAGTACTTTAGATATTATTTTAAATTTTGGTATGTGTTAATAGGATATAAAACCACATATTTTAGTTGGATCGCTTCACCAGTGGCGTCCCCGCAAACATGTCCTGTGATATTTTTTTACCAAAAAAGTGGTACGCCACTGACATTTTTCCATGTGGATATTTTTTCTGATTAGGCTGGTCAATTCTACATTAAAACGGTCTTTTGCGTTTTCTCATCAGACGCAAAGTTCTTGATTAAAACAATTAAATTCAAATTGCTTCGTTTAGCAGTTAGCCCGGTAATTTTTGCCATTATCTCGAAAAGTATCACTTTTTCGAAAAAATAGTTATGAGCAAAATATTTCTTATAAAATTCTACACAAAAAAGGTCATTACACTTTTTTTCGTAGGATCAATCGTTTCAAAGATATAGCATGATTGCTGGCCACTATAATATTGTTATATATTTATAGAAGATATACTTTTTGTAACTAAATTTCATTCAGTCATTTAAATATTGCACGATAATAAAAAAAGCAATAAAAGATGTAAAACTGTATTTGTTCTTAAAATAAAGAGAAACAAACTGGACATTTTTTTAAAATCTATTTGTCTCTTAATGGATGGACTTCATTACTGTACATTAAGGTTACAAAAGAAATATATGGATACAAAATTAGGTATGTATTGTAGGTAAGCTGTCATTGGTATCACAATAATCCGATCATTTAAAATAGAGCAAGTATTAAGCATTAATTGAATATTTTTATTATGTAAACTATTTGCATGTACAGTATAATACCAGAGCTTCAGAAATTGTGCTAAACCTATTTTAATACATATAACGATGATGATGTCCAAATTTTTCTACAGTGTATGCTACCCTTTTAAAATGCTCTCCTTTCAGAGCGATTTTCCAATATAAATTTTCTTATTTTCTCCGTATGGAAAACATGATATCAAACAACCCTCATTCTTACCATTTTTTTTTCACCGGCTCCCGATCAGTTGATCAATACTATATTCCGCAACTGTACCAAAGGCTGTAACGCTAGTTGTAGCTGCAGAAAACTATGTCTCCGCTGTTCTGCAGTATGCGGCATTGCCGTGGGTAATCTTGTTTGAACGCCGCGAAGGAAGAAATAAATAGTAACAACGGAGGTATAGATGAAGATATAGTTGAAAATACGATACCATCAACTGATCAGCCAATTCACGAAGCTCTTTATGAAGAAGACGATGAAGTTGACACGGAATTAGATCTGCTAGAAGAGAACGAATGATTTATGCAAAGGGTTGTTTTGAGTGTCAGATGTGGATTAGGCCTACTGTTTGTTACTGTTAAAGAAATACAGACATTGTACTCAAAAACGATTGATCCTACGAAAAAAAGTCTAATGACCTTTTTTGTGTAGAATTTTATAGTAAATATTTTTGATCATAACTATTTTGTCGAAAAAGTGATACTTTTCGAGATAATGGTAAAAAACTGAAAATTTCCTCTTTATCTTAATCGTTGGATAGGTAGCGGAGGACCTCAGCAATGGTTCTATTTTTATTAGTATTACTATTATTGCGTTTTTCCGTATGTGAACTATAAAACAGTATGCATATCCAGGAATTATTGGATAAGGTTACATTATTTTACTTGCACTGTGTGTTATAATTATTAGTATAATATTAGTGCTTCAGTTCAGTTCAGAGTAATTTGGGGTGGATTCCAACGTCGAACCAACTTTAATTTCATTTCCAAAATTAGTGCATATATAGTTAAAATAACATTGCGACTACCTCAAATACCGACGTCAGGTTCTCAATGGTACGTTGGTAAAAAGTAGAATTTTTACTTTTAAAAGGACTTTACGCACGAACAAAATTTTGAAGAAAAGAACGGCGTGCTTCTTTCTTTTTTTTATGCAAAATAGGTTTAAAAATAAGAGCTTTCACGTGGACACTCTGTACACTAAGAACCATTTTTTTTTCTGTAATTTGGACTTGACCACAATAAAAAGTTTTACTATTTATTTAAAGTGGCACAAAAGAAACATGCAAAAACGAAATAATCTCAAATAATTTTAAATATCGCTTGCCTATGAATCCTTAAAATATACACTACTGTATTTCTTGTTTGTATAATATACATTTAATAAAACATGGGTCATATATGTTTGCATATAAATGTTGACGGTTTATTTGTTCTTCTTCCGTGTATTAAAGTGATTGTAATCGCCGTTAAATAAATAAGAACTTTACACAAATGCATTTTATGAGGTCATACTTAAAGTAGGGGTAATACGGTAAATTTATCTATACAGTATACAGTCTTGAAAAATTATATTTTCTTTCTGATTCTTATCATGTATATTTATTCTTCCTCGAATAAATTGTGCTTCGTCCTCATTTAAAAAAATCAAAAATACATTAAAAAACATTTTTCCTAATTAAATTGCCGCATTGTCAATTTTCATATCATAGAATCATGCGCAATATCTTTATCTAGTCTCTTTCAACTTTACGATATTATCATCTGCTTTGTGTAAATTGTAGACGTCCGTCATAGTATTAGTGTAATACCCAAGCAGCATTCAAAGTGATGGGAACTGGCATCTGAGGCATCGGAACTTTAATATAGTAGGAATGACATGACTGTTACTAATTTTGCGACTTCAGGGTAATATTCACTTTGTGGTATGCATTTGTAGTGACAATTAAGTAGATTCTACTGAATTTAGGCACTATACAGTGCCTAAATTCAGTAGAATTGTTATAACACTTTTAATTAACTGCTGGAGAATCTGCAACGTCGCGGATACTACTCTGCATTACTTTGAAGCATCCTCAACCGCAAAATGAAAATTGGTAGTAATGCCGACTGCACAGCTTTACCAAAGGACCACTTGAAAGTAGTCTAACTTATTAGTGACATCTCGAGTAAAAATGAGGTTATTTCTACGAACATAGGGGCTTTGAAGTTATCTTTACTACTCCCCACTAATTGAAAATGACTTAAAAGTTACATATACCTTAAAAATCTACTATAGAGTAATATTAACTTTTAAGACAATTTATATTATTATTGGCATTGAATAGAATGGCGGCATCTGAAATGCTCAGTGAAAGCAAAATAAAGTTTATCGGCACTCATCCACGTTTTATAGAAACTGAAGAAACAGTTAAACAGTAGTAGAGAAATAGTGATTCTTCAGAATATGATGCAAACATGAAAGATTATTTCGCCACAGCAAAACCATCATCTTTGGCAACAAGTGCAAAAGTACTCCCATCAACACAAGAAGAGTAATCGAAAACTATAACAGTTGTAGTGATTAATGATACTGTGTACTGCTCGAAAATTACAACTTGTCTTTAACACACAGATTGACCCATAGTTCAGTTAGTGATCCACTGAGCATATTAAATGAATTTGCCGATTAAAAACTCCAAATTTAATAAATATTGTGTCAATGGGGAACGAACAATGTCGGTATAACGGCATAAGACATTATTTATGTACAATAAATTGAATTGAATGAAATTAAATGTAAACTGATCACTAAATAAATATGAAAACTCTTATGTATTTTTTCCATTATTACACACCTTACGTTAATAAATATATTTATCCAACACTTTCATATAAAGTGATCATTATTGATGAGATTTTGAAGATATAAAGTGACCCATAAGTCACTAGTGAGATAAAGTAGTAAGCTAAAGTGAGGTAAAATGATTTAGTCACTAAAGAGTAATTTTAATATAAAATAAAGTCCAAGGAATTTATTTATTGTCTCCATTATATGGAAAATTAACAAAACAAAGAATCCATGCACTAACACTTATTTATATTTATGTTAACATTTATTGTCATCATATTCGATTTTTCACAAAGAAAACTGCTCTTCTGTACACAATTTTTCTCTATACTAGTAACGACGTCTGTATTGCCTGACTCGTTGTGCTGCTCTCCCTGAATTTTTTTAGCAATAACAATCTTGTTGAGACTGAATCTTCCAAATAACCCTCCGCCACGGTGAATGATTTCCACACACCGTGACGTTTAAGGGTGGTAATGTCACCCCCAGCATTGGCCAAAAGAGTTGATGAGGAACGGCGCATGCTATATGGCCAGTATACCAATCTGCATCTGGCAGTTGCAAATAATCAGCTACAATTCTTGGAATTTTTTAGAGCTTATTTAATCCAACGCATTGGACAGTGCACTTTCCCTTTTGAAAATTTACGAAAAATCTTTTGTAAGACACATTTTGCGGTCTTAAAGACACATATTTCCTAATCGAATCAAGTGAGTTTACCGAAAATCCTTCATTTAAAACTGTGAAACTTCTTGATTTATTTGTCTTGGTATCTGGTATGGATATATACAGATATTATTCTTTATCTCTTATATCTTCGACGCTTAAGAAGGTCAGTTCACCGCAACGGCAGGCACCGTAAACTCCCAATATCAATGCAACCTAAAAACCCAAATAATTAAATAGGTACACAAAAGAAAGATCATAATAAACACCTACCTCTGACAAGTGCTCACCGTCTGGGGCATCCATCAAATATTGTTCGATATGTGCTTTTTCCAAATAATATCTTTCTAATAATATCAGATAATAAAAAGTACTTGTAAAAGTATAATTTTTTAATCCACATATTCCTATCACACAGTGACAGTGACACTTTAACAGTTATTACCGCGTTGCCAATTAAAAAAAAAATTACCTATATCGATTCTGCCAATTCTACCAACATGAAAATAAGTTGGTAGAAACAGTTACTAAGATCTTATAGCGTCATTGGTCCCATTTGCTACATCTAGGTAAATATAACTACACAGTGAAATTGTTGTAGTTCCCGTTACCACTTTTAAAGAAACAACAACTATAACGTTGGTGGCATCTGCTACTTTATAGTAAATGTAACTTGTAGGGAAATAATTTTGGTTTTTGCAACCTCTAAGTTACTGCAATTAAAATCGTCATTTTTCTGTTGTTGAATGAAGACGCCATATTGACACAGATAAAAATATAATTCAATAAAAAATTTCTTTTTATTATAGTCATTTACAAATATATTTTCTACATAGATTATTATTTTATAATATATAAAATTTAAAAAAAAACGTTTTCCATAAAAAATTTTGCAGTTTTGCTTGTACACAAAATTTTTGCAAAAATTTTTTTTTTCCGAAAAAACCATTTTCTCGAGGGGGCGTCTTTTTTATCGAAGCATCATGATAACATTTTACAGAAAACAAGTGGTGGTTTTAATATTCACACCCAGGGTAAATGCAAAACATCATGATTTATAATATATGCTTATGCATGTTGTATATAATCACCTTAACTTGGACCGTGGACATATCATGTGCTTAGACTCAGTAAGTCATTAATTTGCTATTCGAATAACAGAGAGCCAAATATATAGTTTGCGCTCTCATTTCGGTCAGCTGAGCTGTTCCAAAAGTTAGTCATTTCTACTACTTGGTTACATCCCGTTTACGTAATAACCTAGTGCTCGACACGGTAACGGTAGAAGTACCGGAATAGTAACTTGCTACGTAATTATTATTCCCCATTCTGGTGAATGCTTAATAGAAGGATGGTTCCCTTTACGTAACAATCCTTAGTTCCGGAAACCTTTAAAGTAATGGTAACTACTACGTAGAAACTACTAAAATTGCTGCTTGTGTAGTGAGAGAGTAAGAGAGAGTAGAAGTAACAAAATATACAATTTGGTACATAAAAAGCTATTCAATCGGTAATCTGTTAATTACTTGGTCTGTCAATCCGTAATTTACCAACGCGGTTCGCTTTCAATTTTCATCCTTCTACTTTTTAATAAAAAAATTCATAAAACTCAAATAAATCATTAAAAATAATCTAAGGAGCAGTTACATGTGATATAGATTTTTCGAGTAATTCAAGTACCTTTATATCACCACGATGTTTACATCATTCCCCCTACATCCATGATATAAATTACATGCTCTTTCATTTATATCATATCAGAAAGTTTAAAATCTATACCTTCTATCCTAACATCAAGGATTAAATTTAAACAAAATGTACGGTAAGCTCGTCTAAGCACGAAGAAATAATATTTTCGTGCTAATACAAAAAGATAATATCGGTCTAACTCATACAGCACTGGAAAAATTAATACATAAAATACGGTTGAGATCAAAGCTTTAATACTGAGATTATCCTGATAAAAATAATTGATAAAATTGATTTATAGCTTATAACAACAAATAATTCTATATTTTGTATTTGTAATAAATTAAGGTTTCATTCTTATCGGTGTGAATTATTTTAGACCATTGTTGTTTGTTGATAATAAATTAAAATTAGCAATAAATTGTGATTATCTTTCTCTCTTTCATTACATTTCGACATACGAATTTAGTTTTATTATATTTGGGTTTGATTAATAATTTCAACGTCTTTCTTAATAAATCTGTCACCTTAGTTCGCAGACCATACCGATAATAAGTAATAACATCTTTTTATTATACCTATTTGAAATAATGAAACATTTATACCCGCACAAAAATTTTTAATAATCGTCGTAAAAAATTTGTGCAGAAATCAGTTTCACAACACTGGGTGTATATTATATTATGTATGTAATATGTTTAGGCACTTTCGTGGAAACATAATTACTTGGAATTCCATATAAAATTTGTAACAAATTTGTACTCCCTATTGAAATTATTCCATCGCCATCATACAAGTGATCGCCAGAAGCATGTAAACTGTTATATTTTACATAAACAATGTTTTATTATAATTTTGGAGCAAAATTTTACTAAGGTTTTTGATCAAGCACTCAAAACTGGTGGAATGCGCAGTCAAGAGTCGATGACTGCAAATAATAGAAAACAGAAAATGTTAATGTTAATCAAACAGGTATTTGCAGGCGTCCACTCCCGACTGCAACAAATACTCGTTAAAAAATATGCTCAGAATAATTTCACTATATTAAATAAAAAAGTGTAATACTGGTGATAAAACTGGATTATTGTCGGAAAAAAAATAAGTGGTGTAATTTCTATTTTTGGTATCATTATCTCACAATGTGGAAAGATTTTGAAAAATCTGGTAATTTTATGACATGTAATCAGCATTCATCAACAACTAGTATTATTTTTAATCCAATGCTTGAAATTATCAAAATCGAATAAAAAATAAATAAATATGATAATTCCACACATCGGCGGTTGTAGTTGGCGTGTGAAGAATTAATATTTGCCGAATTAAATAAAAGATAACGCATAAAACTGTTTTACTTTGTCGCGTGTGGTAAATCTTGAACGTGCTAAAAAAATCAGTAAATTATTTTGAATGTGACTGCTTTCGCTTGTTTTAAAAGTAGTGTTTGCACACTCGAGAATACGGGGCGAGTGAGATATGATTGGATAAATGAGTCATCATCTAATTAACATTCGGAGATTAGCAGAAGAGCGGTTTATCGCGATTTTATGTTTTCATTTTCTCAGTTACATTTGCTACTTACAGTAATTAACTTTTTTCGTGATATTTTTTTAAACTTAACCGTACAAGATACGACATCGATAACATACCAATAAATCAAGAATATCATGACTGAATTATTAAATAATTAAATTAAAATAACGTAAATCATATTGATAAACGCGGATTATTATAAACAAAAATATTAAAAAGTAACTTCGATTTATTACGTGTTTGCTTCAATATATTCTACAAAGAATTTTGTAAAATCTGTTTATTTTCTGATATTACTAAATCAACATTCATCAATAGCTAGTATTTAATATTAATCCAATACTTGAAGATGTCGATACATATTAAAAAATCTAAATATAATAAATCCGGTATGTACTTAAGATACTTTTGTTTTTCCCTTAAAGGTATTAGTGAACGGCTTTAAAATAACTGATAGCCTCGTTAGATTTGTAATAAATGACAAAATTTTAATTCGATATGTCTAGAAATTACATAGAAACATAAAGCTCTTGGAGGAGGCTGGAACCTTCGGTTGACGTTGCCTCTGAAATAGTTTTCACACACAAGACCCTACATGTGAATGGTATCCCTCGACGCACGTTTCGTCAGCAATCTTGGTTTCATCTAGAGATTAATAAAACTGAACTTGTTTCAATTAACTCCAGATGATGCCAATGTTGTTAGCGAAACCCGATTTGAGGGATAGTATTCGAGTGTAGTGTTCAAATATTTTGGTGTTTGTGGAAACTCAGAGGCACAAAACTTCTGTGCATTACCTGTATAAATTTTCTGTTGCAGCTAATTGTAATGATATATCCCGCAAAAAAACATTAAAAACAATATCGGTGCAGACAGAAAGGCTAATCAGAGAAAAAAAGAAGTTATATTAATCAGTCAAGCTTAGTCAAGAGAACTACACGATTAGTATTTAAAAAAGCTCTTTGTGTACTTTGTGTCCTTAATACATTTTACATCTTTAAACAGCCCATAACAAAATTCTTGAATGGTCATGTCATTGCGAATGAATGAAAACCGCCTTGACCACCATGTGTCCCATTCGGACTACTAGGAGATTCGTTCCATAGTTCTTCGTTCACTTCCTTCGCCTTCCTTTACATTTTTGCATTTCTGCATGCGAAATATTGTGCATGTATTACAAGGCTTCCTAATGAATGATTACTCACACGTCGAGTAAATCACATTTTTTATTTCACATTAGTAAGTGTTATTAGTCCGGTCAATGAATGGTTTCTAGAGGAAAATGTCGAGATCACAATTTTTGACTTGAGGTTTGGACTATTTAGGAGGTAAACATATCAAAAGCAGGGGGGCGCGAAGAAGGTCCCGGTTTTTGGTTTTTCGCTCATATCTCAAAAATGGTTAGGTTAGGTTAGGTTATGTTAGGTTAGGTTAGCCATAATCAAAAAGTGGCTATATGCAAAATTAAAGCTGACTAAATTTTCTACAATAATGTTTCTATTCATTCTTGTCATATCTGTCATGGTTCAGTAATCAATTGTATATCTTTTAACTGTATTCCAACTTTCTTATAAATTTATTATAAATTAATAAATAATCATCATGGAAAAAAATTTGTTGTACAGATATTCGTTTCATAGCAGACTGAACTCAAATATCGAATAAAAAATGTCTTTGTGTCTATAAGTGTGTGTGTGCGTGTATACGAATGTGTGTGTGTGTGTATACCGTTTTTTGTAAACACGATAACTTCTGTTAGACTTAAAATATTTAGTTACAATTTGGAACATATGTAAAATAGCTTAGTACAATAATCCTTATTGAAATTGTGTCATATCTGTAATACATGGTGATAACGCCTACAAACTCTCACAACATAATAATTTTATTAAAAACACCATGTTCCAAATTTTTAGAATACCATTGATATATCATCTAATTTAAATAAAGTTGATTTAAACCGAACATACACCCGGTATATTGCGGTTTATAAATCTTATACATCTTCGTATTACTTCCACAAAAACGTATGATTAAAATGTCACATTGCAGTAACCGAAAGTTGTAATCGGGCATTGCCGTTCCATTTGCTTTCTTTAAACAAACGTTTTATTGGAATTCTTTCAGAAACCTCCTCTTTCTTCCTTCCCACTAATCTGATCTTCTTCTTTCGAAAAGTCTTCACAATTTTTCCAAACATCAAAATAAATATCTAAAACTATTATAGATCTAGATGTAGACTCAAATTGAATATGTTTCATCCGGCCACGCCCGACTGACTGCAACTTCTACTAATTTTAATACTATATCTACCATATAATACTTATTTTGGTCTGAAAATTAATTAAAAGTTTTGTAGTATACTAAAATGTTCGTAACACTAATAATTTGAGAACAAATGCTTATGCTTATTATTTACCTAATCCGAGATAAAGTACTTAACGAAAGAAAAATAATGTAATTTCTGGACGGGTAATTTGTAATCCGCAGTGCGTAATGGTTTTCAAAAGCTTAAAATTTTATCTATAATCTTTTAAATTCGTGATTATGGAATCCTTAACACCGAATGAAAAAATATCATGGACGTTTATTACTCGTTTTTATTTAACAACCCACACATCGGCCTAATGTTTACTCTTTTTATTTGTTTGTGGGGCAGTGAGAATTTTTGATTACTGTCAAATCGAACATGAATGTTTATCACGAGAACGTAGCAAACTACAAATACAGAATATTTGATTTGTGTAATAGACTGCATGGAACGGGTTTGTTTTTATAATATTGTTTGACTAAGAAAATGATATATTCTCTTTCAGTACATTTACGAGTATTTGTAGACTACATAACCAAAATAAAAATTGTATGATATATGAGTAGCTTCTTGTGCAGCTTAGACAAATAAAATTTATAGACTGTATTTTTATGTTGGCGCCTATATAAAAAATTATCTTAATCTTAATAATTTATTAACTCAATAGCTATATATGTAACGAATATAATGAAAAACATTTCGAACAGGGTAATCTCTTACTTATCTACAAGACATTTGGAAAGTACTGGAGTCAAATTTTGAGTAAGACGTAAGGAACTTTTCCCAACAATGAGGATTTCGAAGCAGCACAGTGTGATCCATTAAGTCTTCATTTAGCTTTAAAATCTCAAATCTTTTATTCCAAATATTTTTACCGCTGTAACGTTGCCGCAATATGCATGATACCATATTGATATAGCAACCAAATGGCTGCAATTGCTATTTGGATTTTTGGAGCATCTGCAATATGCCTTCTAGAGATCTTGCAACAACTCAATAGCAGCTGTAATAAATAGTCGAATTTTGGTTGCACTGTATACTATACGACTAGAAAATGCGATTTGGAAGCTAAACTATCGGAAGCTAACTCTCCATTTATAGCTATGTGGAGGCTTTTACAGTTGCAGGTAACGGCCATAACAAAGTCACGACCAATTTACTTTCAGCAACAAAACAATTTAACTTTAAATATTTCTTTATGCCACTGGCTTCTTTCATTTTGACAATTTAAACATAATTACAGAGAACAGAAGAATAAAAACATCTGGAAAAATTGAGGTTTTGTTAAAGTGAATTCTAAGTATCAATGGCAACTTCAATCCTCCTCCTCTTCCTTTGAAAAGCCATTATTAAACTGCCAAATAGACATTAAAGCTGAATTACAGTCAAACAAAACCTAAATAGTTGTGATGGACTATATGGTTACTTAACAGTTGTTATTTTAAAGTCAAATACAAGATCGAGTTCAGTTGCGACCTGTTTCATGGCCTTAAAGAAGCATGCGCTAACTTTAACTTAAATGGAAGACCATGAGATTTTTCATTTAGGGCAGAAGTGGATTCGAGTTCGTATTAAGAATGAAACGTAAAGGCGCTTATCCATTTCGCGAGGCTGCTGCGCACGGCAAGTTCATGTATGCTGCCGCGGGAAATGGATACGTAGCTGCCGCGCGCGGCGAGATGAACAATGCCACAGTCAAGCAGGATTCGAAGCGAGCAAAATTTTGTCGGTTTTTGGTCGCGCATCAAAGAATGTTCGAAGCGATGGCCGCAAGAAATGTGGACGAGTGTTGCACTTTGATCACTCAACGTTCTTTTGTAATAAATTTGACGGTGGTAAAGTGTTGAAACAAAGTATAGATAACGAGACCATAGACATAAGTTGACCAATGCATTGTGCTCGCCTTCGATACATTTCTTTCATGCACCACCGACGCTTTCGTTTATCATTTTTCTTTCTTTTCAAAATGCTGTGAATCAAAATAAAGGTTACAGCGACACGTGCGTCTTCCAATTGAACTCTAAATAACTGAATAAACTTAACTGCAACACACCGTGCCTCGAACAAAATAGTTGAAGTTGCCGCGCGAATTGTTAATCATCACCCACCATGAATACCAGCGCGGCAGCCGCGTGAGCCAAATCGGCGAACATCACTCGCGAGGCGGCCACGCACAGCAGTCTCGTGATATGGATACGTGCCTTAACATCTACATTTTATTATTAGTAACTCGTCAGTCTGTTGCAGGGCCAGATTATCCAATAAGCTAACTAGGCTATAGCTCGGGGGTGCCAATGCGTGAAGGCGCGCTTCAGCAGTTTAAAAGTAACTAATTTTATCTCCCCACTGCCGACGAGCGACGTTTACTGTTTACCATAGATCTGTTGGAAAATAAAATGTATAAGCAAATTATTTATTTGTTATTTGATTATTTTACTTTTCGAAGACAATATATTTTTAAATTTTAAAATTTTAATTTGAAGCTGTTTGACCTTGAAAAATTCAAAATTTTCGTCTGCGGCGCATCTTACAACCCCATAATCCTATATGTGAATAAGAGGACGCAAATATATAATTAGACTAGCGTCAATCCTTAATCCGACCTTGGTCTATTGTAGATGAGGCGAATTAAAACAAATATCAGAAAAAATGTAATAAACGCAGTTTAGCCAACTTTTAATCTTGACGAGCACATAAAAAATAAGAACCACCAAAAATTGCCCTTTTTGAGAATTTAAGAAATATAACGTAGTAATGCATTAATTTTAACGAAAATTTACCCATAATATTGAATTTATTGAATTAAACCGTTGCACAGTGGGAAAAATATGCCCTTTTTTGGACAAAAATCTGCAGACAGTAGAGATTTCAATCAAATTAAATAAAAAAAAAGGCAAATACTCTTGAGACATTGTACTTTAGAGTAGTGCTGCGGCAAAGTGACTTGATAACCTAACCTAAAAACCGCAGATATTACTTCCACATCCAGTGGAAGTATAGAAACGACAAAAAATTAAAAAAAAAAAATTTATGTGTCGTCTGTCGGTTTGTCTGTAACTTTTTTGTGCGCACGATTACTCTGGAACCGTTTAAGATGTCGACTTGAAATTTGGTACACATATGTATCTTAACGACATCTGGAACTAGATTATATTTTTATCTTATTCCGTTGAAGGAGTAAATTGGGGTAAATGGGGGGTAAACAGGTAAATCAAGCAGGTAAGAGTCCATAAAATTGGTATTTAGTATATATAAGAGAAGCCAATGTTTCAAAAAAAAATTAGCAATAGCCACCGGCATTACTACCCCCACCCCATTATAAAAGGGGGTGAAAAAAAAAATTATTTCATTGTAGATGATCATTCGAAAGCTTATTTTAAAGAGGAAGATTAAATAATGTATTTATTAGAAATAAGTTGAAAAAAATTTTGAACCCTATACATAACCTCAAAAGTTGCCAAAAAAGTCATTTTTTAAGTACTTAACCTAAAATATTTAAAAATCCTGAACATGATGGGCCAATTCTGAGGCCAGATTCGGATTCAGCGCGAAAAATTATTTCGGAAATTAGATATGGTTTATGACTGTTATTTAATACATACAATGTTTCACTTATAGGTTATATTAGGTTTAAAGCTGTTAATTAGGTAAGTCTGAATGTATAGGAATAAAATCGTGGATAATAAACTATCCTTGTTTTTACCTGTCAGTAAAATAATATTTTCAAGTCTAAACGCAACTAGTGACGAGTATTTGGAATATCGTAATTTTTAGATCAACCATTTTCATTCCTTTGAAGGATCGATAGGATGCGAGTAAGATTAAAAATGAGATCAGCATCAAAAAACCCTAAAGAACAACTTTTGATCACTTAAACGTTATTTCACTTGAATTTCGAATTCTCACCACCTTATTAATCCTTCCTATTTTATCTCCTTCAAAGGGTTATGGTTCATACGTTAAAAACGATTCAAGAAACTTATAAGCAATTAATTTATGATCCCAGTGGCGGATCTAGGGGGGAGGGTACGCCCCCCCCCCCCCCCCGAAGTGAGAAATATGCCGTGTTAATATGGCCATGTCCAAGAAAAAGACATCCATAACAAGAGTATTACTATGAATTTTCTTCCGGTGCCCCCCCACAGAAGCCAATCCTGTATCCGCCCCTGTATGATCCTATAAAAATGAAATTGATATCCAATTTACATGAACACTACTTCGTTTGTTTGTGACTCTCGACCAAGGAGGTAAACGCAGAATAAAGAGAAAAAATCCGCTGCCAAAGAAATCACTACTTCTACATCCAGTTTTTCTATCAAAGTCTCTCAAATAAAAACAATTTTTACGTGGAAATAATTGTTTATGGAACTTTAATAAAATAATATTTGAAATCGTCTACCCCAAAAACCCATAAAACGATATGCCACATCGGTAGTGGGGATCGGGGTGGTGCAGGAGGGAAGGTTGTGGGGGTGGATGAAGTAAAAAAAAATTGAGGCCTTTAGTTCTTGTATACATACTAAATCGCAGTTTTTTTTCACCTCCTTTTATAATGGGGGTTGTAATGGAGGTGGCTAATTCCAAAATTTTCTTTGAGATATTAGCTTCCCTTGTATATACTAAATATCAATTTTATGGACTCTTACCTGCTTGATTTACCTATTTACCCCCATTTATCCCAATTTACCACCCAACCCTTCAACGGAATATGATGAAAATATAATATAGTTCCAGATATCGCTAAAATACATATGTGTGTCAAATTTCAAGTCGATATCTTAAACGGTTCCAAAGTAATCGTGCGCACAAAAAAGTAAAAAGTAAAGTAAAATCTCGACGTTTCATGACATTCTAAGCTTATTTGAACAATCAAGTTTTTTTTTTTAATTTTGTCGTTTCTATACTTTCACTGGATGTGGAAGTAATATCAGCGATTTTTAGGTTAGGTTAACTCAAAGCCACTTTGCCGCAGGAGTACTCTAAAGTATAATGTCTTAAGGGTATTTGCTATTTTTTTCATTTAATTTGATTGAAATCTCTACTGTGGGCAGATTTTTGTCCAAAAAAGGGCATATTTTTCCCACTGTGCGTTGTGCCAAATTTAAGTGCAAAACGTTTATCCAAAAGAATAAAAACCAATATTAATTTCTAAATTTTCATCGCTAATTGTTTAAGTTCATCGACTCACAGGAGGTCAATTCTTTTTTCAAAATGCAGGTTTTTACATATATTTTATAATAGTTTTACGAAAAAAAATTTTCTCCTCATTTAAACCATTTTTTAAATTTTGTTTATAATTTCTAAAATTATGTTCATGAACAAATTTAAATAACGCTGTAGATTTTTTATCAAACCAAAAATGGCAAACGAATTATGAAAATAAATGAAATGTCTCGCATTTTTATAAGCAAAATAAGCAAATTGATATTTCTTCTTAAAATTTCGACTGATTATTCTTCAATACCAGGATCAGGATTCGAATCTGAGACGTCCGCATCCTGGAACAAAAAGAGCTAGTCAAGTTAAATCAACAATACTCCATTTACATTAAAGTTACAAATACGTGTCTTCCCAAAACGTGGCCCGAGGCCAGTCAGACAACCACAGCGCTCACCGCCGTGGCAAATGTAGGGCCGGGTTGGGCAGGTTCGGTTCGGCTTAACGACCCTATATAAAAAATGGTTAAAACCCCTATCCGCCTGTGGCGGATTTAAAATTAACCGTTTGATTAAAAATAATACATAAAAGTAATTAATAACAATTAAAAATAGCACTTTAAAATTATCGCTATCATGCGCACACAAACATTGCTGGCACGGGAAAAATAACTCAAGGGACAAACCCGTTCGAAGAAATTCTGTCATGTGTCGAAATAAAGGTTGTCATTTAAAAGGTTGGGATTTTTATGAATTTATCGGTTTAAAGGGAATTTAAAGAACAAAATGTTTTTTTATAGGCCTGATCTTATTCAAAATTTTATTGCGAAAAATTTGGTATTTTTATTTTTGCGATGCGATTACTAGGACCGGAGATAATAAGGAAAATCGCGGAGAATTTCAGTGTTGAAGAATAAATTGTTAATATTTTGCAATTTTACAAGAAGCAATGGATCGATTTAATCCAAAACTTCTCATACACTTGTTATTATACCTACAAGTTAAAACAATAATATTGCTGTAGCCAGAGAATTTCTTATTCACCTATTTTGATGTCTTAATTTGTCTAGTTTAGAGTACCGTACATATAAGATCTGCAACCCTGAAGTGGTATTCAAAAAAATGTTTAGACTTTTTTACTTTTATTAAAGAAGTGTCTCCAACTCACAAAGCTTAAAACTTCCAAAAATTGTTGATTAATTTTGGAATATGTTTCATGCTTAATATCTTTTTACATTTTTATTATTTTACCATTCATTAGTTTGAGTTTGAGTTTGAATTGTATCATTATTACTGCCTTATTTAGAAAAGGCAATCTAATATTGTAATGAACTGATAATGGACAAAATTTCTTGAAGGTAAGTAATTTGTCAACGATAATCGGACACCCTGTATGTATATGCAAATAGCTGAACTAGTATTCGTATTGTACAGAAGCTTTGCAAATAATGTGCTTTTAGAGTACATCAGTGAAACAATTAAACAATATTTACACATGCAATTCACAAAATCACAATTAAACCAATTTGGGTAAATAATGGGATTCTCCACTATGAAAACAATCATGAAAAATCTGAAAACAGCAGGTGTTCAAGCTTCATCAAAATTTCAATCAACCAGTGTTATTGTTGTCTCGCGTAAAAAGAGCAAATAATGCCCTCAAATGCAGCAGCAGCAAGTGTTAAAATAGTGCCAATATAGAGAAGTTAGTATAACAGCTGTCACTGTAGAGGTCATGAAATATTCAAGAGTTACCCCTTGTACATATTACACCCTCATTCTTTATGTTGTACGGTTATCGTGTTGGAATAAATGAACAGGGCTCTATTTACTGAACAAGGGTAGCTACCCCCTCTAGAATTACCCCCGTTAAACTATTTGGTCATAACCTAATGATTCGTGAAACTATCAAAAGAATACATTATAACTTTCTTTAACGTTTTACTCGACATGGTAATTTGTAGAAACAAATAATAGGTATGAATGGCTTTATTTAAGTTGAAATTTCCGGTAACGCCCCTTTCCACTAATTAAGTAAATATAATCAATCAAATGAAATAATTGAAATTTAAATAAAGGTGCCCGCGTCTCATTTCATTAATCATTTTCTGTGTTTGCTGTGGAAAATAAATTTTGTATAATTACTGTTTTATTGTAAAACTCTCAGATATTTATTTGATATATTATAAACAAACCAAATATTATTGGTAGATTTTAGGGCTTTGAAAAATATATGTTTTTGTGGATTTTGCTAGTTACTATTACAAAAGCTTAACTAATTAAAAAATAAAATCACTCCCAAAATTCACAAAGGCAAAAATAAGAAATGTTGTTCAGAATCAAACCAAGAAGCCAAATTTCAAATTCGGTTGGAAAAATAACAAAACTACAAGAATTGTGCTGATTTTTAATTCTACAAAACGGTTCAAAGAATCCGAATAAGCATATGAAAAATGCCCATAAAGGAAATTACATGAAATGGGCATCAAAATATTCCCTTGACTGTAAAAAATATTTATTACAGTATTATTCCAGAAATCCAAGGGGGAGCTGAATTTTTGCAAAAAAGTTTGTTGATTAAAAATTTGTTGCAACTTACCTAATGGACGAAAAAAATTTGAAAAAATTATCGAACATAAAGATCTTCCAGATGAACTCAGGTGCTATCATGATATTTTTCAGACAGACGCGTATTTGTGTTATTAATATCCTCAATTTTTTTCATATTTTTTTTATTTGGTGGCACATGTTGAAAAAAAAAATAAAACTTCAAAACAAATATTTATTACATTTTTAAATAACATAATTTTTAACTAAAGATCAAAAAGATAATTAATCCTCGTTATTTTCTTCATCTATCACCAGCTGCATGTTTGCGGTATCAAAAATAGTGGCCAGAATTTCAGCTGGATTAATAAATTTATGATAGATACCTTCTTCCTCTTGTTATTCACAACGTCTTGGTAGACATTTTGAGATCCATTAATTGTTCTAATTTTCTTCTCTTTGTTATACGGCACGTCTGACAGCATCACAACACGTGCCGCGGTTGTCCGTTTGGATTTTTCTTTATATTTTTTTTAATTTTAATTTCGCTCCAAATACGACGTAATATTTTTTTTGAGTTCATCTGGAAGATAATTTTTTCGAATTTTTTCGTCTATTAGGTAAGTTACAATAAATTTTTAATTAACAATTGCCTTTTTTGCAATAATTCAGCTCCCCCTTGGATTCCTGGAATAATATTGTAACAAATATTTTTTTACAGTCAATGGAATATTTTGATGCCCATTTCATATAATTTCCTTCAGGAGGATTTTTCATATGCTTATTCGGCTTTGAAATTGCGATTGAGATTGAGATTTATCCTTCATATTGCTAAAACAATTTTGAAGCATTTAAACGAGTATTTTTCTTTCTTTTCAACGATATATCTTATACCATATTTATTTATTAAAACTGAGCAAGTAATTACAAAAATATTTTTTAAACCAGTAATTTTCTTTACCAACATCGTACTTGTATGGAGAGGCATGATAATAGAAACTAATTAAAAAATCCGAAAAATTTTTCCAATTCCTACTATATAATAATAAAAAAATTACACAAATAAACAAGCTAAAAACGTACTCTTCGCCAATTGACTGAGCTTTTTATATATAATTGTTACACATTCTATAGGATACTCTTCGCAGTTTTCTTCTAAATAATGTTAGTTTTTGGAAATCCTAAATTTTGTGACACCATCTTTATTGTGAAAAAAAATTTGATTAAAAAAAAATGAAAAAAAATATCCAACCTGTGGGATTCGAACACGGGGCCTTTGGATTGCAACGCAAAGCTTTAGCCGCTGCGCCACCACCTATTGCTAGAAAAATTGATTGTCTGTGATATATATCTTTCGACATTCATACATATTTCACTTCTATGAAATATATATTAGTAAACTTCATAAACAAAAAAAAAATTATTATGGAAATAATATCTCGTAAGATTTCCATTTTAGTACAAGCGACAAAAATTAAGAGAATTTTTTTTTTAATTAAATAATTAATAACTTTTTTATTTACTGATCGATTTTCTTCAAAAATAATAGGGTTTTTCCTCTAGCTAACACTAACTTAATTTCTAAATTTCAATACAATCGGACTTTTATTTCTTAAGTTATCGTGCTTACAAGAAACGTGACGGACGGACAGACAGACGGGCGGACGGACGGACAGACGGACGGACAGACGGACGGACATTTTGAAAGTTGTTCAGAATTCGTTCACACACATAATAATACGAAATTTTTTTCTCTACGAGCGATATTTATGATATTAGAAATGTGCCGATCAAATACAATATACTCTTCGTTTTTGCGAAGAGTATAATAAATTAAAGTAAATTCAGAGAACAAAAACAAAGGAAGAAACAATTAAAGGAACAGTAGTCGCAGATATGTTGATGTATAGAGGTCTCCCATAAATACGTCATTCACTGATTGGAAAGTTAAAATATCTTTTGTATACAATTTTAGTAAAATGATAAAATAAAACATGAAATATTATAACATTTATTGCAAAACCATGCATTTACTGAGAAATGCTTCTGATATATTATTTGACAGAGTGAATTTTACGTTTACCTTTTAACTTTTCTGAAGTATTTTGATGCGCTGAAGCGAAATTTTGACAAAAAAAATATCGTGTCAGTTTCCCTCTGCCACTCCTAGGAGATAAAAGGGAGTTGTAGGAAGAAACTGACACGAGAGAATTTTTTTTGTCCAAAATTGGCTTAAGCGAGTCAAAATATTTCAGAAAAGTTAGATCAGAACTTTAGGATAAGGCCCTTTTTTTGCCCTTTTCAGGGGATAAAAGAGCTGATAAATGAAAACTCACACGATAGAAACATTTTTTTGTCCAAAATTTGCTTCAGCGCGTCGAAATACTCCAGAAAAGTTAGATGAGAACCTTAGGACAAGACCTTTTTTTTGTAGACCTTTGGTATTATACATTGGCAAAAGAATCAGGTAAATTTAAAACACAATACAGAGCGTGTTAAAAAGGACATCCATTCATTTTTTTACAGCTTTCTAGACTAATGAACTGATTTGATTGATTCTAAGCTTAGTTAAATCCCACCCATATCTAGATAAAATATTTCCAATGGATAGGTAAACCTGGATTTAATGAAGTGGCCAGCTCGATCATTAGAGTTAAGCCTACTGGGCTTATTTTCAATGAAGATATGTCAAAAGTAAAATCATACCAGTAATATCAATTCATACAGTTTGTTAAATTTTACAAAAAAATACATAAGAAGGGTTAGCAAAAGACAATTTAAATTAGCATGTATTTTTTAATGAATCTATTTTAAAAGGGTCTTTCTTGGCTTACTGTGATGGACGCCAGAATCGTTAATGGCCAAAATAATTTAAAATTTAGCAAGCAAATAATACGTTTTTTTTTGTAATTGCGAAACTAAAACATTTTTTACAGATTGAAAAATACACGAATCGATAGAACATCAATGTTGGACAAAACCAATATCAGTACCTATAGTGGAAAAGTGAATACGTGATGCGACTTGTGCTGAAGGACTAGCAGATTGGAGAAATCATAGGCGGAACTAAGATTTGTAACTTGAGATTTGCAGATGATATTACTTCGCTGTGCCAAACGAAAATAAGCTCATATACCTTCAAACAGTAGGTTTCAGTATGCTTTAAGTGTAAATGATAAGAAAACGAAAATTATGATTACAGACCGCGCAAATCAGAACCACTCAGTCACGTTAAGAATATGTGTGAGTGAGGTAGTAGGTAAACTTTGTAGCCCTTTTGGATAATATGAAATTCAGCAAAGTTTAACAACTTGCAACTCGAGCAAACCAGCTATGGGGGAGATAGAGGGGGCGCTGTGGTTGAGTTGGGAAATTGAAGCTTGAAGTTGGGAGAATTCGAGAAAAATGTCACTTCCTCCCGCCCCCGCTTTATTTTCGAAGGAATTTTTTTATTGTGGTTCGAGTTGGGAGATTCGAGAATAATTTCATCCCCCCCCCGTTCTTCAATTTTCATTTTGATTGTGAAAATTCTGTAATAAGAGTTGGGAATTACAAACCCCCCCCCCAAAAAAAAACCCTAACGAAACCCCTGGAGCAAACTTTGGCGTGACAGACATATCACGAAACTCACATACATCAGATAGACGGTGTATTAATGTTTTCGAGGTGTAGGCTTGGAAACATTTGTTATGAATTTCCTGAATCGCCAATATCGTCAACGACTTTATTTTATAAGAAATGCGTCCTCCAATACGACTCTTCAGCATCGTATTCTCCCGAATTCTATAATTTTTTATCCACTTCAACTAGAAAGAGGACAACGCAGAACTGTTCATAGCTCAAGGAAAATCAGACAGCAAGAGGTGAAGAGGACGCCCTCATTGGGCTGATGTCATCAAGTAGCGATGGAAAAAAGCTTTGGTAAGGCCATGTACCTGTAGGTTAATCACGGCAGTTCGCGTGATACCGTCAGACGCGCCTTACAGCGAAGAGAGGCCAACTAGAATATCTGTGAATCACAAAAGGTCCGCCAAGACGTTGTGAATAAGAAGAAGAACGCTCAGTGACAAAGTGAACAAAATTTAGCCAATGATTACTGTTTAGGGAGGGTTGAAAATTGTATTACTTTGGTATTTATTTCTTAGTACTAGTACTACCCCAAAAAATGAAATTATCTGTAGTTTTAGTTTAATAGCAAAATCATATCTATCTTAGAGAGCCCAAAATATTTTTTTTTCCGCCGACCAGAAAGTACACCCTTTCTGGAGAAATTATTTGCCAGAAATTAAAGTTTTCACGGGCTAGACGGCAAAAGCTTTTCCGATCCCTGTTATTCTCATTGCTATGGAAACGAATTTGTGTTAATTGTTGACATAAGTGTCAAATAGATAAATACATTTGACGGCTGAAGTTTGACTTACTGGAAATGCGTTATGTCAAAATGGTTTCCATGGTAACGGTCGTCATAGTTACCACTACCCAATGGTACTACTCCCATGGTGGGCACTCGCTTAGTTGTGAAGTTAGGTACTCCAGATTAGTGGAAATGATCTACAAAGAAGCAGTTGCCGTGGTAATGCTTAGCACGGTTACCAGTATCTTAGGGTACCACTCCCGTGGTGGGCACTCGCTTAGTTACGAAATGATTAGCTGTATTAGTTATTATTTTTTTTTTTTTTGTGAAATTCGACTTACCGGAAATGTGTTATATGTCAAAATGGTTTCCATGGTAGCGGTTGTCACTACCCAATGGTACTACTCCCATGGTGGGCACTCGCTTAGTTGCAAAGCTATGTACTCCAGATTAGTGGAAATGATCTACAAAGAAGCAGTTGCCGTGGTAATGCTTAGCACGGTTACCAGTACCTTAGGGTACCACTCCCATGGTGGGCACTCGCTTAGTTACGAAATGATTAGCTATATTAGTAATAAAACCGAACTTTTCTTTATTGATCATAATAAAATTAAAACAAAAATACAAGTTACATTAAATTTTTGAACGGAAATCTCCATATTCTAGCCGTATGACCACGTATTTCGAGACGGCGACCGATCGCGCGTTTTCAAACTGAAACTGCTTCTTTGTATTCGCGAAAATATAACAGATAAACTCAATAGTGATTTACTTTCGATACAAAGGAATTCACGTATAAGGAAAAGTTTATATAGTAAAGTAACAGCGGAAATTTGTCATGATATATAAATCGTTGTCACATATTGGTGAATTGTGTGTATCGAAGGTAAACTCCTATTGGATTCGTTTGTTTTATTTTCGCGAATATCATTTCCACTAATCTGGAGTACCTAGCTTCACAACTAAGCGAGTGCCTGCCATGGGAGTAGTACCATTGGGTAGTGGTAACTATGACGACCGTTACCATGGAAACCATTTTGACATATAACACATTTCCGGTCGACGTTTCGAAATCCGCGCGCGCGGATTTCGAAACGTCGACCGGAAATGTGTTATATGTCAAAATGGTTTCCATGGTAACGGTCGTCATAGTTACCACTACCCAATGGTACTACTCCCATGGCAGGCACTCGCTTAGTTGTGAAGCTAGGTATTCCAGATTAGTGGAAATGATATACGAAAAAGCAGTTTCAGTTTAATAACGCGCGACCGGTCGCCGTCTCGAAATCCGTGGCCATACGGCTAGAATATGGAGATTTCCGTTCAAAAATTTAATGTAACTTGTATTTTTGTTTTAATTTTATTATAATCAATAAAAAAAAGTTCGGTTTTATTACTAATATAGCTAATCATTTCGTAACTAAGCGAGTGCCCACCATGGGAGTGGTACCCTAAGGTACTGGTAACCGTGCTAAGCATTACCACGGCAACTGCTTCTTTGTAGATCATTTCCACTAATCTGGAGTACATAGCTTCGCAACTAAGCGAGTGCCCACCATGGGAGTAGTACCATTGGGTAGTGACGACCACTACCATGGAAACCATTTTGACATATAACACATTTCCGGTAAGTCGAATTTCAAAAAAAAAAAATAATAATAACTAATACAGCTAATCATTTCGTAACTAAGCGAGTGCCCACCACGGGAGTGGTACCCTAAGATACTGGTAACCGTGCTAAGCATTACCACGGCAACTGCTTCTTTGTAGATCATTTCCACTAATCTGGAGTACCTAACTTCACAACTAAGCGAGTGCCCACCATGGGAGTAGTACCATTGGGTAGTGGTAACTATGACGACCGTTACCATGGAAACCATTTTGACATAACGCATTTCCAGTAAGTCAAACTTCAGCCCATTTGACTATTACGAGTTTTCAAAAGTCAATTCACAAGTTATGGAAAATATGGATTCAGATTTTGAAGAAATTGAAGTTGTATAATAGTGTCGGTCGTAAAAATATTTTATTTAATTAGTTATTATTGTTTGTTGTTGTATTTGTTAGAAAATTTATTAAAAAAGTAATACAAAATTGATTTTGCATGAGTGTCGGCCGAAAAAAAAATTTTGTACGTTACACAACCGAAAAACAGTGTTTTGCAGGTCTCCCAAGCTTTCAGGACTCACCAGCGGCTCGCCCTGGAATCTGCTTGGGTCGACCTTTCTCCGGACTTGTAACGAAAATTACTATAGGCCTGTCCAACACGCTGTCACTTTGCTCTGTTTGTACTCCAGCAGCCATCTTTTGTTGTGGTGGGTTAAGGTCTTGGCCGGCCTAAAGGGCACCATGCACGTTCAGTAATAATGTCATTCCAGCAGATCATTACAGAATTATCATTATAGACTGGCAGTACATGACCAGTCAGGTGCAACGTTTTTAAAATGCATGCCAATCATATATATGAATGAAATTACCATGAATATGCCAGACACACAAATTTTAGGCAGTCGTCGCGTGCAGAAGGGTGTGCAAATCGATTTCCTTCGTTTTTTTTTGTGTTTTTCTTTTTAATTTTAAAATGCTCATAGTGCCAAACGAAAAGCCTTGAAAATAATCCAGCGGAAATTCATTGGCATGCAGTTTCCGCTCGCAAAACAACCTTTGATGCGCACATTAAATCGTAAAATTTTTTGGTGTTCTTGATTTTGATTTTGAATTTGGTATGAAGGCTTCTCATTTGGCACTATTGGCATCCATTTTAAAATTTAAAAAAAAACAAAAAAAACCAAGAAAAATCGATTTGCACACCCTTCTGCACGCGACGACTGCCTAAAATTTGCGTTTCTGGCATATTTATGGTAATTAAATTCATATATATGATTGGCATACATTTTAAAAACGTTGCACCTGACTGGTCATGTACTGCCAGTCTATTACTTAAAATTTCCCCGTCATTCCCTGTCATTATTTTTCACACCTTACATGTTCATCATCACTGACATTATTTTTTTGTCATTATGTTTCAAGTGGCGACAGAAAACACACCGATTTTATTTTATTAGAGAATGGATTTTAAGAAAAAAGCTTGTCTAGCTATAATTATTGCATTAAGTATGAAACGTAACATAACGGGGAAAATTTTAGTAATGATGTTTCTTTAATGAAATTATTACTGAACGTGTAAGGTGCCCTTTAGGCCGGCCAAGATCCTAACCCACCACAACAAAAGATGGCTGCTGTAGTACAAACAAAGCAAAGTGACAGCGTGTTGGATTGGCCTATTTTGTTCACAAATCAGTAATTTTCTACAATGTTGTGTAAGGTCAGCTATTAATTTTAATGTTTCTATTCTTCTTCTGTTACATTGCATTCTTATCATGATACTTTAAAATAGTATTATACATCTTACATTTGTTTAGTTCTTCAGATGTAACTTCTTAAACAGCTTCTCTAATCACATATGCATCCTTAGTTCTTGGTCTTGGTTTGTATATTTTAGTCTCCATAAATAAGTTTATGACAGATGACAGATGCCAAGTTCTAGGATATGCTATTAAAGATCTGTTCCACCCTCTTATCGGGAAAATTTTCATCGAACCACTTACGAAACCATTTTATTTGTGATTATGTACACCGTCTAATTGAAAGTAGCTGTAACTATATTTCAATCTTTTTCCTGATCACACTCTTCAAGATTATCTAGAAATTCAGAATTAAGTGGGAATTCAACGTTATTTTTATTTGTAGGTGGGAAATATTTAAAATCTTCACATTTTTGATAAAATGACAATTAGTATTTATTGTGCCATTTTCACATCAGTAAAGAATAACCGAGAGACTAACTGTCATTTTGGTGCCTTTGATTTTTTTCATTTTTTTTGATAATACTACCAGTTTAATTTGGACGAATTATAAGGGCAGCTACTGGAATCGGCTGGAACCTGTCCACCAAATGTTTGCGAAAATTCATTAATTTAATTAATAACCGGGCTTTCTGCCACTGAGCTATGCAATGCAGGCCTCCGTTCCGCAGATGCTAGAACTTACACTTAACTAACCACCATCGCGGGACTCGGACAATTCTTTTTTTTGACGCAAATTAAACGAGAAAGCGTGAAGTGTGATATATCGTTGAAATCAGAATAATGTCTACTTCGGAATGTTACAAAAAAAATAGATATTACATTGAAAAATTAGAAAACCTATGCACTAAGCTTAAGTGTAAGACTGATGGTCATGATTGTTTGTGTACCAAATGGTTGTGACACATTAAACTTCGCCTTTTATATACCACATAAATATATGTTGTAAAAGTGGTTTCTTTTTTTTTTCTCTGTGGGATATATTTGTGGGATATAATAAAGACGTTTATTATTATCATTATTAAAAAAAAGGGCACTGAACGTCATCCGATTTGCACCAAAACCTTTTCAGCTCATGTAGGGTACCAATATTAGAATATTACACTTCTGCAAAGTTTTATCAAAAACGGTTCACCAATTTCGATGACAAACATTTTTTAAAACCATTTCTTCTCAAAACTTGGTTTGATCTTATCTCAATTTTCAATTTTGTAACCTCCCCATTTTTATGGAGCGCAGGTTAATACGTCTTTGTTAATGTTGTTGGTCTTATTTCATATTACTAAATCTATTACAACTATTGTATTTTCTATAACGTTTGATGTATAAGACAAAATATATCGATAATTTCTCGCCACAGATAAACTGAAAACTAATACGAAGTTACGACACAAATAACTGCACTATCGATCAATTTTTAAAGTTTCATATCGACTAAGCGTTTTGTGAAAAAATTATATCATTTCAGGGAAAGCATTAAACATTACTATTGTTGAGAGATTTAGTAGTAAGTGTGATTAAACCTGTGATCACCCTTTATCACTATTAGGGATTTAATTTTTGTTAATCAAACGCCCAGTTGATCCCTTGTGACAAGCGAGTATAATCTTAAAATTATAGCCTGTGCTAGCATAGTTTGCATACTCTATAGACAGTAATGAAAATGTTCAGTCCTCTTATTATATATGTAATAGTGTAGTCACGCATTAAAGAACAAAAGTATTTTACATAATGGTTTAAAAATGTGAATCTAATGAATGAGTCTAAAACTGACATTTTTATTAAAATGTAATATATTAAACAAGATAGTGTAAAGGAAATAGTGTAGTGGACTTGCTCATCTAAAATGCTTTGATACTTCCGCTTTTGAGTAAAAATATTTTTTTTAACCATGCATAGAACAAGTTAAAATAAGTAAATTTTTCAACAGACCCACCTTGAGTAATCATGCCTGTTCCCCCTACCCCCTTCAAAGCGGCTACTTCAGGTCCATTTTTTAATGTTCTAATCTGTTTCTTCAAAAACGATAGAGTTCTTCCTTCAGGTAACACTGACTTACCATTCAATATCATCGAACTTTCCACTCATAACAGTACGTGACGGATCGACAGACACACACTTTTTTATTCAGAATTCGACGACC